>OY987298.1:57431281-58712114 GCA_963920635.1 Pseudeuparius sepicola
GGGCCGCGGTAGGCAGAAGGTTGGGACAAAGTTCACACTTTTCCCCCTGGTAGAGCGCAAATTACTAACCTGGAATTTAGCGGGATCAAAGACCCGGTGGAAGCAGGAAGCAGGCTGTCTTATAGCCGGCAACCACGTGACCAAGCGGCGTGCGGCGGCAGCCCATTGGTCGGCGCCGCCGACGTGAATTCGCAAGCGATCCCCTTTACATCGGTCTCGCTGCGGCGGCTAACGGCCGGGCAGAGCGGCCAAGGGATGAACCACCCCTGGCGCGTCCTCAGCGGCGGCTTCCTTGGATCGGCAATGTCCTAAATACCCGGTTTCCCAAAAAGAACGGCGATTCTAGCCCCTGTTTAAGCACCCCTTTCGGATCTACCCTTATTCGGTGTTCCTACGTGTTCCTACCCCTCTCAGATAGACTAAACATTTTTCATAAATGAATTCTAGCTGGAAACAACCCCACAATTAACTGTATTAATTGCAAATGACTCGGAATAAAGAACGCGGCCCTCCGCGGCAACAGTAAAAAAAATAATTATCGGCATGGATATAAAAACTACGGCGGCCGGTCGCTAGAAATAGCGCGGCGAAAGAATCAAAGCGGTGTAAAATAAAAATAAAAGCCTGGAACTTAGTAACTTCGTTACAAGTACATTACAGGCAGGTTCACATTAGGTCTGTGCAATTTTGGAATAGTGCTGGAACATGCTAAATAGTATATTCATACAGCAAATAACTTATGAATGTTCACAAATGATTGTATACAAGACATTCGTGATATACTTATCTTATGAATGTTCACGAGTGAAAATAACTGGTATATCATATTTTAGAGTTGTTGGAACCTATGTTATATTACTTATTCCTAGTTCTGTGACGTCACCGAGATTCTAGCTTACAATATGTTTAGGTAACATTTCCAAGTACGTCGATGGCTCAGTTGGTCAGAGCGTTGGACTTGTAAATCGATGGTCGCAGGTTCGAACCCTGCAACAAGCGTTGGCGTTTTCTTTTATTTTATAATATACCTGGACCGACATATTATATAGTGTTGGTCTAGAATATACACGTGAATATTAAATGGATATACATAGAACATACAAAAATGCTTCTGAAGTTTTCAAAAAATCTTCATTGAATATTTGTGGAATATACATTCAAGATATTTGTGAATATTTATAATATGTGAAATAGTATCTTTAAAAAGCGAACACCCAAATGTTACCTGAATGTTCAGATAATGTTTCTACAGTTTTTATGAATATTCGCACAATATGCATGTTCTCTGATATAATCAAAATGGTTATGTTTGAGCGCCAGAATCTTGAACTATTTGGTGGTTAAATAAAACAGAACATTTTCCTATTTACAATTTATTTACAAGTTGAAATTTGTAGTACAAGTACAACTAAGTAAGTTATTATTTACAATAAGGTCAAATGTGCAATAGCAACTGAAAGTTTAAATTGACAATAAGGGTGGCTATATTCAACTAAAGCGAAATGCAAAGTCAGAGACATTCGTTAATACGAGAGCACTGTTTTTTGTCCTTAAATTTCCCCCGAGATTTAAAGTTCATGCGAGCACTTTGAAAGATTAGGACTACTTTACAGAGTACCTCAAAACCTTCCAGTCAAAGCTGAGCATTTGCCACCTTGCGCCAAGCTTCTTTTGATGCAACCTCGGCTAGTCCTCGAGACTCATGTTTGGGTCGTGGGGTTTCCAAGCTGATGCTAGACGGCGTGCAAAATACTCTCAAAGTGTTGTAGGGCTGGGGCACTGCACTTAGTCCGTTGCTGACTCGCTCATGTGCGTTGGGTGCTATACATGTAAAGAAAATGACACAAACAGTGTCTGTTAAATACCTATTGCAGTCGAAGCATCGACGCTTTTACGAGGTCTATTAAAAATACTTAAGTGTAAAATCGTTGACTGACAATAATATATAAGTCAACGGTAAAATATTGTATAAAATAAATAAAGACATGAAAATGTAACTTATAACCTTACGATGGCCCAAGCATGTTGCTTTGACTAAATAAACCCCGAACCCTGAGATTAAAAATTTCTATACAAAAAGATCATTAACAAAATACAAAATGTTTGGCGACTTCCCCGTTCGATCACAAGACGAAAAAATAGAACAGCCCGAAAGCTAAATAACCAAAAAAGGAACCGTGGTTAAAGTCCACGTACCTCGGGCAACTTAATGTGACTGAAGTTCCGATCGATCAGCATGATCGTTTTTTAGTTCATCAGGTACCTAGGTCGAGGCTAGCACGAGGTTCCGCTAGTCAATTTCTCTTCCACACAATCAAGCAGTTCGCGAAAATATGCTTAATTAATTACGTTCCTTGAACAGGACATTTACTTTTCGTAAGGAGAAATTAGAGGAGGGGGTTATTTCTAAGAAAAAACGATAATTCTGCGCCAAAGCGGGCTCGCTGGACGGAGATAAGAAAACGAATATAAAGTGAAAATTTCCGAGAAAATCGACTTAGGCAAGAAACGTTTTCAGGGAAATGACATCACTAAGAACGTATCTTCTTAACGACACCAAAAAGTCGGGCCGCGAGGTTCCGGAACACGTCAAAAAATTGACATGAGTATCGACGAGCGCGCCGGACGGAGTTTAAAAATTCATAAAATTTAAAAATCGACTTAGGCAAAAAATGTTTTCAGAGAAATAACATCCCTAAGGACGTATCTTCCTATGGATACCAAAAGATCGGGCCGCGAGGTTCCGGAACACGTCAAAAAGTTGACATGAATATCGAGAAGCGCGCCGAACGGAATTTAAAAATTCATAAAATTTAAAAATCGACTTGGGCAAAAAATGTTTTCGGGGAAATGACATCCCTAAGGATGTATCTTCCCAACGATACCAAAAGATCGGGCCGCGAGGTTCCGGAACACGTCAAAAAATTGACATGAATGTCGAAAAGCGAGCCGGACGGTATTTAAAAAATTCATAAAATTTAAAATCGACTTGGGCAAAAAATTATTTCAGAGAAATAACATCCCTAAGGACGTATCTTCCTATGGATACCAAAAAGTCGGGCCGCGAGATTCCGGAACACGTCAAAAAATTGACATGAATGTCGAAAAGCGCGCCGGACGGACATTAAAAAATTCATAAAATTTAAAAATCAACTTAGGCAAAAAATGTTTTCAGAGAAATAACATCCCTAAGGACGTATCTTCCTATGGATACCAAAAAGTCGGGCCGCGAGGTTCCGGAACACGTCAAAAAATTGACATGAATATCGAGAAGCGCGCCGGACGGCATTTAAAAATTCATAAACAAAAAATTTAAAATCGACTTAGGCAAAAAATTATTTCAGAGAAATAACATCCCTAAGGACGTATCTTCCTATGGATACCAAAAAGTCGGGCCGCGAGGTTCCGGAACACGTCAAAAAATTGACATGAATGTCGAAAAGCGCGCCGGACGGAATTTAAAAATTCATAAAATTTAAAAATCGACATAGGCAAAAAATGTTTTCGGGGAAATGACATCCCTAAGGACCTATCTTCCCAACGATACCAAAAAGTCGGGCCGCGATGTTCCGGAACACGTCAAAAAATTGACATGAATATCGAGAAGCGCGCCGGACGGAATTTAAAAATGCATAAAATTTAAAATCGACTTAGGAAAAAAATTATTTCAGAGAAATAACATCCCTAAGGACGTATCTTCCTATGGATACCAAAAAGTCGGGCCGCCAGGTTCCGGAACACGTCAAAAAATTGACATGAATATCGAAAAGCGCGCCGGACGGACATTAAAAAATTCATAAAATTTAAAAATCGACTTAGGCAAAAAATGTTTTCGGGGAAATGACATCCCTAAGGATGTATCTTCCCAACGATACCAAAAGATCGGGCCGCGAGGTTCCGGAACACGTCAAAAAATTGACATGAATATCGAAAAGCGCGCCGGACGGACATTAAAAAATTCATAAAATTTAAAAATTGACTTAGGCAAAAAATGTGTTCAGAGAAATAACATCCCTAAAGACGTATTTTCCTATGGATACCAAAAGATCGGGCCGCGAGGTTCCGGAACACGTCAAAAAATTGACATGAATGTCGAAAAGCGCGCCGGACGGTATTTAAAAAATTCATAAAATTTAAAAATCGACTTAGGCAAAAAATGTTTTCAGAGAAATAACATCCCTAAGGACGTATCTTCCTATGGATACCAAAAGATCGGGCCGCGAGGTTCCGGAACACGTCAAAAAGTTGAGATGAATATCGAGAAGCGCGCCGAACGGAATTTAAAAATTCATAAAATTTAAAAATCGACTTGGGCAAAAAATGTTTTCGGGGAAATGACATCCCTAAGGATGTATCTTCCCAACGATACCAAAAGATCGGGCCGCGAGGTTCCGGAACACGTCAAAAAATTGACATGAATGTCGAAAAGCGAGCCGGACGGTATTTAAAAAATTCATAAAATTTAAAATCGACTTAGGCAAAAAATTATTTCAGAGAAATAACATCCCTAAGGACGTATCTTCCTATGGATACCAAAAAGTCGGGCCGCGAGATTCCGGAACACGTCAAAAAATTGACATGAATGTCGAAAAGCGCGCCGGACGGACATTAAAAAATTCATAAAATTTAAAAATCGACTTAGGCAAAAAATGTTTTCAGAGAAATAACATCCCTAAGGACGTATCTTCCTATGGATACCAAAAAGTCGTTCCGCCAGGTTCCGGAACACGTCAAAAAATTGACATGAATATCGAAAAGCGCGCCGGACGGACATTAAAAAATTCATAACATTTAAAAATCAACTTAGGCAAAAAATGTTATCAGAGAAATAACATCCCTAAGGACGTATCTTCCTATGGATACCAAAAGATCGGGCCGCGAGGTTCCGGAACACGTCAAAAAGTTGAGATGAATATCGAGAAGCGCGCCGAACGGAATTTAAAAATTCATAAAATTTAAAAATCGACTTGGGCAAAAAATGTTTTCGGGGAAATGACATCCCTAAGGATGTATCTTCCCAACGATACCAAAAGATCGGGCCGCGAGGTTCCGGAACACGTCAAAAAATTGACATGAATGTCGAAAAGCGAGCCGGACGGTATTTAAAAAATTCATAAAATTTAAAATCGACTTAGGCAAAAAATTATTTCAGAGAAATAACATCCCTAAGGACGTATCTTCCTATGGATACCAAAAGATCGGGCCGCGAGGTTCCGGAACACGTCAAAAAATTGACATGAATATCGAAAAGCGCGCCGGACGGACATTAAAAAATTCATAAAATTTAAAAATTGACCTAGGCAAAAAATGTGTTCAGAGAAATAACATCCCTAAGGACGTATCTTCCTATGGATACCAAAAAGTCGTTCCGCCAGGTTCCGGAACACGTCAAAAAATTGACATGAATATCGAAAAGCGCGCCGGACGGACATTAAAAAATTCATAACATTTAAAAATCAACTTAGGCAAAAAATGTTATCAGAGAAATAACATCCCTAAGGACGTATCTTCCTATGGATACCAAAAGATCGGGCCGCGAGGTTCCGGAACACGTCAAAAAGTTGAGATGAATATCGAGAAGCGCGCCGAACGGAATTTAAAAATTCATAAAATTTAAAAATCGACTTGGGCAAAAAATGTTTTCGGGGAAATGACATCCCTAAGGATGTATCTTCCCAACGATACCAAAAGATCGGGCCGCGAGGTTCCGGAACACGTCAAAAAATTGACATGAATGTCGAAAAGCGAGCCGGACGGTATTTAAAAAATTCATAAAATTTAAAATCGACTTAGGCAAAAAATTATTTCAGAGAAATAACATCCCTAAGGACGTATCTTCCTATGGATACCAAAAAGTCGGGCCGCGAGATTCCGGAACACGTCAAAAAATTGACATGAATGTCGAAAAGCGCGCCGGACGGACATTAAAAAATTCATAAAATTTAAAAATCGACTTAGGCAAAAAATGTTTTCAGAGAAATAACATCCCTAAGGACATATCTTCCTATGGATACCAAAAAGTCGGGCCGCGAGGTTCCGGAACACGTCAAAAAATTGACATGAATATCGAGAAGCGCGCCGGACGGAATTTAAAAATTCATAAACAAAAAATTTAAAATCGACTTAGGCAAAAAATTATTTCAGAGAAATAACATCCCTAAGGACGTATCTTCCTATGGATACCAAAAAGTCGGGCCGCGAGGTTCCGGAACACGTCAAAAAATTGACATGAATGTCGAAAAGCGCGCCGGACGGTATTTAAAAAATTCTTAAAATTTAAAAATCGACCTAGGCAAAAAATGTTTTCAGAGAAATATCATCCCTAAGGACGTATCTTCCTATGGATACCAAAAAGTCGGGCCGCGAGGTTCCGGAACACGTCAAAAAATTGACATGAATATCGAGAAGCGCGCCGGACGGAATTTAAAAATGCATAAAATTTAAAATCGACTTAGGAAAAAAATTATTTCAGAGAAATAACATCCCTAAGGACGTATCTTCCTATGGATACCAAAAAGTCGGGCCGCGAGATTCCGGAACACGTCAAAAAATTGACATGAATGTCGAAAAGCGCGCCGGACGGACATTAAAAAATTCATAAAATTTAAAAATCGACTTAGGCAAAAAATGTTTTCAGAGAAATAACATCCCTAAGGACGTATCTTCCTATGGATACCAAAAGATCGGGCCGCGAGGTTCCGGAACACGTCAAAAAGTTGACATGAATATCGAGAAGCGCGCCGAACGGAATTTAAAAATTCATAAAATTTAAAAATCGACTTGGGCAAAAAATGTTTTCGGGGAAATGACATCCCTAAGGACGTATCTTCCTATGGATACCAAAAAGTCGGACCGCGAGGTTCCGGAACACGTCAAAAAATTGACATGAATATCGAAAAGCGCGCCGGACGGAATTTAAAAATTCATAAAATTTAAAAACCGACTTAGGCAAAAAATGTTTTCAGAGAAATAACATCCCTAAGGACGTATCTTCCTATGGATACCAAAAAGTCGGGCCGCGAGGCTCCGGAACACGTCAAAAAATTGACATGAATATCGAAAAGCGCGCCGGACGGACATTAAAAAATTCATAAAATTGAAAAATCGACTTGGGCAAAAAATGTTTTCAGAGAAATAACATCCCTAAGGACGTATCTTCCTACGGATACCAAAAACTCAGGCCGCGAGGTTCCGGAACACGTTAAAAAAATGACATGAATATCGAAAAGTGCGCCGGACGGACTTTAAAAATTCATAAAATTTAAAAATCCACTTAGGCAAAAAATGTTTTCGGGGAAATGACATCCCTAAGGACGTATCTTCCTATGGATACCAAAAAGTCGGACCGCGAGGTTCCGGAACACGTCAAAAAATTGACATGAATATCGAAAAGCGCGCCGGACGGAATTTAAAAATTCATAAAATTTAAAAACCGACTTAGGCAAAAAATGTTTTCGGGGAAATGACATCCCTAAGGACCTATCTTCCCAACGATACCAAAAAGTCGGGCCGCGATGTTCCGGAACACGTCAAAAAATTGACATGAATATCGAAAAGCGCGCCGGACGGAATTTAAAAATTCATAAAATTTAAAAATCGACATAGGCAAAAAATGTTTTCGGGGAAATGACATCCCTAAGGACCTATCTTCCCAACGATACCAAAAAGTCGGGCCGCGATGTTCCGGAACACGTCAAAAAATTGACATGAATATCGAAAAGCGCGCCGGACGGACATTAAAAAATTCATAAAATTGAAAAATCGACTTGGGCAAAAAATGTTTTCAGAGAAATAACATCCCTAAGGACGTATCTTCCTACAGATACCAAAAACTCAGGCCGCGAGGTTCCGGAACACGTTAAAAAAATGACATGAATATCGAAAAGTGCGCCGGACGGACTTTAAAAATTCATAAAATTTAAAAATCCACTTAGGCAAAAAATGTTTTCGGGGAAATGACATCCCTAAGGACGTATCTTCCTATGGATACCAAAAAGTCGGACCGCGAGGTTCCGGAACACGTCAAAAAATTGACATGAATATCGAAAAGCGCGCCGGACGGAATTTAAAAATTCATAAAATTTAAAAACCGACTTAGGCAAAAAATGTTTTCGGGGAAATGACATCCCTAAGGACCTATCTTCCCAACGATACCAAAAAGTCGTGCCGCGAGGTTCCGGAACACGTCAAAAAATTGACATGAATATCGAAAAGCGCGCCGGACGGAATTTAAAAATTCATAAAATTTAAAAATCGACATAGGCAAAAAATGTTTTCGGGGAAATGACATCCCTAAGGACCTATCTTCCCAACGATACCAAAAAGTCGGGCCGCGATGTTCCAGAACACGTCAAAAAATTGACATGAATATCGAAAAGCGCGCCGGACGGACATTAAAAAATTCATAAAATTTAAAAATCGACTTAGGCAAAAAATGTTTTCAGAGAAATAACATCCCTAAGGACGTATCTTCCTATGGATACCAAAAAGTCGGACCGCGAGGTTCCGGAACACGTCAAAAAATTGCCATGAATATCGAAAAGCGCGCCGGACGGAATTTAAAAATTCATAAAATTTAAAAATCGACCTAGGCAAAAATTGTTTTCGGGGACATGACATCCCTAAGGATGTATCTTCCCAACGATACCAAAAGATCGGGCCGCGAGGTTCCGGAACCCGGAACACGTCAAAAAATTGACATGAATATCGAAAAGCGCGCCGGACGGACATTAAAAAATTCATAAAATTTAAAAATCGACTTAGGCAAAAAATGTTTTCAGAGAAATAACATCCCTAAGGACGTATCTTCCTATGGATACCAAAAAGTCGGGCCGCGAGGTTCCGGAACACGTCAAAAAATTGACATGAATATCGAAAAGCGCGCCGGACGGAATTTAAAAATTCATAAAATTTAAAAATCGACCTAGGCAAAAATTGTTTTCGGGGAAATGACATCCCTAAGGACGTATCTTCCCAACGATACCAAAAGATCGGGCCGCGAGGTTCCGGAACACGTCAAAAAATTGACATGAATATCGAAAAGCGCGCCGGACGGAATTTAAAAATTCATAAAATTTAAAAATCGACCTAGGCAAAAATTGTTTTCGGGGACATGACATCCCTAAGGACGTATCTTCCCAACGATACCAAAAGATCGGGCCGCGAGGTTCCGGAACACGTCAAAAAATTGACATGAATATCGAAAAGCGCGCCGGACGGACTTTAAAAATTCATTAAATTTAAAAATCTACTTAGGCAAAAAATGTTTTCGGGGAAATGACATCCCTAAGGACGTATCTTCCCAACGATACCAAAAGATCGGGCCGCGAGGTTCCGGACCACGTCAAAAAATTGACATGTATGTCGAAAAGCGCGCCGGGAGCACTTTAAAAAATTCATAAAATTTAAAAATTGACTTAAACAAAATATGTTTTTGCAGAAATGACATCCCTAAGGACGTATCTTTCTAACGATACCAAAAAGTCGAGCCGCGAGGTTCCGGAACACGTCAAAAAATTGACATGAATATCGAAAAGCGCGCCGGACGGACATTAAAAAATTCATAAAATTTAAAAATCGACTTAGGCAAAAAATGTTTTCAGAGAAATAACATCCCTAAGGACGTATCTTCCTATGGATACCAAAAAGTCGGACCGCGAGGTTCCGGAACACGTCAAAAAATTGCCATGAATATCGAAAAGCGCGCCGGACGGAATTTAAAAATTCATAAAATTTAAAAATCGACCTAGGCAAAAATTGTTTTCGGGGACATGACATCCCTAAGGATGTATCTTCCCAACGATACCAAAAGATCGGGCCGCGAGGTTCCGGAACCCGGAACACGTCAAAAAATTGACATGAATATCGAAAAGCGCGCCGGACGGACATTAAAAAATTCATAAAATTTAAAAATCGACTTAGGCAAAAAATGTTTTCAGAGAAATAACATCCCTAAGGACGTATCTTCCTATGGATACCAAAAAGTCGGGCCGCGAGGTTCCGGAACACGTCAAAAAATTGACATGAATATCGAAAAGCGCGCCGGACGGAATTTAAAAATTCATAAAATTTAAAAATCGACCTAGGCAAAAATTGTTTTCGGGGAAATGACATCCCTAAGGACGTATCTTCCCAACGATACCAAAAGATCGGGCCGCGAGGTTCCGGAACACGTCAAAAAATTGACATGAATATCGAAAAGCGCGCCGGACGGAATTTAAAAATTCATAAAATTTAAAAATCGACCTAGGCAAAAATTGTTTTCGGGGACATGACATCCCTAAGGACGTATCTTCCCAACGATACCAAAAGATCGGGCCGCGAGGTTCCGGAACACGTCAAAAAATTGACATGAATATCGAAAAGCGCGCCGGACGGACTTTAAAAATTCATTAAATTTAAAAATCTACTTAGGCAAAAAATGTTTTCGGGGAAATGACATCCCTAAGGACGTATCTTCCCAACGATACCAAAAGATCGGGCCGCGAGGTTCCGGAACACGTCAAAAAATTGACATGAATATCGAAAAGCGCGCCGGACGGAATTTAAAAATTCATAAAATTTAAAAATCGACCTAGGCAAAAATTGTTTTCGGGGAAATGACATCCCTAAGGACGTATCTTCCCAACGATACCAAAAGATCGGGCCGCGAGGTTCCGGAACACGTCAAAAAATTGACATGAATATCGAAAAGCGCGCCGGACGGAATTTAAAAATTCATAAAATTTAAAAATCGACCTAGGCAAAAATTGTTTTCGGGGACATGACATCCCTAAGGACGTATCTTCCCAACGATACCAAAAGATCGGGCCGCGAGGTTCCGGAACACGTCAAAAAATTGACATGAATATCGAAAAGCGCGCCGGACGGACTTTAAAAATTCATTAAATTTAAAAATCTACTTAGGCAAAAAATGTTTTCGGGGAAATGACATCCCTAAGGACGTATCTTCCCAACGATACCAAAAGATCGGGCCGCGAGGTTCCGGACCACGTCAAAAAATTGACATGTATGTCGAAAAGCGCGCCGGGAGCACTTTAAAAAATTCATAAAATTTAAAAATTGACTTAAACAAAATATGTTTTTGCAGAAATGACATCCCTAAGGACGTATCTTTCTAACGATACCAAAAAGTCGAGCCGCGAGGTTCCGGAACACGTCAAAAAATTGACATGTATATCGAAAAGCGCGCCGGGAGCACTTTAAAAAATTCATAAAATTTAAAAATCGACTTAAACAAAATATGTTTTCGCAGAAATGACATCCCTAAGGACGTATCTTTCTAACGATACCAAAAAGTCGGGCCGCGATGTTCCGGAACACGTCAAAAAATTGGCATGAATATCGAAAAACGCGCCGGACGGATTTAAAGATTCATTAAATTTAAAAATCGACTTAGGCAAAAAATGTTTTCAGAGAAATGACATCCCTAAGGACGTATCTTCCTAACGATACAAATAAGTCAGGCCGCGAGGTTCCGGAACACGTCAAAAAATTGACATGACTATCGAAAAGCGCTCCGGACGTACATTAAAAAATTCATAAAATTTGAAAATCGACTTAGGCAAAAAAAGTTTTCAGAGAAATGACATCTCTAAGGACGTATCTTCCTAGCGATACCAAAAAGTCGGGCTGCGAAGTTCCGGAACACGTCAAAAAATTGACATGAGTGTCCAAAAGCTCCCCGGCCAAAATTAAAAAAAATCATAAAATTTACAAATCGACTTGGGCAAAAAAATTTTTCAGGCGATAATAAAAAATCGGACCGTGGAGCTTTCGGAGCACGTCAAAAAGTTACATAAATGTCGAAATGAGTACCGGTTTGCTTTTCCAGAAAAAGTTTAAACATTCTATTATAAATTAATACTGCATGCAAAATTTATTTGTACATAAAAAAGCTCGTAAAAAGTATTAAATAATTTTTTTTTTCGTGTAATGAGCCGTTTTAGTGAAAATCGTGAAAATACATATGTCAATGTACCCTAGGTTGTACCAGAAATGAGTGCCACCATATACAGGGTGATTCAGTTTTAAATGCATGAACGCCTAGGATCTTTAGTAGAATATCGAAAAATACTGGAGGATTGAAAAGCATTGGAGGCCTTGTAACAAAAAATAGAGTGTTAAAGTTTTGAAACAAAAAACGTTTGTTTTAACCAAGGGAATAAATATATAGATCATGATAAAATTCTAAAATATTGCGAGGTTTTTGTTATTTTACTGAAATTTTCAAAATCACGCTGTAGATAAAGTAAATGGCACTATTTGTGAATTTTATTTTTATTCCACCCGTGAAAAATCTCTCGCATGATTATTTGACATCCGATTTGCAATTATCCTTAGTTTGTAATTTGTTCAATGAGAAATCACTCCGACATTTCGTTTTGTTCGTCTCTGGGCAAGCAATTGTCATTATCGCAATTTTAATTCGCCTCTACCTGTAATATACTATTTATATACCTATGCACATATCACTGCTGTCGTGATACGGGACCACAAAAAAAACGATATAGGTAATTTGTCTAAAATTCACTAGAACCTAGAGGCGTATCAAATAATGTTTTCAATTAAAAACTTTATAATTGTCGTACCTTTTTGAAGATGCTGCCTCGTCCAGATTTTAGGAAGTCTATTTCTTCTATTGATTGCACTAATGAACACAGAAAATTGGCAAACTTTGCTACCTCACTTTCAGACAGCACTGACATTGTATCAAAAATTATACACACACAAAAACACAAACTGAACTCAAAACTATTTACACTATTCACCACTTCGTATAATATAGGCACCCGTTCGATAAACGAATATATCTATGATCCAAAAACCCTGCAACTACCCCCACTGTATTGCAAATTTGAACGAAAGAGCTGAACGTGTGATAAGAAGAATTTCTTGCATCCTTTTTTTTTCAGAGCTTTATGAAATAATTTATTCAGATTTAACAATAGCACCCTATTTGTACCAATGGATTATAAACTCTTAAATGCCTACTATTTATAGTACCTATATTATAAAATGTAAATTTTCCCAAAAATGTATTTCGGTTTAAAGGAGCGAATGATCAAGAAATATGGGTCTCGTCATGAAATCATTGATTTTATTTTTTTATGTCATTGGGCATTCTTTTGATTATGTATCTCACCCTTGAACTGTTCCGCAATATTACGAGGACAGACGTAATACGTCACTAATTAAATAAATCACTGAGGACTAGAGGCAAAATTTTTTGCTTGTTTCTGAAGTTCGCGGGCCGACTTTTTGGTATCGTTAGGAAGATACGTCCTTATGGTTGTCATTTCCTAGAAAACATTTTTGCCTATGTCGATTTTTAAATTTTATGAATTTTTAAAGTCCGTCCGGCGCGCTTTTCGATATTAATGTCAATTTTTTGACGTGTTCCGTCACCTCGCGGCCCGATCTTTTGGTATCGTTGGGAAGATACATCCTTAGGGATGTCATGTCCCCGAAAACAATTTTTGCCTAGGTCGATTTTTAAATTTTATGAATTTTTAAATTCCGTCCGGCGCGCTTTTCGATATTCATGGCAATTTTTTGACGTGTTCCGGAACCTCGCGGTCCGACTTTTTGGTATCCATAGGAAGATACGTCCTTAGGGATGTTATTTCTCTGAAAACATTTTTTGCCTAAGTCGATTTTTAAATTTTATGAATTTTTTGAAGTGCTCCCGGCGCGCTTTTCGATATACATGTCAATTTTTTGACGTGTTCCGGAACCTCGCGGCCGGACTTATTGGTATCGTTAGAAAGATACGTCGTAAGGGATGTCATTTCTCTGAAAACATTTTTTGCCTAAGTCGATTTTCAAATTTTATGAATTTTTTAATGTCCGTCCGGGGCGCTTTTCGATAGTCATGTCAATTCTTTGACGTGTTCCGGAACCTCGCGGCCCGACTTTTTGGTATCGTTAGGAAGATACGTCCTTAGGGATGACATTTCTCTGAAAACATTTTTTGCCTAAGTCGATTTTTAAATTTTATGAATTTTTTAATGTCCGTCCGGCGCGCTTTTCGATATTCATGTCAATTTTTTGACGTGTTCCGGAGCCTCGCGGCCCGACTTTTTGGTATCCATAGGAAGATACGTCCTTAGGGATGTTATTTCTCTGAAAACATTTTTTGCCTAAGTCGATTTTTAAATTTTATGAATTTTTTAATGTCCGTCCGGCGCGCTTTTGATATTCATGTCAATTTTTTGACGTGTTCCGGAACCTCGCGGCCCGATCTTTTGGTATCGTTGGGAAGAGACGTCCTTAGGGATGTCATTTCCCCAAAAACATTTTTTGCCTAAGTCGATTTTTAAGTTTTATGCATTTTTAAAGTCCGTCCGGCGCGCTTTTCCATATTCATGTCAATTTTTTGACGTGTTCCGGAACCTCGCGGCCTGACTTTTTGGTATCGTTGGGAAGATAGGTCCTTAGGGATGTCATTTCCCCGAAAACATTTTTTGCCTAAGTCGATTTTTAAATTTTATGAATTTTTTAAATACCGTCCGGTGCGCTTTTGATATTCATGTCAATTTTTTGACGTCTTCCGGAACCTCGCGTTCCGATCTTTTGGTATCGTTGGGAAGATACGTCCTTACCCAGCCAGCAACGCTATAACCTTGACGTCAATACGACGTCGAATATTGGTGACAAGCTGTTTACTAATATTTTTTAAAATATAGGACGTCGAATCGACGTCGATTTTGCGTCGTTTACGTATGTTCCACTATTGGAGGTTATAAGACGTCGAAATTACGTCGAAATAAATTACTTCCATGCATAGATTTTATTCTCATGATAGTTAACGTCGAGAAGACGTGATAATGACGTACTGCAGCCTGCGCTTGCGCAGTGCGCGTCCTGGGCGGCAGTCCGCGCCGCCGCACCGTCCACCGTCTCCGCCTTCCGGTCTCCAACGCAGCACGCCACGCCGTTATTGTCTGGAGCTGTTCTCGAGGGCACGTGTCGTTCCCTGTTATAAACTTAGCTATTGTGTGGATCCGGTGTTACGGTGCTTCGCGATGTAGTACTTGAGTGAGTTTTTATTGTCTATTATCCCCTATGTAAGTAGTAAAAGCTCGAGAAAAAGTAAACATGTAGCCCAATGCCACACCGCTTCTCTAGCCACCATGATGGATTTACATTACGCAAATTTTAACATAATCACCTGGTATAAAATTAATCATCCAAATGACACTCAAATTCAAGGTTCCTTGTTCAAAGTGATTAAAGCCTGGTTCATACAGCTTCTTTATCTTTTAATTTTTCTTTATCTTTAAGAAATATTAAATGTCATTGGTCAGTTCAAACCAAGGGACAAACACCGTTGGTCAGTTCTTAAAGATAAAGTAAAATTGAAAGATAAAGAAGCTGCATGAACCAGGCTTTAATTGTTCATTTTATACTGAAAAATTCGATACTACCTTCTAACATTTTATTTATCCCTATTGTTATTATAACTTGGGTTGTGGATATTTCCACATAGGTTGTTTTAGCTGCCTCCATGGCAACGTTAGTGCAAACCCCAAATCCAGAGCATGTGCTGACTGAAGCTGCAAATGTGCTGTTGGCTCCTGCCTGGACTTCATTATTGTGTTGCTTCCCAAATCATGCCTATCTTTCTGATTTCGTTAATGTTATACCGCACTGATGATTGCCGAATAGCATGAATTAGGTACTTTCTCTTGTATTCTATTTTATTTATGTTTTTGTATTGTTTTTTATTTATATTTTTATTGTGTTTGTTGGTACTTAAAATATAATAAACGTATATTGCTTAAAAAATGTATTTCATTTACAAATAACAAACCCTTTTGAGTATAAAAGTTTGTTCAGCGAATGTTCGGCCCTACGTCACAACTCCCGTCCTTGTCTAACTCGTGAATATACGATCGATATCCATCGTATATTCACGAGTAAGACAAGGACGGGAGTTGTGATGTAGGGCCGAACATTCGCTGAACAAACACTATGCGTTGCGACGCCATTAAGTAATTTTTCACGTCTTATTAGACGTCACCATTACGTAGTTTTGCACGCCCTATTACACGTCGTCATTACGTAATTTTGCACGTCTTATTAGACGTCGCTGAGCACGTAAATTCTCTGTGACATATTGCCGTCGATTCTACGTATTTTCTGCGTCGAACTTTTCGTCGAAGAAGAAACGTCTTTTTGCTGGCTTGGTAGGGATGTCATTTCCCCGAAAACATTTTTTGCCTAAGTCGATTTTTAAATTTTATGAATTATTTCTTTTGTAAGTGTATAATAATAATCACAAATATAGTCATCTTAGCTATAGGCCAGGGCCCAGGGGCTTAAGTCCCCCAAAACAAAAGGTCTAGAACCGCCTATGGCTGTGCTGGCCAATATATAAATGCTAGTCTTGCAATATATAGGCACTCTTTGGTGAGCTGCAACGGATGCAATAATTTATATGCACATATTTTCTTGAATTATTATTTTGAACTTAAAATGACAATGTCGTTCTTATAATATTGTCAAATTTTCATACTGCTTTGATTACTCTCTTAAAAATTTACTTGCAAGCCTATGAGGCAACATACCACATGGTTTTTTTCTTTACCTCAGAGTCACTACTTTTATGTCACTACTTTTATGCACAACAACCTCAGACTTCAGACTAACGTTGCAAAGCTATTTTCTGTGCAACAACTCTCCTAATAACGGAACGAGAGATGTGTCAATCGTGAATGATTCGGTCACTGTGATTCGATCACTTTAAAGTATTGATTGACCCGAGGCCAACGATAAAGACAGGCCACGGCGCTAACGCATAATCGCGTAGTCACGTGACCAACTTAGTTCTATATAATGAAAGGCATTTTTGGAGATAAGTAGAAAAAACAAATTTCGTAACAATTTGGCAAGTTTTCTTTCGTCTATTACATTATTGGTTTTGTGCATCCAAGCTTTCTCTAATTGTTTTTTCAAAATTTTCAACCTGCCTCATCTGTTTTAGGCTGAGAGTTTAACGGCACTGCACTCACAATATTTTGGCACATTCTCAAAAATTGTTGGGACATCACCTTCCTTTAGCTTAGGTGATATTCTCTATAGGTATTTTCCTCCCACAACACATTTGTCCACTTTAATTATTGTTTCACTTTCTTGAAAATGTGTTAGCCACACATACTTAAGGGTTTTTTGACCTTGAGCCATAATGGGGGAATAGAAGTCAGAGGTGTTGTCGGGAAAATCAATTCAGAAATACAGTGTAATATTAGTAAAGTATTTAGTGTGTGGTAAGCCCAAGCAGCTCTGACCCCTTCCTGGGATTCTTTATTTAAAAATACTAGCACACAAAGCACAATTTACAAAAAAGCACACTCCACGGCCAAGGTCGATTGATTAGGAGGTTGCCTCTTCTCACATTCTCAAAAATTGTTGGGACATCACCTTCCTTTAGCTTAGGTGATATTCTCTATAGGTATTTTCCTCCCACAACACATTTGTCCACTTTAATTATTGTTTCACTTTCTAGAAAATGTGTTAGCCACACATACTTAAGGGTTTTTTAGAAATTAAATCTCAGTTGGGATTTGACGAATCCCTTTTTGGCGGAAATTTTCATCCCGAGGCAAAACAAATGTTTGTTATGGCGACACTTTCTTCCTGGCTTTTGTAATATGTATAATTATAATATAAACAGACCCAATATTTGGTATTTAGGTTATTTTTTACGAAATGAAAATGAAAACTAACCTCAGTAGGTATACCTACCTACTGTAAATATTGACGAGGTCTCAGTTGATCGGCAGCGTGAAAGACCGAATAGAAACCGTATCAGGGCGTGGGTCGACAACGAAAATCCTCGAGTACGTTACAACACTGATTTATTTCGCACAAGGTGAATGGTGAATACAATAAATACACAAACCCGAACGTGGTCAACGGAAACGGCTTCCAGCCACCCGGACCGTCTGAACTCGCGGATCTCCCGTAAGCAGTTCACCCCTCTGTGTCTCAGGCTCCACTGTCCAATATTAATACTGTCCCATGTCCATTCCGGGTTCCCTATTCTGTAGTTCGGGGGAGAATTCCCCTTACAGCGCTCACGCGTCGCGTCGGTGCGAGCGGCACCAATACTCTTCGACGGCACGACTCCCACCCAGACACCCAGAGGCCATAATAACACCTGGGCGGTTCCCCTCCGCCAGGACACACGCGCACTAGACACAAACTTGTTTCTAAAATATAAACTAAGACGTTTAAAAACATTGAAAACGTCTCAAACCCCAAGCTGCCGCTTTCAGTTATGTGACAAATGACATGTAACGTCCGACTAAGATGGTCACGTGATTTTTGTGCGCCAGGGCCTGTCTTTATAGTAGGCCTTGTGATTGACCGAATCTCAACATACCGAAACGATCCAATCATGAAGCAGTCGGTTTTTACCGACACTCCACAGTCCACACATCGAATGGTCGACGATCGAACAAATCTAGATCGGACGAACGTTTCGGCTCGTGAATTGTAAAACAGAAACAACCTCAAGATTTAATTAAGCCAATACCGTACGAGTTCACAGGCATGCTCCTGACTACTATGACTGAAAGTGATTGAAATGATTCAATCTTTTTTGAAATCGGTCATCGATCGATTCGGTCGTAGTAGTAAAATGAACGAATTACCCATCTCTAAAAGGAACCCCCTTGCCCTGGACCAACATTATATTAAAGACCTGTGCATAGCCAAGGTCTCTATCTAATCAAAAGACCTCGGTGCATAGCGCTGCTTCAAGCGATCGCCACTGGTGCCACACGACGAAACAAATTTACAATGTGGTTTAATGTTAAAACACCATTGTTTCAGAATCTTTTATAGAATAAAAACATGCAAATGTGTCTGTTACAACGAATTTAATATCCAAAATAAAATATTTGTTTGTTATGTTCCTCTAATTTGACAAGTTCACATGGCGTATTTCCATACATTTTCTTAAGAAAAGCTAGTCTAAAAAGCAAGCAAGAGTATTTGGTACCTTTTAGATTGAAATGAAGTCCATGGCTAGTTAATAGTGTAAGTAAGCATAAAACGCATTATATTTTCCAGTTTCTTCTTTATATGGAGGACTAATATTGGTTCGCTTTGGAGCTATAAAAACAATTTTCTACTTTCATTCTTGCATACGTAAGTTTCCTGCTTATAAGAAAGGTGAATGTACATTTCATAAAAACATAAATAGAAAAGCATCCTCAGTAGGTACCTACCATTATTTGTGAAAAAGGATCAATTCACATAGAAACTACCTCTCCACTATTATAGAGGCTGTCTGGTAGGATGCAAACAATGGTTCTAAACATGGACCGTTTTCTTAAAATATTATATCCTACATCTAACTAGGTACTGAATATAAGCACGTCGTTTACATTATGACTAAACGGCTCTGATTTTTGGTAGCCAGATAATTATACTTTTTTTTATAACACCCAAACTGAGTATAGAAGATGGATCTCAAATAAAACAAGACAATAAAAAAAAACCAGATTTAATGGTTATCTTTATGAACCACGTCTTACAAGTCTGTAGGAAATCGCTCAGCTTTTTACAACAAAAAAATTAGGTAAAATTATCGTTTAAAAGTTCGTTATATAAGTTTGTACTTGTTAGAACAGTCGACACCTTAAAGGTTCTTTGGAATTTTCGACTAGCACTGCTTTTGGAGGATACCTCGAATATTGTGGACGATAGGTAGCTGCACAGCCACACGTCACCCAGACTCCTTTGAATACGGTGTGCACTTCCACAGCTAGCTCTCGCTGGAGGCAGGTCGTGAGTTTTGAGTGGGGTTCGGTGATGTGCTGCGACAGGTACCAATATAGTACGATCGTGGTTGGTTGGTGGTAGTGTTGGTATGCGTAGTCCTTCCTTTGTTGGTGTGGTTACATGTAAAAAGAAATCAAAACCACAGTGTCTGTTCTAACACTCAGAAAATAAGCCGGTGGCTTTTACAAAGATCAACTAGGTGCTATACCTATTTAATAATGGTGAAATTTTTATATTATAATAATACAACTGTGCACAGTGACAGCTTAAGAAATTTCCAACAAACTATAACTATACGAAAAACGACAATCAAATGGTGATATTCCTGACTTGAGAAAAGTGATTAAAACATGATGCAGTACAAAAGCTTGTACTGCTATATTGTACAATAAGAACTTGATTTCCTTGACACTTAATAAAAAAAACAAATATGTAATCGCTTTTAATATAAAAAATTACTGAAATTTGATCAGCAGATAACAAAAAAATTCAGGCTTCTTCTCTACTCAAAACATTAATAAGAATATAAAAAAAACAATCTGTCATTTAAACAACAAGGCTGCGGCACTCAAAAAGCGGCTGATTTAGTGTAAAAGAATAATAATAATGCTCCGAGCTAATCAACTATTTTTACCGTGTGCTACTGACTCGAAAACGGTGAGTTCCTTTCACCATAAAATTTAATATTAAAATAACAATAATAACGGTCTGATAAGGCGATCAGCCAATAGCTAGTGGTTCCCAAAGGCACAGTCGATCTGGTAGTGAGATATTTTTCGCAAAGACGGCAAAGCCAATATTCAAAAAAAATGAAAAATCGAAAAATACTCACCCCAAACCGCGGTGTCGTCGCAGCCAGAACCAAACGCTATCAACCTTCGCTTCTCAGCCTTCAACGGTGTCCTCGAGACCGCTTGGTCCGTGGAAAACCTAACACCACCGACGAAACTCCGGCGTGGTCACATGAAAAATAACAGAAAACCAAAATATCAGCCTAGCACGCAAAACTTAATGATAACAGTCTTTTTTACACTAAATCACGCTAGTAAAAGATGAAACCCATGCACGATGAACAAAGATTGAAAATTCCGAAGGAAAAATCAAACGTGCATAAGCTGAATCAGGACCGCACTTGTTGTCTCGACGACGAGCAGAGAGGAAAAAGCCAGCGGAAATTGTCTGTCACTCCCACCTATCCTTGTGATTTCCAGACCACCAAAACAATAAAGGTTAGGTTCGTCTTCTTCAAGCAACCAACATATTATTTGAGGCCTTTGCTCTTATACATACCTCATAAATTTCAATTTGTTAATTATATGAATTTGTTTGAGGCTAAATTAGAAAGGCAAAGAACAACGTACCTGTATATGAATAAACTTGTGAAATTTGTAAATTCCAGGTATTACGGATACTTTCCTTCACTGTGTATGGCTGGTTGCCTAATGGTGGCGGTAAATTGTGGTTCAAAATCCACGGTATATCGGGAGAGTCAAAAGGTTATTACCGTAGTAACGAAAGTTAGCATAAATTTCGTTACACACCACCAAAACCGGGTAAGGAAAAATACGAAAACTCAAGTTTGAGTATTTTTCCTCGAGCAACACACAGCTAGTGCCAAACAGTGAGCTACTCTATTTGGACTAGTAATATTGATAAAACTTGGTAAGGTATGATTGTTTGAAGAAATTGTCTTTATAGGTAAGTAGGCCTGACAGGAAACTTCTTAACTTGAAAGTACATGAAACTATTCAATAGAATTTATTATGAACCAATTGTTAGGTGAAATTTTTAAATAATAATGAAAAATGTGGGCGCCAGCATACATCGTGTGTATACGTAGTGTCAAGGCAATCAAAAAAAAATACAAAAAAGTTAAATCCCAATATTTAAATAGAAAAAGGTTAACTCTCCAAAAATTAATACTCTCAGGATCCAAAAGGATCACCCAGGGAATCGTTAGGAGTAGCTTCGAAATAAAACATAAAAACTAAAAGTGAAGTGTACTGAAAAGGAGATTTGCACAAAATCTAACAATATTACCAGAGAGAAAAAAACAAACGAGACTAACTTGACTAAGCCTCAAGATATCAACCTCACCGATAAGCATACTAAAAAAATTTACCGAGGTTTCCAAAATTTTAAATTGACTGAAAAATTAAATTTTATAAAAAAACTGAACATCTGACGAGAACAAGAATTGTTAAGGTATTTTCAAATATGCAAAAAAATTTATTAGGTAGTCAAAATTATTTTGTGGAGGTCACAATCCAAATAAAAACAATAAGGTAGAACACTAAAGGTACTTGGTACTTCCATGATTCCACATTCTTGCCAAAAATAGTCACATAAAGACCAAAAACAAAATTCCAATACAAACCCTGCAAAATATCAAAAATTAAATAAGGTAAGGTAAGGCACGGATTGCATTAGAACCTGTATACCAAAAGAACAAGATCAAACCTTCCACAGGAATAACTGATTTCATTATGACAGAATAAAGTTAATTAATTGAGTTATAAAGCAGAAAAGAAAACAAGATAATATTAAATTGTAACCTTAACAAAACTTAGCATGATAATTGCTTGTCAAGTTAAATTTAAGTTAGAAATGGTGTTGTTCTAACTGTGCTCGATAGAAATTAGATAAGGTTCTTTTGCTAAATTCTAGAGCGATTAAATAATAGTTCCCACCGTCTAACCCTTGTAACATATTCTGAATGGATGGAAAGTCCAGAGATATGTCACACCGAATAGCGTATGACAAGTCTATTTCTCAGAAATTTTCGTGTCTGCTATCTTAAGAAAATCACAAAAATAGAATAAAATAACCATTTAGTATTATTACGATATTTCCAGAATATATGTCAAGCTAAATAATTGTACGTAACTAGTAAGGTTTTCCCTAGAAGTCCAAAAAATGTCATAATGCGCAAAAATAATCTGGTAACGTTTTACCCAGAAAAACAATAAACAGAATACAGCTGGTGATCTCCCAGTGTCCCAATAATCAAAATACAAAAAGCACAAGTAGTAAAGTTTTCCCTACCTAGCAAAATTCACAATAAACGCAAAGCGCAAGACATAAATTAGCAGGAGGATATCCTGAAAATAGGGTATAAAAGAAAAAAAAAATACTAAAGGTAAAAGAGATAATTTCAAAATTTCAAAAGACACCAGAAATAATATGAAATAAATGTCAGAATAAATAGCAAAAAAAAAACAGGCTTGTCAAAGCTATTGATTTGGTTAGGCTTGATGTTCTGCCAACCTTACTTACTCACTCTATAGAAAATCAGATAATAAGTCCTTTTGCTAATTACTATTATAGGGGTATTGTAAAGTAACCTTGAAAATGTTTCAAGTAAATAAAGCTCCCACCACTAAAAACCCATAGCAACATATTCTAGAATGATGTTCGTCTAGGATATGTCACTCCAAAAAAAAATTATTTTTAATATTTAACTTGCCTCGTCATCAGAATGTTCACTCGAAAGGTCGTCCGAATCCAGGTCTGAATGATAATCCACAGCGAAATTAGGCTTTAAATCTTTAATATGAAATTTACCAAGACAGTTACCGTCTCTATCCTTAAGTTGGTAAACCAATGGCGACATCACTTTATCAACAATACAAGGAACGTATTTAGGAGCTAATTTAGCTGAATAATCATTTGGGGCGCTAGACAACGTAAAATTTTTCTTCCACACCCAGTCACCAACGTGAAATTGTAATGGACGCTTCCTTAAATTATAATACTTAGCATTTCGATTGTAAGCTTGCTTTAGTTTATTTCTAACATCCTCATATATTTTTGGAAATTGTTGCAAGTCATCAATTAACTGATTTTTATTAGTTATCTCAGGAACATTATTTTCATTTTCAGCTATTTTTCCATAATAATCTCCAGAAATTGGAATATTACGTCCGAACATTAGGAAGGAAGGGGAATACTCAGTTGCGTCATGTCTGGCTAACCTTATTGCTTGAGCAATTTTAAAGATATCTACGTCCCATGTTTTGTGATTTTCGTGGATATAAGATCTCAAAGCAGTGACTATAACTCGGTTCACTCGTTCAGTGTGGTTCACCTGAGCGTGGTATCTCGCGTTATAATAAATCTTTTGAACCCTGTAATCAGCCATTAATTTCTTAAAATCATTACTAGTAAATTGTGTCCCATTGTCACAACAAAAAATCTGTGGAACGCCATATACAAGAAATACTTGATTTTCAACAAACTTGGTTATTGCTCTAGTGGTAGCCTTAGATAGAGGGTGGATCAAAACATACTTGGTAAACCAATCTACAATAACAAATAAATATTGATTGCCATTTTTTGACCTGGGGTATGGACCTAGAAGATCTGCAGATATCATTTGAAAAGGAAAATTAATGTTTCTATAAGAACCCATCAAACCAGCACGAGTGGTGTTTGGACTTTTGTTCGCCGCACAAACAGGGCATTTCCGGACGTATCGGTACACGTCATTACGTATGCCAGTCCAATAATAAAGTTCCAAAACTCTGGCTAACGTTTTTGACACGCCAAAATGTCCACTTGTGGGATCGTCATGGTACATACGAAGTACTTCCTGACGGTTTGGTGTGGGAACTACTATTTTCCATTCAGAGCAATTGCTAACCAAAGGAGTCTTAAAAAATATATGTTTATACAAAATATTGTCCTTAACCTGAAACGTTGGATATTTATCCGGATTGTCTTGAACTTTTTTAATTAAAGATTGATACCATTTACAAGGCTGGAAACTAGTGACATTTAGAACAGCTAACTCAGAAGTACTACGAGATAAAGCGTCAGCAACTACCATGGTCGAACCTTTTCTATGGACTATAGTGAAATCAAACTGGGACATTTTGACAGCCCATCTGGCTAATCTACCAGCAGGATTAGATAATTTTTTAAGCCAAATTAAAGAAGCATGGTCAGTTTCTACAGTAAAATGCGTACCCTCGATATAACTGCGAAACTTCTCCAAACCGAATAAAACCCCCAAACACTCTTTTTCAGTTACAGTGTATTTCCTTTCACATTTATTCAAGGTGCGACTCGCGTATGCCACAGGGTGTTCCATACCATCCGATTTTTGGTATAATACAGCACCAAGACCACTATCACTAGCATCGGTCTGAATTATAAACGGTTCGTCAAATTGGGGTGCAGCTAAAACGGGACTGGTAGTAAGGCATCTTTTAACCTTTTCAAAGGCATTTTCTGCAGACTCTGTCCATTTAATCGGTTGACCTTTCTTTCGTCCATGAAGCAAATCAGTGATAGGCGAAGCTATTGAGCTAAAATTCTTAATGAACCTACGATAGTAGCTTACTAGACCTATAAATCTTTTAATTTGAGTTGTGCTTTTGGGCGTTGGAAAATTCAAAACTGACTCTACTTTCTCTGGACTTGTTCTTAAGCCGTCTTTATCGACCAAAAAATCTAAGTAAGTAAGTGAAGGGCGACAGAATTCGCACTTGTCCATATTGACAGTTAAATTGGCATCTTTTAAACGGTGAAAAATTTTTGTTAAAACATTAATATGAGTTGAAAAATCGGGTGTAGCAACGATAATGCCATCTAAATAAACAAAAGCAAAAGGTTCAAGACTCGGGTCGATAACCTGATTCATTAAACGCATCATAGTTTGAGGAGAATTTGAAAGGCCAAATGGCATAACCTTAAATTGGAAAACACCTCTTCCCTGCACTATAAAAGCTGTTTTTGGACGGGAGGATTGCTCTAAAGGTATTTGATAAAAGGCCTTACGTAGGTCAATAGATGTTAAATACTTGGCATCGCGTAATTTGTTCAAAATGTTGTCGATTAATGGTAAAGGATATGAATCTTTGACAGTGAGTTCGTTTAACTTACGACCATCAAAACAAACACGATATTCGCCTGATTTCTTCGTAACTAACCATAAAGGGCTAGACCATGGTGACTGTGACGGTTCAATTATCCCAAGTCTAAGCAAGTCTGCTGATCACCAGATAATTCGGATACAGGTTGAATAGTATTTACTGTTGAAATATTTGGACGGTTTGGTTCAGGTAAAGAATAAGTCGAATCACCATAATTAATATTAAATTTAAAAGCTTTTAGGGCGTCCATACCCAAAATAAATTCGTGCATAAGTGAAGGGATAACTAAAACAGGTATACGTCTGGTTTGATTGTTCAATTTTAATGGCAAACAAACATAACCTCGAAAATCGATAGGAAAACCATCAGCGAGGGAGACACTTGTGGCATCGTCAGTATAAAGTTTAATATTATTTTTACGCAAGAATTCAATACTACCGGAACCTAAAATTGTGGCATTTGAGCCATCTTCTACCAACGCAAGGAACTTATGACCATAAATTGAAATAGGGATGTAGTTACGATTATCTTGACTCTTTTTAGAAAAAAGGGAATTAATATTATATTTAACTGGCTTGACTTCTAGAAACTTGCGAACTACCTCACGCCATTTTTCCCAATCAAGATCCCTTAGTTCCGTCGTTGGTTTGTGGTCTCTTTGGACTGATTGTTGTGATTGTTGTTGTTTGTTCTGGTTGACGAAGTATCTAGATTTTGTGAACTTCGAAAACTTCCGGGATTTTGAGTATTTTGGCCAGTGACTGCTCGAACGGTACCGCCACTGGCGCGTGTCACGTTTTTTGAATGACAATTTTGACACTTATTCCTAGTGGTATTTTTTGCTCCACAAGAGTAACAAAAAATATTTCTTGGTCGCGTGCAATCCCAACAAACATGTCCATTTTGATCACAATTCCAACAGCGAATATCAGAAATTACATTTACATTATGCGAGTTGTTTCGAGAGGTAAAATTTTGACGACTGGATGGCGGTAAACAACTTAAGTCTGGCTCCAGTAGGCCAGATGTACGAGAAGGTGGGGTATGATACCTTTCGGACCAAGAAAGTGATTCTTCGATTCTCTTACATAAGGTAGAAAGCTCTGAAATGGTCTTAATTTCATGTAATGCCAAATGGGAAATAAAATGAGGCAAAAGATTCCTCCTAATTTGCGTTACGATGGAAATCTCATCGGGTAATTTAGTAAGTCTCTTAAAAAGACCTTCCATAACGGTAATAAAAAGTGATACACGTTCATGAGAACCTTGTGTTCTATTTTTTATTTCCTCCATTAAATCATAATCGTAATGGTAAGGTAAAAAATCTTCTTTAAGTTTTTGCACTAACTCATCCCAAGTGTTAACTCTATTTTTATTATTGGCATACCAAGTCCAAGCTTGTCCCTTGAAAAGGTCACACGCCGAAGAAAATAATTCAGATTTTGTGACTCCACGAGCCTCTCGCAATAACTCAACTTTTTCCAGAAAAGAAAGAAGAGATTCCTGACTGGTGGCAGCAAAAGATAAGTTCCATTTATGTGCAGAAATTGACCTTGAGGCAGATGGCAAGGTCATAATAGCATGTTCGGTAGGAGTAGATGCCACAGGCAAAGACTCAACTGTTTTTGAAGCAAACTCTCCTTCGAGATCGATTAATTTTAATTTGAACGCTGCCACTTGACTGTCATCGTCTGCAGTCTCGGCATTCATGTGTGAAATTCTATTTGAAAGATGGTTAAGTCTCGAATCAATCCTACGATAAGAAGCATCACCTTTGGTCCCAGAGAAACTAGAAATAATAGTCACCAAATCGGAATAAGAATTTAAAAACTGTTTGACATCATCAGCAAAAGGAATCGGGTTGGCTATGTTCGCAAAACTCCTATTAGAAGCTTCTTGGTGCAAAACGCCTCTCAAACGTTTACGTTTGGTTTCTACATTGCCGGTAGCATCTATACCTCGAACTTTAAGTTCATAAGTGAGTTCAGGTTCTTTCAAGTTATTAGGCTCCATATTAATAAAAGTAAAAAAAATTCAGATACCAAAAAAATCTCAGAACACTATACAGTTCCAGGAAATCAAGAAAAAATTCAAAAAAGAAAAAATCAACAAGAAACTTTCAAAGTGGTAATCAAAAATTCCAAGTCAAGAATAAACTTCTAAGCTTTTATTTGAACTCCAAAAACTTCTGAACTCAGCAAAAATCGGGCCCCACGAATGGTTACGCCAAATTGTATGACTAAACGGCTCTGATTTTTGGTAGCCAGATAATTATACTTTTTTTTATAACACCCAAACTGAGTATAGAAGATGGATCTCAAATAAAACAAGACAATAAAAAAAATACCAGATTTAATGGTTATCTTTATGAACCACGTCTTACAAGTCTGTAGGAAATCGCTCAGCTTTTTACAACAAAAAAATTAGGTAAAATTATCGTTTAAAAGTTCGTTATATAAGTTTGTACTTGTTAGAACAGTCGACACCTTAAAGGTTCTTTGGAATTTTCGACTAGCACTGCTTTTGGAGGATACCTCGAATATTGTGGACGATAGGTAGCTGCACAGCCACACGTCACCCAGACTCCTTTGAATACGGTGTGCACTTCCACAGCTAGCTCTCGCTGGAGGCAGGTCGTGAGTTTTGAGTGGGGTTCGGTGATGTGCTGCGACAGGTACCAATATAGTACGATCGTGGTTGGTTGGTGGTAGTGTTGGTATGCGTAGTCCTTCCTTTGTTGGTGTGGTTACATGTAAAAAGAAATCAAAACCACAGTGTCTGTTCTAACACTCAGAAAATAAGCCGGTGGCTTTTACAAAGATCAACTAGGTGCTATACCTATTTAATAATGGTGAAATTTTTATATTATAATAATACAACTGTGCACAGTGACAGCTTAAGAAATTTCCAACAAACTATAACTATACGAAAAACGACAATCAAATGGTGATATTCCTGACTTGAGAAAAGTGATTAAAACATGATGCAGTACAAAAGCTTGTACTGCTATATTGTACAATAAGAACTTGATTTCCTTGACACTTAATAAAAAAAACAAATATGTAATCGCTTTTAATATAAAAAATTACTGAAATTTGATCAGCAGATAACAAAAAAATTCAGGCTTCTTCTCTACTCAAAACATTAATAAGAATATAAAAAAAACAATCTGTCATTTAAACAACAAGGCTGCGGCACTCAAAAAGCGGCTGATTTAGTGTAAAAGAATAATAATAATGCTCCGAGCTAATCAACTATTTTTACCGTGTGCTACTGACTCGAAAACGGTGAGTTCCTTTCACCATAAAATTTAATATTAAAATAACAATAATAACGGTCTGATAAGGCGATCAGCCAATAGCTAGTGGTTCCCAAAGGCACAGTCGATCTGGTAGTGAGATATTTTTCGCAAAGACGGCAAAGCCAATATTCAAAAAAAATGAAAAATCGAAAAATACTCACCCCAAACCGCGGTGTCGTCGCAGCCAGAACCAAACGCTATCAACCTTCGCTTCTCAGCCTTCAACGGTGTCCTCGAGACCGCTTGGTCCGTGGAAAACCTAACACCACCGACGAAACTCCGGCGTGGTCACATGAAAAATAACAGAAAACCAAAATATCAGCCTAGCACGCAAAACTTAATGATAACAGTCTTTTTTACACTAAATCACGCTAGTAAAAGATGAAACCCATGCACGATGAACAAAGATTGAAAATTCCGAAGGAAAAATCAAACGTGCATAAGCTGAATCAGTACCGCACTTGTTGTCTCGACGACGAGCAGAGAGGAAAAAGCCAGCGGAAATTGTCTGTCACTCCCACCTATCCTTGTGATTTCCAGACCACCAAAACAATAAAGGTTAGGTTCGTCTTCTTCAAGCAACCAACATATTATTTGAGGCCTTTGCTCTTATACATACCTCATAAATTTCAATTTGTTAATTATATGAATTTGTTTGAGGCTAAATTAGAAAGGCAAAGAACAACGTACCTGTATATGAATAAACTTGTGAAATTTGTAAATTCCAGGTATTACGGATACTTTCCTTCACTGTGTATGGCTGGTTGCCTAATGGTGGCGGTAAATTGTGGTTCAAAATCCACGGTATATCGGGAGAGTCAAAAGGTTATTACCGTAGTAACGAAAGTTAGCATAAATTTCGTTACAACATTTTTGATTATGTACATAAGCCTGTAAAGCCGAGAAATTAAAAATGTAAGGAATGATTTGTTGTGAAGCTGTCTGCTAGGCAAAGGCACAGGGTGAAGATACGATGTTTCTTAGATTCCCGAAGGGATCCACAAATATATAAGGAATGGGTTTGAAGATGCTAAAGTACAAATTTTCACCGAAAAATAAACGCATTTGTAGTAGACACTTTCATAAGCGCAAGGTTTTGAAAATGAAATGAAAAGAACATTGTTCGGTACTTGCCCCAGAGAATCAAAAAGACAGGTGAGCATTTTGGACACTTTTGTTTGGGGATTTAATTAATAAGGAATATTATTTAAGCAATACTGTCTCTGTTATTACTCCACAACTTGGGCGAAGTACAAGAAAGTGTGAGATAAATCGTACGCTACTTCCTCATCTCAAAGATCAAGACGGACTGCAGAGAGAAACGAAACGAAGCGTATTACAGAAATCAGAAATCTTTAATACTACTTGATAAGAACAAGAATGAAGTAGATTGATGTTCAGATAGCTAGAGGAATATTTATTTATTTGTCGAGCTTTTTTAAAGTATTGTTATTTTTTTAAGGTATAGAAGAGAATGTTAGTGTGCTACACAGCCAAATAGAAGTCGCATCTAAAAGTTGTAATCGAAATACCTAAACAAGACTTACTTAAAGGCCTTGCAGGAGGAAAATGATCTGTTAAAACAAAAAAATCTATGAATTCGAAGAATGTTCATAACGTCTGGAAAACAATCTCCCTAGTCGTACGAAAAACTCAACTTTTCGACCTTGTATCATAAACTACTGTTATGAGTTGGAACATCTTACTTTAATAGCATTTTTGTCCCCTTTGTTATTATATATAAGTAAATTAATTAAAATAAGCTGGACTTTTTATAGTAAAATAATAAAATGTATGAAATTTATGGTAATCTAATTGACTAGGTTACAAAACATCCTTTTTAAAATATATACTATAGTCGCAACACGTTTGTTGTTTCATAAATTATTGTCGTTATCTTCCCTATCTAATATTTACCTTTTCATAAATTAAGTACCTACTTAAATATTTCTATAACGACTATCATGAGTAATAATCCCTGCTACTTATAACCACTAATTTCACATCCCTTTTTCTTAAATCCATTATGCAAGTAAATTTTAATATAAAAATCCGATATATTGACACTTATTTGGACATTCATCACTGTTTTTCTTCAAAATAATATCGAAATTGAATTCCTCCACTACAAAAACTTTAGAAAATGACATATCACTTGCTGTTTTCAAATTCACACAATTGCACACCTCTCAACAACCCATTATATAATAATATAATACCCTCTGCATTTATTTTTTTGTCAGATTTTCCACAAAAATATAGCTTTTTGGAACATATTTTGTGCCTACACCTACGTGATTTGTATTATTATGTTTAAAAATCTGCAACAGGGGGAAAATAGTTCATCCTATAATTTTGACATTGTAGGTATTTTAAAAAGGTTTTGCAAATTGTATTTTGATAAATCTCTGACATTTACTTTTTTACAATATTATTACAATACTGACAATTCAAAAATTTCATTCCTGTACCTGCATTTAATTTAGTTTAATTAAAAATTCCATATGTTTGGCTATTCAAGACATGTCTAATATTTGAATTTATATACCGAGTGACGTCATTCCCGCGTTAACTATGATTGGCCAGAAGTTAAGAGGCAACCTTCTCTCCTCTAGAGATCTTGCTCCACGGCATGGCACTGGAATATCCCTCATACAGCCAAAAAAGAAGTGCCCAATCGCCCCGACACTGCATCCAATGGCGGCTGCGCGAACAGGTGCGCAGAATTTTCCCGCCATAGAGAGTATTACTGCTGGTTGTTTTATATGCTCTGTCAGTAACTGACATACCAATAACCAGAGAGAGAATGAGAATAATACCCCGCTATAACCTATAATAAGTCGCCATTTTTTTTCGTCGAGTGGGGCGACCACAGTCCGTGTAAAACAACAATGAAATATGACGTCACGCTCGGGTCTTTATACTCTTTATACCCTGATTTCTGTAAGAAGTCCCGATTTTGTCAGATGACATTCTCCACAAAATCCCTAAGAATTTTCTGTTAACCATGGGTATAACAGGGGTATATATATGTATCTCAACCCGTTAGTGACGTCACTCATTGATTTTATGATATGAAAATAAATTACCCAAGTGATGAGAAAAAAAGAACATAATAAAATAAAAACCCTATTGCAATCACTATTATACCGCTACAAATAAAAATAACTATGACTGCAACTCATTTTAATAATAATTTCAATCGTCATGGAAACACTTTCATTTTGGTATTTTGGTATACCTTAATTTTGTGTTTTTCATCTTATAACAATCTAAAATTCTACTGAAAGTTCAAGCTGTCTCACATCTCACCGGATCAGTATAGGTAGGTAGGTATCTCAATTCGAAAGAATACCACTATTATATAATATTTAATCTGTGGGGTTTATTGATACTTAGTTAAAAATAACCTAAAAACCGCCAGATCTAGCCTGCTAGCCCTACTTAGCGCTAACCGAAAGCACACACTGCTAGCCCTAAGTTAGCGCAAAAGCGCTAGCTAGCGCTAGCAAAATAATGTTGCGTCAAACACAACCATTGTGTCGGTCCAGCCCAAGAACGGTAGACGTACAGGATTGCTCGATCGGGCAAATCTCTCCGCCGGCGTGACGTCACCGCTAGACTGCTATCTGCTAAGCGCGCCGGGCGCTACCGTTTAAAATATAGAAAGGGTGGGTTTTCTGTGGATGTTCTGTGTTTTTGAGCTACTTTTGCCAATCCTTTGATTTTTATACACTATTAAGAGTACAGAACTTTTATTTTTTACTTAGAATGTATCAAGACTAAGGGATTAATTTATAAAATTGCCAATATATGGAATAATTGCATATTGAAGAAAATTTCGAAAATAGTTATTTATGTACCAAGGCACTGAAGTTCAACTTTTTATGACTCATGTGAAATTTAGTTGCCAAGGCCTCTGGCCGAGGCAAATAAACCACATGAGTCATAAAAAGAACTTCAGTGCCGAGGTACATATTATATATTTTTTTTAAATCGGAAAAAAAAGTTTTATTAGGCAAGAAAATAATAATAAGGGATCACCCGTCCACGAACCGACTACGCGCGGCGTTGCTTGACTTTACCGATCGCTCTACCTAGGACAAGTATAATGACGTACGGCACCTTTGAACAGAAAAACCAAACTGCTGCTTCTTGTGCAGCCTACACAACAAATCTATTGATATTCAAATTTACTAAAATATATGTAGACTGAAGGATTGCGCTTCTATAGGAAACAATTTCGCAATGTGTACGAAAAGTTAAATGGGCCTTTATCGGCCGGGTTTTGTCGTCACTTTTGACGGGCGATTTCTCCGCGTCTGACGTTTGATGTTTACATCTCGCCAAGGCCTACTTATTGAAAAAATCGTACAATAATGTAGCCCATTATTGTACGATTTCTGTGCTTTTATGACGATTTTGGGACACTTTAATGCCGATTTCAAGAAAATATTATTATTATACAAAGTATTTTGAACGTTTGAAAGACGGTAAGTATGATACTAATCTTTTGCGATATTATTTTATAAATTAATATTAAAAATAATGTATGCAAAATTTTAGTTTCAATTTATTACGAGTATACTCTTAATAAACACTATGAAAATTATGTTTCACAAAAGGTTCGATAAAAGGCGCTTATAGGACTTGACATTTGGTTTTATTGCACCTGTACTGGTACACACTCTGTAAAAGAAAAAAGTAAAAGAAAATGCAAAACAAGACAAACAATGATGTATTAAGTAAAGGTGGCCTTACGCGGCTGTCATTAGGTACATTTATCCTCAACTTATTGTTTTATTTAACTTCCTCTTTTTTTTCTATTTTCATCATTATCTGCATATTCTTGGTTTCCGGCAGGATTTCTTTTCTTTCTTGATTTAATTTGAGCTTGTTTCGATAATAAGTTTCTATAATTCATCCTTACAGTTGTCCTTACTTTACAAAAACTTTTTATAATATTTAACCCCATAGTGTTATCCTTCTTAAAAATTTTAATAGACAAATTGTTCACAATGCCGGCTCCTTTTCTATAAGAATGACCATGGTGATCTTCAAAGTATCTGTTCCATTTTTTTATTTTTTGTAGCCATTGTTTGGATGGTAAAATAAAAATAAATAATAAAAATAAGTTATACCTATGTATACCACAATAAAGTCGATATAAAGGTTAAACTCTTTTACCTAGCAGTTCACTCTGTAAATCTCTTTCATAGTCATTTTCCGTAAAATGACGAGAACAAATATGACTGTTATTAGGGTTGAAACTGTCCATTCTTTTACATCTTGCCACCCATGCTCTCCTAATCGTTTGTGAAACCATATCTTTTGACTTGGGGAAGGTATGGAACATGATATTTTCGCCTGCTTTTTTTAAAGCGTAAGTTATATTACAACTATTAAACAGCACACCTCGTTCCTGTCATAATGTATTCTAAATAAATAATAAAAATAAACTATAGGGTACAGTGTATTTAAAATGATAAAATATAAGTAGGTACCTACCTATTAAATAACCCAGTACCTACAAAAAAATCGAAGACAATGACGAGGAGATCTCGAATCTAACTTCTAACTTATAATGGCACAAAACATTCGATATTAGAGAGATAATTTGACAAAATATGTTAGTTCTTACGTTTTTAATACTAAGCAAGATGTACTAATTTAGTATAAATATTCAATAATAGATTGAAAACTAAAAACAGGTTACATAAAATAAAGAAAACACAGTCAAAACCCGCGTCAAAACCCGCACCGCTCATGTACAAATAACACCGTTAGTCTAGCGCTGACGTCACACCCATCTGCCGACTGGCGAACATTACGCTTATAGTGGAGTCAACGTAGACGAAAAATGGTGTTAATTAGGAATTAATTAGGGAAGTCATGGATTTGAATAAAACCTTTTGAAACACCTTCAAACATACTTTAATTTAAAAGTCCGCAGGTTGAAAAAGTGCGCTTTTTATATTTTAAATATAAAAAAAATCGATCTTTCACCGAAATTTCTCAAAAATCGTCTACAATTAATTGTAGAATCATTATTTTTCAATGAAAATGTATATTTTTATGTTTTTTGAGATGCTGATTATGAATATGAAGTAAAAAAATGAAAAATAAAATGACGCCTAGTAAAAATAAAGTTGAATGCAAGAATAATGGAATTTTAAATTTTTAATTTTTTTTCCGAGATAATTTCATATCAATACGACAGGTAAGGTAAGTAAATTAGAAATACGTTTAAGGGAATAAAAAGTGAAAATCTAGCTATTTACGAAAAGCTCAAGCAGATTTTTATTTATGTATTTCATGGCATGCTTGACCACGAAAATCTTTGAAAACAAATACCTACCTTCTTCTTTCAAATAACAGGTTAATATTTATTCTTTTGGCGATAACTCCGAAACTAATGAAGATATCACAATACCAAAGTATTTTTTGTTGTAAATGTAATCTACTTTTGATTATAACAGAATAAATGTAATTGAATTTACAATTTCGGAGAAAATTGTAATAAAAGGGAAATTTTTCGAATTGCGCCCTCTAGCGGTGACCACGAAATTCGAAATGATCTTACTGGAATATCATTTGATAGAAGAAGGAAATCTCTCTTCAACAAGCCCAAATTCAATCAATTTGGTTAAACCAAATCGGAGTTAGCAGCATTTTTTCAAGTCAATTTTTATCCGCCCGTCTCACCTCTATTTGAAGAGCACAAGCAAAAAATCCTTAACGAAAATTGTTCAGTATTTGCTGAAGAGTGCAATAAAATTATTTTTCATCATTTTTTCAAATTTACTGTTGCGAATACGCCCCCTAGCGGCCTACCTACAAACTTAAATATAATTTCCAACGATTTTTCGTGACCATATTACTTAAGAAGATTTTTCCCCAAAGCTCCAGGACTATTAATTCCTGAGATATGGTACCTCTTCACCCTTAATAAAACACCCTGTATATAGCTTGAATTTTTCGGGGGGGATATATATATATTTAAAAGCTGTGCCATTCGTCCCCACGTCAATATACAAGCTGTGCTCCAAGGGAACAGAAATGACATCTGCCGACTACCTGCCGACTAAAACACGCCTCACAAACACACGCACATACAAACGCATGTTCTCAGTAGAGGCCCTGTATGACACGAAAAGTGACAGTTATTCCTTTTAACAGAGGTTGGACAACGATCGGATGTCTCTCTCTGGCGAGGGTCTTATTTTCCCTATAAAATTCATTTTGTGCAACAGACATATATTTTTTCGCTCTTTCTAACATTCCCCTAGCAGCACGATGAATCAAAATTGGATTTTAAGGTTAAGCTAACGACAGTTAACTGCCATAAGCGTAGGTAGATGAGGGCACAGTTTAAAATGTATAAAAATATAGATAAAACCAATAAATAGGTAAATAGGTTAGGTAGTACTATGTTATTTGCAAAGCTTCACTAATAATAATTATTGAAGGTTGAATGGAAAAGTGAAGAAACATATAATTTGTTCCAAGAAAATAGAAATTTTAGGATATCAGGATAAACACATTTATTAAATTTTTGTAGAAGGGTGGTATATGTAGATAGATATGTACATAAAATTAAACAAGGCTCTAGCATACCAACTAATCAAACTTTCGAATATTTCTTCAATAGGAATCATAGCTGCAATAATAATTATTATTCCGTTCATTTAAAAATAAATAAGGTCTTTTAAATGGTTTTACTGTATGGTTTCGTTTCTTCAAACTCTCTTCTTATACCTACCATCATAATTTTAAGACAATTAATACTGAAATTTGTACGGAACAAAAAGTTGGAAAGTTTGTTTTGGTAATATGAATCAACCAACAATAATAGGAATTAGGCTGAATAAAAAAATGAGTACCTAGGTATTTAATATCGATGTTATATCCGACCTCAAGCATCACCTTGATCATAACCTTGTTTTTACCCTTGATTCTGTTTACTGTTGGATATTATGTTCTCATTCTCTATTGTTCAAGATGCTTACTACAAAGATATCATTTTTCATTGTATATTGTTCTAGAATGATTACTAGAACATATCATATTCCTTTTGAGTATTGTTAAAACTTGCTTACTGCAAGAATTGCAGAATTTGATCTTCCCTTTGTCTTTATATTCTTTTCCCATGAGAACCACAACACCTCAGCATAACAGATCTGTATAAATAGGACCTAGTAAAGTAAGAGTGTTAATTCTAGTCTTGTCTGTAGTCTAAGCCGAAACTCTGTAACTCGCGTTACTCAAATAAAAGTTTTTTAAAAAGTCTTCGTCTTCACGTCGCCCGTAACAATTTGGTGTCAGAAGTGAGATCCTCGATAAAAGGGTCTTCAACGAGGGAGATCCGGAGGCACTTAGAAGGACAGTCTCCTCGGGGGTCACCACACCACTACGATTGGAGCCAGCTGAAAAGGGTCTTCGACAGGAAGATCCGGAGGCACTAAGAAGGACAGTCTCCTGAGGCCAGCATCCAGCAACAACAGCAGCATCAACGACATCCAGCGAGCATGAAGTTACTTCTATTGTAAGTGAAAAACTTGAAGTGAATTTTATTTGTGATTTTTTTTTGAACTTTCTACGTTGCTATTATTGAACTTTCTACGTTATAACGATATTACCTTTTCATTTCAACATGCCGAATAACGAAGCTATAAACTCTAATGTAAACAATGAAGCAAACGCTTCAAATAACGACGAAGTACCATTTAAATTAAGCGAAATATTTTCTATCATCCCTGAATACGATGGGGATCAAATCAATTTAAATACTTTTATCATTGCATGTGATAGGGCCATGCAAATGACTGTTGGCGACCAAGCCATTTTACTTGTTATAAAAATTAAAAATCAATTAAAGGGACGTGCAGCCCAACTCATTAATTCAAGAGATTTGAGTACCTGGGGCGAAATCAAACAATTACTTAACGTTCATTTCGGAGATCCTCGCGATCTAACTTCACTAATTCAAGATTTACAAAGAATGTGTCAATCCCAAAATGAAAATGCTTTGACTTTTGTAGGCAGAGTTCAAACTCACTGCTCGAAAATGTATGCCGCAATAGGAAAACAAGGCCTTCTCACTAGGGAACAAAAAGAATCGCAAGCTACATTAATCGATAGCATGTGTTTAAATACAGTTTTGACAGGTTTAGAACCAAGAATAGGGCAACTAATTCGTGCTAGCAATCCACCCAACATGATGGATGCTATAGCTTTAATTAAGAGAGAATTGCAACTTTCTTATTTTGAAAATCAAAAATTTCAGAGGCAAAATCGTGTACCAGTCTTCAATAATAATATCAAAAGAACCAGTAATAATTTTCCAAAATTTTGTAATTATTGCAAAAGAAATGGACATACTATCAATGAATGTCGAACTAAAAATCAAAATAGTTATTACAGAAATGGTCCAAATCCTTCTAGCTACTCTAACAATTCCCAAAATAACTCCCAAAGAAATAATTTCTCCCAAAATAGGTTCCATCAAAGACCATCTTTTCCTCAGCAAAATAATTTTCAAACTCCTTCTTTCCAACCTAGGAATCACCCTCAAAACTTCCAACCAAGAAATCAACCTCCTAGAAATTTTTCTAATAATATTCCTAGAAACAATTTCCCAAAAACTTTTAATAATAATTCAGGTTTCCAGCCTTCTAATCAAAATTTTACTCCTAGAGTCCCAAATTCAAATCCAAATAACCAAAATAGAACTCCCCAACAACATTATCTGGGCCAAAGCGAAAATTTTCAATTAACAGCCTCGGACCAGAATCCTATTCCCAACTTCAAGAATCTTGGTATGACCAATACGGACCAAACGTTTGCATAAATACCGTTGACAATAGCAATCTATATTATATTAAAGATAATACCGATAAGTACAAAATTTTAATTGACACAGGAGCTGGTATTTCAATTTTCAAACCAGAGACGGTTCAGCAATTTTTAAATCGATGTCCAGAAAATTTTCAAATTAAAGGTATTTCTGGCCAATCAATTCCTATTACTGAAGCGGTATTTGTTTCTTTTACGGGTCCTCTTTCTCCCCATAAAGTTTATATTTGCGATCTAGATATAGGATTTGACGGAATTTTAGGCGCTGACTTTCTAGAAAGGTACGGTGCAATAGTAGATTTTAGGAATAAACAATTAATTACGTACTATAAGGTACACGAATTACTCAAAGACGGAGATGAATTAAACGAGTTAACGAATAATAATGATAATAATAATCGAGTTGTTTATAAAAGACAAGTTAATGTTGACGAAAGATACGATAGCCTTCATATAAACGCTTATGAACGAAATAATAATAATAATAACGATTACACGGAAAATATAAATAATTTTGAAAGCGAAAATACGAGTTATAATATAAATCAGGTTACGATAGAACCGCGTTGCGAAAAAATATGCAAATTTCATACGAATAAGTATACGAATAAAGAAATGATTTTATGCGCACAACGAGTAGAAAAGGTATACGTGCCAAATGCTATAGTAAAAATAAACGAAGACGGTAATTTTTATACGACGATATTAAACGCTAATGCCATAACAAAGGATATTTGTTTCGAAGAATTTGAATTTGAGCCTTACATTAAAGAAACGAACGCTAGTGCTAATATTATTTGTAATTTTAATAAAACGAAAAGCAGAGTAGAAAAAGAATTAATTACTAATTTATGTTTGAATTTTGAAGATATATTTTACTTTGACGGAGATTTCCTAAGTTTCACTAATGAAATAAAACATACTATCGATACAGGCGACGCTAAGCCAATTTTTACTAAATCTTATCGATATCCACAAGTTCACAAGGAAGAAGTAAAAACACAAATTAATAAAATGCTTTCTCAAGGAATAATTAGACCTTCTGTTTCACCATGGTCGTCCCCAGTATGGGTCGTTCCAAAAAAATTAGACGCTTCAGGTAAACAAAAATGGAGAATCGTAATTGATTATCGGAAATTAAATGAATTAACAGTTAATGACAGGTATCCACTGCCTAATATTTCAGATATATTAGATCAGTTGGGTAATTGCCATTATTTTACTACTTTAGATTTGGCTTCTGGTTTTCAACAAATTGAAATGAATCCAGAAGACATTTCGAAAACTGCTTTTTCCGTTGAAAATGGACATTTCGAATATTTACGTATGCCCTTTGGCCTTCGTAATGCGCCCTCAACCTTTCAGAGGGTTATGGATAATATACTAATGGGGATACAAAACGAAAGGTGCTTAGTTTACATGGACGACATTATTATTTATTCTTCCACAATTAATGAGCATATCTCTCGTATTACTGAAGTTTTTCAAAGATTAAGAAATTCAAATCTAAAAATACAGCCAGATAAGTGTGAATTCTTACGAAAAGAAGTAATTTATTTAGGACATGTTATTACACCTGAAGGGGTTAAACCAAATCCACAAAAAGTACAAGCTGTTATCGATTTTCCTCAACCTGCCAATACTAAACAAATTAAACAATTTTTGGGTCTTACTGGTTACTACAGGAAGTTTATTCCAAACTTCGCAAAAATGACAAAGCCTTTAACTCGACTTTTAAGAAAAGACGTACCATTTATTTTTGATAAAGATTGTCGTGAATCTTTCGAACAACTTAAAAATGCATTAATAACTTCACCAATTCTAATATATCCTGATTTTGAAAAAGAATTTGTTTTAACTACAGATGCAAGCGCTTTTGCTGTAGGCGCGGTACTTTCGCAAGGACCTGTTGGAAATGATCTTCCCATAGCATACTTTTCAAGAACCTTAAGTCCAGCAGAAATGAAATATAGCGTTATAGAGAAAGAACTTTTGGCAATAATTGCTGCCGTAAAAAACTATAGACCTTATCTTTTCGGATGAAAGTTCTTATTGGTTACAGATCATAGACCTTTAACCTGGCTTTTCTCAATAAAAGATCCCGGTAGTCGTTTAGCACGTTGGCGACTTAAATTAGAAGAATATAATTATCAAATAATTTATAAACCTGGAAAAATTAATCGAAATGCCGACGCTTTATCTCGAATCAAAATCAATCATATAAAAGAAGCTGTTTCCTTTCATACTTCCCTAGATGAACCATCTACTTCCCATGATAATCCTCAAGACATTGACCCGCCTATTGACAATAATGAGACTGACGAAATTGCTATAATCTGTAATGAATTTGACAGATTTTTTGATCTATACAAGACGACTTCAATGATCGATTATTCTAAAATCCAATATACAAATAATCAACTTTTAGACAAAACACACAAGGATATTGTACTAATTTTTCAACAAGACAAATTAACAGACCTTCACGAAAAAGTTATTGATGATTTACTTGAGCTAAATCCTAATTTTAACTATAATAAAGCAAATGTTCTTTCCAGTCAAACCGTAGCTAAAAGAAAATATTATATAATTCCTGTTCCTTTTAATTTTGAAACCGCAATACAAGTACTCTTCATATCTCTTTATTACAGTAAAGATATATTCGAAGAAAATAAAACTTATTACATTGAAAACAATCCAGATTTTACAATTTTAGAAATGTTTAATTTTTTGTTCTCAGATAAAAATTTCCAACTAACAATTTGTCAGAACATTGTGACTATACCAGACGAAGACCAAATACCTATAATAATAGATCAATTTCATTCAGGCAAGACAAACTTACATCGAGGAATAAACGAAACAATTAGACGCATCAAACAAAAATATAATTGGACAGGACTAACTAAAGACGTCGAAACATTTATTCGGCAGTGCGAAATCTGCCAAAAGACAAAAATTTGTAGACAAAACTTGGACAGTCCCTTAGTTATTACCGAAACTCCTAAAACTCCTTTCGAAAGAATAAATATTGACATCCTAGAAATCCCAGTGAAAAATAATATCCTTACCATAAGAGACGAACTGACAAAATTTACCCAGGCTTATGCACTTCCTAATAAAACAGCGAGATCTGTAGTAGACGCTCTTTTACTCTATTTTCAACATTTTGGAACTCCTTTAAGAATCCATTGCGATGATGAATAATCAATTAATGAAAGATCTTTGTAAATTATACAATATAAAATTAACTTTCTCTAGTGTTAGTCATCCGCAATCAAATGGCTCCTTAGAAAGATTTCATGCCACCTTAACTGAAATGATACGCGCGTGTAGTACAGAAAATCCTAACGAACACCCATTTCAAATGCTCCCTTACGCTTGTATAGCATATAACAATTCTATAAATAAAACACACGGCTTTACTCCTTACGAATTGCTATTCGGTCACACCTCGTCTCGACCTCCAGAAGTTTTGTATAATCAGCAAGAATTAATCTCTAAGTACGTTCGCGATTTAAACAATAAAATAAAGCATTATTATGAAGTGGCAAGAAAGCGTACGGATATGCGCAAACAAAAGGCGAAACAGCGATTTGATACACACGTTTCGGAGCAGCGACAATTTCGCGTAGGAGAAAAGGTTTATGTCAAGGAGTCCCAAATAAAAAATAAACTAGCTAACAAATTTAATGGACCCTATAAAATTAAAGAAATTTATACGAATTCAGCTTTGCTACATAACCCAATTACTAACCAAACTACAAAAATGAATTTTGATATGCTAAAGAAATGTCACGAATTACAGGAAGAAGAACTAACGGTTAAAGAATTCTTTTATACTCTAGATCGAAAAATCCCTATTGAAAATAATAACGTTTCCATTGAACTGGGCAATTTATTTGATGCCCCTGAAAATATTTCATTAGCTCACTGTGTATCTAAAGATTTAGAAATGAATGCAGGAATTGCAAAAGAATTTAAGAATAAATTTGGACACGTAGATGAACTAAAAAATCAAAATAAGTCAATTGGTGAAATAGCAGTACTTCAACTTCCGACAAGAAATATTTATTATTTAATAACTAAAGAATTTTTCTATTATAAACCAACTTATGCTAATTTATTTAATTGCTTAAAGGAATTACGAACAATTTGTCTCGAGAGCACTGATGAAAAAGATAAAATTATAGCTATACCCAAGTTAGCTTGTGGATTAGACAAATTAGATTGGGATACAGTTCTCCCTATGATCAAATATATTTTCAAAAATACTGATATTAAAATAATTTGTTATATCGAACCGTTGATTGAAGAAGGGGAAGATATCCTCCCTTAGGGTGGCATGCGAATATGATCCTTATGGTCTGTCTGTCACATTCCCACTTGTTACTAAATGTTTCTGTCTCGTTCTCTTACATTTCACCGACACGCGTCCGTACGGTGGCGCCAAATTCCGAAACCACCATTCGAGTCGGTCGATGGAGAAAGGAATCTTCAATCAACGGTTCGGGCAAAAGGTCACTCCATCGACGACGGAAGAGCGCAGAAAACTACGCGGTCAGCGCACCGCCACCTATGGACAAGGCCATACAACTACTGTCGTCCGACGCGACGACGTCCAGCTGTTTTTGTTTTTGATCTGTATCTGTTCCTCGTTTTCCTCGTTTACTTATTTTTATTTCCACTTATATTATCGTTACTGGGTAATCTGTGATTGTTATTACGTGTATTTGGTGGATACAGTAGTGTGCAGAGGACCAGTGGTGTTCTAGTCCGATAATTAGTGTGTGCCTATCAAAAACATTTCATGTTTGAGCCATCAGATAAAGGATACCTAAATACGAAGGTTAGGAAGTGAAAGTGTGTTTTGTTGTATACAGAGACTTGCCATCAAGGCAAGTCTCTCATTGTATGTATAATATCAAAATGGGTGTTTTCTTGTGTTTTCTCAGCCATGCCCGAGAAGTGTTGTGTCCCAAATTCGTCGATGAAGGAACGAATTAATCGACGCCCAAATTGCCTAACCTAACCGAGCCAAAGCCAAAAGTGTCCGTTTTTGCCTTTCCTAAGGATCCGGTTTTGAGCGCAAAATGGGTGCAGGCCATAAAAAGGGCTGACTTTGTAGTCAAGAAACATTCTAAGGTAAGTTACATGTTACATTTTTATATATTTTTCATAAAGCTTTGGGTTATTGTAGGTCTGTGAACAACACTTTTAACACAAGACATTGAAAGGGAGACTACGTGTGTTCGTCGATGGTCCTCAATCAACGGTGTGTTGTAGAATCGACTGGTGAAACTTTACGTGCACCCAGGGTTGCCACCCGTCCCGTATTTCAAGGGACAGTCCTGTATTTAAGTAAAGGAAGTGGCTATTTATACGTCCGACGGATACAAACGTCAGTATACGTCTTGCGCTCTCATTGGCGGGCTGAGTCACATGACTTCTTTGGACGTGCATTTAACTCCGTACACGTCCGAAGCCGAAGTAAACTAATATTTAGATACGTCGGAAGTGCATTTTTCTCAAGCATCTTTGCAATAAGGAGCGTATGCACTGCTCCTTTTTGGGGGATAGACACTGCCGTATGAAAAAAGAAGTGGTAATAATTTCCAATGGTGTAACCCACCCCCGATTTTCTTGAAATTTTGGCTAGGTAGGTACCCCGTATTTTCGCCCGATGCGATGTTCGGCATTGTAACCCACCCCCGATTTTCCTGAAATTGTGGCTACCCTCCGACATTCGGCGCGGTGCCGAATGTCGGGTGGATTACATCATTGTAAATAATAAAATAACCACTTCATTTTTCATTCCGCAGCGCCCATCGCAGAAAAAGTAGGGCATACGCAATACAAAATGAGACAAGATAAGGTCTGAATAATCTCGGACATCATCCAATCGACTTAGTAAACAAGCCGATTCATAATCCATCGAACGGTAGAAGTAAGGTTATGTGTCACGTGACTCAATCGACCAATAAGAGCGCAAGACGTATACTGACGTTTGTATCCGTCAGACGTATAAATAGCCACTTCCTTAAGTAAAATGTCCCGTGTCCCGGCAAACATTCATACGGGACGCTATAAATCCCGTATTTTCAAAATTTAAGGTGAAAAATTAAAAATGTTACATGCGAACGGCATTCACACAATCACCACCATCTAGAGTCCAAGCCGCGACTCACATGTGAACACAAAATTTACTAAATTATAGTCCTTCATGCCTTCATTGGCACCACACTACAATTTTCATAAATGTCAATTTCTTGTGTGTTATGTGATATATCACAAAAAATGTTCTGGGATTTATTTTTATTTTTAAAGGATTTATTTATTTTTGGTTAGTCGTGATTAGCCAGCCATGATAATTTGTTTTTGGAAGTTTATCCCTTCAAGAAAAAAAAACAAAAAATGTTCTGGTTTATTTTTTTATTTTTAAAGAATCTATTTAGTTTAGTTTCATAATTTGTTTTGTTTTGTTTTTGTGTTATCTTCAAGAAAAAACAAAAACAAAAAATAGTGGTTTTCTTTTATTCCTTTTCATTGGCCTTTTTCAGTAAAACATTTTGTAGCCCCCTCCCCCCCCCCCCGAACGCCCGTCACGTCCCGTATTTTAAAATTGAAAAGGTGTCAAAAGGAAATTTGAAAATTCATTTTCTCGGAAACTACGTCCGGCCTCAAAAAACTGAGGTTAGATTCTTGGTCAGGGAAAATAGGTGGGTAGCCAAAATTTCAAGAAAATTGGGCGGTGCATATACTACGTTCCATAATTACCTCAAAAATTTGTTATATTGCCTAGTGGGATAGTCGCTGGTTGAAGGCGAAAGGAAGCGAAGGAAGGGTCACATGTAGAGTAGTCACTGAAATGTTTATTCTCGTAATAATTTTTTTGTTGTGATATTTTTATTGTTGAATTGTCATTTATTAAATAACTTAAATTATTGCTCTATTAAAATATTTTTGTGTTCCACAAATTAGTTGCTAAGTTATGTTTGAAATTGTAGTAGTATTTTACCTGGACACAAAAAAACGACAAACTTTGCAGAAGTTTCAGTTATTATGTGTTTTTAAGATGCTAGTTGAACGTAAATAAAAATCGTTGGTATCGTACTGTCATGCTTGAAGATGTGCCTCAAAATGCATAGCTAATATTAATATTATCTATTATACAGTGAATAAAAAATGCGAAAGTGTGATTTTTCTTCTTCTTTTGGATAGGTGGCTGTGAATTCATATTTGACATTTTCTTGGGATTCCAAACAACTTTTCTTAGTGCTATACTGCTGTAGTTCTAAAAATAAGACTCTTGAGGAATTTTCATATTTTTCAACCTTCCCTGTATACGAATAGAAATTTTAAAATTTTTACAGGTCGATTTTGAGTTTAAGCACAAGCACTAACTTTTATCAAGAATAATTTGTTTTGAGAAACTTCAAATAAAGAAAATTCCCATTTGTGTCCAACTTTCTGTCATTATTATTATTATCTCGAAAACAGGGCGGTATTGGAAAGTTATACCGTAAAATAGTCTTAAGACACTGTATACAGGGTGTACTGAACTGAAGGTCAAAAATGAAACCACGTATTCTTGGAGTCAAAATAAGGGCACTTCTTCATATATTTTTTTCTTCTACGGGCCTTAGTTTTTTTTATACAGAGCATAGAAGTTTAGAGAAAAATACACGTATTTTTTAGTATCTCTAGAATTATACGAGATAGTTTCTTCAAACTTGGCGTGTCACATGATCGGATGAGCCGTCAAACTTAAGGTTGAAATGAAGCTTCTGAGGCTCACAGTTGCGGAGATACAGGGTGTTATTAGAATTTATTACTTCAGAAAAATGTTTAACAAAAAGTATCTCTTAGTATTTTTTCATATTCGCAGCCGATGGAGGAAGGGAACAATGACGTATCTGTTCTCCAAAGTTCTACATCAACGCTTTGATACCTTTAATCCTTGTTTATAATAGGTATATAATCAAAGTTTATATCGTCGGTTCTCAAACAACGGAATATACTTATAATATTATCTTCATGTTTTGTTATTCGATTATCCTCGATCGATAGCGTTTATTATACACAATATTTCATAAGCATAAGTATTAACACTGACATACCTAAGTATAAAAAATATTATGTCTAGCTAAATTTATATAGTTGTCATTCATACAGAAAATTTGGTTTAGACGTCGATGGAAGATTCAATCAACGGTTTACAGCATAAATAATATAACAAAATTTTAACGAAAAAATTAAAACCGACTTCAAAAATTTGCCCATATGCACATTTCAACTAAAATTTTAGAAATATTTTTCTCTTTCTAAATTGAGTTACCTTTGGATTTGGTGACAGTCAAGGCAAAGAATTTACATCTATTTAGATATGAATACACAATGACGTCAAAACCTATAGACGTGGTGCCCCATTGTTAAAATGCCCTTTATTTTGACGCCAAGATTAAATATATCCATACTACTCTAACAACATGCTACAAACAAAGACAGAAAGTCAACCATCAACCAACTATACACCCGGTGATTCCCGGTTATAGTTCCTCCAGAATCACACTTAGATATCGCATGTTTTTTCTTGTTTGGGGGCGCCGGAAGCATCGGAACCTCACCTGAAGACTCGGGGGATGGTCTAACGACGCCAGCCTCCGAGCCCAGAGTCGAAATAAGTTCGCTACGGCTCGACAAAAAGGGGCAATTTCTGACAATCTCGCGACATTTTCGGAATAATTTAATGGAGCGCTTAGATTGTGATTAGTTCTGGGCGTCAAGCGTTTATCAAAACAAACCTGTCTATAGGTTCTGACGTCATTGTGAATACATCATATCCTACATACATCATAACCAGGGCCCCCATGGGAGACCCCTCCGGCAGGGCGCCAAACGTTGGTCCACCCTGTACTTAAAACTTATAGTTTTTTTTAAATGTTTGTTTCATACTTTACTTTTTGTAATATTTTTTATAAATTTTATATAACTGATCAACTTATTTTTTATATACAGGATGATTATTTTAGAACTATACCACCGCGATTTTCTCACTTATTTTGCGCCCTACAATAAAAAATCGTGAAGAAACAAAAATGTGGCAATTTTGGACAGCTAAGTGGTGCTGCAAAAGAAATCGGCAGCCATAGCCAACTTGACGCGCAATATAAAAAATACCTCAAATTGAGCAAAACAATTTAATAGCCCTAGAATATTTATTTTAAGAGATAGAGGAAAACTATCATATTGAAAATTGATGGCACTAAGAAGCTTTATGCAACTGGGTACTCAGATAGTTTCAGAAAATTACACAGGGTGTTCGGCTCTCTTGAGGCTATGCATTTTTTGTTTATTTCTTATTAAGCGATTTTCTCGGTTATTTTAGGTCGCACAGAAAATAGATAAGAAAATAAAATATGGCAATTTTGGCCAGCCGACGTTAAAAAAGAAATGGGCCTCCATGCCCAATTTTTCGCGCTGTGCTGAAAAAACTTCAAATCGACAAAAATGTTCATGCCCTCAAGAGAGCCGAAGACCCTATGTAATTTGTCAAAACCCAATTAAAAGTTACCACCTGGTACCAAATTTTGGAAAGATGGGCTAGAAGTGGCTTCTAAATACAAGGTATCGAAAAATTTTATGAGAAAAAGTTGTTTAGAATTAAAACTTATTGCCGTGTACCAAATTTTGAGACAATCAGCCTACTTAATTTTTTCATTTTTTCTTTAGCGCCTTAGAAAAAAAAGTGGGAAAACAAAGTAGACCGATCTTTCCAAAATTTGGTACCCTGGAGTAATTTTAATTGGGAACAACTTTTCTTAATGAATTTTTTTGTTATCTTTAAAGGAAAAGGCACTTCACCTACAATGAAAATAAATAAATGGTCGCTGTCGACGCCATCTTGATTTTTCAAAAACGAAAATATGCTAAAAATTAGTTTCCAGTCATAAGTCAAGCAAATCAGAACCACAAACAATCAAATTTAAACGCGAATTTTTTTTTTCTTTTACACATATTGGCTCACTTATCCTGGGCCACCCTGTATATTGTAAACAGCCAGTATTTGTTTTTTTTTAATTTATGTACCTGTGGCTTTGAGTTAAATTTTATTTTTGTTATATTACTTGATCACAAATTCTTTTTTGTTTCCCTTGGGTGGTATTTATTGGTTAATAGCATGAACTAGATCAATAATTCTAACAAAATCATAAGTTGATTAAACTACAAAACTTGACAGTTGCATATTATAGGTAAAAAATAGCTAGGTACAGGGGCGGATGGACTGTACCTAACCAGCCCGGGCATTTGTCTCCCAAGCGGCCCCTAAACATCTCATTTGGCTTTAGATTTTTCTTTTCTTAATTATTATCATAATAACTGTGATATATGGTAGGGCTTGTTGAGAATTTACAGAAACACGCACTACGTCACAAAAACATCTATTTAAAAATCTCACAATTTAAGTATACAATCGTACTATGCTATCGAATACCCGTAGCCAACTGTGTCTTCGACACAGTGCAGACCAAAATAAACACCTTAGTTTTTTACATCGTACCTATACGGCGAAACAATAAACTCAATAAGATATGAATATATCACACACCTCCCCCCTACATAAAATGTTCAAATGAAAAAAAATTACAATTTGTCGTATACTAATCTATCAATTTGTTTTCTTTCGCGTTTAGGGCGTTCACCTTGAGCACTACACTGCACATTTTCCACTTTTTCTACATCATCTACTGGACTAGGCATATCATCCACAATATTTTCAGATACTTCAAAATTTTCTTGCTGATTGCCATTTATTAAAGAAGATTCATACAAGTGAATTTTTTTTATTTGATTGACGTGCCTTTTCCAGGATAGATTACCCAACTCAGGAATATTTACAATGTAAGTCGTTTTACCAATTTTTTTTACAATGGTTCCCTTTATCCAAGTAACTTTATTTATTTTTCTATAATCTTTAACAATTACGGTTTCGCCAACATTAAATAATACAACTCGACGACCTTTGTGGTACTTTCTTTGTTTATTTTGACTTATTAAAACTTTATTTTGTAGATCGTTATTACTTATAGACTTTTCGGGTCTAAGCAAATCAAAACGCGTTCGTAATTTCCGGTTAAACATTAATTCTGCTGGGCTAAGTCCTGTACTGCAGTGTTTTGTGTTTCTATAATCGAACAAAAAATTATTCAATGCCCAGTTAATGTCTAATGTACTATTTTTCCCTAACGCATTTTTGAGAGCGTTTTTTATCGTTTTAACTGCGTTTTCCGCCGCTCCGTTTGAAGATGGGTGAAAAGGAGGAGATGTAACATGTTGCAAACTATTCTTTGATAAAAATAACTGAAATTCGTTTGAACAAAATGTCGTTGCATTATCTGTCACTATTTTGTGTGGAAGACCAAAACGGGCAAATAATGATCGCAAAACTTCAATCGTTACTTTGGAGGTTATTGAATTGAGAGGAAACACCTCAACCCATTTTGAATATGCATCCATTACAATTAAAAACTGTTTATTCAAAAACGGCCCCATGATATCTAAATGCAAGCGGGACCATACTTCTTGCGGATAAGGCCATGGGGTAAGTATTGCCTTGTCTGGTGATTTTTTATGAATTAAACAATTTTCACATGATTGACAAATTTGTTCAATCTGTTTGTCTAAACCAGGCCACCAGAAGTATGATCGGGCTAGGCTTTTCATTTTTACTACGCCCATGTGACTGGCATGAAGCTGTTTAAGTAATTCGGGACGTAATATAAAAGGAATTATTATTCGATTATTCCATATTACACAGTCGGATTCTAAACTAAGATCATTTCTGATACGAAAATACGTTTTAAGTTCATCTGGAACCTTGTTCGGCCAGCCGTTCTTTATAAAATTTATAACTTTATTTAAACTTGCATCTTTGGCAGTTTTCAATTTAACAAGATTAAAATTAATTGGAAAATCTGTATTATTAGAAAAATAATTTACAAAATTGATTTCGTCGGCATGGCTGTCTTCGTTCGGGTTTTCCAGAGGTAACCTTGATAGAGAATCGGCATAATTTTGATTCGATTTCACAAAACAAATTTCATAATCAAAATTTGACAAGATAATTGACCATCTTCTTAATCGATTTGCTGAAAATTGGGGAATACCCTTTTCTGGATTAAAAATGTACGTTAGCGGTTTATGGTCAGTTACTAAATAAAATTTAACTCCATAAATGTACTGAAAAAATTTTGATACTCCAAAAACTAAAGAAAGAGCCTCTTTTTCAATTTGGCTATATTTTTCTTCAGATTTTGACAGTGTGCGGCTTGCGTAAGCAATAGGTCTTTCGGATTTGTCTGGCATAATATGGCTAAGAACAGCACCAATACCATAATTTGACGAATCTGTACATAATCTTATGGGTAAATCCGGATTAAAATGCACCAGAACATCAGCCGACGCAAGTAATTTTTTTACCTTGCAAAAAGCTTTGTCACATTCTTGTGACCAAACCCAATCTATATCTGCTTTTAACAGCTGGTACAACGGATGTAAAATCATGGATAAATTTCTTATAAATTTTCCATAAAAATTTACCATTCCAAGAAAAGATTTTAATTGTGTTACATTACCCGGAATTGGAGCATTTTTTATGGCTAAAATCTTTTCTTCGGAAGTATATACACCGCGACTGTCAATAATGAAACCTAAGTAAGATATTGAAGGTTTGAAAAAGTCACATTTATTCAAACACAAACGTAGGCCAGCCTCTTGTAATCTAAACAGAACTTTTCTTAATCGTTCAATGTGTTGTTGTCGGTCACACCCGGTAACCAAAATATCATCAAGAAAAACAATGGTTCCGTCAATATCTTGCAACAAAGAATCCATAATTTTTTGAAATTTCGCCGGCAAACTAGCAATACCAAAAGGAGCTCTCGTGTAACGAAATAAACCCTTGTGGGTGGATATTGTAACTAATTCCCGAGATTTGTCATCCAATAATATTTGCTGATAAGCTGAAGACAAATCTAATTTTGTAAAATGTGTACCGCCCTGTAATTTAACTAGAAGCTCCTCCACTCTTGGAAGGGGGTATTTATCGATTTCAATGTAAGGATTCACACTAACTTTAAAATCACCACAAATTCGTACTGCACCATTTTGTTTCAAAACTGGAACAATTGGTGTTCCCCATTCGCTAAATTGAACAGATTCTATTACTCCTTGAGCTTGTAATCGCTCCAGTTCTTGTTCAACTTTTCCCTTTATCGCAAAAGGTAATGGGCGAGGTCGAAAAAATTTTGGTTTGACTAAACTATTTTTTAAATCTAAAGAAATAGTTCCTTTGGTAAATGTACCCAAACCTGGCAAAAAAACTTGTTTATATTTCTGAAGTAAAATTTTTAAATCAGCAGGTAGCTCAGCCTCAACAAAATTAAGGTTTTCTTTTGGAACAACGACAAGTCCAAATAGATAATAAAAATCTCTACCTAACAAAGGTGGTCCAATTGAATTACTTATTACATGAATTTTTAATTCTTTTTCCTGATTATTAAAGAAAATTTTACAAGTAAAATATCCTGTCGTTGTTAGATAATTTCCATCATAAACAATAAAAAAGGTATCAGGTGGCATTAAGGATTTATGAGAAAAATTAGATATAAAATAATTTTCCGAAACAACACTACGCGCAGAACCTGTGTCTAATGTGTAAACACAAGACTTTTTATCGACAAAAATTTTTATTTTAATCGGAGGATTTCGTGTAGAATCTCGCTTCGAATCTAACGAAAACAATGAAGCCCCCGATTCTTCTAAAAAATGCTGGCTATTATTTTGATATGCCTTATTATTATTGTATTTTTTAGAACACATTGGAGCCAAATGCCCTTTATTTTTACATTTGTAGCAAAAACATTCGCGGAATGAGCACTTATCTGCCTGATGGTTTCTTCGTCCGCATACACCGCATTTCGGTGCCCTTGGAGCGCCTGCCGCGGTACCATAATATGATGGCCCGGGCCCGGCGACGGCGGCGATGGCGGTTTGGTGGGGGGCGCGGGGGGTACCCTGCGCTCTGGCCGCCGCCTGCTGACTGCCGCTCCTGCCGGTACCGCCGCCCCCGATTCCGCGAGTGTGCGCAGAACCATTCCTTATCGATCGGCTGCTGGCGTACTGAAGTTCCACTGGTTCCTTTTTGATACCCAAATTCTCGTAGGAATTTAAATGCTGGTGTGCGGCGGCCTTGGCCGTCGCTATCTCTACGACATTCTCCAATGTCACTGTTTTCTTTTCTTCAAAAAGTCGGTCTTGAATTGCGCCTTTGTCATATCCAATAATGAACTGGTCTCTCAGAATCTGCTGTAGCTGATTTGTTTCAAAATCGCACAAGTTGGCTAATTCACGAACTCTTGCACAGCATTCTCTTGCTGATTCGGTAGGTAGTTTTCGGGAAGTATAAAACTTATAACGTGCTGCAAAAACTGACATTGTGGGTTTGAAATACTCCGATAACAGTTTCACCAATTCATCGTATTTCTTTTTTTCGGGTTCAGTCGGCAAACACAAATTATGCACCAATTTATATGCGTCTTCTGTGAGTGCGTTAAGCAGTATAGCTCTTCTTCTATCCACATCAATGATTTCATTTGCTAGAAAATAATTTTCCAGTCTTCTTTTGAAAATAACCCAATCGGCATTGGCAGGGTCGAATTCTCGAAGATGTCCAAAATTCGTGGTTGCCATCTTGCACTTCTACTTGCGTGGATTTTGCGGAAAATCGTTAATATGAACTTCTTTTCCCGCATGTAACTCGTCGCCACTTTTGTGATATATGGTAGGGCTTGTTGAGAATTTACAGAAACACGCACTACGTCACAAAAACATCTATTTAAAAATCTCACAATTTAAGTATACAATCGTACTATGCTATCGAATACCCGTAGCCAACTGTGTCTTCGACACAGTGCAGACCAAAATAAACACCTTAGTTTTTTACATCGTACCTATACGGCGAAACAATAAACTCAATAAGATATGAATATATCACAATAACAATTAAAAAAACAAACAATGTGGATAATGTATTTTTTTAATAAAACAAAATATACATGTTTTATGAAAACATAAATAAAAATAAAATAAATACAAATAAAACAAATAAAACTTTTTTCTCTAAATATAAAGATATAAAAATAACAAAACATTCAGAAGGACCACACCGTTATTTTATTTTTATTGAATTCGAAATTCCGACTTTTAAAGTCGAAGGCCAACTTTGAAGTCAAAATTCCGACTTTATAAAGTCGAAATTCCCACTTTTAACTCGAAATTTCGACTTTGAAATTCGAAATCCGACTTTGAACTCGAAATTCCGACATTGAACTCGAAGTTTTGACTTTATGAACTTCCAACTTTCAAAGCCGAAGTTCAAAGTCAAAATTTTGTGTTCAAAATCGGCATTTCGACTTCAAAGTCGGACTGCGACTTTAAAAGTCGAAATTTCGAGTTCAATAAAAATAAAATAATGGTGTGCCCCTTCTACATTGCCGTAAAACACGTAAAGAAATAATAGAACAAAAATAACAAAACAAAAATAATTAATTAAGGCCAGTTGCACCGTCCTATCTTAAATTAACTACCTACTTACAACAATTATTGTAACAATGATTGCCTTTTGTTTTGTCAAGTAGTTAAGACTGTCTTAAAATTTAAGATGCGATGGCCGATGAGCCTTCGAGCCTGCGGCGGCCCTCCGGGGCCCTTCGAATGACCGGCCCACCGGACATTTGTCCAGTGTCCCGGTGGTCCCATCCGCCCCTGGCTAGGTACCTAACTACTGTCCCGGTTTTCGTCAGCCAGGAGTTGGTCACCTTGTTGTATATGAATATTATAACCGTCGATGGAGGAAGGAATCAATCAACGTTATAACCACAGAAAATATAGCGTATATTTTCTGTGGTTATAACTCCATTATAAAGAGATTATTTTAAAAAGACTCGAGAAATTTGTTATTAACAATTAATAACGTTACTCGCTACTTTAAAAAAACCGCCTCCATAGGCAAAGAGGGGGGCGGGGCCGCGGCCGGGCGACTCGAATCGAACGCTGGAATACAAAATCTAAAATATATCTTTCAGCCGTCGATCGATGGCGATGACTCATTCGTACCAGCACAAAAAACGCAAACAACCAAGGTCAAATCAACAGATTTGGCAAGCCGCGAAGCGCGCCATCTGCCGAACAAAAGTTCGTCTTGGGAAGCCGCATTACAAGTGCGCAGTGCGCCATCTACCGGACAGAAGCCTCTCTTCCACCTCAACGCCGAGACGTAATCCGAGGATGGTGCAAGTGCGCCATCTACCGAACAACCGTGTCGGACTGGGAAGCCTCGTTTCCCCACCGCGCCGAGAAGTATTCGACGGTGGCTCCATCTTCTTCCGAAGAGTATTGAGTCAGTCGGTATTTCGCATTAGGAAACTAATCTTTACCTTCCTCTATCGACGATCGAACCAAGTTCCTAATTCTGAAACTTCGTTACAGATTTTCTTTGTTCGCTACCGCTATGGCACAATATACACTGCGACCAATTAATAACACCATAGGCGTGTTCTATCAAGAGCAATCCGGACTCAAAATTTCTAATGACAAGTGGAGTTTATTGGTATATAAAGACATTTCATCTCTAAAAACAACGTTCGAAAATAATAATAAAATTTTAGAAAATATGCAATTTATAATTCAACCAAAAGACGTACGAATGGCCGCCTTTCTAAGCGAAGTTAAGTCACATCTCACTTTACTAAATCAACTTTCCGAAAACATTGCGCTCAAATTTGAAGAATTAGCTATTGATGTAAGAAGATATAAAAGAGGTTTAATTAATGGTTTAGGGTCAGTTTGGAAATTTATTACCGGAAATTTAGACGCTTCAGACGGACAGTATTATAACGATTGTATCGACAAAATTAACAGAGACGAACACGAATTAGAAAAATTAATGAAAAAACAAATTTTAGTAACTACTTCAGTTATCAAACATTTTAATGACTCTATCAACAAATTACAAATTGATGAAATTACTTTTAATAATGACATAAAACAAATCGAAAATTACATTTATAGCATTTCTGATAATTTTAATTATTACACTGCAAAATTACAAGTTTTAGAGATGGCCGAAAGACTCCTAGAATCCTATACCTTTATCGAAAGCAATTTAAATGACATTCTAAACTCTATTACTTTTGCAAAGTTACATATCATTCACACGTCAGTTATAACTTCCTGAAGACCTGGTTCATCATTTGCAAATAATCGCTCAAACTTTAAACAAAAATAATTTGCCCTTAACTCCTCAACTTCTAAATGTTGCAACTTATCTTGATTTTATAGAACTAAAGGTTTTTTAAACAGAAAATAGACTTGTTTTTATATTAGACATTCCTTTAGTAGAACCTCAATGGTATACTCTTTATAGAATTTATCCTATTCCAATTTTCGACAATAAAACTGGATTTTATCACATGGTATCCACTGATACTAAATTTGTAGCAAAAAGCGATGACCCAACTCTCTATGTAATTCTCTATGATATAAAAAATTGTAAAGAACTAGCATTTGATTTAATAATGTGCAAAGATTTATATCCTACTCCTATTGACTCACATTCAAGATGTGAAGCTCAATTATTAGAGGTAAAAACCCATTTACCTAATACTTGTGACATAGTCACAATTTCAATTGAAAGTTACAATGTACAATTGATTCAAGAGAATCAATGGTTAATAATTTTAAGTGAAATATTTCCTATAACTATTAAGTGTAAAAATCAAAATCCTTTGACTATAATGCTAGACAAAACTTCAATTTTAACGTTAAAATCTGAATGCATTGCTTATATTGGAAGTACTAAAATTCAAACGAAAAATTTAAATAAATCTAATCAAACCTATAAATTTCACCCAATTAATATACCATTTGAATGTTGCAAAGAAACTCCAAATAAACTAAAATATCCTGACTTAAAACCTTTACAACTAAATAAATTTAATTATGACGATTTAAATGTCGCAAAGCATAAATTAGACGAATATGCAAAGGATCTTGATAATATTATTAACGAACCAACTGTAAATAAGTATACGCCAATATTGACATATCTATCCATTACTTTAATCATACTTTTAATTATTGTGTACTTTTATTTTAAATGTAAAAAGTCTAGGAACATTAAAATAAGCATTATTACTACTAACAACGGAGACGATCCTCCACAACCTCCTAGAACTCGAAATCACGTTTTTCAAAATTTAAGAAAATTTGTTACTGTCAAAAGAAGACCTTCGTATAGATTGGACGAACCTCGCGAAGAAGAAGAAATTGAACTAAATTCTAATACTAAAACATATGCCTAATTTAATGTCAAAATTTGTTAACACAAATTTTTAATATAAGGGGGAAGGTGTTATATCCGACCTCAAGCATCACCTTGATCATAACCTTGTTTTTACCCTTGATTCTGTTTACTGTTGGATATTATGTTCTCATTCTCTATTGTTCAAGATGGTTACTACAAAGATATCATTTTCCATTGTATATTGTTCTAGAATGATTACTAGAACATATCATATTCCTTTTGAGTATTGTTAAAACTTGCTTACTGCAAGAATTGCAGAATTTGATCTTCCCTTTGTCTTTATATTCTTTTCCCATGAGAACCATAACACCTCAGCATAACAGATCTGTATAAATAGGACCTAGTAAAGTAAGAGTGTTAATTCTAGTCTTGTCTGTAGTCTAAGCCGAAACTCTGTAACTCGCGTTACTCAAATAACAGTTTTTTAAAAAGTCTTCGTCTTCACGTCGCCCGTAACATCGATATATTAGTCTCTCATTCTTTTTTTTGTAAAATAAAAGTTAATAACTTTTTAATGCAAGAGAGATCATCTACATTTCAATAAAGAAGACAACAGTATTTTTGTTTTCAAAGATATATTGTAAGTAAATAGGAAAAATCAAACTAGTACAAGTTCTCAGACATTTATGCATATTTAATAATGGTTCTTTCTTGCTAAAGTCACGTTCATCAAACGTTGCAGGAGATGCTCCTTTCTTCAGCACAACCTGACACTCAAAATCCATGTCACAGAAGTGAACCTGTGAAAGTTAAAGAACTATAAATTTAAGCTACCTAAACATAATAAAACGCTGCCATCAAATGCTATTTTTTTATCAGCAAGAAATTTGTAATGGAATATAAGCTCACACATTTAACTGACTACACAAAAAGGGTTCTTTATATTCCCACCCGTGTTAAGTTCTTTTTTGTCCGATTTTGTTTGGCTTGGTGTAAAATAAAGCTCCTTCAAAACTTCCTCTCTCTAACACATATACTTACTTACATTTTTATTATTCCATGAAACGAAAAATGCCTATCCCGGTCCAGTAAACATACCTACCTAACAGGTTTTACCTCCTTGAAGGGCAAAAATTTTAATTTTATCTCTTTAACATTGGGAAATTTTCATAAGAATTCTAATAGGGGGTTTGTAGAACCTTATGGACTTTTATTGAAAATAAATAGGTAGGTACTAATATTTAATACGTATATTAATTTATGTATCTTATGTTATGTTGCTGATGCAGATTAAGAAAATTATTCTGCAGATTAAAATCACAGATCAAACAAAAAATAAAAAGGAACTTGAGATACTTATGTAATTAAATTTACTTACCTCGCAAATTTTCGTATCATTTCCAACTCTCATGTTAGGGTATTTCATTTGCACCATCCTGCTCGTTCTTCTGCGCTTTTTGGAAAGGGTGTTATGAAAAATTCATCCTGCTCAGAATTCTTGCAGTTTCTTATTACACAAGATATCACTTTTAACTGTTAACATTCCTTTTTGCAAAAGAAAATGAGCACTCTCAATAATTTGTTGACAGTTTTGTTGACAAACTGGCACCCGCCAAGATAAGAATATAATAAAAACAATGTTACTAGATCTGCCAAAATCTGTTGTCCAACCTCTGTTAAAAGGAATAACTGTCACTTTTCGTGTCATACAGGGCCTCTAGTTCTCAGTAGATCGAAAATGGGGACTATAGTAGTATACAAACATGTATGAAGTATTTACGAGAAAGAAAGTGGAAATTATTCTATTTATTATTGAATTCGTATTATTGTATGAAAGCTGAGAACACATGAAGAGAGTTTTTTTTTCCAAAAGCTGATAATCACGAGCGGAAATTATGTAGAAAAAATCTTTTGACTAGGAAATCGGAAGTTTAAAACGTGTACTTTCACTTAGGATTGGTCTCATTATCCCAGTAAGAAACCTCCTTCAGCTTGATTCTTGGATTTAAAAATAAGAAAAATTGAGTTCTGCGTTTTGGGACATTAATAATTATAACGCGGTTTACTGCAAAAATAAACGAGAAAAAAGAGAAATACATTAAAATAACTTATGCTATCAAAAAGCAAACGTTTTAAGCTTCAAAAAAGTCACCTATTGAGTTTCAATATCTAATTTTATGCGGATATTATGAGCGTTTGAAATAAATATTAAATATACGATAGCAAGAATTTATGAAAAATCTCTATGTTCAAAGTAAAAAAAAAACGAGGTTTGCTATCGTAATCTTATATTGCTTATTCAAAACTACATACATTTAGTAGAAACATTCTGTAATATTGCATGAAATTTTGATCAATGTCTAACTTTACAATAATATGACAGGCGTATCCCTTCATGGAAATTAATGCTACAAGATTTTTTTAATTGCTTTACGGTGTCACTTTCCAATAAACTTTGTTGCATATAAATTAGTTGTGTGTGTAAAAAGTTATTACTGTTTAACTGTCCCGCGCTCCACGCGCCGCTCTCAATTTCGGCTGTCTCTTAAATACGAGGAAGCATGAAAACGTATGATCTTTAAAAAATTCTAATTCATTACTTAATTATTTTACAAAAAATATGTAAATACATTTTTTTGAGAAATTGCCTGCTCTTTCGAATGGTCTTACTTAAATTCTATAAAGACGCTTATTAAATAAGTTATTAACAAAAAACCTATATTTTTGACAGTTATTGTCAGATAAAAAAAATCGCACACTGTTTTGCGCTGCGGACTCTTCGGATTTTGTTTCAAAACATCAAAACGAACACGTTCCAACAAAATCTAAAACTCCCGGAATTTCTTCGAAGTTATTTTCCTAGTTGACTCCACTATTACGAGATCGAGCAATCCTGTGCGTCTACCGTTCTTGGGTCCAGCCCAAGAACGTTAAACCAGACAGGATAGCTCAATCTGAATGGTGTAATGTTCGCGGCGCCCACCGAGTGCGTGACGTCACCGTTAGACGTCGTTAGGTGAAGGTTATATCGTACGCCCGTTGTTTACCTTTGTTTTTCTAGTTTTCTATCGTATTTCTTTCGGTTTTACTTTATTATTGTAAGTTTTTTGAGTTTTACCTGTTATAAAGTGTGTCTGTGTGTTGTTTTTATTTGATTTTTGTGCCGTGTTTATTATTATTCAGAGACACTAAGTGCCTGATACTTGAATTTCTACAGAAGGCAAGGTGAGCATTTCTTGACATATTATTAATAATAAAAGTACGAGGTTGATAATATACTACTTTACAGAATAGTCCTATACACGAAAATATGCCCGGGACTAGGCCAGGGGGAACAAGGTGTGCCGTATATAGGTGTAATAACACTTATGCTACAAAAGCCCAAACTGGGCAGAATATCATATTTCATGCTTTTCCAAAACCAAAGGACTTTTTTTCTCTAAAACGATACAAAGTGAGTGAATATCAAGGTGCAAAAGAAAAGACAAATTCAACCCTAACACTAGCCATATATTATGTTCACAACATTTTGTAGACGATGACTACGAAAGAGATCTTCGAAATGAAGTATTAGGTAAGTAAAATTTTCTTTGCTAGCTAGCCATCTAAAAAATGCAAGAATATAAATATTTATATATATTTTTTAATTTAAGGCTTACCTTTAAGAAAGCATTTAAAAAAACGCAGTTCCTACATTAAAAATACCTTCCACAAAAACTATTACTGCAACAACCTCGGCAACAACTAATACATCATGTTCTGATAGACTTACCGAAAGACAAAGAAAGGAAGAAATAGAAAAATTACTTGTTGATTTGTCTGCAATAGAAGGTGGAGAAACTGCAAAATTAGAAGGCATGCAGTTCTTCCCCAGCGACACTTACTGAAATTGGAATTCCCCGACAAGCAATTATTCAGTAATCAGATGTTTGTAGTTATAAAAGATTTTTGTAAATTAAGAACTATTATTAGAATCGATTTTCGAATTAATAATACTTTACAAAGAAATAGTTCTGTGGATCCTCTTCGAAAAAAAAAGCGGAAATTAAACAAAATTATAAATTAGAATATTTATTATTTATGAATTATGAATAAATAAATGACTACCTATGTTTTCAACTGTGTTTTAATTTGTCTTGGAGCATTTTATCAGTGTTCTATTTTTTTATTATTGATTCACCATTCACATATTATAATATGAATATCATAATCCAAAAATGCTCTTTAAAATCAAACTATAATCAAAGGAGGCCCACAATTATTAACAGAATAATTCTGTATAATATATTATAATCTGTGTGCCATAATAAAAACTATTTAAGGCAAAATTCGCACCTTCTGAAAACACATTTGCTGCAATAATGCGTTTTTTTCTCGTATTGGTTGGAGAAATTGTCATAAAAAATTCGTGTTTAAAAAACAAGAGTGAACTTTATTGATTTCTATTTGTTTACAATCGTTAAAAAATAAATCCGAAAAAGCAAAAGCATCTAAAGCTCACTTTTTGTTTTTATGAACTTTAAAAAAAAATCACAAGTCGCTTTCTGAAGGTGCGCGATTGGGTGTTTGGTGGTGCGAGTTTACGCAGTACGTCTAACTGTGACGTCATCACGTCGGGCGGCTCGGCGGACAGATTCGCGTGAGTAAGCTATCCTGTCTGGTTTAACGTTCTTGGGTCCAGCCCTGTCCCTCTCACAAAATATATAGGTTAGGTCACCGGTTACCGTCGAACTGACGTTTGTCAGTGCTCAGTGCGATGACCGGTAACCCCTCAGCCACAGTAAGCTGTGCCTCAGCTTTATTCATTAGTCGGAGGGTAACCCTCTCCCTCAATAAACTAAACATATATATATTTTGTGGTCCCGTCCAAGGTTAGTTTGGTTGGTCCCGTCGTCCCGCCGCGTCGTGTCTTGTTGCTATTTGCTAGCCCGGAAGAGAAATCGTATAGAAAAGTCCTGGATCTGAATAGATAATCCAGTTTTCAACTCTTTTTCACCGACTTACTACACAAACTAATAGGTAAGTTTTAGGTATCCCTTTATCATTTTTGGTTTTAGCTAACTTATAACCTATAATATATATTTAATGACTTGCATATTATCATTTTTTACATGTTCAGCTTCAAAATGCCAGGAGGAACAGCCTTGTTTGGAAGTGCAGCTACAGGTCCTGGATCCACAGGAGGCAACAAGCATTTGGTAGAGATGCGAGCAGGAAAAATGAATCTCAAAGGTAAATAATAAATTATAAACCTACACCTAAAAGTCGAATTTTCAAAATTAATGAATTATTAATAATGTATCTACCTATCTAGACATCTAGCTGACTGTGCGGTTCCAAGTTGCACAACTGAGTGTACATTACGAAAATCACAAGAAAATTGGTGCTGAGCTCTATTTTCCGTAATACAGGGTGTTCCATGACGATAGGCGTGAAAGACCACTTCTTTTTTCATCCCGCAGTGCCCATCGGCGAAAAAGGAGGGCATACCCTCCTTATTGCAACGATGCTTGAGAAAAATGCACTTCCGACGTATCTAAATCAGTTTACTTCGGACGTGTATGGAGTTAAATGTTCGTCCAAAGAAGTCACGTGACTCACCTCGCCAATGAGAGCCCAAGACATATACCGACTTTCATATACGTCGGACATATAAATAGCCACTTTAATAATAATAATAAGTTGGCCTACTTTGATTTTTATAATTTTTCAAGCATTGTTGCCAACTGCCACACTAAGGAGCAATTAAGTATGCCCTTTTTTCAGTTTCGGAAAAGCCATTTGGCCCCTGCAATTTATTTCGATTTTTTTCAAGGTTCAACTTTTGCACGGGGCTCCGGACCGATATGGGCTTCACTCGTGCCGAAGGGCGCCCCGATCGAAAAAGCCGTTATTTCTAAAATCGTGCGAAAAGTACCTTTTGTATTGACCCTCTCTCGGCCGACCGGTATTTTTTAGGGGTATGAAAATTGGCATACCAGAAACACAATCTCGAAACCGAAAAAATTCTCTTCGCTTAAATACGGCCGCCGGAAGCGGTGGTAAGGCGGGGCTCTCGAGGTGTGCAGTAAGGAGTTGGATAGGAATGTGGGTACAGTGGCCCGTAAAAACTGCCTCGAGCGATGCGAAAAAGATTCTTAAATAGAGTCGTAGCAACAGGGAAATCGCAAAGGGAAGGAAGAGGAAGGCCCGATGAAGAGATTTAACACTTCTTCGGATTTTCAAAGCAGAAAATACGAATGATATTAAGCTTTTCGGATCATTTTCATGTGTCGTTCTCTACTTAAAAATTAGTCCGAAAATGTCGCGAGATTGACACAAATTGCCCTTTTTTGTCGAGCTGCAGCTACGTTATTTCGGCTCGGGGCTGTCTTCGGGTCAGGTTCGGATGCTTCCGGCGCCCCCAAAAAGTTGAGAAATAATAAATAACACGCAATTTCCAAGAGTAGTTCCCGAGGATTTCCCGCCGATTTCGGACGGATACAGGGGGGTGAGAATTTGAGGTTACAGAACTGAGAGCATGCACACCTGTTCGCGGAAGGTCCAATTAAGAGATTTAACACTTTTTCGGATTTTTAAAGAGGTAAATGTGAGAGTTGTTATGCTTTTTTCCCAACAGAAATCGGATCATTTTTATGTAGGGCATAATCTTTAAAGTGGCCCACTATTTGGCCTCTCAGAATAGTTTCTATGATCTTAGATATTATTGGCAACATTGATATAGGTCTGTAATTACTGATTTCATTAGGGTCACCACCCTTAAACACTGGAATTACTTTGGCAGTTTTCAAGCAGGCAAGGAAAGACCCATTTTTGATGCACTCGTTAATGAGTTTTGTTAAAGGAATCACAATTAGATGCTTTATGGTCTTTATTAAGCTAGTTTCTATCTCATAGAAGTCTCGACTTTTTTTTTTAGTCCGCTCATTACGGCCCTTACTTGGGCAAAGGTTACTTCTGTAAAGTTGAAATTGGGTATTGGATGGGATGCTTGTAAAGGCAAAGATGTGACGGCCGGGTGGTTTGTTGGGGGCAGGCCAGCTACTATACTATTTGGGATGTTAGTAAAATAATGATTAAGACAGTCTGCTGAAAAGAGGGGTATTTTCTTTGGGGATGCTTTGGCTTTGGGTCTTTTAGTGTTTAATATATCCCAACATGCTCTATTTTTATCAGTTGCATTATCAATGTAATGTTTATTGCACATACGTCTGGATTTATTCAGAGCGTTCTTATAATCCCTCCGAAAGAGTTTTGAACATTAAGATTATGAATAGTTTGGTTGCTGTTATAATTATCTGATAGGAATTGAAGTTTGGATCGCATGCTTGAATTTCAGAAGAAAACCATAAGCATTGTTTGTGATAATTCTTCTCTCCGGAAAGCACTCTGGGACAGCCTCCGTAAGAGATGACATAAAGATTTGGAACTTATTATCAATATCTAACCTTGGGCCATCCACAAATAACCAGTCGGTAGAATCAATCTTATTATAAAAGAGGAACCTACCTGCTTCCGTGTAAGGACGAACAAAGTTGAGATTGGGCGTGTGTGGAGATTTCGGTATCGTGATGGATAACAATATTGCCCTATGGTCAGATAGCCCCAGGTCAACTACATCTGAGTTCATGTTACAGGCAAAGTTGACAAATGTATTGTCTATGCAGTTTTTTATTCTAGTGTTTTCGCTGATGATCGGCCTAAAACCGAAAGAGGAAGCCAAGTCAACAAGCTTTAGATTAGAGAGGTCATTCGTATGGAATTTCACATTAAAGTCCCCATTTATGATGACAAATCGGTCACTGATTAGTTTAACGAACAAAAGGTTTATACAATCAAGAAATAGACTAAAAATGCCACCAGGTAATCGGTAAACTGTGACAACAATAGTTTTTCCATTTATTAGTTCGATGGCACATATTTCACAATGTTTCTCAATGGAGATGCTGTTTAGGTGGTGTAGTTCATTAAAGTTCGTAGAGCGATGACACAGTATAACCGCTCCTCCCCGCTTTTGAGAGGTGCGGCAGAAGTGTGAGGCCACGCAGTAGTCCGTTAATGGAAAGATTCTCCATTTCGTGGGGCAGTAGAAAATGCTCGGTGAGACACAGTATGTCATAGTTGTATCCAATTAGTGCAGCTTCAAGGGCATTTTGTTTGCAGCGGATCGAATGGATAAATATCCATTCAGATATTGGACAGATCTTAGGTTTTTATTGGAGGAGTGTTGGCTATGTGAAAATTTGAGTTCTGGTTCTTGACTTGCTGAAGTCTTTCCATGTATCTGCGTTCTTTCAGGGGGTTAATTTTGCTATAAACTTCTCTCGGCCAGAAAGCATCGGTATATACCTCATCTTTGTGCTCTAATGCGAGGCCAACTTTAAAGCATTTGTTGTCCTTAGTCTTGTGATAAGTTTGGATTTCTTCTATTATTATGTCGTCTTTTTCATAGTTTTAGTTTCAAGAAAATCTTTTATTATGTTTGTGGTGACATGGTCCTTTACTTTGGACAGAAAGGCCCCTATACGCTTTTCCCCAGCCCTGCCTGTGAAACCGCCACCATTACACATGACAGGATCGGCATTGCCAAAATGTATGTTCTTTTTCTTCCTGCTAGAAGTCACTTTCTTAAACGAGCCGTCATCTCCAATGTCCTCAATTTCGAGACTATTATCATTATTATTATTATTATTTGTTTTCAATCTCCCATCTGGTATTATATCAGCTTGTTTAACAGTTATATGAGCAGCTTGTTTAGCATTTATGTCAATAAGGAGTTAGTTTTGCTATTTTTTAGTGCTGCTGGGTTGTTTGTGGTTTTTATTAAACTTGGCCCCAGCCTTGTCGCACATGTTATTTTTTGTTGGCTTTTTATTGGAAGTAACATCTTTTCATATTTATTTTCGAGTTTAGCTATTTTTTCTTGGAGTAGGGAAATGACTAGTTCCTTATCTTTAATTATGATCTCCCTTTCTTGCAGAAATTTTGCTGCCAAAAAATGACTTTTAGGTTATGGAGAGCTTTCAAACTCGGCGTGCGTACCGGATGTCCCTTTCCGGAAGATGTGATGGGAAATTTAGTTGAAAATTCCATACCTACCTTTTTTGACCAATCATAGGCTCGTTTTTTGCTTCATTGTCATGGCAATTCAAAAAATTTCCGGAAATATTCTCACTTGCTCTAGGCAGCAGGAGGTGATTACAGCGGAAATTTTTTTGACAAATGTCATTATTATAATGTGACATTGTAACAATTAGATACCCGACAAAAATTCTGATAATAATTTCGTTTAGGTAATTTACGTGCAGGTATGGAATTTGGAAAAAAATGGATGACGAAATTTTTTCATGGCTGCCTCGATTTTGATAGAACAAGTGCAACTTTGCTATCTTTAGAGATAGAAGATCTGGGTTTCTTTTGTTGGGTTGCCAGGGTGAAATGATTGGGAAATGTGAGAAACATTATTTCATGGCCTACTCGATTTCGCGGGAAAACACAACTTTTTTATGCATCAAGATAGAAAGACGGGACAAAGTGCGTTAGGTGTAGGAGGTAAACTGACGCTGTGGCGAAAATTTTTTTCCTTGGCCTACTCAGATCCTTCGGACTTTCTTATTAGTAGAGGTGGAGACTTCTGGTTTTTTTCATCGGCCCCAAATGCCAAGGGGAAAATTATCGGAAAAAAAAATTCCAAGGCACACGCGATTTTCCCAGAACAGATACAACTTTTTTGTTTGGCGAGATAAAAATTTCGTTTCAGCGGCGATCGAATGGGTGAGGGAAAGGAAGGAAAACGACATGGAGAAAAATTTCCCCACCTACTTGATTTTAGAGAAAACAACAAAAACTTTTTTATTTTCAGAGATAGAAAAACATGGAAAAGTGCAATTTCAGTCTCAAGATTTTCCATGTTCCAGTTTTTTTTTGTATCGCCCCCAAATACCAAGGGCAAAATTATCGAGGAATTATTTTTTTCACGGCACGCTCAGTTTTCCCAGAACAGATACAACTTTTTTGTTTGCTGAGATAAAAATTTCGTTTCTGCTACGATGGAATGTGTACGGGAAAGGAAGGAAACTGATTTTAATGGAAATTTGTTTCCATAGCCTACCTTAATCCTTTCGGAAGTGAATAACTTTCTCGTTAGTAGAGATAGGCTCTTCCGTTTTTTTTTTTGTATTGGCCCAAATGCCAAGGGGAAAATCATCGAGGAATTATTTTTTCCATGGCACACTTAGTTTTCCCAGAACACATACAACTTTTTTGTTTGGCGAGATAAAAATTTCGTTTCTGCTGTGATGGAATGTGTACAGGAAAGGAAGGAAACCGACACGAAAAAAATTTCCCCAGCCTACAAGTGACAGTGGCATTGCAAAAAGAAATCCGCGTAGACGTTTATATAAGCCTGCCGTGGTTTCAGCGCGGCAACATCTTGGCACCCCTAAGTTGGTGGCGCTCCTAGGTCGGTACTGGTTCCAAACTCACCCATCTCACAAAATAAAATGTAACTTTTAGCACTTATAAATTACAGAAAAAATTATTTTGTACACTAGTTATCACACCAAATTTCTTTTGAATAATTCGAAAAATATCGAAAAGCCTTTTTTTCTTAAATTTCAATGCCTTATATATCGAAAACAAAGCCGTTTATGGGCATATCTTTTATAATAACTAGAAAATCTTACCTTAAAGTTTGTCTACGTACACATCCCTGCCACTGACTATTTGAGGAAGTTGGTATTATTACATTTTGCAAAATTTCAGCTCAACTGGTTTGAAGATTTGGCAATATTGGACCCGCACATACTAACTAACATAGCTACTAGCAGGTGAAGTCAAATAAAAGCTATAATAAAAGACCAATAGGTGTTTTGGGTTTTTAACCTTAGGATGCATAGGGTACAAAAAGTAATTCTACAGTAAAGTGTCTGCTAACTAGTTGAAAAAAAAAAATTCTTTGTCCTTCTTAAGGCTGGAATAACTCTGCAGGCGAGGCTTCAATTGAAAATTTTTACATGATGGACCCTCCTTAAAACTACCGGCAGAACACTTCCTCCAAATATTTGCAGATCGTTACAGAGCAACCTCTATAAAATTCGTTTTTTAAAAATCAACTTTTACCACCCTTTATCTGAGATAGAGGTGTCTAAATAATAAAAAATAGCAAGAAAAAGGTTACATTATTTTATCCCAAAGAATCTGTGGTTAATGGAAGGAAAATTAACCAACTTTTTTAACATCGTGTAAGTATAAATTTGAGAAAGGACATGCGGATGTTGCCGGTTTTAAAGCACATAACCCTGTTTAATCTCGTAAAATATAAGGTTCAACATTAATATCTCGATTTCCAAATTATGATGTCCTTCAGTGTTTCAGTTTTCCGCTTGTTCTGTGTGGCCAGATTTTTGGGGCGCCACTGCCGGCATCAGAGAAAAACATCCAGGGGGCAGCCGGCGCCGGCAGCCATTAGTTTATTTTGCCGGCACTGTTGCCGGCAGCTGAGGCACTGCCAAAAATAAAACATGAAAATTTTTGAGAATTTACACACCACACACACCATTAAATACATGAATTTATTATGAGTGTATATGGACAAACTGTAAGGGAAGATATCTTGGCCGATTTAAGACAAAAGTTTTCAACTTTCTTTTCGATATACAGGGTACCTACAGGTCTAATGCCGAGCCTAGTGCAGAAAAAATTATTTTGCACATTAGTTATCATTGCACTGCAAACTGAATAGTTATTAAGTACATATACAGGAGAATATCACGACACCCCAAAATCCTCATGTACCAAATTTGAACAAAAAATGTGCAAGGAGTTCCATGCTACAGAGTGCCAAAATTGAGCAAAATAGTAATTTTAAAGTCATCTGGCAAGTCAACTGTGCCATGGAATCCCCTCCAAACAGTTGAATGGTCAACAGGGCCACTCAAAGTTTTGGTGTGCAAAGATCCAATTCAAAATATACAAGCCTTGTTTATGGAATCCGTAGTTAGCCAATGTGTGACAGAATCATAAGGATACGAGAGCAATATTGGATACAAGCAACAGATGGCGCCAAAAATTAAAGTGGCCCAGTCATTGTCTACTAATTTTCTACTATTAAAATCTACCAAAAAAACAGCTGGTCAACTTTATTTTTTGCATAATCTGTCCTCTGTACCTACTATATTTCTGTCATGTCCATATGTCAGTGTCAGACATTGGCTAACTATAGTACCTATCCATAAACAAGGATACAAGGTGTCTTTCTCTGTGCCATCTCAAAGTACTGAATACGTATGATACCTGGTTATTTGTAGTAATTCCTCGTAGAATCTATATGTATTATATAATAATAGTAATCCAATCTGTAGTAATAATTATATTGATCTATTTCAACTAACCGTAACAAGAAATACCTAAGGATTGTAAAAGTTAATACATAATACATCGCATAAACCACATACACAGGTAGACTGAAAAACTTGATGATAGTAGCATACAAAAAATATAGTAATTGAAAAATCTAGTAATTGACAAATCTTGTAGCAGAAAAATTTCTATTTTTCAAGATCCTCCATTTGTAGCAAAAAAAAACTTGAAAAGCACTTAAGGGGTAGATTTTTTTTATATAGAGTATTAAGGGTCTAACTTTAAAGGTTAGGGAGTTATTTCCATTTTATTCTAAGAAAGGACTTCAAAAGGACAGATTACCTTATTAGGGTGTCAAAATGCCAGTGTTTAAGTTATAAAAAATGAAAAGGCATTTCCTTGTTAATTTTTGGTACACTGTTCATAGGGATTTTTTTTTCACTTTAAATAATACAATTAATTTGTAAATTTTGAAAGCTGTAGGTGGAGATTTAATTTTTTGAATTTTGAAAGTAGGTACTATTTTTCTTAAATTTTTTGGATATAGTCTAATATGCAAAATTTTATTATTGTTTCTCATTTTACTATGTATTTTGTAGTTTTTGGAACACTGAAGATGGCTGTATGTCAGCCGAAACGTTGGTGCAAATATAATTTTAATCTGTTCTTTTTATGGACCCAAATCCCAACTACCTTGTACTTTAAAAATCTATATTCTAATTTTGAATTTGTATTTGTTTCAGGACGCATGGTGTATCCTGACAAGCGTAAGGGCTTGTTGTATGTTTACCAGAGTGAAGATTCTTTAATGCACTTTTGCTGGCAGGACAGAACAACAGGTATGTGATGCACTTATTTACATAACACAATTTTTTTTAATTAATATTTCCACAGGCGTTGTTGAAGATGACCTAATAATTTTTCCCGATGACTGCGAATATGTGAAGGTTCCCCAGTGCACCACTGGAAGAGCCTACTTGCTGAAATTTAAGTCATCTAGTAGAAAGTACTTTTTCTGGCTTCAGGTGCGTAAATGAGTATATGTAAAATTATGTAGCAGCAATACACAGCCAATAGTGTCTAGATTTTTTTTGTAGTGTTCTCTAAGTAATCATGGCTATTATGATTCCTTAAGAGGGCACATAGAAATATACGAGGTGTCCCAGTTGTAAATGTCATAAATAAAACGTTAGTAGAAAATCTCATTTTAAGAAAGAAAACCATGTAACATATTTTTTAAAATTTAAGGAAACTAGTATGAGAGCTGGCCGCATGATTTCAACTTTCATAAGATTATAGAATAAAATGTTATGTAAAATGTAGACAGTATATTTCTTTACTTGAAGCGAGTAGGTTGCCCCAATTAATATGGGCCCGATCATTGTTATTGAAAGAAGTTGTGGTTAATTTTTAGGCAAATCTACTCTCATATGATTATAGAACAAAATAGGAAAGAAGGCCCATGGAGCAACGATAAAAAAGGGTCCCTTGGTCCATTAGAAATCTGATGGGCGTATTTTCAGGCTCCGAAAATTCTCCGCTGTTAAATACGGACCTCGGAGGCGCGAGTTGTGTGCGAAGTCCCGCTATACGGCCAGTGCCATATACTGTTTGATGCCCAGGAATTTTTTTTTTTTAAATGCGTTCAGGATATCTGACGGTACGGCGAGATGGTCGCAGAACGGGTCAACATATTTAACGAAACTTTTTCAGGTAAATTATTTACTGTTTTCAAGTTATTAAGGATTTTCGGCGGAAAAAAGGACCAACACAGGTGGTACGCATCTTTTTTACGTGATTGGCCGGCATTTCCCGTCACCAAAAGTCAAAGTCCGTAAACTGTCAGAAATTGTCCTTTTTCGCCGAGCTGCAGCCTTCAGCTAAGTTATTTCGGCTCGGGGCTCTGGGCTCGGAAATTTTAAAGCTTCCCTCAAGTCTTCAGGTGAGGTGCAGATGTGTCCGGTGCCCCCGAAAAATAAAAAATATGAGAAAAACACGCAATTTCTAAGAGCGGTTCCTCAGGATTTCTCGTCAATTTCGCTAATTCTACCCTTTTCTTGAAACTTGAAAATCGGGAGTCGGGAAATTTGGTTAAATATCGGATTTTCGAGGTTTCTTTCGGTATTGGAGGAAATTTACCACCTCCTTCGATTTTTAGAACGGCACTTTTGGAATTTATCAAAAGACTTTTTCGAAAAAGTAGTGAATATGTTCGTAAGACGGGTTGTACCTATTAAAAAATTAAAAATTAACCACAACTTTTTTAAATAACAATGATCGGGCCCATATTATCTGAGGCAATCTACTCGCTTCAAGTAAAGAAATATACTCTCTACATTTTACATAACATCTTATTCTATAATCTTATGAAAGTTGAAATCATGCGACCGGCTCTTGGACTATTGATTGCAAGTTCCCAGAAACCATTAAATTGCTACATGTTGTAATTTACTGTTGTAGGAGCCACGCGCTGACAAAGATGAAGACAACTGTAAAAGAATCAATGAGCTGTTGAACAACCCTTCAGTGGCCGTGCAGTCTTCTCCAAATCCGGAGCAAGACTTGCATTCGCTTCTGAACAACATGTCTCAGTCCCAGCTGCTGCATTTCTTTGGCAGTGCCAACGTGGGGGGACTGTCGAGCTTGCTGGGAACAATCAGGTAGTTGTTTACTGTTTAACATACACTGAACTGAATCTGTGGTCTATAATGTCTATAGCATATTTTCCTTCCACCACCACCCAACCAGTACTCCTCCCACGAAGTAATGGCTGACTGTGCGAGTCCAATGGTATCTGCGACCGGCGGGGGGGGGGGGGGGGGGGGGGGATAGTGATATCTGCTGAGATTGCTAGCGTTACAATCTACTGTTATTTTTAAGAAATTGGGAAAGTAGGAAAAATTTAATGAATTTAATTTACTCAAACGAAAAGCTTGGCTAATGTTCGTAGAGAGTTTTCTGATAGGTTGGGATACTCTAAGGCTCAAAGAGGGGGATTTTTGAGCCTTTCATTAAAATGGTATTTTAATAGTTTTTTTCAGAATTATGTCTTATTGATTGATGCAAAACCAATAAAAAATAAATGAACATGAAGTCAAAAAAACTGTGCCTCGATCAAAAATAGCCACGGTCATACAAGAGTTGGGTTTACACCTAAGATTTATGAAAAATCTCATTCCATTCAGTTGAAGTAAAAAAATCAGACAATTGTTCATCAATGCTGACAGTTTCCATGTCAAATTGATAATATAGGATACTTAAGCTATGTTCATACCGTCGCGATTTGCAGTAGCGAAGATTTGCATGATAAAATTGCAAAAGATGCACTTACTTCATACACCCGTGTTTTATTTTTTATGAAATTTAGAGAATTTTAATCATAATATAACATAACTGAAAATATGCCCAAAAATTTTAACTTTTCTTCTCGGGAATATTGTCAGTTTAAGTTGACCAGACTCAAATGGACATCAGATGAGTTTAAAAATCGCTTTAAATTTTGTTTGGCTGAAGTAAGAAAGCTTTTACCTATTATTATTAATCAGTTTGCATATTGGATATATTTGGCAACTTGCAAATAAACAAATTTGAAAGTGTTTATCTGTGTTCACAGATTTATATAGCCTATTGTATGGAAAATTGTTTGTCCGGCATGGGTATATTTGTTAACTTTCCAATGTGGGGGAACACCAAATGCCAAATAGTGATATGTGGCATTGGCCGAATACCGAATATTCGGCAAACTAATCGACCGAATATTTAAAAGTTCTGGATCAAATTTATAGTAGGTTTTTCTTATCTACTAGCCATTCGACTACATTCCACTTAGCTAAAAATGTCGTGGTGGTTATGAAACATTTATTATAACAAAAAAAATTATTACTTATAACAAATTAATTAGCATTTCATTTACATTAAATGTTCAAAATAGACCGGGAGATAGTGACAAATTTTTGGACGTGATTTTACTCAGTATGCCTTTGAAAGGGCATTATGTTGCGTATATTCTCACAATAATAAGGTACGAATCAGAGAGTTATCCTGGGTTCTTCATATGGAAAAGTGAGTTTTCATTTATTCGAAAAATATGTGTACCGTTTGCACATGTACAAGTACACTTTATATCGAATAAATCGTTTAAGTGATTAAATAACGTTCAATTTAAACTATTCTTGGACATGCGCAAACGGTATGCGATCCTTTTTTCAGGAGTTTCATAGCAAGAACTTGCATAATATGGAAGCCTGTTCAGAAACGTGAAAAAATTGATTATTAAAATACAAGTTTACGTGACAATACTAGCCCTTTGGGCCCACGCCAACTGTATTATATGCCTATGGTTTTCCGAGGAATTTTCTATTTTGAACTTAATGGGCTCGTATACTTCGGACAAAAATATGAATTTTTTTTTATCTATCGGTAGAAAATGACAAAAAAATCGACCCGTGTCTTTCACTTTTTTCATATTTGCTTTAGATTTGCTGTAATTTTATAAATAATACTTTCCCGCCAAAGGTTGTGACGTAGTTGCCCTTCCTTATACAAGTGGTATTTTATAATTTTTACTGGAATTCTGATCTAGTTTGTTGGCATATTATGGTATTATTAAATACCTGATGTACCTTTTATTAAAAGAATTTATTATTGTTAATATCTTTCAATATAATTTCAATGCAGATCAGGGTAATGAACAAAAATATTATCATTATATTAATACATTCTATACGACCCCCGTCGCCAGGTAAACGGCCATGGAAGTTTGGCAATACTGCTTATTTACGAGGATTCATTTGACACTCAACGTCTGACGCGTTAGAACTTACTTATACAGTTCAAATTTGCACTGCAAGTTTGTGTTATTATTTGAATAGTCTTTTACATATCAAATTGAACTTTTCAAAGTATGGAGCAAGGATTAGTGAACGCGACATCGGACAATCTGCCATATTACCTATGTGGAATTGGAAATGGTGTGTTCGTTTCTTCTTTTTAGGTTCTGAATATTTGTCATTAACAAAAAGAAAATGAAAATATCACTTTAGACATGAATTATTATTCAAACTTTACTAAAAAGGTAATCAATTAGGGAAAGAATGAACACAAAATAATTTACAGTTTATTGAGCAATCATTTACAATACAACTTATTTAACTTAAATATATTTCATAAAATTAAAGGCCTCACACAATAACCATTATGTGATCTAAAAGGTACCTATATTAATTGATGATTTACCCTGGAATGTATATTGAGCTTTGCAAATTCTCGAATTCGTCTTATTATCCTCTCTACATGAATTGAAAGGGAAGCAATTCGTTTGCTTTTTATGCTTTTTATGTAGCACTGAGGCACAACTTCCTTTTTCAAGATAATAATCTTGCTTACCACAGTTTTGAAGAACAGGCAATTCTTAGCATCACGCTCAAGCTAAAAAAAAGAAAAATGTATCTTACTATTCTTTTACAGAAATTATTGCAATAAAAGGTGCTCGATTAAAGAGTAAGTAAGAACTTAATATTAGTATACACTTTTAATCTCTATATGTAATATAAATTATTAACAGGGGTTATTTTGAGGTTTATTACATTCAGGTAGATGTAGTCTTAAGTAATAACCCCAAGACAGTAAGTAAGTATTAAAAAAAGAAGTAAAAGTGCTTCAAACTATCTATAACAGATAATATGTACTTACGTTGAAATGGTCTTCGTAACAATATAAAAACGTTTTCCTCATTGGAAGGCCAACTATTTCCAACCACCGTTTTCGGTGAATTTCGTCGGAGTCGATAAAAACAATTTTCCAGAGTTTCTGCTGGAGTTTCCACAAGAGTGAACGAACAACCTCCATCACTATTATAACGACGCGCAAACAAGTAAATAACTAAAGATCACTTGCTTATTTTTTGCTAACGCATTGGGCAAAGGGCTGATAATTTTCGCAGGTAGAAACGTTTTCAGACAACTATTGATAGTTTGACAGCGGTTGTATTTATAAAGGTTAACAGGCCAGGTCAGGTTATTTTATTTGATGGAAGACGAAGAGAGGAGAAGGCGACGTTGCCGGTTCTTAAATTATTGCTAACTACGTCATAGGCATTTCATTATGTATTCAACTCAATTTTGCAACTAAACTACCGGGAAAAAAATTTTTTCTTTAGCGTTTCCGGACGTTTAAAGGCGATATCTATCCATTGCAAAAATAAAAAAAAATTGGTATACGAGCCCATTATAAAACACATGGCAGCCTGACTAAAATCATATCAAGACGCATATTAACGCAACGTAATGCCCTTTGAAAGGCATACTGAGTAAAATCACGTCTAAGAATCTGTCACTGTCTAAAATGGTTTGCATTATTCTTTACACATAACCTATTCAATTCAATTGAATTCTTTGGTTCTTGGGGTGGGCTACAAGGCCATTCACCCTATTCCGGTGATTGCATCACCCTTCTGCTTCCTGAAGGTACTACTCTGGCTTTTGCCATTTCCCCCAAATTGACCGAACTTCTTTTTTTTCCTTGTGTGCTCACTGTATATCTTCTTTGTTTCTTAGTTGTCTTCTTATTCGTTTGATTTAAAAAAGCATGTTAAATAGACAAAACAGCATAGGATTTAAACTCTTCTCGCTCCCGGACACCAAAGGAGCATTACACCACCCAAAAGGTGCCACGGATGATAGTAAGATAACCCAGGGGAATTTTTCAAAAAAAGGCATTCTTGATAAAAAAAAAGTCTGTTTGTTCTTAAAATAAGATTAGCATGGGAAAAGTTAAGATTACTTATACTGGGTGACCAGAAAATTGAAGAAACGTAGATTAGCATGAGAGTAAACTATCTCTACTTGTAGAGATATTGAAAAAACTTATAAAGAAAATTTGTCTGAACTTGGGACATTACTCAGCTTGAATAGTTCTTTATATAGTTGTGGTCTAAAGTACAATGGGCATTCAAATAAAATATGTTCCAAAGTACCCTGCTCACCGGAGTGACAGTTTTCTCATATGCCGTTTTGTGTAGATGGTATGGGGTCAGGCAGTGTCCAGCGTGCATTCTTATAATTCTGATGTCGTGTCTTGTGTTCTTAAATTGACGATCATTGTACCAGGGTTTTTGTGAGAAATACCTGGTTACACAAGAATATGTACTATTCTTCTTTGAATTTGTTAAAAATGTTTTTTTTTATGATAGGTAAAAAGTCTGTACCTTCTACCACAGCTTACCCTAGGTAAGCTGTGCTTCTACTTTGTATTCTAAGGGATATTAAGGTTCCTGCCAATGTTCGCTAACTTGTCAGCTATTACATTACCTGTAATACCGCAATGACTTTGAATCTATGCTAGTCTGATGTCCATTCCTTGTTCTTCCATTGTTAAAATTGCAGCCTATGTATTTACTGCTATGCTGTGTGTACAATTTAGGTCCGCATTATTTATCTTTTCTATGTCACTCTTTGAATCAGTGCATATTTCTGCGTTTTTAATCCTTTTTCAAATTTCTTTTGTATATTTGTTTCAGAAAAACACTTCCATGATATAAATGTGTTCTGACCATGGCCTTGTATATAATGCTCAAAATTCTGGGGTCCGAACCCCCACCAAACTCCTGCTAACGATCTCATTATGTTGAAACTTTTTTGAGCCTTATTTGATACTGCATGGTGTGTGTTCTGTCCACGATGTATGAGGATAAGGTGAAACGACGCAGTGTTCAAGTGGTGCCGCTTCTTGTCCATAGTCGCGATATATTTCCGAGCGACAAGGAGTGCAAACGAAGTCTCATGCCAGCCTGTATAAGTCGTTATGAGGACAATAAGTAAAAAGTTTCGTTATTAAACTGCCTAAAATTAGGCTTATTGAGTGGAATAAGGCCATCCCCCGAAAGGACTTCTAATGATCGGGTAAAAACATTTTAAAGAAGATATAAGAAGAGAACTTAAACTTAAAACAGATTCGTACACAGTAAATTTAGTATTTACCCCTTTATCTTTACATCAGGTTCTTAACATTGTGTCTTTATTTTTACAAGCTTTTATAGAGGGTGTTTCTAAATTATGGTGCCAACGTAGTACGACAGATAGAAAATGTCATTTTGAACAAAAATTTTCCTAGAAACATGGGTCCTAAAATGCATAATAAGAAAGTTTCAGGGTGATGAAAGTATAGTTTGAAAAACATCTTTATCGCAATAACTTCTACAGAAGTTATGCAATTTAAATGAAACTTGGTGCAATTCTTTAGTAACTGAACTGAAACAATTTTGTGTAAAAACGTCTTATTTCCATCGACCAGAGGCGGACTCGCGTGGTAACACAATGGGTTTTCTACTCATAACTTTTTTGAGGTTACCTTTTTGGTCTCCCAGGTTCATCATTTTAGTGCATCTTTTTATTTTGCAACAAAAGGGTACTCTTGTTTCATAACGATAAAATCAACCGTTTGCCTTGAAATCGGCAAAATGTGCTTCGAAACACCTGTTAACTCCAAAATTCGAAAAATAAAATTTTCAACTACCGCTTTCAAATTTTACAAAATAATTGTACCATTTAAAGTGACAAAAAAATCCCTATGAACTATGTATCAAAATTTTTTCTTTTTCAAAATGGAACTGATTTAACTTGACAAAATTTTGAAATCCATATTTCAGCAAAACCAGTGATGTTTTACTTAATATCCATTAGGCATTTTTTCTTAATTTTGAACATACAATTCATCTGTAAAACATTTAAATACGGTAGGCAATAATTTTATTTTTCGAATTTTGGAGTTTTGGGGCAAATTTTGCCGATTTCAACACAAACGGTTGATTTTATCATCATGAAACAAGAGTACATTTTTGTTGCAAAATAAAAAGATGCACTAAAATGATGAACCGGCGAGACCAAAAGATAACCTCAAAAAAGTTATGAGTAGAAAACCCATTGTGTTACCACGCGAGTCCGCCTCTGGTTGATGAGAATAAATCATTTTTATACTAAATTGTTGCACTTCAGAATTGCACCAAGTTTAATTTAAATTGCATAAGTTCTGTAGAAGTTATTGCGATAAAGATGTTTTTCAAACTATACTTTTATCACCCTGTAACTTTCTTATTATGCACTTTAGTACCTATGTTTATAAACTTATTGTTCAAAATAACATTTTCTATCTGTCATATTACGTTGGCACCATAATTTAGAAACACCCTGTATAACTTGCAATGTTTGTTTGTTTAGGACCAATTTTGCAAGCTAAATTTAACCCACTTCCCAAGGTTCAATTGAGCAAGTCAGATGACAATGCAATATTATGGTGTCAATAACCTGGTCCAGGGCCGTACTTAGAAGAGGGGGCTAAAATTTTAAATGAACCCTACTTCCCGGTGTTCAATTGAGTTGAAATTTTGCATACGTATTTAAATCAGGTGGCAATAAAATATTATGATGTCAGTAAACTGGTTCAGGGCCTTACTTAGGAGAGGGGTGCAAAATGTTGTATTTAACCCTGCCTTGGATGTTTTTTCGCTGAAATTTTCATGCGTATTTAAGACGAGTGACAATTAAATTTTATGGTGTTATTGTGTTGGCCCAGGGCCGTAGTTAGGGGTAAATTTAAACTTAACCTATTTTCGGGTGTCCTATTAAGCTGAAATTTCGGATAAGAGAAAAATAGAACAAAAAAAGGGAGAGAGATAGTCGACCATATGCAGTACTGTTTCGGGACGGTAATCCCTCATCAGTATGGCTCACCCGACTATCAATTTATAGACAAACGTGCCTAAACGATATATTTACTATAGAAGGAATCAATTAATTACCGAAGCAATTAATTGATCATGGAGTATTATAATGATAGCACCCGAAGATGCGGGACAAAGCCACTGGTCTTGATCGGCAAAGGCTCAAACCACAAGCCACAATTACCGAGACCCGCCATCTGCCGTCTCCACGGCATCGGTTAACCAACCGAAAACATCGATAGAACAAAAAAAGGGAGAGATAGTCGACCATATACAGTACTGTTTCGGGACGGTAATCCCTCATCAGTATGGCTCACCCGACTTATCAATTTATAGACAAACGTGCCTAGACGATAGATTTACTATATAAGGAATCAATTAATTACCGAAGCAATTAATTGATCATGGAGTATTATAATGATAGCACACCCGAAGATGCGGGACAAAGCCACTGATCTTGATCGGCAAAGGCTTAAACCACAAGCCACAATTACCGAGACCCGCCATCTGCCGTCTCCACGGCATCGGTTATCCGATAACCGATACCCGATGCCGTTATCCGATAACCGATACCCGATGCCGTGGAGACGGCAGATGGCGGGTCTCAGTAATTGTGGCTTGTGGTTTAAGCCTTTGCCGATCAAGATCAGTGGCTTTGTCCCGCATCTTCGGGTGTGCTATCATTATAATACTCCATGATCAATTAATTGCTTCGGTAATTAATTGATTCCTTATATAGTAAATCTATCGTCTAGGAACGTTTGTCTATAAATTGATAGTCGGGTGAGCCATACTGATGAGGGATTACCGTCCCGAAACAGTACTGTATATGGTCGACTATCTCTCTCCCTTTTTTTGTTCTATCGATGTTTTCGGTTGGTTAACCGATGCCGTGGAGACGGCAGATGGCGGGTCTCGGTAATTGTGGCTTGTGGTTTGAGCCTTTGCCGATCAAGACCAGTGGCTTTGTCCCGCATCTTCGGGTGTGCTATCATTATAATACGCCATGATCAATTAATTGCTTCGGTAATTAATTGATTCCTTATATAGTAAGAGAAAAATGCCCTGTGTACCTATATTGTTGTATTGAATCTTTGCACACCAATACTTTGAGTTGTCCTGTTGACCATTGAATGGTTTTAAAGGGATTTAATGGCACATTTGACTCGCCAGATGCCTTTAAAATTCCTATTTTGCTCAACTTTGATACCCTGCAGAATGAAACTCCCTGTATATTTTTTGTCAAAATTTGGTCTATGGGGATATGGGGGTGTTGTGATGAAGGCTGTGGTGTAAGATTTTAAAAACAAAAATCGCTAAATCATTTTTGTGAAAATCGGGGGTATAAAAAAATCATAGGCAGTCCTGGAGTTTTCTTTCAAACAAACAAAAGTTTAGGCGATTATCTCCAAAAGTAAAGATTTAACAGATTTGTTCAGTTTTAAAGTTGGATACCCTATATATTATTATGTAGTGTAATTTATGTAAAATAATTCTTGTGCATGTTTCTATCATTCAGATATGTTCCTGTTACCATTGCCTTACTTTGTTTAAAAGTAAATATAAATTTCTTCGGATGGTATCTCTCTCGCACAGTTTGTATTACCATTGGCTAGCTGTGTCAGCTATCCTCATACAAGTTCATATGAACTTTTCCTTTTATGAAATCAGTAAGGTTCATATACTTTGCACAGATATTTATTTATTAAAATCCTGACAGAGCGCTTTCGGTTAAACAACCATCTTCTGTTATAAAACACAAGATCAGTCAAACTGATAAACTTACTTGTCAAATACAAACTCTAACAATTCAGGTTACTATTTAACATAACCCCAAGATATTTTATGCTGTTTTTCTACTTGGAGATAATTTAAGATTATGCCCTTCCAACCATTCTTGCACGCAGGGTTGGGAACGTAAAATACGTTTTGTATAAAATGTATTATACAAGGGGTATAATACTGTATAATACCCTGCCGTATAAAACCCCCGTATAATACGTAATATAAGTGACACAAAATAAAAATACACAAAAATAGAAAAATCACATTGCATTGCAACACATTTTTTTTTATTAAAAAGAAAACAATCAGAAAATATTTCGTTGCTAGATTAATATTCATCTGACGCTGTATCCTGCATTTTTAGGGAATAATAGACTTTTACTAATTTTTTCAGCTCCCAACCTGTTGCGTAGTCTATTATGTATGTAAGACCAGTTACTAAAAACTCTCTCAATTTGGGCAGAAGAGGCTCGAATTGATAATAATTTTTTGGCTGTATTACCTAGATTTATACACTTTTTAGATGCTAGTTCCCAGTATACAAGCGGCTTAAGACCATCTTTTCTATTTAAAATATTAAAAATTCCCTCATTGTTGTTAAATTTAAGTAGGTCATCTAAACCAGTGGCATCCAAGTTTTCTAGTAAATAACCATTTACTTCATCTGTTTGAGTTTCGTCAAGCCTTTTCCCTCTATAAACTGGGTGCAAATAATTTGCAACCAAGAGTGGAACTTTGAGAGCATATTTTCTTCTCTTCTCTAGACTTTTCTCTGCTTCCATGAATCCTGGTGGCAGCTGTAAGCTAAGCCAGGCCTCAGCTGCACATGCAATACTTACAAATTGTTGATCAAAAATCATGGCAGTTATGTGGGCTGGGATGGATTTTTGTGGGTTTTCTGCTATAATACGTTTGATATATGGAAGATTTTTTAAGAAACAAGCAAACGAGTCCCTATTTGAGCACCACCTCGTCTCGCATGGTAGGATTATTCTTGAGCCACCAAACTTTAAAATTTGTGCTTCCATATCAGGGCCATTAAACAGTTTTAAAATAGATGTTACTCGAGTAGCTAGTGCGGTAGGCAAAATATCTTTAGCCAATAACTGCCCTGTGTGAGAATGGACTAATACACCACTTTTTTTTATTTGCTCATCGGATAGTATTGGGTGAGATATACTTGCTGTATTTTTTTAATTTTTTTTTTCGCCCCCGTTTTGCCGCAATTAATTTTTAAAGTTCAATATACGTAACTACTTGTTGGATTTTATTTTTACCTAAATTTACTGCCAGGCGCCATGTTTGGCAACGCCGCGCCAGGCGCGCCTCAATGTCAAGAGAACTTAACCTATAAATCTGCAAGGACAAATCAGATCCTGCTAATATTTTACCCACATTTGATCTATTTTCACTGTATTTTCGCCATTCATTCCATTAGATGACGGAAATGATTAGGAAAAAGACTTTTTTGTACCTGTTTGTTCAAGTACAAGCGAAATTTCAATAAAATTGTATTTTTGTTTGTCAATAATAATACTTGTTTTACTGAGATTCAGGTAGGTAGCAGCATCACAATCATTCTATTCTCCTGAGAACTCTATTAACGACTCAGAGATAATGCCAGTTAGTCTACAAAACCTAGCAATTTGTTTATTGTAAACAAGAGTCGATTTTATTTAGGTCTGACAAAAGTATAGGAGTGTGGTACAAAAGGATACAAGTGCTGATACATTATGAAGCAAAAAATGATAAGAACCGACCAGGTTCAAAGTAATATTTTATAATAGTTGATGATTTTTGTCATACAGTTTTCTGTAAAGTATATTCCGCCGATTGCTAGTTGTATGAAGGAACTGATATTTTGGCCTGAATCTAATGATATTCAAAAAGCATTACCAGTTCTTTTCAAAGCAAGACATAAACAGTGGAGTTAATAATTGATTTATTAGAAATTGAGACAGAAAAGTCATCGAATCCTATAGACGTCCAGCACTGACCTGGTTAGAATATAAAAAAATTGTTACAATGGTTTATTAATTAAACATATTGAGCCCTTACTTACAGAATGTAAGTCAGTAAGACCTGCATCGGTTCCAACACATATAATAGGTGTCAGCTCTAGATATTGTTCAAAATATGACATGTAAAAAGCAATAAAGCCAAGTTTTTAGTCGAAAACCTTTATAGTAGGTCATCGCTTGAATTGAATCGACTACTTCAAACCCATTTAGGTAAATTATATTCCCGAATGCATACTCGTAAAAAATGATATACCATGGAGTAAAGAAATAACACGAAGAAAGTTTGCACCAGAAAAATGATACATCTCTGAAAAGTAACTGGCATATTAAATAAAGTGGTGGTTTTATTTTCTACACGGGGTAAATCATAAAAACGTCAAAAAGGTGTTTTATGGAATAGAAACTTGAAACTTCATTGCTGGCCTTACCTTTTAATTTTAAACTTTTCATAATACCTACATGTTTTCTCTAAAATTAACAATACCTAAGGGCGTTGAGTCCATATAAAATTGCGTGTCCGGTCAGAGTGTGCTTACCCTGAAGTCCCTCGTTGCCCCCACTCGTTCTAGCCGCCTAGCGACCACGAATTTTTACAACTTGTTTACGGTTTCGAGAACACTGATCCCTGTGCAACGGGCTAACGGTACAATTTTATATATTTTTTATTTTTCTGGAAGGATATGTATTTTGTTGTCTCGGACGCTTTTCGGGCCGGCTATGCTGCGTCCCGTAAGGCTGCGTTTCTTATTCTTCATATTCATTCAACGCTAAGGGTACTTTCTAGTCTTTTTCATATTTTCGAACCTACCCCATATACGAAATGAGATATTCAAATTTTGAAAACTGCGTTTTGAGTTTGCAGGAATGCACAACCTTTTATCAAGAATAAAATTTTCTGATAATTTAAAATTAAAAAAAAAAAACATGGTGTGTACTTTCTGCCGGACACTGTATATTCGACACTGGGTACTGTTGTAATAAGAAAAAATATATGTCTAACATAGTAGTTACATTGCAACTTTTATATCTTATCGACAAAAAATATAAAAATAATAGGGGGGGTCGGATTTTTCGCATGAAGTACATAGAAATAAAATACTTAGACCTGTGACTTTTTCAAATTTTATTTCCAATATATCATTATCCATTAGAAACACCATTAATTGTTTTATTTATACTTTGGTAATCTTTCTTATAACAACTATTGGATGTTAGAATTTTTCTTGTATTTTGTATTTTGATTCCCCCGAACGCCACGTACACACCTGAGTTTTTTCATTTCTGTGCTACCCCAGTATCCAGCAAGCCTCTAGTGACATTTTGTTAAATATTTCAAGCTGCAAAAAATTAATTGCGGAAATTTGGATTTTTCTTGTTTTTGATCTCCCGATTGCCACGTACGCACCTGAGTTTTTCGTTTCTGTGCTACCCCAGTGTCTAGCATGACTCCAGTGCCATTTTGGTAAATAGTTCAAGCTGGTGAAAAATCAATTGTGGAAATTTGGATTTTTCTTGTTTTTGATCTCCCGATTGCCACGTACGCACCTTAGTTTTTCGTTTCTGTGCTACCCCAATGTCCAGCAAACCTCTAGTGCCATTTTGTTAAATATATCAAGCTGCAAAAAATTAACTGTGACAATTTGGATTTTTCTTGTTTTTGATCTTCCGATTGCCACGTACGCACCTGAGTTTTTCGTTTCTGTGCTAGCCCAGTGTCTAGCAGACCTCCAGTGCCATTTTGGTAAATAGTTCAAGCCGGTGAAAAATCAATTGCGGAAATTTGGATTTTTCTTGTTTTTGATCTCCCGATTGCCCCGTACGCACCTGAGTTTTTCGTTTCTGTGCTACCCCAGTGTTCAGCAAGCCTCTAGTGCCATTTTGTTAAATATATCAAGCTGCAAAAAAATAATTGTGACAATTTGGATTTTTCTTGTTTTTGATCTCCCGATTGGTGCTACCCCAGTATCTAGCATGCCTCCAGTGCCATTTTGGTAAATAGTTTAAGCTGGTGACAAATCAATAATTGTGGAAATTTGGATTTTTCTTGTTATCTGAATTTTTTCGTTTGGGGTTGCCCCATAGGTATATATCAATTTTGCTGCTGGCATCATTTCTTGGTAAACTGCAAGATACGAAAACATCTCTGGAAATAAGAATTTTAAACAATTTATTTCATTCTCAATAATTATTACTATACAAACCTACCTTTTAATTTATTCAATTGTTGTTTTCTGGTGTACTGACTAAGTATTTTATCAATTTGTGGTAGACATTAGTGCACTATGCGTAGGACCAGTACTTAGCTGGTGTGCTGTAAAAACGAGATTCGTGATTCTGATTTCGTTGCCGTCTCGAGAAACGTAATGCTGCATGTGCATAATTTAGGACTAATCTACTTATGTTGGGCAATCACAACACATTTTATACATTCCACAACCGAATATCTTTACGCATTGGTAACCACAATGGCATTATAATTATTGTTCTTGTTAACGGGGTCGGGGTTATTTTTGCCTTAACCCAGCATTCATTATTATTTTGTCCTTTCTTCTGCACATATCCATAAGTCCATTCTCTAGTTGACCTAAAGGGAGCATTCACAGATACGTATATAATCGTAATATTACAACAATAATCAAACAAACAACATACCTTCCTCTTAATTTTTCCGGGTTTTGCTCGCAGTTTGTATTAATAACTTGACACACCAAAGCAAGTAGTGAACAGAACAAGCTTTAACAAAACTTGTCTTCATTATAATCCGAAAAAATAAAGTATTCACAGCCAGATTCTTATAACAAACTGAGAACAGAAATGATTAAGTTCCCGTCTACGAAAGTGAGGTTATAAACGCACAAAACACAAAACACAATGTCAACTGCAAAATGCGGTGTTGCCGCTGATTATCCATAAACAATCGACTCGTATGTCATCTGTCATATTTTATGGGGGGCGTCTAATAAGTTCAGAATGGGATCGGTAAAATCCAAATATTTCATTGAAATGCTTGGAAATTTGATTATTTCTCACCAGGCGTATAAAAGCTGGATACAATAATTTATCTGGGAATGCTTGGTTATATAAAAAAAGACGAAATAACTACTAATAAAATAGCAGGTACTTATTGAAATTAGGGATCGTGACGTCACATTCCCTACTTTTGCGACCGTTTTTTTCAATTTTTGAGCAAACTAATGGACAAAAAAATCTGTTGGTGGGGTTCCGTGATTATCTAGACATGTTTTACAAATTCCAATGAAAAAAAATATTTTTTATTCCTAAGTCCATTGCATGTCAAATGCATTATATCTGTTACTCGACCCATCTTTATCATGTTCGCAGCATTATCACTAATTACCGCGAATATTCTTGTTTGGTACATATCTTGTGCTTGCTTTTTTGCAATCTCAATTATTTCTGCTAATTTTTCTCCTGATTCCTTTTCTTCACTTAGGTCCCAATTATCGAGAAAAACAGCTTTGCCTGATGCGGAATGCAACAAAACAGTGACATTTTTTGTATTGGGATTTTCATTCTTCCAACCATCAATAAGCATGACTGATTCCGCTTCGAATTTGATACCTTCTGTAAACTTATTAAAAATATGATCTAATATTTTACTAGATAAAGCCTTTCTAGAAGGAATAGGGTAGCTTGGTCGAAGGAAACGTATGAAATTGCGGAAATGCGTGGAATCGATTACACTAAATGGGATGTTGCAACCAAAGAAGAATGTTCCCAATAGTTCATTAGTTTTATCAATTTCCTGAATGGTCATTTTATCCATGAAAGAAGTTAATGATGAAGCCGAAGTTGATGGCCTAGAATTAGAATAGTCAACAGACTCAACCTCAACAGAGGTAGTTTGGTCACCACTGGGATTGTCGGTAATGTTAACGGTAGTATCCAAATCCAAAGTTAAAGTATTATCATAATTGTCAGAAACAAGGTAATTGATGGTAAAAGCTTCGCTCTCCATATTCACAGCATCCATAGACGAAGAATCAACATTGGAACACAAATCTGACAATAACGTATTATCTGCAATGTCACTGATGTCCTCACTTTCGTCAGTGTCAGTACTGTATGCCACTCTGTCACTATCAGTTCTACGAATTTTTTTTTTACAATGACCATTTTTGCTTTGAGCTAATTTTGATACTACTGCTTTACTTGTAGATTGTTCTTTGGCAGGAGGATATTTGCATACATTTCTATGCATCGAAAGGCGGCTTGCACTTGTGTTATGTAACTTTTTTTCACACACCGTACATAGAGCTAGGGTTATTTGTTCCTCTTTTATTTTTTCAAAACCTTTAGCCCATACTGAGTGAAGGGGACGACCAGCCGAACTCATCTGTAAAAAAATATCTAAATAGTTACAGCTTTAAATGAAGAATGAAGAATAGTAAGAGCTACAACCGATGACAGATTCGGTTTTGAGAGAGTAACTCAAAAATGGCTAACAACAACGTTATTTGAATTGTTGATGATTTTTACATTTTCAAACTACCCTTATACCTCACATGTCACATGCCACGAAAATGAGACTCTTATGTCCATTTGCACCTTTTTCACTTACATTTTAAGGGAGACTGTAAGTGACAGTTCTGAATAACGCCAACTAATTCTAATAATCAAACCTATCACTGCCAGTTAAACTTATCCTTAACTTTAAAGAGAAGTGTAGAGTTTCAAATGAGTAATGAGTAAATTAAAATAATATGTAAAAGATGCCTCAAATCATTATTCAAGTTTCAAATGAAAATAAAATATTGAAACATAATGCACATACTTACCCTTTATTAGTTTTGTGTTTATTCTTAAAATAAAACAAGTATTCACAACAAAACTCTCAACAGTGTCACATCAACAACAGTCAAATAGATAATAACTGCTTTATTTGTAATTTGTAAGGTTACCTATGCTTGACAGAACAGAGCATGCGCAGTACAATAATTTATACCAGAATAATATCGTATTATACAGTATGATACTGTTAAATACAGAATTTATTGTGAAGAAGTATAATACTGTTTTATACATTTTATACATCCGTATAATACGTGTACCGTATAAAACCAATTATACTGTATACTTCCCAACCCTGCTTGCATGTTACCTGCAACCAGTCCTACTTCCTTGATGATGATTGTAATATTATTTCCTGTGCCCAGTATCACCATTTGATTTGATTACTTTTGTCTTGTTGGATGTTAATTTATGTATTTATTTATTTATTTATTTATAAGTGATCATTAGGGATACAAACAGGTGAAATAACCCACTATAGTATCCGCGACTAAATATAAAAAATGTATATACACATGCGACGTCGCATCCAGGTCGAAACTAATTTAAAATTAATCGATTACCAAACCCATCTTACAAAAATAAAATAAAATATGCAAAAGAGAAAAACAAAGAGAAAATTAATGTTTACATATATCTAATGAATTATAGCCTCGAACTTAGCCCACCTAGCTTTGTAAATTAATAAAATAATATTTCAGTATATATTCAGTATATATATTAAACAACATCGACCTGAGAGGAGAGCGTGGGGCTAAGCCTTGGCAGCTTAATGCAGATCCCTTGATTCCTCCTTTACTGTCTTTGACATAAATTCTACGATGTTTAGAAAATCAAAGATAACGTTTGCGTATTTCGGAGAGATGTGTGCATTTATTAATTTCTCATAGAGCCTGAATATCTCCATTTGATCATATATGCTGATTGAATGTCTAAAAATGTCCCTACAGAGAATTTATTTTTACCAAAACTTATCTGTATTGATTGGGTTATGGCCAGCATCCATGCACTCTTTCCTGAACCCCAATTTATTCAATGGAAAAAATTATTTTTCTCTAGTTGGTATTCCAATCTGTTTTTATGATTGTTTCAAGAATTTTGCCTGCACAGGGTGTTAATGCGAGGTCTGAAACTGTTGTCTGTTGATTCTTTGTTTGGTTTAAGGAAAGGGTATATGATAGCTGCTGTCCTCCATTGGTGTGGTATTTTACCTTGTCCAAGACATTTATTGTAGAAATCAATCAGTACAGTTTTTGCCATAATCGGAAAATTTTTAATCACAGATATGACATGTTGTCAATCCCTGGGGCTATATCTTTCTTACTTATAATAACCTTTTCATACTAAAAAAACATTTGTGGAACTTTTGTTTAGAATTTGTAGTGCAAAATTGCCATAGATGGAAATTGTTTGTAGTTGTTGTTCACTTCCCAATATATTTTTAAAAGCTTTCACATGTTTCCAAACTTTAGCAATTGGTGTTTCTCTGTTAATTGTGTGGCAAAATTCCCTAAATTTTGGTTTCCTTCTATTTCTTAGGAATTGTTTGGTTGCTGCCGCTTGTTTCTTGAATGCAATATAATAATTTGTCATACTAAGGGGTTTTTTCCCCTCTGATTATATGTTCAAGTTCTTCATACTCAGTTATTATCTGTAATATATTCTGTCAGTTTTTGTCTAATGTAGGTCTCGTAAAGAGCCCAATTTGCTTTTTTGTCATTTCATTTGTCGGTCCTTTGATGGGGATTCTGTATGGTTCTTGTGTTTACTTGATACTGTTAATACAATTTAACTAGACACGCCGCGGGAATGCTTGGAATGCAGTCTAGTGGGGACACGGCGCACTATTGGCTGCCTTGAATCCCTACTACGATCGCTATTGACGACAAGGTTGTCAGTTATACGACATCGCATTTAAATTAATACATCTGTTTATAAAGAGTAACAAGGATGATTTTCAAACATTTGGCGACAGCGCCCGGCTAACTGTCTGTTGTCTCTGCCTGGCTAGCCCCCAGTGGCTAGCCTATAGCATCACCTCCAAACTGTGCGGCACGAAGTAGGAGTAAAACCTAACCCCCACCCCCCTGCACGCTTCACACCGCGTGTTCCACCTTACGCCCCCTTAGTTGGGACATGCTTGCTTGCTCCAAATAATTCAGTGGTTTCCCCATTGACATTCTGGGGCTATTGTATTTGTAACAAACGTTACATCTAATGCAGATTTACTTACCATGGATGCAAGAATTGTGGTGGGCCATTAAGAAAAACAAGGTCAAGTTTATCTATGGCTTCAACTGAATATTTCCCCTCAATGTCTGTTTTCTCACACCCCCATTGCTAACTTTTGTGGCAAAATTATTGATATCTGTAGCAATATTTTGAGTCATATTTGCCATTTATTCTTAGCAATTGACATGAAAATTCTGTTACATGCAACTTCCCTATTTGGAAATCATTCTGTATACTTCCTATGAGCCTGAAATCTTGAAGACAGTCCCTATAACTCCCTAATCATATTAGTGATTGAATTAATGCACCCGTGTGGAAGAGTCAAATTAGAGAATTTTTGAAAGAAAAAAGCTTTACAACAATAAATGTTTTTTGGGAAGTAAGAAGGCTTTTTTCAAAAATTCTCCATCGTATTAGTGAATTTGTTAGATGGCATTGTCACAAAATATCCTCAGGCCCATATTTCACTTGGTCCGAACACGTGTGTGTGTGTGTGGGCGTGTAAGCACAGCTGTCGGATGACTAACGAAAAAAAATGAAGATAGTGAATGTATCATTCGAAGGTTTCTATCCATAAGCAGCTCGTTAGCATTATTTAGAGAAGAAACACTAGAGATATCAGTCCACTAGGAGGCGCCTTCTTTACATTGTTACAGTAAACACAACCAATGTTACCAATGTTTTGGTTACATCCCTCTCTGGTCTAGGTCTTATTTCCATGAAACAAACATATTTTTCACTCTTTGTATCATTGTTCGGCTGGGTAATTTATTTATTTTTCCAGAGGCCCTAACAGTGGCAGCGCTCGCACTAGCACAACCCCGGCACTGACCCATCGCAGTGCAGTGCCCAGCACTCCGACCACAGCGATCACCACCGCTTCGACTACGAACCAGAGCTCTACCACTCCAACCACAACGGTCACTACGCCTGCCCCGGGGCTGACTACACCCCAGGCACCCATACCAGTTACGACCCCGAGTGCTCCGTGGATCCAGCGCTCTCGGGACCCTGTAATCGAACCGACTACTACCGGCCAGACGAACCCAATACAGCTGACCGACCTGCGGAACTTCTTGCAGGGTATATCATCGATACAGTCAACCCCGGAGCAGGGACAGCAGCAGGCAGGAGGTTAGTAATGCAATCACCTGTTTTTATTGTGTTTTTTCTCACCTGGATATATTTGATTGATATAATATTTATTTTAAAAATATGTAAATTTTTCAATTCAGTCAAAATTCAGTAAATTTTAATTTGATTTATTAGACTGTACTATAACGACTGATTCATATAAGTTTCAAGTTTATAACCTGTAGAAATGCACGCTTAGCCAATATTAAGTCAATGTGTAGTTGCACTTACATAGAGTCATTGTATTTCGTATTGCACAATTATTTTCACTGATTTGCAAATTGGGTACAGTTAGCATCAATATACTTTTGACAGGTACAAAGTTGGGGGGAGAAGTCAGGCATCATACAGATCGTTATAAAGTGCCCTTTATGATTTGATTTTGTTAGTTTGATATAAATTTTACCTACTTTATATTCATACATAAAATCTTGTATGTCACTCATATATTAACAAGGCTTTATGAGACTCGTCATATTGTGACAACTTTTCCAATTCTAAACAAAGTAAGCCCAAAATTTCTGTATCTGGAAAGTCCAAAACAACAACCACAGCAGAACACCTAAGTCAGGGTATAACAAGGTCACAGAACAAGAACACCCTCCAACAATATCAGCCAACATCCCAAAACACAAAAGACCAGCATAAACTATAAAGATTAGCGTTCGCATTTTCATGGTAAAGGGTAATTCGTGTTTGATATACAACACGATGAATGAATAAATCTAAAAATTATAGTTACCATACTGTTTATCCTTATTGTTTTACTGTTTATTATTTCTATAATGTCACCACAAATTAAGATTTTTGGAATTCTGTATTTGAATTTTTTCTTGGGTTCCAACCTTATTTCACCACCATATTCAAAGCCATCTTTCAAATTCACTCTCTCTTTTGGGGTCAAAAGAAGTAGCACCTTAAAATTTTTGATTCTATTTTATTTCAAAACTGGGGTGAACTCAAAAAACTGAAATATGCCAGGGGACTAGACATTACTATTATTTTGGGTTCTACAAAAAAAAAGTAGAAAGTCGTACTATCCCAATGTTGTGTGGGTTAATTATTATAAGTAAATCGCATCAAGGAGCAATGCTGTAAATCTACATTTTGAGATGTATACAAGTATACATACTATTACCCGAATCGAACCAGAGGTCTATCGAAGGCGAAAATATACCCAGTTCAAATAGTTCATGATGTTTAATATTGAGAATTCAACGCCTGCCAATATGAACCAAAGAAATGACATAATTTTTGAAATATTAAGCAATTAGGTGATGATTTCAGTGATAATTTTCGCTGAAGTCCTACTCTCTTAGTTACGTCCTAGTTATACTAAACCAATATTGTGGCAGCTAAAACTGATAACCCAATAATTTCTTCCCATTACCAAATTTAATATAGGACTAGAAGATATGTTTTCAGTTAACTCATTGATCGTTAAATATCTATTAGCACAAAAAACATATTCAGAACCGAAAGCTCAACCTAAATGACAGCTGTCAAATGGACTTTATGGTAATTTTTTTTTTTTAATTTTAAAAGTAAAATTTTCATCTGACCTCAACAGGTTAGAGAGGTCCTGGGTTCCAATCCGGGTTGTGGCTGCTTTTTTATTTTTATTTTTTAAATTACATTTTTATAATATAAATAAATATTTATAATTCTTGTAGTTAATTTATTCTTAAGAAGTTGGGTTGATAAATTATGAATAATTATTATACTATATTTGCAGTTGTTAAATTCTCTTTTTAAATACAATTCGTGTATGCCTAATAATAGATAATACCTTAAGCGCCTTAAGCTATAATTTATCACTCATTATAATCCCAATGCTAGGAAAATACCACTCCTACTGTGCAGTCGTGGTATTTTCAGCTTTGGGGATTATAATTTGTAAAATTAACGAAACATATTATGAATAATAGGTACACCACTTGTTGGTAAAACTTTGCCGTGGTGTATGTCTACCCCGATTTTTTTTAAATTTTGGCTACCCCCCTATTTTCGAGGTCCCTGAACACGAATCTGACCTTAGCTTTTGACGCTCGGACGTACACGGCGATATTTGTGGTTATAATCTGGATGAATTTTTACTATAATAATAATAATAATAAGCAATCTTTATTTCCACATGTAATTACATTAAAACAAAGGAGACAACGTCAGTAGGCAACATGCCGCTGAGATATTTGTATTACAAAAAACATAAATAAGGTAGAGTTTAACTTAAATAGTCCTCTATAGAGTAACTTCTAATTCTAATAATAAATTGAAAATTTGTTTTTAATTTTTTTTTAAATGATAGTTTGTTTAATACATTCGGGTAGATGATTGTAATATTTTATACAGTTATAATATACATTTTTTTCTGTTGATGTCAATCTATGTGCTGGAACTACGTAGTTAAGTGTTCTTGTGTTATGTATACTTTGAGGTTTGGCATCTTCAAATAAATGTCTGTTTTTGAAGCAAAATAGTACACCTTCTTGTACATATAAAGCATATACTGTAAGTATTTTATTATTTTTGAATTTTCCGAGACATGATTCATGATAGTTTAGATTGAACATTGTTCTTATAGTGGCTTTTTGGATTCTGAAAATTCTTATCAAAGCCGTCGAGGCTCCGTATCTCATTTTTTACTCAAATGTTGCATAATACACCGTTTCCCTTATTTTAATATTTAGATACTGTGATAACAGTTTTAAGGAGTAACATGCCGAGTTTAATTTTTTTGTAATATTATCAATTTGAATGTCCCACTTTAATTTGTTATCTAAATAGATTCCTAGGAATTTTGTGTCATTTTGAAGTTTATATGTGCCAGTGTTTAGGATAATGGCATCACCATCCACGACACCTCGAGGGCTCTGAAATAAGATTAAATTTGTTTTTTCTTGATTTAAACTGAGATCACTTTGTCTAAACCATATTTTTGTTTGCTCAAAAGCTTCAGAGGCATCCTGTATAAGTTCATGAAAGTTGTTACTTCGTATTAGAATATTGGTATCATCAGTATAGTTTGTGAGACTTGCATGTGTATTTAGTATGTTAGTAGATAAATCATTTATGTAGATTTATACATTTTTTGCTGGTGAACTATGCAAGTTTTTTGTTTACGCCCTGCTAGGATGACTGAAACCATTTATAGTTACTGTTTCTGACTCCACAACTGAATAGTTTGTTCAGTAATAAATCTGTTAAGAGTCATGACCGCGCAGACAAGATCTAAAATTAACGGTCGCGACGACCGGCTCCAATCTCAGGAATATTCTCCTCTAATCACCCCTCACCACGCACTCTCGTCCCTTCCCCTCTCACCGGCGGCGCGTTTAGCGCGAGGAACGGTGTCGGACGAGGCGCGACGTTTTTTCGGACCCGAGCGAGTCGGACCGCCAGGCAGCCGAGAGCTGAATCGGTCGGAAGGGCGCCGGTGTACAGGGTGATTCCGCGAAATTAGGCCACTTCATAACTTTTTTATTTATCAACTTAGAAAAAAAATATCAAATACAAAAGTTGTAGGGCTGCAACCTGACTACTTCATGGCGTTTTGTTGTTGACTCGGTTTGTGTATTTGTTGGGCTATTGTTGAAAAAATATAAATATTAAACACATATATAAATATTAAACACATACCTACCCCTATTTGTACGAATTCCGAAAGTATCTTTTCGGGTCTTTTTTGTTATTTACTAACCCTGTTTTTTTCTTCAGTGCCTTGCGGAAAATTGGGTTATAGAAATTAATAAAAAAAAACATAAGTTTTGTCTGTATATTTCGATATTTTCTATGCAATAATAATTGTTTTTCTGATAAGTGCACTGAATTGGAAAGACATTTTTTTATAACTTTTTACAATTTTTTCTGACATGAAATTATTATTCCTATCAATCAAACAGCCAAAGTAGAACAGTGTTTCAATAAATTATTATTTCCACAGTAGGTAGGTAGGTTATGCTATATCTATGTGGTATTTTGGATTTCTATTACTTTTTTCTTTTACTACTTTGTGCCTCTTTAGATGTGTTGTGGTCGGATCTACCAATTCCGGGAGCAAACGTTTTAAATATAACTTCGTCAATTTTGGCTCCATCTGTTTTTCCAAAAAATCGCGAAGTCTATATTTAGGTATAAAATTTTCATTTTTAAATTTTTCCCAGCCCAAATGCCAAAAAGGCACCCTTAGTTGCCCTTGTACAGGGTGGTTCATTATAAATTGACACGCCCCTTAACTTGTTAGTTTTTGAGGTTAGAAAAAAAAGTTTTTGGCAAAAGTTTTAGATAAATACAAAGTTTTTTGTGACGCTATTGGACCGTGTACAGTTCTTTATTTCGAGAATATAATCAGTAAAATTTGAAAAGGCTCCTAAACATTTTGGAGTTTCACTGTATTACTCTCTTGTTTAAAACAAATTTTTTTTGTTATTACATCGATCATCTATCTTTATCGCGAGATCCACAAATTCGAGTTAAATAAATTTAGTATAAAATTTGAAAACGGAATTTTTCAAAAACGGAAAAAGATAATGCCACAAAGTTTAATATCATTTTAATTGCCTTGATGAGCAGATTTAAAAAATGCAAAAATATATAGGGTGTTCCATTTAAAAAAACATAAGTTATGTCTGCCACGGCTTTCTAGAACACACTGTACACGGTCCAATAGCGTCACAAAAAACTTTGTATTAGTATCTAAAACTTTTGTAAAAAACTTTTTTTTCTAACCTCAAAAGTCAATTTATAATGAACCACCCTGTACTTGAAAATACCATTTATAAAAATTTTAAAAGTTTGATTTTTCCTACAAAAAAAAGTACAGGGTGATCATTTTTAGAGGCCCAGCCTCTCTTGGTGGAACGGGGTCAAAGATATGGAGATATTATACAGGGTGAGTCAGAATGTATAGTAAATACTTTAAAGGGGTGTTCGGCAGGTGGTTTTAAGGGGTCTTTCATATAAAATTTTTCGATTTGGGCTTTCCTTGCCAAGTTATTCGGGTCTACAGGGTGACCCAAATATTTTTTTTATTTTTATCTCAATACCGGCGCTACTTAAAAATTTGAAATTGGTATGTGTTATCTACTTACGGGAAGACGCCTTAGGGTAGTTTATTGATTTACACACTGCCCTAAAAAGGGTAAAAACTAACAACCCCTATTAATTTTTTTGCTCGAATTTTTTTGTGGGTCATTTTTACGTATAACAAAAATATGATTTGCGTAGCCCTTTTATTTAAGAAACTTTTTTCCCTGTACATTTTTTCTCGAAAACACAATATTTTTCCTACAAAAAAAATTATTTCATGATAAATGCCATTCCCCTGACTACAGAAAATCAAGTAAAAATTCATAGTAGACGGGCATCAACAATTTAATTATTTTTTTACCTGAGAAATCAATGAGAAGTAATATTTCTCTCCCTAGGTAAATAATGATAATAAAAAAATACCTAGGTAAATAATGAACAATTTTCTATATGACATTTAAAAATTATTTTCATTTTATCAGCTTGACAACTGAACTCCCAGGCTTTCGAAGTATTTGAAAAAAGCGAGAAATGACTAAAATATCAAAATCTAATCAAATATGTAAAATGTGGCAATATTTCAATGTTAGTAGTAAAAAAAACTATAGACACTTCGGTTGAGAAGGACATTATTTAATGGCTCACTTCTCAACCTAAGTGTATAATGTACTATTATTGAACATTAAAAAAACAAAAATATAGTGTTACAGTAGATGCCCAAAATGATATGTCCATAATAAAAGGGCTACCTACACAAATCATATTTTTGTTATATGTAAAAATGACCCACAAAAAAGTTCGAGGAAAAAAAATAATAGGGGTTGTTAGTTTTTACCCTTTTTTAGGGCAGTGTGTAAATGAATAAACTACCCTAAGGGATTTTGAATGATGTAACAAAAATGGTATGTTGGTGGGAAAAATATTTCTTGGCGCCGCAACGCGACGCCTAGCGTCGTATTAGCAGAGTCGCTGCATGAGGCCAATTTATTCCTTTATACACCCTATATCATCTCCCATATAATATAATATCTCCATATCTTCGACCGTTTTCCACTAAGAGAGGCTGGGCGTATAAAAATGATCACCCTGTACATAAAGACGAACTAACACAACCAAAATTTAAAATATTGCATTTATGGTTTTATATACTTGTGAATTCCATTGGGAAGAATTTCAGAAACATCACATTCAGCCTATAGAAGCCTTCAATCAAGATTAGGCTAGATAACTATTGTAGATAATAAAAAATAAAAGATAAAAAACCTTTTTAAAAACAAACTTTTATTTAAGTCATGTACTAAAACGAATAAAATAAAATACCTACGTCTTGTATCTACTAAAAGGAATAAAATAAAATAAATCTAGGTTTTCGTTAAGATAATTCAATGCCAAATTGCGACAAATTTTTGTAAATCAAAAAGCTAGTCGCGCGAATTCTAAAGAAAATACATACTTTGGCAAGTAGGTACTTGCTTATCAACCAATCACTGTAAATTAAAATTAATTGGTACCTACTTTCTATGAACATTTCTCGCGACAAGCTTTTTAAATTACAAAAACGACTTGGCGCAATTTGGCACTGAATTATTCTAACAAAAACCTAGACTTATTTTATTTTATTCGATGTAGTACATGATTTATTTCATTTTATTTAATAAAAACTTGTTTTTAAAAAGGTTTTTATCTTTTATTTTATTTTATGCTTTTTAGTACATATTTGATTCCCATATCAGGAGAGTGGTAAAGAAATTTAGTCCGCCATATTGGATTTAGTATGCCGTCTTATCTTATTATTTTGAACTCGTCAACCCCTTTCATTTGATACCCATATTAAGTATTAGAAAGTAGAAAGTATTACAATATTGAGTATTGCATATTGCATTGTCACTGGAACTAAAGGTGTATGCAAAATTTCAGCTCAATCGGATGTCAGGAAGTGGTTCTAATTCAGCTTGCAAGATTCGACCCACACAATAACAGTAGTATTCTCTGAACGCTGCTAACAGGTGAAATTAAATAAAAAAGCTTGTAAAATACGATAAGCGGAAACAAGAGTGCGACGGCTAACGGGCGAACATATTGTACCTATCTTTATCTATTTAGTGTCCCCTCTACGGATACTGGCTTGAGGAGAAGGCAGGAGTGGGGGCACGGTGTATTCATATTGATTTCGGCTTTGCAGTGTTTTTCTAGAAGTCGATCTACTTTTTTATTGTCAGTTCCAGAAATTCGATTTTTTTACCAAAATGTAAGTAAAAGATGGAGGAACAATTCGTATGGACAATTTTTTTAAAAAACATTGTTGGTACTTGTAAAATTTACAAAAATGCTACCGTTTCATTTGCTGGGGAGTATTTGAAGGAGTATTTTTGTTACCATTAAAAAACTACAATTAAAAACAAAAAAATTGTCCATACGAATCGTAGACCTATATTTTCGCCACAGTTTGAGACAGGTTTGACAGAAATCAGTTTACGTATAACAGAGGAGATAGATTTTGAAGTTTCAAATTTTGTTTTGCATTTTTGGTGGACGTCCTGGGACTAATTGCATGTAAAGTATACGGTAGAAAGCTAGCGGAATTCCGTGCGTTTATCTGTACTATTTGCAGTGCCATTGCTCTTAATGGTATCATACGAAAAAGACCTAGAACTGCCTTTTTATTTTCTATGGATTCTACAATTTTTTGAACAAAGTTGAAAATAGCTGTGGTGGTAGATTTCCCTTTAATAAATCCATGTTGTGTGTGTCACTTTATGGCGTATTATGGTGTGTGCCACTTATTTGAAGAATGTTAACTTAGAATTTAGTAATTATTGTTCTTGATTTCTGACTCCAAAAATAATAAGTAGTAATACTCTTTAATCTGTTGTGGTTCTTCTTTATTTTTTTATATACATATCCCTAGCAACACGTTTTCAAGGAACATCTCATTTTATCAACAATGATAATATTAAACAATTATTATAATACCTGTCGATTCAAACAAGCACCACAAATTAATTTGAGATTCCATTGAATTTTGTTTTTGAGAAATAGATAAAAGAATATTTTGACAGCTAACTGAAAATTCAGAAAAAGCTTTGATTAGTTCTTTTGTTGAATCAGATGAACTACTATTATTATTATTTTGAAAATTTGATTGAGGATGAACCTTTTGTTGATTAATTTCTGAAATATTATTAAAATTTGATAATGGTTTATAAGTTTCCCAAATTTTATCAGCAAGTTCTAGTAAATCGTTGACATTTTCCTTACCTGATGCTGTCAAAGCTACAAGAATCGTTTTTGGTAAACGTCTTTTCCATAGTTTGACCAATAAATCTTGACTGACCATTTGTGAACCACCAACAGTGTTGAGCATGCTTCGGTAAAAATCTGAAGGTTTTCGATCACCAATTTCGGTTCCAGTAAGGAGGTCATCTAAACGTTTTTCTTCACTTGCAGTTAATCTGCGAATTAAAATTTCTTTAATGGTTTTACACATATTATCTTCTGGAGGATTTGAAACAACATCATAAATATTTGTCACAATATCGAGAGGTAAATTTGCTATAACGAGATGGTATTTAGTTTTATCAGATGTAATTCGAGAAATTATAAATTGAGCTTCAATTTGAGTAAACCAAATTTCTGGTTTCGAAATCCAAAACGGTGGAAATCTGATGGAAGAAATATTTTCAATATTTTTGACATTGTCATTTTGGCATTTTTAAAATGAAAAATTAGATTCTTTTAAAAGAGAAAATATTTTGTGGTGAAGTTTGACTTACAATTAATAAGTACTGGATTAGAATTTTCTTCTGATTTAAAAGGTTTGTTTTGAAATTTTCTTCTCAAACTTGTTGGTCTTCTGCGGCTCGGACTGCGTTGCTTCCTCGTATCTGCACCTCTGGAAACGTAGGGGCTGTGTTGCTTTCTCGTTTCGGCCTATCTGGAAACGTAGGGGCTGTGTTGCTTCCTGGTTTCTTCCTCTGGAACCGTTGGGGCTGTGTTGTTTCCTTTGGATCGACGATAATTTCTTCTTCGATGTTTCTTGCTTCAAGATCACGTGGGGGTCACCAATTATGGTGTATTATGGTGTGTGCCACTTATTTGAAGAATGTTAACTTAGAATTTAGTAATTATTGTTCTTGATTTCTGGCTCCAAAAATAATAAGTAGTAATACTCTTTAATCTGTTGTGGTTCTTCTTTATTTTTTTATATACATATCCCTAGCAACACGTTTTCAAGGAATATCTTATTTTATCAACAATGATAATATTAAACAATTATTATACTACCTGTCGATTCAAACAAGCACCACACACTTATAATTTTGTTATCTAATAAAAAAACTTGTTAGTTGAATGCATATGCAAGCCTCAAATATTTTTGAGGAGGAAGACATCAAGCTTACAGGTCTATAATTTCCTAGTATTGATTCGTTTCCTCGTTTGTGAATAGGTTTTACAAGTGCCAGCTTCAGATTATCCGGGAAGATACCATAATTCAGTGAATTATTAATTATGTAAGTTATCGGTTTGCAAATTATACTGACACAGGCCTTCATAATTCGAACCGGTATATTATCATCTCCACTACTTAACTTGTTTTTTATTTTTTTGTTATGTCTATAATTTATTGTTCTGTTACTGGGCTTATTTTTAGTATATTTGTTGCTACATATTTATTTTGATTTGATATTTTGTAAGTTGGTTGTTAATTAAGTAACTCTTTCGCTGATTCTATAAAGAATTTATTAAAATCATTCGCTATGTCTTCAGGTTCACCTTCTAAACTCCTGGACAAAATTAACGCAACATCATAAATGTGCCACTTATTTGATGCTATTTTTTTTTCTGAATTTATGATCCGATTTAAATGATTTTTTTTGCATTGTAGGTTGGTTCCTTGACAATGTCATAGTTTTCGCTGTTTATGATAAAAAGTTCATTTTCGATTTATACCGGGTGTAACAAAAATGTTATGTCTTTTTCCGAAAATTCGTATCACCCTGTGGAGTATACTAGCAACCGAAACATATAGCAGTTGACATTAGACGATAGATCCATCTTTCTTCAACATTTTCTTTTTTGGTTTACTTCATTATCTCTGTTATTAAAGGAGATACACTGTTTTATATCGTTAAAAGTTAAAAGGTATTCTTTTTAGGGGGAAACAAGATTCAAAGCCTTTTTGAAATGCCTTGTAGAAACTGTCCCACTGTTTGTTAACTTCATTAGGGTTTATCATATAAATGTTCATCCAATCTATGTCATTTATATGCAGCTCAAACTAATCACCACACTATTTTGCACCTTTTGCAACATCGAAACTTCGCGAAAACCCGTGGAAAAACAGAAAGTTTGAAAGATTTATGCTGTGTTTACGTCCGGCCCGGCCGCTGTTTTCGCCCAACATTCGGCGCGCCCAAAATAGTGTGGTGATCAGTTTGAGCCAAATTCATCTAAATTATAACCATAAATATCGCCGTGAAAAGTGAGATGTCAGAGTGAGAGCACCAAAAACTAAGGCCAGATTCATGTTCAGGGACCTCGAAAATAGGGGGGTAGCCAAAATTATGCATACCCCATTTCAATATTGACCATTCAATATTGACTAGCAAAATTGACCACCCTCATCTAGAAAATTTAGTATTAAAGAATAAAAATAATTTGATAACGTAGAGATAATAATAATATATAATATAATTTAATTTTACAAGTTTTTATTAAACTTAATGTTATCTTATTTCAGTTGATTTGTCAACTGCTTTGAATAATGATTCTCTGACTGGCATTCTAAACAATGCAGAGGCCTTGCAGCAACTGCAAAACCATCTGCCGCCAATTGATGCCAATACTGAAGAAGTATTGAGGTCCACTTTGGCTTCGCCTCAATTTCAGCAGGTAAAATAAAGGCTTTTGTTTTCATTTTTAAATTTATCAAATGTTCTGTTTTTTGACAGGCTGTTTCTCAGTTCTCCAGTGCCCTTGAATCTGGCCAATTAGGACCAGTCGTTTCACAGCTGTCTGTAAATTCCGATGCAGTAGCTGCGGCCACATCAGGAAATATGCAGGAGTTTATAAAGGCATTGGAGAAATCAACAAATTCTTCAGCTTCTGGTGGCACAGAAGCAACCAAGAAAGATGATCAAGCTAAGAAGGATACGAAGAAAGATAAGGAGGACGATGATGATGAAGAGCAGATGCAGTTGGACTAGATATTTTTGAAAAATGCAAACGTATATCTTTTAAATATATTGTAATCTGATCAATGCTTTGCGAAATATATTTCATATTATGCTTACTGGGTAAGATGTCTTTTTAGTTTCCAGTTTCCTTTTTAGGTGGTAATGGTGGGGAGCACATCCAAGAGGTAAACACCACCCTTATTTCAAATACAATAAAAAAATATCCTTATTTTTTTTAATATTTCTAATTCCAGCCGATTGTAAATATTGTTCCATTGATACAGGTAACCGAACATACTTTTGATGACGTTTTATTTCCAGCCTTAATGTGAAAATTCCGAAAATAATTAAGAAATCCCATCTCTATCTAACTTTTTTGACGATGCTACAAAACACTTGAAACCACAAACCCATAAAGACCAAAACCCCACAAAATCTGTATGTAATGTACGTACATCACATCAAGTAATACTGATTAAAACTAAATAACTTTGAAAGAATAAAAAACTTTACAATAATAGTTTTAATATAATATAAAACTTCATTTGTAATTCCTTTTAAAAAAATGAATATACCATATCAATATTCTCTGCTACACTTTTCTCTTTTTAGCCTTAGTATCATTATAAGATTTCTGATTAGCTCCTTGGAACTTTTTTAGGTCAGCACAAAACAAAACCTACAAACATACATTATTCTACAATAATACCATTGAGTAAAGAATAGTTATTTATGTACCAAGGCACTGAAGTTTAACTTTTTATGACTCATGTGGAGTTTAGTTGCTGAGGCCCCTGGCCGAGGCAAATAAACCACATGAGTCATAAAAAGAACTTCAGTGCCGAGGTACATATTATATTTTTCTTGAAATCGGAAAAAAAATGTTTTATTAGGCAAGAAAATAATAATAAGGGATCTCCCGTCCACGAACCGACTACGCGCGGAGTTGCTTGACTTTACCGATCGCTCTACCTAGGACAAGTATAATGATGTACGGCACCTTCTGACAGAAAAACCAAACTGCTGCTTCTTGTGCAGCCTACACAACAAATTATTGATTTTCAAATTTACTAAAATATGTATACTGAAGGATTGCGCTTCTATAGGAAACAATTTCTCAATGTGTACGAAAAGTTAAATGAGCCTTTATCGGCCGGGTTTTGAATATTTGGTCACTTTTGACGGGCGATTTCTCCGCGTCTGACGTTTGATGTTTACATCTCGCCAAGGCCTACTTATTTAAAAAATCGTACAATAATGGGCTACATTATTGTACGATTTCTGTGCTTTTAATGACGATTTTGGGACATTTTAATGCCGATTTCAAGAAAAATATATTCTATATATAGAATATATTATAATACAATACAATAAAGCTATTCTTACGGTATGTGCCCAACCAGCTAAAGGTCCATATAAGTTCCTAAAATTGTCACCTATTTCGTTATATATTTTTTCTGTGACTGTTTTTTGCTTTGCTAATTTTGGCATATATAACCTGGCAGCTATTTGGTAAATGTGTGTGTCTACAGGAATTGCCTGCAAATGCCCTAGTGACATTAAGCAAATACAATCTGCAACCTGAAAAAATAAATATTTAGTAGGTGATTAATTAAACAATCGAAAGACCACAAAAAAACGTGATTATATTTAATATGAGTTTGTTGTTCTTTTTTCATCCTTTTGCTATGCAAGCACCCATAATGAAGTTATTACATTATCATAATATAGGATGGTATTTTTTATTGTTTCGTAAATGGAAATTTTAAGTAAAGTATAAATGAACTTGCAACACAGTCATACGGGGCGCGATCTATTTCATAACATTTACCACGCTCTGCTACTGTTAAAAATATCAGACTTATCAGCAGAAATCACCCGTATAAAATTCAAAGGTTTTTATGCAGTCAACGTCGACCTAATCAAGGAGGCAGCCAATACAAAAGCGAGCGTAGCGATTTGATTGGTCAGCGTTTCGGAGTTCCATGGAGCAGGTGTCGACGTGGGCCAGTTAGGCCAGTATAACCAGTGCTGTGCAAGGAAATAAGGATTGCGCTTTATTTTACGAATTTTGGTTTTGTGTATAGATTTTTGAGTGGTATTGTTTTGTGTGTAGCAAAATTATTGGTTTGCTTTGGTTTGAATTATTTCAAAGTTTATTTTATTCTTTTTTAGAGCATTTAACTAAATAAAATAATATTATAAATGGCCGCCCGCAGCCTGACTCGGTCTTGTTTTACAAAGCAAATGCCGCCCAAGCATTTTTATGCTGTTCCAAGTGAGTTCATTTATGCCATACAATAGTATTAAGTTTTTTATTTTAGTAATATTCTACAACCGCCGACAAAAGTAGACACTAAATCATTTTTTCAGATATTTCAGTGCACATAAACTACGAGATTTTTTCATTGTTTCAAAACAGTGTACAAAAGTGTACAGGGTGGCCCATCCAAGCGGAAAAAGTTTGTTATGTGGAGACATGTTAACATAAAATCATCAATCAAAACACGAATTTGTAGTAAAAATTAAGGGGAATTTGAGGGCGTACTAGGATACAGGGGCTGATAAAAAAGTTATTGCCAAAAAACTTTTTTACAAAATAATAAAATCAATTGTTTTACCTACACAACCATTAGAGAACCTTTAAGCAATATTCCTGAATATTCAGTTTTTTTTTAAATAACTTCCACTTTAAGCGGAAATGAAAAGACTGTCAAATAGTGACAGATTTAGGTGCCCCATTTTCGCATATAAGCCTCGAAGAGGGTTGAAAAGTACATCGATGTTGAGTAAAATGAAGGAAAATTTACGAGTGGCCCCTGGGGATAACATATGGAAAATTGGATTTTCCTTAACGGAAATAAAAGGTGGCTGTTGTCCATATTTTCACGCAAACCGTGTTCACTAAATGATTAATTAATAGAACCTGGCTTCGGAAAACCAAAGGCTTGAGTATTGCAGGTGGCTAAAGGGTTGAAATAAGGGCGTAATCTTGTAGATTTTGATCGATTTTTCCACACAAGCCCATCGGAAGTATGAAAAAATACATCGTCACTAGCCCTCTTTGAAGCCTGTATGCGAAAATGGGGCACCTAAATCTGTCACTATCTGACAGTCTGAAAGTAATTTTATGTATTTTAAAACTTACACATTTCATTTAAGGTGACATTTTGAGAGGGGCGAGTCCACCGAAATTTAAACTAAAATTAGCAATTTTCCGGTACAGTTTTTTCTGCATCTAAATACATCTTTGACTAGACAAACTAATGTGTAGCCTCAGTAAACGTTTATTTACTGGATAATTGCTGAAGGTATCCCGATTTTATATAAATAATCATTTTTTATGCAAAGGTTTGGCGTCACTTTGACAACAAGGATTAAAATACAATTTCTCCTAATAGGTAAATGCCATTAATGAGAAAAATAAAGCTTAGTTGGGTAATTAAATTGATTTCCTTCAATCTCACACTACAACAATAACAAGGACAGGAGTGGTTTTCCAAAAAAAATTGTACCTAAAAAATATTCAAAACACAGCCATACACACAGAAAAAAATATTGATGATTGCTTAACATGGAATTTTTTGGTTGAGGCTTTTTTGAAAGGATTGCTGTCACGTCCAACCGGGTTCGACCCACAGCCCTCGAAAAATAAACTGGACTGCTTTTCTAATACAATCATTTCTCCCACCTAAATACATATAAAACTCCTGGATAAAATTAACGCACAAACATAAACCCATTGTTTCAATTAAGTTTACCTGATATTCAAATATTTCTAAAGCATTCCTGATTTTTAGTAGAAAATAAAAAACAATCTTGCCAGATTTTCGATAAAATTAAAATATTGCATCGAAAAAATCATACTTAAATCTGGCATATTTAAGCATTATTTTAAAGATAAAACGGTGTTCCTTGCCGTTTCGTTTATTAATGTGACATTTTGGGGCTGTTTTGAACACGATATACTTACCCATGGTATGTCATTGCGCATCTTGTGACGTCAGTTGCGAATCAGACTTTAAATTGCTCCATATGTTTTACACAGCATAGATACTTTTTTTATGGGTTTTTGCTTATGTCTTTTAAATAAATGTTGTTAAAAATATGTAGAATTTATTACTAGATAAATGAATGAATATTCTGTTGATAAAAAACACATTTAATTTGATACGCTGACTGCACATCCCGGCATTTTTGGCCTATTTCAAAGCACTGTCGAGCTAGACTGACGATCAGTCAGTTGTTTACACTTTTCTCTTGACACATTAAACCGTAAACTATAAAAAATCATAAAACACAACCGCAGCCGCTGCATTATTTAGAATTTGTGATTCGCATAGATGCACAGAGTTGCCTTGTTCTCGGATTCGTTAGTGACATACCGTGGGTAAGTGTATCGTGGTTTTGAATAAGTTTGCTCGATTTTCAGATATTTTCAAAGCATCCCTGATTTTTAATTAAAAATAAAAAATGATTTTTCCCTACTTTTAAAGCCCTGTAGAAATGTTAGTCGGCCAAATAAATTAATCGAATCGAACACCCTGTATGTATCATAAGTGATTTAACATAATAACAAACACAGATTGAATGGAATGAATTGAAAAAGTTTATTTATATATTTTTAAGAGATACCATAAACTGGGGCTACTTCGACATGATTTTCACATATACAGTGCCCGCCAAAAAGTTGGAACCAAAAGGGATTTTTTTTTATTTTTGGGCTAAGATGAAACTGCTCTGATGCGATCGTCTTTGCTTCCAAAAAGATTCGAAATGACATCATTAAACGTCGTGACGTCATTTGACATACCTGTCAAAAATGGCATTTAATTAAATAAATGGCCAAAATACGCTTTATTTGTGATTTTATCGAAAAAAGTTATTTGAAGAAGTTACTTAGAATTTTATTTTACCGCTATGTGCAAATTTTCAGTCAAAAATTCTAACAGTGATAAATTTTTTATTTTTTTGAAAAAATATGAAAACTAATAACGTTGACTGACGTATTTATAAAGACTTCTCACGGCTATAGCTTCATGTCCTGGAAGACAGATGGCTCTGATGGCTAAAACAATGTATTCTGCATTGTATTTTATCTCCGGAAAGCGCATGGTGAGCCAAAAATATGTCAGACGTGACAGCCGTGAGCAGTCTTTGTGTGACTTTAGAATTGTTTGCCTATCATCCAAACGTGATATTTTTTAGTTTAGCTCAACTCAACTAACAAGGTGCAATTATATCTGGCAATACATTGTAACAAAAAATAAACCGTCCAAAATTGCACCTTGTTAGTTGAGTTTTTCTTGAAACTAGCCGATTACGACTCAGAAAGGGTCCATAACTAAAAAATATTACGTTTAGATGATAGGCAAACAATTCTAAACACAAATATATCACACCGAAAAAAAAATGAAATTTATTAGTTTTTATATTTTTCCAAAAATCAAAAATTTATCATTGTCAGAATTTTTGTCTGAAAATTTGCACATAGGGGTAAAATAAAATTCCAAGAAACTTTTTCAAATAACTTTTTTCGATAAAATCACAAATAAAGCGTATTTTGGCCATTTATTTCATTAAATGTCATTTTTGACAGGTATGTCAAATGACGTCACGACGTTTAATGATCTCATTTCGAATCTTTTTAGAAGCAGAGATGGTTGCCCCGGAGTAGTTTCATCTTAGCCCAAAAATAAAAAAAGTTCCCTTATGGTTCCAACTTTTTGGCGGGCACTGTATATCATTGTACTACTTACACTGAAAACATGAAAAAAACAATAGTGCAGTTGTGACATTAGAAGTCTTGTTGTTGAAATGCACCGTTTATTTTTCTTTGAAAAAATTCGAAATATATACAGTCAAGTTTGGTTATAGCCCAGACCCTTCGCTACAGACTGTGCTTCGCCGTATATTTTTAGGCGAACCCAAAAGGATGCCAAGTCCCTCGAGTTGGCATCCTTTGTGGAAATTCGTACAAATATTTCCACTACTGTCCCATAGAGGTCGCTGAGTTCTACATCTTTCCACTCGTCGTTGCCAAATGTCGTGTATCCGGCCCATTATAGGGATAAAAATACATCTGCATACAAGCAGATGTATTATGTATATAAATAATATAGGCACAGACTTGTATCAAAGATCATATCATGATCTTTGCTTCTATATAATAGCTTAGCGAAGCAGGTCTGTGTTTAAAGTCAAAAGGAGGCAAGGAAGATGGAATTGGTAGGTAAGGATTTTTGAGATTCATATTGATGTACATTTACTAAAAATTGCCGGGAAAACTACACCCTGAAAATCTCAGAAGTAAAAAAACTGCCCGACAAAAAAACTACCCCTTAAACCACCCCCTAAATGTTTTTGGTCGGATCATCGCCATTTTCAGCCAGAACGTTCAAAATTTACCCAGACGCACCCAATCCGCGATTGAAAAAATTTACCTGACAAAACTACCCCCTGCATCCCTTTAAGGAAAAAAATTGATAACTCCATTGTTTCTGGTCCGATTTTCGCCGTTTTTACAAGGAAGTTCAAAAGAGTCTCAGAAGCATAAAAAACTGCCTGACAAAAAACTACCCCTTCCCACCCTCGAAATGTTTTTGGTCGGATCCTCGCCATTTTCAGCCAGAACGTTCAAAATTTACCCAAACGCACCAATCCGCGGTTGAAAAAATTTACCTGACAAAACTACCCCCTGCATCCCTTTAGGGAAAAAAATTGATAACTCCATTGTTTCTGGTGCGATTTTCGCCGTTTTCACAATGACGTTCAAAAGAGTCTCAGAAGCATAAAAAACTGCCTGACAAAAAACTACCCCTTCCCACCCCCGAAGTTGTTTTTGGTCGAATCCTCGCCATTTTCAGCAAGAACGTTCAAAGTTTACCCAGACGCACCAATCTGCGGTTGAAAAAATTTACCTGACAAAACTAACCCCTGCATCCCTTTAGGGAAAAAAATGATAACTCCATTGTTTCTGGTCCGATTTTCGCCGTTTTTACAAGGAAATTCAAAAGAGTCTCAGAAGCATAAAAAACTGCCTAACAAAAAAGTACCCCTTCCCACCCTCGAAATGTTTTTGGTCGGATCCTCGCCATTTTCAGCCAGAACGTTCAAAATTTACCCAGATGCAGCAATCTGCGGTTGAAAAAATTTACCTGACAAAACTACCCCCTGCATCCCTTTAGGGAAAAAAATTGATAACTCCATTGTTTCTGGTCCGATTTTCGCCGTTTTCACAAGGAAGTTCAAAAGAGTCTCAGAAGCACAAAAAACTGCCTGACAAAAAAACTACCCCTTCCCACCCCCTAAATGTTTTTGGTCGGATCCTCGCCATTTTCAGCCAGAACGTTCAAAATTTACCCAGACGCAGCAATCTGCGGTTGAAAAAATTTACCTGACAAAACTACCCCCTGCATCCATTTAAGGAAAAAAAATGATAACTCCATTGTTTCTGGTCCGATTTTCGCCGTTTTTACAAGGAAATTCAAAAGAGTCTCAGAAGCATAAAAAACTGCCTAACAAAAAAGTACCCCTTCCCACCCTCGAAATGTTTTTGGTCGGATCCTCGCCATTTTCAGCCAGAACGTTCAAAATTTACCCAGACGCAGCAATCTGCGGTTGAAAAAATTTACCTGACAAAACTACCCCCTGCATCCCTTTAGGGAAAAAAATTGATAACTCCATTGCAAAAAACTGCCTGACAAAAAACAACCCCTTCCCACCCCCGAAGTTGTTTTTGGTCGCATCCTCGCCGTTTTCAGCAAGAACTTTCAAAGTTTACCCAGACGCACCAATGTGCGGTTGAAAAAATTTACCTGACAAAACTACCCCCTGCATCCCTTTAGGGAAAAAAATTGATAACTCCATTGTTTCTGGTCCGATTTTCGCCGTTTTCACAAGGAAGTTCAAAAGAGTCTCAGAAGCATAAAAAACTGCCTGACAAAAAAACTACCCCTTCCCACCCCCTAAATGTTTTTGGTCGGATCCTCGCCATTTTCAGCCAGAACGTTCAAAATTTACCCAGACGCAGCAATCTGCGGCTGAAAAAATTTACCTGACAAAACTACCCCCAGCATCCCTTTAGGGAAAAAAATTGATAACTCCATTGTTTCTGGTGCGATTTTCGCCGTTTTCACAAGGACGTTCAAGAGTCTCAGAAGCATAAAAAACTGCCTGACAAAAAACTACCCCTTCCCACCCCCGAAGTTATTTTTGGTCGAATCCTCGCCATTTTCAGCCAGAACGTTCAAAGTTTACCCAGACGCACCAATCCGCGGTTGAAATAATTTACCTGACAAATTACCCCCTGCATCCCTTTAGGGAAAAAAATTGATAACTCCATTGTTTCTGGTCTGATTTTCGCCTTTTCACAAAGACGTTCAAAAGAGTCTCAGAAGCTTAAAAAACTGCCTGACAAAAAACTACCCCTTCCCACCCCCGAAGTTGTTTTTGGTCGAATCCTCGCCATTTTCAGCCAGAACGTTCAAAATTTACCCAGACGCACCAATCCGCGGTTGAAAAAATTTACCTGACAAAACTACCCCCTGCATCCCTTTCGGGAAAAAAATTGATAACTCCATTGTTTCTGGTCCGATTTTCGCCGTTTTCACAAGGACGTTCAAGTGTCTCAGAAGCATAAAAAAGTGCCTGACAAAAAAACTACCCCTTCCCACCCCCGAAGTTGTTTTTGGTCGAATCCTCGCCATTTTCAGCCAGAACGTTCAAAGTTTACCCAGACGCGCCAATCTGCGGTTGAAAAAATGTACCTGACAAAACTACCCCCTGCATCCCTTTAGGGAAAAAAATTGATAACTCCATTGTTTCTGGTGCGATTTTCGCCGTTTTCACAAGGACGTTCAAGAGTCTCAGAAGCATAAAAAACTGCCTGACAAAAAACTACCCCTTCCCACCCCCGAAGTTGTTTTTGGTCGAATCCTCGCCATTTTCAGCCAGAACGTTCAAAGTTTACCCAGACGCAGCAATCTGCGGTTGAAAAAATTTACCTGACAAAACTACCCCCTGCATCCCTTGAGGGGAAAAAATTGATAACTCCATTGTAAAAAACTGCCTGACAAAAAACAACCCCTTCCCACCCCCGAAGTTGTTTTTGGTCGAATCCTCGCCATTTTCAGCCAGAACGTTCAAAATTTACCCAGACGCACCAATGCGCGGTGAAAAAATTTACCTGACAAAACTACCCCCTGCATCCCTTTAGGGAAAAAATTGATAACTCCATCGTTTCCGGTCCTATTTTCGCCGTTTTCACAAGGACGTTCAAAAGAGTCTCAGAAGCATAAAAAACTGCCTGACAAAAAACTACCCCTTCCCACCCCCGGAGTTGATTTTGGTCGAATCCTCGCCATTTTCAGCCAGAACGTTCAAAGTTTACCCCGACGCACCAATCCGCGGTTGAAAAAAATTATCTGACAAAACACCCCCTGCATCCCCTTTAGGGGAAAAAATTGATAACTCCATTGTTTCTGATCCGATTTTCGCCGTTTTCACAACGACGTTCAAAAGAGTCTCAGAAGCTTAAAAAACTGCCTGACAAAAAACTACCCCTTCCCACCCCCGAAGTTGTTTTTGGTTGAATCCTCGCCATTTTCAGCCAGAACATTCAAAATTTACCCAGACGCACCAATGCGCGGTTGAAAAAATTTACCTGACAAAACTACCCCCTGCATCCCTTTAGGGAAAAAAATTGATAACTCCATCGTTTCCGGTCCGATTTTCGCCGTTTTCACACGGACGTTCAAAAGAGTCTCAGAAGCATAAAAAACTGCCTGACAAAAAACTACCCCGCCCCACCCCCGAAGTTTTTTTTGGTCGAATCCTCGCCATTTTCAGCAAGGACGTTCCAAATAAGTAATCCCAAACGCACCAATTCTAAAACTACCCCCTGCATCCCTTTACGAAAAAATATCATTACTGCATTTTTTCTGGTCCGATTGTCGCCTTTTCACAAGGATATTCTAAAGTCTCAGAATTCAAAAACAAATTTTCAGACAAAAAACTAACCCTCCCCACCCCCAAGAGTCTTAACGAAGTTTCGTTTTACGAAAATCATAAAAGTTGAAATAACTTCTCAACAGTCAAACTTCGAATATCCCTAAATAGAGTCCCCTATCCACAGGATTCCTTTGAATTACTGGCTCTGTGACACCCTGTATGTTTTGCATTTTTGCATTTTTCCGATTTTTCTCTGAAGTCAACCATATAGAGAATTTAAGTTTCTTGGCCCACTTGATTCACCAGTTGCGCTTAAAATTCCTATTTTGTTTAACTTTCACACCCTGTAGCATGGAACTCCCTGTAAATTTTTGTAAAAATTTTGTATATGAGGGTTTTGACTTGTCCTGATTAAAGCAATAGTTGTGGCAGATTTTAAATAAGAAAAAAAACGCTAAATGGCAGTTCTTTTACTTCTGAGACTTTTTTGAACGTAGTTTTGAAAACGGCGAAAATCGAACCAGAAACAATGGAGTTCTAATTTTTTCCTAAAGGGATGCAAGGGGTAGTTTTCTCCGGCAATTTTTTTCAACCGCGGATTGGTTCTTCTGGAATAATTTTGAACGTCCTTGCTAAAAATGGCGAACATCCTACCAAAAACAACTTCGGGGGTGGGAAGGGGTAGTTTTTTCCGGCAGTTTTTTTATTTCTCAGACTGACTTTTTTTAAAATCCTTGTGAAAACGGCGAAAATCGGACCATAAACAATGGAGTTATCATTTTTTTCCCTAAAGGGATGCAGGGGGTAGTTTTGTCCGGCAATTTTTTTCAACCGCGGATTGGTGTTACTGGAATCATTCTGAATGTCCTTGCTAAGAATAGCGAGGATCCGACCAAAAACAACTTCGTTGGTTGAAACTAGTTATTCGAGGACAGGGATAAAATATTTCGCACCTAGTTTCTTTTGCAAGGGAACTGTTAGGTGGTGGTGGTTTTTTTTTTTTGAGGGTCGAAAATGGGTGGCCAAAGAAAAGGAAATACGTATGTACACGCCTAGTAAAATAAAGGTGATCTTGTTTTTTAAAAAAAAATTGTCAGAGTGGCATCCCGTAGCCCAGTCGGATAGAGGAGAGTGGGTAAATATAAGTATAACTAATTTTAATTATGTAATTAAGAAAAGCGCCACCCGTTTTCCTCACTCTGACAACTAGCACAAACACAAAATCTAAACGGGAAATATTCTGGAAGTCAATATTGCTTTATTATTTAGAGGTGTGACGATATTAAGTATTTTTCACAAACGTATTCTCTCTTATTGATTTTAGAGCCAATTACTCCGTGGCAAAGCGTATTCCCATATTATTGTGGGTCTTTTTATTTATATTAAATTAAGTTGATCTGATACGTAACAAATTCGAGACCAAGGTACCTTGTTTACATAAATATTACATACCCGTAACATCTACCTACTTAGGCGTCTGTATGTAGGGGACACCAGTTTAAATGTGCTGGCTCTCCAGCGTCGATATTGCGTAAGGTAACTTTGGACCTCGGAATAGTTGCCTAATAGCTCAGGAAAAGTGGTTGCAGCTCAAGCCAGTCAAACAGCAGGTAACTCTAAGCCCGGGTCCGGAGCTGTCCGATAGGGGTGCTTCTATAGGTAAGTACTGGGGTGGGTTGCCGACACAAGGGTGCCGAAGTTGAATGGGGCAAGTCCCCGCCAGGAGATAAACCGAGTTTTTCGGCACAGGTAGGGGTACGTACCTTGGGTGTTGGTTGGCCTTCTGAGAATAGATGGGGTTCTTTTTAGTAATACAGTGCAAATATATCTGGGAAATGGTGAATCGCTCAAATTTCCAACCTCTGGGACGGGGTAAAATGCTTACTCCCCAATCTTCGCCAAATCCCAATTTGCTTATTTTATCGAACAAAAATTATTCACGCATCCACGATGCAGTATCGATTACCAATAATCCCCACTACCGGTCTTTAACGGATTTTCGGTTTAAATTGTCTGTCGTTTAGATTGGTATCCCTGCTGTAGTAAAGGTCGGGTTAAACGTTTTCGCAGAAACGGCAGAAATTTTCGGTGCACACTTAGTTAGTTTGTGCTACACTTTAGTACAATAAAGTGAAAGGTACAATTTGCCGGCACTCTCCAAATCGACCTCACCCACAACGTTCCGCTCGCATCGGCAGTGTTGATGTTTAGATCACCCACAAAACCACCAATACTGGTTTGTTGATATCGAGATTTGACTAATTAAAACCAAATTAAACAACAAAACAATACCGGAATTGCCGAGACCCAGCTACAATGCATGAAATTTTAGGTACGTTTACGAAAAATTTACTAGTATTGTTTTCTTTTAAGTGCGATTTAAATAAAAATTCAATATGCGCAAAATAAAGCGTTACATGGTGTTGGTGGGAAGGGGTAGTTTTTTGCGGCTGTTTTTTTATTTTTCAGGCTGACTTTTTTAACATCCTTGTGAAAACGGCGAAAATCGGACCATAAACAATGGAGTTATCATTTTTTTTCCCTAAAGGGATGAAGAGGGTAGTTTTGTCCGGCAATTTTTTTCAACCGCGGATTGGTGCTTCTGGAATAATTTTGAACGTCCTTGCTAAAAATGGCGAGGTTCCGATCAAAAACAACTTCGGGGGTGGGAAGGGGTAGTTTTTTCCGCAGTTTTTTTATTTCTGACATTGACTTTTTTTAACATCCTTGTGAAAACGGCGAAAATCGGACCAGAAACAATGGATTTATGTTTTTTTTTCCTAAAGGGATGCAAGGGGTAGTTTTGTCCGACAATTTTTTTCAACCGCGGATTGGTGCTTCTGGAATAATTTTGAACGTCCTTGCTAAAAATGGCGAGGTTCCGATCAAAAACAACTTCGGGGGTGGGAAGGGGTAGTTTTTTCCGGCAGTTTTTTATTTCTGAGACTGACTTTTTTTAACATCCTTGTGAAAACGGCGAAAATCGGACCATAAACAATGGAGTTATCATTTTTTTCCCTAAAGGGATGCAGGGGGTAGTTTTGTCCGGCAATTTTTTTCAACCGCGGATTGGTGCTTCTGGAATAATTTTGAACGTCCTTGCTAAAAATGGCGAGGTTCCGATCAAAAACAACTTCGGGGGTGGGAAGGGGTAGTTTTTTCCGGCAGTTTTTTTATTTCTGAGACTGACTTTTTTTAACATCCTTGTGAAAACGGCGAAAATCGGACCAGAAACAATGGATTTATGTTTTTTTTTTCCTAAAGGGATGCAAGGGGTAGTTTTGTCCGACAATTTTTTTCAACCGCGGATTGGTGCTTCTGGAATAATTTTGAACGTCCTTGCTAAAAATGGCGAGGTTCCGATCAAAAACAACTTCGGGGGTGGGAAGGGGTAGTTTTTTCCGGCAGTTTTTTATTTCTGAGACTGACTTTTTTTAACATCCTTGTGAAAACGGCGAAAATCGGACCATAAACAATGGAGTTATCATTTTTTTCCCTAAAGGGATGCAGGGGGTAGTTTTGTTCGGCAATTTTTTTCAACCGCGGATTGGTGCTTCTGGAATAATTTTGAACGTCCTTGCTAAAAATGGCGAGGTTCCGATCAAAAACAACTTCGGGGGTGGGAAGGGGTAGTTTTTTCCGGCAGTTTTTTTATTTCTGAGACTGACTTTTTTTAACATCCTTGTGAAAACGGCGAAAATCGGACCAGAAACCATGGATTTACCGTTTTTTTTCCTAAAGGGATGCAGGGGGTAGTTTTGTCCGGCAATTTTTTTCAACCGCGGATTGGGGGTTTCTGGAATCATTCTGAATGTCCTTGCTAAGAATAGCGAGGATCCGACCAAAAACAACTTCGGGGGTGGGAAGGGGTAGTTTTTTTTATTTCTCAGACTGCCTTTTTTTACGTCCGTGTGAAAACGGCAAAATCAAACCAGAAACAATGGTGTTATCATTTTTCTCTAAAGGGATGCAGGGGGTAGTTTTGTCCGGCAACCGCGGATTGGGTGTGTCTGCGTCCGGAATAATTTTAAACGTCCTTGCTAAAAATGGAGAGGATCTGACCAAAAACAACTTTGGGGATGGGAAGGGGTAGTTTTTTCCCGCAGTTTTTTTTTATTTCTAAGACTTTTTGAACGCCCTAGTGGAGGTATGAAGTTGTTTCGCTAAAGAGATGCAGGGAGTAGTTTTTGGCAGGATATTTTCTCCAATCGCGGATCGCGGATTGGTGCATCTGGAATAATTCTAATAATTTCGAATTGTAGCTGCTTTATTATTACTACTCGTATAAAAATGCTATTCCTTCTATCCACCTGTTCTTGCACCGACAACGTTGCAGCGTTTTTTATGGGATAGGTGCTTTCAAGGCAACCGAATTATTGTGTCAGCCGGCCGATTATATTTTTATTGGAATTTCCCACATGCGGCGCCCTCTATTGGCGCCAGGTCAAACAATTGGGTCCCCAGGCCCCAGGCACTGTCTGTAGCGAAGCTATATAGGTCTGTGGTTATAGCAAACTCTGTCTATAACGAACTACCGGTTATTATGAACAAAATGAAAAGTACATCCAATTTTGTAATATATATTTTGCTCCAATATAATGAACTCTGATATAGCGAACTGTTGGCTATAACGACCTGTTGTTTAGTGCATTTCGAACACAATAGGTCGGTTATAACGAACTATCGAGAAAAATCTACGGGACCTCCCCCCTCTTCCGCAATATCCCGAACTGCCGATCCAACCTATAGTGGCTCGTCAGTATCATACGTATAATAATCGAAAGAACACGTGCACGCGTTTCTCGTTTACCATGGAAGAAAAAAGTAATAAGCGCCGCGCTATTAGCCTTGCTGAAAAAATTGAAATCATTTCAAAAATTCAAAATGGAGCAGCTAATGCTCAAATGTGTAGAGATTAAAAGTTATCCAAGTCAACAGTTTCAACAATTTGGGCAAATAGGGATAAATACCTGCGTGTTCAACATATGAATACCTGTACAACAAAAAAAACTGTGAATGTCCTCTAAGCCAGATTTAGACCAATCGCTACTAAAGTGGTTTTCTTTAAAACAAAGTCAGAATGTTCCTATTTCTGGCCCTATTTTACAAACTAAAGCAACGGAATTTGGGAACATGACTATTGCTGCTAGTTCTACTTCCGAAACGAACACAGTTACGTCAGATGCAAGTTTTGTTTGTTCAAAAATTTGGATTGATAGGTTTAAGCGCAGATACAATATCAAATCTGCAAGGACTCACAGTGAAGCAGCAGCTGTTTCACCAGAAGTTACAAAACAATGGCTTACTACTGTTTGGTCCAATCTCAAACGAAAATACTCCGACTGTGATATCTTTAACGGCGATGAAACCGGTTTATTTTTTAAAATGACTCCTGACAAAACTCTCAAATTCAAAGGAGAACAGTGCGCTAGAGAAAAAATCCGAAAGACAGAATTACCGTATTCGTGTGTGCCAATATGGATGGTTCTGAAAAAAGAAAACTTATTATAATTGGAAAATCGGCAAGGCCTCGATGTTTCAAGAATATCCAAAATCTGCCAGTTACATATTTTTCCAATAAGCGGGCATGGATAACTTCCGAATTCTTTGAAAAAATATTAAGAGAATGGGATGAAGAACTTTTGCGTAAAAAGAGGCGAATTTTACTCTTAGTCGATAATTGTCCTGCCCACCCGAAATTACAAAATTTAAAAAACATTGAGTTAGTGTTCTTGCCGCCAAATGTTACAGCTGTTCTACAACCTATGGACCAAGGCGTCATTCGTTGCTTGAAGTCTCATTACCGACACCAACTTTTATTGAAGATTATAACAGCTTTGGACGAAAATACTGAACTGAATATATCTTTACTGGATGCTATAATGATGTTAACGGCGGCTTGGAGAAAAGTTACTGCAAATACAATTTCAAATTGTTATCGTCATTCAGGCTTATGTTTGGATAGTGCATCACTTGAGGAAGAAGATGAAATTCCTCTGACAGAATGGTTGAGAAGAGAAAATATAAAAGATAGACAAGAAGGTAGAAATTTACAAAAATGGGCAGAAGACAATGGAATCACTGAATTTGATGGTTACAATTTAAACTAAATTTGTTACTTCTGATGATAATTTAGTTGTTGCTGAATTTCCTAGCGACAACGAAATCATACTATCGGTAACAAATGATGGAATTAATTCGGAAAATGAAACAGAAGAAGAGGAAGACCAAGATCAACAGGAAGTGCCTACCATAACTCAAGTTTTACAAGCTCTGAAAACTGTCAATGTATTTAATCAATTGAACAGTTGTGATAACAAAAGTGTTGAAGCTGTGGAACACCTGCAAAATATTGTATTGAAAGGTAGTTTGATGAAAAGGCAGAAACAAAGTAAAATAACAGATTTTATGTAATATATACATCAGAATTTTATACAGTGCCCGCCAAAAATTCTGCACCATATGGGAAAAATTTTTAGTAAATAACTTACGGAAAATTTGCTTGCGGCATCAGGTTTTGCTTGCTCTAGAACCAAAATTAACATAATCAAATGTTGTGACATAGTCTTTTTTATATGTCAAATTTGACATTAATGAAAAAAATGTCCGAAAAACGGGCTTATTTAACCGAATTTCGAAAAAAGTCATAAGAAAAATATGTTTCTTTCGCAATTTTATACCCGTTTATACCCGTGCAAAATTTTAAGAGCCTACTACGATTTTCATATTTTGCCCTTTGTTGCTCTTTTCCGTATTTGTTAATCCATAAAAGTCGATCCTATGTAATTTAAAACACTCATTGACTGAATACATACTGCACAATTCTTAGTTTACGGTCTAAATATCCTTCTTTTCCTTTTTTTTGCAAAAAAATTAAAATGAGGGCTTGTTGAAGAAGCACGCTTGGTGCAAAACTGATCTCATTTTTACAGATAAACACATAAATTCGATTTACAAACTTCTTTCTATAGTAAATGGTTGTAAAAACACACAAATATTTCTGTCATGCTGATCTGATCAGAAATATCTAGAAAATTTAAAATATTATGTCCAATAATATCCAACAAAGGGCAAAATATGAAAATCGTAGTAGGCTCTTTAAATCTTGCATAGGGGTATAAAATTGCTAAAGAAACATATTTTTCTTATGACTTTTTTCGAAATTCGGTTAATAGACCGTCAGACAGTGACAGATTTTCCTTACTGATTTTCTCATTTATGCCTTGGAGAGGGCTGAAAGGTAAATCGATGCTGAGTCGGAAAATAGTAATTTTAAGTTTGGCCCCCGGGGAAAACATATGGAAAATTCGATTTTTCAAAACAGAAAAAAAAGGTACTAATTCTCACTTATGCCATGTATACCGTATGATTTCTCATACTATTCCGACCTCGAAAACCCAAAGGCATAAGTGTAGCGTATGGATAAAGGGTTGAATTAAGGGTTCGGCAGATCACACAAAAAAAGACGTGGTTTACTGGCCAAAAATTGGTTGGCAGAAGTGACGCGTGGGGAAAAATGTACTTTTGGGTCGGAAAATAAGTCAGAATTTTTTTTTTTCGTCAACTGATTTTGTCAGGGATAAAAGAATTGCAATAAAAACTTATTAACATAAAAACCTCAAAACCATGATGGCAGAAGTACAGAGCGGGGTCTTCATATTTTAAAGAAATAGGAAAGTTGCAGGAAATTCGTGGAAATGTTAATTAATAATAGCAGTTATGCCGTTTGGCATGTAGTTAGAAAATGCGATTCTAGGACTACATACCAAGAGGCATAAGTGTAGGACGGGGTTTTCATACATAGTGTCCTCCAAAAAATTCACACCATAGGGGGGAAATTTTTAATTAATGTTTTATTTTGAAATTTAATTTTGGGGTTACCTTTTGCTTAAAAAAAGATGAAAAATGACCCACTCAAACGTGGTCATGTGACTTTCTTTATCTGTCAAAAATGACATTTAAAAAAATATATCGCCAAAAATGGATTTATTTGTTAAAATATTAAAAAGTTATACTTGAAAAAGTTGTTTCTTTTTCAATTTTACGTAAGTGTACCAAATTTGAATGCTCTAACAAAAGATTTAGTTTTTTGCCAGTATTTTTAACATTTATGAAATTTCTGAAAATTTTTAAAACTTGTAACTTCCTAAAAACTTTTTTATATCACTAGCTTTATCATTCTAATTTTTTTTATTACTAATAGAATTAATAGTAAACTACGTTGTAAGAGAAAGTAGTAAAACCGGAATAGAAAGTGTAGCATGTGGAAAAAGGGTTGAATTAAGGGTTTGGCAGATCACACAAAAAATGACTTGGGTTACTGACTTATGTTTGAAGAGGCATAAGTGTAGGACGGGGTTTTCATACAGTGTCCTCCAAAAAGTTCGCACCATAGGGGGGGGGGAATTTTTAATAAATGTTTTATTTTAAAATTTAATTTTGCTTGAAAAAAGATGAAAAAAGATGAAAAATGACCCACTCAAACGTGGTCATGTGACTTTCTTTATCTGTCAAAAATGACATTTAAAAAAATATATAAAGTTTTTACAAAGTTACAAGTTTTTAAAATTTTCAGAAATTTCATAAAAATATTAAAAATTGGCAAAAAACTAAATCTTTTATTAGAGCGTTCACTACGTACACTTACGTAAAATTAAAAAAGAAACAACTTTTTCAAGTAAAACTTTTTGATATTTTAAGAAATGAACCCATTTTTGGCGATATATTTTTTTAAATGTCATTTTTGACAGATAACGAAAGTCACATGACCACGTTTGAGTGGGTCATTTTTCATCTTTTTCAAGCAAAAGGTAACCCCAAAATTAAATTTCAAAATAGAACATTAATTAAAAATTTCCCCCCTATGCTGCGAACTTTTTGGAGGACACTGTATAATACTATGAATTTTGTTCAAAGATCTTAGATCCACAGAAAATATACGCGTACCGTATATTTTCTGTGCTTAGATCATTTAGAGGATCTTAGATCGTTTAGAAGCTCTTAGATTGTTCGCAAGATCTTAGATCGTTTAGAAGATCTTAGATTGTTTAGAAGATCGTTTTTGCATGAAAATATCTATTTTTAAACGATCTTAGTCTTTTTCTGAAAAACGATCTGATCTATGGTGTAGATCTTTTTTGGCGCGATCTTTTCCAGGTCTGCACTTGTGTAATTATCACTTCGTTGCTTAGCAACCGCTAATCTGTTCGATACAAACACGTAGGTACTTCTTAAAATTTGTGTGTTTTACAACACTGTTCTAAATTATGCAGCTCTTAAATTATGTTTCGGTATTATTAAGCATTGTATCAAATAATTTATATAACTTTTACATTGCTAAATTGTTGTTACTAGACCTCCGTCTCCGTTTAAATTTATGACACACATTCGGCAACGCTAACAGCGTTGACTGACGTATAGAGAGACTTCGTGTACGCGATCGACGTGCCGTCATCGCATGGGCGGAGGAATCGGAGGAACTAGCCAGTGTATCTCCTGCTCTGCTCCCATTGCAGCTTGGGTACCCTCTGAAATGAAAGATGCAACTGCCGGGTGCCAGCATCTAGTCGGCAGTGGCAGGTGTTCGCGCACACGGCCGTAATAAACAATGACACCTTTCTATTCCGGTTTTACTACTTTCTCTTACAACGTAGTTTACTATTAATTCTATTAGTAATAAAAAAAAATTAGAATGATAAAGCTAGTGATATAAAAAAGTTTTTAGGAAGTTACAAGTTTTAAAAATTTTCAGAAATTTCATAAATGTTAAAAATACTGGCAAAAAACTAAATCTTTTGTTAGAGCATTCAAATTTGGTACACTTACGTAAAATTAAAAAAGAAACAACTTTTTCAAGTAAAACTTTTTGATATTTTAACAAATGAACCCATTTTTGGCGATATATTTTTTTAAATGTCATTTTTGACAGATAAAGAAAGTCACATGACCACGTTTGAGTGGGTCATTTTTCATCTTTTTTTAAGCAAAAGGTAACCCCAAAATTAAATTTCAAAATAAAACATTAATTAAAAATTTCCCCCCTATGGTGCGAATTTTTTGGAGGACACTATGTATGAAAACCCCGTCCTACACTTATGCCTCTTGGTATGTAGTCCTAGAATCGCATTTTCTAACTACATGCCAAACAGCATAACTGCTATTATTAATTAACATTTCCACGAATTTCCTGCAACTTTCCTATTTCTTTAAAATATGAAGACCCCGCTCTGTACTTCTGCCATCATGGTTTTGAGGTTTTTATGTTAATAAGTTTTTATTGCAATTCATTTTATCCCTGACAAAATCAGTTGACGAAAAAAAAAATTTCTGACTTATTTTCCGACCCAAAAGTACATTTTTCCCCACGCATCACTTCTGCCAACCAATTTTTGGCCAGTAAACCAAGTCTTTTTTTGTATGATCTGCCAAACCCTTAATTCAACCCTTTATCCATACGCTACACTTATGCCTTTGGGTTTTCGAGGTCGGAATAGTATAAGAAATCATACGGTATACATGGCATAAGTGAGAATTAGTACCTTTTTTTTCTGTTTTGAAAAATCGAATTTTCCATATGTTTTCCCCGGGGGCCAAACTTAAAATTACTATTTTCCGACTCAGCATCGATTTACCTTTCAACCCTCTCCAAGGCATAAATGAGAAAATCAGTAAGGAAAATCTGTCACTGTCTGACGGTCTATAAATAAGCCCATTTTTTTCATTAATGTCAAATTTGACATATAAAAGAGATTACATCACCACATTTGATTATGTCAATTTTGGTTCTAGAGCAAGCAAAACCTGATGCCGGAAACAAATTTTCCGTAAGTTATTTACTAAAAAATTTTCCCATATGGTGCAGACTTTTTGGCGGGCACTGTATATATGTACAGGGTGATCCAAACTCTCGACGCCCTGTACATATTATTTTTTGTACTTTTATAGTTTATTTTTATGTTTACAAAATACATATTATGTATATTACTTTCTTACATACATAATGTATTTATTTACATATTTTTATGTAAATTTTTTATAATAGACATTTTCACTTTCTTTTTGTATTTTTATTATTGATATTAAACATTTTAGATTTTTTACTAATCGGTTATACTGAACACCCGCCTATAGTGAACAATTCACGGGTCACTTTGATGGTTCGTTATAGACGAGGTTGACTGTATTTTTAAATAAATAATTTGGTGTCGAACTAGCCCCAGCTATGGGGTCTACTTCGACACCCCATTTAAATCCATGTAATGCAGAAATAGCCGGGGTAACTTCGACACTAAAAATGTCTTTAAAAAAAACTAAACAATTTAACATGAAAATAGCATATATTTTTATGTTTATATTTAAGGGCATACTTATCTGGTACATAAAGGAATATCATTTCTTTGTATAAACATGAAAAAAAAATCACATTCTCAGATTTTTAAAGGCACATATTTTTGGTACGTAACGAAACATCATTCCACGCATAAAGGAACATCATTTTTCTGGATAACCAGAAACAAAAAATATAACAAATTCGTCAAAAAAATATTTGGGTACAGTCTTCTTGTTACAGGTACCACATACCCAGCGGTTGCATAAAATCCAACGAATCCTTGCTTTCTGGTTGAATTAACAAGCATAATCACACTGGCAAATGACACATGAACAACACTCAGGGCCTTCATAGTGTGGGTTCTGAGAGCCTTTGTTGCAACCACAGACCCATTCGTAAATCCAAATGTTTTTATTTCTTATGTTTTACATTTTGAACAACATAAAACTGAAAATCTACCTAAAATTTTAGGAGGTGTCGAAGTAACCCCAGACATTTCGAAGTTACCCAGAATGTCGAAGTAGCCCCAGTTTATGGTACATTAATAACTATAATTACAATAAACTCAAATAAACTCAATAATAAGTAGATAAAAACAAATAGAACAAATTTAGCCAAAATATTCAAGAGTAAAAAGTTATTATCAATCGCTAGTTTGCCTAGTTTGGAGTATTGTGAGGGTGAGAATTATTATTATTATTATGTTTTATATACAAGTATTTACAGATAGGATATGTTATAGATATAATATAATAATGTTGAGTGGCGGATTTCTTTAATCCAAAAATGTTCCTTTCTTGGCACAAAGGAAAATACTTTTTTTAGCTGGCTAAGAACGTTGCAACAAAATTTTGCATATTTTCCATCTTCGCAAAAAATCCGGCTAAAAATCAAGTTACTATTAAATTTTATATGATATTGGAAGACTTAATCAGTGCTGCCACATCGAAGACCACTACTTCCCTGATCTTTTTGTGCACACTGCACAATTCACGACTGGAAAATTGCAAAATCATAAAAACATAAAAAAGTATGCCGATGATTCTATATTTTTTATGCAAAAAACAATCTGTGGCAGTGGTTTAAAATTTTCATATTATTTTATATTTTAATGATTAGAAATAAATCAAAGTAGGTCGTTTTTTTTCTTCAAAAATTGCTATTGTGGCCTGTCTTAATTTTGAACAAATCTTCCTACAGTTTGTTCAGCGAATGTTCAGCCCTACGTCCCAACTCCCGTCCTTCAGCCTCGTCAAAATAATGTAATTCTTGTGCACTAAAGTAATGGTTTACACACCTGTTGCATACATTGTTGACTATAATATGATTCTTTATTCGTCTTTACCTAATAAATTCTTGATAAGGATCTTTGAAGGCACTTTGAAAAGGTATGAATTGCAATACAGTATTTTTGCCACTGGCACCTGTAAACAAATTTAAAACTTGCTCCCACTGTGTATTCTCACCTTAGCTCCTATTCCAGTTAACTCCATCAATGTTCTCTTAGATTCGTCATATTCCATTTTTTTCAATTTTTGTAACCAGTCATCCCCACCATTTGCGGCAATGTATTCTGCAGATTTGCTGATATATTTGGCCCTATAGCCAAACCCGTTGTCTCTTAATTTAGTCTCGACACCCTCTACCGTCAATGCGTTTATGTTTGGAAAACTATAGAACTCTTCACCATCAATTTCACAGATCTTTTCTCCATAATATTTCGCTAATTTTTCTACCATACTGCTTATCCTATAATATCCTTGCAATCAGAAATCACAATAAAGTAGTTTCTCTTTTAATTTGTTTTTAACAACTGTCTGGTAATTTTGCTGTTTCCCAATATTTTTATTAAAATATAATTTTTATAAATAATTTGAAAAAGTTTAGCATCCAATTAAAGTATACATGTCATATTTTGAAGTGAAAAAAATATAAAAAAAACACAAGTTTTGTTATAATATTAAAATTAGAATTAAAACAGTACCTTGAAATATTATTATTCGATGAACAAATGAAAGAAAATATATTCTCTACCACATCCTGTTTTAAAATTCGAATACCATAAAATTGTTTAGCAGCTTCTTTAAAATAACGATCGCTTTCAGACCACTGCTTATAATATTGTTCCAGATTTAGATCAAGTTGGAAATAATCTCGTAATAACTGCGTTTCATGCTCTTCTCCATAATTTGGTTCAGATTTGTTTGAATAAACCTTGTAAAGAATATGTTCATCTTCTTGTTTCAGTACCCAAACTCTGTCGGAAAAAACTCCGATCCATTGAACAACTTGTTCATTAGACTGTTTTTTCCATCTAAAACAAAAACATTTCGAGACAAGAGGGAGGCAATATTAATAAATTATTTAAAACTATTGCAGTCTCCCTATTCAATAGGTACTTTTCATGAATTTGTTTGGGATGTGGGGAGTCCATTAAGACAAAACAAATTCAATTCGCTTCAGCCGGGAAATGCCTACAAAAATATTATTTAAATTACCGCTAGGACTGTAAGTCACGGCCCTAGAATAGTGACTGGCTGAAATATTGCGGAGTTGCCACCTTGTTTCTACAAGCTGTATTGAGAAAATATAGAGAGCCGACAATTTTGAATGTTGGCGAAAGTGCCAGAATAATAGATTGTATTTTGAATTCCTTGGCTAAAAGAATATATACAAATGTACATGGTTGATATTGTGTATTTATTTTTTATTAATAGAAAATCACCATATCTTTCGGCTTTTCGATCAGGTGGATACTGCACCATTTTGTGTCGACCTATAATACCAGAAATAAGTGTATCAAATTCGGTTTGAATCGCCTTATTAGCTTCAGAGATCATAAAAAATATCTTCTTTTGCGAGATTTAAACCCTGTTTCTTCCTTAAGACATTAAGTTTATAAGAGAAAGTGGCATTATTTCGCAAATCTGTTATTTCCCAAAGTTTGTCAATTTAAGACTGAAACACATTGTATTTCTTTAGAAAATCATGACTTTGGTCAAATTCAGTGATTTATTTGAAGCTTGATGAAAATGCACGTGAAAAAAAAACAATATCAACACTATTGTATGTAGTTTTATATAATAGCATTGGATTAACAAAAAATCGTGTAGAGGGTGAACTTTTCTTAAGGAGCCCAAAATATTAAATGTGCTAAATATGGCTCCGGAATTTTTGTTATATGTATACATTAACATTTGTTAGTGTAATAAAATATGGGATTCTAACAAGCCAAGCAATAGTTATTGCATGCGAAATCGCCCTGTAAATAAGGATATTTGAGGGTTTTTAATAGCCATTTGTGTTTAATCTGAACTAGCCCCAGCTGTCCCTGTATATATATTTTTAAATAGTTTGAAGGTCCTTTTGATGCCTAAGAGTTGCCAGGCAAAACACTTTTTGTGCCTAACAACCAAACTAACAGAGGCACCTTGAACATTTGACTTACGCTTTTGAGCGTGCTGGTATGTAAAGTGTACGTATGGGGAAGGGAGCAGGAAACTAGTAAATCACACATACATACTGAGGTGAGAAGTATTTTCATTACAGCCAATGGCTATTTTGATAACAAAGACGTGTAGCGCCGATGTTAATAGTAGCCCGTAAGCTTTAATGAAACATTCCCGAGGTATGTATACTAATTAATTTCCAACATTTTGGGAATAAATAGTTAATGTATTACTAATTAATATGATTGTGAATATAGTATATTTCCTAACAAGTGCGGAAAGTGCCACTTTTCCGCACGCGATTGCAGTTGGCTGAATGACGCCTAGTGGAGTTCAGCCAAGAAATCGAGTGTGGAAAAGACACTTTCTGTTTTAGCAATAATGAAAGATGGGGTTTTTCGGGCTAGCGCACGGAATCAGCGCATGGAAAAACTTTCCGTACGCTGAATAAAAATACCGAATATTTGGCTTTAAAATATAAATATACAGCAAAGTAAACTAAATTTAAGAAACTCTATATGCTCTCTGATATTTAACATATACCTATTTTGTATTTTAATTCGTAAGTGTTTAAATATTTAGATACATTTCTGTAATATTTTTGACATTTTATTCAAAGCACCTTTGAAATAATTTGAGAGTAACCATGGAAACGCATCATACATACCAAACACTATATTGTCTGCATTGTTTATTTTTTGTCCATTAAATTTATTATAATATGCCGATAAAATGTTTTAAGTTTCCGTTTTCAAAGAAGTATAATAAAAAATATCGTTCATTACACGTCCAGAAATAGATTTTTCCGTGCTTGCATGACTTCCCGTGTTCGGCTGCGCCTCACACGAGAATTTGTCACGCGCGCATGGAAAAATCTTTATTTCTAGACTCGTAATGAAATATACTATTCCTTTATTTATGTTATTGTTTATTAAAACAAGAATAGGAAGTCCTTTAAAAGTCTACAAACTTTTGTGCAGGCGCGACAGGGATAGTTCCTGCATATGGTGGGATGCCGTTTCCCGAGCCGTTTCCAGTTTAACAGTGCTATGCACGTTTGAGTGGTTTCAACAAACTAATTGAGGCCGAAATCCTCATTTTTCAAAAATTATAATGCACGTTTATATCTTTAAGTTTAGGAATCCTTGATAATAAGAAGTAGGTACCTAGACAAATGCCTATGCCACTTTGGTGCATGGCCTCAAAAGTTAATTTAAATTACAAAATTACTTACCGATGGATTATTATCCTCAACTCTTTAGTTTTGAGAGCCAAGAGAGCCACAAGCCGCACAGCTAAGTATAAATGTATCAAAGCACCACATACTGGCACCTATCACCCTTGTTTATGGAATCCCTAGTAAGCCAATGTGTGACAGAGTCATAAGGGTATGAGAGCAATATTGGATAGAACCAACAGATGGTGCCAAAAATTAATGTGGTCCGGTCATTGCCCAACGTTAGTAGAGAGAACAGGTTGAACGGTAACTCGGGTGAGGCGAGCAGGGAGGGGAAGGCTGTGACGTCACATGTGGATAAAATGGATACATTGCTTTGAGTTTACATGCATTCAGATGGTTTAGCGTTCTCTGGTTTTAGCTCATTTAAATAACCTCGATTTTAGCTTGTTTGTTTAAACGTGTGTGGCGATTTTTACACTATCTTTGGACAGTTTTATAGATATTATATTTTTATAGTGTATTACCTTAATTAAAACATAAAAATCATGCAGGTGTATTGTACAACAAATAATTAGATATTATTATCCTGATATTTAGCTCTTTACTAACCTTGCAGGCGTACAAGCCACGTACAAGCTAATATTGTAGGAAGTGGCTATTTATACGTCCGACGGATACAAACGTCAGTATACGTCTTGCGCTCTCATTGGCGGGCTGAGTCACGTGACTTCTTTGGACGTGCATTTAACTCCGTACACGTCTGAAGCCGAAGTAAACTAATTTTTAGATACGTCGGAAGTGCATTTTTCTCAAGCATCTTTGCAATAAGGAGCGTATGCACTGCTCCTTTTTGGGGGATAGACGCTGCCATATGAAAAAAGTAGTAACTCACCCCCGATTTTCTTGATATTTTGGCTAGGTAGGTACCCCGTATTTTCGCACGATGCGACGTTCGGCGTTGTAACCCACCCCCGATTTTCTTGAAATTTTCAAGAAAATCAGGGGTGGGTTACATCATTGTAAATAATAAAATAACCACTTCATTTTTCATTCCGCGGCGCCCATCGCGGAAAAAGTAGGGCATACGCAATATAAAATGAGACAAGATAGGTCTGAATAATCTCGGACATCATCCAATCGACTTAGTAACCAAGCCGATTCATAATCCATCGGACGGTAGAAGTAAAGTTATGTCACGTGACTCAATCGACCAATGAGAGCGCAAGACGTATACTGACATTTGTCTCCGTCGGAGGTATAAATAGCCACTTCTAATATTATATGCGCACGATATCCATATGTGACGTCATCGCATGAACCGAAAAGTTACCGTTCAACCTTCTCTCCACTAACCTTGGTCATTGCCTGCTATTTCTTTTTATATCAAAATCTGCCAAAAAATAGCAGACAACTTTATTTTTTTGCAAAATCTGTCCCCTGTATCTAATCTACTGGATTTCTGTCATATGCTTATCACAGTGTCAGATATTATTGGTTAACGGGTATCCATAACCAAGGCTATCACCGTTGACTGACGTATTAATAAAGACTACTCACGGCTGTCATGTTTGACAGTTTTCTGGCTCACCATGCGCTTCCCGGAGACAAAATACAATGCAAAATACATTGTTGACCATAGGCGCCATCTGTTTTCCAGGATATGAAGCTATAGCCGTGAGAAGTCTTATTAATACATCAGTCAACGCTATCACCATGCCCGATATCAAAATATTGTGTCAAAACTTGGTTCCTACACAGGGCGATTTCCGTCTCACTTATTTTATAATATCCACAGAGCTTTGACTCCTTCCTTCTTTATTCATTGGGTGAGACAAGAGACAACCCTCGATGAACCCTTGTTAACGCCGAAATTTGAAGAGGTTTCACCTCTTATTACATCCTTTTAAATAATGCTTTGATCAAATTTCAGCGTAATCACCCTACTTTTGTTTTCCGAATAAAATGTATTCCTTGATCATAATTTAAAAAGGTAGGAGCTATAATACCTGAAACTTTGACCACCATTGAGAGTTCCTAATAACTGTAGTTCTTTCCTACTGCACAAAAGTTTTTGCCACTTTGTAGCCATAACAAATAACAACTTTATATAATACCTAATTGTAAATAATTATTATCACGGTTTCTTGATTAAAAAACTTATGAAATGAAGCAAATATCAAGCTTGTTAAACTTTATTTGCAAGTAGAGAATCATCAGAAACTAGGCGGTAAACCGAACAGGTTAGGTTAAAGGGTAAGGGTAAATTTTAAATTTTCCTTGGGGAATCTATAGGGTTTGTTCAAACAGCAGTTCTAATAGATTTATTTTTCTGAGTCTGAAGCTCAGAACTATTGTTGGAACAATGTAATAGGTTTGTTCCAACAACAGTTCTGAACAAGTTCTAGCTTCTAGCGAATCACAATCAGAGAAATGGAGTAGGGAGAATCCCTTACATGCTACGCGAACTGCCTAATATAAGTGGCGGCCATATTAAACCAACTTCATCCATTGTTAACAGACTTGGCACTGCAGACTGCTTTAGAGGTCTTCGTCCTCGTTCGCCACGATGCACAGTAAATATTGAACAAACAAATTTAGTTGGACTCAAAAATTCAATCAGTCCCCAAGTTAAGAATTTTAACCACATATTCAATCATTAAAATTATACAGATGCGCGCCTATATGGTGCCCAAAATTTCGGCGATTGTTTTTACTAAACTTACCGAAAAAATGATACTCCCGGAGGTCTCCTAAACTTATAATTCTTACAGCTTGGTACTGCACACGACATTTTCCAAAAACACTGACCATTTCTCTGCTGAAAATACAACAACTACCGCTGAGAACAAAAAAAAAATCATGAAGATTATAAAATATGGGGATAAACTTGCAAGCATTCGTTGCAGCTCACCAAAGAGTCACAGAGTTAGTAATATAGAAAACGAAAACGATAATCAAGTGGCCTTATTATAAAATAAATGGAGACTAAATTAATAAAGTGACATAATATCGTTGATTGAGGAACCTCCATCGACGATAATATGCTGGAATGATATACCTATACATATAAGGTATGTACATATAGCCACTAGATAAAACTACAAACTACATACTTATTATATACTTATACAATAAGATATTATTTTTTAGACTAAAAAATGAACTCAAATTCCTAGTGCACAGCCACCAAGAACTATTTTGGATGATATATAAAAAGAAAAAAAATCCCATATTGCAGCAATTTATGCTAGAGATGTGCCGAGGGTTTATTCCCTTAGAGGGTTTTTCCCAAAGTAGGGTTTAAACCGGGTTGGATTTTTTCATTAATTCCCTTGGGTTTTTTGAGGGTTTTTTCCCTGAGGGTTTTTTCGAAAATGAGGGTTTAAACCGGGTTGGGTTTTTTCGTTAATTCCCTTGGATTTTTTCAATAATTCAATAATATATTATTTTTTTACTTTTGACAGATTTGACACATGACATGACATAATTTTGACAGTACATACGTAACGTACATAGTACATGTACATAGTATATAGAGCGAATCGCGAGTGTAAAATGGACAAGTATACTTAGGATTGAAAAATAATTTTTTGCCTTGGAATTTGTAAAACATGTCTAGATAATCACGGAACCCCACCAACAGATTTTTTTTCCCATTAGATTGCTCAAAAATTGAAAAAAACGGTCGCAAAAGTAGGGAATGTGACGTCACGATCCCTAATTTCAATAAGTACCTGCTATTTTCTTAGTACTTATTTCGCCTTTTTTTATATAACCAAGCACTCCCAGGCAAATTATTAGATTCAGTTTGTATGCGCCTGATGAGAAATAATCAAATTTCGTAGCATTTCAATGAAATATTTGGATTTTACTGATCCCATTCTGAACTTATTAGATGCCCCCTATAAAATATGACAGATGACATATTACTCAACTCTTTAAGGAAAATCGTCGGCAACGCCGCATTTTGCAGCGTTTGTGCTTTGTGCGTTTATAACCTCATTTTCGCCCGCGGAACGCGGAAACCAAGGTTAATAACCCCAGCGAAAACATAAATTCTATTCTCAGTTTTAAAAGAATCTTGCTGTTTTTCGGTTTATAATGAAGACAAGATTTGTAAAAGCTTGTCCTGATAACTTGCCTTGCATAGATTTTGATATGGTGTGTCAATTTTATCAATAAAAACTGGGAGCAAAACATTGAGAAATGAAGAGGTATGTTTGTTTATTTGATTTGTATATTGTTTTAATATTGCTTAATGATGATGATATAGCTTAAATTCTGGTTTTAGGTAGACTAGAGAATAAATATTATGGTAACAATGTTATTGGAGACACGCATAGGAAAGAACATAACAATGAATGCATAATGCACGGTTAAGGCAAAAATTACCCTCGAGCACAAAATTAATAAGAAAAATGTTAATGATACTGTGGCTAAAAATGAAGAAATTCAACTGAATAGCTGTGGAAGTAGGTATATTATGTTGTAATTACACAACATAAGCAGATTAGTCCTAAATTATGCACATACCACGATGTACGAGGATCATACATCGTGGCACATACATAGATACAGCTTTTTGTGCTTCTAGTTTAGTTGCTAGTACAGTAATGAAATACTTATTGTGTTTATACCTATAGTTAAGATATGGGGGAGGGGCCTGGGGGTGTCGCACACCACAATGTTGAAATCGATTATCAAAACAAGAAATCATGCGTTTGTAAAAACGATCGTTGATACCTACATGTGAAAACCATGATTCAGAACTAATTTAAATAATCTAAAGACAATGCCAGTTCGACAGCAGAGTTTCATTCGATATCAAGTGCTTGACCGTCGATGACTACTTTTTGCGGGTATTTTTTTCTTGTATCATCTAATTAAGTAATTAAGTCCGTAGTAGTACACTTTGCGCATCCATTTTGATGCGGAAAGTTGTACTTTTCTGCACTGGTGACAGTGGTGACATTAACTTTGTCAACTAATAATAGAACTACACTTGTAAAATTTTTTCAGGTACATATTAATGGAAAACTTATTTTAGATGAATGTAAGCAAGGTATTGCTTTTCTTTGCTGACTTCCTGGAAAAAGCGACGAATCATGAACAACATCAGTAGATTGTTATATTGGAAAAAGTCAACACAAGTGCAATAAAAAAATATGAAAGTCTACCTTACAGGATTTAGTTGACAAAGACATACCTCAATAATTATTATAGATTGGAGTATTATGAAGGAAGATTTTTGACAAAAATCAAAACGTATTACAAGGAGGGACTGTCTGACATGTTAAAAAACGAAAAATGCCCTGCATCTCCCAAACGAATCGAGATTTTGAGATTCAACTGCTTTCAACTGCCCTCAAAAATCGAGCACAGTACACCTATCTACTCTTTGTCTATCTCTTCGCAGAATAGAAGAAACCCCCCCAAAAAATAAAACATCCAGTTTGTTACACTCTGTGCATGCGACATGAAAACTGTATTGAGTTTGGAATATTTTCACTAAATTTAATAGATAACTTATTTGGGGTTTTGCAATAGAATGCAAAATAATGTTTTTTTTCTTGCAAATTAAAGAAATCTTAATTTTTGGGCGGCTGATGCATTATATATTTTTTATTTTTAACTTCCATTAACCACAATCACAAAATATGCTTATGAAAATTTGGGTTTGGTTTAACCAGCCATATGGTAGTTTTTTTAACTTAACTCTGGTGCATATTGTTTTCTTTTCTGTACTGTAGCTTACCCAAACAAAAATATTTTGTTATAAGTTTTATTTGTCAATAAAATTTGAAAAAGTAATACAATAAGTAACTATTTTATCATTATGTACTCTGTCATTAAACGGTATGGTAAATAATATATTTGCATTTTCGTTTAGCAAGATATAAGGTGAATTTAAATTCTCCAAAAATTAATTTGGAATATCTCATCAGTAATGGAGAGTGTTCCATATATGTTAAAACAAAAAAATCGAAAGATATTATTTTCCAGAAAAAATATAATATGTATAGTGAAAAAATTCTAAAGAAATATGTCATTTTTTACGAGGATGCTTCGGCAATCACAATATACCTAATTTACTTAAATGGGTCTAAAATAGTTCAAGCTATGACCTACTATAAGTTTTTCGACTGAAAACTTGGCTTTATTGCGTTTTACATAAGTTATATTTTTCTAATATCACCAAGCACTGGCACCTTCTCCAATATTCTAGCGTTACATTTTTGAACCCATGCAGTTCTAACTACTAACTTACATTCTGTAAGTAAGGGCTCGTGAAATTAAAGTAATAATTTTTTTATATTCGGACAAGGTAAGTGCTTGACTTTTCTCAGTTTGGTATATAACCAATCAATGCTGTTGATTAACACTAGGTATTGAGGCTAAAATATCATCAGTTTCTACAAACAACTAGCAATCGGTGGAATATACTTGATAACAAGTAAAAAATCGTCTGGCATCTAAAATCATGAGCTAAAATATTACACCTGGTTGGTTCTTTATTGTCTTAATATATCAGCAAGTCTAGATATCTAATTTGTGCAACTTCAGTTAGGTACTTACGAATTGTGTCGTTTTATACACCTCTTATAGATAAAATCGACTTGTTTCCAATAAAAAAAGTTTTATAAACCAACCGGCATAACGTCCGAATCATCAATACCGATACCTAGTGTTCTCAGCATTTTCCTCAGCAAAATAGAATGATTCATTTCCGTCATGGATTATTAGAATGAATGGTGAAAATAGTTCAAATCATAAATACTAAAAGCTTGAAAAACGCGGGGCCGCGGGATCCGATGTTCCGATTTGTGACGCCACAAAATAGGTTATGTTTATGTTCTCGCAGGCTGACAGCTTGGCATTGAGGAGCGGCGTTGCCAAACATGGTGCCATGGCGGTAAATTTAGGGAAAAATAAAATCCAACAGGTAGTTACGTATTTTGAACTTTAAAAATTAATTGCGGCAAAACGGGGGTGAAAAAAAAAATAAAAAAAATACAGCAAGTATGTTTTACCCAATACTATCCGATGAGCAAATAAAAAAAAGTGGTGTATTAGTCCATTGTAGGTTAAGAGTTTTGGATTTCAGCTTGTAGAAAACAAGAAAACATTTCCACTTTCCACAAATTATTTCCCAGTTGCATTACCAAAGTTATAAGTTATACTATACTAAATAAAATATTAAAAATATGCCAAGACATTGTTCCGAAGAATGGACACATTTTAGAATAATAATAATAAAAACAAAGAGAAATAAGAAAAGGAGAAAGTCAGACTTTATTTTTTATTGCAATTTTATAACTTTGCTAGTCAAGTGAAGAGTTATTAAGTTATTTATTTATACTTTATTTATATACAGACAAAATAAAGTAACTGATAAAACGATAAAAGAATATCTAAATTATTCAAGTTGCCTTTCCTACTAAAAAACAAAAATAATAAGAGTTTGTTTTTTGTTTTTTCTTTTTCTATTAAATTTGAAATTAAAAAAAAAGTAGGTACCTATTTATAAAATACGTAAATTCCCAATAAAATCCCAAAGCGGGTTTTTTCAAAACTAATAATATTTGAAAATAATAAATTCTAAATGTATTCTTATAGGGTTATTTGGTATCAAAATAATCGTCTTCTAACAAGCAATTTTAAAATGAAAGAAACCAGAAATTTGACATATAAAAACCCTTCCCGGAAAAAAACCGGGAAAAAACCGGGTTTATTCCCTCCAAAAATAAAAACCCGGTTTTTTCCCATCACTAATTTATGCAGATCAGTCCTCAATGGTGAAAAAATTATTGGAATTGAACAGATGTAAATTAAAACAAGAGCGGAGGCTACATACCTAGAAGACTTCGGCTTTGCCATTGTTTTGATATATTTTTTTCAATTAAATAAGATCTTTTATAAATCACTGAAATTGTGCGATGCTGCTAAATGTAATTTTGCATGATGTATTCTGAAATAACTTACTGCAAAGATACTTACCAAATTATGAAATAATGACTTAAGTTTAAATACCTGGCTTATTTTAGCATTTATTTTTTGTGTTTCGGGTACAGGCAAATAAATCATGGTTTAAAATACTATAAATGGTTGTTGAATTTGAAATGTTTTTAATCGATATTTTAGACTTTTTGGTGAAGGAGCAGATATTAATTTTAATATCTAAAACTTGAATACCCGTACCATTCCCTTCCCACACCTCCCATGGAAGCTGCAGCCATGTTCAGTTTTTAAAGTATGTTGCCAGCTGATGAGTTTGACTATATCTTCATAACCTAAAATATGCTCTTGTTGTACGTTGTCACCGTTGATTTCCTTCCTCCATCGACGGTTGCCACTACGAAGTGCTATAAGAAGGAGATAAATCGCATTGTCAACCTAATGGGCCTGAAATCGGTCTTGTAATTGAGCTTTTTGAAATCACCGCTAGAGGCGCACGTGTTCTAACCGAGTCTAAAAATGTACGGAATAGCTCTTTAAAATAAAAATGATTTGCAATGAATTATTAATTAACTTAAATGTTTTTTATGTGTATATTGGGTGGTACACGGATTATATCAAATATATTTTGAAATTAATGCCTGACGGCTCTGAAAAAATAAAAATCGATTGTCTATATCAGGGACTCTTTGAAATAAGGGGACCCAGCATGTCACAGTCTATCACATAGGAAAAGTGAAGCCTTGTTTTCTGTATATCTCCAAGGAGACCACATAAGTGGGCTGGTACAAGGTTATGTTATATGTCAGTGTCCAACTGCCATCAGGTTTTATGTGACATGCCAGTGCCATAGATTCCAGGCAAAATATTTCCCATCATAATTCACAATTTTTAACTTTTCTAACTTCCAGATACTCAGATGTGTCAATTAAAGGTAATGCGGCCGCCTGTAGTAGTAGTCCCAATAATTGCTACCAGATTTTTCCTGTATCACCTTTAGTAATCCTACAATTCCCATTACGTGGGCATTACGTATAAGTAAGTAGTTCAAAACAAAAATGGTATTTCCTAAATATTAAATTATTAAGCAGGTAGCTTCAGTCAGGTCTTTTTTTAAACAGTTTTTGTTTACAACTATAAGTTTATTTTACGTTTGTGAGGTACCTTGGGAGAGAAATAAAATTACAAAAATGAGCACCGAGAAAAACTACATGATTAGAACTAAGTACAAGACCTAATCTTATTAGTCCATCCCGAAATCTGTGAAAGTTCTTTGGGTAGATACATTCAACAAGGGAAGAAAGTTCAAGTAAGTACCTATTACTCCTACATATTACAAATGGTTTGAGGAACCTGGTAACAAGTTGCAATAGCGACAAATTCTCAAATAAGCAAAATCGGCACTGGCTTACCATACTTATATTACTTAAATTCCTGGAAATAATTGCAAGAAACCAATTTCAAATATAAAATAAATTTTATTCATTTGGCACTTGCCATATTCTGTGTTTGTTGACAGAACATTGTCAAGTCTAATTTTTAGAAATCATATTAATTTTTACTAACAATCAAAGTACCTGTTATATCCATAGATTCTCCAATAAAATTGCATACTTGGCATCATTGAGACCATTAGAATGGGGAAAGAAACGGCCTCACTTTGGTAAGTATAATGCTGGGTCCCCTTACTTTAAAGGGTCCCTGGTCTATATCGATGAATAAGGGGTTCTTTATTCATAGGGCTATATTGGCTAGTTTTAATCCCACAACGGAGCTGAATAAACTATCGCAAATAATAATTTGGATTTGTGGGCATATGATGAAGTTGGGAAATAAAACCATTTTTTTGAACATAAACAATTATTCTTAGAATATATATAAATTAATATACACACGTGATTTATATAAAACAACGGTAAGCGAAAACTTGATTCATGATTCACGCAAATCGTCGTGCCCGTCGAAAGCGGAAAATTCTTGGAAAATCTTATAGGTATAGTTTTCCGAGGTCTGAATATTTATGAGCATCAAACGTATCATTTTGGTTTGACATATGTTTTCTATGACCTCAAAACCTACACTTTTCTGTAAAAAATCTCAAAAGTAAAAAGTTCGCTCTCTATTTTCCTGGAGTATTTGGGAAATATTGCTTTTGTGAAATATCGAATTAAAATAGATCTTTTTTATTTAATAATAAAAACAAGGTGTGAAAATGTAATTTATTTGTGAAATTTTACAAATATATGTAACTATAATTAATTAGATTAGACTTAATATTTTAAATTCCTGAAGTTCTTCATTAGGTGGGGAAAATCAGAAGAAAACCATAGCTGTCTGGATGGTTAATATACATGTTCACAAGAAACATTTTCTTCTGAAATGTTGAATTTTTTCCACATAGCTATATTCCATGAAGCTCCATCGGTTGTAACTACATCAAGAAAAAACCCTGCTTTTTCCAAAAGAATGATGCATTCGATGATGAGATGATGCAACACAGTTCCAGATGCACAACCTTTACTTAAAAAGCATGCCAAAGATTGCATCCATGAACCTCTGCATGGTTGAAACATCATTATACCAAGGCATGATCTCCCTTTTCAATTTTTGATGTAAAGGTGTATAATCACCCAAATCAGTAAAACCATTAATTTTTAATGTTTTACTATCAAATGCCAAAGTTTCATTCAATTTGATCTCATCTATAAAAAGTGTAGGTACCTACGATAAGGAAAAATAATAATAAAGAAAACTAATCTGCTAGATGTATAAATACCCCTTTTTTCCTCTGATTTCATACCGAACGACTTTTTTCGAAGAAGTTCGAAAGTTGATTTCTGAAAACCATAACACACACTCATTCTTCTAATATATTTACTTAAAGTTACACAACGAGGAAGTGGTAGGAGTTTTTGTTTTCGCAAATGCTCGTATGTAGCTCTTCCTTTAATTCTTATTAGAAGACACTCATAAATCCATGCAAGTATAACGCTAATTTTTTGGGTTGGTTACTTTTGAAGCAGCAAAACACATTCTAACTGCTTCTTGTTGAGAGCTTGGCAGTTCTGATATAATCTGCTCTAAAGATCCAGAGGTCAACATGGCACATTTTTTGCATTGCTCTACCTCAGTTATAAGGTTAGGAATCTGAAAGTGGAAATAAAAAATAAAATGGAAATCAAAATTTGATATTTTACCGTCTGTTTTAATCTCAATTTTTTTCCTGGCTTTTTTATCGGATGAATAACCCGTTCTGCACCCCGGAACAAAACAGGTTCTATTTGTATATCCTTTCACATTACTCATTTTTTAAAATGTTAGCAAAATACGCCAAAAATCCACTGAATTTAATAAAAAAATGGCACAAATTTGTGGAACTTCACAAAAAACGTCAATCAAAAATAGCGCCGCGAACGACTGACGCACCATCTACATCGAAAACTTGAACTGCAATAAAAGTAGGGCTGGAAATTTTGAAATAGTGCTATATCGATATATCTCCTTCTTATAGCGCTCCATAGTTGCCACAGAAATATTACATACATCAAGAGCATTATCTAGGTTATAATAAGATATAGAGGGGAAGATAGTGGAATAAACAAAAATGTATGATGCCAACACGATCGGTGTTTTTGTTGTTGATTTGTCGGTTTTCTATTTATCTTTCCCAAGAGAGAAACCGATATGATTGGCGGATGTACTTACGAGACTATGTCATGTGACCAAGCCAGAGATATGGGGTCAGTCAACGGAGTGGGCCAAGCCCTGCGCGCTGAGGGGTTGTTTAGAAGTGTGGAGAGCGTTTTATGCAGTGCAAAGTACTTTTTTACCGAAATGGATAATAATAATTCTGTTTTGTGCAGCAGATATGCGCCACTGATGAATATGTAGGCACGTAACCTGAAAACCCAAAAGTAAATAAACATGTTTACTTTTTTTGTGTGTTTTTAATGTTTGTTTACATTGCTTGGATGCTTATGTTGGCATAATACAAAGATACTGATGGGCAACGTCAATGTGGTATCTTCCCCTCCTCTATCTACGGTCAAACTCATCAGGTGGCATCACGATATTTCAAAAACTGAACATAGCTGGAGGTGTGGGAAGGGAATGGTGGGCATTCAAGTTTTAGATATTAAACAGAGATATTATCTCTGATATTAAAACTAATACCCGCGCCTTCACCAAAAAGTTTAAAATATAGATTTAAAAACATTTCAAATTGAACAACCATTTAGTATTTTAAACCATGATTTATTTGCCTGTGCCCGTAACCCTTATTTATACAGCAGTAACACAAAAAATAAATGTACTTTTTTGGTAAGTATTTTTGGTAAGTTCTTTCAGAATATATAAAAATTGCACTTAGCAGCACCGCACAATTTCAATAATTTGTAAAGGCTCTTCTTTAATTTGGAAAATATGTTATGTTCTATGTAAGTAGATAGGCTATGGGGCTACGAGCCCACTTTCTCCATGTATTTCTTATGGGGCCTAAAACGTGGTAAAAACGTGACCAAACTTTCTCCGGCGCGACTGCGCGAGACCCCCGACTTTCTCCCACGCCCCCGTCCAATCAGATCGCACCGACTAGGGTCTGCGCTAGCCCGAGGGGTGCCGAAGATGCCCGAGGGGTACGACCCGAGCGCGAGAAGATGCCCGAGGGGTACGACCCCAGCGCGAGGTCATTATCAAACCGTCCGCCCGCGGCGACGGTTCGAGTGTCCAGCCGCGACCTTCAAGCAGGGGGCGGACAAAAATGGTCGCGATTCCACCCAACTAAATCATCAACCTCGACAATTATTCTGCCGGTAGACCAACGCCCAGAAAATTTTTTTTATTACGAGTTATTTTTGCGTTTATAATATGCAGCAAAGTTTTGCTGTGACTTGTCTGGAATACTGAGAAATCACGCGGCAGCCGTGACCTTTGAGATATAATATTACATTGCAGCACAGCGAGCTACGGATATCCCCGACTTTTTTCGCGCTTTCTCTGATGTAGCGAAACACATGCAAATAAAACTATACGCCAACCTATTTGCGCCTGGATAAAAATACCGACTTTATTGTTAGAGAATATTATGTGGCCTGCAGAAATGCAAGCTGTTTAAACATCAACAATGTGGAGAAAGGTGCTTTTTTCACGTCAATAAAATTCCTCGGACAATGCTGAAATAAGAACTGACTGTTAATGCAAGTATGTGTGTTCTAGAACGAAATGCCGAGCTAGAGAAGAAAGTAATGTAAGAAAAAATATACTGATTTATATCTTTTTCATACACTTTAATATTTGAGTGTGTTAACTGATAGGGGACAAGAAAAAACCAGGTGTCAAAAATCAACTAGATACACGTCCGACAGGGGGCAAGAAATGCTACTGATTTCGCTCAAAACCATAAAACACTAGCCCTTTGCACAAACGTGACTAATATTTGCTAAAATCAACGTCCCAGTTCAATCTACTTTGTCCTGGTAAACGACAATATTTTTTATATACCAGGTGTCAAACATTCTATTGCCTACAAAATACGTCATATACCGAAAATTGTTGTAAGTAAAAACCAGATGTCTAACTTTCTATTGTCTACAAAATACGTCATAGCTGAAGACAAGCGATGACCTAGCTTGTCCCCCAAAAATGATTTGCTTCCAACTATAAAATTAAGTAATAGTTACCAAAAATTGGTTAGATGTATCCAGCAAAAAGTATCTCCAGAGGAATATTACCAAACATTTTGAATTACGTTTCACTGAAAAGTTCAACCTATTTTGTTGTAGAATTTGGAATCTGATGATAAGTAAAAAAACCATTATGCAATAAAATACAAAAGTAGTATCAAAGCATGTGTATCCGAAACGGCTTGAACCGCCGACGCTCGAGATCTGCTGGCGCAGCTTCCAGTACAATGGGCTCATTTTCAGTCGAAACACGCAAATATCTCCAAAAAACCTGAGAAAATGGCCATCACAAACAAAATCATGATTTTGTTTTTACCCAGCAGGAATATTATCGAAGGGATATGTGCCAGGAATAGGGAATTCTATTAAAAGTTCAGCCTACTTTGCCCTGAAAAATCGTATATTTTTAACTACTAATGTATTGAAAATATTCTAAACAGATTTCGAAAATAGCTTAATATCAATAAATCACGAATTTTTGATAATATAAGATGTAAACTATAGACTGAAAAATTGTTGCTTAAACAACATTGAAACTACACTGATAATAATATGCATCCATGGTTGAAACTACACTCTGTTACCTTAAGGTATAAAATCAAACGCAAACACATCTCCCAAAAAGTTCAACCTACTTTGCCCTGAAAAGAATCGAACAACAGAGGACATCGCTCACAAACCCAATATCAATAAGGACAAGAACGCCGAGGAAACTACACATATAAATGTTTAAAAAATGTCCACCGCGATCGCTCGACAAAAAATCGTGCAAAGTGGCTACGGCAAAAGGCCTGACCTTTGTCCTTAGGGACACGTGTGACCCGGTTGAAGTAGAATCTTAAAAAAAAACCTGTAAACCATACTTACAGTAGAATCTGCTAAAGTAAAATCCAGGTGTCAAAAAATCAATTAGGTACAAGTAAGACAGTAAATCCTTCTGGTATTATTAGAAAATACGTCTACGTCACAGCATACCCGTTGATGGCACCGCTAGCGTGTTCGGTCAAAAATGCATTCTGCTAGGCGTGAAAATTTATGATACTATCGACAGGAGTCTATATACGCAAAATAATTGTTCAGTATCCGTATTCAGCAAATAAAAAAGTTATAGGTACCCGTCACCTGATGAAAAAGTATACAAAACAAAACCGATAAAATGTTCGTGGCATTTTTGTATATTAAAATATTTAATCGCGTATCTAAGTTGTTATTTTATTCATTACCTATCCCACAAATTTGGATTTTTAGCTCTTGTAATCGCTCGATGACGATTGAAACTACACTCATAAAAATGTTTAAAAAATGCCCATCCCACGTGATCGCTCGACAAAAACAAAACGTGCAAAGTGGCTACTGCTCGAGGTTTGACCTTTGTCCTTAGGGACACGTGTGACCCAGTTGATGTAGAATCTAAAAAACCCTGTAAATCATACTTCCATAGCATAGAATCTAAAATCCCCGGTACAGTACGGATGAAAATTTCAAACCAGGCATAATCAACATGGATACACGTTCAAAGTAAAAAAAAACTTGTCGGTCAACTGTTTAACCCCGACATTTTCTTGATTTCTAGGAATAAAAAGAAATACTGCGATTGTAAGTCCAAAGCTATTTACGCTATGAAATTCGTTTAAAATGCGAATGATAATTTGCCGCATTAAAACCAGGCGTGAAAATTCAACATACGTCCCTAAGAAGTTCAACCAATTTTACCCTGGAAATAGAACATTTTTTAATGAATAAAATATCGAACATATTTTAAACACCCTTCTAAATATAGTATAAATCATGTTTTTTTTTTTGATAATGTGGAAAGCTAAACTGAAAATTGTTGCTAGAGGTTCTATTAAAGTAAAAACCGGGGTGCCAAAAAATCAACTATTATTAGAAAATACGCCGATGTCATAATATAGCCGTCGATGACACCGTTAGCGTGTCCTAACAAAAAAAATGCGTTCTGCTTAATAAGGTGTAAAAAAATCCATGACGGGGCTTAGATGAATAAATAAAGTTTGATGTATGTGAAAAGTATAGACTAAATTTTCGTATAGCCCGCGTGATCGCTCGAGGTGGCGGTATCCTCTGGACTAGAAAATATCATATCGGCTCAATCTCCAAACATTTTCATTTTGAATTATACGTTTTCATTGATGATAGATATAGCAAGAAAATTGGACTGGACTCGATATGAGAGACATTAATCTAACTTTCACTAAACTGCACGTACTACTTAGAGGGTTGTAAGCCGTTTTAATAAAAGCACCAGACTTGCTTAAAATTCATGGCTAAACGTTAACATAATGTCATACAAACATGCGGCATGCAAAATATTTAATAAAGAATAGATATATGAGCTCAAACATGTTGATCAAAAAAAAATATATTAATTTCTGGCGATTTAGTTTACCAGTTATCATTTAAAAACAAAACCTGGTCCCAATATTCAGTGAAAATAATAATTAAAAACTTTGAACCTTATAAACCACCACTAAATAGCGAGTCGGAAATAAGTAAAAATTATATATACCTAAATATATTATTTTGATATAAATTATGGCCGAAACTGAATTTATTGGGGTGAAGATGCAAGGAAATATTTTTAGCTAGGAAAAAGTAATGCAATTATCATAGGTACTGGTTGCAGAACCCGTTGTCAGTTTTGCAAGGATTTTTGATACAAATATAATTGCTAACGTTTAATTTGTTTACCCCATTTACGAAAATGATAACAAAATTGGATCAGACAAGATGTTTTTTCGAAGTATAGTTTTTAAACACAGGGTGCCACCACCGGTTTTACGATATAGGTTTCAAAATGCGATGCAAATACATAAAAAAAATACCCTAGAGATAAGAAAACAAAATACAACTCACCGAAAGATTCTTGATGATGTATAAAAAGAAATCAGGTTACATCTAATGCCCCAGATAGTAAAATAAACATCCCCGAGCTATCAGATATAACCAAACATCATTTTTCCAACGGCACAGTCATTTTCACGGGAAAAACAACCAGTAACCGTTCAAATTCCATAGATAGATACTGCCGTAATCCAAAATTTCACTGAACTACGCGTATCTATTATACTGAAGTAGGTACTGATACACTTCCATCTTTCCAAAGAAAAACAAACACTAAACTCAGACTTTTCATATATTACAACGCCTCGATAGAGTCTTTGTGGCCACGACCGAGAATCTACTGAAGCAAGTGCGACGCATAGGACGTGAAAAGTGCCGAGTTGGTTTTATTAAACAATGAAACTTATACCTACGTATATATATAAAATAAATGAGAAATATGCCAGAGATTTGAAACCTAATTGTGTTGCAAGTTTGAGGTCCAAAAAAATATTGGTTTTAATTTTTAAGGTGAGAAACACATCTAACAGCCAGTTTGGAAATATACAAGGCAAAAAAAAGTAGTGATGTGGCTGCCCCATTTTATGTTTTATACAGGTTGGATTATTTTAGAATAGTTGTTCAATAGACCGAGACAACATCATAAACGCTTCCCGTTAGAACAGAATCTGATGAAAAGAAAAATTCCATCTGGGTCAAGCTACTAGATAACCAAAATAAAAAATACTGAACGTTATAAAATTTAAAAAAATCATATTTTCAACGGATTTTTATCCTCTGAAAATGGCGTAAAATTCAGTTTCACTGGGTCAAGCTAGGTGGTAACTATATAACCAAAATAAAAAAATACTCAACGTTATAAAATTAAAAAAATCCTATTTTCATGGGATTTTTGTCCTCCGAAAATGACGTAAAATTCAGTTTCAATAAGTTACTAATTGGGGTAATAGGGGAAAAATCTTAAATAGGAATTCTGAGACAACGAGGCTGAGAGTAAATAACATACAAAAAATCTTGTGCGTTGACTTTCAACTCAATTTAATAATTAGGTTTAATAACGACAATTTTCTCGATTATCTAGAATCAAAAATATTGCAAGTGACAATTCACTATTTTCTCGACATTATGTAAAGCCTTATTATTGCGTCGTAAATTAAAAGATCCAAAAATATTGGCATCGATTGTTTAGTAAATGTGATTAAAATATGTCTACTTTATCAACAGTTATTTGTAACAGCTTGGAAGCGTAAACTCTTTGAATTTTTTAGACAAAAAGTTGTAGTTTAATAATGGTCAGTTGGATTCCTTTTTGAATCATGTTTGCGTATTACCTACAAGGATTTACAACCTCCAAACATAGAAATCGCTCATTTTAAACCGATTTAATAAAAATTTCACCAAAAACAATACTTTCACTCATATAATACACTTCTGATTAATAAAAAAGGCACTATAGTAATAATGAGATTTTCAATGGAATTTTTATAGACTGTTTGCCCATTTTGAGAGTCTGTTTGCTAGCTTTTGGGGGTATTCCTTGATATTTTAGACGGATAAAAATGAATAACATTGGGTTTCCTAACTAAAATACAAAACGCACTGTTGACTTTACTTCCGTGGATAGTAAGCCTATAATACGTATCGAAAACAGAGAAATATTCAGGTCAAGAAAAAAGTAGCCTAATTTACAAGTTTGGGAATCAAAAACTACCTTTTGTCTTTTAATTTTGATGAGAAAATACGTCTAATTCGTAAGTCAAATAAATGGGACATCATGAAAGATATACTAATAATTGAACAAATGCTATCTCAGTTCTATAGGCACAAAGGTACTATGGGTAGTAATAGTTTTGGGATCAAAAGACAAGCTTTTAAATTTGTTAAGAAAATACGTCTAATGAAATTGAAAGTAGTAACTAGATTTTGGTTAACATTTCGTTAACGCGTTGATGAATGTTTGATGCAAGTGAAAAGTAGATCGAATTTTCCAAAAAACGGTGACTGGCCAAACAAGTTATTATAAAAATTATTAAGTTGATCGGGAGGTTTAACCTAGGAAACGCCTTTCATTCGAATAGAATCTGACAAAAAATCCAAGAAAATTTTAGACGACTGTTTGCAAGTGAAAAGTATACAGATTTTTTTCGAAAACCGGCGACTGACAAAAAAAAATATACTTATTAGAAAATTTTGCTCGGAGACCGAGGAAACCTAGAAAACGCCTCTCGTCCGAATATAATCTGAAATAAAATTCCATGATGGGGACTTAGGCGAATGTTTGATGCAAGTGAATAGTATAGACCGAATTCCCGAAAAACGCCATTCGTTTGAATATAATAAAAAATCGAATAAGGAACGGGACTTATTAGACGAATATTTGATGCAAGTGGAAAAGTATAGATAGATTTTTCGAGTGACTGATAAAAATAGTTAGTCGGAAGGCCCCCAGATAACATTGATATTTTGTTTGAACAAAATCTGTAAAAAAAAATGCCAAGACGTGACTTAGACGAATGTTTGCAAGTGAAAAAAAAAACAAAAAAAAATTATTAGAAAAGTTGATCGGAAGGTTTAACCTAGGAAACGCCTTTCATTCGAATAGAATATGACAAAAAAAATCCGAGACGTGACTTAGACGAATGTTTGCAAGTGAAAAAAAAAACAAAAAAAAATTATTAGAAAAGTTGATCGGAAGGTTTAACCTAGGAAACGCCTTTCATTCGAATAGAATATGACAAAAAAAAATCCGAGACGTGACTTAGACGAATGTTTGCAAGTGAAAAAGAAACAAAAAATTATCAGAAAAGTTGATTGGGAGGCCGAGGTAACCTAGGAAACACCTTTCATTCGAATAGAATGTAACAAAAAAAAAATTCCAAGACGTGACTTAGACGAATGTTTGCAAGTGAAAAGCATACAGATTTTTTTTTTCGAAAAACGGCGGCTGACCAAAAATTATTAGAAAAGTTGTTCGGGGCCGTGGTACCTAGGAAACGCCTTTCATTCAAACAAAATGCGACAAAAAAATTTAGACATAGATGAATAAGAATGCAAGGACGATTGGAGTGATCTATAACCCTAAACAGAAGGGAGAAAATGCCCCTCAATAAGTCGAAATTTGTGTGTTTTCCGTATGATTCAATGAGATTTTTGCAAATTATTGGAAACTTAATGACGTGAGAAAAATAAAACATCCATTGTCTGCTCACATTTTAGGAAATTTATCACAATTTATTCTAATTAATAATACCCTTTGTTTATGGAATCCCTATATAATGTATATATTGTAAAGTAAAAATATAGTTAACAAGGCGTTAACGAGCATTGACAACATGTTAACGAACGAGGTGCTAACAACGCGATAACTTAACTTTGACAACGCGTTAACGAAGCGTTGACGAATGTGGACCCTCCAAATCTTAGGAGATACATTCGCAACATTACACCGGATCACGCGTCACAAAGATGCTACCTTAAATTAATGCGTTGACAACTCGTTAATCCCAGGAGATACAATCGCAACTTACACCAGATCAAACTCAACTGTGGAATCTTGTAACGTCACAGAGATGCTACCTTACATTTCTTTTAGGTAGATAACCTAACCTAACATTATTGTCGCGGTGTCCAAGAGGTTAGCGACTGGTGAACCGATTGCCATTGGATTTGGGAGAGGTGTATCAGAGGCGGATTAAGTCAGTTTTGACCAATGGCAATCGGTTCACCAGTCGCTAACCTCTTGGACACCGCGACAATAATGTTAGGTTAGGTTATCTACCTAAAAGAAATGTAAGGTAGCATCTCTGTGACGTTACAAGATTCCACAGTTGAGTTTGATCTGGTGTAAGTTGCGATTGTATCTCCTGGGATTAACGAGTTGTCAACGCATTAATTTAAGGTAGCATCTTTGTGACGCGTGATCCGGTGTAATGTTGCGAATGTATCTCCTAAGATTTGGAGGGTCCACACTCGTCAACGCTTCGTTAACGCGTTGTCAAAGTTAAGTTATCGCGTTGTTAGCACCTCGTTCGTTAACATGTTGTCAATGCTCGTTAACGCCTTGTTAACTATATTTTTACTTTACAATATATACATTATATAGGGATTCCATAAACAAAGGGTATTATTAATTAGAATAAATTGTGATAAATTTCCTAAAATGTGAGCAGACAATGGATGTTTTATTTTTCTCACGTCATTAAGTTTCCAATAATTTGCAAAAATCTCATTGAATCATACGGAAAACACACAAATTTCGACTTATTGAGGGGCATTTTCTCCCTTCTGTTTAGGGTTATAGATCACTCCAATCGTCCTTGCATTCTTATTCATCTATGTCTAAATTTTTTTGTCGCATTTTGTTTGAATGAAAGGCGTTTCCTAGGTACCACGGCCCCGAACAACTTTTCTAATAATTTTTGGTCAGCCGCCGTTTTTCGAAAAAAAAAATCTGTATGCTTTTCACTTGCAAACATTCGTCTAAGTCACGTCTTGGAATTTTTTTTTTGTTACATTCTATTCGAATGAAAGGTGTTTCCTAGGTTACCTCGGCCTCCCAATCAACTTTTCTGATAATTTTTTGTTTCTTTTTCACTTGCAAACATTCGTCTAAGTCACGTCTCGGATTTTTTTTTGTCATATTCTATTCGAATGAAAGGCGTTTCCTAGGTTAAACCTTCCGATCAACTTTTCTAATAATTTTTTTTTGTTTTTTTTTTCACTTGCAAACATTCGTCTAAGTCACGTCTCGGATTTTTTTTGTCATATTCTATTCGAATGAAAGGCGTTTCCTAGGTTAAACCTTCCGATCAACTTTTCTAATAATTTTTTTGTTTTTTTTTCACTTGCAAACATTCGTCTAAGTCACGTCTTGGCATTTTTTTTTACAGATTTTGTTCAAACAAAATATCAATGTTATCTGGGGGCCTTCCGACTAACTATTTTTATCAGTCACTCGAAAAATCTATCTATACTTTTCCACTTGCATCAAATATTCGTCTAATAAGTCCCGTTCCTTATTCGATTTTTTATTATATTCAAACGAATGGCGTTTTTCGGGAATTCGGTCTATACTATTCACTTGCATCAAACATTCGCCTAAGTCCCCATCATGGAATTTTATTTCAGATTATATTCGGACGAGAGGCGTTTTCTAGGTTTCCTCGGTCTCCGAGCAAAATTTTCTAATAAGTATATTTTTTTTTGTCAGTCGCCGGTTTTCGAAAAAAATCTGTATACTTTTCACTTGCAAACAGTCGTCTAAAATTTTCTTGGATTTTTTGTCAGATTCTATTCGAATGAAAGGCGTTTCCTAGGTTAAACCTCCCGATCAACTTAATAATTTTTATAATAACTTGTTTGGCCAGTCACCGTTTTTTGGAAAATTCGATCTACTTTTCACTTGCATCAAACATTCATCAACGCGTTAACGAAATGTTAACCAAAATCTAGTTACTACTTTCAATTTCATTAGACGTATTTTCTTAACAAATTTAAAAGCTTGTCTTTTGATCCCAAAACTATTACTACCCATAGTACCTTTGTGCCTATAGAACTGAGATAGCATTTGTTCAATTATTAGTATATCTTTCATGATGTCCCATTTATTTGACTTACGAATTAGACGTATTTTCTCATCAAAATTAAAAGACAAAAGGTAGTTTTTGATTCCCAAACTTGTAAATTAGGCTACTTTTTTCTTGACCTGAATATTTCTCTGTTTTCGATACGTATTATAGGCTTACTATCCACGGAAGTAAAGTCAACAGTGCGTTTTGTATTTTAGTTAGGAAACCCAATGTTATTCATTTTTATCCGTCTAAAATATCAAGGAATACCCCCAAAAGCTAGCAAACAGACTCTCAAAATGGGCAAACAGTCTATAAAAATTCCATTGAAAATCTCATTATTACTATAGTGCCTTTTTTATTAATCAGAAGTGTATTATATGAGTGAAAGTATTGTTTTTGGTGAAATTTTTATTAAATCGGTTTAAAATGAGCGATTTCTATGTTTGGAGGTTGTAAATCCTTGTAGGTAATACGCAAACATGATTCAAAAAGGAATCCAACTGACCATTATTAAACTACAACTTTTTGTCTAAAAAATTCAAAGAGTTTACGCTTCCAAGCTGTTACAAATAACTGTTGATAAAGTAGACATATTTTAATCACATTTACTAAACAATCGATGCCAATATTTTTGGATCTTTTAATTTACGACGCAATAATAAGGCTTTACATAATGTCGAGAAAATAGTGAATTGTCACTTGCAATATTTTTGATTCTAGATAATCGAGAAAATTGTCGTTATTAAACCTAATTATTAAATTGAGTTGAAAGTCAACGCACAAGATTTTTTGTATGTTATTTACTCTCAGCCTCGTTGTCTCAGAATTCCTATTTAAGATTTTTCCCCTATTACCCCAATTAGTAACTTATTGAAACTGAATTTTACGTCATTTTCGGAGGACAAAAATCCCATGAAAATAGGATTTTTTTAATTTTATAACGTTGAGTATTTTTTTATTTTGGTTATATAGTTACCACCTAGCTTGACCCAGTGAAACTGAATTTTACGCCATTTTCAGAGGATAAAAATCCGTTGAAAATATGATTTTTTTAAATTTTATAACGTTCAGTATTTTTTATTTTGGTTATCTAGTAGCTTGACCCAGATGGAATTTTTCTTTTCATCAGATTCTGTTCTAACGGGAAGCGTTTATGATGTTGTCTCGGTCTATTGAACAACTATTCTAAAATAATCCAACCTGTATAAAACATAAAATGGGGCAGCCACATCACTACTTTTTTTTGCCTTGTATATTTCCAAACTGGCTGTTAGATGTGTTTCTCACCTTAAAAATTAAAACCAATATTTTTTTGGACCTCAAACTTGCAACACAATTAGGTTTCAAATCTCTGGCATATTTCTCATTTATTTTATATATATACGTAGGTATAAGTTTCATTGTTTAATAAAACCAACTCGGCACTTTTCACGTCCTATGCGTCGCACTTGCTTCAGTAGATTCTCGGTCGTGGCCACAAAGACTCTATCGAGGCGTTGTAATATATGAAAAGTCTGAGTTTAGTGTTTGTTTTTCTTTGGAAAGATGGAAGTGTATCAGTACCTACTTCAGTATAATAGATACGCGTAGTTCAGTGAAATTTTGGATTACGGCAGTATCTATCTATGGAATTTGAACGGTTACTGGTTGTTTTTCCCGTGAAAATGACTGTGCCGTTGGAAAAATGATGTTTGGTTATATCTGATAGCTCGGGGATGTTTATTTTACTATCTGGGGCATTAGATGTAACCTGATTTCTTTTTATACATCATCAAGAATCTTTCGGTGAGTTGTATTTTGTTAACGTTCAGTATTTTTTATTTTGGTTATATAGTTACCACCTAGCTTGACCCAGTGAAACTGAATTTTACACAAGAACAATTTTCAGTTGATAAAAATCCGTTGAAAATATGATTTTTTTAAATTTTATAACGTTCAGCATTTTTTATTTTGGTTATGTAGTAGCTTGACCCAGATGGAATTTTTCTTTTCATCAGATTCTGTTCTAACGGGAAGCGTTTATGATGTAGTCTCGGTCTATTGAACAACTATTCTAAAATAACCCAACCTGTATAAAACATAAAATGGGACAGCCACATCACTACTTTTTTTGCCTTGTATATTTCCAAACTGGCTGTTAGATGTGTTTCTCACCTTAAAAAATTAAAGCCAATATTTTTTGGACCCTCAAACTTGCAACACAATTAGGTTGCACATCTCTGGAATATTTCTCATTTATTTTATATATACGTAGGTATAAGTTTCATTGTTTAATAAAACCAACTCGGCACTTTTCACGTCCTATGCGTCGCACTTGCTTCAGTAGATTCTCGGTCGTGGCCACAGATAAAGACTATCGAGGCGTTGTAATAAATATATGAAAAGTCTGAGTTTCGTGTTTGTTTTTCTTTGGAAAGATGGAAGTGTATCAGTACCTACTTCAGTATAATAGATACGCGTAGTTCAGTGAAATTTTGGATTACGGCAGTACCTATCTATAGAATTTGAACGGTTACTGGTTGTTTTTCCCGTGAAAATGACTGTGCCGTTGGAAAAATGATGTTTGGTTATATCCGATAGCTCGGGGATGTTTATTTTACTGTCTGGGGCATTAGATGTAACCTGATTTCTTTTTATACATCATCAAGAATCTTTCGGTGAGTTGTATTTTGTTTTCTTATCTCTAGGGTATTTTTTTTATGTATTTGCATCGCATTTTGAAACCTATATCGTAAAACCGGTGGTGGCACCCTGTGTTTAAAAACTATACTTCGAAAAAACATCTTGTCTGATCCAATTTTGTTATCATTTTCGTAAATGGGGTAAACAAATTAAACGTTAGCAATTATATTTGTATCAAAAATCCTTGCAAAACTGACAACGGGTTCTGCAACCAGTACCTATGATAATTGCATTACTTTTTCCTAGCTAAAAATATTTCCTTGCATCTTCACCCCAATAAATTCAGTTTCGGCCATAATTTATATCAAAATAATATATTTAGGTATATATAATTTTTACTTATTTCCGACTCGCTATTTAGTGGTGGTTTATAAGGTTCAAAGTTTTTAATTATTATTTTCACTGAATATTGGGACCAGGTTTTGTTTTTAAATGATAACTGGTAAACTAAATCGCCAGAAATTAATATATTTTTTTTTGATCAACATGTTTGAGCTCATATATCTATTCTTTATTAAATATTTTGCATGCCGCATGTTTGTATGACATTATGTTAACGTTTAGCCATGAATTTTAAGCAAGTCTGGTGCTTTTATTAAAACGGCTTACAACCCTCTAAGTAGTACGTGCAGTTTAGTGAAAGTTAGATTAATGTCTCTCATATCGAGTCCAGTCCAATTTTCTTGCTATATCTATCATCAATGAAAACGTATAATTCAAAATGAAAATGTTTGGAGATTGAGCCGATATGATATTTTCTAGTCCAGAGGATACCGCCACCTCGAGCGATCACGCGGGCTATACGAAAATTTAGTCTATACTTTTCACATACATCAAACTTTATTTATTCATCTAAGCCCCGTCATGGATTTTTTTACACCTTATTAAGCAGAACGCATTTTTTTTGTTAGGACACGCTAACGGTGTCATCGACGGCTATATTATGACATCGGCGTATTTTCTAATAATAGTTGATTTTTTGGCACCCCGGTTTTTACTTTAATAGAACCTCTAGCAACAATTTTCAGTTTAGCTTTCCACATTATCAAAAAAAAAACATGATTTATACTATATTTAGAAGGGTGTTTAAAATATGTTCGATATTTTATTCATTAAAAAATGTTCTATTTCCAGGGTAAAATTGGTTGAACTTCTTAGGGACGTATGTTGAATTTTCACGCCTGGTTTTAATGCGGCAAATTATCATTCGCATTTTAAACGAATTTCATAGCGTAAATAGCTTTGGACTTACAATCGCAGTATTTCTTTTTATTCCTAGAAATCAAGAAAATGTCGGGGTTAAACAGTTGACCGACAAGTTTTTTTTTACTTTGAACGTGTATCCATGTTGATTATGCCTGGTTTGAAATTTTCATCCGTACTGTACCGGGGATTTTAGATTCTATGCTATGGAAGTATGATTTACAGGGTTTTTTAGATTCTACATCAACTGGGTCACACGTGTCCCTAAGGACAAAGGTCAAACCTCGAGCAGTAGCCACTTTGCACGTTTTGTTTTTGTCGAGCGATCACGTGGGATGGGCATTTTTTAAACATTTTTATGAGTGTAGTTTCAATCGTCATCGAGCGATTACAAGAGCTAAAAATCCAAATTTGTGGGATAGGTAATGAATAAAATAACAACTTAGATACGCGATTAAATATTTTAATATACAAAAATGCCACGAACATTTTATCGGTTTTGTTTTGTATACTTTTTCATCAGGTGACGGGTACCTATAACTTTTTTATTTGCTGAATACGGATACTGAACAATTATTTTGCGTATATAGACTCCTGTCGATAGTATCATAAATTTTCACGCCTAGCAGAATGCATTTTTGACCGAACACGCTAGCGGTGCCATCAACGGGTATGCTGTGACGTAGACGTATTTTCTAATAATACCAGAAGGATTTACTGTCTTACTTGTACCTAATTGATTTTTTGACACCTGGATTTTACTTTAGCAGATTCTACTGTAAGTATGGTTTACAGGTTTTTTTTTAAGATTCTACTTCAACCGGGTCACACGTGTCCCTAAGGACAAAGGTCAGGCCTTTTGCCGTAGCCACTTTGCACGATTTTTTGTCGAGCGATCGCGGTGGACATTTTTTAAACATTTATATGTGTAGTTTCCTCGGCGTTCTTGTCCTTATTGATATTGGGTTTGTGAGCGATGTCCTCTGTTGTTCGATTCTTTTCAGGGCAAAGTAGGTTGAACTTTTTGGGAGATGTGTTTGCGTTTGATTTTATACCTTAAGGTAACAGAGTGTAGTTTCAACCATGGATGCATATTATTATCAGTGTAGTTTCAATGTTGTTTAAGCAACAATTTTTCAGTCTATAGTTTACATCTTATATTATCAAAAATTCGTGATTTATTGATATTAAGCTATTTTCGAAATCTGTTTAGAATATTTTCAATACATTAGTAGTTAAAAATATACGATTTTTCAGGGCAAAGTAGGCTGAACTTTTAATAGAATTCCCTATTCCTGGCACATATCCCTTCGATAATATTCCTGCTGGGTAAAAACAAAATCATGATTTTGTTTGTGATGGCCATTTTCTCAGGTTTTTTGGAGATATTTGCGTGTTTCGACTGAAAATGAGCCCATTGTACTGGAAGCTGCGCCAGCAGATCTCGAGCGTCGGCGGTTCAAGCCGTTTCGGATACACATGCTTTGATACTACTTTTGTATTTTATTGCATAATGGTTTTTTTACTTATCATCAGATTCCAAATTCTACAACAAAATAGGTTGAACTTTTCAGTGAAACGTAATTCAAAATGTTTGGTAATATTCCTCTGGAGATACTTTTTGCTGGATACATCTAACCAATTTTTGGTAACTATTACTTAATTTTATAGTTGGAAGCAAATCATTTTTGGGGGACAAGCTAGGTCATCGCTTGTCTTCAGCTATGACGTATTTTGTAGACAATAGAAAGTTAGACATCTGGTTTTTACTTACAACAATTTTCGGTATATGACGTATTTTGTAGGCAATAGAATGTTTGACACCTGGTATATAAAAAATATTGTCGTTTACCAGGACAAAGTAGATTGAACTGGGACGTTGATTTTAGCAAATATTAGTCACGTTTGTGCAAAGGGCTAGTGTTTTATGGTTTTGAGCGAAATCAGTAGCATTTCTTGCCCCCTGTCGGACGTGTATCTAGTTGATTTTTGACACCTGGTTTTTTCTTGTCCCCTATCAGTTAACACACTCAAATATTAAAGTGTATGAAAAAGATATAAATCAGTATATTTTTTCTTACATTACTTTCTTCTCTAGCTCGGCATTTCGTTCTAGAACACACATACTTGCATTAACAGTCAGTTCTTATTTCAGCATTGTCCGAGGAATTTTATTGACGTGAAAAAAGCACCTTTCTCCACATTGTTGATGTTTAAACAGCTTGCATTTCTGCAGGCCACATAATATTCTCTAACAATAAAGTCGGTATTTTTATCCAGGCGCAAATAGGTTGGCGTATAGTTTTATTTGCATGTGTTTCGCTACATCAGAGAAAGCGCGAAAAAAGTCGGGGATATCCGTAGCTCGCTGTGCTGCAATGTAATATTATATCTCAAAGGTCACGGCTGCCGCGTGATTTCTCAGTATTCCAGACAAGTCACAGCAAAACTTTGCTGCATATTATAAACGCAAAAATAACTCGTAATAAAAAAAATGTTCTGGGCGTTGGTCTACCGGCAGAATAATTGTCGAGGTTGATGATTTAGTTGGGTGGAATCGCGACCATTTTTGTCCGCCCCCTGCTTGAAGGTCGCGGCTGGACACTCGAACCGTCGCCGCGGGCGGACGGTTTGATAATGACCTCGCGCTGGGGTCGTACCCCTCGGGCATCTTCTCGCGCTCGGGTCGTACCCCTCGGGCATCTTCGGCACCCCTCGGGCTAGCGCAGACCCTAGTCGGTGCGATCTGATTGGACGGGGGCGTGGGAGAAAGTCGGGGGTCTCGCGCAGTCGCGCCGGAGAAAGTTTGGTCACGTTTTTACCACGTTTTAGGCCCCATAAGAAATACATGGAGAAAGTGGGCTCGTAGCCCCATAGCCTATCTACTTATGTAGCCTCCGCTCTGGTTTTAATTTACATTATGTGTCCAATTCCAATAATTTTTTCACTATTGAAGATTGCAAGGTCTGCGTAAATTGCTGCAAAGAATTTTTTGTTTTTATATATCATCCAAAATAGTTAGTTCTTGGGTGCTGGCACTATAGGAATTTTTATCCTATTAATTATACAAGTAAGTAGGTACCTATAAGCATATATTATTCCCGCACAGATGTTATACTTTATTGATTGATTGATTTATTGAAGAGCCATTACTTTTATGCAAAACCAGTTGAAATTTCATGATGACAATTGGTTGCAACAACTCTGCTAATAAAGGAACCCTAGATATATAATCACATTTATCAATCACTACTAAAAATTTAAAATCAAGACTTACAAAATAGGATTAGTTTTCAGGAATGAATTCAGGAAGTCTCAAAATTCCTCGCAAAACTCCTTCCTGAAACCTGTAGATTCTGCCATGGTGAAACGCTTTTACAAAGTAAATATGAGTCTTTCTATAAACTATATACACAAAACTTTGTCTCCAAACTCGAAAAAGCGGAAAAATAGACGATATATACGTCGTAAGCCAAAACAGCAAAACATAATAATGGGCACGCCTGATGACGCGTCATTCCCCCGCCGTCTCTTCGGCCGCTAAGATACGAGACAACCTATACCCTCTATGAACCTTAGTTAGGTCTTGGCACATATACCTACCTATATAATACCATAGCTTAAGGAATAACTAGCCGCGACACTCAAGCCCGCGCCGGGAGTCAAAACAGTCTGGCGGAATGAAGCCGGAGTGAAGCGAGCGTCAGTACTGTCGAGCGTTCGTAGCGTACGGATTAAATTTATCGGGGCCGGACTAAACGTTTTCTCCTAAGGATGGGCAAAGGCAGAGGCTTGTGCCTTGTGCAGCGGCTGGTTGCGGAAACAGTTATAAAAACTGTGCTTATAGTTTTTTGTTTTTCCTAAAGAAGAAATCAGCTAAATTTAGAATATGAATAACGTGCCTACAAAATTACGTCATCAAAATATTGATGATTATTGTTTACTTTAGGGGCTTTACCAGAAACGTGTGAGTTCGAGGTATTTTCGCCGGGATTGGTAATCTGTATTCTGGTTAATATGCAGTTTTTCGCGTGCATAAAAACTAAAACTAAAGATTGTTAATTACATTCGAAGATGCGTAAGTGCTCAGAGGTAATTTTAAGGGTCCATCCATGTCCCTATTTTCCACTTGCTTATTTGAAGAAATTGTATGCCAGAGTTAGGATTTATTATACATTAAAAGATGTACATAAAAATTTTAAAGAAAAAAATAGAAACAGAAAACTCATCATTTGGAAACATATGTAACCACTGATTTTTTACTTGTAAACTTTTTATTTATCATTTTTTGGCAAAAGTCATTCTTTATAAAAAGTTTTGCTTGTTTTGAAACTGGGAAATCCAATACCAGATTTTTGAAAAGTTATACAGGGCGTCCGAAAAGTTCAAAATACTAAAATCGTGTCAAGAGTAAAGTGCTCTTTTTTCAAAGCTAGCGGAAAATGTTATTCGAGAAAGTGCCTTCTAATAAAACAAAGGGCCCAAATCTCAGATATTAATAGATTCTAATAAAATTCACGAAATAGTCGATTTTTTAAAATGTGGGTTCAAGATATTAAGAGCAATAATGTGTTATTACGGTTTATCCAGGAGGCACTGGAAAACAAGTAAACATGTAAGCCCTGAAGTGTTTGAGGCGTACCATAGACAGGTTCATCCGGTCTGGGTCGGTTTACAAAAAAGAAACGTCAAAAAGTTAAAAATATAATATATCTTGAAGTTTATTAGAATCTATTATTATCGGAGATTTGGACCTTTTGTTTTATTAGCTGTATTAACTTGTAACGGATTTTTCCATTTCAAAATCCGTTACTCGTTTTTTATATTTTGTTATTAACATAAAGTCATTATTTTCAAACATATATCTCATAATATCTCATACTTAATAACTAATTTATTTTTCGTACAGTTTCAAATCATTTATAACATTGTATTCAATTTTATTACCACTTTTTCAAATTTTAAAACTTCAAATAATTCAAATTTTCGCGCGCCATATAAAATTTTAATTTATTTCAAATTCAAATTTTTGCGCGTCATAATGGCCGTGTACTTCCGCCTAGCCTCGAACCCTGGCATATTCTCGAAATGCAAAAATTCAGGTGTGTGTTTATTTATCTGTAGGTATGTAATTAAAAATCTGTATTATTAATTACTCGATTTTTCGGTTCTGTTGATGCATAATTTGAACATAAATACTGTTTAATTGATTAAATACGTTTCTTGCTAAAACCTGATTGGTCGGATGACGTCGATCCTGCCCGCGATCGGCCGGCAGGGTCCGACCTGAGATGAGTTTGCTCCCGTCTTCGCCGGTATCGAGTCGCGCAGAGGCAACTGCCCATTTCCCGCCAAATTTTCGATTTTTCGGCTGTATTTCCTTCGGCAGATATTCTGATTCCCCTTTTAACTCATCTATTTAATGTTTGTATTTCTACAGCGGTTTTTCCTGAATCTTTTAAATGTTCGAGGGTATTGCCGCTGTTTAAGAAGGGTGATAAGGAATTAATTGAAAATTACAGTTTTTCTAAAAAATAGTTATTTTACCTACCAAGGCACTGAAGTTCAACTTAATAATTCAACTTCAGTGCCTTGGTACATAAATAACTATTTTATAGAAAAACTGTTTACTCCAGTGGATTCTACGTAAAAAAGTGCGTATAAAGCGTTTTCAACGAAATATATAGGTTTAAAAACAAATGAGCTATGATAATTGCAAAAATTTCAAAAACGCCCTGTATCTCCTAAAATATTGGAGATATCAGAGATCTGTTTTGAGGATCGTAAATATCTCAAAAAATTAACTCAAACACCTACATTGTTTTTTTCTATCTATACAAATAACGGAAATACCCCATAAAACCATCGAAAATGACTCCGTCTGTACAAACTGAGCTTATTGGGCGTGGATCGGCAACCTCTAGCACTTTTTAATTCATATTTTGAAAACCGCCGCCAATCGGTCAGTATAAATAATGAAAACTCAACCGTTTTACCCATTAAAAATGGTGTAATTCAGGGCTCGGTGCTTGGCCCATTATTTTTTCTCATTTATATTAATGACTTTCCGGGCTTTGTCTCGCCCTGCAAAGTACAGTTGTTCGCTGATGATGCAACTCTAATTTGCTCGGGCCCTTCGTCTACTATTCTAGAAGAAATTCGTTCTAGTATTGACGCCACCGCCGAAGCCTGGTTTTCCGCAAACAAATTGCTCATGAACGAACGGAAAACGCAGAGGTTAATTGTATCATCTAGTAGTGCGAATGCTGGTGGAGACAGCGTCGCCCTTTTGGGTTTCAACATAGACGACAGGTTGAGTTGGTCCAGGCACGTCGAAGGTGTGTGCAGGAGTTTAAGTTCAACAACTTATCAAATAAGGAAACTTCGTCCATTAGTGAATAGAGATATTTTGCGGAATGCCTATTTCGCGCTTTTTTAGTCAAAATTGCAATATGGTATTACCCTATGGGGGAACTCATCTAATGCCGTTAGGGCCTTTCGCTTGCAAAAGCGTGCCATAAGAGTCTTGCTAAACCTTGGTCCTAGAGAGTCATGTCGATCCCATTTCAGAGCTCTCCAAATCATGACACTCCCTGCGCTCTTTATATACCGCAGCTTGTTGGAGATCCATGTCAAAAAGCATGTATACAGCCAACAATCCGATATTCATGGATATCCAACACGAAACAAAGATGTGCTGCGGACTCACCGATACAGACTGGCCAAATCCGCAAAAAATTCTCTAGATATTCATTTATACAACCATCTGCCTAGCTCAGTCAGCCAATACGATAAAAATGAGTTTAAATTAATTATTAAACATATGTGTTTAAATAACATTTTTTACAGTGTACAAGAAGTTTGTTTGTTTTTTTATTGTTTGTATTTTAATAGTACCTAATTAAGCACGTAGAGAGGGCGAGTATATATAGTAATGTATATACTTATGAAAATTCTTTTCTGTCGTTCCCAATACGTGTAAATTTTAATTGACTTGCTGCACATACTTTTGTATTTTGTGGTCAAATAAACAGCTATCTATCTATCTATCTATCTATCTATCTATCTATCTATCTATCTATCTATCTATCTATCTATCTATCTATCTATCTATCTATCTATCTATCTATCTATCTATCTAGTTAAATTTTTGCCATCGGTGATTTATTTGAGTGGTTTTGTATTTTAATGTCGGGGATTGATTTCGTGTGACTAATATTTTTGGGTTTTTCTGTTTTCTATGTTCACGGCATCGTGAGGCAACGACGCTTGCACGACGAGGCCCTTCTTTTTGGCTGCGTAGCTGAGGAAGCGCGGGACACAGCAAGCAGGTGGTGGCTGTTTCTCCTGCAAAACCCCACAGGTGAGTAATTTCTTTTGATTTTTGCTTAGCTCAGCAACTTTACTACTCACCTGTGGCGTTTTTTTAGACGTGCTATTTTTTTGAAGGACTCGTTTCGTCCAAGGCCCCGGCCATCTTTAACTCAAAAACATAGCATTGTCCTTTTTTTGAATACCCACCATCTTGCGGCTGTTATCTATAATTGAATATTTTCAAGTTTTGGTTAAATTTCAAAATTCGGACTGGAGCATTCTCACAATATCTTCTTTTAATTAAATTATAAGCACTCTGCTATTCCGGTCAGTTAATTAATATTATTTAGGGAATTTAGAGCTATGCATAGTTCCCCATAGTTTAGTATAGTTCTAAACGTTTAATTTTTATCATTTGTTAATATTTAATAACTTTAGTATCATAATTCAATTTTAAATATTAATCGTAACCTATTGGTTTATAAATTTCTGTAAAAGGCTTAGACCTTGTCTAATGGTACTTTCTTTCTGATCTGTTCACGCTTGCAACACCATCGTTGAAGACGCTATAACCACAGCCCGCTGTCGACAAACAACGTAACGAGAGCTGCGTAGGCATCGAGAGGAGTTGCGTTGGCATAGGTGTTGACTCCTGGTCAGCTCTACTTCGGCGCAACCCCTGAGAAATCTGCTAGCCACGACATCTGAAACGCCTACACGAGCAGACAAGGACCGGAGGAAGCCCTAGCTACGCCCCACACTACTACGAGCCTCGTTTGAGCGTAAGCGACTGAAGACGCAGTTCAAACTTAACATTCAGTGTGAATCATAATCGAAGCTGAACAGTCAGTTTAATTGTAAAGCCCATTTAATCTTTTTATTTATCCTAAAACCAATTTTTATCAAAAATTTGACTTTCAATTTCTAACTAAAATTTAACTCATTTTCTAGTTTATTATATAGTTGCTCAATATTAACTTTATTCTAAAGTTTATTCATTTTATATCATTATAACTTAAAAGTTGTACAATCAAAATTGTAACATCTCTTAAAAATTGTGATAAATAAATCTTGTATATTTAACGAAGGTAACAGGATTTTATTGGACAGACCCAAGTATAGCAAACCTAGGATTGTTATACTAATTGGCGCCCAACGTGGGGCCTGGTTTTGTCGTCTGTTCAATTATTTCTTGTTACCCTCTCATTACTTGTAAAACTGACTGATTTAGCAAATTAACTTTTGAAATTTAAGTTGAGAACTGCTTTAGTTGAATTTTTATTTGAATGGTATATATATTATATTTTTTTCTCTTATCTTGAATAATCCCTCGATCTGGTAATTGTATTTCAATCTTATTTGGGTATTTGACTGATAGACATGGAACCAAACCACTTAAAAGATTCTGAACTGTCTTATGAAACAGTACGAAATTTTGTCTCAAAAAATACCTGTCAACCAGACAAAAATATTTTGTTAATTAATTCGAACTTGTCGATTAATTTACAGTTTTGTAGTTACTGAAATCGTACTAATGTAATTTATCTCAATTTAAAAGGTAGTAACGTAACTTTTCTAGAATGATTGTGTAGGATTTTGTTGTTAGGTACTCTAGGTTTTTTGTTGTTTTGAATGTTGAGTTATGTATGGTTGGTTTAGTGCTAAGTATCTTATCGTTATGTGTTCGCAGAGTGGCGAAGCACATTGTTTGGGCTAGAAGGCCTATAGGTGCTAAAAATAGTACCCGGGGAGGCGTGGAAGCGTATTGGAAGCCAGGAGGTTTGTTTGGTTGCAGTAGGAAGTTTAGAGTTTTTGATTAAAATATTTCTTGGAAATATCGGCTTAAACAGCCAACTCTAAAATCAAATATCTTGACTCTTTTGGCGATCTGTATCTACCTTTTTACCTCATTATTTCCGCAGAGACGTTTCAGTAAGGCTCCCTGTATCTTATCTTGAACCGTGGTGTTCGAATCTTGAACCGAGGTGTTTGTATCGTGAACCGATATTTTTGTGAGTTTAGCTCGCAGGGTTAGCACTAAATCAGTTTATCTCCATTGCTTAACCGTTAAGCCCTAGAGTATCGTAACTTTGCTTTAGTATCGTTTATCTAGTTTCTTGTCGTATCTTGATTACCTTGTAAGTTTTTTTAACTGTCGTAACTACCTTTTAGTGTCAAAATTTTGAGTACCTTGTCGTTTGTCAGTCTCTTAAAGTTTTCATGTCATGTTATTTCTACAAGCAGTTGCCAACGAGCATGGAGGGCCGGGACAGCTCGTACAACGTTGTATCTGTCAATATCTAATTTTTTTTTATAGAAGTAATGTCGCATTTTTATATAGTAAAGCCTGGTTCATGCAGCTTCTTTATCTTTTAATTTTACTTTATCTTTAAGAAATAACCAATTGCATTTGTCCCTTGATTTGAACTGACCAATGACATTTAATATTTCTTAAAGGTAAAGAAAAATTAAAAGATAAAGTTGCTGCATGAACCAGGCTTAAGTTATCTAAATTTTTGTCTTTAACTTTGAAGTAACTTATCTCAATTTTTATCTTTAACTTGGAAATAACTTATCTCAACCTTTCTCTTTAACTTGCAAATAACTTATCTCATTTTTTTCTCTTTAACTTTGAATTTTTCGAACATAAGTAAGTCGACAAACTTTATTGTCATTTTGTAAATTTTTAAGCTTGTTTTTCATGATATTTGACAGGTATAACAATTTTTGCCTTCACCACCAGAAGTAACATTTTTTGGTGTGGCATATGTCTGGACTTAACAACCATTCAGCATATGTTACAATAATTGGGTTAGAGGTGGGTACATGCATTTTAATTTCGCTCTAGACTTGGCGCTTGCCACTGAAAGCTAATTTCTATCGAGCATAGTTAGAGAACATCTTTCTAACATCTTGATCTGTTGATCAAGCTCAGTCTCGGTTGTGATAAGTTCCCAGTAATATCTTACCTATATCTCTAATATCTCGTAATTATCGTATCTTAAATTATTATTATTTTTTAATGAATTCAATTAATATCTTGATTATCAAATTTTGATTGCGTTTAACTTATCATAACTTATGCAGTATTGATACTTGATTAACTATTGATCCTTAGATTCTGTCTCCATTTTGGTCAAATACATATTGTGTCAATCTCTTGGTATGGATCTTGTCATCTATCGAGTAACATAGTTGACTAATTTTGTGCTCTGAGGTGTTGTTGTTTTACCTGAATACCGATCTAGTTTCAAGAATTTGTCGTTGTATACGAACTGACTGTGACTGACCTGATTTGATTAGGGCAATTTAAGTTTCTGTGAATGATTGATGTAGTACAGGTTTCCCTTTATACCAAAACCATTTTTCGTTTAGTTGCGAAGCTGCTTCGAATGGTTGCATGTCCGTTCCTTTTGGGAACCTGGAAATATTAGAACAGAGCAAGCGTGCCTTCTGGTGATCGGCCGTATTTCCAGCATGCAACTATTCCAATCAGTGGGTTATCTTTATTATTTTTCCTTACCTTTTGAATATCCCCCTGTATCTGCATCAAAAGTTCACATTTCAATTCCATAGTACTTTCAATTCTTTCTGGCATTTTTTCTTCGAAATCCAGACCCATTCTTTACACAACTGCCCCCCACAACAGGCTGGAACCCTCTTGTGTGACGATTTGGTTTTTCTCCATTAAATCTTCTTGGTTTCTTTCACATATCTTTTGAACATTTATAGTTATTACCGCACATACTGTCTTTTCAAAATTTCGGTTGGTTATTCCTTTCCGCTTTTCTCCAGCAATGACTCAGAGACGAGCTGGCAGCCTACCGACTATTGGTGGCGGACGCAATAGTTATGGCCAAGGCTATTGTCGTCTTCTTTTTCTATCGGCCTGTAGCCTCCCTTCTTGTTCTGGGGGTAGGGTGCATTCCATGGGTTGTGGTCTTCTCGGGTGTCGGGAGTTGCGTTAATGTTGTCTCCGACGCGGGAAACCTTAAGGCTCGGCACTGGGTGAGTCATAGTTTGTGGAGTGTACGCTGTCGTCAAGCAAGCAGCGGTTACGCTTCCTGGGAAGTTCTTTCTTTCATTTCCCTTCCCTGCTTAGTTTTTAGATAACTCGTTAGTGAGTTTTTTTGAATTTGGGGTTTGAACGGTTTCAGGTTTTCGCATTTATTCAATTTTTGCATTTATTATCTTGTGTCATTTTCTATCGGTTAGTTGTCTTAGGAAGTGGTGTTACATTCATCGTAGGCCCGGATAGCACTTAAGACGTAAGTGTCCGAAAATGAATGTACCGTCACTACACCTTACATCTTAATAATCAGACATTCATCGTAGGCCAGGATAGCACTTAAGACGTAAGTGTCCGAAAGTGGATGTACTGTTATTCCTCTTTAAATCCTAATGATCACTCTTTCATCGTAGGCCCGGATAGCACTTAGTAAGTGTCCAAAAGTGAGAGATTTATCATTACGATTCCACAGACACAGATAATTTTTTCTTTTGACAAATAAATTTTTTGAGGTTAATTTTTCTATTACAATAACTTATTTTCAAGCTTATGTGTGGCCGTACACTATCAGTCAAATATAATGTTTTTGGCAAATGGGCAGACTAATCTGTAGGTACATGACTTATTACTTTAACGTAACTCAACAATTTTTTAAGAAAAATACTTCACTTGCGTTTTCGCATTTTTTTAAACCGGGGAGAGGAGGTGTGTAACGGATTTTTCCATTTCAAAATCCGGTAATCGTTTTTTATATTTTGTTATTAACATAAAGTCATTATTTTCGAACATATATCTCATAATAATTATTTTTCGTACAGTTTCAATTCATTTATAACATTGTATTCAATTTTATTAGCACTTTTTTCAAATTTTAAAACTTCAAATAATTCAAATTTTCGCGCGTTATAATGGCCGTGTACTTTCGCCTAGCCTCGAACCCTGGCATATTCTCGAAATGCAAAAATTCAAGTGTGTGTTTATTTATCTGTAGGTATGTAATTAAAAATCTGTATTATTAATTACTCGATTTTTCGGTTCTGTTGATGCATAATTTGAACATAAATACTGTTTAGTTGATTAAATATGTTTCTTGCTATAACCTGATTGGTCGGCAGGGTCCGACCTGAGATGAGTTTGCTCCCGTCTTCGCCGGTATCGAGTCGCGCAGAGGCATCTGCCCATTTCCCGCCAAATTTTCGTGTGACTAATGTTTTTGGGTTTTTCTGTTTTCTATGTTCACGGCATCGTGAGGCAACGACGCTTGCACGACGAGGCCCTTCCTTTTTGGCTGCGTAGCTGAGGAAGCGCGGGACACTGCAAGCAGGTGGTGGCTGTTTCTCCTGGAAAACCCCACAGGTGAGTAATTTCTTTTGATTTTTGCTTAGCTCGGCAACTTTACTACTCACCTGTGGCGTTTTTTTAGACGTGCTATTTTTTTGAAGGACTCATTTCGTACAAGGCCCCGGCCATCTTTAACTCAGAAACATAGCATTGTCCTTTTTTTGAATACCCACCATCTTGCGGCTGTTATCTAATTGAATATTTTCAAGTTTTGGTCACATTAGTCACACGTTCCTTTCTTATTTTTCACTCAAATAAATCCGACACCGATATCTTCACTTGTAAATTCATATTAACTTTAGTTTTATCAATTTTCTTAAATTCCGTACTACCGTTCAGGTCTCAAATAAATTCTTCGTGTTAAGTTTGAGTTAAAATATCTTAAATTTCAAAATTCGGGCTGGAACATTCTCACAATATTTTCTTTTAATTAAATTATAAGCACTCTGCTATTCCGGTCAGTTAATTAATATTATTTAGGGAATTTAGAGCTATGCATAGTTCCCCATAGTTTAGTATAGTTCTAAACGTTTAATTTTTTATCATTTGTCAATATTTAATAACTTTAGTATCATAATTCAATTTTAAATATTAATCGTAACCTATTGGTTTATAAATTTCTGTAAAAGGCTTAGACCTTGTCTAATGGTACTTTCTTTCTGATCTGTTCACGCTTGCAACACCATCGTTGAGGACGCTATAACCACAGCCCGCTGTCGACAAACAACGTAACGAGAGCTGCGTAGGCATCGAGAGGAGTTGCGTTGGTATAGGTGTTGACTCCTGGTCAGCTCTACTTCGGCGCAACCCCTGAGAAATCTGCTAGCCACGACATCTAAAACGCCTACACCAGCAGACAAGGACCGAAGGAAGCCCTAGCTACGCCCCACACTACTACGAGCCTCGTTTGAGCGTAAGCGATTGAAGACGCAGTTCAAACTTAACATTCAGTGTGAATCATAATCGGAGCTGAACAGTCAGTTTAATTGTAAAGCCCATTTAATCTTTTTATTTGTTCTAAAACCAATTTTTATCAAAAATTTAACTTTCAATTTCTAACTAAAATTTAACTCATTTTCTAGTTTATTATATAGTTGCTCAATATTAACTTCATTCTAAAGTTTATTCATTTTATATCATTATAACTTAAAAGTTGTACAATCAAAATTGTAACATCTCTTAAAAATTGTGATAAATAAATCTTGTATATTTAACGTAGGTAACAGGATTTTATTGGACAGACCCAAGTATAGCAAACCTAGGATTGTTAAAAACTTTGAAAAAATAGCACTTTACTCTTGACACGATTTTAGTATTTTGAACTTTTCGGACGCCCTGTATAACTTTTTGAAAATCTGGTATTGGATTCCCCAGTTTCAAAACAAGCAAAACTTTTGATAAAGAATGACTTTTTGCCGAAATGTGAAAAATAAAAATGTTTACAAGTATAGTTACACCTATCCGGGGACACCCTGTATTTTTATATATCGCCGTTGGAACGACAGTTCCATTTATTTTTGATTTTAAAAATATTTATTTTTTACCTGTATTTATTCAAAATTCCGTGGAAAGATTTTAAGGACGCATTGTTGAGATACAAAAATAACTATACCTACTTAGGTAGACTTTTTTCTTATAAATATACTGAAGTATACACTACATTCCCCTAAATCGTTCACCAGCGATTTTCTCAAAAACGGATAGTTGTATAAAAAAATGCAAAATACGAGAATTTTAGACCTGCATAAATGCAGTCACAGTTCAAAATAATCGATTTTTTTGCGTAACTTTGCATGGCTAAATTTTAACACTTCTCATCAGGTTTTTATCTAGGAAGAATCTTGAATTTCCGAGCCACGCATAATCATTACACGTATTTACAAAAAAAGCGTCATTAATAGTCTTACTGACCAAGCAATCACACTCTCACTTCCAAAACATAGACCAGATAATCTCAAAAAAATAAAAAATGTACTCTCTAAAAATAATTATCCTAAAAAATTCTTTGAACCAATTATTAAAAAACGTATTCATCAAATATAACAATACTACGAAAACCTCCATAAATGAAATTCAACCCAAATACTTTTCTATGCCTTATGTACAAGGCGTTTCTGAACAAATTGCCAACATTTTCAAAAATTACAATATTAAAATTGGACACAAACCTAATTATTTCACAAATAATATCCTCACTAATTTAAAGCCTAATATCGACAAAGATTTTCAATCCAATCTCATTTATAAGATCCCACGTAACGATTGCTCTTCCATATATGTTGGTCAAACTAAACAATATTTACATAAATGCTTATATAAACATAAATATGACGTCAGAACTAACAATATCAATTCCACTGCATTAAGTAAACATTCTCTAGAAAACTTACACCACTTTAATTTCAATAATACCGAAATCTTATACAAAGAAAATGACCACACAAAAAGAAATATTATAGAAATGATCAACATTAAAAAGAATAATAATTGTGTAAACTATAGACTGAACCTATCCCATGTCTACTATAATCTCATAACCTAACAATACTATTAAAAAAAATCATTTTTCCACCTTTTCCAAAAATAAATATTTTCTTAGACATATAAATGTTATAACATTACAATTTCCTCAAACTAAAGTACATTGAAATTCTTCCATTTTACAGTTCCATATCTCCATACGGTATATGAACCTTCCTCCGTCTTTACTTTTTATAAAAAAAAACATACCTTTTTTATTCTCTCCAAACGTTCGAAACGCCGACTGTCCTGCATTTAATATTTTCTTTCATTCCTATTTTACCTGCCACGATGTAAAAATTAAAAAATACCCTCTTATAAAATAATAAAAAAATACAACGTACACCCTACCTCCAAAACACATAAACAAATAATACAGTACGTAAAAATTAAAGAAAGTAACATGCACAACAAATATAAGTAATTTGTAGAGGGAGGAAGATCCAAACCATGCTATTGGAATAATTATTTATAATTTATGAACAAAAATTCAAAAATGTAAGTAACAATATAAAGTCACCTTATTTTATATAAATAATATTTGTATTATATCAACACCAAAACAATCTTTATAATTCCTATTATATTCATATATTTCCTTTTCTTATAGAATAATAATTATATTGACAACAAAAGCAACAATTATAAAATAAGAACTGTCCAATTATATGTACCTGATGATGGCTTAAAAAAAGGCCGAAACACGTGCCGAAATTAAAAATAATTATATAAAAAAATTAATAATTTAAACTTCAAGAACAAAAACAAATACCAAACATAATTTTATCATAATAAACGTTGGTCGAATCCCAGGAATTATTATTTATTACAGTATTTAGTTACAACGTATAGATAGTATTTTTTGTCTAATGATGCAATTTACTCTCAATATTTTGTGAGTTGAAAATTAAACTTGAAATATTTTGCAATACGACCCTGTCCGATTCGTTACGTCCGTAGTCCAACCCACAAGCGTCTAGAGTCTGGCTATGGACTTTCCAACCGGCCAATCACAGGCGGTCGTCGTCGAAAGAAATTTGGAGGTTTAAATCGAAAGTCCGCGGTTTTCGGTTGTTGACGTTGTTGTACAGACTTATATATGTCGTAGACATCGGGAGTAAATATCTGTGGTAAGACGTCATTTCGCGGAATGTCTAGTCATTACACGTATTGCCGGCAAAAGCTGTAATAAAATAACTATTACCTTGTTTGACTCAAATTTTGCGTCATTTCAAGGATTCCCCTTGCCCTTGTTAGTCAAACAGAGTAATCGGCCGTTACAGCGTCAGACTTTGTTCAGTCAAATTCTACAAATTTTCAACAAATGATTGAACAAACGGCAGTCAGACGCTGTAACGTTCAATGGTCCGACGTCCGACCGATTATTCTGTTTGACTAACAAGGGCAATCCTTGAAATGACGCATAATTTGAGTCAAACAAGGTAATAAGTAGTTATTTTATTGCACCTTTTGCCGGCAATACGTGTAATGACTAGACATTCCGCGAAATGAGGTCGTATTACGCCCGATGCCTACTTCACTTTGACAATGAATATCACTTTGCTCATTTCTCAGCAGTTATTACAATCAGATTTAAGTATTCTCATATTGACGCGGCCTATGATTGGCCGGTTGAAAAGTCCATAGCCAGACTCTAGACGCTTGTGTCCAACCCGGCTCGAATCAACCAGCCGTCTGCCCCACCGCCGCCAAAACTGGCTCCGCCTAAAATGCTCCCTCGGAATGCATGTAAATCGGCGAGAGTGTCGCAGCTAGTTATTCCTTAAGCTATGATGATACATAGGAATGCTTCATATAGAACAAAAACCAATGCACCTCACAATGGCCAACAATGCAAATTTGCATTGTTGTTGGCCATTGTGACGTGCATTGTTTTTTGTTTTGTACGAAGTTATATGTGGGTCTTGGGCATATACATAAAAGATTATAAAATAACTATCAGTATTTTTCCCCATGGCGGGAAAAGTCCGCGCACCTGTTCGCGCAGCCGCCATTAGGGAATAGATTCTGTCAAATAGATGCAGTGTCGGGGCGATTGGGCAGTTTTTTTTTTTGGCTGTAGATATTACAGTGCCGTGGAGTGTGTTTTTTTGTAATTTGTGCTTTGTGTTAGTACTTATCTTTGAATAAAGAATCCCAGGATAAGGAGTCAAAGCTCTATGTGTATTATTATTAAAATAGGTTGATATATTTCGGAACTTGAGTATGCTTCATGATGACTTTGTAAAGTTTATAACTTGCATAGAAATTATTTATCAAATATATTTTGAAGAATTTATTGTCACCAATAACATCGTGTGTAGATTTTTTAATCGTATCTCAGAAATATCAGTGTATATTCACCCTTGTCCGGATTTCCCAATTAAATATGTTATAAAATTATATTGTATTAGAACAAGATTATATTATACTTTAGAAAATATTAACAAAAACTTAAGAAATATAAACAAATATAAACTTATTATATGGCGTCATCAGTAGAAGTGTTTTTTTTGTACATACATATTTCCTAAGTCCCTCAATATGAGCAGTATTCGATAAGCAGAAAAACTACCTTATTAATCCTACTCAATATTTCTATATAGTTAGCAACCTCAAAGATGAAGTTTAAGCAGAAATAATATTTCTTCATTTCATATAAAGGTGTTTCCTTCATTGCTTCGACAAAAAAAATCCGAACTAATTTCTCCCGCTTGTGCTTACCACACACTATATACTTTACTAATACTAATACTACTTGTTTTTCTGCGAATTGATTTTCTCCTCAGAAAAATAAAAAACATAGAACTGGCTTTGTATTGGCAAGTTTGTTCCCATAATAAAAAAAAATAATGTTTACAGTTCGGGTAACAGATCTGGTGCTAACGATTACAAGACAGTGGCGTACCTCTTATTTTTTTAAATAGTTATAAAAATAGGAAAAAATATATCTATATATCTATATATCTCAATTTTTTTTATAAAAATAGAAGTATAACCCCAGGTACAACTAGTACGCGTCAATCAATGACGTCAGAACCTATAGACAGGTTTGTTTTGATAAACGCTTGACGCCCAGAACTAATCACAATCTAAGCGCTCCATTAAATTATTCCGAAAATGTCGCGAGATTGTCAGAAATTGCCCCTTTTTGTCGAGACGTAGCGAACTTATTTCGACTCTGGGCTCGGTGGCTGGCGTCGTTAGACCATCCCCCGAGTCTTCAGGTGAGGTTCCGATGCTTCCGGCGCCCCCAAACAAGAAAAAACATGCGATATCTAAGTGTGATTCTGGAGGAACTATAACCTGAAATCACCGGGTGTATAGTTGGTTGATGGTTGACTTTCTGTCTTTGTTTGTAGCATGTTTTTAGAGTAGTATGGATATATTTAATCTTGGCGTCAAAATAAAGGGCATTTTAACAATGGGGCACCACGTCTATAGGTTTTAACGTCATTGGCGTCAATTCTAAAATTCAAACTTTTCAATGTTATTGACAGTTACTAGTTGGGGATTGTTCGGCGAACACAATATAAAAAAATAAAAACTTTTTAAAAACAAGCTTTTATTTAAGCCATGAACTAAAACGGATAAAATAAGTTTGGGTTTTCGTTAAGATTCAATGCCACACTGCGGCAAAAGTGAGATGTTCATAAAAGTAGGTACCAATTAATTTTATCGGGCAGTGATTAGTTGATAAGCAAGTACATGCCAAAGAATATATTTTCTTTACAGTTTGCGCAACAAGCTTTTTGATTTAAAAAAGCTTGTCGCAGTTTGGCATTGAATTATCTTAACGAAAACCTAAACTTATTTTATCCGTTGTAGTAAATGGCTTACTTAAATAAAAGCTTGTTTTTAAAAAGGTTTTTTATTATTTATTTTATTTTGTGCTTTTTTAGTAGGTACCTATTTGATTCCCATCTCAGAAGGGTGGTAAAGAAATTTAATCTGCCATCTTGGGGCATCGGGCATCCGCCCTATAGGATTTAGTATGACGTCAGTCACCTTATCGTTTTCTACTCTTCAAATCCTTTCATTTGATACCCATGTCGAGGATACGGTTGTGAAGAATTAGGCAATCCGCCGTCTTGGGGAGGCCGCCATATTAGATTTATTATGACGTCATTCACCTTATTGTTTTCTATCCGTCGAGCCCTTTCGTTTGATACCCATGTTGAGAATTATTTTCCCTCTGGTGGTAAAGGTATCTTTTACCGTGCCGAACTAGGTACGCCTATGTACTTACGCATGATATGTAACCTCCTTTGGCGAGTTGCTTGATTTGCAAACAATACACTTTTTTTGCCCATAACGTATAACTTAATTGTCTATATAAGCATTTTAAACCGACGAATACTTAAGAAACACTTAAAAACAGCGAAAAATTACTTCTAAAAGACACAGCACCAGTTGCGTCAAACACAAGGTGAGGCACACTCTTGACCGATTTGCGCGTTTGTCAGATTGTGCGATTGGTATTGGTAATTGTAGGTACCTACCTATATTATTGTTTCCTTAGTTGTATCACAGATTAAAGTACTACACGTAGTATAGAAATACTGCCTAATAAGTGTCTAGATAATTATAAATACTAGATTCACCCATTAGTCATGCAGACCTTATCGCATCAATACATAAATAACATATATTATCTACCATTATTTACTTCAAAGCAAACGTATTTGCAATTGATTGGGTATGCCCCTAGTCCCTACTTCCCTACATACAAAGGAAACCACTGTTGAAAAACTATTATTATCTTGAAGATTATTTTAATTATTAGGTACTAAGGGAAATAAGTTTTTCATTATGAAGTATTGGCAACGCTGTTAAACTTTAACTAGTAAATAAATAAATAATAGAGTATAAAAAGTGCTACCCCTTACAAACATTTCAATCTACAGATGCCATTTCTATGTTTTTTATTTTTCTGAGATTTTCCCGAATAAACCTCTGACTTCTATTCCCCCAATATGGCGTCAAGGTCATTAAATTTGTGTATTATTTATTGAGTAGAATTTACTGCTAGTTGTTTTATATGCTTGCTCTGGTTTTAATTGACATTTGAAGTTTGAAGGTTAGTTTTAATCAGCTGGATCACTGATCAGCTGTCATCCATTTTTATCAAGGCATTTTTTAAAAAAATAGGAAGAAAATTTGAGAGATAGGTAAACAGTAAGAAGCTAGTTATCCACTAGGTAAATTGTAAAAAGTTGTGATTTCCCAAATACATCTTGCACAAAATTACAATTCGAAAATCAATAATAGTATGGATAGTACCTACATAGTACTTAAATTATACTCGAGTTTTGTAATGATTTTATTACTATTATTATGATTACAAGTGTTAGTTAATTTAAGATATTCACACCTATTAAGTACCTATTAGTTATATAATTTAACACAAAACTACAAGAAAAAAATAGAAAAAAATTGGTTTCTTTCAGAATTTTTCGAAACTGCAGGTAGGCATGTATCGAACAGGTCATGTCTTACACGGAATTAGAGCAGGGTTACCAAGGTTTGCGTAGAGCAACTCACCGACCTACACAGTTTTATGTTGGAGGGGTACGTATATTATTTCTAGTGTCATCTCTATTACCTCTGATGTTTCATTTCTTCTGCACGCTCTTATTCCTTCAGCTTCTTCACAGATGAATAAAGAAAGAACTAGCCCCAAGGGGCGAAAAACTATTCCTTCGGTTGTCATTGAAGATACTGACAATCCAATGATTTCACCTTATTGGCATACTACGGTATTTTCTCTTTATTTTTGAGTTTCTTATTAACTAACAACTTTCATATACTACTAATCCATGTCTATCTACTCACTCACGATGTGTGTGAATGGTTCCACTGGCAGCCTTATTGCTTATTGCCATGTGAATCTGATGCCTCAAGAGTTGATGGTTTTTTAAAAAGGCAGTTGCTATTTATACATTTGACATATATAATAGTCAGTAAACGCGACTTCTTTTGGGTTAGGCGAGAGTTATTGTCATAGGTTAACAATAACCATGTGTAAAATATTAGCCAGGACAAACATGTTTGAGATCAAAATAAGAACTGAGTTAACCACCTTCTTTCACGTAGGCGAAGGGGAACAATTGAGTGGCCAGCACGATCACACCGTGCGATTTCTTTCTGTGGGGATACATATAAAAATAAATGTATGTGGATAGGCCAAATAACTTGGATAACTTAAGGGTGTGAGTTATTGGAGAATATAGCTACAAAGTGCCAAAAAATAAACCAAGAAACTTTTGTATAAGACTTTTTTAAATAAAAAAGATACACCCATTATTCCATACAGTATTGCAATATGTCCTAGAATTTAGTTATAAGTACCTATTTTATTGACGTAAAACAAAATGGCAGCACTTTTGATATTACGATAATTAAACAACTAAAGTCTATCCAAGTTACAGAGGCAGTGGATCAAAACATTGGCCACCACGTCACCTATTCTCTTATTGGTCTGGCTGTCATAAAATGTCAAGTGTTTACGCGGCAAGCAGAATGCAGGGCCGGCTCTTCCCTCAAGTCGAGTTTCCTGCATATTTTAGATCAGATCGTGAACAGTATATTCTGTAAATTTATTTTGCTACTTAATTTAAGGGAATTTATAAAGATCCACGAAAGATAGAAACACAAATTTTAGAACTTCTAAAAGAATTAGTTCAGAATTACAAGCCACTTGGAATCTCATATTAGTCCGACCCTGGTAATCGATCGCAAGGCGGTCATGTGACTTTGTTTATATCTACTGCCGCTGTAAGGTGGATAGACTTTAGTGTACCATCAAATCCCCTCAAAATAGTTGAATGGTCGACAGAACCACTCAAAGGCAAAGATTCAATACAAAAATGTACAGGGTATTTTTCTCTGGATCATTTCAAAATGCTATTTTTTTTATGAAACTCTATATGGTTAGAGTGCTCTGGAATTATTGAAAAATATCAATAAACACAAAAAAAAAATATTTTTTTACAAACTGACAACCAACAAATAACAATTTCAATTATTGGACCTTCCTCAATAAAGTCACTGTCTAGGGCTGTTCGATCTCCGAATTTCAGTATCGGAAATCGATACTGAAAAAATATCGATAAAAGCGATAAATCGATAAAATCGATCGTATCGATAAAAACGATCTTATCGATACAATCGATCTTATCGATAAAATCGATCTTAGTGATAAAATCGATCTTATCGATATAATCGATCTTATCGATATAATCGATCTTATCGATATAATCGATCCTATCGATAAAATCGATCTTATCGATCATATTGATAAAATCGATCTTATCGATAAAATCGATCTTATCGATATACTTTGATCTTATTGATAAAATCGATATAATCAATTTTATTGATAAAGGCTCATTTAACTTTTCGTACACATTGCGAAATTGTTTCCTATAGAAGCGCAATCCTTCAGTATACATATTTTAGTAAATTTAAATATCAATAGATTTGTTGTGTTGGCTGCACAAGAAGCAGCAGTTTGGTTTTTCTGTGTCTCATCATACTTGTCCTAGGTAGAGCGATCGTCAAAGTCAAGCAACGCTGCGCGTAGTCGGTTCATGGACGGGTGATCCCTTAATATTATTTTCTTGCCTAATAAAACTTTTTTTTTCCGATTTCAAAAAAATATATTATTTTCTTGCCTAATAAAACTTTTTTTTCCCCGATTTCAAAAAAAATATAATATGTACCTCGGCGGTTTATTTGCCTCGGCCAGAGGCCTCAGCAACTAAACTCCACATGAGTCATAAAAAGTTGAACTTCAGTGCCTTGGTACATAAATAACTATTATTTGGGGATTTGATTCTATAATAGGTTTGCTGACATGATTTTAAAATCTAAGTTTTCCGTTTAAGCAACATAGCAACTCCTAATATTTTAAATAGTTTCCTTTCTTATTAGAAAATAATGAAAATGCTGAAAATGTGAAAAACAAAGTAGGCTTATTAATATGAAATTTTGTACCTGAACTTACAAAATCTTACTTAGAGACAGTTTCCGAACAACTTTATTTTGACTCCAAAATGAACAAAACTGTTCAAAAATAAGAAAGTTAACAGTGTGTATAATATCGGCCAGAGTTGTATCGTATCAGCGTCAACCTATTGGAATTGGCTAAATGATCTTTAGCAGTTGATCTCTAGTTCTATATATCTCACCATCCTCTATAATCTCACAAAAAGATACACCTACTAATTTTATATTTGTATTTTTTTCTGCCCTAACAATTTAACATTGTATAGTATAATATCTGCAGCTTGACAATAATAATAACAATAATACTCACCCTCACAATACTCCAAATTAAGATTGCCCCGCCCCCCTTCACCCAAGCAACCAAATGCTTGCGTGCTTATTGCCATTTTGTAAATATATTTCTAAAATTTTTCTAAGTAAAATATCACTATAGGACAGCTGTGGCTCATCTTCTAGTTCTACTTTCTTAACATAGCTTTACTTTCACATCTATGTTACTTAAAAATATTGTAAAAATAAGAAATGATTGTTGTACTTAAGCTAACATTTAAATTGAACATTAATATACTAAGAATAGCTCCTGCTTGATCTTATGTTGAGGCATTAATAAATAGATAATAGGTATAATCTATTTGGATCTGAGTTTCTTCCCGATGGATCTGTGTCAGCGAAACTTTTCAATCCAAGCTTTCGTCCTCGATTCACGGGACATCCTGATCACACTAGACTGATTGTTCCATTACCTGTGATGGTATTTATAAGAAAACGGAAATGGAGGGAACAGGCGAAAATGCGGGAAAATTAATAATATGATATTAAGGTGATTGGTACGCCAAGAACTATGTAAAAATAAACCCTGATCACGGTTTAGATTATTAGGATGTTTAAGGATTTCAATGGATTCAAGGATTTTCCTTTGGATGGGATGGGCCGATTTTGATAGGATTTTGATATCACTAAGCAAAACTTGGTGCCCCGTGTCCAGATAATGTTTGGCAAGTGCAGAATGGCCCGGTTAACGCAACTGTATACAACGTTCATGTTCCTTAACATGCGTTGATATAGTACGTCCCATTTCTCCAATATACACTTGTCCACATGAGCATGGCACACGATATACACCATTCGTAATTAATGGTATAATATCCTTAATCGATTGGTAATATTGGGATAATTTAGGGAGCGTCGAAAATCTTGTTAGTATATTATGTCGATTTCGAATTTTGGAGATGCGATCGGTTATGTTATGGATATAAGGAAGGAAAGCCATAGTGGTCGGCAGGTCATTTACGTGTTTGTCAGTATTATTGTTGTCCTTATTAAACTTAATACTTAATAGAGCGTGTAACATTACTAATTAAAACTCATCCATTCCCGACAGCCACAAAAGATTCCTTATCTCCCGCGACTCCCAAATCCCTCGTTTCTACGGTCTTCCTAAAATCCATAAAAATGACATTCCTTTATGACCTATAGTTAGCACTATTAGTTGTCCTACATACAAACTCTCCAGATATCTTGCGACTTAACTAAAACCTTTTGTATGAAATACCGACAGCTTCATAAAGAATTCGTTTCATTTTGTGGAAAAATTAAAAGGTTTTAAACTAGAGTCGACAGATATTCTTAAGTTCACGTATTTCTCTTTTAATAATCGACCTTTTGAACAAACTTCTGGTGCTGTTATGGGTTCTCCCTTGTCTCCCATGATAGCCAACATATTTGTGGAATCTTTTGAACAACAAGCTCTTGAATCCGCAGATTTAAAACCAAAATGTTGGTTTATACAGGGTGTTCCTCAACCTATACGCATAAACTTGGGAAATTGTAGCAAAGGACAAATAATGGCCAATTATCGAAAAAAATGTAATAAAATATTTTTTGTATCGGAGATACAGTGAAAAAACATTTACAGATAATAAAAAATTAAGAAGATAACAAGTCATGATAACACGTACGGTATTTAGCAGTACTTTGTTGTTAGCTGTCTTCAATGACATCTTAACTGTAAGACGCTATTCCTGTTTATTTTCAGGCGATTAGAACAAAAGTATGGTACGTAGTTTTACAAATGAAGAACTTATGGGCATATGGTACTAGCATATGGAGAAGCACAGTGGCTGCATGCTGCATCTCATCTTTATGCTCAAAGATTACATCCAGGATGTGAGGTTTTTTGCGTGTTCAGCGAGGCAGAGAAACTGTACTAGAACACTTTCAGCGCAATTTGGAATATCACATCAAACAGTTTCTCCAAAACAAAAAATATTTTATTATATATATTTTTTTTCGATAATTGGCCATTATTTATCCTCTTCTACAATTTCCCAAGTTTATGTGTATAGGGTATAGGTTGAGGAACACCCTGTATATGTGGATGACCCTTTTGTAATTTGGCCTCACGGGGAGGTTGCCCTTCCCATTTTCCTGCATCACCTTAACTCCCTGCACAAAAACATAGTTTACCATGGAGGTTGAAAAGGACGGTTTTCTTTCTTTCCTGGATGTGTTGGTCTCACAGAGGATCGATGGTTCTCTAGGACACTCGGTCTACCGGAAACCAACACATACAGATAGGTACTTAAATGGTTTCTCCTATCACCACCCATCCCAAAAACAATCCGTTATTAATTTCTTAGTTTATCAAGCAATATCCCTCTCCGAGATAGAGAACTGGGTCATCTTATTAATGTTCTATTTGCCAACAATTATTCTTATCAGGAGTTTACTAACCATAACAATAATACTAACAGACGCGTAAATGACCCGCCGACCGCTATGGCTTTCCTTCCGTATATCCATAAAATAACCCATCGCATCTTCAAAATTCTAAATCGACATGACATACTAACCGATTAAGGATATTATACCATTGAGTACGAGTGGTGTATATTGTGTGCCATACTCATGTGGACAAGTGTATATTGGAGAAACGGGATGTACTGTATCAACGCGTGTTAAAGAACATGAACGTCATATACGGTTGCGTCAACCGGGCCATTCTGCACTTGCCAAACATTATCTGGACTTACGGTACCAAGTCTTGCTTAGTGATACTAAGATCCTATCAAAATCGTCCCATACCATCCAAAGAAAAATCCTTGAATCCATTTAAATCTTTCCTACTGAACATCCTAATAATCTAAACCGTGATCAGGGTTTATTTTTACATAGTTCTTGGCACGTGTTTTTCACAAATACGTGGCAAAACCAATCATGTTAATATCATATCATTAATTTTAAGAGCAATCAGTCTCAGTGTGATTGTCGTGCCCTGAGGATGTCCCGTGCAATAGAGGACGAAAGCTGACGTGGGATCCATCCGGAAGAAACTCAGATTTATCACATTCTGCCTGTGGATATTTCCAATCAAGATTATAATCTATTTGTTTATGGGGATTTCCATACTGAGTTTTTTTTAAATGGCATGTACCTAATACTTCATATTACAAGTGCAAAGTGAACCTTGATGCCAGCAATCTGACCTGGTCGAAGAACAATAAAAATAAGAGTTATTGCAACCTTGATTGTTGGCAACAAGATTTGATACAGGTTGCGAATCAGATTAGGACCCGATGTGGGAAAGCCCCTAAATATCAACCTCCAACTTGACTTTCATTTCCATTTAGTCCTGTTCCAAACTCAATTTATGGACACGATTGTGCCCTGTAATCCCTTATATTTGACCATCTATTGGACTAACATATTAGAAACATAAAAAGTATGTTTATTGCCCTTATGCTTATGAAGTAGTTTATTATGTCAGTTGAATAAACATATTGTCTCACTTTTCTGCTGCTGTAATATTGAGGTAATGTGTAATAGTTTTGCCGAAATCAATATAAGCTACACTGGCCAAGCCAATTCTTAGCTTGATAATGTGATTGTTGGGAAATTATGATTCTGATTTTCTTTCATTACTTGACTACATGATTATATCGACATTTTAATTAACAGTAGGTATGTGATGGTAATAAATGGTGGCTCTACCATGAAAATAGACCAGCATACAGAAAACAGCTAAAGTATCTAGTATGCAGTTTCCAGTGCTGTAGATTTAAAAGGAAAAAAATAGTTATATTCACAATCAGATAAACCCAGGAGACACCCCAAAAAATGCACCAAAAATTGTAAATCTAATGTATTTTACTTTTGTATAGATAATTCTTACTGTGCCTAAAAGTTATAAAATTATCCTCAAAAACATTACAAACAAAACATTAAAAGAAATAAATGTAAAAGCAACTGTGGAGCAGGGCTATATTTGGGATCTGTAGGCCTCTAGGCTGAACATGTGGTCCGGGTCATAAAGAGTATATTTGGTTGCCTGTATCAATATAATTTTATTTACAACTATCTGGAAAAGCTGGCACATTTGAAAGGATATTTTTAAAGTATGCATAGATAATGACACTACCTTTAAGAACTGAGCAAACACAAAAAAGCTAGAGTACACAATACTTTTGTGTGCAGTTAATCTGTAGACTATATGTAATAGGTCCTTTTCATTTATTGTATTTTTTACTATAGGGGTACATTAAGCCCAAGAAGAAATTTTTGTATTTTTTTTTTCGGCCGCAAAATTCCAAAAACATTATTTAATTAAATTCTCGTTAGGGCCGTGACATCACTGACATCACGGTCCTAGAGAATTTAATTGGCTGAAATATTGCGTAGTTGCTGCGTTTCTGCAAGCTGTATGGACAATATATCGATTTGGTTTTAATGTTTTGACGGAGAGCTGACGATTTTAAATTTTAGCAAAAACGCCAATATTATGGGGTTGTAGTTTCAATTTCCCATCTAATATAATGTCTGTGCATGCCCAATATTGATTAGTACTTGGTCATAGAAATCGTGGCAAAAAGGGCTCCTCTCATTAGGTACAAATTTCGCGGCAAAAAGTTTACTATTGTTTATTTTTCAAAAACAATAGTCATTTCTGAAATTACGGGGTGGGTATTTTTTTTTATTAATAAGAAGTATGTTATTTCGATTATGTGAAAATTACCTATTAATACCATAGATAGCTTGACCACCGCTGGGTAAATGGATGTATATTAATAACAGAAATATGAAACAAAAATAAAAAGTGTCCAGTGATAAATTCTGGCACAGTAATCATGAAGAAAAAACAACTTCCGCTTGAACTCACAGTTTTGATTTTATTTTATATTCAGGCCCTTTTCCATTAAACCCTGAGGTTGTCATCCTTATTATATTTAAAACATATCTTTTAGCAGCCAATTCTTCCCTCAAAGTCTTCAGAATTATGTGTTTTCCTGTAAATAATACATTTACAAATTTAAAACCACTGATAATTAATTAAATCAATTCCACAAAACATTATCTATTCCTATATATATTGTTGATATGAACTCCTCAATGAACTCTTACACCACATGATCTATTGGCGTCTTTGTCTGTTATAGTACAGGCGGATTGAAGTTGACTGAATAATACTTAATAACTAGATATTTTTTGAGAAATTCATGTGATAATTTATAATATCATGAACATTAAACCGGATGGAAGGTTGAGTGTACCTACATCATTGGAAGAGGATCTAAGAGAACCAATTCGATGTAGTGAACTAACTACCCAATTTCCTTTTTTTAATATACCTAGTTACTGAATTTATTCTACTTTGGTGATGCACACTATATTATGTATTACGTTCACTTCATTTGGGTGATAAAGTTTAGTTTAAAGTCTATATCCAACAGATCTAATGAATAAACAGAATGACTTATAGTTAAAAGTTTACTAATTGTTGGTTATGTCTTCATTTACATTTTCATTAAAAATGTGCTGCTGGAGATGAAACAAACTATATAATGTGTTATGATTTACATTTTAAGAAATCTGACAATTTTATTGTTCTGAACTTCATTTTGCGATACACATATTAGTCACTATTGCCTTCTATGATATTTAACCATAATCCAAAATATGTCAAAAGCCATTTTAAGTCATCTCTATATAGTACACGGTTGGAAGTTTAAGCAATTAATTTCACTGTCTCCTACTGCGTAAATATTTGAATACATTGCTGAATAATTGTAAATGATTTTTTCATGCAAAGGTCGATATATATAATTAAGTTATACATTGTGTAATATATAAAATTCTAATGGAATTCCATGATAACAAAAATTAAATATGTTTCTAAAAATACCATGATAATGCAATTTATATTTATAATTGTTTTGGGTCAATATTTGCAAACTTGATTTTGTACTAATAAACTTTTAAATCTCTCTGATCTCCAAGTTTAGGTATTTACTTACTTTTATCTGTGTTTGCAATTACTACCTTATGTTGTGGCCAGTGTGGTTTGATTATTATACTCTTATTTGTGTGACATTCAAATTCTTGTCAGTACTATCTTACAAATATTTGGGTAACAAATAATATTTCCAATTTAATTTTGTGATGGAATGGCCTTCATTAAAAGATTGGTGGAGACTGAAAAAATGGAAAAAGTACAGGAGAGCTAGTGACGATACTGAATCATCGGAGTCAATTTGTTTTTGTGACGAATGCTTTAACGAAAATGTAAGATATAAATTTTGTTTACACAGATAAGAAATATTCACTGTTAGCTTCAATTTCCTTCAAATGGCCTTATATAAAAATAAACAAATTATAGTTATAGTATTATTCTTATCTCTCATGAGTCAGTGTGTCAAAACAGTTTATTTTTCTGTAAAAAAGATGTTTTATATTGGAACCACTCCTAAAGATTCTGGATCAGATTTTTCACTGGTAATTATTTCGTTCTGTTGATATTTTGTCTATTATTTTTCACTCACATTTATTAATATTGCTTTTATGATTAGCACATAATTATTATCATTATCATTTTTTCGTCTCAATAAACAGTTTTTGTCAAACAATCAATGTTACAATCTCTTCGATCAAGAAGAACATCGTTTATTCCATTGCTTCATAATTTAATTATTGCAAGTACCCAAGAAATTAAAAAAAATAAGTTCGGGCAGACATGCAAAAAATTTAGTTTTTGTTCTGTAGTTTTCAAGTCACAATGTTGTTAAGGTGCATATTGAGTAAGGGTGAAAAATTTAAAGGCTGCTAGACCAATTTGATATTTTGAGTAATAATAGAAAAATCAAAGTAAGCCTCTGAAATTTTCCACACTTACTCAGTTTTTCATTCTGTACATGTTTCCTTGATACTATTTTGTCATAAAACCTACAAAAGGGCACTCCATTGTGGTGAAATATTAAATTTTTTCAAAATGTACAAGACACATGATTTTTCGAAGCTAAAATTATGCCACAATGTTACAAAACAAGCAAGGCTGAACCCCCAATGCTCCAATTTTATCTCGATTTTTTTGGTCTTTTACAAAAGTTGTTTCACCTATCTGGGGACACACTGTATATTGTATAATATTTTTGGGAATTATGAAATTTACATTAGTTGGCACATTTTCAAGAAATTCAAATAATTTATACCATTCACCGTGCTTGATGCCCCAGCTGACATAAAAATAAAACTAAATAATCCTAATAATAGTGCAAAAGTTAGATGTCAAATAACATGTAGTTTTCAAATTTCTTATACATTTCTATGTGAGACAATATGGTACCTATCCAACATGCCACTAAAACGTTAATTTACTAGATGGAATTATTTCTGAATTATAAATTATGATACGGTGTAAATAGATATTAAATTTCTTCAGTATGGTTGAGATGAGGCTAAGACTTTTAACAAGTATAATACCAGTAAAGTACTTTCACATATTATAATTAGACATAATTTCATCTCAGCAAATGCCACCTCTATATAGCAATATTTTTAATTTTAATGTTTTTGTTTTTATTTAGGGTGATTTGGAACTATGCGATCCAAACGATGGGTGCTTAGATCCTCAGGATATGGATGATGATGAAGGCAAGGTGGTTGTTGTGGGCGTGTGTGCTATGGAAAAGAAAACACAGAGTAAACCAATGAAGGAGATTTTGACCAGACTGCAAGAGTTTGAATATATCAAAGTTACAGTCTTTCCTGAAGATGTAATTTTGCACGTAAGATTTTAATAAATTTCGAGTCCATTTATAGTGGTGCAATATTTGGTATAGATTTGCACAAATCACAAGGTGACAACATATGCACCTCAAAGCTTCACCTTAAAATTGTTTATTTTCTTGTGGACTTGAATTATCAGTTGCTATATTGACAATGCTCTATTGTTCTATTTTACAATAGAAACTCAAAAACAGGCAATTGAACCTGTAAACTATATTTTGTTCCAATATGACGAGGCAAATTTCAAAAATTTTATTTTTAAGTAATGGAAAGAAATCTTGTATTTTTTAAGTGAACAGATTCTAAATTATTTATATTTCTTAAAACAAGACACAGATAATATAACCTCCAGATGAGTCTTTGGAGAAATATGTCAAACTGACATGTACTTTTGACTATAAATAAGCTACAAGAACAGTATGTATTTGATGTAATATTAAAAATATAATTTATTTCTAAAATAAAGGAAAAAATATGTATTTAAAGGAAGTGCAAGAAAAATAAGGGAATAGGACCGACCCGCTGAAATCGAACTATGTATGGAAAAGTAATAATAATAATAGCCTCAAAAGTTCATGTCAGTTTGGCAGTTGTCGCTAAGGAGCCTTCTGTTGTGATATAGGTACATTCCAATCTGGATCTATATTTTCAGAAACCTGTCGAAGAATGGCCAGTATGCGATTGCCTAATATCTTTTCACTCAAAGGGTTTTCCTTTGGATAGAGCAATACAATATGCCCAGTTGCACAATCCATATGTCATTAACAACCTCCACATGCAATACGATATCCAGGATAGGAGAAAAGTGTATTCCACTTTGCAGGCCGAAGGGATAGAAATACCAAGATACGCTGTGTTAGACCGAGATAGTCTAAACCCGACAGGTATTGGAATTATGACTTAAGTTTCCTGTTAAGGGCATGTTCTCAAAACCTCTACTGCACCATTTCTATAAGTATAGTTGAACTATGTTCTCCTGATCTCAATCAATAGTGTTGGTCCAGTTTCCAGTATCGGGTGGTGTGAACTATAAAATAGATCACAAAACTATTGCAGTTATTAGAGCTTGGAGCTGGATCACCTGACAATGCCTTCCACTCCATGCCACAGGTGATCCCCGCTCCTTATTTGTGCGCGATAATACGCCCGCGCAGTCCCCACCTTTCGCAGGCCACGGTTGCCACTTTGCGCGATATATGCTCTGATTCGAGGGATTTTTGAGGCCTGCTAGTGACAAAGGAATATTCACGTATTTTCAGGATATTTGTTTAAAACTGCACTAAATGAATTAAAAATTAATAATGTTTCTTTCTCTTGTCATTCCTCAACGATTTTGTTTAATTTTACGGATTTTACTGATCCGCATAGTCCCTGATGCTTCCTAGCATCTTGCGGTTTAAAAGCTAAAGCCTTTTTTTTACATTTCTTCATGAACTAGTTCATAACAGCCTAAGGTGAGCAAGTGGAAATTTAAAATTTTTATTTCTTATCTGGATTTATCCAGTGGTGTCAGAATTAAAAAAAAAAACGTTAAATCATTTTTGTTTTTTTTTACTAGAAAAAAAATCGTAGTAGGCCTTGAAAATTGAGATTAAGACCTGAAACTTCGTGCCAAAATAGAGTTTTTTGTGACCTACCCTTAGAAAAAAAAAACGGCTAAATTCGGATAAAAAATAAAAATTTTAGAGAGGTGTCTCGATTCCAAACGGGCCACACAGTATGAATTTGGATCCATCGATTCCTTCTAGGTAGTAAAAACTTTAAAAAAGTAAAAAAGCTATAAAAGTAATTTATTTTAATTAAAACTGATTGGATAGGAATATAATTTAAAGTTGGGTGGATTTTTAAGGAAAATAGGTATTTATGGAATATTGTATGCCTGTGCGCTGGGGCAGTCTTTCTATCCTAGGGTGGCAACTGCAACACTGCTTGCGGGGCGACGCAGTCATTGTTCGATTCAGTTCCAAGTAATTTGAATTTAATTATCGTAATCGTAGTACTTCGAAATACCACGTTCGTTTAAGACTAAAAGTGTTATTCCTAATGGGAAAAAGTTCGTTATTTTGAAGGCAGCGGCCGTTTTCACCAGTGTTATGACTAATAAATGCCCTGTATAGGCGTTTGAACAAATCACACTATTAGAAGAATATTTTTTCTAATAATTTATCGAAGAAAATACTCAGACAAGAGTGGACGTTTGATTCGAAGATGTTGCACATTGTAATTCTTCCATGACGGCTTGTTTTACATAATTCAAACATGACTTATATGACGCGTACTTATGTCTGTCTTTCTATCAGCAAATGAACAAAGCCTGCGATTATTATTTACTATTGAAACCTATCGGGGCTTGGAAAATAAAACAATCCTGTATGGGTTTGTCCTTATTTTCTTGATTTTAAGTCTCGGCAAAAATTCTTTTTAATACAATTCTTTAAATTTCTGCTGCCTAGGTACTTAAAATATTGGCAAAGTGATAAAAAGTGATTGTGTTTGTTAATTTTTTTCATTTTTGTTCCACTCTGAAATGAGACAACATCGCGCAATCCCCTTTCCCAATCTAACGTATTCCCCCCCCCCTTCCCATTGCCTAGGGAGAGGTAATACCTCTCCGCTAAGCGCTTTCAGCCAGGCTCCAGCGGTGTCTATTAAGCACGGACAAACAATGATTCACCCCATTTTCTAAACATCGGGTAAATTTTTTTTTTGTTTTTCGACTTTATTGGGCTCCCTGATTATGTGGTTAAAATTAATGTACTGATAACCTGTACACCCTGTATAATTTTGTCCCAAGGTAGGACACCTTCCCCTATTTCAAGTCCTGAAACATTATACATGTAGGGTCCTCGAGATTTTTACATGCATAATTGTATGCTTTATGCATTTTTAAAAACTATTTCATCTTGGTTTGCAGACCATGAATTAGTCGAGTCTGAAGACCATGTGGAAGTGAATGGTGTAGTTTTTAATAAACCGTTTGTGGAGAAGCCAGTTTCAGCGGAGGATCACAATATTTATATATACTATCCAACCTCTGCTGGCGGAGGGAGCCAAAGATTATTTAGAAAGGTAAGAAATAGGCAAGTATTTACTTGTAATCAACTGAAAAACCTTTTAGATTGGAAGTCGCAGTAGCGTCTATTCCCCAGAATCACGAGTTAGGAAAACTGGCAGTTTTATTTATGAAGACTTCATGCCCACAGATGGAACAGATGTTAAGGTAAGAGAATATTGAAGGCAAATTTGAAAATATATATTCTACGTAAAAGTAGTGTGAACCAAAATAAAGGGTTGACTGGCTCCCCTTAGAAGCCACATCTAAATTCTTCTGTGGTTGCACTATATACCTATATGGCAACCTATACCTCGCAAAAGAGATGTACGACTTGGGGAATAATTTGGCGGCAATTTTAAACCCTAAATGAGGCGGAAAATTTGAAATGATTTATTTGGGTGGGTTCCATAAATAATGTATTATTAATGTGAAACAAAGTATATAACTATGGAAATTATACAGCTTAATCAAAACAACATATTTTAATCATCATAAAGAAAACAAATATAGGATTGTTTAATTTTTTATTAGGTTTTTCGCCACCAAACTGATTGAAAGACAACTTTTTCAAGTTGCCTCGAAAATTCATAAATTCTTAACACTAAATGGACGAAACTTTAAACGTGTAACTCAAAAAATAACTTCAACAAATTTGTTTTCTGAGCTTTCGGAGGATAAATCTTCCTCCTTTCTCAAAGATCATGTCACGTCAAAGTGAAGTGACAGATTAATAAATTTCAGGTTAAAATGTCATGACAACAGAAACAATAGCCTAGCCACCTGCCTGATATTGTACCCTGTGTTTTATCTAATTATCTATACTAACTTCTCTTTGAATAAGTGGCAATAATATTTTACTGAATTCCACTGAACATTCAGCAACACAGTTGCCCGTATTTCCTAGAATAAATGCAGATTCTTTAATTTTTCGTCTATTTCCTACTTCTTCTTTTAGAATTGGTTTGGAACTATCCCACAATATCCTATGATTGTTATTAAAGGAATGTTCACATATTTTTGACTTCGAAATTTGATTTTGCCTGATATAATTTTTATGTTCTTTTAAACGAACGTTATATAGGATTGTTATTGGTACATTATACCTGAGATATTATAAATAATTATTTATAGAAAACGTGAAAATATTTTTAATTAAGTAACATTCTCATAACACTTTTTCTTTTGGCAATTATTTCTTTGAATACTTTTAATAATACAGTAATGTCCGGATATAAAGAGTTTCAAAAATTAACTAAATATGGTTTGTTATATCCGAAGTTCGTTATAACCAGTAATGAATATATGTTATGAGTAATGTTATGGATACATTTTCGTATATAAGGAAAAAAAGCTCGTATTACTACACAAAGAAAATTAACTCAGGAAAAATAATTCAGGGCAACTGTGGAGTAAGGTAAATTATGTCAATAATAGAAGAAAGGGCAGTGATTCCTTAAAGATAAAAAATGAAACTAAAAATTCGATTATGCAAGATCCTATTCAGGTTGCTCAACATCTCAATCAATATTTTACTAGAAATAGGCAAATAAATTTTAAGGCTAGAAAATTATAGGCCAAAAACAGTAATGTTATCCAACTCATTTTTTCTACTGCCGGATGTCACAAAGACCGAAATCCTACAACCGTTAAAATTGCATAAGTCTCCAGGCTTTGAGGGAGTTACTGCTGAACTTCTTAAGGCTGCAGTAGATGAAATCTCGATGCCTATATGCCACCTAATCTATTTTATTTTCGAAACCATACGGTGCCTAACAGACTTTAAGCTAAATGTAGTGGTTGATAAAAGAGGAGAATGCTTGGCAAAAATATTTGAAAGGGCACTCGGAGACAGACTCGTTAGATTTTTGGAAAAAAATAATGTTATCTCCAATTGCCAGTATGGTTTCAAAAATGACGTATCTACTAATGATGCAATTAGTGCTATCATTTACCAAATTACTGGATGCATAGACTGAAGAAAGCCATCACTCTGTATTTTTCTCGATCTTGCCAATGTCTTCGATACTGTCAAATTATGGAGGCCTTGGCAGACGTGGGAATCAGAGGAAAAACTCAAGATCTTTTAAAAATTATAAAATTATATTATATGACAGGAAGCTGATGGTCAGGTTCGGTACAGCACTTAGTGGAGAGGAGAGCATTAAATTTAGAATTCCACGGGGGACAGTCCTCGGACTGCTGTTGTTTTCTATATATGTCAACAGTTTGTTATTGGTCCTAATTCGAAGCAAAATTGTCTGCTTTGCTGATGATACGGCAGTGGTCTGTTCAGCTGACACCGGACAGGACCTTAAGATCATAGCTAAGAAGGATTTTAGATTAACCAACTTGTGCATGAGATCAAAATTATTATTTATATATTATGAAAAGACCCACTTTTGGTCCTTACTCAAATAGAGTAATTTGAAGATCTCTGAAGAATTAAACAGAAAGGTTCTTATAAAATCTGTAAATAAGATCACATATTTGGGAATACTATTGACTCACACATATATTATGTTATATATACACCAGGGTTCGCAGATATATATCAAGTGATATATATCGCGATATATATCTTGATATAAATCGCGATATTTATGCCTAAATAAATATCAAAATTTGGATATATATCAAATAAATAAATTTATTATATTTGTCTTAAATCTGGCAACATTGGCAACAATGTGATTTTTTAAACGTGTTTGGTTTATTCGGTAATTCCGTTAGATCAGACAACTTGCCTAGTATTTTGTATGGCACGACCTTATTGTAACTGGTGTTAAGTGGAATATTTTCGGCAAGACAAGAGTGTTTAATTAATAACAGAAACAAAATGCCGCGAGAGAAAAATCCGATATGGAACTATTTTCAATGCAAATCAAAAGAAAATAATAGTGGCAAATGGGCAGTTTGCAAGAAGTGTGGTTTAGAGATGCAAGGTATACCTCAAAGGATGACCAAACATGTTCAGAATTGTAATAACAATGACAATGATAAAGATACACCGTCTGGAAACACTTCTACCCAGATCCAAGACCAAGACACAAATAAAACAAGTGAAGGACAAAGAAATAAAAGTACGTACTTACCTAAATTTATTTTTATACCATAAATTTTTGTTCTGCATGAATCGTAGTTTATATTTTCATTTTGTAATTTTGTCAGTTTTTGCAAAGCAAAAAATAAATAATTGTTTTTACCTCCATACTTAAGCTTGATGCTTATGCTTGATATTTATTTATTTTTGGAAACATATTTTTAAAGGTAATTATAAACTGTACATTACTTCGAAAAATATTCTTTGCTTTAAATTATAAATTTGGAGATAACATATTCAACATCCAACAGTTACTTAATTTTGTAATTTACATTTTAAAATGAACTTTTGGGGTTGCAAATTATTTAATTTTTATTTTGGTATTGGTAATAAAGTAAGTAATAAAATATTGCACCTTCACACCATCAGAAACTGATTCACCAGCTGCCAAGAAAAAAAAAACTCTTCCAGCTCCTGCTAGTCTCAAAATTGTTAAAGATTGCAGTTTCATAGCAACTTCCGCCCAATACGCCCACGAAATTAATCTGCAAGTAGCAAAATATTTTTATGCTACAAATACCCCCTTTGCACATGCTGATAACCCCGAATTTAAAAGCATGTGCAACATGTTAAGGTCGGGTTTTAAACCTCCTTCAAGTAGAAAATTGGCAGATGAGTTATTGGAAGATGTTTACAAGAATGTTATGAAAGACGCCAAAGACAGATTAGAAAATGCAAATTTATCTATGTCTTTAGACGGTTGGTCCAATGTACACAATGAACCCATCGTATGTTGTTCCGTCACCACCGAATATGGGGAATCTTTTTTGGTAAAAACAATCGACACATCTGGAAATGCACATACTGCCGAATACCTGAAAACAAAAACAGTGGAGGCTATAGAAGAAACCGAAAAGTTCTTTGCAGCTAAAGTGACAAGCTTTGTTACCGATAATACTGGAAACGTGGCGAAAATGAGACGTTTGTTAGAAGAAGAAACCCCAAAAAATAATATTATTCAGTATGGATGCTCTGCGCATATATTACACCTACTAGCTTCTGATATACAAATACCAGGTTTACTGGAGCAAATTGTGAAAGTCATTAAATATTTTCGAAATACTCACTTACCAGCTGCATGGTATAAGGAAGCTAAAGGAAAAAGATTAATCACCCCACAACAAGTTCGATGGAATACTGCTTCTGATGCCATAGAGTCTTACCTAGAAAATCGTGGTATACTAGTTCAATTGTGTCAAGACAAGAAGGAATTAATTGACAAAGATATTTTCAGAATTGTCAATGATATTAATATAACAATTAATGCAAAGGATTTTTTGCGACGCATGAAACCAATAGCCGTGTCTCTTGATAGGATGCAGAGAGATGGAACAACTATAGCTGTGGCAGTAGAAATATGGAAAAAATTGGAAAATGACTTGCATGGACAACCAGCGAATGTGCTTAAACAATTCAAGAAACGTAAAGAAATGGCTTTAACTGATGCACATTATTTGGCTAATTTGTATGACCATAGATTTCAAGGAAATAATTTAAATAATGAAGAAAAGCATGTTGCTTTTGAGTACCTACAGAGATTTAACCCAGAATTTGTTCCAATAGTAATGGCAATCAGCACTGTTTCAAAACCGTTTCCATCATATTTATTTGGGCTACACTTTAGAACAACACCCCCTATGACATGGTGGAAATCGGTTAACTTAATTGACCATGAAAAATATTTTAGGTGGGCTGACGTTCAAAAGGAGTTTTTAAAAATGTGCTCTATGTTATTAACAGCTGTGTCTGCCACTGCTGGGCTAGAACGAATATTTTACACATTCGGCCTTGTACATTCAAAACTTCGAAACAAATTAGGAAGTGAAAAGGCTGGTAAATTAACGTTTATGTTTCGATATTTTAACCAAAATAAAAGTACGTCCAATATAGCATCAAATTTAGATTTTGTTTGGGATCAGGGCACTGAAGCCTCAGGATCAGGAAATCTGCAGAGTGTAGCAGCAGAAGCAGAGGTGGATCTCTTAGAGGATTCTGATGCCGATAATATGGATGACTTGCCTCTAGCACGCCTTTTGTAAATACAGAATGATTTGTATTTGTGTTGGTTTTTGTTCAGAAATATGAATTTTATTTTCAAAAGTATATTTTATTTTTTTATAAGGTTTTTAGTCTTTGTTTTATTTATTCAGGTACTTTTAAACTTTTACCTATTAATAAACTAATATTTTTTAAACAAAAATAAAAATATCCGATATATATCAAAATATCCGATATATATCGTTAATATCCGATATTTTGATATTTTCAATAAATATCATGATATTTACGATCCCTGATATACACTGTGTATACATATGTCTGTATAAAAATAAAGACATGTTAAATAAAATTAATCACAGATACCCTACACGACAAAGGCAGAAAGGTGACGTCCCCAACCACCCACAAGTCCATCAAACAAAAACATTTTATATATTTCTGCTAAATTGTTTCATTCTTTGCCTGAGATATATAAGTTCTACCTGGCTGGATTCAATTCTCTAACCTTCATAAAAAAAACAGATTAAAAAAATCTTGTCTGGCGATCGTTTGCTGATCCGGAATATCCTCCTACACTGAAAGAAATGAATCGTAACTGCTGCCACTCAAAATAAACTTTAATTTATAACCACAGATGACCAATACTGGTTTATTTGGTATAATTGTTCATGCTACTATCGATTACATTTATCTGTATAATTATGATTTAAATAATATGTTTTACTGTTAAGAAAAAGGAACGTGTTTGTTTTGTCTAGAATTATGGCAAAATGTAATAGAGCAATAAATATAAACCAGAAGTTTGCTGTAAACAGCTTTGTTATAAGTGGATTCAACTGTAATAATGTATTTTCAAGGAACAAAAAATACTTGTTTCTGAATTTTTAGGTATCATTTTTTTATTCCTTAGAACTATTACTAATGAAATTTGTTTCATTTTGCTTGTTTAGAAAACAAAAACAAAAGAAAACTTGCTAACTTAAATTTTTACCACTTCACTTTGCTTCAAAAATGCACTAAAGTGAAGTGATTTCTAATAACGCTCTTCTTTGATATGCTTCAATAATTTTGCTGGCGTTGATCTGCAGTTAACAGGTGTACTTGTTGCTGAATCTCTGTCTTCGGTTAATTCTATTTGCTCTAGAAATGCGGCTCTCTTTGTCGCATCGAGAATTACAATTTCTCCGTTTATCTTATTTCCACGAGTTACTTTCTGAATTGAAATGTATTTCTTGGGTGGTTTTAACACTTTCTGCATTCTTTCGTGTTGCATTAAAAAAATCTGTTTATTAAAATGGATATAAATGGAGCCCTTCCAGAGAATATTCTTTTCAATGACACCTAGTACTAAGCCATTTTCTAAATTCAGTTTCTTCTCTTGGAAACCTACAATTCAGAAAGAAATCAGAAAATATCAATCAAAAAACCATATTATTTGGCAAAAAATTACTATTTACTTACCTATGGAACGTATAATTTCACAATCTGTATGTAAAAGTCACTTCGCATTTTTAAAATGCTTTACAAAGCAAGTCTTTTTTGATCCCATAAATATCAAAATAAAAAGGTATTAACTGTACAAATATAAATAAAAAAATCGCTATAAAAACTAAAAAAGCGTCTCTTAAAAAATATGTCACAGAGACTTTTATGATTTTACCAGCCCATTTATAAAGTATAATACAATTTTATTCGTACTGTATAAAACAATTTAAATAAGGAATAAGGTAGCCACCTTTCAAACTGGCAATATAAGGTTAAAAATGGCGGGGAATTCCATCTCTTTTCTTGTCTTGCGTCTTCCCGTGCGTGATATTGCCAAAAGCGGTATATGTACTATACACACGACTAGAAAATGTGGACAATACTGGTTAGCCTCCTATCACCATGACGATATTATCAATAATATTTTTGTAAATAACAGGAAGTAGAGAAATTATAGCATAAAATAACTATTAATGAAAATTGTTTTTAGGTTTATACAGTAGGACCAGATTATGCCCATGCCGAAGCAAGAAAATCTCCAGCTCTGGATGGGAAAGTGGAAAGAGATAGAGAAGGGAAAGAGATTCGTTATCCAGTTATACTCAGTAACGTGGAGAAATTGATTTCTCGCAAAGTTTGCCTGGCCTTCAAACAGGCAGTTTGTGGATTTGACCTGTTAAGGGCAAATGGTAGGTACAATTTTTATTGAGCCTGACATACTTTTTTTTATAAAATCCAAGGATTTTTATATTGTATGAATCTTACTACTTATTATATAGATAATAAAGTTTGTATAATTTTCCAGGAAAGTCTTTTGTCTGTGATGTAAATGGCTTTAGTTTTGTGAAAAACTCGAACAAGTATTATGATGATTCTGCTAAGATATTAGGAAATATGATATTGCGGGAACTAGCACCAACATTGCACATACCATGGTCAGTTCCATTCCAGTTAGATGATCCACCAATAGTTCCTACAACATTTGGGAAAATGATGGAACTTAGATGTGTCGTTGCTGTAATAAGACATGGTGATCGAACTCCTAAACAGAAAATGAAAGTCGAAGTTAGGCATCCAAGGTAAGAATATAGTTCAAGATTTCTTGACTGAATCATTATATTATTCCCAGTGGGAGACAGTTTCAAAAGCACTGCAATAGAATTTATAAAATATGGTCATAATTTATTTATTTGACATCAAGCAAAAGTTATATAGTTTAAAGAATCTGGATCGGGCTACAACTTACAATATATAGATAACTTATTAACACTACAGTACATATAACAAATTTACTCGCTATTTATAAATCCCCTAATAAATGGCATCCCAGGTTAAACCTTCTTTGCACTGGTGGGCAGAAGTTTCAATACTCTACGAGTAGTAATGGAAACTTACCGGTAATGTTTTTTCCTGTAACTTATGGTAAGCTCTGCAAATTTAGGTAATTTATGGTACAAATACAAATAAATATTCATTCGTGCCAGAAATACATTTGTTAAAGATTAAACATCACTTACATAGTAAAAATACAATACCACAGCATATATGTAGTTATCTCTGCCGTAATAATAACAAACAGGGAAACAAGAAGACAGACAATTAGTAAAAATAAAATAGACGTGGCATTTAAAATGTTTAATAAAACTGTTATATTATTTGAAATTGCATGAGCTCTGCTATGGAATAAAATGCATTAGAGGACAACAAATTCTTTGAATTGGTTTTTTCACCCTAATGTGAGTCGTAGGATATAAAGGTGGTCTTTTCTTAATAAGTCTTATTTCTGACAGCTCTTTAATTTTTATTTGGCAACCGGTTTCTTAATTTTCTGATACAATTACATCATCAGGCCTAGAGCGATTATTGATAAGATTATAATAATCGCTCTAGGCCTGATGATGTAATTGTATCAAAAAATTATGAAACCAGTCGCCAAATAAAAATTAAAGAGCTGTGAGATAAAAAGACTTATTAAGAAAATACCACCTTTATAAAAAATTCTTTATTTTTTTTTTGTTTAAATTGTGAAAGACCAAGCTGTTTAGATTCTAATGGAAATTTGTTGAAGAAGAGTGAAGCATAATAATTACATGATACTCCTATTTCCTGAGAGTATCTTGTGTTGTGTTCATGAAATTCATTTTGCAAACTGTAATGATCTTGGTTGCAATATGCATATACGACACTCTCAAGAATATAGCGACATTGTTTGGTGCTTACCTTAACCAGGGTGAAGTTGTTTCTAACATCTTCCCTGTATCCCAATGCAGATACAGCTCGTCTCTGTATTGCAAAAATTTATTTCAGAATGGGTTGAGTGGCCCCAAACCAGACTGAAAAACACCATGAAATGGTAATTTTGGTACAAGCCATTGAGTAAACAGTATATTTTTTTGAAGAATTAATGAAATTTATCTTTTTCCTACAAATGCCAATAAAAAATTCTATGTTGATTTATGCTTTTAAATTGAAAGACAAAATATTGAAATCTCAATACACGTTATTTGACGAAAAAAATAATTATTTTTGTTTACACACAAAAATAGAAAAGAAAATCATATTAATTTACTCTTTAAATGGAAAAAAAGAAACTATTTAATTGAAAATGTATGAAAATTTATGCAAAAACAAATAACGCGGGTCACAAAGATTTGTTTGTTTGTGATTGTTGTATAAAAAAATGACTGTTTAGGCTGCAAAATTTAAAAACGCCATAAATCTGACCGCTTTTCTCTCTAGTCCGGAAAAGATAGACATAAAAAGATGGAATAAGCGAACTTTTTCGCTCTCAGATTTTCTTATATGTATAAAAGGGTAGGTTTTGAGGTCAGAAAACATATGTCACACACGCTATCACCAGCAACATAAAGCGTTTTGAGATATAGACATATATATACGATTATTCGCGTTTTTTTGACTAAAAACTGCCAATATCTTAAAGAAGATGCATTTTTCGAAAAAAAGTTTCAAGTGAAAGTAGTTCAAAATTAAATTTTCTATAAGTTTTCTTCTATGAAAAATTTCGATTTTCCTAATCGTTTTCCCGTAAATGCGGAAAAACCGCATGTATATATTTTAAATGAACTACAGGTTATGTGAAAATTTATGTTTTTAGCCAAAATAGTGGTCAATCCATTTATAAATAACAAAAGTGAATTAAAGAAAAGAAAATTGCGGAAAATTCTTGGAAAATCTTATACAGTTTTCGGAGGTTTAAATCTTTATGAGCATCAAACGTATCATAGGTTTTCGAGGGTGTACATTAGGAATTAATTACGCGCTTTTTAGTATTTTCTAGAAAAATCTCTTTTTGATTTTTTTACTTGTATAATATAAATAATATAAATTATATATATACAGTGTGTCCCAGGATAAGTGTAACGAGAGGTGTAAAGGACCAACAATTTTCTAGTTCGAATTTGGCCATTTGGGGTGCTTGCCCTGCTTGCCTAGAAAATAATTTTCAACATATTTTTAATTTTGAAAAATAAAGTAGGCCCTGGCAGGAACGATTTATTTATTTTCTGTGTAGGTTAAGTGCCCTTTGTCGTCAAGATATCGACCTTTGTCGTTTAAAATATCGAAAAATTTCATTAGAAAAAGTTGCTTTGAATTGAAAACTATGACCCTGTGTTAATTTTCAAAATAATTGACCTAGTTTACATTATTTCAAACAAATCATAGCAGGCCGATTGAGTCCAAATTTCGCAGTCTTGCATACTTTTTTATTCTGAATAACTTTTTCTAATGAAATTTTTCGATATTTTAAACGACAAGGATAGTTCACCTACTTATAGGAAATAAAATGGACAAAAATCAAAGTAGGCCAGATATTTTGAAAATTGACACAGTTTTCAATTCTAAGCAACTTTTTCTAATGAAAATTTTCCATATCTTGTCGAGAAAGGGCACTTAACCTACACAGAAAATAAATAAATCGTTTCTGTCAGGGCCTACTTTATTTTTCAAAATTAAAAATATGGTGAAAATTATTTTCTAGGCAAGCAGGCCGGGTCCCCAAATGGCCAAATTCGAACTCGAAAATTGTTGGTCTTTTACATTTCTCGTTTCACTTATCCTGGGACACACTGTATATAAAAAAATTTAATAGGTATAAAATACAATTTAGACATAGATGTTTGTACTAAATTTTTGCCAGGTAAAATGTTATTAGATTTTATGCTACACAACTTAAAAAAATACGAAATCTAACGTCACTTTCGCTGTCGGCAACCCTCTCTTAAAGTTTAATTCAAAGTAAAATATGAAATTGTCGGTAGAAAGAAAATTTATTTCATTACACGATGCATTAGCCCTTTACTGACCTCGGAAGTACTTTTAAGAACCAAGGCTTATTGTCTAGGCCTTTAAACAACCTCCTTGGCAAAAAAAATTCATTTGTACATCTCGCAGATATAAAAAGTTCATTGGAAAAATTTGTTGCAATTCAAAATGCTTCTTTCGAATACATTTTAGTACTTTTATCTTAATTATTATTATATCTTAATTTTTAATTGTTTATATTAAAACGTCAATCGCAGAAGTATTTTTTATTGCACAACTTATGCCAATAAATGTTTTTCATGTATTTTACAAAAAACGTTTTCACCTACCATAAATATTGAAAATGCTAAAAATGGAAAAATATCAAAGTAGGCCATTTATGATGGAATTTGGGTCAGTGGCGTAACTACCGGGAGGCAGAGGGGGCAATGGGCTCCGGGCCCCGGACTCTTAGGGGCCCCTTTGGCATGAGTAGGTAATGACATTTTTAACACGTCAACACCCTCACTACAGTGATAAGATAAGAAATCGCGGGGACCCACCGCCCACTGAGAAATAGCGATCCAGCGATCGCATTGCCAGTCACCATCTACATCACAATGGCTGAATTGTTTAGACCGAAGCCGGTTGGTACAGTGCAGGGCGTAGCTATCTGAATTACCGACCAAGCAAAAAAACTTAAAACAGATACGATAGTTGAGGCATTTGCAAATCAAAGAGCGCGACGAAAAATTTTTTAATAAAAAATATTAATTTTAAAAAGATGTACCTAGGTATATTATGCCTTGATACTTCCATATTTAAATAGCTATTACAATTTACCTAAGTTAAGTTTGTTTTTATTTTATTGATTGTTTTGTTTCAGAATTATAGTTTATTTATGTTTATTTTTGTATTTATTTTGCTATAAAGATATTCTATTTTAATTTTTTACTGTTTATGTTCATTTTTTTTATAACAACCTAAGAAGGGGCCCCAAAAAAATCCTGCCTCCGGGCCCATATTTTGAAGTTACGCCGCTGATTTGGGAAATGGTGTAATTTTTAATTCCTAACTTTTTTAACACGGGGAATAATAGTAATGAGCTTTCTTTGCTTTGTTCTGACACCTAGATCAATAAAATCGGTTGAGAAATTAGAAAAGTTATGGACCTGGAGACTTTTAAGTGGCACCCTGTCAATATTAGTATAGGCACTATACCAAGGTCTGGGGTAACACACTACAAAAATTCGATGTATTGGTATATTCCAGTGTATCCATCACTAAAATAATTGTATATTTAGAGATGTGTTATTTTATTTGTCAATAAATCATAATTTATTTCTAGGTTCTTCGAAATATTTGAAAAGTATGATGGGTATAAACACGGACATGTAAAACTAAAACGTCCTAAACAGCTTCAAGAAATTCTGGATATAGCACGATCCTTATTGGCAGAAATTCAGCAGCATGAGGCTGATCCAGAAATTGAGGAAAAACAGGGTAAACTGGAACAACTGAAAGCTGTTCTAGAAATGTGAGTAACAAATTGTTTATGCACAAATTTACTGGGTATTGTATTAGATATAATAATTATTTATCAAGTTATAAACATTGAATTTAACACTTCCTTACATCTTGTCTCTTGCCTACATCAAATGTTATAAAAGTTGTAAGGTGGCCTATAGAACATTCAAAGTATTTTCACGAACAAAACCTTACAAATTTTTTTAGGTTTATCCTAAAGATTGTCATTTTTGCGAGGCGATTTTATCAGAAGAAAGGATTTGTTTTGTTCTTTGCGGATTGTTTTATAGCATTGAGGAAGGTTAATATAATACAGCTTTCAAAAAATGTCCGTTTTTGCGATATAAGAAAATGTACTTGGAGGGGGAATATTTTCATGATGTGTCACACTTAAATCAGACAAAACCTGCTTAAACCTAAACCCTTATCGTGAAAATATGGCTTATATTTATCATTGTAAATAATGTTGTGTCTTCCTTGCAATGAAATCAAATTAGAATATCTCTGATTTCTTATTCAAGAATTTGTTTATTTAATATAAATTTAATATTACTATATTAAATATATTTATATATTTTTAATATTTATGAAAGATAATCATCATTCACAAATATTATTATTATTATAATCATTCACAAATATTATTATTTCATTACATCCTCTCCTAATACAATAATAATTGTAACATGAATTACTTCAAAATCTTGTTAGAACTTAAAGCCTTATTACCTGTAGTTGTGCTGGTTTTTCCAAATATTCCAGATAAATTGCAATTATTTAAGATAATTAGTTATTAAAGATGGGCTAAAGAAGTCCTCTTTATTTCAGGTATGGTCATTTCTCCGGGATTAATCGCAAAGTACAAATGAAATACCAACCAAAAGGAAGGCCCAGAGGTTCTAGTTCGGATGATGGTAAGGGTGACTTTTTTACTATTAAAACATTAAATTTTCACTTATACCTAACAAATATAGAGTACATATGTTTTATACTCTTTCGGAGCAGTGGACATGTTAGGTATATACCCAAAGAAAATGTATTACAAGGTGTCGCAAATTCAACATTTGTCAATTGCCAATAGAAATCAGTATCCTTGTTTAAGGAAACCCTAGTTAGCCAATGTGTCACAGTGTAATAAGGATATTACAACAATATTGGATGCAAGCAATGGGTGGTGCCAAATATTAAAGTCACCCAGCCATTGCCTACTAATTTTTTTTATTAATTTTTACCAAAAAATAGCTTTTTTTTTGTAAAATCTGTCTCCTGTATCTACGGTATTTGTGTCATATCTTAATTGTCAGTGTCATACACTGGCTAACTAGGTTATCCAGAAACTGGGTCAATATGCAATGTTTTTGTTTTAGTAGACAAACCAGCAGAACCATCGTTAGTCCTAATTTTAAAATGGGGTGGAGAACTGACCCCGGCTGGCAGAATTCAGGCCGAAGAACTTGGTAGAATTTTCCGATGCATGTACCCTGGTGGACAAGGTAGACATTTATCTGGTTGGTATTATGCTTTTTAACCCTCTAATTAGTTTTTAGCACACGTTACAATTGCAAAAACTCTGCTTAATTCATTTTTATTTCTAGCTTTTATATTATAAATGCTGGGTAATTGACACTGACATATGTCATGGCAGTTAAAAGAAAAATAGAATAGAATAGTTTCTTTATTGCCATTAAAGTACATCCAAAGACATGGCAACACCAAACGCATATACAATGTAAACTTAAGTAGCACATCTTTAAATTACACATTACATTACACTTCACATTACACATTAAATTTCATATTACCCATTAAAAGGTACCAAAATCAAAAGAATAAAATTGTACTTCTAGGAGGTAATCTATTACAGCTGCTCTAAATTTACTCAACTGATCAATACTTTTCATATTTTGAGGAAGAAAGTTAAAAGCTTTAATTGCCCGAAAGAATGGGTCCCGTTCATAGAACACTGATGTCAAAATGGCAAACTTTTTTGTGAAGTAAAAGAATAGTATATTTAATTACGTTGGTGACAAATTGTGCAAGCAAGGAGAAATCTATTTCTGGACGTGTAATGAACAATATTTTTTATTGTACTTCTCAGAAAACGAAAACAAAATCGAAAGAAATTTGAAAAAAAAATTGAATTTAACATATTTTCGAAAATAAACAATGCTGACAATACAGTGTTTGATATGTATGATGCATTTCCATAGTTACTCTCAAATTATTTCAAAGGTGAGAGGTTTTAAACCAAAACTATATTAAAGACCTGCGCATAGCGCTGTTTCAAGCGATCGCCACTGGCGCCACACAACGAAACAAATTTACACAGTGGTTTAATGTTAAAACACCGTTATTGCAGAATCTTCTATAAAATAAAAACATGCAAATATATCTGTTACAACGAATTTAATATTCAAAATGAAATAAAATATTTGTTTGTTATGTCCCTCTAATTTGACAAGTTCACATGGCATATTTCCATACGTTTTCTTAAGAAAAGCGAGTTTAAAAGGCAAGCAAAAGTATTTGGTACCTTTTGAATTGAAATGAAGTCCATGGCTAGTTGTAGTGTAAGTAAGCGTAAAACGCATTAGATTTTTCAGTTTCTTTATATGGAGGACTATTGGTTTGCTTTGGAGAGATAAGCAAAATGTTCTATTTTCTTTTTTCTTGCATACACTACAAAATACAAAATAATAATTTTCACTTCTTCAGCTGGTTGATCAGATCATCCCATAATTCCAAAATAGTGTTTATTCTTCTGCAATTCACTTAATGGTATGTGCAGTGTGCATACCATTTTCTTCAGTTGCATGCAAATTTCATGTTATCACAAACAAATCTACCTATAAAAGCTGAGTTAATAGGATAAAACTGCCAAATACTAGACTCAAAGACAATTCGTTACCGTAAAAGGAAGGTAAATCGTAATAAAGCTGGATATTTAAAATTTGGGACATTTTAAACGTCAGAAACTGACATACCAATATCCACATAACCTATAATAAGTCTCAATTTTTTCGTCGAGTAGCGCCACCTCAGTCCGTAAACAACAATGAAATATGACGTCATGTTCGGTTCTTTAATATAGTGTCAGTCCAGGTCTGTATCAGATAAGGTGGATAAAATGTCAAAAAATATTACAGAAATGTATCTAAACATTCAAACACTTACGAATTAAAATACGAAATAGGTACCACCTACATCTTAAATATCAGATAGCATATAGATTTTCTTAAATTTAGTTTACTTTATATTTATATTTTAAAGCCGTATATTCAGTATTTTTATTCAGTGCACGCAAAGAATTGGAGATCAGGAAAACCTTTTCCGTGTGCTGTTTCCATGCGCTAGCCTGGAAAAGCCTGATGAGGGATTACCGTCCCGAAACAGTACTGTATATGGTCGACTATCACTCTTTTTATTCTATCGATGTTTTCGGTTGGTTAACCGACGCCGAGGAGACGGCAGATGGCGGGTCTCGGTAATTGTGGCGTGAGCCTTTGCCGATCAAAACCAGTGGCTTTGTCCCGCACCTTCGGGTGTGCTATCATTATAATACTCCATGATCAATTAATTGCTTCGGTAATTGATTGATTCCTTATACAGTATATTCTGAATACCTCTAAAGTCGTAGAAAAAGGCATAGGACTCGACTCGTGACTAATGGTCATTATTTGTTTGGATTACCCCCCCCCCCCCCCGGCGGGATCAGGTCGCATTTCTCCCGAACGAGTAATGACTATCATAACCCGCTCGTTGAGTAATACTTTATAATTATACAAAAACTCCAACAAAATCATAAGATATAAGAAATCACTGAAGCTGAAATCTCTGTTGCAGATTTTTTTTACCAATGATATAGTGTCATGTCACTACCCAGCAGTTAATTTATCCATCAAGAAGTATATTTTGCTTTTTTGTTACCACTCTTTTCAGAAATAACTTTAAATAGCTTTGCTTTTATAATTGGTGCAAATTTGAATTGGACAGTTGCATATCTAGAGAGCTTTTGGAATTGTAAAATTTATTTTAATTTGCTATTATTGTTTTCCCTGTTGTTTATAATTAAGTTGCTACCGTTTTAGAGTATGTTAATATTATGAGGTACCATTTTCCCTTTTATCCTTTATTAATCGAGGTAGTGTCAGATATTTTTCAGGGTAAGTTTACTATTTGATTTTGATTTGCTGATATATGTGGCTACCAAGGGAGTAGTAAAAGTATTTAGACTATCTTTTACACATGTATTTTTGTTTAATATTTCAAAGTCTAATACAATAAAATAGCTTTTCTAACATTGATACAGATAGAGTATTTGCAATCATTAATAATTTGGTTTCATTCTCATTTCATCACAAACAAGTAAACAAGTTTGGCATAGTTCTACTAATAAAATAATAATCAATGACGGTTTAAAATCTGATACTCACGTTCGAAGGCCAAATTATTTTTATTTACTTTTCTTTTAACGTTAGCATGTAAAGCAAATCATATACATTACTTCCACATATGCTGCTAGTTCCCAGTCATTATCATATTTAAAAATGTACCTACTAAATCGCTAAAAGAATATAGTAGAAGAAACAGGATCTGTTTATCCTCATACTTAGTTTATGGCTAAATAAAATGAAATGTCATTGTCAGCTTAGTATTTACAGAGTCCTTTTTTTTTAGTAAAATGAATGATGTTTGTAAATCTGGTTTTAAGAATAGAAATTTCAGACGCATAATCTACCTCCATCAAAGTTGAATGTTGAAAGTTTATTTTACATTTCCTAGAGAATTCAATACTTACGTTATTTCTTTTTTCACTCTTGTGTGTTATAAGGTGATTGATTGATTGGGAATGGAAAGTCCCAAAACCGGAGATAGGGGGGATCAAAAGATAACTATTGAGGCCAATGACTTGTACAAATATTGTTCGTTAAGTAGATGCTCCTTGAAGTTCTTTTTTTAATTTTAATTAGGGCTATATCTCCCAACCAGTGGCAGCCCGTGGGTTTTGACAGCGGGTGGGCAAGGTGAAGAAGAGGTAAAGCCTAAATAACAGGTGACATCCCCCCCAGAAATAGGGAAATAGGGATATGTCCAACGATATATAGGTATAGATACATTACCAAAGGCAACTTGTTTTGTTTCATGATATTGAAAAGATGTTATTGTTGACACATTCAAGTTTTGCCAGTTTTTTTATACGACTTAGATTATTTTGTAAATATAAGTATCTCAAAGCATATATACGATATACAAGTCTATCAAAAAATGATTTATTATGCAATACAAAATAGGAAACATGGAATTTAAGAAGTGCCAATGTAAACAAATTACCTCGTCTTTGTCCCCCCCGACCCGCTAATTATAGAAGCAAAATAAAACCGATTTATTTGTATTAGAGTGCGTCATCTATTCCTTTATATCTTTGGACATGTCACTCTAGTTTACTTTTGAAGTCAGACCTTCCTCCCCCTAGCGTTCATCAATGGACGAGCCCGGGCTAGCCCCGCCTGGCCTTCGCCGCGCCGCCCGCGTCGCCGGTCCCGGCCGCCGGCTGGAAACTGAGAAATAATAATAAGAAATGCTATTCAATCCAGGGCGCTGATCCGAAAATTGGAAAATTCTGTTTGTTTTGTAATGTACTCCTAAGTAATAAGATTTGAGATTTGAAGAAAAAAATAAAGGAACCTACGTTACTACTTTTACTTTCTGATTTGATTGATAAAATAAGTAATAAGGATAAATATAAAGTATAAGTTATAAGTATCACTTTTTGCAATTCGAACTTAAATCTAAATCGGGTTTCCCTTTACTTTCATTCTAATTTCTTTAAAATTGGACCTATTAGGCGGGATTAATTAACTGAACATAAATATACGTATTATACTTTACATAGGTACCTTACCAAAACAAAAATGAAGTTAATAACTGACTGTTAGTTACTAATAGTTACACACTCACATAAACATGAATTCATTTTTTTCTGAATTTTCGCAACTTAATTTAACCTATGTAAATTAAATAGCAGACGCAGACGGCATCGTTCGGTCGCTGTTTCCGGCCGCTCGCCGCTGGGTCGGCTGGGCTCGCCCACCCTTATAGTTAAATGCCGAACCTATGCGAAACCTACGTTTATATCTTCGCGCAGCTCGGGCGCGTTAGCTCTCGTCGCAGACGTATGGCTTGGCTAGATTCGACCGCTCGGGCCGCTACGGGCTTGCCCATCGGCATCGGCTGGGATGGCTGGAGAACCGGGCACCGCGTAGTTTGGGAAATTCAATCGTGCCCTCCCATAATAATTATTATTATTACCAAATTCAAATTTTGAATTTTGGTACCTATACCTTTCAGCCATGAGTCTATGAAGTTCATTGGTAAATTTAATACCATTGTTGAACACGATAAAAATTCTTTCTTTTTTCCTTTTCCGTTGTCCGGTTGGTTGGGCACTGCCCACCCTGCCCAATGCCACGAACCACCACTGCTCCCAACATAATGATGTTGCTGAACTGAAATTTGGCACTGCTGTATTTTTTAGGATGGAGAATAAGCTGACGATGTCAATTTTTATGTATCTCACAGAGGGCGCTTTTACTAGTAACTTTTTTGAGGTTATCTTTTGGCCTTGTAGGTTCATCATTTTAGTGCATCTTTTCAATTTTCAATAAAAGTGTTTACTTGTTTCATAATGATAAAATCAACTGTTTGCATTGAAATTGGTAATATGTCCCTCAAAACACCTGCTAACTTCAAAATTCGAAAAATGAAATTTTCACCTACAAATTTTAAGCTTTACGGATGAACTGCACATCTAAAATGAACGAAAAATGCAAAATGGGCATTGGGCCAAACGGCATTGCTTTTCATGAAGTAGGCTGTCCAAATTTTGTCGAATTCAATCTGTTCCATTTTGAATTCGAATAATTTTTGGTACATTGTTAACAGGAAATTTTTTCCTTACTTTAAATGGTACAATTAATCTGAAAGGTTTGAAAGCAGTAGGTGTTATTTTGTTTTTTGAATTTTGAAGTTAACACATATGCCTTGTGGCATATTTTGCCTATTTCATTGCAAACGGTTGATTTTATTATTATAAAATAAGTATACACTTATGTTACAAAATTAAAAGATGACTTCCAAAACGGATACTCAACATACAGGGTGTCCCACTTTAAAACTGTACAAATCCGTAAAATTTCATTTTTGGAGATAATCGCCTAAACTTTTTTTTGTTTGAAAGGCCTCAAAAACCGTTTCTTTTGACCTTCCTGTCATTTTCAAAATGCCAATCCAGGGCCGGCTGCGATTTTCACAAAAACCATTTAGCGATTTCTATTTATTATTTAAAATCTGACCCCACAGCGTTAATCAGAACACCCCAAAACCCTCGTATACCAAATTTGAACAAAAAATATACAGGGAGTTCCATTCTGTAGGGTGTCAAAGTTGAGCAAAATAGGAATTTTAAAGACATCTGGTGAGCCAAGTGTCCCATGGAATCCCTTCAAAACAGTTGAATGGTCAACAGGACCACTCAAATTGTTGGTGTGAAAATATTTACTACAAAAATATACAGGGTATCTTTCCCTGAGCCATCTCAAAATTCTTAATTTTTATTAAACTTTATACTGCTCAGGAGTGCTCTGCAATCATTGAAAAAATATTAATAAACACACAAGTAATTTATTTCTTTACAAAATGTCAATCAACAAATAAGAATAATTTAAATTATTGGACCTTTCTCAACAAAGCCACTGTCTAAGATGATATATTTTCTGTGCGTTTCCTGTTGTGGCACACCAGCCACCTTAACTGATATGGGCTTACTGACAGGCAGCCTTCTGTATTTTTTAAATTTAGTTCGTTTATAGTGTGTGGAGCGGTTTTGATATACTCGATTTTTGACCCGTATAAAGTTCCAAAAATTCAGTAATTTGCGATGGCACAGATAAGAACAGATAAGTATATTTTGTATTGGACCTTTACACACCAACCCCTTGAGTGGTCCTGTTGACCATTCAACTGTTTTGAGGGGATTCCATGGCACACTTGACTTGGCAGATGCCTTTCAAATTCCTATTTTGCTCAACTTTGACACCCTGCAGAATGGAATTCCCTGTATATTTTTTATTCAAATCTGGTATATACGGGTTTTGGGGTGTTCTGATTAACGCTGTGGGGTCAGATTTTAAATAAAAAAAACGCTAAATGGTTTTCGCCAAAAATGGCGGGAAAGTCAAAAGAAGCGGTTTTTGAAGGCCTTTCAAACAAAAAAAGTTTAGGCGATTATCTCCAAAAATGAATATATACCCTTATGACTTCCGATTTCGGAAGTCACAATGTTTCCTGTATAAAACTACGTCAGCATGACAAGGCCACCACCAGCAGTCTGTTGCAGAAAAAAGTGGTGGAAGTCATAACGCACTTGTAAAAAGAGTGAGCACATCGTCATGATGTGTTCATTATGTGTAATGTATCTTGCGACTTCCAAAATGGCTTTAAAAGTGGCAACACCTCATTCGCTGCTTGATTCGAAATGGTTTTGGCCTTTTCCCATGTTATTAACAATAATAACAATTTAAGGTAAAAAACGCGTTTCCAAAATATTTTTCGCTGCATTTTCTTAAATAACTCATCAGAATGATTTCCTATGCTAAAAATGTCTGGAATACGGTTTGTTCTAAATAAAAATAATTACAAAATGGCCCCAGTTCGATTGTTCTAAATGCATCTTGCTTGCAAAATTGAAAACAGTGTAGTCTTTTCACAAAAATTAACAGTTATTTAGAAGTTGCTGTGAAAATTTAAATAATAGTTCAAAATAAACAAAATTTACAGCAAAATATTTACAATCAGCAATCCGAACTCCAATATCATATATGCAAAAAAAATGTATAACGTGGTACTAGATGTATCTAGTGACCCTAATCTAGTTCCCCTATAACTTTGGACTTTTACACACTACATTGAAAACTTCGCATACTATTAAGAACCTTGGGTCGATTTCAGGCTCTGAACCAAGAAACAAGCTCACATTAGCATAAAAATATGTATACCAACAGTGTGAACCACATAACATTTTACCCCCTCTTAACTTCCATATTATTCGAGTTAAAGACAAAATTGTGGGGATAAAAGTTTTAGGATTTTTGGTGGGCTCGTCCGTGGTCTTATTGGAATTGATACAGGGTGTTCCGTAAAAGCGGTACAAACCAACTTACGTTTTATTTTATTGAACACCCTGTATGTTATTGAATTTTCTACGCTTCATCCCAATTTCAATGGTGTGTACATGTTATATGTTTCCTTCGGCCGTTTTAAAATACAGGTCGTTCAAACTTCATTTTTTATATGTTTTCACATCCTGTATCTCCGAAACGAAACGTTTGCAGATTTTTTGTTTTACGTTATTTTTCAGAAACAGTTAAATAAACAAAGAATACTAATTAGATATGTATAAAAGAACTCCAGACTTATAATTAATAATAATTATACAGTAATAAATCAGTACTAGACTGGTTGTTAAGGGGCATTTGCAAGGGTGAAATGACATACTTTGTTATGGAATTTGGAATTCAATGATAATATATATAAAAAAATTAAAAAGTAATTTTGAAGAATAAAAAGTATAAGTCTCATTTCAGTTGTATGTCACTACAAAACTTCTCTGTGGATGATTTTTCAATAGTAATTGGAAATAAAGTTTCAATTCATGTTTAAAAGTTAAGAAGCCTAACTTCAAACTATAGCCTTGCAATTGCCCCCTAAGCCTAGTTATAGGTATAATAAGTGCAACCATAATTTTTAAAATTGTGTTTATTAAATATAACAGATAACTTACTTTTTAATGAGTTTATTATACTGTTGGGTGACTATTAACTAACACAAAATGCTGCATCACTTTCACTGTGGGATGTGTGACTGTCTAACCTCAAAGATCTAAAGTAGTTTTTATACAGCATTAATATGGCAACGAAAGCATTTAAGTGCTATAAAAGCCAAGTAAGAACTGAGTACACGCGATAAGGACGGTATCTCTGTGTGTCATTCCAAACTTACTGCATGTACCTAAATACAATACATCAAGTAAGGGCCACCTAATTCAAAACCATAGATGCTTTGGAATTCTGGGTTTTCAAATAAACTCTTCCTTTTTTATGGAAAAGAGAACACACAATATGTAACGCATTTTATTTAAATACGGGAGTTGTGAAAAAACGGGAAAAAGAAAAAATATTTTTTTGTTTAAAGAAATTGTTATTTTGCATTAAAATGGTCCATTTTACCATATAATTTTGTTGGCAGATGAATTTCGAGTCCATGGGGAACAATAAAATTAATAATATACAGGGTGACCGTATTTCGAGTCTATGCATGGGGATCTTGGTTTATAAGAGATAAGAGGTCGGTTAAATTGGGGCAAAGTTGCGGATTTTGATGCTGAGTAACATAGTAAAAAAAAATTTTGCCGGGCCCTTCTCGTTTTGAAAAGAATGTGAAGAAACCTTGAAAATTGTCTTTTGAGTTTTTATTTTTTTAAGCGAAAACGAAGGGGGCTGGTCATTTCTAAGTTAAACATTATTAAGGCACTTTTTTACAAGGAATCTAAATATGACCTCGCATTTTTTTCGCCTCCCTGGACAAAAATGTGACGATCAACTTTTATTTTTCTTATGGGCGCCATATTGGATTTTTGCAAAGAAGATTTTTTCTGGTTAAAATGATATGTCACACATTATGCTTTACTTTATTTTCCTTGCTTTAATATCAAATTAATCGTTTTTGCATAGAGTGCTTTGGAAACATAAGCCCCATAACGTTTGACAGTTCAGTATAATTTTAAGTGTCACGGATACTTTCTTTTACTGAAAAATAGATATTTATGTACTTACCAGGGCACTGAAGTTAAACTTTTTATGACATGTGGAATTTAGTTGCCGATTCCTCTGCCCGAGGCAAATAAACCACACGAGTCATAAAAATAATTTCAGTGCGGAGGAACCGACACCGTGCGGTGTTGCTTGACTTTGGCGATCTCTCTACCTAGGTCGAGTATGACGAGACACGCCACATTCTGAGAGAAAATCCAAACTGCTGCCTGTTGAGCAGCCTCCATGTAAAATAGATTAATATTCAAACCTACTAAAATATTTATACTTAAAGATTGCGCTGCTATAGGGAACAATTTTGCAATGTGTACGAAAAGATAAATGGGATTTATTGGCCAGGTTGTGAATATTTGGTCACTTTTGACGGGCGATGGCTGATGTTTGATGTTTACGTCTCGCCAAGGCCTACTTATTGAAAAAATTGTACAATAATCTCTGAGCTTTTAATGACGATTTTGAGACACTTCACTGCCGATTTCAAGAAAATGTCATTTTCACATGAAGAAAAGTGTGACATGATTCAAATTTATTATTCTTCAAGTATAAATGATGACGAAGGGATATTAGACGAGCCATAAACAATTTAAGGAGACATGCTGCATTGAGCCTTGAGGAACAAGGAGGACAAATTGAACATTTATTTTAAAAAAGGATTGTCTACTCCTCTAGGCAGTATTACTTAATAATTAAGTACCAGATGCTACTTCATCGTAATTCAACAAAAAGAGACTTATTAAATTAAATAATAATTAAGGCTAATAATGAAATAATTTGCAAATAATATAGAAATAATCTAAAGAAAGTAACAGAAAAAATAAATATGACTATTACAAACTTAAAGTAGAAAACAGCACAAGTGACTTTAAAAACATCTATAAAATTATGCATGGCGCTACAAATATAAGGTTGACTCCAGTAATAAGACTGATCTTCATATTATAGATGCCAACTCCATGCCATTTACAAATCCGAAAGTTAAATCTACTTATTGCAACATATTTTTTAGTGGGATTAGCACACAAATGTTTAATAAAAGACTGATTCCATTGCCATTGGCGGTTTTTCTTTCATACCACACATATTACTTGTCCCATTGTTTAAAATTATTTCATCAATACACAACTATAAACTTTTTAGAGTTAAAACAACACTTCTGCACACACTTTGCATTTGCTATAATTGAATATGAAACAATATAATATCGAATGTGCACACCTAGTCAAATCGACCACAGAAGCCACGGCATGGCTGCAATCATCTTGGAAAATCAATATTTTACGAATTTCAACTATTAGGCATGGGGAAAAAAGCATTTGCTGCCTACGTAAAGTGCCTTTTCTGTACAAGATATGGGAAAATTCTACTAAGAATAGTTGTGAGGTGATAACTATTAACAACATTGAATTTGGAAAATTAAACAGAATCTAGTGTTTCCTTAAAAATCAAAAACTAGTATCACTTCTGGCAAAGCTGAAATGAGAAAAAAATTTGCATGTCAGAAGGTGGTGTTAAATTAATAAGCGATGTACCAAATTTGATAAATATATCTTGAAAATGCGGGGTGTACCTTGATCCACTGTGCAGGGAAGGAACAAGCCCACCTTCTTAAAGGATCCCTTACACATCACCGCGAAATACAAGGCCTACTATAAAGACAGGCCCTGGCGCACAAAAATCACGTGACCATCTTAGTCAGACGTTACATGTCATTTGTTACATAACTGAAAGCGGCAGCTTGGGTTTTGAGAAGTTTTCAATGTTTAAAGTGTTTTTAAACGTCTTAGTTTATATTTTAGAAACAAGGTTGTGTCTAGTGCGCGTGTGTCCTGGCGGAGGGGAACCGCCCAGGTGTTATTATGGCCTCTGGGTGTCTGGGTGGGAGTCGTGCCGTCCAAGAGTATTGGTGCCGCTCGCACCGACGCGACGCGACGCGTGAGCGCTGGGACAGTATTAGTATTGGACAGTGGAGCCTGAGACACAGGGGTGAACTGCTTACGGGAGATCCGCGAGTTCAGACGGTCCGGGTGGCTGGAAGCCGTTCCCGTTGACCACGTTCGGGTTTGTGTATTTATTGTATTCACCATTCATCTTGTGCGAAATAAATCAGTGTTGTAACGTACTCGAGGATTTTCGTTGTCGACCTACGCCCTGATATGGTCTTTCACGCTGCCGATCAACTGAGACCTCGTCAATATTTACAGTAGGTATACCTACCGAGACCGAGGTTAGTTTTCATTTTTATTTCATAAAAAATAACCTAAATACCAAATATTGGGTCTGTTTATATTATATTTATACATATTACAAAAGCCAGGAAGAAAGTGTCACCAAAACAAACATTTGTTTTGCCTCGGGATGACAATTTCCGCCAAAAATGGATTCGTCAAATCCCAACTGATATTTAATTTCTAAAAAACCCTTAAGTATGTGTGGCTAACACATTTTCAAGAAAGTGAAACAATAACTAACGTGGACAAATGTGTTGTGGGAGGAAAATACCTATAGAGAATATCACCTAAGCTAAAGGAAGGTGATGTCCCAACAATTTTTGAGAATGTGCCAAAATATTGTGAGTGCAGTGCCGTTTAACTCTCAGCCTAAAACAGCTGAGGCAGGTTGAAAATTTTGAAAAAACAATTAGAGAAAGCTTGGATGCACAAAACCAATAATGTAATAGATGAAAGAAAACTTGTCAAATTGTTACGAAATTTGTTTTTTCTACTTATCTCCAAAAATGCCTTTCATTATATAGAACTAAGTTGGTCACGTGACTACGCGATTATGCGTTAGCGCCATGGCCTGTCTTTATCGTTGGCCTCACGCGAAATATTCGCCTAGATTATTTCGCGTTGGTCTAAGTCTTAGGTGTCCTTATTTCTTTGTGTTTTTGAGATACAAGAAAACTTTTCTAATAAAAGTTATAGTAATTAAAACAGTTTTTGTTACCTCTACTATGAATATACAGGGTGATAAATAAAAGTGGGGCAAACCAGACATATGTTTTCTTAATGGGAACACGTTACATATTCTTCAGTTTTTTAATATCTACCCATGATTACGATTAAAACAGTATTAAACTTTGTACCATTATCTTTTACCGTTTTTGACATATTTAATTTTCAAATTTTCTACTAAATCTATTTACTTAACTTGAATTTGTGATAAAGACAGACAATCAATGTAATAACAAAAAAATGTTTTATGTAAGCAAAGGAATTTTACATTAAAAATGTAGAATGTCAGATGTTATTTTAGATATTACTGTAATTCAAAGATAGAATGTTTGGGAATTTTAGACATTTTACTCAAATAGCTTCCAATGTTGTGGAATTTTAGTATGACTTTCCCTTGGCTAAAAACAAACATTTCTTGTTATTGAATTGGTCTTAGATTTAGTATAAAATCTAAAAATTAAACATTTGATATTATATTATATTTGATTTGCTCTACTTTTAAGAAACACCCTGTATATTTATAGTATGGGTCATAAAAAAAACTGTTTATAATAAGCTTATTATAAACAGTTGTAGCTCAAGTTTTGTTTGTTTGTTTGTTTGAAAAGTGTTTTCATATCTCAAAAAAACTTAAAGAGTTAAAAAGGGGTGGGTTGTTATGTGGGACACATTGTACTTGTATATTTTCATGTTTCATGTAAAATAAACTTTTGACAATCAGTCTATGGCTATGAAGTTGAATAATAGTTGACTCCAAAACCTCAGCCATAAAATACTAAACATTCTTGAAATGTACATCATTTTTGAATTTCGTTTTTTTTTCTTTTTGTTAACTACCTATGGAATTCATCTTCATATGAAACACTCCTCATAATCACGTTTCATTTTTGATACTCATCCCTCCACCAAAGCTGTGTTCCTCTGTCTAACTATAGGTGAATATGCAGGAGCTCAAGGTCTAGGTCTATTAAGGTTACACTCCACATTCCGTCACGACCTTAAGATCTATGCGTCCGATGAAGGTAGAGTGCAAATGACGGCAGCCGCTTTTGCTAAGGGACTGCTCGCTTTGGAGGGGGAACTGACGCCCATCCTTGTACAGATGGTGAAAAGTGCAAACACGAATGGCCTGTTGGACAATGACTGTGATAGTAGCAAATATCAAAATATGTAAGTTCATATAAGTTTAGGTAAATGTCATATTATTCTTACGCATTGAGTAAAATATTATAAATGAAACAAATTTGTCAGTTCACTGGTGCTGAGAAAAAAAAGAGTTAAAAACACAATGCAAAATTCATTGTTGTGTCAGCACTTTGCTCAAAGATAGATAGCGACTTGTTACTTTAGCACCAACTAACTGTCAGATTCAACAGCTATTGTTCCTCTTCGCGACAGTATTTCACTCGATGGCCTAAGTCAAAAGTATTGTTAAAAGAATCTGAAAAGTAGGAATACCATATTATTTGTTTAGAGTATTGTGACGGTGAGAATTATTATTTATAACTTGAAACTGCAGAAAATGCAACAAGATTATTTCACAAAAAACTAATGATGATGCTTTCTTCGACCAATGGTCTTGTGTTCTGACACCTATTCTATACATGGTGTTTTAGAAAACCCTTGCGTAACTTCTGGAGCATACAGAATTAAAAAAATATATAAAATTCTTATTGACCATGTGTCAATACTTTGAAAAGTGACATACATCAGTAAATTGCTTGACTGTTTTTTAACTAGATCAATACCAAAATAGGTTCTTTTCAAGTTTTTGTCCATTGGGCCCAAAAAAGATTTTTCCATTTTTTTGGGGCCGGGAAATGCTTACAAAAAAATTATTATTCAAATTCCTGTTCCATGCATGACGTCATGGCCCTAGAGTAATGATTGGCTGAAATATTGCGGAGTTGCCGTATTTCTACAATCCGTATTGACAAAATATCGATTTGGTTTTAATGGTTACAGGGAGAGCCGATAATTTTTAATGTTGGCCGAAGCGCCAGTACTATTGTGTTGAATTTTGAATGGCAGCAACAAGGGCTGTTTGCATTGGATACAAATTTTGTGGCATGTTTAATGTATACTGCAAAAAGTTTACTTAATAACAAATTGAAATTGTTTCTTTTTCAAAAACGATAGTCGTTTCTTAAATTATGTATTTCTTTTTTATTAATAGAAAATGTGTTATTTTGATTACGTGAAAGGGACCTATCCCTTTGATTTTGTTTGCTTCGGTTTAAAAGTTTTTTTGGCTTTAATGTTAACCCCATTTAAAAACACCTCTGATGTGGAAATTTAGCAACTTAGTCGGTCTAAGTTTTATGCGAGGTTTTATGTCTATGATCTCCAACTGCTTTTTAGCAGAGAAATTTTGTAAAAAGTACGTGGACAAAGATGACAATAATATGTATACCTTAAAATCAAAAAAATGACAGATAGTCCATCAGTGGTGACAAATTTATAACAAGTAGTTCATTTGTTCCATGGTACCTGTCAACTTCAAAGCATATTTGCAACATGCGGTGGTGTTTATAAATCAGTGTCGTCAGTTTCAAATGGTGCAAAGGCATTCTCCAGATGTAAGGCCTCTTTATTGCACATAAATTTTCAAAGTGTTGTCAATACCCTATTGACTATGCATGTTTGACTTTGTCTGTGGTTTTGAAGTTTATATCGAAGTGTATTGTAAAACTGTAACAATTATTATTTAATTGCATTTGATGCCACAGTAATAGAATGACTACGTTTATCTCTACGTGTTCGATCCGATTGAGAGAGGTTTGAATTCATTGGAGCGGACTCAAATAGATGGCGTAAACCCTACAGTTTGAAATTCAATCATATTTAAAATTTCAAGTCAAGCTGCTATTCCCAAACAGGCCAGAATGTGCACCAACCTACTGTTGAATAAGTATAATAAGTTAATGTCCCTAGAGAGGATTGAAAACCGTAAGATACAATACTGGTGATGCAAATGTAGAATTATAAAAGTTTTGAAATAACTCAATATGATCCATTTCAATCCGATCGAGTTGTCACGAGATAAACGTAGTCAGTGATTGTTAAGAAAATCTTGATTTTGTAAACTTTTGGAGTGATGGGAATTTTAGGCGATTTTGTATTTACTTGAAATTCGGAGAGACTTCCATAAACCCTTGAAGTTTTGTTCTTATCAAGAGTATACCTCATGTAGGCAGTCTTTTCTCTATGTGAATGTAGCTTTGCCTATCAGTAGTTTTTTTTTAATTTTGTGCTTTTTTTTTTATTTGATCGTAAGTTTTATATTATAGTTTATGTGAGGACGATACATTTTCTTCTTTTAATTAGGCATATAGGTTCGTGTATATCGAACAGATGTAAAGAATGTAAAGATTATTTCACACCAAGAGGTATTGTATATGGAAGAGCATCTTCATCAAAATCATATCGATTGTTTTACAGTCACTTATGTCTAGATCTTCACTTATACATTGTCTATAAGAGATTCACGAGTTTTGATAATTCTTATAGGGAAATTGACAATCTGCTTGAAACAAAGAAGTAACTCTTCTCGAGTCAGGAGAACCATACCTAGGCATATTTATGTTTACATCCCCAAAAATAATGACTAATCAGATTCTAGATAAGCACTTTATTTATTTAAGCTAAGAAAACTATCATAAACACTCGCCGTAGGTGGCCTTCTCATATATACTACGGATAAATGGATTTTTTTATAAGAAAAACTTCATTTGATGCTACTCCACCTCTCCTCCACCTCTCCTCCACCGACGATCTACCCTAACTAACTACATTATATTTGTCATTATGTCATTTTATAAAAGTAGTTTTATTTTGTTTCTCAATGTTTGAGAATAGGACAAAAATTTCTTAACAATTTTTTTCTATGCATTCAACAAAAATGGTACAAAGAATTCAGATTTTTCACTCTTGTTGAGTTTGTGACAGGGATTTAACACAGACAGGAACCAAAAATGGTGATGTTTCTTTTTGTCTGAATCATAAAGATCAAGTGGGTATTTTGAATTTAGAGACCAAAAATTTTTCTCATTTCGCAGAGAAATAACCATAGCTTCCTCCTGTCCATCGGGTATGGTGAGAAAGAATAAATTAAAAGTAAAAAAATATTTTTAAAAAAAGCTTTTATTTAAATGCGCTAAAAAGAATAAAATAATCTTTTCTTTTAAAACTTTTACTATCAACTTATAACGTCATTCCACAATTTATATGATATAAAAGCTTGTCGCGAGATTTAAGTAGTGGTATTTACTTAGTTTGAAAACTTAAATCTCGCGACAAGCTTTTATATCATATAAATTGTGGAATGACGTTATAAGTTGATAGTAAAAGTTTTAAAAGAAAAGATTATTTTATTCTTTTTAGCGCATTTAAATAAAAGCTTTTTTTAAAAATATTTTTTTACTTTTAATTTATTTTGTAATTTTTAGTTTGGCCAGGTGTCTGAGTCTATTCATCTCAGTTAACGCATCATTGTTGCAAGGTCGTTTGCCGGTTAGTTTAGAACAGTCTAGCTCTTCAGTGAGGAGACCTTCTAATGACCATCTTGGGTGTTCCGCCATGTTGGATTTAGAATGACGTCACACATATAATCATGCATTGTCATCCAAATTAAACGTGTGTACAAAATTTCAGCTCGATCGGTTGAAATTTAACTAGTCCGCCATCTTGAGTGTTCCGCCATGTTGGATTTAGAATGACGTCACACATATAATCATGCATTGTCATCCAAATTAAACGTGTGTACAAAATTTCAGCTCGATCGGTTGAAATTTAACTAGTCCGCCATCTTGGGTGATCCGCCATGTTGGATTTAGAATGACGTCACACATATAATCATGCATTGTCATCCAAATTAAACGTGTGTACAAAATTTCAGCTCGATCGGTTGAAATTTAACTAGTCCGCCATCTTGAGTGTTCCGCCATGTTGGATTTAGAATGACGTCACACATATAATCATGCATTGTCATCCAAATTAAACGTGTGTACAAAATTTCAGCTCGATCGGTTGAAATTTAACTAGTCCGCCATCTTGAGTGTTCCGCCATGTTGGATTTAGAATGACGTCACACATATAATCATGCATTGTCATCCAAATTAAACGTGTGTACAAAATTTCAGCTCGATCGGTTGAAATTTAACTAGTCCGCCATCTTGAGTGTTCCGCCATGTTGGATTTAGAATGACGTCACACATATAATCATGCATTGTCATCCAAATTAAACGTGTGTACAAAATTTCAGCTCGATCGGTTGAAATTTAACTAGTCCGCCATCTTGGGTGATCCGCCATGTTGGATTTAGAATGACGTCACACATATAATCATGCATTGTCATCCAAATTAAACGTGTGTACAAAATTTCAGCTCGATCGGTTGAAGATATCTGCTTCAAAATTGAGTTGCAAGATTCCACCCGAACAAATTACATACATACATACATACATACATACATTGCAAGTTAAATAAAAGCTTTTAAAAATGAGATTCTCCCATAATTTTTTCATTCCAAAATACATTTTCATTTATTGTTTCAACCAAATAATCCCTGCAGGGATCAGGATTCGTGATATCCACTATAGGTACACATACTAATCAAATGCCTAATAATTTTCAAATTTCTCTGTTAGGAATGACCTTTTCCCAAAAAACTGAAGTCCATCTATGGAAACAATATACTTACGAACAAATTCAGAAAAAGTCACAATAATTTTGCTAAAATTGTACTTTTGCGGTCAGAAAATTCCATGCATCACTTTTGCCCTTTGTGAATTTTTTTAGGCCACTTTTCAAAAAACTGACAGAATGCTACAGAAATCACCTAATCTTTAAATTATGGGACAGAAAGTTTGAAAAGCTTTAATTTGAGACACATTTTCAAATGTTATCTCAGTTGTTTTAAAGCCAGATATACAGTGTGTCCACGGATTGATGTCGGAATAGGTGTAAATGACAAAAAAATTTCGAGTTCAAATGTGACCATTTGGGGTTCAGCCCTGCTTGGATAGAAACTAATTTGTGCCATATTAGTAGTTTCGAAAAATCAAGTAGGCCTTGACAGGAACGATTTATTTATTTTCTGTGTAGGTTAAGTGCCTTTTCTGAACAAGATATCGAAAAATGTTATTAGAAAAAGTTGCTTAGAATTCAAAATTATGTCCCTGTGCAGATTTTCAAAATAATTGGCCTACTTTGATTTTAATCCATTTCTGGCAGTTTTTTATTAATACGCTAAAACCCACAGGATATAACTACCAAACTGCACTGAACAGTTTAAAAATAATAATAAAAACATGCCAACTTGACTGAAAATGTGTGTTCGGCAATATAAAAGTTCAACTACCTAAATGAAATGGATTAAAATCAAAGTAGGCCAATTATTTTGAAAATCTGCACAGGGACATAATTTTGAATTCTAAGCAACTTTTTCTAATAACAATTTTCGATATCTTGTTCAGAAAAGGCACTTAACCTACACAGAAAATAAATAAATCGTTCCTGTCAAGGCCTACTTGATTTTTCGAAACTACCAATATGGCACAAATTAGTTTCTATCCAAGCAGGGCTGAACCCTAAATGGTCAAATTTGAACTCGAAATTTTTTTGTCATTTACACCTATTCCGACATCAATCCGTGGACACACTGTATGTATATCTGTCATCAATCATTTGAATATATTATTATTTTTTCCCGATCGTGGAGGCCTCAACCCTGGTCAAATGTCTGCTTGGGGCCCATGTGCCCCGCATCCTCAGATACGAATCACAAAGGTGCAAGCTTCCCCGTTGCCATCCCACATCCTCCGACAAACTCGGGTACGACGGGGCCGGTCTTTCACATATCATGACAACTCTGCACATCTGCGCTGTTAGCAGTCATGGAATCCAGAATCATGTTCCCTGAGTAGCCCGAGTGTACCAAGGATGGCAGCCTTTTGCATCCTGTCTTCTCCTGTCAGGCCAGTATGGTCCACCACTAGCTTTACAGAGAAGCCTCTATACATTATGCAGAGATCAAAGAGTAGATCCTGTTATGTTGCCCGATTTTCATGTACTCACAATGTTGTTTGCAGCTAGGGCCGAAAACTCGATGACATACACCGCCTTTTTTTCATATCCAGCAGGACGATATCAAGCTTGCTTGCCTTTAAATGCCTTAAGGTGAGGAGCAATTAATAGAGAGTGGCCCTGTTGTTCGCCACCGTGGGCAGTATATCTCCAGGAAAATATTGTTATTATTTTATTGTGACAATAATATTTCTTTTGCTTAACTCCACACACCAAAACTTTGTTTTTTGCACTCGACGCGCATTTCGCTAACCATGTTGGCACCATCAAGAGTCAAGTCTAATCTATTTATTCCTAACCCAGTCTATTTATACTATGAAACTACCTACTATATTGTTCTTAAGTTTGTACCTGTCAGTTTATTAATATGTATAAGGGACTGTAGGGGATTGGTCCCTTATCTTTATTTAAACTAAATTTACATTTTGAAATTTCCAGACTTTCATAAGCGTCTAATAATCTCTTATCAGTTAGATACTTAAGTAATTTTAAATTTTCTCTTGTTATTCAATGATTATTTTCAAAAGCATGTTCGGCAATGCTAGATTTTTCCAATCGACCATATTTTAAATGTCCCATATGTGTGATAAATCTAGTTTTTATGGACCGTCTAGTTTGCTCAACATACTTTTGATTACAATCTGAACAGCTAACTTCATATATTCCACTTTTTCTAAAAGATTAATTTTGTCCTTGGGGTTACCTAGTGGGTTTTTAATATTATCTAAAGATTTATATACTAATTTTAGTCCAGCATGATTAAACACTTAAACACTTAAATAATTACGCAGGTTTAATATTTGTTGGTCCAATTACTTGTTGTTGTTCTTTCTACGGCACTACGGGGATGTTGTTTATAAGCTTTTGTCGGTAGTGTCCGAACTTTTCGCTGCAGGTTGGAACGAATAACTGAGCACAGAGCATGCATATGTGTTTAGGACCATAAACAATTTCCTGCTGTTAAGATCAGTTTGAACTACATGTCTTACTGTTTTGATTAATTCATTCATTAAATCAGTCTTCATTGTTCGATGGTCTATACTTTGAGCTTGTTTCATCCCGAGATACTAGTGTGTATCTCCCATGCTCATTGATTCAATCTCCAGGCCGTCCTGCAACTCATGTGTGCCTTGTTCAAGTTTTCCCCCGACGATGTTAAGGGTGCGGCACTTGGATGCCCCTGTAGAACTCCTTTACAATTTTAATCATTTGCATTAGTTGGTTTTGGGTTGTGGCCATCAGTTTTAAATCATCCATATATAATAGGTGATTAAACTTGATCGCTTCTACGTTGTTGTTTTTAATAGTGAAGCCGTATTTCGTAGAGTGCAACTGAGGTCATAGGGGGTTCATCGCCATGCAGAACCATAGTGGACTGAGTGAATCTCGTTGGAAAATCCCTTTTCGAATGTTGATTGTGTCGGTCTCGATGTAACTGCTCTAACATGTTCTAAAAAGTAAACCGTATGATGATGTATTTTATACAGTTTTAAGATACCTGTGAACCACTCGTGAGGTACGAAATCTAATGTTTTTTTTGTAGTCCACATAAGCCATGTAGAGGTTTCTTTGCTTGGAATGAGCCTTGCTGCAGATGACAGAGACTATGATGAGTTCCTCTTTGCATCCCATTGCACCCTTCACGCAGCCCTTCTGCTGCATTGCCATGATGTTGTTCCGCTCGCAGAGAGCATATTATATTCGCTGTGTAAGGCAAGATGTAATTTTGTACAGCATAGGCATGCAGGTTATTGGGGCGGTACTTGGCGGGGTTATCTGTATTCCGCTGGTCTTTTGGTAACAGGTACGTTGCACACTGCGTAAGAAACAATGGCATTTTCAGAGGATCAAGCAAGACTTCATTAATTAAGGTAGTTAGTTGTTCATGCGTGCACCACAATTTCTTAATCCGATAATTTTGGAGATAATCTGGACTTGGTGCCTTCCAGTTGTGGGAATTCTTGATGACATTGGAGACCTCATCGGTTGTGAATTGCTAATGTTGCATCTGGCTATAGTTCCGGCCTATCTCACGTTCTTCACTGATCCAGCTTGCACTGACATTGCGTGGACCTGGTGTGGCAAGTTGCTTTCTCCAGAAACTGTCAACCTGTTCTCTGCTGGGGGTAACTCGTATTTGTGGCATTGGAGCTAGAATTCAAAGTACGGTAGAAACCTTTTTCAGACCGTTCAAAGAGTTTGTTGTCTCGTTTCCTGTTGTTACTAGCCTTGCATCTCCTCAGACGCCCTGCGAAAACAGAAAGTTTTTGTTTTAATGTATCAAGACATTGTTGAGCAGTGATGTTCGTGGGGCATACTGAGAATGCATTTGGGTGTGCCTCATTATTGCCTGCACCGCCCTCGGGATCTTTCTAGTTCTAACTCCTTTGATATATTCCGTTACTTGTCCTATGTCTTTACGGAGACTCTCGATCTTCCAATTTAGTCGCATCTCCCATTGAGCCATTCGTGGTTCTGGTCTTCCATGATTCAACTCTTGGGCCGTTCGGATCTTGGCTCCCATTACAGTGGTGATTGCCGCTGCGGCACAGTAGATAAACATGTGGATATGTTCTAATGTTGGTGTCACTGGAACATAGTTTGGTAAAATTCTGGTGTTCATAAGATCGACCAAGATTGAAAGTTTCCTGGAAGAATTTAATCTTGGTAGCGGTGGCCTGCTCAGTGGGTCTGTGCCTTCGTATTGCAATACTGCCTTTCTCATCTGTGTGTCTAAGCCTTTAATGTGTGCATCGATAACCGATTCCAGGCTCTCAGTTGTTGGTTCTACCGTTTCGGCTTCTAGTTGTTGTCCAGGCTCTTGAAGTTCCCCATTGTTGTTGATGTCGTCTATGTCTGTGTGTTTGCCGTGGATCTCTAGCTCAACTTCCCGTTTGATAGCGTTAAATCGCGTTTCTGGAATTCGGTTATTTCTTAGAATAGTTCGATACTGATCTGACAATCTTTGTTCAGACACTTGCATGTGTGGAAACTTCCTGCAGAACTCGGCATGCAGTTGTTGTCGGTAGCCGATCATCTCTTGTCCTAAGTTTGTCACCCTGTAAAAAATACGCATAGTTGATTCATTCATGGATCCAGTCCATTTCATGCATCGTCGTTGTAATACCGCCTGAGTGAACGCTCACTGAAGTTCCTGCGCAGCTCCTTCGGTGGGTGGGACCCTAGTTCTCGTTTGACTCCCCTGTTGTTGATGTTCATGTTGTTGTTGTTGGGCTGTAGCTGTTTGTGCGACAGGGGCCCGCCTCATCAGCGCCCTGTCACCAACGTCCCGCTCACTGTCATGTCCAGCGCTGGCTCCAGACATGCCCTGGCGATCCCCAGGCAGCGGCCCTATGACAAAACTCCTATTAATCTCCATTCCATGGGTTTCTCCCGTAACGTGGGAGTGACGGCCCTCGGTCGCCTTTTACGACTCACGATAGGAGTATTCTAACCCGCTACCCACACGGGTCAACTAGGATAAAGCGGGATAGTTACACCTGAGGATCTGCCCCTCTCACCGGCCAAACCCCTCCTTGCGTTAACTGGGAAACATGGGGTCGTTACACCTGAGAATCAGCCAAAAACTGGCTAGACCCATCCCTGTATAACCAGGAGTCGCAGGATTGTCACACCCGAGGATCAGTCCCCGTCACTGGCTAGACCCCTCCCTGCGCAACTGGAGATCGCGGGATTGTCACACCCGTAGGTCTACCCCTGTCACAGGCCAAACCTCTCCATGCGTAACTGGGAATCGCGGGATTGTCACACCCGTGAATCTGCCCCTCTCACAGGCCAGACCCATCCCTGCGTGACTGGGGAGCGCAGGATCGTCACACCCATAGATCTGCCCCTCTCACAGGTCAGATCCTCCCTGCGCATTATTATTATTATTATTATCTCGACTTAGCCAAAAGGCATTCGCACTCCCTCTACGGGGAACATTCACTCAGATCCCGAGTATCCCGGATACCAAAAGGATCTGGCTCGGACGAGACCCTTGCCATGTTATCGGGCCTTAGGTGACATTGATGTTGTTGGATGATCCTGCATTCCCCATGAATTTCCTGACGGTTCGGGCTGTCGCAAGTAGTACCGCTTTCTGCATGGACCTGTAAAGACTATCAGTTAGACCCAGCTCCTTGATGTTTCTCAGCAAACTTTTTGGTATAACACCAGTTGTTGACATGATGATGGGAATCGTCTGGACGTTCTCCATTTCCCATTGCCTTCTAATTCGTTCTTCTAAATCTCTGTACTTCGCGATCTTCTCGAATTGCTTCACACGCAGGTTGTTGTTGTTCGGGATGGCCACATCAATCAGAGTTGTCTGCCTAGAAATTTTATCAACTATTATAAGGTCCGGTCTGTTATGGGCAACTCGTTGATCTGTCAGAACTGTACGATCCCAGTACATCTTGTAGTTGCTGTTCTCAAGAACAGGCTCAGGTGTGTAGTTGTAATATGGGACCCTCTCTGCCTGCACAAGCAGCAGCTTTTCCGCCAGTTCCTGGTGCAAGATCTTGGCAACCGAATCGTGTCGTTCCTTATATTCCGTTGATGCGAACATCTGACATCCTCCTGTTATGTGCTGGATTGTTTCTGAAGTTGGGCACCCGTATCTGCATCTGTCATCCACTACCGATGCATCTCCTACAATGAATTTTAGGTAGTTGCGAGTTGGTATAACCTGATCTTGTATGGCCAGTAGGAAGCCTTCCGTCTCGGGGAACATTCGTCCCGAGGTCAGCCAATAGTTCGACGCTAACTTGTCGACATGTTCCTGGTTAACCTCATTAGGATGCCTCCCGTGCAGCGGCTTCCCCAACCACCTCTGTAGTTTATCGTTGTTGGTTCGGTGGTGATTTTGACGCTCGTGTTCCGTCAGACGTAGCGGTGTTGAGACGTCTGCTCCGCATATAGCCCTATGTAGTGTGGAGCTGTTGGCCTGCCTGTAGAAATAATTACGCAGATTTAATATTTGTTGGTCCAATTGACTATCAGTTAGATTCAGCTCCTTGATGTTTCTCAGCAAACTTTTTGGTATAACACCAGTTGTTGACATGATGATGGGAATCGTCTGGACGTTCTCCATTTCCCATTGCCTTCTAATTCGTTCTTCTAAGTCTCTGTACTTCGCGATCTTCTCGACTTGCTTCACACGCAGGTTGCTGTTGTTCGGGATGGCCACATCAATCAGAGTTGTCTTCCTAGAAATTTTATCAACTATTATAAGGTCCGGTCTGTTATGGGCAACTCGTTGATCAGTCAGAACTGTACGATCCCAGTACATCTTGTAGTTGCTGTTCTCAAGAACAGGCTCAGGTGTGTAGTTGTAATATGGGACCCTCTCTGCACAAGCAGCAGCTTTTCCGCCAGTTCCCGGTGCAAGATCTTGGCAACCGAATCGTGTCGTTCCTTATATTCCATTGATGCGAACATTTGACATCCTCCTGTTATGTGCTGGATTGTTTCTGAAGTTGGGCACCACAATGAATTTTAGGTAGTTGCGAGTTGGTATAACCTGATCTTGTATGGCCAGTAGGAAGCCTTCCGTCTCGGGGAACATTCGTCCCGAGGTCAGCCAATAGTTCGACGCTAACTTGTCGACATGTTCCTGGTTAACCTCATTAGGATGCCTCCCGTGCAGCGGCTTCCCCAACCACCTCTGTAGTTTATCGTTGTCGGTTCGGTGGTGATTTTGACGCTCGTGTTCCGTCAGACGTAGCGGTGTTGAGACGTCTGCTCCGCATATAGCCCTATGTAGTGTGGAGCTGTTGGCCTGCCTGTAGAAATAATTACGCAGATTTAATATTTGTTGGTCCAATTGCTTGCTGAGATCTGCCAATCCTCTTCCTCCTAGTCGACGTGGCAGAGTTGTTCTTTCTACGGCGCTACGGGGATGATGTTTATGAGCTTTTGTCAGTAGTGTCCTAACTTTTCGTTGCAGGTTGTTGATGTCCGTGTTGGTCCAATTCACTATTCCAAAGGAAAGCTGAGTACAGAGCACGCATACGTGTTCAGGGCCTTAAACAAATTCCTGCTGTTAAGATCAGTTCGCACTACTTGTCTTACTCTCTTGATGAATTCATTCGTTAAATCAGTCTTCATTGTTCGATGGTCTATCCTTTGAGTTTGTTTCATCCCGAGATACTTGTATGTATCTCCCTTGCTCATTGCTTCGATCTCCTGGCCGTCCTGCATCTCGTGTGCGCTTTGTTCGAGCTTTCCCCGGATGATATTAAGGGTGCGGCACTTGTCCAGTCCAAACAGCATTCCGATGTCCCTGGAGAACTCCTCTACAATTTTAAGCATTTGCGTTAGTTGTTTTTGGTTGCGGCGATCAGTTTTAAATCATCCATATATAATAGGTGATTCAACTTGATCGTTTCTGCGTTGTTGCTTTTGATAGCGAAGCCATATTTTGTAGAGTTCAACCGATGTGATAGAGGGTTCATCGCCATGCCGAACCACAGTGGACTGAGTGAATCTCCTTGGAAAATCCCTCTTCGGATGTTGATTGTGTCGGTCTCGATGTTGCTGCTTGCGGTTCTGAGTTGTATCTTAGTGCGCCAGGTTGTCATAACGTGTTCTAAAAAGGAAACTGTATGATGATCTATTTTATACAGCTTTAAGATACCTGTTAGCCAGTCGTGAGGTACGGAATCAAATGCTTTTTTGTAGTCCACATAAGCCATGTAGAGGTTTCGTTGCTTGGAATGAGCCTGGTTGCAGATGACAGAGTCTATGATGAGTTGCTCTTTGCATCCCATTGCGCCCTTCGCGCAGCCCTTCTGCTTGTACAGCGTAGGCAAGCAGGTTATTGGGCGGTACTTGGCAGGGTTATCCGTATTCCGCTGGTCTTTTGGTAACAAGTAGGTGGCACCCTGGTGCCTTCCAGTTGTGAGAATTCTTGATGACATTGGAGACCTCATCGGTTGTGAGTTGCTCGTGTTGCATCTGGCTATAGTTCCGGCCCATCTCGCGTTCTTCACTGATCCAGCTCGCACTGACATTGCATGGACCTGGTGTGGCAAGCTGATTTCTCCAGAAACCGTCGACCAGTTCTTTGCTAGGGTAACTCGTATTTGTGGCATCGGCGCTAGAATTCAAAGTACGGTAGAAAACTTTTTCTGATCATTCAAAAAGTTTGTTGTCTCGTTTCCTGTTGTTACTAGCCTTGTATCTCCTCAGACGCCCTGCGAAAACAGAAAGTTTTTGTTTTAATATATCAAGACATTATTATTATTATCTCGACTTAGCCAAAAGGCATTCGCACTCCCTCTACGGGGAACATTCACTCAGATCCCGGGTATCCCGGATACCAAAAGGATCTTATTATTATTATTATTATCATTATTATTATTATTATTATTATTATCTCGACTTAGCCAAAAGGCATTCGCACTCCCTCTACGGGGAACATTCACTCAGATCCCGGGCATCCCGGATACCAAAAGGATCTGGCTCGGACGAGACCCTTGCCATGTAATCGGGCCTTAGGTGACATTGATGTTGTTGGACGATCCTGCATTCCCCATGAATTTCCTGACGGTTCGGGCTGTCGCAAGTAGTACCGCTTTCTGCATGGACCTGTAAAGACTATCAGTTAGATTCAGCTCCTTGATGTTTCTCAGCAAACTTTTTGGTATAACACCAGTTGTTGACATGATGATTGGAATCGTCTGGACGTTCTCCATTTCCCATTGCCTTCTAATTCGTTCTTCTAAGTCTCTGTACTTCGCGATCTTCTCGACTTGCTTCACACGCAGGTTGTTGTTGTTCGGGATGGCCACATCAATCAGAGTTGTCTTCCTAGAAATTTTATCAACTATTATAAGGTCCGGTCTGTTATGGGCAACTCGTTGATCAGTCAGAACTGTACGATCCCAGTACATCTTGTAGTTTCTGTTCTCAAGAACAGGCTCAGGTGTGTAGTTGTAATATGGGACCCTCTCTGTCTGCACAAGCAGCAGCTTTTCCGCCAGTTCCTGGTGCAAGATCTTGGCAACCGAATCGTGTCGTTCCTTATATTCCGTTGATGCAAACATCTGACATCCTCCTGTTATGTGCTGGATTGTTTCTGAAGTTGGGCACCCGTATCTGCATCTGTCATCCACTACCGATGCATCTCCTACAATGAATTTTAAATAGTTGCGAGTTGGTATAACCTGATCTTGTATGGCCAGTAAGAAGCCTTCTGTCTCTGGGAACATCCGTCCCGAGGTCAGCCAATAGTACGACGCTAACTTGTCGACATGTTCCTGGTTAACCTCATTAGGATGCCTCCCGTGCAGCGGCTTCTCTAACCACCTCTGTAGTTTATCGTTGTCAGTTCGGTGGTGATTGTGATGCTCGTGTTCCGTCAGACGTAGCGGTGTTGAGACGTCTGCTCCGCATATAGCTTTATGTAGTGTGGAGCTGTTGGCCTGTCTGTGGAAATAATTACGCAGATTTAGTATTTGTTGGTCCAATTGCTTGCTGAGGTCTGCCAATCCTCTTCCTCCTTGTTGACGTGGCAGGGTTGTTCTTTCTACGGCGCTACGGGGATGATGTTTATGAGCTTTTGTCAGTAGTGTCCTAACTTTTCGTTGCAAGTTGTTGATGTCCGTGTTGGTCCAATTCACTATTCCGAAGGAATAGCTTAGTACAGAGCACGCATACGTGTTTAGGGCCTTAAACAAATTCCTGCTGTTAAGATCAGTTCGCACTACTTGTCTTACTCTCTTGATGAATTCATTAGTTAAATCGGTCTTCATTGTTCGATGATCTATCCTTTGAGCTTGCTTCATCCCGAGGTACTTGTATGTATCTCCCACGCTCATTGCTTCGATCTCCTGTCCGTCCTGCATCTCGTGTGCGCCTTGTTCGAGCTTTCCCCGGACGATATTAAGGGTGCGGCACTTGTCCAGTCCAAACTGCATTCCGATGTCCCTGGAGAACTCCTCTACAATTTTAAGCATTTGCGTTAGTTGGTTCTTGGTTGCGGCAATCAGTTTTAAATCATCCATATATAACAGGTGATTCAACCTGAACGCTTCTGATCTGTTGCTTTTGATAGCGAAGCCATATTTCGTAGAGTTCAACCGGTGTGATAGAGGGTTCATCGCCATGCAGAACCACAGTGGACTGAGTGAATCTCCTTGGAAAATCCCTCTTCGGATGTTGATTGTGTCGGTCTCGATGTTACTGCTTGCGGTTCTGAGTTGTATCTTAGTGCGCCAGGTTGTCATAACGTGTTCTAAAAAGGAAACTGTATGATGATCTATTTTGTACAGCTTTAAGATACCTGTGAGCCAGTCGTGAGGTACGGAATCAAATGCTTTTTTGTAGTCCACATAAGCCATGTAGAGGTTTCGTTGCCTGGAATGAGCCTGGTTGCAGATGACAGAGTCTATGATGAGTTGCTCTTTGCATCCCATTGTGCCCTTCGCGCAGCCCTTCTGCTGCATTGCCATGATGTTGTTCCGCTCACAGTGAGCATATATTCGCTGCGTAAGGCAAGATGTGATTATCTTGTACAGCGTAGGCAAGCAGGTTATTGGGCGGTACTTGGCAGGATTATCCGTATTCCGCTGGTCTTTTGGTAACAAGTAGGTTGCACCCTGTGTAAGAAACAATGGCATTTTCAGAGGATCGAGCAAGACTTCATTAATTAAGGCAGTTATTTGTTCATGCGTGCACCACAACTTCTTAATCCAGTAATTTTGGAGATGATCTGGACCTGGTGCCTTCCAGTTGTGGGAATTCTTTATGACATTGGAGACCTCATCGGTTGTGAATTGCTCATGTTGCATCTGGCTATAGTTCCGGCCCATCTCGCGTTCTTCACTGATCCAGCTTGCACTGACATTGTATGGACCTGGTGTGGCAAGTTGATTTCTCCAGAAACCGTCGACCTGTTCTCTGGTAGGGTAAGTCGCATTTGTGGCATCGCCGCTAGAATTCAAAGTACGGTAGAAAACTTTTTCTGATCGTTCAAAAAGTTTGTTGTCTCGTTTCCTGTTGTTACTAGCCTTGTATCTCCTCAGACGCCCTGCGAAAACAGAAAGTTTTTGTTTTAATGTATCAAGACATTGTTGAGCAGTGATGTTCGCGGGGTCACGCTGAGAATGCATTTGGGTGCGGCTCATTATTGCCTGCACCGCCCTCTGGATCTTTCTAGTTCTAACTCCTCTGATATATTCCGTTACTTGTCCTATGTCTTTACGGAGACTCTCGATCTTCCGGTTTAGTCGCATCTCCCATTGAGCCATTCGTGGTTCTGGTCTTGCACGATTTAACTCTTGAGCCGTCCGGATCTTGGCTCCCATTGCAGTGATGATGGCCGTTGCGGCACAGTAGATTAACATGTGCATATGTTCCAATGTTGGTGTTACTGAAACATAGTTGGGTAAAATTCTGGTGTTCATAATATCGAGCATGATTGCAAGTTTCCTGGAAGAGTTCAATCTTGGTAGCGGTGGTCTGCTCAGTGGGTCTGTGCCTTCGTATCGCAATACCGCCCTTTTCAGCTGTGTGTCTAGGCTTTCAAAGTGTTCTCCGTTAACTGATTCCCGATTCTCAGTTGTTCGTCCCGTCGTCTCGGCGTTTTGTTGTGGTCCAGGCACTTGAATTTCCCGATTCTCAGTTGTTCGCTCTGCCGTTCCGGCTTCTTGTTGTGGTCCAGGCAGTTGAATTTCCCCATTGTTGTTGTCTATGTCTATGTGTTCGCCATGGATCTCTAGCTCAACTTCCCGTTTTATAGCGTTGAGTCGCGTTTCTGGAATTCGGTTATTTCTTAGAATAGTTCGATACTGATCTGACACTCTTTGTTCAGACACTTGCATGTGTGGAAACTCCCTGCAGAACTCGGCATGCAGTTGTTGTCGGTAGCCGATCATCTCTTGTCCTAAGTTTGTCACCCTGTAAAAAATACGCATTATCGATTCATTCATGGACCCAGTCCATTTCATGCGTCGTCGTTGTAATCCCGCCTGAGTGAACGCTGGCTGAAGTTCCCGCGCAGCACCTTCGGTGGGTGGAACCCTAGTTCTCGTTTGGCTCCCATGTTGTAGATGTTCGTGTTGTTGGGCTGTAGCTGTTTGTGCAACAGGGGCCCGCCTCATCAGCGCCCTGTCACCGACGTCCCGCTCGCTGTCATGCCCAGCGCCGGCTCCAGACATGCCCTGGCGATCCCCAGGCAGTGGCCCTATGACAATACTCCTATTAATCTCCATTCCATGGGTTTCTCCCGTAACGTGGGAGTGACGGCCCTCGGTCGCCTTTTACGACTCGCGGAGCCACGATAGGAGTATTCTAACCCGCTACCCATACGGGTCAACTAGGATAACGCGGGATCGTTACTCCCGAGAATCTGCCCCTGTCACCGGCCAAACCCCTCCTTGCGTTAACTGGGAAACACGGGATCGTTACACCCGAGGATCTGACCCTCTCACAGGCTAGACCCATCCCTGTGTAACTGGGAGTCGCGGGATTGTCACACCCGAGGATCAGCCTCCGTCACCGGCTAGACCCCTCCCTGCGTAACTGGATATCGCGGGATTGTCACACCCGTAGGTCTGCCCCTGTCACAGGCCAAGCCTCTCCATGCGTAACTGGGAATCGCGGGATCGTTACACCCGTGAATCTGCCCCTCTCACAGGCCAGACCCATCCCTGCGTAACTGGGGAGCGCGGGATTGTCACACCCGTGGATCTGCCTCTCTCACAAGTCAGATCCCCCCTGCGTATTATTATTATTATTATTATTATTATGCCATATTATAATCTGCTGGCAAAATTTCTGGATTACAGCTGAATCACCAACAGTTTATTTTTATATCCCGTTTTATACACTGTGCATTTTTATTATTTTCAGGTGTAAGGCAAGGCTCCATGAACTTATGCAGGTCGATCGAGATTTTACTCAAGAAGATAGAGAAAAAATTAATCCCTGCAACTCTTCCAGCATAGCAGATGCTCTAGAATATGTTAAAAATCCATACAAATGTTGCATACATGTCCACGAGCTTATAAAATCTCTGATGGAGGTAGTGCAAACTAAGAAGGAAGAATTAAAAACCAAAGGTAAATAAACAAATTTCAAAGTTCATCATCACCGTAATTAAAATGTATTACCTTCTTTAAATAGATGCCATTTTATATCATGGTGAAACGTGGGATTTGATGTACCGAAGGTGGGGTAAAATTGAAAAGGATTTTTACACAAAGAACAAGACATTCGATATTAGCAAGATACCTGATATTTACGATTGCATAAAATATGATTTGCAACACAACCAACATACTATTCAGTTTGAGCAAGCTGAAGAACTTTACATATATGCAAAATACCTTGCGGATATTGTGATTCCGCAGGTATGTATAACATTGAACTTATATTTCCTGAGATAGGGGAATGAAACGATCTAAGTGCTCTTCTGTATTTGCTCCTTTGTCCTTAGGAATATGGGTTAACATCTCAAGAGAAACTTACAATTGGTCAGGGCATCTGTACCCCACTTCTGAAGAAAATCAAAGCGGATCTTCAGAGAAACATAGAAGAATTGGGGGAAGAAACTGTGAATAGATTGAATCCCAGGTATTCCCATGGAGTATCTAGTCCAGGAAGGCATGTTAGAACTCGGTTATATTTTACAAGTGAAAGTCATATTCATTCTTTAATAACAGTTTTGAGGCTTGGAGGACTATTAGATGTATGTATTTAACATTAATCTGTTAATCATGTTTTATTTTTCAAAAAACAACTTATTGCAATTTCAGATAACCAAAGATGAACAGTGGAGAAGGGCCATGGAGTATGTTTCAATGGTTTCTGAATTGAACTACATGTCACAGATAGTTATAATGTTGTACGAAGATCCTACCAAAGATCCATGTAGTGAAGAAAGATTTCACATCGAACTACATTTTAGTCCCGGTGTTAATTGTTGTGTTCAGAAAAATTTACCTCCTGGTCCAGGATTTAGGCCTCATTCTAGAAACGAATCTAGCGGAAGTAAAAATTCAGTAAGTTTTTCATTATAGACTTCATTATAACTCTGACATTAATTAGTGAAATAGATAAATCCCTTTAAATTCTTTGTAACCGTCCATGTTCTTTAAGTTTAAGCTTGTGTCTTACCTGTCCCATCATTATTGACACTCAAAAACATATCAAATTGCCAGATTGAGTCTTTTTCACTAGATTGGAGTTAGATAATTTGTATGATTAAATATATTTTTCATTAAGGTACCACATGTTTTTTTTATTGTATTTGATAATTTTATTGTGACCAAATTTAAACATCCCGCCACATTTTGGATCAATGAGAGTATAACTGAATTCATGCGATGGACCGGTAATTACCGCGGTTATGCTCTTAGTTATTAGTGGTCATCACAAAAAAAGGACGGCACGAATGTCCTTTTCTTTGACTGCGTGGATATGCCTGGAGTGGCCAAAAATGGTCAGAGAATTGGAAATATTAAACCTTTACATGTTAAGTTTTCTCCCCAAAATAAATACAACAGAAACGTGGCTTAAAAATTATAATAACAATATGTTTTTTAAGTTCTTGATGTTATGTGCATCAAGTTGTTCAGAATATATTTCTTAATTCGGATCCTTTGAGAGGGAGATTTCGACATATTTGATTTCCGCTCTATAATCTACAAAAAAAAACATTATTTTGTGCTTCTCCTTCATATTCTAATATTTAATAATTACCTTACCATTAAGTAAACTTGCCGTGTCTATACATACTCGGGCACTTCTATTCTGTAGTCTTCACCATTTACATATTCACATAAATTATACTAATATACAGTGACCGGCAGAAAGTTGGACACAAAAGTAAAAGTTGGTGCATCATTTCAAACTCAAAATTCACATATCAAAATTTAAATATCTTTCTTTGGATACGAGGTAGATTCAAAAATGTCAAAATATCTCAAGAGTAAAGTACCCTTTTTTTTTAAAATACGGTAAAAAGTTACTTACAAAAGTCGCTTGGAATCAAAGGTGGATGCAGATTTAAAGTCTCAGCCACCTAGTCAATAAAAAATAAATTTAACTTTTTTGTATTTTTTTCAACCACCCTATGTATTACAAAAAACGAAATACCGATAGTGCAACTTATCATGAGATAACCCATGAATTTGCTACTAAACTTTAATTTTGTTCGATTAGCAGCTAGAAATTTAAATTAATCAAAATCAGAGTTTAAAAATATTAAATTTTTGCGTCCAACTTTCTGCCGGTCACTATATACTAATATTTATACTAATCTTATATCTATCAGATTCAGATGCCATTATTATATTAATATATACTTTTAATTTATTAAAATAAACTCTTCAACGGGATAACAAATTAAAATAATGACAAGTTTTTTAAATGGAAATGACAAATTTTTAAGTTATTCTAAACAGTCGCCAAATGCCGCTAATTTTGGCAGTCGGAAGAGAGGGAACGTTAACTCACCTCCGACCTGGGTTAATACTGGTTATAAATTTCAAAGTTTAATTGCGCCATGAAGGATTAGTTCATAACATCATTCATTATAACCGGAGCAACGTGAACAACAAAAGTAACCGGTCCATCGCCTGAAATCGGTTGATTACTCAAAAACGTGAAAACCAGCTACAGACATTGACAACAACGCTAAAATTGAAGCAATCAGCGTTTTACGGGCATGACTTTGTGCCCCTTGAGTCGCCTTTCCTGATGGCAAAAAAATACAAAAAAATGTTTGAAAAAGGACCATTGCTCTAGTGTATGGAGTGTTGAGGATGATTTCCGTACATTTTTTATTTTGTTTGAATTCCCTTGGTTAATATAAATAATTGACATACAGGGTGTCTCATTTTGATCTGGAACACCCCTGTAAAATTTGAACTGACTTACGGATTTTAACGAATTTTTTTTTGTATACAGGGTCCTCCTAGACGCACTTATCAAACACTTTTCAATGACCATACGATTATTCCAGGGCCGGATTAAAAAATTTTTTTGACACACATTTTCGAGTTAAGGTATCAGCGATTTTTTTATCGGAAATCTGATAACGTGGCGTTAATCAGCGCCCCTGAAAACCCCCAGATTCCAAATTTCAAGAAATTAATCCCACGAATTATACTTTTTACACTGCATCACAATTGCAAAAAATCAAAATTTCAATTTGAGTTCAGCTATTAAGGTGGCTATGGAAACAAGTGAAAATGGTAAAAGGGGGTCCACAGGGGACAATGGTAATAAACCTGATCGGAAACTGTACTCGGTTTCTCTTTTCATTATTGCTATACAGTACAAATTTTATGCCATTTGAGACGCAAGAGAGCTCGCTACCGTCGCAGGCAGCCGTGGAAAAACAATGGCTTGCAGATATGTCAGTTTATGCATTTTTACAACAAATGTTATTCAGGGGTTGATGTTGCTAAAATAGTTTAGGTGTTACAAATAATTTAGCGGGTATAAAATGTAATTTCTAATCGATTCGTCAATACATTTCCGCCGTTTAAAATATGGCTGCTTTTAATTACATTCTTCAAATAGGTACGTACTTTGTAGTGTATAATCTTATATTTTATTATTTGTAACAAAAAATTGTAAAAATTAACGTTTCTCAAAGTGTTTGCACTTGCACGACTGCCTGCGACGGCAGCGAGCTCTCTTGCATCTCAAATGGAATAAAATTTGTACTATACAGCAATACTGAAAAGAGAAACCGAGTACAGTTTCCGATCAGGTTTATTACTATTGTCCCCTGTGGACCTCTTTTTACCATTTTCACTTGTTTCCATAGCCACCTTAATAGCTGAACTCAAATTGAAATTTTGATTTTTTGCAATTATGATGCAGTGTAAAAAGTATAATTTGTGGGAATAATTTCTTGAAATTTGGAATCTGGGGGTTTTCAGGAGCGCTGATTAACGCCACGTTATCAGATTTCCGATAAAAAAATCGCTGATACCTTAACTCGAAAATTTGGGTCGAAAAAATTTTTTAATCCGGCCCTGGAATAATCCTATGGTCATTGAAAATTGTTTGATAAGTACGTCTAGGAGGGCCCTGTATACGAAAAAAAAATTCGTTAAAATCCGTAAGCTAGTTCAAATTTTACAGGGGTGTTCCAGATCAAAATGAGACACCCTGTATATATGTATGAGTAATACTCTGTTTTCGCACTTCCATTGTCTTTATTGGTTTTGAAAATACATGACGTTTCCGACAGTGGTTATCTCTGACCGTTCTCAAGTGTAAGTGAGGAATACAAGAAAGAGGGGTTACTATTTATACACTTAGGTCTAATCTTAATCCTAAGTGTATAAATAGTATCCCCTCTTTCTTGTATTCCCCACTTACACTTGAGAACAGTCAGAGATAACCTTTGTCGGAAACGTCGTGTATTTTCAAAACAAATAAAGACAATGGAAGTCCGAAAACAGAGTATTACTCAAGAATTCACCTTGACTACCAACTTCAGTCAACAATATATCTGTATGTTTTATGTTCTGTAGAAAAAGATAAGTGATACTTATTTTCTTCTTTATAACAGAGTGTCAATACTTCTACAACAGCGACTCCTGAAGACAAAAACCAACTGGTTATTGACGAGGTTGGAGAGATAGCGATCATAGAAGAGGAGAGGATTGTAGAAACTCCAAAAGCATTAGATCCAACATTGAGTACTGATTTTACACCTCCACTATCACCTGAAGTTGTTCCGTACACTTATTCGCATAGGAGATACTTGAAAGCTAGCGACCCAATACCAATAGGGTAAGTGCATGGAATTAAGTTATATTTTTACACCTTAGCATTATTTGGATATCATGGTATCAAATTAGATATGAAAACTGCAAATCATTGAATTTTTTGCTTAGGACATAATTACAATGATTATACAGTGTGACTCGTTTGTTTATTAATTGTACGATTTACAAGGATTTTTTAAGTTGTAGAGGTTGATAAACTGCATTTTTTGAGCGAAAATGACATCTTGCATACAAAATCCAAGGCCTTCTATGTCAGTTTCTAGGAGCAAAATTTTAATAAATCACATTAGCGATTTTTCTAGAAAAAATATGTGCACACCACTGAATTCAACACTCCTCAAAACGGGCTTGTACTGCCTCTAATAACGATTTCGTAAAAAAATAAAAAAAATGCACACTATTTCTTAGTTTTCTCAAATTTACTTTATCTGGTTATTCATGAAAAAAAGTGAAATATTTAATTGTCAAATCTGACAAATTAATGTCTAAAACAATAATTTTTTTGCCACATACTGTTAAGAATTGTCTGTAATCAGAGTGGTAACAGTCCATCACTGATCATATTATCTCAAAACTTACTCGGTTACTGTTGGTGCTCTCAAAACATAAAGGATGAACAAAAAAACACCAAAAAAGATTTCTAGTCCTCGGGCCCATGCCCACAATTTTTTTTATTTTATTATCTCGCCGTTGAGTTTGTATATATGTGTTCTTTATGTCCACTTGGACAATTTTTGACGTAAGAAAATTCTCAGTGGCGGGGCATTTTTTTTTGGGCCTTTCCAAACTTTAAAGGCAATCCGACAATGGAATTTTCAAAAAAAAATTGTCGGGCAAGGTTACCACTTGATTTTCAATATTTGTATTAAACGATCCTGAAAAAATCAGCTGTGAAATTTTATGACGTCATAACTTTTCCATGTAGGGGTGTCTCAGCTGATTTTTTTTCACAGTTGATTTTTTAGGATCGTTTAATAAAAATATTTAAAATCAAGTGGTAACCTTGTTTGACAAAAATTTTCAGGAAATTCCGTTGTCAGATGCCCTTAAAAGTTTGAAAGGGCCCCAAAAAAACCCCTTGTCACTGAGAGTTTTCTTATGTCAGAAATTGTCCAAGTGGATAGAAAGAACACATATACAGGGTGATTCAGTTTTAATCTGCAACACTTCAACAGGTGATAGAAAACCAAAAAATAAGCGCACTTTATTTTATAAACTATATCATTTTAAGGCCTTATTAAAAAGTTACAGGGTGCTAAATTTGCAAGAAATATGTGGAATTTATTGAATATTTTACAAACTAGTTGAGATATTTAAGTCATATTTGGTACACGTTATAACGGCATGGGTTAGCATAAAAACTGTTAATATCAAACATCTTGAACAACCAGTGGCGTAGAAATGGGTAATTAGCATAATTTATTTTAGAAAAAAAAAAGAACCACCTTGTATAGCAATAAAATGTACTCAATTTCTTATGTAGATTCTAATTTTAAACAAAAATGCCCTCTTGGTAATTTTTCGTATGTGTCATGGTTTCGTGGCAAATTTGATTTTTTGTATTATTTCGGGGTATTTCCGAAAAATTATCTAAAAAATTTGCTCCACAAGTAACACTTAAAGTAGAAATAATGTGTTTTCTACTTGAAATAAAGTAACTTTTTCCAATAAACTCACCTATTTTAGGCTATACTTTTGAAGATACAGGGTCTAAAACATTTAAGGAAATACAATTAATGTTACGCTCTGTATCTTGAAAAGTAAAACCTTGAATGGGTAAGTTTATTGGGAAAAGTTACTGTATTTAAAGTAAAAAACACATTTTTTCTACTTTGAGTGTTACTTATGGAGAAAAGTTTTAAGTTACCTAATTTTTCAGATGTACCCCCCGAAATAATACGAAAAAATCAAATTTGCTATGAAACCATGACAGATATGCTAAGAGAACGTTTTTGTTTACAATTAAAATTTACATAAGAAATTGAATACATTTTATTGCTATACAAGGTGGTTCTATTTTTTTTCTAAAATAAATTATACTAATTACCCATTTCTACGCCACTGGTTGTTCAAGATGTTTGATATTAACAGGTTTTATGCTAACCCATGCCGTTATAATGTGTACCAAATATGACTTAAATATCTCAACTAGTTTGTAAAATATTCAATAAATTCCACATATTTCTTGCAACTTTAACACCCTGTAACTTTTTTATAAGGCCTTAAAATGATATAGTTTATAGAAGAAAGTGCGGTTATTTTTTGGTTTTCTATCACCTGTTGAAGTGTTGCAGATTAAAACTGAATCACCCTGTACAGTCTCATTGGTGAGGTAATAAAAACATTTTTGTAGGCATGGGCCCGAGGACTATTTCTACAATAAATTGGAAGATGAAACTAAAACAGCAGACACCAAAGTACAAACAATACTTGCAGATTATGTTTTAAAGTATCACTAGCAAGAAACACCTAAAGTCAAGTTTTACCCGCCACTCTATAGTCTTCCTTATGGCAGAATGCGTGCGACGTAAGGGGGAAGAACTCGCAAATATTATAGAATTAGTCACAGTTCAGGGGCTTAGCTCAATTTTGTGTAACTCACTGACTTAATTTTCATATAATTGTTATTTAATTTATTGTTAATATTATTCTTAACGGTGATGCCTTAGACTATGGAGGAAGGCAAACTCTTAATTGGCAATTATTTCTCGTGCTTGAGAATGCAACGTTCTTCCCTGTTTACTCATTTTGCACACGTTAACTACCGAACATACGAAACGCCACTGAGCTCTCTGAGCCGGCGGGAAAAACTTGCCAGCGACCTAAAAAATGAGGTCTGTATGGTAGGCCAAATACGCAGTTAACTTTACGTACTATAGAAACTGGCACAAAACGCGTTGGCTAACTGGTTTTGCCAGCCGACTCCTTCGCAGAAGTGCTGTGTTGCTGTATTTTAAAGGCGATGGTAGACGCGACGATGTTGAAAAAATATAATAGGTGTTTTATCACAACGCATTAAAAATAAATGATAATCAAAAATGGGTAAGTGGTCCCGTGATGCGAGCTTTATTTTTTCGGTATAACAGAGTTCAGAAATTCGGCTTCAATATGATAAAACTTGTATTCGCCAATAAATAACGACTACCCGTATAGGAAATCTTGCAACGCTGCCCGCATTGTTTAGAAACGTTTTCTTTCGTGCTTTGGACTATACCAGTAACCAGAATTAAAAGAAGTTCCCACTTGAGTTACAGAATTTGATACCCTATTATAAACAATAACGTCACGACTACTTCGCTTTGGTCTCTTGTATTATAAAACGGTATGTCGCAAAAAAATCATTGATATTTCAGTTTGTTTTTTATTACTTATTAATCATAGAAAGATTAAATTTAAAGATAAAACTGGAATTGTTCATCTTATTGGCGATAACATGCATTTGGCAAGACAATCCCCGAGAGAATTTAATATCAGACATTCAGATAGACCAATAAGTCGAAGTACTGTCCAATGTGTAAATAAAATTTGCAATGAAACGGGATTGGTTTCCAAAATTTTCCTTAAAGCCAGACATAATAGACATCGTGGACTTTTAAGAAATAATAACCAAATTTTACATTATTTTAACGACAATCACTGAACTAGTATTAGAAGGGCTAGTTTGGACCTTAATATTAGAAGATGTCTGGAACAAAAGAAAATAAAAGCTTTTAAGTCAAAATTTTTGCAGACATTGGAACTGGGATTAGAGTTTTGCTATTGGCTGCGTTTACTAATAAGGTACTGCCTCATTTTGAAGTTTTTGTTATATTGTATTCTGTAGTCCTATTCATAATGCTAGTTTGATAAGTGACTTCTAAATGAAAATTTTGGACTGTTGGATAGGGCGAAGCAATTCTTTCATTGAGTGTCCACCGAGATCCCCTGATTTGAAGCCACAAGACTTTTCTCTATTATGTAATTTTTCTATGACTTCAAAGAAATAGTCTCATGTATGTTCATTTTTATTTGGGGAATGCACTACATTGTACACACTTTATAGCAACCAGTGTGGGAATATCATTGTGCACGGGTTGCCATATTAAACAGTGTGGGAATATAATTGTCATGGATCTGCAAGCAAATGCGTGAATGAGCGAAATAGTTGGAGGCTATGGAAAACAAACACGACTAAATACGGGCCCTGCTCAATGTGACAGTTCAGCTTTATTGGTTTGTCTATTTTCATCTCTTTTAAAAGGGAAAAAATTTAATTAGTTATAAAAAATGAAAAGTTTCAGCATCAATGAGAATAATTTAAATTATTTCCGGAAATCTCTTTTTTATTACTAACTACTAATATATAATTTTTAATATTGTTAATAAGTAAATAGATATGGATAAGGAATATTTTGTTAATATTTATCTTAAATTTAATACCTAATAATAATTAAAGAGCCAAATTTTGAACTTGAACACCCAAGTTACAGTCGTAGAAAAGTTATACTGTAAAATTTGCATGGAATGCCCACTCATGACATGCAGCACGCATCTGCGGTTCGTGCCACAAACTGTCGTACATATTTGTGGGAAATGCTTGTTATAAAATATACTATTTATTGACAAAAGGAATGACAAGTGCTTTGAAGAAAATGGTAGCTTGGAAGAAGTTACAAAAATTTACTAGTTTTTGTGACGGAATTTTCATATTTTTGTTTTCTTTTATTCTGTATAAGCGTAAGATTTAAAAAAAATGTTAGAGCTTAATTTTATTTGTTTTTCATGGCTAACTATGAATTTTTGGAAATAAATAAGTACCTACCTAATGTCCTTTTTTAATTTTTCTACAAAATCGTTATTACTTGAAATTTTCGGGTAACATTAGGTACAGGCCCTTTTGAGGGGTGCTGAATCCAGTGGCATACACAGATTTTATTCTAAAAAATTTCTAATGTTATTTATTAAAAATTCGCTCCTAGAAATTCGCATAGCAGGCCTTGGACTTTATATGAAAGAGGTCTTATATGTTCAAAAAATGAAGTTTATCAAGCTCTTCGATTTCAAAAAATCCGGGTCAAATCGCACAATTAATGAACTTTTTACAGGATGACCCGAAAACAAATAGGTCAAACTGTACAGGGTGATTCAGTTTTATTCTGCGACACTTCAGCAGGTGATAGAAAACCAAAAAATAACCGCACTTTCTTCTGTAAACTATATAATTTTAAGGCCTTATGAAAAAGTTACAGGGTGTTGAAAGTTGTAAGAAATAAGTTGACTTTATTGAATATTTACCAAACTAGTTGAGATATTTAAGTCATATTTGGTACATATTATAACGGCATGGGTTAGCATAAAACCTGTTAATATCAAACACTTTGAACAACCAGTGGCGTAGAAGTGGGTAATTAGTATAATTCTTTTTAGAAAAGAATTGAAGCACCTTGTATTCCAATAATATGTATTCAATTTCTTATGTAAATTTTAATTTTAAACAAAAATTTCCTCTTGGTAATTTTTTGTATGTGTCATGGTTTCATGGCAAATTTGATTTTTTGTATTTGTATTCAGCTATTTCCGAAAAATTATCTAAAAAATTTGCTTCATAAGTAACATTTAATGTGGAAATAATTTGTTTTCTACTTTAAATAAAGTAACTTTTTCCAATAAACTTACCTATTTAAGGCTATACTTTTGAAGATACAGGGTCTAAAACATTTAAGGAAGATACAAAATGTTACGCTCTCTATCTTGAAAAGTAAAACCTTGAATGGGTAAGTTTATTGGAAAAAGTTAGTATATCTAAAGTAAGAAACGCATGTTTTCTACTTTGAGTCTTAATTATGGAGTGAATTTTTTAAGTTATTTTTTCAGAAATACCCCGAAATAATACGAAAAAATTAAATTTGCTATGAAACCATGACACATATGAAAAAAGCTAGGAGAACGTTTTTGTTGACAATTAAAATTTACATAAGAAATTGAATACATTTTATTGCTATACAAGGTGGTTCATTTTTTTTTCTAAAAACAATTATACTAATAATTACCCACTTCTACGCCATTGATTGTTCAAGATGTTTGATATTAACAAGTTTTATGCTAACCCATGCCGTTATAATGTGTACCAAATATGACTTAAATATCTCAACTAATTTGGTAAGTATTCAATAAGTCCACATATTTCTTACAACTTTAACACCCTGTAACTTTTTTATAAGGCCAAAATGATATAGTTTATAGAAGAAAGTGCGGTTATTTTTTTGTTTTCTATCACCTGTTGAAGTGTCGCAGAATAAAACTGAATCACCCTGTATATTCAATTTTTAATGTTTAATAGGATATTAATTTACATACAAATTGTTGTGGTATCTGAAGAAAAAGACATGGTCTACTTAAGTCACTTTCTTCCAGTGCAAAACGGAATAGTGTATAGCTAAAATATATAGGGTGATACAAAACCACTCCTTCCAGAAAAAGTTAAAGAGTTCATAAAAATGGGTCCAAAAACACTTCATTACGAAGATAAAAAGTGTTCATATTAAAAAATATACAGTGTGTAGAATGCTTGTGAACACTCCAGAAATCTTTGAAGGGCTAAGAAAAATTCGCATTATATAATATATATTTTTAGATTGTCCTACCACTACTTTGATTGGATGATTATATAAAGGATAATCAGTTGAAAAAATGCACTCCAGCCGGGATTAGAACCTAGGACTCCTGTGCACTCCTGTGGCCGTAGGCACTTAACCAGCTACGCTACCGGAGGATACGAGTTCCATCGGCTAGGCTGTATTTGATTCAGCTATTAGTGACTAACGGTGGGATGTAGGAGATTTCGCCATCTTCTACAACTACTATAAGGGGTTAGAGGGTGGGGGTAATCATTTATTATTGTTGGTTATGTATAATTCCTGTTTGTTCTTCTACCCACAATTTTTGACATGTGAGCGACGTAATGCAGGTATCGAACGTGGAAATTCCAACCTACTATGTCAAGCCAAGACTCTTAACAAACAAGGATGGGTTTTCGGACCTGTAATTATAGATAAAGAGGGATGTTTTCATGGCATATCAGATAAAGAATAATCAGCTGAATATGCCACGAAAACTTCATTCATTATTTATAATTACAGGTACGAAAATCCATCTTTGTTTATTAGTCTTGGCTTGACATTGTAGGTTAGAATTTCCAAGTTCGATACTTACATCAAGTCACTAAAATGTCGAATATTGTAGGTAGAAGAACAAATAGGAATTTCACATAACCAACAATAATGATTGATTATCCTCCACCCTCTAACCGTTTCTAGTAGTTGTATAAGACGCCGAAGTCTGCTACATTTCACCGCTACTCACTAATAGTCAGTTGAATCAAATAGGTACAATCTGGGGGAGGAAACCTGTACTTGTTGGTTAAGTATCTATGGCCACCATAGGAGTCCCAGGTTCGAATCCCGGCTGGAGTGCATTTTTTCAATTTATTATTATTTATATTATTTATTATTATTTATATTAATAATAAAATAAAACGCCATTTTACAAAAGATTTTTTCAAGCCTTATTGTATATTCATAATGAAGCTAATGCTAATATGAACATGTCTGATTTTGATGAGAAGAGCATGTCCCTGATTGTTTAAAATTACTAGAATTTTTGTATTGGGTATTGCTGAGGAATATTACAGGTTTTTCCACTTTATCATTTTTTAACACCTTCTCAAAGTTTACATTTTTTCCATTATATTTTCCATGCAGAAACAGTGGGCTGTACTCTCCGATCTAGATATTTTATCGGAGGATGTACTAATCTCAGTGCTATTAACTGCACTTGGCTTTTTGCAGTGTTTTTCTGAAAAGACATATTTCAAAGCCGAATCGAATCAGATATCAAATTCAAAGCATATCACAATGTGTCTTTTCACTGACAAAGCCCAGATGATTAGTTTGACAAATTTTCTAACCTGAAAAATAACAATGATGTAAGTTACCAGGGAAACACTTTGATACTCTAGGTTATTGTATATGTCATGGCTGAAACACCTTCATAACATCATGTTTTATATATTCGCAGCAATTATATAAAAATTTGTCATTGAATCAATGTTTTTGAATTTGGGCCAGGTTGTATTATAGATAGTGTTCAAATAAGTCACTCAAGAGTGCCAACATTGGCATCAGGTTGTCATGGTAACAGCAGTCAAGAGGGACCACCGTACTTCCATTATTGATTGGTTACCTTTATTTTTTAACGGTAGGAAGTCTTATATTTTTAAATCTGAATCTTAACTTCCAAATTAACATGCATCAAATTCATTTATATGATGTGTACACAAACATGTATTTGCGTTGGGCATTGTAGAAGCTCGCATACTGTAAGTGGTCACGAAGCAATGCATTTAGCCCAAAGACTAAATGAGGAATTAGCCAATCAGGTGCAGCAGCAGAATAATCGAGGGTTTGTGAGATCTGTCAGCCCAGATCCCGAGCCACGATCGAGGAGTTACGACCACAAAAGTCCACAAAAAGGCACGAAAGGTAATCTATTTTTCATTGATGTGTTGATTTGGTTGTTTATTTTCTGCAAACTTAAATAACAACATAATATTGTACATTTCCTAATATTTGAAAGACTTATTTTGATGTTTTTAGCAATTTTCACGTTGGCCTTTTATATGTTTCCTGCTTTTTTTCCACTGGACCTTTACTCTAATATACATATACAGGGTGAATTATTTCTATCGTCCAACCTGACAACATGTGATAATAGTTTTGAAAATAAATGACTTTTTTGGTATAAAGTTTTCTACAGTAAGGTACAGGATGTTAAGTGAAGGGAAGGTATTTTAACCAAATTTGGTACACGGTATACCTGCATAGATTGCCATATCATATAAGATTAGTAACTTATGCAACCAGAACTGGACTCACTAAATTAAAAAAATATTGGCAATTTCGGGTTGAACAATAGATGTCCCATAAAAGAAGGCCAACCCATTAATCGTAGATTCTTGACATCAGAATATGTCAGTTTAACCACACTTACCAATATTCAAAATGCTCTTAAAATATATAGAGGTTACACTTGAACCTCAAAAATCGGTTTTTGGTTACATTTTTGTCAAGTTTAGAAATATCGAGTTGAGATTTGGTACAAGTTAGTACTATTTATGTCCAATCCAGCCACTTGGTTCTTATTGTTGTAACTCAAGAACAAATTAAATTCCCAGGCAGACATGATTTTAATCCCCCTCCAACTTCTTCTAAGGTCCAGGTGTTCATAGTTATTTTTTACCCACCTTAACTTTTTTATTTTGTGACCAGAAAAAAATTTTAAATAATGTTGTAGATAGAAATGTGCACTTTTTAATGTTTCCGATATGTATTGTAAAAAGGCTGGAAGAAACATATCACATACCTAAATACAGTGTGACCCACTTCAAACCAGAACACCCCTATAAAATTTGTATTTGTCATCCGATTTTGATCATATTTTTTAACGATAGGTAATTAAATACTGTACTTTAGGCCGAAACGGAACATTTTATTTAAAAAATCCAAGGCATACTATGACATATTTTTTGGGTCAAAATTTTGTTAAAGAATATCGAACAATAAAAATTCTAGACACCACTGAAAATCCTAATTTAAATACTTATTTTTCCTGCCTACTTGCTTAAATCAAGATGCATGTAGATTAAGAACATTTAAAACTTTAACTTACTTTATTACAAATAATAGAAATGTCAATAGGCATACACAAGTACAAAATCCCTAATGTAAAAATTTATATTTAACATTTTTTTTCTGGGTCACAAAATATAGAAGTTAAGGGAGTAAAACATAACTGTGAACACCCTGTACTCGTATGGAGTCTTTGAAACATTTTTATTATGTAAAATTTAATTTACCTCATTTTTTATATCTTGCAAATTTGTGTTAGAACCATTGTTTTCGAGATAAACAGAATAAGATACCTGATTTCCAAATTAGACCGGGAGATAGTGACAGATTTTTGGACGTGATTTTACTCAGTATGTCTTTCAAAGGGCATTATATTGCGTATATTCTCACAATAATAAGGTATGCATCAGAGAGCCATCCTGGGTTCTCCATATGAAAAACTGAGTTTTCATTTATTCGAAAAATATGCGTTTTGATATGATTTAAGTCAGGTTGCCGTGTGTTTTATAATAAAGTTCAAAATAGATTCCTCGGAAAACTATAGGCATACCATTAGCGTAGGTTCAAAGGGCTATTATTGTCACGTGAACTTGTATTTTAATAATTAATTTTTCCACTTTTCTGAACAGGCTGCCAATGAGAAGTATGCAAGTTCTTGTTATGAAACTGCTGAAAAAAGGATGGCATATCGTTTGCGCATGTCCAAGTACAGTATAAATTGAATGTTATTATTTAATCATTTAAATGATTTATTCAATGTAAAGTGTACTTGGACATGCGCAAACATGCCATCTTTTCTTCGACAGTTTTATGACAAGAACTTACATACTTACCATTGGCAGCCTGATCAGAAACGTGAAAAAAAAAAAGTATTAAAATACAAGTTCACGTGACAATAGTAGCCCTTTGGGTCCACGGTAACGGTATGCCTATGGATTTCCGAGGAATTTTCTATTTTGAACTTCATTATAAAGCACATGGCAGCCTGACTAAAATCATATCAAAACGCATATATTTCGAATAAATGAAAACTCGCTTTTCCATATGAAGAACCCAGGATGACTCTGATTCATACCGTATTATTTTGAGAATATAACATAATACGCTTTGAAAGGCATACTGATTAAAATTACGTCCAAAAATCTGTCACTATATTCTGGTCTAAATGTGTTACATCATTGGGGCAATTCTAAAAGAAATGAAAATAGGAAAAATGACTGGAATGTGATAACACTACCCAAGATAAGAAAAAGCTTTTATTACCATGGGTTCCAGCATTCTTCTTGGGAAAGATACAGAGTGTTAAATATCGAAGTTTAAAAGTCACATCTTATATTTCTTAAGAACGATTTTGTAACAACTTTTTCTAGTCTTGGGTTGTGTTACTACCTTCCATAGTCATTTTTCCTATTTTTATTTCCTTTAAAATTACCTCAATGACGTTGTGCATCTGGAAATGGGGTTTATTCCAAAAAAACTTGTCTATCACGAAAACAATGATTTTTAGGACAAATTTACAAAATACAAAAAATTAGGGAAATTAAATTCTAAAAATGTTTCACAGACTCCACAGAGATGTCTCAGGGGGGGGGGGGGGGGGGTTAAAAGATCATGTGTCCCACGATTTTCATTTTCCTTTCAGTTACTACAATCATAACCAAGTGGTCGGATTGGACTAAATAGTGACAAAATGAACCAAATCCCAGGCGCTTCTTTCTAAAATTAACAAAAATATATCCAAAAGCGACTTTGAGATTCAACTGTAACCCCCATGTATCTTTTAGGGAAAGCATTTTTGAATATAGTAAAGTGTGGTTCAATCGCCATATTTTGACGTCGAAAATTGCCGTCTTTTCTGGGTGCATATACAGGGTGTCTCAGGCTTTAATCAGGAAAATTTAGCAGGCGATAGAACTTCTAATGAAATGAATAAAGCTTCGTTTTACAGATACTGCTGTTAAATTGTTCTGATTGTAGGAATTTCTGACGGGGTATTATCAAAATTTTAAAATGTTATAAGGCTTATTGAAAAATATAATATTTTATTATTTAATTGTATTAATGGGATTAGATTTATTTCGTCAGACGCAGACTGATAAACAAATTTTATTTATTTTCTCTCGAAAAGTAAAAAGAAGATGAACAAAAGGTACAAGACGCAAAAGAAATATATTTTTGATTATTTCATCTTACAATAATAACAAACTTATAAAAAAGCAGTGGTGTGCTAAATTTTTTTAAATATCTAGCTAATATGCCGCAATGCCTTCCCTGAAACAAATGAATTAAATCTATTTACCTCAAATTAGGCTCTTTACTTATTACAAAAAACATGCCAAGTTTCATCAAAATCGGCCAAGTAATTTTTACAATTTAAAAAAAAAAATAGTTTTTTATTAACTTTAACAAAAGCGAAGCTTTAAAACATACAAGTTCATATTTCCATTTTCACGAGTTTTATCATCTATTAAATTTTCCCAATTAAAACCTGTATATCTAAAGATAGTAGTATGAAACTCTTGAAAGCAATGCAATGGGCAGCTATACACAGTGTCCTATAATTAATGGGACGTACTTGAAAATCCGACAGATCTCGCTAAAAAATTCATTTTTATTCTACTGGGTATGGAGTAATCCAAATACAGGACGTTAAAGTTCTTCTTTTTTAATTGAGTTATGGCTATATCTCCCAAAGTAATTAAGCTGCTGAACTTAAATTTGGCAGTGATATGTTTTTGGCTATGAGAATAAGCTGCAGATGTCAATTTCTATGTATCACACAGAGAGCACCACTTTTGCTGTTTTTGGATTGTTCTTTCTCTCGTAACTTTTTTGAAGTTATCTTTTTGGTCTTGCAGGTTTATCATTTTAGAGCACCTTTCAATTTTGCAACTAAATTACACTCTTGTATTATTAGGATAAAATCAACAGTTTACGTTGAAATTGGCAAAATGTGTCTGAAAACACCTGCTTACTCCAAAATTAAAAAAATAAAATCTCCATCTACCACTTGCAAATTATTCAAATTAATTGTCCGCTTTTAAAGAGAGAAAACTTCCCTATGAACAGTGTAACAAAAATTTTTCACTTTTAAAATGGAATGGACTGAAGTCAACAAAATTGTGACACCCTATTGGAAGCAAACCGAGTTGTTTTGCTCAGTGCCCGTTTGGCATTTTTTTTATTCATTTTGCATGTACAGGGTGAGCAAAACTCGATGTCTCAGCTCTATTATAAGAAAAAGAAAAATAATGGAAAAATCTGAAAAGAGGTTCTTAAATGGGATTGAGTAAGGTCAGTTTTAAACCAAATTTGTATATTTTTCCAAATTTGGTAACTGAAGTGTGACATCGAATTTTTTCCCCAGAAACATACCTACCTATATTTTGGCACATTTAAAAAGAGCTAATTTTTCTAACAAATTTTGTACAGAAAAATTTGATATCATCTATTAAAAATTATAAGCAAATTTGTAAATGTAATTTAAAAAATTGGCAATCGTCGCGTTTTAAACAAGAAGCCTTTGGAAATAAATAGAAAAGTCGCATCTATCAATAATTAAACTAATGGTTAACAAATATTGTTTTGTTGTCATTTGACTTTGAAAAATGTTCACATGCAACAAAATAGTTGACATTTTATTAGTTTATGGGAAATCTCAAAAGAACCCTAGAAGAGCATACACTCAGATATACCCGAACGTGTTATGCCAAGCTTGAAAAATGTATCTTTAAGCTTCGAATAAATAATAAAAATATATGTTTTTAAGCTTGGATTAATACGTTCGGGGTGTAAGTCAACTGCTCTTCTAGGGTTCTTTTGAGATTTCCCATAAAATAATAACATGTCGACTTTTCATTGTGTGTGAACATTTTTCAAAGTCAAATTACAACGAAATAATATTTGGCAACCATTAGTTTAATTATGGACAGATGTGACCTTGCTATTATTTATCTCAAAAGGCCACTTGTTTAAAACGTTTTGATTGCCAATTTTAAATAATACTTTTTACAAATTTGCTTATAATTTTTTAAAGGAAGAAGATAGCAAAATGTTTTCTTTACAGAACTTGTTGAGAAAAATTTGCTCTTTTTAAATATACAAAAATAGGTATGTTGCTGAGAAAAAAAATGATGATGGCATTACTCAGTTTCCAAATTTGGAAAAATATTAAAATTTGGCTTGAACCGGACCTTACTCAATCCATTTAAGAATCTTTTTTCAGACATTTTCCATTTTTCATTAGATGAAAATATTTTTCAAATTTCGGAGTTGATTTTATCTTTATAAAACAAGAGTGTACTTTAGTTGCATAATGCAAATGATGAACATGAATGACCAAAAAGAAAACCTGAAAAAAGTCATGAGTAAAAGCTTAACCCAAAAACAGCGCCACTAGCGCCCTCTGTGAAATACATTAAATTTGACATCTTCAGCTTATTCTCCATTTCCAAAAATTCATCAGTGTCAAATTTAAATTCAGCAGCTTGATTACTTTGGGGATATAGTCATAATTCAATTTCAAAAGAGAACTTTAACGTCCTCTATTTCGAAAACAAAATAAGGTAGACCCATATACTTGGTAGGATAAAATAAATTATTGTAATGATATCTGTCAGATGTTTAAGTATGTCCCATTAATTACCCGTATATTCAAGGTTAGATCATAGCAAAGGATAACTTAAGATACATCTTCTGGTCTTTGTGCCCAATGAAATATAGAGCATAACTGGTCGTTTTTACAACAATCATCTATTTATTAACTTCCTCATAATTTTATAATGTCTGCTGACCCAGTTTCAAGAAATTTGTGAAGATTAATGTTTGTATTATATTCCTTCTTGCATGCTATAATGTATCAATGCAAGGTCTCTATTAAAATTGTTAGTAAATTGTGGTAGAAAATTGTAGAAATGGTATATTGTTGATATTTAAGTAAAGGTCCATAAAAATTTTCATGTAAGAAATTATTCAGTTGCCTAAAATGCCATGCCTGAGATAATTTGATATATTTATCAATTTACCTTCAATTTTATTCTTTCCATGGTAAATATTTAAGTCAGTGCATTATTTTTATATTGTGAAAATTGTTTAACATAAACTGGCCTTAAATAAATTAAAGTAGTCATCTTAAATAATTGTATGTTATTAGGAAGGTAATAATGTTTACTGGTCATTTAAAATTACAATAGATATTTATTTACAAATTAAATTATTTATAAAAAATCACAACAAAAACATAAATTGTTTTATTAAAAATATTGGTCGAATACCCAGGAAATAACTAACCATTGTTATTAGGAAGAATTATGTTAATAATGCATTCTGCTTAATAATTCGTCTGTCCATATTGATATACGGCTGGTATCACCAAATTCAAATAATAATAGTTATTTATGTACCAAGGCACTGAAGTTCAACTTTTTATGACTCATGTGGAATTTAGTTGCCGAAGTCTCTTGCTCAGGCAAATAAACCACCTGAGTCATAAAAAGAACTTCAGTGCCGAGATACATATTATATTTTTTTGAAATAGGAAAAAATATTTTGAGAAAAATAATCATAAACTATCACCCATCCATGAACCGACTACGCGCGGCGTTGCTTGAGTTTGACGATTGCTCTACCTAGGTCAAGTATGATGAGACACGACACTTTGTATATAGGGTGTAAATGATTTTAAATTAGCTACACCTCCTACCATGGATTTTTGGTATATTTCTATATTGAAAATTATACTAGATATTTGCAATCTTATTCTGTGGATATTGTATACAGATTTTTTTAATTTTATAGGAAATTGCTTATTATGATACCACATTGTTTTGAAACTTAGGGTTGGTAGTTTAGGGTCAGTTTATGTTTTAATTTTTTAATACAATATGCATGGCAAAAGTGTTACTAATGTGTACTAATTTATTTGGGCAGCTGATAAACTGCATCAAAGTCTGGACGCTGTTAACAGCCAAGGTAATTCATTCCTTAATTTTTATAATTTCACCATATTGATTATAAACCTAATTTTATTATATCACAATATTATATGATTAGAAGCGACAACGTAGGACATTTATAAACCCTAAAAGTAATTCATCTAAATATCTGGAAATGCATAACTATACTAAAAACCATTGGACCAATCTACATTAGTGTTCTACTTATAATATGCACTTCCAGGTACCCCAGGTTTGGCCCATATCATATGTTACAATGTTAATAGGATTTTCATTTGTTGTACTAACTGTCCAGATGGAACCTACTTCCATTGTAACTTTATGTTAGAATAAATTGCTTGATTTCCAGGGTCATAAAATTACACAGCATAATCGTACCAAATGCAAAAACAAAAACTACACTCATTCTTTACATTATTCAGTTTCTATGGTTTTATTGATATTTTTGGTATTTGTCTTTTGAATTTTTCCATGCACACCACTTGATTTTGTAGTTTTTCCATCACTGCTTGTTTATTTTAATATGTAGGAGTTGTTCCATTGATCTAAGGAAAGAACGGTTAAATGCACACAACCAATATCGTTATGTTTTAGAGCTGAATGCATTTCAAATTTAATTCTCACATCTCAGTTGCTAGAACAACCATAATAATTAGAACATTGTGGTTGATGATATATTACAAAGTGTTAAAATTCATTTTTTAAGAATATGTTTGAATGAATGTTTCATTCATCAATAGCTCTGTATTACCAGGAATCTTATAAAATCGTTGTTTTTTTTTTTCAGAAATAAGTATATATTTCTTTATATTACCCTATTATTATTATTTTTTTCGATTTTCTCCCTTATTTTGTTCCCCACAAAAAAAAACAAAGAAACAAAAATGTGGCACTTTTGGATAGCTAGATAGTGCTGAAAAGGAAATTGGCATCCATGGTGAATTTGCCACACGATAAAAAAAAACTCAAAACTATTAGTAGCAGTAGCAATGTTTATTATAAGAGATAGAAGAAAACTTTTATGTTGAAAATTGATGCCACTGAGTAGGTTTATGCAACGGGATGCTCAAAATAGTATGAGAAAATTATACAGAGTCTTCGGTTCTCTTGAGGCCTTGAAATTTTTTGTAAATGTGAGGTAGGTAGTTTTTAGTATTGTGTGAAAAGTTGGCCATGAATGTCCATTTCTTTTTTAACTTCGCCTAACTATACAAAATTGCCATATTTTGTTATCTTATGTTTTTTTTTGTGGGGCACAAACAGAGCTGGGAAAGATCATGCCAAAAAAAATCTAGTTCATAGATCAGGTAATTTTTAAAAAAATGATTTAAGATCATTTAAAAATAGGTCTTTTTATACAAAAACGATCTTAGATTAACACGTTGACTTCCGAAGCGAATTTCTTGATCGGGTCCGTTGAAGAGAAGTAGTTTTATTGAAAATTTTAGTTATTTTTCGTTTTGAGAGAGCAAAATATTTTGTTCACGCATTGTGAACAGGTAAAGTACGTGTAGACAGAAAATAATTTAAAAAGGGATCGTAGTTCATTTATTTTCCTGTATTTGGATAATTTGTAACAAAAAACGTAAATAGTAAGATATTACCAGACCAACTAAAATAGTGTTATTCCCACACCGCACCAATAGATTCCCAGATTCCCCATAAGAAATGCACGGTACAGGTGCATATATTATAGATACGCAGCCTGACATAAAGCGCTGCCTGTGAATAATATATATGCACACATAAAGATCGTCTAAAAACAATCTGTTTAAAAAAATCATTCAATCCAATGACGTCAAAACCTATAGACGTGGTGCCCCATTGTTAAAATGCCCTTTATTTTGACTCCAAGATTAAATATATCCATACTACTCTAAAAACATGCTATAAACAAAGACAGAAAGGCAACCATCAACCAACTATACACCCGGTGATTCCCGGTTATAGTTCCTCCAGAATCACACTTAAATATCGCATGTTTTTTCTTGTTTGGGGGCGCCGGAAGCATCGGAACCTCACCTGAAGACTCGGGGGATGGTCTAACGACGCCAGCCTCCGAGCCCAGAGTCGAAATAAGTTCGCTACGGCTCGACAAAAAGGGTCAATTTCTGACAATCTCGCGACATTTTCGGAATAATTTAATGGAGCGCTTAGATTGTGATTAGTTCTGGGCGTCAAGCATTTATCAAAACAAACCTGTCTATAGGTTCTGACGTCATTGATTCAATCTAAGATTTTTTAAAAGATCTAAGATCTTATAAATGATCTAAGATCTTCTACATGATCTAAGATCTTCTAACGATCTAAGATCTTCTAAACGATCTAAACTCTTTTAAAAGACTACATCTAAAAAATCATAATATTATAAATTATCATAGTTTCCTAATTTTGACATATTTAGCAGAAAGTGACATCTTTCAAAACCAGAGCAAGTGCGATGATACGTCCAATTTTGCGTAACTAGCTTTGAAAAGTAAAGTTTTACGTAACTGGTTACGTAAAGTTACTTCCCTAACTGAACTAGTTACTTAATCAATCAGTTGATATACCTATGGAGAATAGGCCGGCGCCCTACCACTGCACAATTCGTTTCTCCCTCCGATGAATCAAAGCCGAATTCTTAAAAGATCTTTTTTGGTAAAGATCTGAGGTGGTTATTACGATCTTAGATTCTTTCAAAGATCTTAGATCTTTGAAAGTATATAAGATAGCCAAATTAAGATCAAAGATCAGATCATTTTTAAACGATCTTTTTAAAAAAGATCATTCTTTAGTGAAAAAAAGATCTAGATCTAAGATCAAGATTGCGATCTTAGATCTTCAAAACGATCTTTTTTAAATAGATCTGCCCAGCTCTGGGCACAAAATAATAGAGAAAATCGCTTTATTAAAAAATAAATAAAAAGTCAAGAGAGCGGAAGACCCTGTATAAATTAGCAAATTACATATCATTTCACTTACATCTTTGATTTGTAATCTTGAATCGCACCACACATTGTGGTGCTTATTTTAAGCTGGTATGTGCATTTAAAAGTACATATTTATCAAGTGTCTTTCATTGCTTAGCATGAGATCAGAGTTGCCACCTTCCTGGAAAACCGGGAATTATCAGGGGATTTAAATACTGCAATAAATTCAGGGAAATGTGAACAGATGTCAAGGCAAATTGCTGTATTTTACAATTTTTCTTTTAAATAGGTATTGAGTTTTTAAAATTTTGCTGCCGACTCCAAACTCTGGTGATGTCTATGTGATAATAAATATATTCAGTGTGCCCCTGGATAAGTGAACAAACAGGTGTATAGACCTGCTTGATTGGAAACTAAATTATTACATAATTTTAGTTTTAAAAAATCAAGTAGGTACAAAGGTGTTCAGTTATTTTTTACCACCATTATTTTTTAATTTTCTGACCTTGCAAAAAATGTTAAATAAAACAGTTTTGTATAGCAATGTGTACTTTTTAAGCATTATGTGAAAAATCATACAGGCCGTTCCACTTAGGTGTGGCAACTAGATAATAATTTTAATTTATATTTCGTTTGCATCTTTATCCTTCAATAGTAATCGTATATTACACCAGCCTTATTCCACACACAAGCTGAAAATAGGCGCCAAACTTGATAATTCCAGCTCTGTATGGAAATGCAGCCATATTTTAAGGGCGAATGCTCATTGTCCTTTTTGATATTTTCTTCTATATAGGATATCACAAAGGTTTAATTTTTGAAACAATGGGCATTGAAAGTGAAAAATTGAAAGTTTCAAGGTTGAATATCTTCCAAACAGCTGGACCAAATATATTTCTTCTATATATCGTTGGAATAGCAAGAATACGTAGACTTCAAAAGTAGAAAAATATACAGGGTGTTCTGATTAAAAACCATAGTTATATCTATACTGTTACTCGATGGTCAATTTTTTTTTAAATAGTTATTTTTGTTAAAAGTACCTACCTAAAATGAAGTTTTTTAAGATGAATCATTGCTGTTTCCGGACGAGGCGTTAGCCGAGTCCAGAATAGCAGATGAGTCCTGAAAAACTTCATTTAGGTACGTGTGACAAACACTATTTTCTCCCAAAAGTTTGTTATATATGCTTTTTACGATTCTTCAGAATGCTTAAATTTGCAAATTTTCCATAATCTTTGAAATCATAATGTTCGAAAAAGTTGGCTTAGAAATTGATATCGTGGCAACAAGTTTGTTTATTTGAAAATTTTGTCATGTAGTTCATTCATTTAGGGACTAGGCCAAAAAAGAAGCATTTTACGGACTTAAAAAAGTCCGCAAAAAATAGCTATTTTTGGGAGTGTATGACAAATATGAAGTTAAGTGAGTTAAAAGGAAATAACTATCAACAGCCTGTACCTATGCCTTGGAAATTTTGTAAAGCGATTTTTCCCACCTGCAAAGGGTGTCTGTAGGTTTTACGACAAAATGTTATTAAGGAGAGTTGTTCAGAATGAAACACTGAGTAATTGTGTAAAATTTCCTTTGATTTATTTTTGCACTTTTCCCTCGTTATCCACCACAAAATGTTACTAAGAAAAATCGTTTAGAATGCAAAATTAGGGCGCTCGAGCAAGTTTAAAAGCCATCCGTCTACTTTGAATTTTTCAAAATTCACAAGAAATCAAAGTTGGCCTAGGATTTTGAAATTTTACACAATTACTGTGTTTCTTTTCTGAACAACTTTCCTTAACAACGCTTTGTCGTAAAACCTACAGAAATGGCCCTTTGCAGGTGGGACAAATCACTTTTTTCAAAATATCCAAGACACACTTGATTTTCAAAAATAAAATTATGTCACAAATTATTTTTTAATCAACTAGGTCTTATTTTCAAATGATCAAATTTCAACTCGAATATTTTCGCCTTTTACACCACTTTGGTCACTTATCCGGGTACACACTGAATTTGGTCAGGGAAAATCGGGAAAAGCCAGGAAATTTAAAATTAGAAATCTGGTGGCAACCCTGGAGATATTTCAAGTTGGCGTACTGTGTGTAAATATCTTTGTCCGTTTTTATATTGCCATTCTGAGATACTTTGCTCAAAGCCAAGTGTTGATTATATTTTTTTTCTCAAAATACTTAATACAAAATTAATAAGTTAAATCAAAAATGTGCCATTGCCATTATTTTATTAGTTCCAAAAAGAAAAAATGACAATAAGTGATGCCAAAATAAACATCAGTGATTCCAAAAGTTGTTGTTGTTGTTGTTCTTGCCTTTTATTATCAAATGTGATCTTTTCTAGGTAGTTTTATTTTATGGGCTACATAATGCAAGTTTTCTGTAATTCTTCATGAAATATATTATGTATTTGATTTTTTAATATACCTAATACCGATGAAAAAAGTATGTTCGGATATTGTAAAAAATCACATCAACTGGATCAATGGTTCACATATTTATAAATGTTAAATTTAAATGACTGTAGTTTTTGTATATTGTTTCAAGTGATTGGCCCGTTATATGATATAATTAATAACATTTGACCTGTTTAAAGTCTCTATTCCAAGATATTTACATATTGAGGCTTGGATCGAATCAAATAGACTCATCTGTCTGGTAAACCTGTGCGATTGGTGTTTCCAGAGTCAAAGCGAGGGTACATCAAAATCTTGTGTTTTTTTTTTTTAAATCACTGAGGTATTGATATACCGCCGTTAGTATAATTCTGCTGCCCATTTGACCTAAAACAACTTATTGAAAATATGGAATGTTTCGAAAAGTCCGGGGCATTCTCAAATTTTTTCGTGCTTTCCTTTTCCTTTGCTAAATCACTGATATGCATCTGTTTTTGTGTGTTTGTATGTGAGCATGTTTTTTTTTTGTTATACACAGCTTCGTTTTTAAGCTTACCACACTATATTTAATAACAACTTACAACTCCACTGGAAATTTGCATACACATTTGAATTGCTTTTAATACATAAAATTCGTAAAAGATCATCTTGAATATTATGGAACAACCTTGAGATGTTCTTTGATAATTATTATCAAACTGAATATAATGGCAAGTATTCTTTAATTTCAGTTAAAACAGTTTTTAGCAAGAATATACTGTGTGTCTGGTCTTTCATGTTAACACCCCTGAAAATCTAAGTAGGCTAGGGAAATTGAACGGGGCAATTTTTTTCTAGGTAGGTGTGTCTTGAAAGGTCATCATTTGCGAAATATTAGTTTTGCATTGCCGCGAAATTCTGACCTGCTGCGATTTTTTAAAGGGGTGCGTTTTTCAAAATACCATATGTGCCAAGATCCAATAAAAATATACTAGGAAACACAGAAAATGTATCATCTTAGGCAGTGACTTTGTTGAGGAAAGCCCAATAATTTAAATTGTTTTTATTTGTTGGTTGGCATTTTATAAAAATGCATTACTCCTGTATTTAATATTTTTTCAATAATTCCAGAGCACTCTTGATTTGTATAAAGTTTCATCAAAATTCAGCATTTTGACATGGTCCAGAGAAAAATACTCTGTATATTTTTGTATTTAATCTTTGCACACCAACATTTTGAGTAGTCCTATTTTGCTCAACTTTGATTCCCTTATATATATTTTTTTCAATTTTTGTATGTGGGAGTTTTGGTGTATTCTGATTAACGCTGTGGTGTAGGCCAGGACTTCGCTGCAATGCCAAACCAATACTTCGCAACACCTTTCAGGAACATATCTATAAAAAAATGCTCAGTTCAATTCCCCAGCCTATATAGATTTCTAGGGGTGTTAACATGGGACACTGTAGATACTTTTTCAGACATTTCAATATAGGAGCGTTGGCTAGGACGATTTATTAGGAGAAGCCATATTTATCTCATCAAACACATTTCTTCTTTTGAAAATACTAAACTAACTGAGGAATATTTTTGAATGGTATAATGTATTTTTGTTGGATATTATTTTCTAATCTCAAGAGACTGCCCTTTTGAATAAATTTGCTATAATATTATTTTAAGTTGTTAAGTTTCCTTTCTGCAGTGGACTTTGAATCTAGCGTTTTAATTTCTGATTATCTATTTGCCATTTATAATAGATTACAAAACTCAGAATTGATCAACAACTGTCAAATTGCGTTACTTTTATTGTCTATTTTGTAATTGTAGGTACATATAAAGTTTCAAAACGTTTCTCAGCTCAGCTCAGAAATTAATCCAATTGACTTGAAGTAATTTTCCGGAAAATTTGCCATACTACAGTATCTTTACCAATATTCTGATTACTGCATTTTATACAATAATATTCAGGTATATCGGAAAAATCATTGAATATTGGTTAAGGTAATAGTGTATATTTCTGGTACTGTGTAAATATTAATTTGTAAACTACATGCTAGCAAATTCAGTATTAAGGTATATTTAAAGAATACATTGGGGAGTATTGGGAATTATTGTGAAGCATTATTGAACATATAATTATTTTATAGAAAATGTACAGGATGTCATTGGGTGGTTTTGGGAGTTTGTGAATATTTTTGGTTTCTGTAAGAAAGTTTTTTGTTTATTTTTTACATAGAATTTATTGATGTAGAGAGATATTTCTTTGGTTAGCGGTTGTGGAGAAATATGTCAAGTTTAAACCATAGGGATTTTCTTCTTTAAAACCGCTACCCAATTAAAATATCTCTACACCAACGAATTCTACATAAAAATAAACAAAAAATGTGTTACCAAAATCGAAAATATTCACAAACTTGTACATTTGTACAGGTACATGTCAATTTGAATATCTGTTACCTAACATTATTAATACAAATCTGGACCAACACTATATTAAAGACTCGAGCATGATGTCATAATTTCATTATTGTTGGCAATCTGGAGTGGCACTAGTTTACGAAAAAAGTACGACTTGTTGTAGATTATAGGGAGGTATTCTGTGGTTATAGTTATATCAGTTGCTGTATTTGGAACATCCCATATTTTAAATATCTAGCTTTATTACTGGTTACGTTCTTTTTATGGTATCGAATCCTCTTCGCGGTCAGTATTTCGCAGTTTTGTCATATTAACACAGTATTTATAGGTAGATTTGTTTGTGATAACTTGAAATGCACAGACCATTAAGTGAATTGCAGAGAAATAAAGAGTATTTTCGAATTATGGCATGATTTGTTCAACCACTTGAAAAAGCGAAAATTCTAAGTATTATATTTTGGAAAAGTATTTTGTGAGGTATGCAAGAAACAAAATAGAAAATTGGGTATAAAAAGCCCTAAAGCGAACCAATGGTCCGCTATATAAAGAAGATTCTGAAAAATCTAATGAGTTCTTTGCTTACTTACACTAGCCATGGACTTCATTTCAAACCAAAAGGTACCAAAATACTCTTGCTTGGTTTTTAGACTCACCTTTCTTAAGAAAATGTAGAGAAATATGCCATGTAAACTTATAAAATTAAAGGGACATAACAAACAAGCATTTTATTTTATTTTCGATATTAAATTCGTTGTTAACAAACATATTAGCATGTTTTTATTTTATAAAATATATCCTGCAACAATGGTGTTTATAACATTATACACTCTGTCGATTTTTTTCATCAGGTGGCACCAGTGGCGATTGTTTAAAACAGGGCTATGCACAGGTCTAATATAGTGGTGGTTAAGATACAAATTTAAATATAGTTGTATCTGCCAAATAGTTGGTAATTTTATTAAGAGCATGTAGTTTAGAAATGTAATGAGGTGATGGTAGCTACTTTACTGATACTGTTCTTTTGTTTCTCTCTCTATTACTCTCTGCCTGGCCTTCCTTGTGGCTGTAAATGTTGTGACCACGCACTTTCATTGCATGTGATTAATATTCATACATTTTATTTCTTTACATAAAACCACACAGAAATGAACACGACGCCCACTAATACCACCCCTACTACTCCTCCTATTGAAATTCCAGTCAAATCTATAAGTCCCGATGAAACCCACATATTAAATGTCGAAAAGTACGAATTTGTTCCTATAAAAGATATAAACTTTGAAAAACCTGACTTGAGTCCTATTTCAGGGTCTTTTGACTTAGAGTGTCCCAGTGACGTAGATTCCCCTTTGACAATAGATAGTAAAATAGGAAAAACCGATAGCTTAGCTGAAAGCGACAGTTCCACTAAGTCACGGCCCGAAAGCGCCACAAATGAATTACCTTTAACTGAATTAAATCTAGCATTGTTCACTTCCGAATTAGAAACGCGATCGGGTTGCACCAAAATGAGCACAAATGAACTGCCTTTGTCCGATCTCAAACTTAGAAACCACGCGCATAAGTTAGTTAAACAGAACACTGTAGATAGCCAAACAGACGACACTTCCATGGTAGTTAACTGGGATACTGACATCAAAGAGGTAGACGACGAAAAATTTCCACGCAAAGACAAACTGCACCTCAACCATAGATCATTTTCCGACCCCAATATCCTAGAGAATCACACCAGCAATCACTTTCTCATCGAAAAGTATGGCGAGAGCCTCCGAAATGAATTTTGCGATGCGTCGGGCAGGCTGTCACCGGCTGCGCCCTCTTGCTCCCCCTTCGGCTTCTACCCCTCGCACTCACCTGCCTCCACTTGCTTGTTGTGTCCGTCGCACACGCCCCCCACCTTGCTCTCCTTCTTCACGGAGCCTCCTGTACGGCCGGCCACGACCTGCCGCTCCTTCTCCCACCCTGTCGCCGCCCCCTTTGTGACCTTGAGCCCTTGCATGTGCCAAGCAGAATGCGGCCCGACCGCCAGGCGCCACCGTCACAGTATTGCCGGGCAGATGAGCTATTTCAAGATGCTGGGGTTTACGTGTGGAGCTGCCGGAGCAGCCGGCATCAAGAAGCTGGTGGCGGGCAGTGCCAACAGCCTGTTCTCGACGGCGGTTATATCGGGTAGTTCCAGTGCGCCAAACCTGAGAGATATGATCCCGAGCACAGCCAGCGCTTCTGGTAAGTAGTTCTGAATTTAAACTGTTCTTATTTTAACAAGGAGTAAATTAATTCAGAAATAAACTGATGTTGGAGTGTTAATAGAAAAGAGAAATATATTATATATAATATAATTCTATATGCATGGCTCTTTGCGTCATATGATAGGGAGACTTCGAGGGCTAATCCGCAGATGCATTTTGGTGCAGATGCATATCAGAGGCATTTCGAGGCATTTTTTTGAATGTTTTCTCTCGTGCGCAAGCGCATGGCTGTAGAGTGTTGATTTTTATAACGTGTAAATAAAGAAGTGTAAATCACAGCTCAATATGATTGTTAACTCTTTCAATACGGCTGACCGATGTATTTGCCAGACACGAATTTGGCACATAACTTGCTGGCCAATATACCTGACATCATGTTAAACATGCCCCACGGACCATTGAGTCAAACATTAAAAATTAATTTGCCGTATGGACGGCTGGCAGATATATCGTCACTGGTTGATGTACCTTACAGGCAAGTGGCCAATATATCTGTCAGTGGTAGAGATATCCAAAAATAGCCGAGTCCAACGATTGTCGGATGAACCTGTCTATGGTACGCCTCAAACACTTCAGGGCTTACATGTTTACTTGTTTTCCAATGCCTCCTGGATAAACCGTAATAACACATTATTGCTCTTAATATCTTGAACCACATTTTAAATAATCGACTATTTCGTGAATTTTATTAGAATCTATTAATATCTGAGATTTGGGCCCTTTGTTTTATTAGAAACCACTTTCTCGAATAACATTTTCTGCTAACTTTGAAAAAGAGCACTTTACTCTTTTCAGGATTTTAGTATTTTGAACTTTTCGGAAGCCCTGTATAACTTTTCAAAAATCTGGTATTGGATTTCCCAGTTTCAAAATAAGCAAAACTTTTTATAAAGAATGACTTTTTGCCGAAAAATGAAAAATAAAAAAGTTTACAAGTATAGTTACACCTATCCGGGGACACACTGTATATGACACCCGTCTACCCGGCACCAAAAAAAGGGCCATCCACATGGCACAAGATGCATTAAAATAGTGCCGACCTGAAAGGGTTAATCACCTTCTCGATTTTACCAGATTTCAGCGTGCATTTACGCCAAGACTAGGAATAAATCGGCAATCGAAATAGTAATTTACTTAAATAGGGAAGGAGGCGGGTTCAAATAGTTAATTCAATTTGACTGATGGCCTATTACAAGTTTTTCGACTGAAAACTTGACTTTATTAGTTATTACTATTAAAAGTTATATTTCTAACAATATCACGAAATGACATCTTTTTGAATATTCTAGTGTATTTTTCTCAGAAGAGTGTATTTTCCTTAGAAATAATTGTAGGTCCATAAAGTACATTCAAAATTTTGAAACAGAATAATAATTTAAGGTTATGTAGTGAAAAAGTGCTTCACCACTGGGCCCCCTAAGTGGCGATATAAAAATTGATATGAAAATTGATTAAAATTCATTAAAGCATCTCGTATAGAATGAAACTAGCGCATAGATTAACTGGTAGTCATTTATACAGAATTACAGGACACCCTGTATAAACATTTGCACAGAACTAGAAATATTTCACTTATTTCTGAGTGCCCTGAAGCCTATTATCCCATTTGACTGTTACATCCTGAATTATAAAGGGGATCCCATAAAGAATTTGACATGGCTCTATGAGAGGTTACTAACTCAAAATGTAGTGATTGACCTAAGCATATCCTTGGTGGGAGTTCTTCTTTTTTATCTACGATATGTTGAAATGAAATAAATGTTTCCGATCTTTTAGGTGTGTCACGATTCTTGCACACATGGTCCCTGTTATCCCTGTTCAAAAAAAATGGGATAACATCAAAAAGTTCCTTAATGACAGCTGTCTTCTAAAACTTTGTAAGATACTATTCCAGAAAAATATTATTTAATGATAACCGCTGTGTACTTGTTTTTGGAATTATGAATTTGAGTATTTGACAGATGCCATTAAAGAGCCTTTTGTTATATTTTCTCTGGTAACACGATTGTACATGGTGGGCCAGATTGGACACTTTTAAAGGGAAACTCCTATTTTTAACGGAGGTAGATGAAAACTGAGATCGGTGTCTGAGGCTCATTCTTTATGATAAACTTTAATGGCGAAAACTGCAAATCAATATCTGTCACCGTTCTTGAGTTACAGGGCGTTTTTCGAAAATATGCATTTTCGAAAAGTGGCTGTAACTTTTTTCAGGTTGAAAATTTTGTGTTTCTATAAAAACATTTCTAAAACACTTTTTTATTTAACATGCAATGCTGCTGCTACATTTTTTCAAGTCAATGGTTTAAAAGTTAAAAATAGAAGTTTCCCTTAAAAAGTGTCCACTTTGGCCCATTCTGTACACCCCAATTCACTTATCCTGGAAAATGTGATTTTCTCATAAAAGGGTGGGGGAAAATTCGTTCAGTAAAAAGTATGTTATTTTACACTTCACTCAAAGATAGAGTATACATTTTACACTTCACTCAAAGATAAGAGTATACATTTATCAAAAATCGAAGCCTTGAAAAATTTTAGGTAGGCCTTGCTATTGGTTCTGTGAAATCAAGTAGCCATCAGAGAAGAAAGTGCAAGAACTATCACCAATTATAAGCTATAAGCGTATTTTCACGATCAAAACCCTACAAGGTTAAGCTTAGGCAGGTTTTGTTTGATTTAAGTCTGACGTAATGAAGGTATTTTCCTTCTAAGTAAATTTCACAAAAACAGATGTTTTAACTCTTATTTATTCAAAGAGGCAAAATGCCGAAAATACATAATTTAATTCCATTCTCCATCTACAAGATCTTATTAATCTTACACAATGCTACAAAACAATCTGCAAAGAACAAAATGAGCCAAAATCTATTCTACAATGTTTTGATGGTGTTAACTTTACGATTGTTTTTATGTCTATGGTTGTCTCCCTCTGATATATTGATGGTTGTCTCCGTCTGATGTATTGATCGACGTATACTACGCTTTAACATATTCTGCTATGTCCTACAATATTATTGTTTGGGGGCAAGCCTCATATATTTCTCGCGTGTTTGTTCTGCAAAAGAGAATTATTTGTTTAATCTTCGATCTTCCACATAGGGAAACATGCCGACCAACATTCACCAAATATAATATTCTTACATTTCCATCTATATATATTTTAAAATTGCTTTGCTTTATTCTCAAGAAATGACTCCAAATCCCTAACAACGGATTATATCACGAATATAATAGAAGAAACAAACATCCTTTGTTTTCTGGAAGTAAACTTTTCAACCTGCTTCCAATTTCACTAAAAACAATTCCATCAACAAATGTAATAAAGAAACATCTAAGGAAGCTCTTGTGTTCATAATCCTTTTATAGTATTTTAGAATTCACTGATTACTGTAAGTCCATGCAGTGACAACTTAATGTATGTTTAGATTAGGTTGATATAACCCTGTACATTGTATCAATATTTTATATTATTTTCTTGTTTTATGTTGACTTGTTTCTGTCTTCCTGTGTAGATCTCGAAATAAAAACTTATTCTATTCTATTCTATAAAACTGCTTCGCGAAAACGACAGGTTTTGGATAAATCTAAAAAGATTTTGTAGGGATTTTGTGAAAATTCGCTTAATAAATTTATTAAATTAGACTTTAAAAAATCAAACAAATAAAACATACATGAAAACTCATAGATCTTAACTTATATTAACAGAATGCTCTAAATAACTGCAATTTTTTCAAAACACAAAGTATAACAGAGCCTTTATTTGCAAATAATTAAATTACAATATTATGTATACAGGGACAGTAATGTTACTGAGCCCTTCCATTAACTACCAAGATCACAAATTTATGCATTATTATGTTGACTATTATGGGGCACAAAAATATAGCCATTACGTAATATATAAAAATAATTAAATTAGAATCAGAGAAGAGACAGACAAGGATGGATACAAAAAGAACGAGACATGAATATGGCTAGGTTGTTAAAATAATATGTTTATATACTTATTTGTATTTTGAAGGAGATGTAACTTTAAAGCCTTCTTGAAGTGTTTTTTATGTTCAAATATCTGTTTAATGTCGGAAATAGTTTTGGAAAGAAAGTATAATATGAATCGTTGAGAAAATGAAGTATGATATAATAGTATAGATAAGCTAAAATTAACATGAAATCTAGTTTGATACTTATTATAAACTGTTGGGCATAATGTTTTTATTTTATGTAGATAATTTAGAGCATAATAGATATAGAGATTTTTGATATTTAATATTTCAAACTGTTGGTAAAGCAAATCAGTGGAATACCTACGATTCTTTTTCAGTAAAATTTTTACTACTGTATTTTGACAGATGATCTCCAAATTTTTGACTGTTGAATACATGCCAAGCCATACCACAATACAGTACGTCAAAATAGATTCAACCATACTACTAAGTTGCGTGACATGCTCCATCCAGGTCAATTTGCGATCAAGGCAGACGCCTAGAAATTTAACCACACTATCCGTTTGCATATTTGGGTAAGGGGTTCTAAGAGAAAAATTTAAGTTTTGTGTCTTAGAGTCGTTAAACCTCAAACAATTGGACAGATGATGATCCCATCTAATTAAGATTTTCATCCATGACAACACCAAGATACCTCACTTTATTTACTTTGTTAATTTTTGGGCAATTGCAGTTTAATTAATTTATTCAATTAATGCGATGCATTGTTATATATATAGGGTGGACCCAGATCGACTATACGATAGGTGTAAAAAACAAAAAAATTTCGAGTTGAAACTTGACCTTTGGGGATCAGCCTTGCTTTATTAGAAACTAATTTGCACCATATTATTATATTTTAAAAATCAAGCAGGCCTTGACGGTATTCGTTTCCAGTTCAGATAAACTACATTTTCCTTAAGAGATATCGAAATATTTTATTGGAAAAAGTTGTCGAGAATGAAAATTTAAGTCCCCGTACCAAATTTTAAAACAATCGGCAGACTTTGATTTTTTCTTTAATTTCAACTTAATTTTTTGGAAAAAAATCAAAGTATGCCAATTGTTTTGAAATTTAGTACAGGGTCTTAAATTTGTATTCTGAAATTTTTTTCTGATAAAATTTTTCGATAAATGTACTTGATTTGCGCTAAAACCGCAAAAATTGAAAAAAAAAAATCAAAATGTGCCGATTGTTTTATAATTTGGTACGGTGATTTGGAATTGCATTCTCAACTTTTTTTAATACAATTTTTCGATATCTCTTGAGGAAAAGGTAGTATACCTGAACTGAAAATGAATAAATTGCCCCTGTCAAGGCCTGCTTGAGTTCTAAAATATAAAAATACGGTGCAAATCACTTTCTAATCAAGCAAGGCTGATCCCCCAAAGCTCAAGTTTCAACTCGAAATTTGTTTGTCTTTTACACCTATCATATAGTCCATCTGGGTCCACCCTGTATACAATATTATGATGATCTACACATGTGGGTGAAAATGTAATCATTTTTTTTATATTCAGACTTAGTAGATGTCCTGCCAACCATTGCTTTAATATGGCCATACTACTCTCAGCTTTGTCCTTCATTTCATGCCATGTTTTAGCCTGGAAAAGAATCGCTGTGTCATCTGCGTACCCAAGAATATTAGCATCTGTTGGCAACTCATTGATAGAATTCATGTAGATAATAAATAAAATAGGTCCTAGTACTGTACCCCTGCGGTACTCCTGTATTTATTGTTTTGTTGTCGCTTAAAACTTCACCAATACTTATTTGTTGTTATCTACCAGTTAAATAATTTTGTATTAGAGACAGAGTGTTACCCTTACACCAACTGCTTCTAATTTTTTTATAGAATGTCTTGCGAAATGGTATCAAATGCTTTACCTAAGGTCAAGATAAACTGACAAACAATTATTTGAAGAACTGCCTTGAATAATACTATTCACCAAATCAAAAACAGCATCCACCGTGGATTGATCCTTCCTGAAACCAAATTGTCTCTTAAATAAAACATTTTGCATCTCTAGGAACTTTACAATTTTCTAGATTTAAAACATTTTTCAAATACTTTTGCAAAGTTATTTATGATAGAGATAGGTCTAGTTTTGCGTTTCCTCCTTTATGGATAGGTGTCTTCCATTGTATAGGTACAATGGTACTACTAAATGCTAAGTTAAATAAGAGACAAAAGTGGTTTCAGGATGTGACAATGAATATTTTTTATTAGAGAAGATGTTATGTTATCTAGGCCAGGTGATGTATTGGACTTCAATGAACCTATAACAGTCAACAGCTCATTCTCTGTTACAGGCTATAAAGAGGTTGATTTAGCAATTATATTATTTGTTATTATATAATAATTGTTAACAATATTGTTTTGTATATTTTCTTAAAATTTCTTACCCACGCCGACAAAGGACCTATTGAAAATTTTAGCCTTAATTTTCTTGTTTCTAGCCTCCAGAATATCTGAATCACTTGTGACATTATCTATGATTAAGCTATTTATTTGAATTTTTTCTTATTAATATTAGTTATTTAATTTATTACATTCCATACTTTTTTAGAGTTCCGTTTGTAGTATTTATTTTCGATCTGTAATGTAGAGTTAGAATTTTAGCTTTCTCATAATTGTAAACTTTTTTTAGCTTACTTATATTTTTATTGTTTTTAAACAATAAATAAGCCATAAGATCACACACAAGTAATTAACTGACAGCTCGAAGACAAGTAACTGACAGCAACAGCTTGAAGGCAAGTGTACTGATAGCTTGAAGGCAAGCAGGAAACAATATTTACATTGCCTACCATTTTTGTATTTAAATGCAGAAAATGATGGCCACTTGATTTCACAGAAGCACAGAAGCAATAGAAAGGTCTACCTTATAAAGGGTAGGTAAAAATTCAGGAAAAATTATTTACAAAATGGTTATAACTTTTCAGTTATTATTTTAGTTTTAGGCTCCTAGAGTGGCAGGTGACGACAGAGCCGAAAATTTGATGTTTGGTTAGAATATTGGCATTATTTTGTTTTAATATCAGTATTCTCTACATTTTCTGTGATATACATATTATGTTTTATAATTGGTGCTAGTTCTTGCACTTGAGGACAAATAATTTGCAAAAGTAGCTTTTTAACAGTTAGGTATAGAAGTCTTTTAAAATATGCAATAAAAAAGGTATGGTTCTGAGACAAAAATTCGAGGCTTCGCGATGCCTAGCGTCAGCTTCAGATTTTGATAAATTTCTACTATTTCTTTGAGTGTTGGTGTGCCAAAATAACATACTTTTTAGAGTGGGTAAATTTCCTCTAACTGCATTTTGAAATAAAATGCTAATCAGTGGACCAAATTACACTTCTAGCATATTTGACTCTCCTCAAAATTGTTGCATGAATTAGTAATTTCAATATTTTTTTAAACTTTACCTAAGACTGGTTCCTACATCACAATAGTTTCCAGCAATTTCAAATATCCTTCAGCTGACAGCAGACAACCAATGGCTGTGTCATCATGCTGGCTATTTTTGGCATATGAACAGTGAAGGGTTGTGCTGGCAGAAAGCGGCTTGCAAGCATTGAAAGCTTAAACACCATGTGCATTTTCGCTTTCAATTTCAAAAAGCCAGCCAGTCAGCATCCATTCAGTGCATGAAGTTCAATTTTTATATTTAGTAATAATAATAATTCTCACCCTCACAATATCCAAACTAGGACTACCCCAGGAGCAACTGAATACTTGTGCGGGGGAGGGGGGGGAATTACTATTGTTTTGTCTTCCTTGCCATTTGCGGCTCGGGACAACTTTTCCAGATAGAAATAGGATAGGATTCGCTCAAGTACTACGGAAATCCCTAGAAAACCATATTAATGAAGCCCATAAGTCCAGGGACAGGAACAAGGTTATTAATTACAGAGCAATCTGTTCCCAATCTGACATTCCAAAAATTTTGGATAGTCTGGTGTGTCAGAGACTATCATGGGATTTCAGACATGTCAGTGGTGAACAACATATTATAATGCCGACCAATCTTGTTCTGTATCGAAATTTTCTTATTTGCAGTATTGAAAGGTTCGGACAGGTTGACTCTGCCTATTTAGACTTGTCAAAGGCATTCGACTGAGTTAACCACACCCTCCTTTTGGCAAAGCTTGGGATGCTGGGGGTTGGTGGTGGATTTGATAGTTGGATTCAGAGCTTCCTGTCTAACAGAGTCCAGTTTGTGAGGTGTGGTGGACCTTTATCAGATCCCATTCAAGTACCGTCAGGGGTATCGCAGGGTTCGCCCTGTGGCCCCATTTTGTTTTTGCTCTTATTGCTGGATTTGGTGCCCTCCATCCAACACTGTTCATATCTACGTTTTGCCGAACATTTGAATGTTTTTAAAGTGATTAGCTCATTTGATGGGCCAAAGAATTTCAGCGTGACCTTGATGGTGTGAGAATATCTGTATGCATGTCAACCTGTCAAAGTGCTTTAAAGTGATTTTCAATCGCTTACCTGTGCCATTGAATTTTCGTTAAAGTCCTGGGGGTGCTGAGTTGCCACTGTGCAACAAGATGAAAGATCTTGATCTGCTGTGGTCTGAACAAAAAATATATATAATATCTCAAAATAAAGTAGAAGAAATCTAGGTAGGAAATTACTCTTGAATAATTTATCCCTTAATTTAAATTGAGATTATGGGGTATTATCCCACATATTTTTGCTATAGGTAATGAAGCACTTTTTTATCATTACCAGATACACGCAGGTAACACAAAACAGCTCCTTTGCTCTTTCCTGATTTTCAATGAGTGGAAATCGTAAACAAATAACATTAGTATAATCTACCTTGAGCACAGTCAAATCAGCTGTCACTGTTAAGCGCAGTTGTTAAATTCAATCTAGTTAACCCATTCAGGACTGTTGACGTACTGGTACTATTTTGAAAGGGAACTTGAGGGCCGGGTGCCGTACATGTACTACATTCTATCATAGAAGAATTTACTACGACAAGAAGTCCAATCCTTATGGTAGCGCTGAAAATGCCCCAGCCGGTCTACATTTATAATTTTTACGACTCGTGCGGTAGCCGAACGGCGCGCGGTTGCCAAATCACCACCGGCCGTGCCCGTCGCCACCGCCACGATGGCCGCGGCCGGCCGCCCCGAGGAGCAGGGCGCGCGCGGACGCGGCCGAATCAGTGGCCAGCTCAAACGAAAGTGCGGTGGAGGTGGCCAAGGGTTCAATTCTTGAATTAAGGAGTTATCCCTCAAATGAAGACGACGTTTTGTTCTCCTGTTATGATACATTCACTCTCACTCGGGGATCGATTCCATTGACTCAAGAATAAGGCCCCAGCCCAGAGCTTTGGTATAGTCCACGGCACGAAAGAATGACCACTTCCAACACAGTCGAAGTGTCAAGTGTTTGCTTAAGCCAACCTACTAAACGCTCAGACTTGGCTTCAATTGGTCATTCTTCCGTGCGGTGGACTATACTTGGTATATATATGCCCTATGACATTTTAATTTTAGCGGAAATATTAAACTACCTACCTAGGTACCAAAATAGATATATATTATTTCCAAGTTTTTAAACAATAAAAAAATACAGGCACATGAAAATAATATTTAGCTACTTTAGCTACAGAGTTTTTAAGTAATTTTTCAACCAGGAAGAACCTAGATTTTTAATCCTTGAAAGATACTTTCGTTACATGAAAGCTGCAGGATATTTTACGTACAGTCGAAATCTGTTAGCAGATCAAACAAATGAATATCGGAAAATTCAGAAAAATATATACCTAAACTTTTCTTAATTTTTCTAAGATTAACAATAAAAAAGATGCACCCATTATTCCATACATTTGACGGGCCCTCTATATATTGTTGGAATAAGAAGGACTGGTGTATTTATAAAATCCAAAAATATACAAGGTGTTCTATTTAAAAACCAAAAGTTTATATATTTTTCTTAATTTTCCGATATTCACTTGTTTGATCTGCTAACAGATTCTGGCGCTCCGTGAAATATCATACAACTTACATATTATAAGAATTTTTTTCTGGGATCAAAAATGGACGTGCTAGTGGGGGTTGAAAAATATACGGAAAACCCTGTACAAGGTAGTCACAGTTATTTTAGCCCATACCTACAGCCTTTGTTTGTGGAGATACGGAAAAAAGCTTAGATGCAAAAGTTGTAGGGTTTTAGGTGTATTATCTTTTGGCTCTAAGAGATACATAGAGAAAAAAATAGAACTTAGATTTTCTTTAATGGAAAATCCAATATGTATATTTTTGGATATTTGAATTCTGTTTATTTTTGCGAGTAATATATCACATTAAATATTCGTTTTTAGTAGTTTTTGAAATATTCAAAGATGAATATTTTAACCCTGATTTGTAGTTAAACTAGTAGAGATAGAGGATCGTGTCATTAACAACAAATGCTTATTTATTTTTCAGGAATGTTATCAAATTTTCGTATCAATGGGTTGTTGTAAATCTCCAGAAATCCGAATTTCACTAAAAACGGTAAAAACTCAAATGGGCGATTTTGAATGTTAATAGGACATTTGCCACATCAAGACAAGTATTTTTTTGTTAAAGGTATGATCTTCTACTTCTTCTAATTTAACCACAAATCAGGGTTAAAAATCGAAATTTTCGAAATATCACATTGAATAAGTATTTCAAAAAGTACTTAAAATAACTACTTAGTGTGATATATCATTAGACTCGCAAAAATAAGTAGAATTTCATCTCTTACTGCCAAAAGATAATACACCTGAAACCTTACAACTTTTGCCTCAACACTTTCTTTCGTTAGGTACAGGGTGGCCCATCCAAGCGGAAAAAGTGTGCTACGTGGAGACACGTTAACATAAAATCGTCATACAAAAAATGAGATTGTAGTAAAAATTAAGGGGAATTCGAGGGTGTACCCTAATTTTGTATACGGGGGTCGGTAAAAAAGTTATCGTTATCCGTTATAGCGGAACTGAAAGTGGTTTTCTCTATTTTACAACCTACACATTTCTCTTAACCATCACAGGATTGAGAAGCTCCATCAAACTAGATACATGGTCTCATGGTCGGTGTCTGATGTTCGATCTAAGTAGTAGGCCAAACAATAAAACCAAATTTATGACAAATCAAGTCAGCCATGATAATAAAACTGACAATGTAGGCTGTCAATTCAATATTTCTATTTATGTGTCAGATTAGTCTAAAATTTTTTTTGCTGAAGCTGTTAGTAGTTGCAGTTTAAAAAATGTTTTTGAAAGAAGAATGCTGTGATATTTTAGAGATCTTCATCAAAAATGATAAAAGATACGTAGAAACTTTGAGGGAGTATTCTCGAAAATATCCAAATATAAATGTTCCGAGTGCTTCATTTATATGTAAGCTGTATCGAAGATTCAGATCGACAGGAAGTGTGATTAGCAAGAGAAAAAAGGGCTTAGAATAAGTGAGGATGAGAGAGAACGAATTTTAAATTATTTCAGAAGAAATAACGAAAAATCTCAGAGAGATGCAGCGAGAGACTTACAAATTCCCCGGTCTACAATACAAAGGGTAATGAAATTAAGCAAATTTGAAGCCTTCAAAATATTACCAGTTCAAAGGCTATTCCCTGGAGATGCTGCAAGAAGACTGGAATATTGTCAAACAGTGTTAAACTTTTATTTTGCAAGAGGTGGAGCTGGATTTTTTAAAAAAATTATTTGGTCCGATGAAGCTACATTTACAACGGCGGGAATATACAACCGGAAAAATAGTATATTTTGGTCTGTTGACAATCCACGGGCATTTCGTGAAGTTGTGAAATCCGGCAGAAATTCTGTGGGTGTTTGATGCGGAATTGTGGGAAATTTTATAATGGGCCCTCTATTTTATTCAGGAAGTATGACAGGTAGGAAATACCTACATTTAATCCAGAACGAATTGGAACAATACTTTGACCAGTTGCCATTAATTTTTCTTAACCAACTCCAAAAAAAACAATTAATATGGCAGCAAGATGGCGCTTCCTTCCATAACTGTGGGCCCATAACGGAATTTTTGAACAATTCGTTTGAAAATTGGATTGGTAAACATGGAACGATAAGGTGGCCGCCACGTAGTCCAGATTTAACCCCCTTGGATTTTTTCTTGTGGGGGCATTTAAAAAATAAAGTTTATAAGAACCGCCCCGAAAATGTTGAGGAGATTAAAAGACGAGTAAAATTAAAAATTGATAGTTTAAACAATCGTCCCTTAATCTTTGAAAATGTCCGAAAAAATTTCTTAAAAAGACTTAGGTTATGTGTAAATAATAATGGAAACCATTTTGAACATTTAATGTAAATGAACTTCTAACTAATTTTTAATAACTAGTCATATTGTTGTTGTTATAATAAATATGACAGTAGTAAAAATAATAAATGTTTCATAATTTCCACGAGATTTTTAATTAAGTTGAATGCAGTTGAATGGCTATAGCCACTTTAACATTCAGCCTACTCGCTTGTCAGTTTTATTATCATGGCTGACTTGATTTGGCATAAATTTGGTTTTATTGTTTGGCCTACTCAGATCGAACATCAGACACCGACCATGAGACCATGTATCTAGTTTGATGGAGCTTCTCTGATAAATATCTCGGAAACGGTTGGAGATAAATAGGTCAAGTTATATATCGTTGGATTCAGAATTAAAAAAGGAATCCTGTGATGGTTAAGAGAAGTGTGTAAGTTGTAAAATAGAGAAAACCACTTTCATTTCCGCTATAACCGGAAGTTATATTAAAAAACTGAATATTCGGGAATACTACTTAAAGGTTCTCTAATGGATGTGTAGGTAAAAAAATATATTTTTTTTATTTTGCAAAAAATGTTTTTTCGCGATAACTTTTTTACCGACCCCCGTATACAAAATTAGGGTACACCCTCAAATTCCCCTTAATGTTTACTACAACCTCATTTTTTGAATGACGATTTTATGTTAACCTGTCTCCACGTAGCACACTTTTTCCGCTTGGATGGGCCACCCTGTACCTAGCATATCTCCAAAAATAAAGGCTGTAGGTATGGGTACTTTAATGTCTAAAAAAAGAAACAACACAAAAAATAGTTGATGCTCATATAAATCGTATAGACAAAAAATTGCAAAACAAATTAATACCTAGCAGGATATACAGGGTGTTTCATTAATATGGTAAAAAAAATGAAACTGGGAGTAGAGGGGACTAAAATATGACGATTGAGCGCAACATCGCTTATACAAATGTTGATGGTTAAAAAGATACAGGGCGTTCAAAGTTAAAATTTTATTTGCAAATTTCTTAATAACTTCGACAGTTTTTATGATATCGGCTTAAAAATTGGTACATTGGGGTTTTTTAGGATGGCAAACAAGAATATTTTATCAGTTCTAATGTAGTCCCTAGAGGGCGCCACTTACTCCCTTAAAAAAAGTTGTGCGTACTTTTAAATAATTCTAAGGGAGTAAGTGGCGCCCTCTAGGGACTACATTAAAACTGATAAAATATGATTTTCAATGATGATGATTTTCAAAACTGAAAATTTTAAAAATTTATATTAGAAACAATATTCGCGAAAACCGACTGAATGGGTTAACACTCCTTTATATGTACCCTATGAAATAACCATATCTCCAGAGGAGATATTCGAAGAGTTCAAGACCGAAAAAAGAATACTTCATTTTGTGATATAGATTTTACTGGTTCGAGGGAGAATTATTTTTATGTTATACAGGGTAATAACTTAAAAAATTAAAAAGAAAAATGGGAAATATGACGAAAAGTTCATAATGAACATAGGTTCGCAGATGTTTGGTTTTCGAGATGCAGGGTGTGAAAATTTCAATTTCGGTTTTTTTAAGTAACTTTTTGAGACGACAAAATTCTCTTGCAAAAAAAGCAACAACAACAAAGTTAATTAAACTGTCAAAAAATAAATGTGCTTCTTTATTTAAATTTTACTGTCAAAAAAGTTAGGGCAAATTAAATTAAATAATGATAGCCTACGCAGCGCCCTCTACGGATTGCACCAAAAATAATACCAAATTATAGGTACCAAATTTTGCAAGAAAATTTTGTCGTCTCAAAAAGTTACTTAAAAAAATCGAAAATAAAATTTCAATTTCAACACCCTGCATCTCGAAAACCAAACATCTGCGGACCCATGTTCATGTGAACTTTTCGTCATATTTTCCATTTTTCTTTTTAATTTTTCAAGTTGGTGCATTTATTTCTGGACACCCTGTGTTATTTTAGAAAATATGTTTTTGTTCTGTTTCTATCCATTAAAATTTTGACGTTTATAACTGATTTGCCCCCCCAGACGTTAATCCTGCGGATACGCCACTGAAAAGCTATATTGTTAACTATAATCACCAAGAAGAACTCCACTATGTGGAAACTCTATTTAGCAGTAAAAAAGTCCGTATGGTTTCAAATTGCGCATGTGCAAATAATTTTTAAAAAGCAAGCTGCCTGAATGTATGCTTTATTTTATTAAAGAAAAACAAAGCAAAAGCATAAAGATAAAGTTGCTGTATGAACCAGGCTTAACTGTCGGCGAAGCCTTAAAAAACAAAATATTGTTCAAAATATTGTTTATAGAACTGTTGTACTACTAAGTTCATAATGTAAAAAATTACTAATTACCTTATCTAAAATAACGTGATTAATAATAAAATAACTATTATTGAAGAGCTTAGAATAAAAGGGGTGGTGCAATGTTCTTTAAGTTAAATAGAATCGTCTATGCTCCGAGAACATATTATATCATTATTATTATGTAGGTAGTACCACAGAATATTTTAGTTATTCTGTGGTAGTACCTATACTTAATCTAAATAGGTATGTAATTTTCGAAAAAGTGTCACTTGGAAACCATTTTATTCTAAGCTTTTCAATTAAGTATTTGAAATATTATATTATTTACCAGAATTTACTATCCATTGCTGACATAACGTGTCATTTCGGTAGCGAAATGTATACATTTTCACATTGTTATCTCGTCTGGTAAGCCTATACAGTTGAAATATTGGCAAACATTTCCAGCCATCATATACTAATTTTTATTACACAAACTCCGATATAATATTAAACCTTAGCCACAGCGAGCGCGAATGTCTTGGCGAGCGGAACGACAAATTGGCATACTTGTAAACAAACCCGCTTCACCCCTCGCTGCCCGCGCCTACTCGATCGATGAGAGTTCCTACTGGACGCGAGTCGCGACCGGCGACCGGAGAGCGGATAGAAGATATGGCAACAAACGATGTGATTCGGACGGTGTCGGCCGGTTCCCTGCAGCATGGAACTCGGCTCTCAAAGCCGACTTCCATTTACGGGGTCGAAAATTATACATTGGTTTGGATTTCTTGTCGTAGTAAATTCTTCTATGATTCTATGCAATAGCTTCGGACGGCTGCCGTACACATTTTAGAAATTTTTTGTATTTTTACCGGCCGGGTGCCGTACATATACGACGCTATTACTCATAAAACTTAGCCAAATGCCATACATGTACATCAGAAATATTGTCTCAGAAAAACTGACGCCGTACGGGTACGGCAATCGTAAAAACAGTTAGGTAGCAGAATGGCTGACGTACAGGTATGGCATTTTGTTGTTTGCGTCTCAACAATAGGCATATGAAAATTATATTATGACTTTATTATAAAGGAAACAGTGAAATGAAATGAATATAGAAATTAGAAAATGTTTTGATACTTAACAAATAAGGAAAATGGATAAGCGAAAACTAATAAACTAATATAACAAAGTTTCACATGTTTTTTCTTAAAAAATTTTAATAGTACCATGGGTATGCACATAAACGTAGAGAGGTTAACGAAAGAGGCAACAGACTGACCGAACACGTCGTGAAGTACATTCTGCGTACCAAGGTCAGGTGACGTAATAGTACGACAGCCGTTCCCCACCTTTGGATTCCCAGTGCCATCCTACGCGGATGCTCGTGGTGTGTCGGCCTGTCCCGAATGGGTTAAACTAATGCAACATATTATTATATCTGTTAAACATGTTTTGATATTGACATTTTTAAAATAATTACATCACACTCATTTTTGTTTTTTACTAGCTATAGAGGGTTTTGGTGGTGTCCCACCAATAAGGCCACTGGAAACATTGCATAATGCCTTGTCACTAAAGCAAATCGATACATTCTTGGACCACATGACTGCTGCACCACTTTTCCGGACTCCATCTTCCACACCGCCCAAGTACCCATCAACGCCATTATCTACGCCAACCAGTAGCAAAGCAGTTTCCAGTATTGTTGCTATCAAATCAGAACCATTGAAGCTCCAGTCACCTTGCAATAGTAGTAAGTTTGATTTTATATTATGACAGTAAATTATTATTATTACTTTCCAAAAATGATGCAAGAAAAACAAATAAATATACCTTTGTCCCACAATTTCTACTTTTATTTGAAAACTTGGCTAAATTAGCTAATTTAGCCTGATGATGTAACTTTGAGAGTTACGAAATCAGTAGCTTTTCCAAGTTTTCGAATAAAGTAGAAATTGTGGGACAAAGGTCTATTTATTTGTTTTTCTTCCATCATTATATATTATTATGAACGAAAGATAATATTAGCCAAAAAATTTAAATGATATTTAAGTCTGGATTGTAGTGACGTTTTTTTTTATATCTATAATAATGATAATAATAATTCTCACCCTCACAATACCCCAAAAGCAACTAAATGATTAGGGCCAACGTACAAGTGTGTATAGGGTGGGCTAAATTGGACACTTAAAAGGAAAAAATATATTTTTTCATTGGAAACTCTTAAACTATTGACTTGAAAAAATGTAGTAGCAGCATTGGATTCTACGTAAAAAAGTGCTTTAGAAATGTTTTTACAGAAACACAAAATTTTCAGCCTGAAAAAAGTTACGGCCACTTTTTGAAAAAGCACATTTTCTAAAAATACCCTGTAACTCAAGAACGTTGATAGATATCGATTTGTGATTTTCGCCATTAAGTTTATCATAAAAAATGAGCCTCACACACAGATATCAGTTTCTGTCTATCTCCGTTAAAAATAGGAGTTTCCCTTTAAAATGTCCAATTTGGCCCACCCTGTACATGTTGATGCTTTTGCTGAGATCCCCCATTGCCCTATAAAAATGATTTATTCGAAAGCCATTATAGATTCTTTATAGTTTCTTTAATTTTTTTGATTTTACATCAATTTGTATCTCTTGATAAAAATGACAATCAAAGCTATGTAACAAACCCCCCATTTTTGTTAATTTTTCATTGTTTTCCCTGTAGTACTTCCATAGGTTTTCAGAAATGCTCTAGAACTTCATAATTTGTAAATCTATCATTGGCGGAAATATTCTAGAATAATAGTCTCCAATTTTCCATTTGAGTATGTAAATCCTGGGAATTGGCCCTGGAAGTAAGTAAAAAGTTAGAACGCGATTTTGGTAAACTTGAGAGCTGAGGAATAAAGGTGGTAACCAAGGCAACAAATTTGGTGTGTTATTGTTGAAATCTGTCACAGCTATAACAAAAAATGTTTGCTGTGGGCAACGATACACACATAACTGTATGTCCGCGGGCAAGAACGGTAGATGCACAGGATTGCTCCATCTCATAAGCATAATGTTCACCAGTCGGCAGATGGGTGTGACGTCAGCGCTAGACCAACGGTTAATTTGTATATCGTGCGGTGCGGGTTTTGGCGTGTGTTTCTTGTATTTTATTTAATCTGTTTTTAGTTTTCAAACTATGATTGAATCTTTATACTAAATTAGTACATCTTACTTATTATTAAAAACGTAAGAACTAATATACAAGATGATTTTTTTAGGACTACCACCGCGATTTTCTCGCTTATTTTGCGCCCTACAAAAAAAACGTAAGAATCCAAAATGTGACAATTTTGAACAGCTAGGAGGGGTTGAAAAATAAATCGGCATCCATCTTGTCGCGCAATATAAAAAAACTTCAAATTGAGCAAATAGCTGTAGCATGTTTATTTTTAAGAGATAAAGGAAAACTTTCATATTAAACATTGATGGCACTAAGAAGCTTTATGCAACTGGGTACTTAGATAGTTTTTTTTGTTTATTTCTTATTAAGCGATTTTCTCGCTTACCTTGCGCCACACAGAAAATTCGTAAGTAAACATAAAATATGACGATTTTGGAGTAATACAAGAAACCCGGAAAGAGACAAAAATGTGCATGGCTTCAAGAGAGCTGAAGACCCCGTGTAATTTTCTGATAACTTATCTGAATACCATAAATTTTTAATATACAAGTTTTCTTCTATCTCTTAAAATAAACGGTTATTAATAATTTCGCTCAATTTGAGTTTTTTTTACATTGTGCGACAAGTTGGCCATGGATGTGAGGAGTGTTTAGGTAGGTTTTTTGGCTATAATGTCAGTTTCTTTCTCAGGGAAACCTAGTTGTCCAACATTGCCACATTTTTGTTCCTTAATTTTTTTTTGTAGGGTGCAAAATAGGCGAGAAAATGGCGGTGGTAGTCCTAAAAAAATCATTCCGTATTTTGTCAAATTATCTCTCTAATAGGTATCGAATGTGTTGTGCTATTATATAGCTTAGAAATTAGATTTGAGATCTCCTCGTCAGTCGTAATAATTGTCGTTGATTTTTTTGTAGGTACTGGGGTGATTTAATACTTCTAAGTAAAAAATAAAAGTTCTCTGTACTCTTAGTAGTATGTAAAAAACAAATGATTGGCAAAATTTGTGTATAAATAAGGATAATACAGAATATCCACACTATATTTTAAAATTTTAAAGGTAGAGGTCTAGCGGTGACGTTACGCGTGCGGAGGTTTTTGTCGGATCGAGCAATCCTGTGGGTCTACCATTCTTGTCCGCGGGCAGGTGCTATGATGTCAAGGGTGAAACTTATGTGACAAAAGCATAGCTACCTTTTATTTTTAAATGGAAGTTTGACTCATTTATAGTGAGCTATGCAACCACATATACACTGAGGTGTCTCAAGATGCCTATATTCTGTATTTTTTTATTTAAAAAGTAACATTAAAAAATCAAAATTATTAAATTGAAGAAGGCATAAGTAAGGGATTGAATGAATATGTTTGGTTTATACCTACAGCATTTACATACATTTAAGTTTTTCACTATATAGAAAACAATTAAAACCACTGTTTGGTGAGTGAATTATGGACCTAAGGATCGGTTTTAATTATTGTTGTTTCTTAACTGTATAAAATTAACCAAGAAGAATATCAATTTTTATTTTTTAACATATATATGTAGGTACATATGTAGGTACACAAACTTAAACAATATTGTACTTCCTTCAACATAGATGCCTACCTAATAATGCAATATAATAATTATTTCTGAATTACAAATACCTACAAGCACCTACTTTACTAACACTCACGTGATTATTTTTGAATAAATTGTCTCCACAGAAGCACAACAAATATAGGTAAAAAAATACAATAATAATTATTGTTAATGCAATTTTCAAAACTCCTGGTAAATGGTGGAAGTTCACGTTGCAAAAGCTTTAGGTAGTGAGGAATGGGATTTTTTAAAATTCCAGAGAGACAACCTAACTCTGGAAGAAAATGTAATTTGATTCTGCAATGACTAGTTGTATGAGTTTCCATATTTTCTCCATCCCTTTTTCCACTCCCTGAAGATGACACAGGATTTGGTACGGTTCCAATAGGTGACACCAAGGTGTCTAAAGGCAGCAGCAGATGCTCTTGCATCTTACCATTTTCGAAGAAAGAACCTAGATGAATAGAAATTCGGGCATACAGAAGCAAATCCAAATATAACCATTTTCTCACTATTATTTTATTATATTATCCGTGTAGTTAATAATCATTATTTTGTAACAAATAATGATGCTATAGGTACTTACCCATGTTTAACTTCATTATAAATTTTCAATCCATCACTTTGTTAATTCTAGCTATTTGGGAAAAGTACAGGTAATACCTGCTTTACGTTACTTCCCTTCGCCTTCAAACTGCAATTTTTACAGTTTGGAACACACAAGTTAATATTATTCCATTTGCGTGACATTAAATTTAGTTTAACTTGATGTGAAATTGATAACTGACCTATGGCCAGTGAGACTAATTTTATGACAGAAGAGTTTAATTTGCGTTCGCCTTGCTGGCATACCGTTATGTGTGATTCGTGCTCTAGATCAGGGAATATCGTGATAAAATTCTAAATTATAAGGATCTTTTTGAGCGTAATATACAGACAGAGGGTCCCTGAAATAAGCGTCAAAATTTTAGTCATGTATTTCACTTGCCAAAAGCAACAACTGCTTTCAATTTTTTTAACACTCTTAGTTTTCAAGATAAATAGTTTTAAAATTTTAATGTATTTTTGTTACCTTCCATTAGAGCGTAAGTCGAAACTCTTGGTTGACTAAGTAATAATAAATAGACACAAAGAACGGAAATGAATTAGGTTGTCAAATTCTTATTTTCCATTTCAAAATAATAACATCTGTGATAAACTAAGTAAGAAACAGTGGCTTGGCCAGAATTTAGGGTGGGGGGCGATATTTTCCGAAATCTTTTCTTATATTGACATCTATAGTCTTCCTTACGGCAGAATGCGTGTGACACAAGTGGGAAGAAGTAGTTCAGGGGCGTATCTCAATTTTGTGTAACTCACTGACTTAATTTTCATATAATTTATAATTGTTATTTAATTTATAGTTAATATTATTCTTAAAGTGATGCCTTAGACTATGAAGGAGGTCAAACCCTTATAACATTGGCGATTATTTCTCATGCTTGAGAATGCAACGTTCTCTCCTGTTTACTCATTTTGCGCATGTTTACTCCTGAACTTGCATAGTTCCCGATAAATGGCCGAGGGCCGCCCTCAACTGATCACGTGTGTATACCTTGTTAAAATTTTACCACTAGTTTCAGGGACTTATAATGAAATGCTTGAAATTAAGAATGCAATCAAAAATTTCAATTTCACTCAAACAGTTGTTAATAGTTAATATGATATTTTTGGGTTAAACATTTTTTGTTATAACATTAATAATTATTGTCTTAATCAGGAATCAGAATTCAGTTTTATCCTAGGGCACTTCAACAGGTGATAGAAATCCATAAAATATGACTATTTTCTGGTATAACTTTTTATCCACAGCCACCTTGTTTTCGTGATACAGGGTGTTTAAATTCCCAAAAATTATAATGTGTAAGTTTTATTTTTCCAACCTTAAAAAAATAAATGATTTTATTTGAAAAAAAAAAACTTATTAAGTCTCAATTTGGCCAGTACCGATCAGAACGTTAATATAATCCATGGCCAACTAATTTTGCTACCTATTTTTTTCTTTTAAAACCGAAAGTCAAATCGTTGATAAAATTACATATTTTTAATCTTACATGAACTGGTTTTTGACAGGCAAATTTTGATTTTCTCAACCATAACACATTGTTTAATTAAATAATTTTTCTTCACGCATTTCAAAAAGGAGTTATGTCTGAAAAATCAAATTTGCCATGAAACTGTGGCAGATAGGTACAAAAAAACTGTCAAGAGGTAGTTTTCGCTTAGAATAAAAAAGTTATTCAAGTGCATAAAAAAAATTCTGTATTAGTATTTTTCTTGATAAAACAAATGTAGTCTATATCCATATCTCCACCACTGGCTATTTGGGGAACTTGGTATTATCACATTTTGTGACACATGATCAATGTACACTGTGTGTCAAATTTCGTTCGAATATCTTTAACGGTTGGAAAAATAAAAAAGTGGACGTTAAAATTTTTGAGAATTTGAACACTGTGTATCTCGAAAATGAGGTGGCTGTGGTTAAAAAGTTATACCACAAAATAGTCATATTTTATGGTTTTCTATAACCTGTTGAAGTTTCCTAGAATAAAACTGAATCACCCAGTATACAGACTGGCTTCTATAAGTTGCTCACTTAAAATATCTAGGGTATTTTCTGATAGAAAGGATAGAAGGTAGGTGCGATTGATAGCTCTTCTGGGCGGCCTTCTTTTGTCATTATAAAAGTTGCTGTTCATGGCCACCTACGAAAACTATGGCAAAAAATCGGAAAAATTCGAAATTGTTAAACTACTGTAACTTTTTTTGACATAATATGGCAAAAAGTTTAACATGAAAATTGTTTGCAGGAACCTACAGAATTTATGTATGACATTAGTTTTATTGTATGGATTACCGCAAAATTTGTAAAAATGTTTAATTATGTGTATTTTGTAAAGCAAAATGTCCCATTCAATCTGAAGTGTCACACATGCCTGTTTGTACTGTATTTACTAGTTGAGGAGCATAATGCACATTTACGTACTCCGTGGTTTTTTTTTTGAAGGGAAGTTGCGACTATGTGGAATCTCTTTACTGTACGCTACTTAATGGCGTAGTACCGGGTGTTTACCTTCAAGTTGTGCCGTTTGGTTTTTATGACGTCATAAATCCAATATGGCCGCTATACAAGATATGTATTCCTTCCATCAAGAATAACTCCTTCCAGAGGGCTCATACGCAAAATGTGCATAGAATATTTTCTATTCTCCATGAGCAGATGAACAAATTTAGATCTTGTCAATTGTTCCGTATCTTCTACCATTTAAGAGTTATGATTTATTATACAGGGTGTCCCGAAATTAGCCTGCCATAATTTACCAGCGTGTTCTACGGCCTAAAAAAATGAAAAAAGTTTATATAAACATGGCCTCAAAAATGCCCCTTTATGGGGCTATAGCCCCCGAAAGGGGCAGTTTCACAAACGGGTTTCTATAAATATTTCCAGAACGAACAAAGATAAAACTCTGAAATTTGGTATGTGATGTACTAGTGAGATTTGACATTTACCGAGGTTGCGATAGTTAGACATTCTTAATCATAGGCGTCCCAAATGGGGAGGTTCAGGAGTTAAAATTACCCCAAAATTTTTTTATATACTTTTTTCCAGATTTATTATGAAATTATGAAAGTTGAAGGTATTCTACGAAGAAAAAGTGCTCTTTTTGAACTTCGATAGCATGCATCGTTTTCGAGCAAACTAGTTTTGAAAATTTGTTGCCGAGTGCCATGAAAATGCCTATTAGAAATTAGCCTGCCGTAATTTACCACGACGTTTTTTGATACAAAAAAATGAAATAAATTTCTATAAACATGGCCTCAAAAAAGTCCCCTAAGGGGGCTATAGCCCCCGAAGTGGACACTTTGGCAAACGGTTTTTTCTAAATATTTCCAGAACGAACAAAGATAAAATTATGAAATTTGGTGTGTGATATACCTGTGAGATTTGACGTTTACCGAGGTAGGGATAGTTTGACATTTTTCATCATAGGCGTCCCAAATAAGGGGGGTCAAGGGGTTAAAAATATCCCAATTTTTTTGTGCTCTTTTTTCATGATTTATTCTCCCAGGTATGTCACATACCAAATTTCAGAATTTTATCTTTGCTGGTTCTGGAAATATTTAGAAAAAACCGTTTGCCAAAGTGTCCATTTCGGGAGCTATAGCCCTCTTAGGGGGCATTTTTGAGGCCATGTTTATAGGAACTTTTTAATTTTTTTGGGTCGCAGAACACGCTGGGAAAATATGGCAGGCTAATTTCTAATACCCATTTTCATGGCCCTCTGCAAAAAAATTTCAATACGATTTTACTCGAAAATGGTGCACGCTATCAATGTTCAACAAGAGCACAATTTTTTCGTATAATACCCTGAAATTTTTTAATTTCGAAATAAATTTGGGGAAAAAGCACACACACAAAATTTGGGGTAATTTTAACCCCTTAACCCTCCCCATTTAGGACGCCTATGATTAAGAATGTCAAACTATCGCTACCTCGGCAAATTTCAAATCTCACTCTCACTGGTACATCACATACCAAATTTCAGAATTTTATCTTTGTTCGTTCTGGAAATATTTAGAAAAAACCGTTTGTGAAACTGCCCCTTTCGGGGGCTATAGCCCCATTAGGGGGCATTTTTGAGGCCATGTTTATAGGAACTTTTTTCATTTTTTTAGGTCGTAGAACACGTTGGTAAATTATGTCAGGCTAATTTCGGGACACCCTGTATATGTCACTGTCGGTTTAGAACCTTCGATTATTTATTAAGGGTAAAAAAAATAACGATTGTGCTGCTATTTACTCACAATAACTTTAATTTTACACTTATATGCAACAAACATTACAAATAGAGACATTACAATGGTATGAAACACACTTTAATAATACATACAGGGTGTTCGGTTAATAATTTTCCATATAGCAACTACACTACACATATATTTTGGACCAAAATATTACGATTAGGGAATAATAATGAATAATTCTGATATTAATAATAATAATTCTCACCTTCAAAATACTCCAAACTAGGAGTACCCCAGAAGCAACCACATGCTTGTGCAGGGGAGGGGGGCAATCACTATTATTTTATCTACGTTGCCATTTGCGGCTAAGCTGAAGATGCCAATTTCTACGTATCTCACAGAAGGCTTCACTTGCGCTGTTTTTGAGCTTTTACTCGTAACTTTTTGTGGTTTCCTTTTTGTTGTTGCAGATCCATCATTTTAGTGCATTTTTTCAATCTGCAACAAAAAGTACTCTTCTTTCATAACGATAAAATCAACTGTTTGCGTTGAAATTGGCAAAATTTGCCCCAAAACACCTATGTTTCACCTACCGATTTTACATGTTTCAGATCAACTGTACATTCAAAATAAACAAATAAATTCAAAATGGGCATTGGTAAATTGAAAAATAATTAATAAATTATTAATTAATAAATTGAAATAGTGTTCAAATTTTACAGAGTTTCAATACGTTCCATTTTGAAAGCGAAACATTTTTGGTACATTGTTAAATGGTACAGTTGATCTGTATCATTTAAAAGTGGTAGGTAAAAATTTTATTTTTCGAATGTTGGAGTCAACAGGTGTTTTGGTGCACATTTTGCCAATTTCAACGCAAAGGGTTGATTTTATCGTTATGAAACAAGAGTACTTTTTTGTTACAGAATGAACAGATGCACTAAAATGATTGACCTATAAGACCAAAAAGACAACGACAAAAAAGTTGCACGTAAAAGCACAATTCAAAGTGCAAGTGACGCCTTCTGTGAGATACATAGAAATTGACATCTTCAACTTATTATTCATCCCCCAAAATACAGCAGTGCCAAATTTCAGTTTAGCAGCTTCATTATCTTGGAGATCTAGCCCTAATTCAGTTTTAAAAAATGAACTTCAACGCCCTGTATCTCTTAAACAATTATTAACTATTAAGGCATGTTAGCCTCAATCGTTATATTTTGGCCCGAAATTGTGTAAGTTGCTATTTGGACAATTATTAACCAGACACCCTGTATGCATTATTAAAGTGTGTTTCATACCATTGTAATGTGTATTTTTTGTTGCATTTAAGTGTAATATTAAAGTTATTGTGAGCAAATAGCAGCACAATCATTACTTTTTCACCCTTAATAAATAACCGATGGTTCTAAACCGATGGAGACGAATATAATGGATCATAACTTGTAAATGGTAGAAGATATGGAAAAATTTATAAATACTAAATTTGTTCGACTGCTCATGCAGAACAGAAAATGTTCTATGCACATTTTGCGTATGAGCCCTCTGGAACAAGTTATTCTTGATGGAATGAATAAATGACTTGTATAGCGGCCATCTTGGATTTATGACGTCATAAAAACCAAACAGCGCCACTCGAAGGTAAACACCCGGTTCTACTCCATTACGTAGCATACAATAAAAAGATTCCACATAGTCTGAACTTCCCTTCACAAAAGGTCCCACAGAATACGTTATGCTCCTGTACTATACTACAAAAATGTAAGAAATGATATTGGTGATATTTGTGGTTGATATAAGATCTAGTTACCCATGGAAATAAAATGTGCAATGATAGTATAGTCGTTCAACCGAATAGCGAGTCCGCAGAATTGACACATTGACAATTTGGTTCATACCAACAGATAAGTCAGGAGTGCCAGGACCATATTTCATATTTTGTGACAATTGTTTGTTTACACCACAAAAAGCAGAAATGTATTGTTGCTTCTTCCAAAGTTGTTTGCCTGGTTGTCTAGACAGAAACAATACCTTTTTGACTTTTTGCAAATGTCCAAAAATCTAGGTTACCCAATATGCCCTAATGCGTCCCTGGTTTTTCCTGTCATTCCAGGCAATGTAGGGAACTGTCGACTTTTCGCTATTTGGCGGAACGACTATGTTTATGACGTTAGGAATAACATCTCCAATGGAATGTTTCATATGGTGTTACCTGAACGGGAAAGTTTATTTAACAGCTCAGCAAAATGTGTAATACTAAATGAAAATACTTGAAGTATGCAGCAGCTCAAATGCTGAATCTTTACCTGCTATGCCACTAAAACATCCTTCTTGATTTATATTTACAGGTACAAAAATCCATCCTTATTCTAATTTATTTTCATAACAGGAAGCAATGTCTATGAGTTTTGCATTTTTTATCTTTGAAATGACAATTCTGGATTAGCTATTCGACATTCGATTAAGTGCATGTAAACCCCTTTATTTTCAACTTTTTAAAGGCCTACTTTAATTTAATGTCATAATCGATTGTTTGTTTGCAAGGGTAACTCGATCTTATACCAATTACAAATATTACCAATGTTTTTTTTTCTAAAATTTTTATAGTAAATACAAAGTGGCAAGTGTGGCACATCAAATTAAATGGGATAGTCCGCTTTATAAAAATGAGTCATTAAAATTTTTTCCAGCTAATTTAATTTTGGATCCCAAGAGAGCCCAAAATTTAGTCATATCTAATATTTCAAAACTGATATAATATTTGGATTCTGAAGTTCTCGAACAATTTTCATGTTATACTTTTTTGTGTATCACTAGAAATAAAAAAGTTACTGCGGTTTAAATTTTTTAATTTTTTTAGATTTTTTGTCTTAGTTTTCGTTGGTGGCTATGTACAGCGCAATTTTCATTGTGACAAAAGATGGCCTCCCGGAAGGGCCATCTTCTGTATATAGGGTCTTCTATTGATTTTTTTTTCCATAAAAAACTCTTTATTTACAATATGTATATACAAATACATTTTCCTTACATAGCTATAGCTATAGTACTTTTTTTTTTCAGAAGCGCATTTTGTGTATATTTTTTTAGCTGTTTGATTTATCTTATTTCTGCAAAACACAAGTTTGGTTATGACTGTTTTGTGAAAACATATGTGTAAACTTTGATATTGCTGTAAAAATTCATTATACATTTTTTTTCTAAGGCGACAAATAATGTAATTTAGTGGGGTTTAATTCTCGCAAGATTATCCTGTACTTACTTAGCTGATTCAATTTAATTTGCTCAGGTGCTGGTTGGAGTGGCCCTCCAAGTTTGATGTCCAGCAGCGGTCCATCGTCACCTGGCTTATCAGAGAACAACTCGAAAGAGAGCAGTGAGATGTCTTCAAGTATAATAAGCGGCGATGGGTATAAAAGAGTTACTTCCTTATGAAACACCTCAATATTTTTGAGTCTCTCTCTCCCTACACACTACTTTCTATTTTATTTATTATTTAGCTTTAAGCACTATTTATTGTCAAAATTATTATGAATTTGAATTTATTAGTGTTTTAGATAAATAAAGTGTCTTTATTTTAACAAAATTATCTTGTGTTTCAAAATTTCTCAATTGAATTTTTTCTGCCATCACTGTTCTCATTATTTTGTGGTAGGCTATGTGCCAAAAAAAAGTGAGTACTTTGTTTTATCTTGTTTGCTAGCAACTTTTTCTACTTTTGTGTCTATAATTTAACATGAATTTAAAGCCAAAGCACTGGCAACATATTTGTATAAAATGTAATATACAGGTTGTACCTAATCATGTGCGGCAGAAACCTCTGATTCAAGTGCACTGACAAAATCACAAAGATATACCTATCCCACAACAATTTTATTTTGTTGTTGGCGACAATAGCTTTTTTTAAATTTTATATTTGTTAATTTTCTCAGTTTTTTTATTATAACACTACATTATTTCATTTAGTATTAACGAAAGTGTAGATTGCCATTTGAAAAACTGTGTTATTTTCCAACAACAAGATTGTGAATCTAAAAGATGCCAAATTTAAAATTGAATTGCCCAAGGATTTTTCCTAAAAAATTAATTTATTGCTTAATTTATGTACACCCTGTATATTGTTCCTTAGAGACAAATTTTAGGGGTGGAAACTGTAACAAAGGTAGATCTATAGTCTGACTATCGAAAGGATACCTGCGAAAACTTCATTACTTGCGATTAGCGATTTTTTCGTAGGCATTATTTGGTTTGTCATTATACTTTAACACTTTGTCACCAAGGAGATATCTGTAGTTCTGAATATTATTATTCTAGATAGAACTAGTGACTAAAAAGTGAGTTTGTAAGCACAAATCTTAAAGTCGTTGATTCCTGCATTTAGCAAACATACATCATGGCATACATTTACATCAGAGATATTTTAAAGTAATTTTTTTTATTGTTTCTATGAAGGATGTATTTTTTAATAAGTTTTCCCTCATCTGTAGAAATCATACAACTGTAAAAGTGTTGCAAAATAGTAATTTATACAATTAACGTGGAAAGCACTACTTTATCGCACAAAAATGCCAGTATTTTGACGAGGACAAAGGCCAAGTCAAAATATCATTCAGGTGTGCATACAATAATTTTTTAAACTATTTTACATATATAAAAAAGCAAGCTGAAATCATTGTAAACTACGCGACAAATAATAATTACTTACCCTTGCCTTTGGCTGACAGTTCTATGACTTGTTGACATTTGTTCTTCTTCCCCACGTCAAGCGACTAAAATCGTAGTGCCTGAAGTACTTATGTTGCGCACTGTGTTGAAACAATGGTAAAAACGAGTATTGAAAACAATTTTTGACGGTTGTAGAAAAACAATATTTCGTAGTTCACTGTGTTATATCAGTAAAGCGGCCCATATTCTATGCAACTTGTGCGACAAGTTGTACTACAGGTTGTATAAGTAATCGGTGCGACAAGTTGCTTAGAACTTTTCCCCACGAACACAAATGATCTCAACAACAATCAGTTGTCAAGACTCAAGATTTGTAACTTAGAATAATATAATTCCATTTATATTGTTATTAATCTTCTTTTTTACAACCTCCACACCAGGGCCGTACTTAAGTACAGGCTATCTAGGCAGCAGCCTATGGGCCTGCCCGCACTACAAATGGGGCCTCACTACAAGAAAACTATTTAAAATTTTTAATCAAATGTCTTTGCTTAGATTCATAATGTTGAATATGGAATTGATTCAGTGGACATCAGCGGATATGTTAAAAATTTAAATACCTACTGTTTTTTGTATATTTGGGAACATAGCATAAATGTCAACTTTGTCTTTAGTATACAAGGTTATTCATAATCAAATGCCATCAGTAGTACAGTGGTATTCTACTCGAAAAATAAAGTTACCCGTGTTTTTATTTTTCTTCTTTTTGCTCAGAGAGACCCAGAGTCTTCGATAATTAGGATATGGGATAGGTTTCCTGGATGTTATAGAAACCTCCCAGAGAAAAAATTGAAGATAAGATTTAAAACACCATCTTTGTGCTAGGGTTTATTACTCGGTATCGGACTATTATAAGGATGAGGTCTGGCTGTGGCGATTGGCGCCTGTGTTGGGTTGCTGGAGCAGGTCACTGTCTTGACTGATTCTATTGTTTTTTGTTTTTCCCTTTTGCATTGTTTTTCTTTTGTCCTCTTTTGTCTCCTTACTTATTTTTAACACATGCTAGTCTGTGGCACAAGTACCTGATGTAGTGTTCGTGTTTTCTGTGTTTTCTTTCTTTGTTATTCTGTGATATTTTAGAAGTGTTTTTTTTTAAGACTAATGTAATGACTATGTCAGTTTTATCTAAGTTCCATGTAAGTTAGTACAATTTTCGACACATATTTAACCAAATAGCAGTAATTTGATGTAACTCACAATGAAATGTATATAATCACAATGACATGTTATATCCTGTATGGCCATTGAACTCACAAATCATTATTTAGATAGATAGATAGATATATCGGATATATCTATCTATCTATCAAAGCTCCATATGAAGCACCCTATGGACCCTTAAAACAGGCCCTAAAGTTTTATGTTCTCGCTGTATCTTCTAGTCAGCTTAATCAATTTCGACGTTATTTTGGCATGTGCCCCTAGGTAATAATTATTATCTCACACAATTTTACTATTGTTCTACGTCTGCCTCCGCTAGACGGCGCCACTTATGCCCCCAAATTTGTTTTATTAATAATAATAATAATAATTCTCACCCTCACAGTACTCCAAACTAGGAGTACTCCAGAACTGAATGCTTGTGGTGGGGGGGGGGGAATGCACAAAAATAATTTGTACCACTTAGTAGAAAATTTATTCTCCACAAAAATGTCTCTACTATTTTTTCATAAATTATGTCGTTTGGGAGATAGAGCCCAAAATTCAACTACCATGCACATACCCTCGCATATTAAACATGATTCACAATAATCTAATTACCATTGAAATTGCAAAATTCACCCATACTAAGATTTGCTATTGTTTGATATTTAGTTTGAGTTTACATTTTCTACCCTTTCGAGCCCTTTTGCACAAATTTCAACTAATATGGATACTGAATGATTTTATGATCTAAACTCGAACTTACCTAATTAACCCTTTCGCTACAATCCGCTTCAAACGTTTAGTGTCACCATTCCCAGCCAATTTGGATGGCTACAGACCCACCGTATATATGTCAGGCATAAAAAAATGCAGTAAAAGAGCAGCTGATGCTCTTTAAATATAATATTTTATTTTCGTTTGTATCTTTTTGAACAATTCATATTTTTTTAACAAAGAAACTCCACACTTATGCAGTGCTCAATAACCAAATAGGATAGAAACATGACTTACAAAATTTCAACAGGGCAGCAAGGGTAATGGTTTCTTCCGTTAGAGGCGCTGGCTAAATGACGTATTAATATGGCATTGGGTGTGGAGGCTTTGTATCAGTGACGGATATGTAAGGCACTGGGTCTGGATGCACGTTAATGGTGTTGGATATTTACAGCAGTGGGTGTGCAGGCATGGCCAAATAAAAATACTGTCACATATATATGACATCGGTTGTCTAGACCATTCTAGAACTGAACGTATATATACAGCAGTGGGTTGCGGTGGCACGCTTCCTTCTGCCATATATATATGGCGATGGTAGCGAAAGGGTTAAATCAAAAAGGCCCTATATGAGTGTGACAAAATGTAGACTCAAACAAAATGTCACATTATAAGGTATATTAAGTGTGATAGCTTTGTCTCCAAAGCTAACTGGATTATTGCGCCCAATGTATAATATGCCAGGGTCGCAACCTTCTCAAACTTACAAGTCCTGTGCAAACATGTGGCATCATCACGGTTCAACAAGTCTATGCAGTCTAGTGGGTCTAATAGCGATCAGCTTTTTGACAAACTTTTCGGCACTTTGCCTTTAGTTTCTCTTTTCTAATAAGTTTTCAAAGCTTTTATTTAAATTACAATTAGATGCATTTGTGACTTTTGCTTCAATAATATTGGGTAAGTAATTATGTTTTTTTTAACAGACAATAAGCAGCAACAAAATACACAGAAGTATAAGTATTTATAATGAGTACTATATCTGGTGTGGGTATAGGTACATTTTCGACAAATAATATGGCAAATTTTGCAAACAGAGGGGGACTACATTATTTATTGTAAGTTGAATTTTTGTGACAATTTTTTTTTGTAAAGTGCGCCATCAAGCAAATGATGATTACCTTCCCTTATGGTTAAATTTTCAGAAATATATAAACAACAAACAGAAAACTGCATATTGTAAAGGAGAGCAATCTCTTCTAATTGAAATAGCAGTTAGGGTCAATTTTATAAATTTTATTTTATAAAATAACTAAAGTACATATATTTTGACTTTAAAGTTAAAGAAACTGTTGCAACTTGCAACAATATTAAACAATGTTTAAATTGCTACAAAGCTCCTTTAATTTTAAAGGTTACTTTAGTTTGTTTATGAAATTGGCCCTTAATCATTTTATTCTTAAATTATTGTCCTTTGGATAACCCAAAATGAATACAAGTTGACCACCTGCCATCAAACAAAGAAAACCTAGCTACTTCAAGGTATTATTACAATTTGACACAGCCAGGTATACTATAGATGTAGTATAACTAGGTTCTAGCTTCCCTCAAGGGTTCTAGGCATCTTGAGGCTTCAAATTGTAGAAGGAACCAATAAGTTCTTTCGCTTCTTCAGTTCGAACTTTTACAATGTTTCAGATTTGCATGAACAAAATTTTTTTGAAGAAGCTGTTATCGGCTCTTGAGGCAGTCTATTTCCACCCAGGGACAGACTGCCTCATCGTAGCAATCTCGCGACGATACCACTAGCCGCACTAAACAAACTAATTCTCGTAAGTTTCTTGACTTTTCTAGAGTCGGCTGTGCCCGGGTACTTACATGGTGGCTGGATTTTCGGTGCTATCTCCAAAACGACATAATTTATGAAGATTAAATGGTAGAATAGTTTTTTATAGAGAATTAAATTTTCTAAGTGGTTTAAATTAATTTAAAAATACATGTGCAAAAAAACTTCTGCCCATAATGAAATAAATTGGTTGGCATAAGTGGTGCCCTCTAGTTTGCGAACGTTCCACTATAATAGGATTGTGTGAGATAATTATCTATGGGCACATGCCAAATATCATCGAAATTGATCAAGCCGTCTAAAAGACACCTCTGTACTATGAGTGGCATTTGATTATGCATGCAGTTGTGGTAGCGCCCACACCACATGTTCAGCGTAGGGGCCTACATATCCTAAAAACGGCCCTGCTCCGCAGTTGCTTTTACATTTGTTTCGATTAATTTTTGTAGCAGAATATCATAGCTGGCATTTCGTTTATGTTTATTTGAATAGTCATTATATTTTACATCCAACAAACATGTCTGTTCAGTATAAATTTTGATAAATTTCATGTCAAAATAACACATAATAGGCACACACACTAGCAGTCTGTCGTACATCAAACTCAGTGTACAACAAATTTTTAACCAACCAAACTTCCATACGATCCAACCGTCGTACAACTTGTTGAAAGACAGCAACACAGACTATGCAATTATCGTTTAGAGGATTGGATCTACAAACGGGTTGTACAACTTGTCGTACAACAAGTTGCATAGTGTGTGTCCTCTTAAAAGGAAACTAAACAAAAAGTAAGCATTTATAATAAAAACTTGGCTTATATTACTTATGAACACACTTTTTCGTTGCCAGATCTTAGAATATTTATTTGTGCTGTTGGTAGAAGTAGCAACTTTTTGTAGTTAGATTCCTTTAAAATACTAACCAAAAGGGCTTTCCCACAAATGCCGATTTAAACTATAAAAGTCTCAACCAGTGGCAGCCTGTGTTAATAAAAGTTGGTATGATTTTTCCTGTAAAATCCATAAACTTTACGCTCCTATAGAATTTTTAAAAATTGACAGAGTGGCATGAAATGCCTCCAATTGAGGAACAATTTCTGCCAATGACAAAAGTTCTCTTGAATCCTTCGAATATATGTATGTTTTGCTCAACCAAACCCTGTTTAAAATATCTATATTTTCTGATATTTTAAATATATTTTTTGTGAGTAGTACATTTTTCAAATATTTTGTGTTTAGAAGCATTTTGCTAGGTTAATCCTTTTATACAGGGTGCCCAATTAAAGTGGCTCACTCAGAATATCTCAGCTAATTTTAACTATAACGGACGGTCTTTTTTTGTTACCGACAAAGTTCCAGTTCTAATTTTTAAACCATTGTAACTTTTTCATTTTTCAAGATACAACAGAAAAGTTTGACATGATAATTATTTGCAACTACTGTCACAAGTATGTTATCAGTTATATCAAATTTAATAAAATATGGGTCTCTTTAGACCAAAAATTAAGTTATCTAGCAAATTTGATTTCACATTTTCGATATTTTTTAAGCAAAATATCCCATTTAATTTACCAGTTTGTATTTACTATAATAATGCTATACTAAAACTCTGGTAATAACAAAATATCCTGTTAGGTACAAACAACATCATACTCTTCAGAATTTAATTATTTCAGTATTGCAGCAGCTGTATACCTAAAAAAGATTATCATTTTTAAGTTTTCCATATTTTGCAGGGACTGTGCCATTTATGTGATCCCATATAAAAATGTGCAAAGAGGGCATCATTACTAACTTCATAATGCCATTATTGCACATTTATTTCCATAGGTTACTACTAGTACATCATAATGATTTTAGTAATAATATTTTCTCAATTTTTGGTAGTAAATACACAATAAACTGATAAATATGAAACATCAAATTAAATGGGATTTTTGCCAAAGGAAAATTATTTGTTTGCAGTTAATTTAATTGTTGATCCCATTTTTTTATCGTATTCGATACTTCAAAACTGATATAATAATTCGACAATGATTGCAAACAATTTTCATGTTAGAATTGCATTTTAATTAATTACATTAAAACTGCCTAAACCTGAGAAATATCTGCAGTTTATAACTCCCCTAGATAAATCACTAAAATCAATTAGAAAGGATACTACTATTATCTCCATGTAAGCTCTGATCGGGAATGCATTCGATTAGATGCCTGGCAACATTGGTCGATAATTCTATATTTTTTTCTAACAAAGGCATAATTTCAATTTCCATAGTAACGAAATATGAAATATAACCTTATTTATGGATACTCTAATTAGCCAATGTCTGACATGGACATAAGGATATGGCAGAAATATAGTAGATACAGAGGACAGATTTAAAGTTGCCCAGCTATTTTTTGGCGGATTTTAATATAAGAAAATTGCTGTAGTATTCTTATTACACTGTCGCACATTGGCTAACTAGGGTTTCCATAAACAAGGATTATAGTAAATCACCATGTGGGGCAAGCCCTTTACATAGAAGTAGTTTTGTATATATGTTACAGGCCATATATGAAAATAGACAGTATGTATATGGTCTAGGTCGTATCTATATGGCCTAAATGGCTCAGAGCGTGACATGGTATTTACAGACTAGGTGCAATGGGGAACTTGAACATTTTTTTTTATTTCTTTAATATATTTGCCTATCTATAGAAAGCACATACCAAATATCAGCCCTCAAATCACAATATTTAATTTGCAATAAATAATTAGTTGTGACCGCAAGCTATTCATTTGAAATGACACGAAAAGCACGGGAATGGTTGTGATCAGAAGGCAGTGACAGGAATGACAGCTACACAGAATTAGGGAAGGAAGAATGGAAATTTAACGTTAAAATAAACAGTTCGGCGACCCATTTGCAGAGGGATCTGATGTAGGTCAAAAATACGAACCGCCTAAAAGTTTAAATTTCACAAGCACTTCTTTAACCGAATGGTGAGGCCATGGGACTAGTAATTCGTAGGTCCCGGGTTCAATCGCACAAGAAGTTTTTTTTAATTATCACTGCATTCTACCTCTTATATTTATCACTATTATCATTTTTAGTAATAATTGGACAATGGATATTATGAAGATTATTACTCACAATCTACTCCATAGTGTATTTAAATTCAAATTACTTACCTACCTAATGTGAAATTGTCAATAGCAGGAAAATGTAATACATTGCTCAATGCGCAAGCTCTTTTTGGCCTCGGAGAGAGTTTTAAGACCCGAGGCAACACAGGTGTTAAACAACCTCCTCAGCCAAAAAAGTACTCTTAGGCATCTCTCAATTTAAATAACTATTTAATACAGCACACTCTTTTCAAACATCAACAATATCAAGACTGAGGTAGACTATAATAAGACGGATAGACAAGGATGGGACGTTCTCATTGATTTTTTTAAACAAATCTTGCGTGGTTCTGTAGTTTGTATACATCATGTACCACTCATATTAGTTTATACATGGTGCTGCCGCCTATCAGAGGCGCCACCACCAATGAGCTACTTGACGTCACAACCAAGGAGGGCGCATTACAAGAATTATTTTAATTATGCAGTTTTTATTTGCTTATATTTATTACTAAAGGGCGGAATATATGCAAATTGCATATACATATATGCATTTTTTGCATATTTTATTCAATTTCGCAAAACATTGCATATTTATGGAAAAACTATATTTTTGTGCATATTTGCATGTTTTTCCTATACTTATTTATAGACATAAGGATATAACCAAGATTATGAGAGCCCAAATTAGATGCTCTCTTGTAGAAAAGAATGAAAGGTTCAAATCAAATCTTTAATGGCAGTAAAGAGTATTCTTGATGGTAAATCATCCAACGAAGTTTCACCTTGGCCTTATACTTTACTACCCAAATTAAAATATTGTCCTATTACATCAGTAGATGTTGAGAGAAGCTTTTCTATATATAAACATATTTTTACCGACAGAAGGCAAAGATTTTTATTTGAAAACTTTGAAAGTATTTAATCATAAATTCCTACTATACAATTTCAAATTAAAATGTTTTTATAATTCTGCTTTAATATAGGTATTTTACGAGGTGTTTTATGTATTTGTTTTCCTTTCATTTTTCTTAAAATAAACCTTTTCTCTAAAATCAGTTTCGGTGTTTTTTAAGGTATTTTTACATGTAAAATAAATGCATATTATTGCATATTTGGCCAAATAAATGCATATTATTGCATATTTTAAATGATGCATGTATTCCGCCCTTTATTTATTACATAAAAATAAAAAAATAGTTTTTTTGTGAACTGTGGTTCATTTAATGGCAATAAATTACATTTGAAAGTAATATTTTTCAAATTTAATTTTTGTGAAGTTGCCCATTGCAGTGAATTACCCTTCTTTTTATAGAGGCCCATTAAAGAATATGCCTTCTTTTTAGTAAGTATTTTGCAGAAAATAAATCTAGGGTACCTATACACTGTACTAAATAATTACCTTTTTTCCTTCAAAATACTGTGTACCAGCAAGAAGTAATATCCTTCTTTGATGGGCGCTATATAAAAATGGAAGGGCAATTCAGAAATGGCGGCCGTCGAAACTGCCCAGAAAACATTGCACAATATACATTCTGTCTTTGTTTCAATCTATCTATGGTCCAGTTGCAGATATGTACCGTATATAAATGGACTAGTCCTTTTGCAAACTGACTAGACCGTTTGTTGAAGGACAAGCTTCTTATACATATGGACTAATATCAGTCCGTTTAAATATGGACTAGTCATTTTGTATATGGCCTGTTTTACATATACGGTCTGTCACATATACTCGTACATTAAAGACATTAAAAAATTCAAGGGTTTGTTTCCGAGTTTATTTTATGTAGAAAAAACGTTGCATAAACTGCTCTTTTCCAAGTTTGAAGAACAATTATAAAAAAGTCTTGCATTAGTCGAAGGCAGAATCATAACCCTAATGTGGACTGTTGAATTGTAGAAAATTTTTTACTTTTGATATTGTACAAATAAAGTACAGTTTATAATAGCAAACCTGCTAATATGAACTATGCGAATTTAATGAAAAATATGCTAGTTTTTTTTTTCACTACACAGGGTTCGTACTCCTGGGAAAGTCAGGTAATGTTAAAATCATGAAAAATGAAAGAAATTATTAAAAAATTTTAAATTTTTATTTTTATATAATAACATGAATTTAGTAGCACCGAATAAATAGATTCACAACAGAAGCTTCCCTAATGACATGTGTCAAAAATAAGCGAACCTCCATTTTAATTTTCAGAAAAATTGCCAGAATTTTAAACAAAAATTTGATGATTCTATTGCAATCTCTTTACTATGTAGATTAACATAAAATCAAATAAGATGCACAATGTTTATCTCTTTAGAAGATATTTCGCCCAAAAGCGAGTCTTACATAAGGACAGGTTAACATGAAATTGTCGTTCCAAAAATGAATTTGTATTAAAAAATTTTAGGTACTCAGATGTTATATACGGGCATCAATAAAAAAGTGACATCCAAAAATATTTTTTTGTAAAATAATAAAATCAAATTTTTTGCTTTCAAAAACATTTCTTTAAGCTGTAAGAGGTAAGTAGAAATGTTGAATTGTCAACCTACTTGTGTCAGTTTTATTTGTCATGGCTGACTTAATATTTCATAAATCTAGTTCTAATGTTTAGCCCACTTGGATAGAACATTATAGTATATCCAAGTTACAGAGACAGTGAATCAAAACATTGCAACCACGTGGTCGTGATGTGACCTATTCTCTTATTGGTCTGGACGTCGTAAAATCTCAAATGTTTAGGTGGCGAGCGGAATGCAGGGCCGGCTCTTCCCTCAGTCGAGTTCCCTGCATAGGTCGGATCGCGCGCAGACTTGTTAAAGAAACTCATATTATTCCGACCTTGGTAGGCGTTCATGTAATTTTGTTTATATCTACTGCCACTGTAACTTGGATAGTCTTCAGACACTGCCACAACAGACCATAGCCGATTTCACGCGATGGTCCAGTAATTACCACGGTTATGCTCTTGGTCATGATATTATAAAAAAGATGGTGCTGAATGCCCTTTTCTTTGTTCGCGTGAATGCGCCTGGTTTAACTACAGTTATTCTGTTGTCCCTCTGTTGACGATACAGAAATATTTGTAATGGGATATTTTACCGATAAAAATTTATTACTTGAGGTTTTTGGAGCTAATTACTGGATAATTTTCATGAGTTTTCACCCCAAAATAAATACAACAGAAACGTGGCTTAAAAATTATAATAACAATATTGTTTTTTACGTTCAGAACCCTTTGATGTTGACGATCTATTGTTGTTATTTGTGTGAGATTGTACAGAACCATTTGTATTCTAGTACTCGTATCATCATCAATAAAATATGGGTTCAACTGGCACTGTCAAATGGGGTGACTTCGGACACATTTTCCAACGTTTTTAATCACAAACTGAAAACCATGACAACCAAATTTCTGAAATTTTCGGCCAAAGTACCATTAACATTGATTGACATTTTGGCCATTTCAAATTGCCTGTATTTACTTTCATTTCTTGTATTTTTTTTTGTTGAAATCTGTCCGAAGTCACCCCACCAAGTGGGGTGACTTCGAAGGGTGGTACAAAACCATGTAAAACCGATGTTAGTCTTGTTTAGGGGTGACTTTGGACAAAAAAATTTTTTTTTAATGATCTACAGGGATAATAAATGTTATTAAGGGATAAAAAAAATCATTTTTAACAAAAATAAATGCGATTTATTCCAACAACAAAAACAAAACAATAATACCTCTGAAAAAAAAAACTAAATGTAGAACAAAAAAAAATACATTCATTATAATATGTACCTACTGCTATTCTATAATAAAATCAGGTAGATTTGTAAATTTAAAGCGATCTCTTCTATAAGGATCACCTTCTACAACAAGCTCTTGTATAATTTCAAATTTTCCAATAATGCCTTGGTCAGACACATTTGGAAAATGAAAGAAAAAATTATCTCCACTTTTTTTCTTTCGAAGAAAGGAGACATGATAACTTTCACCTTCTACATTTAGAACTTGTGCGACATAGAATTTGCTTTTTTCAGAATTTTCTATAGGAACTTTAACTAATATAAAATTATTAACACTAATAACGCAGTCTTGTGTTTTTTCGTCAGACTGTTCTTCTTCTGTTTCGTCTGCATCTAAGTCGGATGGCAAAAAATTATTGTCAAATTTATAAATTTTCCTCTTTATGGCGGAATAGTGTGCTAGGGGCAAATCGTCTGTATCTGAATCATCCGATGTAATATTTTGACAATTTTTAGTTTTCTGTACACCAGACGTGGAGGGAATATTTTCTGTCGTCTCTTTATCAGAGGCAGATGTGTGTTCAATATCTGCAGGGATGATTGGCCTTCCTGATGGAACAGTGATTCTTTTTCTCTTGGTTGTTTTTTTTGCAGTTCAGGGTTTCGATTTTCTTTGAGGAATTCCAGTAGCGATCTGTCCAACTCACTTCCTGGGGCAGCTTCATTAGGTGTAAGTGTTTGAGGCAAACGTTTTATAACTGCTTCGGGATTGTACGGCCAAATGCCTGAAGCGCGAAATCCTGATAGCAGGTTGTTCTTCGAATTTACTTCAATAGATTCTAGTGTCTTCTTGAGAAGCTTTGGAAAGTCGTTTTTTTTTAAACGGGCCTTTTCGTTTGGTTTTCCATTCTGTTAAAATTCGTCTCCATGCTCTTTTAAGAGGGGCGAAGTAGGCCACATCTAGTGGTTGACATAGATGGGTTGAATTTGGTGGAAGTAGGATAAATTTAATATTGCGCCGTGCACATTCTTCTATCACTTCCACCGTTATATGGCTGGAAAGATTGTCACCAATTAAAATTTTTTCTCCATCCTTTTGCCTAAAATATGGTATGGCTATCTGACGAAACCATTCTAAAAAAGTTACTGAATCGAACCAGCCAGAATTGCTGACATTGTAGAAGCATCCATCCGGTCCATCCTCTTCCCTTATACACAACAAAAGGAGGAAGAAGTTCTCCATGCGCAGAAGCAGACATCATTACGCTAACACTTGATTTAGATGAGTCCATTATTCTATCACAGTGTTTAGATCCTCTCTTACAGATCACTTTGACACTTTTTGGATCGTCACTAAAGTTGGTTTCATCATAATTAACTATTAATGAAGGATCAACATTTTCTAGTGATGTTCGTAATTCTGTAAAATATTGCCTTAAGGTAGTTTCATTTACCTGTGCCCTATATCTCTTGATGTTTTGACAAAACCTTGTTGTAAGATTACGGTGTCGAGATAAAAATGACTTAATCCAATCATAACCCGGAAGGTTATTTCTGAATTTTTCTATATTCACGCCTTTCCTGTCAAGATATTGCTTGACTAACATTCGTGCATCGTACGGAGAAAGGGGAAATCCCCAATCCGCTGCAGCATTGACGGCTACAACTAGTCTTTCTTCTTCTTTTGATGATAGCAATGTCTGGCCCCCAACATTTTTTGTATGAATATTCTTAATTTTGTCACTGATAGTGGACCTCAGAACACCATAAAATTCGGCAGCTTCTCGTATGCTTCGTTTTCACATCGTGGATAGCACTTTTTAATGATTCAGGATCATAATTTTGATAGTTTCTACCTCCTAACACCTTTTTGTACACACGGCCCATGTCCGAAGTCACCCCCTAAAAGTGAATATTTTAAATAACACCCTGTATATAAAATATCTGTAAAGGTAAACAAATGAAATATGGTTCAAAACATTCTTAAAAGATCAGACATTCGACTGGTGATAACAGTATTTTTTTAAAAACATACTACTAAAGTGGGTAAATGTTACTATTTCTGTATTTTTATTATTAATAAATCTCACCTTAGCAAAATATTGGCGAAAAACGGAAACTTGACCTGGACGGAGCAGCCACACCCCTTCACTCTCTGAAGGCAACTGAGGAGTCCACGTTTACATGGAATCATATTAATGTTCGCGCACTTGTTCACCGCTGGAAAGCTATGTGCAGAAAATCGGGCATTGTCCGAAGTCCCCCTTAATGTCCAAAGTCACCCCATTTGACAGTATATTTCTAATTTGGATCCTTTGAGTCCCAAGAATGTCAAGATATCTTTTACCTTCATGTCGACATCTACTATGTGAGGTTTCAACAAATTCGATTGCATTTTTACGTACTGACTTGCCGCACTGTGATATACAAAAAAAACATATTATTATAAGGTAATTCTGATTCATATTATTTTAAACTTTAATAATTACCATTAAGTAGAAAATTCACCACGTCTAAATTGGTCTACTAAATAGGTATAGTCTTCACCATTAATGTTTTTTATACTGATATGACATCTATTAAATTCAGATGCCTTTATTATTTTAAAATAAACCTTTAATTTATTAAAATAAACTCTTCAAAGGGATAACAAATTAATAATAAATAATAAAAACTTGCTTTGATATTAAAATGATATATTTGGTTATTATAAACAGTCGACAAACGCCATGAATTTCATCAGTGAAAAGAGGGAGCATTAACTCACTCTAAATGTCAATGTTTAAGGACATCATGTAGGACTACTTCATGACGTCAGGCATTATAACCAGAGCCCCGTGAACGATGAACGTAAACACCCGTCCATCGCGTGAAATCGGTTCATATTATCTAGTTTGATGGAGCTTATGTGGTAAACGGTTAGGTCAAATTATATATCGTTAGATTAGGAATTAAAAAAGGAATCCTATAGTGGTTAAATGAAATGTGTAAGTTGTAAAATTCAGAAAATCACTTTCATTTCCACTAAAACCAGAAGTTATATAAAAAACTGAATATTCCAAATCCCGATACTTTTATCTAAATTATTATCCAGAAATTTTTTTGGCACTAGTTGTATTATAAGTGACAATTTCCCAAAACCATTTCCTGAAAAACGCCTTGGTTTTTTATTGAACCATTACCATGGCAATGCGATTTTTTTTTCATCTGGTTGCCGAGCTATGATTACACTTAAAATCCCATTGTGGCATTATCTTCTAGATTTTTAATTTTATTTAGGTGTGAAATGTTCTTACCAAATCCCCTTGTGATTGAACTTATGTTGTGAGTATGTACTTTCAGAAAATTATCGTCTGGGGTAATTTTCATAATATTCCAGTAATATTTCAAACAGTGAGGATTATAATTGAAATTTTTGAAAGCACTAACTTGTGCTTTCTGTCAAAAATCGAAAGCTCTTAGAAGCACTATGGTGTGCAGGGTGATCATTTTTAGATGCCCAGCCTCTGTTGGTGGAAAACTGTCAAAGATATGGAGATATTATATATGGGAGATGATAAAGGGTGTATAAAGAAATAAATGGGCGCATTTAGCGGTTTGAAGATCTTTCAAACAAATAAAGGGTGGGGCGAATATCCCCAAAAATAAAATCATTGAAAAAGCTATATCATTTGTGATAACAAAAATTAATGTTTTAGTGTGTTTTAGAAGAATAACATTTTAACGGAAAAGAATAAAAAAATTGCCTTAATGAAAAATGTTCCGAAAAATTAGGGCTTTCAAACAATGTAACACAAGTGGTATGTCGGTGAGAAAAAAATATGTCTTGGCGTCGCGACACCTAGCGTCATATCTGCAGAGTCGCTAAATGGGCCAATTTATTTCTTTATACACCCTTTATCATCTCCCATATACAGGATGATTTTTTTAAGGTCTACCTAAATTTTTCTCGCTTATTTTGCGCCCTACAAAAAAAGCGTAAGAAACAAAAATGTTGCAATTTTGGACAGCTAAGTGGTGCTGCAAAAGAAATCGGCATCCATGGCCAACTTATCGCGCAATATTAAAAAAACCTCAAATTGAGCAACATTAATAATAGCCGCGGAATGTTTATTTTAAGAGACAGATGAAAACTTTTATATTGAAAATTGATGGCACTGAGAAGCTTTATCCATCCACGTAGTCAGATAGTTTCAGCAAATTACACAGGGTCTTCGGCTCTCTTGAGACCATGAAAATTTTTGTCGATTCTAAGTTTTCTTAGTACAGTGCGAAAAGTTGGGCATGGAGGCCCATTCCTTTTTTAAAGTCGCCTCGCTGACCAAAATTGCCATACTTTGTTTTCTTACGTATTTTCTGTGCGGCCTAAAATAAGCGAGAAAATCGCTTAATAAGAAATAAACAAAAAAATTTTTATAGCCTCAAGAGAGCCGAAGACCCTGTGTAATTTGCTGAAACTATCTGACTACGTGGATGGATAAAGCTTCTCAGTGCCATCAATTTTCAATATAAAAGTTTTCCTCTGTCTCTTAAAATAAACATTCCATGGCTATTAATAGTTTTGCGCAATTTGAGGTTTTTTTAATATTGCGCGACAAGTTGGCCATGGATGCCGATTTCTTTTGCAGCACCACTTAGCTGTCAGAAATTGCAACATTTTTGTTTCTTACTCTTTTTTTTGTACGGCATAAAATAAGTGAGAAAATGGCGGTGGTAGACCTAAAAAAATCATCCTGTATATATATCTCCATATCTTTGACCGTTTTCCTCCAACAGAGGCTGGGCATCTAAAAATGATCACCCTGTACATTGAAGGACAAATAAACTGTAGAGATTTTAGAAACTATTCTAAATTCTAACCTAAACATTCAAAGGTCTGAGGGTTTAAAAAAAGGTTTTTTACTACTAACCTGAGAAATCACCATTATTTACCTCATTCTTTTAATGAGAAGTAATATTTCTCTCCCTAGGTAAATAATGACAATAAAAAAATACCTAGGTAAATAATGAAAAATTTTCTATATGACATTTAAAAATTAGTTTCATTTTATCAGCTTGACAACTGAACTCCCAGACTAAATCTAATCAAATATGTAAAATATGGCAATATTTCAATGTTAGTAGTAAAAAATTCTATATACACTTCGGTTAAGAAGGCCATTATTTACGTAGCATATTATATCCTTCGGCGCTACGCTCCTCAGGATATAAAAATGCTCGGTAAATAATGGCTCACTTCTCAACCTAAGTGTATAATATACTATTTTAAAATATAAAATTTAAAGAAATTACAAGTTTGGATTTTTTTACTGGTGAGGAAAACCAAACCTGGGAAAGATAAGAAATATTGCATTCTCCTTAGAGTACGAACCCAGTACATGTTTTGATTGATTATTATAATTAATAAGTTGCGGAAGAAATTATTATGAAATTGGCAATTAAATCTACAGGACTGTTTTAGTAACTATGAAGCTGCTAAGTAATGTTGCTGTTTTACTATTGCATTTGTAACTTTTACTATTATTGTGATTTATATATAGGGTGTCCCAGAGTCAGTAGTCCAAACGAAACCTGTGGATAGTGGACATTATTAGGATTGCCTTGAACCCTATAAAGGGTGGCTACCTACGAAAACTTGCCAAAAATAAAAAAAAAACAATTTTTAAACCTATAACTTTTTTATTTCTAGAGGTACACAAAAATATTTAACCTAAAAATTTCCAAAAACTGTCAGAATCTAAATATTAAATCAGTTTTGAAATTTTCGATATTACGAAATTTGGGTTTTCTTAAAATCAAAAATCAAATTAAATTTAATGACGTATTTTTTATAAAGCGAAATTTCCCATTCAATTTGACATGTCACACTTGCCAACTTGTTCTGTATTTACTATAAAAAAAATTATTGGTAAAATTTGTGATTGGCATAAGATATAGTTATCCGTGGAAATAAATAATAAATAAATAACTAATACAGAATTGTTATTCTAAATAATAAAAAAGTACTAAACTCGTAGACATTATTTTATTTTGTTTTCAATTAAACATGACAAAATATTGTACTATTACAATAAATGCTCAGTGAACACCTACTTTTCACAACAATCAACACCACATTCTACGATATTTTTCATCTTTTCACCTTTAACATGTCAGCTGCTGTTTACTTCAAGTATTTTGACTTATTAATATTACAAATTTTTTGGAGCTGTTGAGTAAACTTTTCTGTTCAGGTCATATGAAAAATTCCATTAGGGATGTCATTACACAATTGTTTTTACGGGTAACTAGATCTTAGTCAACCACAAATATTACCAATATTGTTTCTTAATTTTACGGTAAAATAAAAAGTTATAGTGATTTGAAAATTTTTTTTTCGATTTTTATTCATAGTTTTTATATGTGGCCATGGACAGCAACTTTCATTATGCAAAAGAAGGCCGCCCGGCAGTGCTATCGATCGCATCCACCACCGATTTTTTCTGCCAAAAAAACAGCATAGATATTTTGAGTAAGCCACTTATAAATAGTATAGGATTACCAGAAGTTTAATGGTTTAGAGGCTATTTGAACTTTAATGACTTTCGAGAAACTTCATACTTCTCCACACAAAGATCACTTTTGTTAAAACTCCTGAAAGGATTGGGTTGAAATTTGGTCCAAGCATACTCTGGGGACAGCTATCTGACCCAGTTTAAATTTTTTTATTTCCAATTATTGCAGTTAACAGATCTGCAATAACTAAATCAAAAATTGAGTACGCTTGGGCCGAATTTGAACTCAATCGTTTCACTAGTTTTAGCAAAATAGTGATATTTGTGCGGAGAAGTATAAAGTTTCGCGAAAATCAAATAACTTCTAAACTGTCAAACTTCAGATAACCCTATATAAGGTTCAAGGTCATTCTAGTGATGTCCACTGCTACTGACTCTAGGAGACCCTGTTTAATATCTAAAAATACTGATATTTCAAGTATGTTATCAAATCATAGACAAAACAGATAAATCATATTCACAGATTCAGTGATAATTTTCAAATTCTGTTTCTTTGATTATTGCAATGGCTAGTATATAAGCCCTTAAATTTTACTTGGGAACATTTCTAATTATATACACTGGAGATATAATATTTTATATTTTCTTTAGGAAAATGGATGATATCACCAAAATTTTCCCAACTGCCCTTGGGCTAGATGAGGACCTGGGCAATGTTGGATGGACACTAGATTCGATAGACAAAAATTTTTCTGGTTCCATAGAGTTCTCGGAGTACTATGCAGATATGCACAAAAAACAATGTACGTATTGTTTATTGTATATAACGAGAGACTGTGGTGTTATCGGAAAGTTTTTTGAAGTCGCCATTTGTCCGGAATAAATGAGTGTGAAAATGGGTTTTTACTTATTTAATGCAAAAACTCTCACACTGAAGCGCATTCTTGCTTTACGTTCACAGGGTCCGGGGTTGAAGCCCGACATGCATCAGTTGATTATTGTTTTTATTAGCATTGCATGTAGGAATTCAAGAGATGGAGATGCATTTATTGTATGTCTGTAAATTATATCTAAAGAAGTATATAGACCACTTCTTAAGCTCATAAAACACCAGTAAATGTTAGTGACAAAACAAAATCTACAAAACAATTGCGATAAAATGTCAGCTGTGTTTTATCACTGAAAATAGACTAATTGATCGAAAAATTATAAAACGAAAGTTTTTATTGGTTTCTTTTTGATGAGCTTTGATTTGTTTGCTATTTGTTTCAGATGAAACTGGTCATCTTACACCTACATCAACCACTTTGGAGTCAGATTCTAATATTAAAGAAGTACATGCATGTTCGTCTCAAATAGATATTGTCCACTATGAAACTGACGAAGATGAAAATAATGATACTTTAACCAGTACCAGTGGGAAACCATTAATAAACACAATTTTCAAAAAATACAGTTCTGTAGATAATAACTCCTCGAACACCCAAGGATGTGAGACCCCTAAAATAATGTCGCCTTATGATTCAAACATTATGGTATTGACAAATACCTTGAATCCTAGCTGCAGTAGTTGTGAAGGCTACTCTCTGAACCATGTAGAAAATTCCAAAAGGGTACAAAGTGGAAACTGGAAGACTGAGGGGGAAGATGATAAAACTCTCAACAATATTTTAAAAGATTTTCATTCTCCTGACAAAGATATTCCTTCAGTAAACGTTAAGACTTTAAGTTCAGATAAATGGACAATCAGTAAGGAAAAATTTTTAGATTTCAAAGCTATAAGCATCGACAAACCAGAACCTGTTGATTTAGAAAAGAATATAAATAATGGAGCAATAAAAAAAATGGAAAAAGGAAGTGACATAAGTTTTCTAAAACCTTATTCTGGTGCAGTTGTCATAAAAGAATGTTATATAGAACCACCGAGAATATCCAGAGTGTCAAAAAGTTTTCATGGTAAGTCACCCACAAGCGGTAGCTACCTGAATATTGTGAGTGCACCCAGAAGGGCAAGCGAGGATGTGTTGCAGACCAGCAGAAATGTAGCTTCAACGATGAAACATGATTTTGATGTTAAATCAAAAGGTAGTGACGAAAGATGCAAGAATAGGCCACAGTTTGTAACTCAGCTTTCTCAGCCGTGTGGTAGCAGTTTAAAGACAGCAGTGTGGCAACCGAGAAAGACATCACTAACCGAAGGTGTAAGTAAAGTTGATAATAGTAAGGCTACTTGACAATTTTGTAAAAGTAGCTTGAAGCTATAGTATTTTGTCAGATGAGTACGTTTGAAATCACGTCCGAGGGCTATAAATCCATTTGAATCCGTTGTTTGTTGAATGGATTTTGGTATAATTACTCCAAAATCAAAAAAATGGTTCAGTTTCCTCTGACCGCATTGACATTTTTTGCTTTGGTTTAAAATATATTTAGGTTTTATTGCTTAAACACCTCTGCCATCAGTGATTTGGGAATAGGGTGCATTTGACAACATGGTCATTTTAACTTTTGACTAGGCAAGTTCGGTAATATTCTCGCAGATGTGAGCAGATTTAAGTCAGCTGGTTTAACATGTGACAGATCGATAGGTTAATCGTCAAGCCAAAACTAGTATAGAAGCACCTTTCCATTTGCATTGTAATCAACCAACATATACAATATGACATTAAAACTTTCCTTGTAATAGTGGAATAGCTGGTCAGAATTCGTAAGGGGTGTCGGCAAAAAATATTTTTAGAAATAATGGGTAATAATTAACAAAGTAAGAAAAATTACTTGCATTGAGTCTTCCTCTGAACAAGGATTATTTATAAGCACCCTATCAACACAGATAGTATAGATTCTGAGGTGCACCTCAAAGTCACAAAAAATTACTATGCGTAAACCAATGTTGCTAAGCCTCTGAACTCAATATGGCCTATAACATCTCTAACTTACCTATCGAAGGTACCTCTAACTTACCTATCGAAGGTACCTCTAACTTACCTATATAAGGTTATGTCAGTCCATTAATGATTAATAACACAAACAAGGCACATTTTGATTATCATAAGTATATTTGAACCAAATAAGTGTCGCAGATAAGCTGTAGCACCACAAACACTAAAAAAACACGTAAAACCACTAAAACACGTAAAAATGTCATCGATTTCACCATTACAACCAACGTGTATGATTGGTTGCCCGTGTTCATCCATTGACGGTTAGTGGGATTGCTGGCTTGTGTTGCTCGGCGCAACTTATATGAAGAAATCATATGTTTCTTTAAATGATATAGAGAAAGTAAATATTATTTTTATGTAAATATTGCTTTGCATGTAACGTATTAACAATCGTAACGTTTAAAAGGTAGCTCATCGTTATATTTTTCTCTATTCTAATATAATTTTAAATGCTCCAGTGAATTCTATATCAAATGGAGGTGTTGGCAATGAAAGTTTCATTTGTATTATTTTTGGTATAAGGGTTAATCAATGAACGCACAGCTAGATATATCCATATGTTTTCAAGACTTTAAGTGTTAGAAGGATTCACCGAGTATTCGGCATGCCGAATAAGTGGCCAAATAGTACCCGGCTATTTTTTAGGCATTGCAGTATAATATTCGGCAAGGCCAAATAATGGCATTTAAAAACCCGAATATTTGACTAATTATTTGGCGAGTCAAATCGATTTTTGATAATTTTTTGGACTTAATACCAAAATAATCTAGTACGTGTTTAAAGCCAGACAATATCAAATGCCCCTAATACTATATGGCTCTGTAAGATGGTGTACATTATGCTTCTAACTCAGTAACCATTAATGATAGGACTAAATACTCTGTGTCAACAAAAAGAGCGGGAAAAAATTTACACTGTAAAAAATCTATACTGTAATAGTCTAAGAGCCAGTGTACATGATTTAGTTAAGGCCTATTTTTTGCAAGGATGTTGGGGGGGGCCATAACCAAATGTCATCCGCAAGGATTAACCCTGACTCCAGTCATAAGGCAGTGGCAGAACGCCCCTCACTGGTGCATCTTTTTATTATTTAGTTAAGGCTCAAATGTTTTCCAGTGCACCTCTGATGGCCCGCAATTATCGATATAATATTTGCAGAACGATTGGCCAGTCATAAGGGGGTGGCAGATCACCCCCAAGATGTCATGTGAGCAATGAACTTTTTATTATTTAGTTAAGCTTAATTTTTTAATATGTTGTTATGACAACTATTTTAAGTGTAAATGCCAATTTGCAGAACAAAATGGCAGTATTAACACTCTGGCAGAACGATTCGAATGTTCCGTACGCGCGCCTTCATTGCGTACCATCAGTCGCAAAATAACTTTGCAATAATAAGGGGTACGAAAAAGTGGTCTGAATGTTTTTTGTGGGAAATTTAATTCTCTACATAATAGATCTCTTGACATTTTTTCGAATTTCGCTTATTTTCTGATATAGTGAAGATAAAAAATAATTTGCAAATATTTTTTATATTCAGGCGCGAATATCTTCAGAACTATACAAAATACGAGCACAGAATTAAGAACCAATAATTGTGTAGAGAATTGAATTTGAATAAAAAAGGTTTTTTGATATCTTAGTGTATCTCGTTTAGTTTCTGAGATATTGTAAAGAAAAAAGAATTTTCTTTATGAATAGAATGTTCGAAAATGACATTTAGCAGAAAAAAACATCTGTGAAATACTGGGCAGGTTCACCACCACCTATAGTGCGCCACGCAGCGGGAAGATTTAACGGCACTTTTCCGTAGCGGCTATGACTGACACGCAGCGTAAGAAATTTTCCGCGTTGGTGTCATTTTTAAACTAAACCATCTACTGTAACTATAATTTCTTCATTTCAAATCACGCACCCGATATGCACAAAATCTAAATAAGATTAAACGCCTGTCAGGCGTTCAGTCAAGAACAATATTCAAGGCTTATTTTTGTATATTTAGTATCTTATGTTAATGGAATAAAAATGCAAAGAAATATATACCTTGTATTGATTATTCATGCCACAAAAAAAATTGACATTCGCGCCTGAATGTAAAAATATTTGCAAATTATTTTTTTATCTTGATCTTAATGAAGCAGAACATACGAATCGTTCTGCCAGAGTGTTAATACCGCCATTTTGTTCTGCAAATTGGCATTTACGCTTGAAATAGTTGTCATAACAACATGTTAAAAATATAACGTCGTCGAGCGTGTAATATCTCCAATGTGAAAAAAATCAAATTTTTCAGGAAAGCCAAAAAACTTGTCATTGTTAAATTATATCATATCTAAAATACTTTAATGCATAGTATATTGTAAAGAAATTAAACAAACTAATTAATTAAGGTGTGATAGCAGTAGAAGGTAAATAAAGACAAAAAAACTGATTTTTTAGTCACATTGTAGGAATTATATTCTTGTCCAATAGCACGTTGTTGGTATTTTTCAGGCTTGTAAATAGCAATAATCTAAGAAGACATGTATTTTTTAATCAAAGTTTTATAATGAAAATATACGTTTCACTTATACAAATTATGGAGCTATTGAAAAACAAACAAGAATCTCAGAAAATGGCCATGAACCTACGAAGGCCTGGAAGTGACATTCGCCTTTTTTCTATTTCTGCTTCTAAAATTTCGACTTATAAGTCGAAACTTTAAAATTTCGAAATATTGACCCAAAATTTCGACTTTATAACTCGACCGTCAATATTTCTACTTATAACTCGAGTCTTTAAAGCTTCGAGTTATAAAGTCGAAATTTTGGGTCAATATTTCGATTTATAAGTCGAATTTTAAAGTTTCGACTTATAAGTCAAAATTTTATGAGCGGATATAGAAAAAAATGGCGAGTGTCCCTTCTAGGCCTTCCTATGAACCCATTATCTAGTTCATCTTGTCAAATTGAGCCCGACTTTAAACAGTAATAATTAATCCATTGTAGGTCACTATGGATATTCTTTCTCAGTTTTAAATTATTAATCTATAATAAATGAAGAACGCAGTCTACTTCATAATTTATCCGAACGATCTTATCAGATGTGTGAAAAATTACGTAAAAGTTGGGCTCCATTTGACATATTTGACAAGATGCGACTCTCTGTATTATGGTCTTCTCTGTGATAGTATGTAACAGGAGGGAGTTCTGGGAATAATTTCCACGATTGATGGAAATTAATTCCAACAATATAAGAAATTATTAACGCAAGCAAAACAAATGGTCTCTATTTTTTTATTGGTAGTCCCAAGGGAGAGTATCTCGTAGGCGGTGGTATTTGAATGGGGTAATTATTTCATGGCCTGCTATGATTTTTTAAATTAGGAAATTTTCAAGAAACCCCTTCATATATTTCTGAGGTGTCCAGTATCAAATTTGGACACACTGTATACATGTGATCCAAATGTAACACGGGAACATTCTTTTTATAGATCAAAGTGAAAATTAGATTTTCAAAATTGTATTTTAGCGAATCATTACCTACGCCCATGCCTTGCATAAATATTAATATTACTGTTTGTGTTTATTAAAATTATAAATGATTTTTTAAATTATGGTCAAATAGGTATAAAGCGTGGGCCAACTGGCAAATGAGACAGTACGACAGTACCTATATTCTGTAGGTTCACACAATCACATAATAAGGTAATAAAATTTACAAACTATTTAAAACATTCTACATTCTACAAATATTTGGCGCAGTTATTTAAACAATTTTTTTTAAAGCTTTAAAAACTCAAGCACTAAAATTAAATGTACCTGACTATCAAAACATTGAGATTATAAATTTTACACGCAGAATAGCTCCGATGTACTGAATTGAAATATCAAAATATATCCAATGTGACAGCCAGGCGTCACATCGGAGATATTTTTAGAAGGGGTAACATCAACGATGTTACATAAATGCACATAAGAGATGTTTTTGTCTCATTCTGCAGTACCGCGGCACATCAGAGATGTTAATATCAGGTATGGTAGGGGTAAATAGTATTATTTCACATTGTGGGTATTCTACATAGACGCGCAATGTTAAAATGAACCTAAATGTGTCAAAACCCGAATTTGGCCCTATCTGTCACATTGGAGGTATTACACGCTAGACGGCGATAAGCTTAACTAAATAATAAAAAGATGCATTTTTTTACCAGTAAGTGGCGTTCTGCCACCCCCTTATGACTGGAGTCAGGGTTAATCCTCGTGAATGACACTTGGTTATGCCCCCCCCCCCCCCCAACATCCTTGCAAAAAATAGGCCTCAACTAAATCATCACTGGAACATGTACGCTAGCTCGCCGACTATAAATCTATATATATGTAACCTTAAAATGTGAAAAAGTGGACTTAATACTATCTGGGTTTGAGGTCCAAGGAATACCAGAAAATATTTTTTAAAGGTGAGGAAGAATAGGGTTAAGCGATTTTAGAAAAGCTCGAACATTTTGCGGAATAAATTGTACCCAATTTCAACAAGTACCCTATTGCTTCAAAGACTTTACAATAAATAAATAAAACCATCTGAGACAGCTAGAAATCTTAACAGAACATAAAAACAATCTAAAATCGATTATCAATCAGTATAAAAACATTGGTCAAGCAGGAAACATTTAAACTATTTATTATCTCTTTCTAGGGAAAAGGTTATATATTGTACTACAGAAATACATAGGACTTGTCTTAAATCTAGTCAATCCAAAGCTTGAAAGGTGAATGTTGTCCTCTGATCTTGTGTCATGCCCATATTGTTTAATTTTACATAAAGGCAAGCCTCTGAGAATACATGTCAGCGGGACTAACTTATGCTGCTTGAAGGCAGGTCTGCAGGACTTCCAATTTTGTTGTCAATATAATCTTTATTAAAGCCATTTAGTATAGAAATAAATGTGTGTTCAACATGGAACTCACTAAAGTTAATTTCTTTTGCAATCTCAATCCATAGACATCATTTTTTGTTTTAATTTGTTGAAATATGCAGGATTTCATATATTCCATAGAATGTTCTATACCTCTATCAATTCCAATGTATTTTTTTTTTGAGTCCATTCCATCATTTAAATTTAACGAAACGACAATATCATCAACTCCACAACAGACAAAACTGCTTTCGTCAAAATTAAAATAATAACTAAATGAAATATTGACGCGGTGAAGCCATGGAGCCGACGACACTTCGCTTCATCCCTTCCAAACAGAAAATACAAGCGTAATGTGGTGGCATATCATATTCGAGAAAACTGATGATAAGGAACGGAATGCCATGACGTTGCTGTGTTACGCTGTTACGGTGTGCCGTCCAAACTATACAGGGTGTTATTTAAGTACGTAGCCAAACTTCAAGGGGTGATTCTTTGAGTGATTTTAAGACGAAAAGTTTATATAAACATAGGTCCGGTATCGCTTCGTTTTCAAGATACAGAGTGTCAAACTTTTTTAAAAAAATCTTTTTTTCAACATCTTAATCCTTTAGCCGATTTTGTTTAAATCTGGCAGTGTTGTTTATGGTAGAGAGGGGTTAATTTTAGCCCAAAGCAGATTCAAATTATTAAGTCCAGTGGCATCCCGGGGGCACCTGACCAATATTTTTGAAAAAATGGGCGCCACTGACTTTTTAAAACTTTTATACTTTTCTTGAATTAAGAAACTAAGAATACAACTTTTTGGTCTCTTGAATTTTTTTCGTATTGCCTTCGTTTTCGAGAGAATAAAATAAAAATCACTTTATTGCATGTCATTGCTTTATTGTTGCATTGCTGTTTTCTCGAAAACGAAGCAAGATACGAAGATGATTCAAGAGACCAAAAAGTTGTATTCTTAGTTTCTTAATGCGAAGAAAAATATAAAAGTTTTAAAAAAGTCAGTGGCGCACATTTTCTTTCTCTCAAAAATATTGGTTAAGGGACGCCACTGGACTTGATATTAATTGTAATCTACTTTTATATTTTTTTCACATTAAGCAACTAAGAGTACAACTTTTTGGTTTTTTGAATTTTTTTCGTATCTTGCTTCGTTTTCGGAAAGCAGCAATGCAACAACAAAGCAAGCTGTGGCAATGACATGCAATAAATGGTTTTTATTTTTTTCTCTCGAAAATGAAACCAGATACGAAAAAAATTCAAGAGATCAAATGGCTCCTTAACCCTTTCGGGACTGCGGCCGCCTGAGGATCTGTGCCCAGTGGACCACAGCAGGAAGCGCATGCGTGTATGTACGGTTCCGGTCCTTAATTGCAAAACAGTCATTACATAACAACAGATCTTTTCACAATATAAATCATTTTTTGCATGCACCCACATGCAAATGAGCTTGTGTTCGATTTTATTAATGTATTTAAGTGCACAAGTAAGTTTTTTTTACGAGAAGGACCACCCAACTAGATGCCATTACTAGAAAATCAGCCAATGACATTAATTGGGGGCATGACCAATGTAAAGTAGGCGTTCCAATGTATCTGTAGAAACGCGTGTCCGTCCGGTTCCAGTCCTTTCTCATGCCTCCTTGCTTGGGTTTATAGTCGGTTCCGGTCCCACCGACCCAGGGACGGACTGGCCCGGCGGGCTGGCGGGCGGAGCCTGCCGCGCCGCCCTTTCTTTTAATAACAGCGCCGCAATGCAAGGGCTGTGTTAAAATACAGAATAACAAAAATCGAAAAATTAAGACTTTTTTGAGGAATCCACACCTGAAGTTACTTTGACTCAAGAAGACAAATATCGTATCGAAGTATTCATTCATAAAAAGAACTTCAGTGCTGTACATACTATTTTTTTTTAAATCGGAAAAAATGTTTTATTAGACAAAAAAATAATCATAAGGAAGTGCCAGTCCATGAACCGACTGCACGCGGCGTTGCTTGACTTTAACGATCTCTCTATCTAGGTCAAGTTTGACGAGGCACGGCGCTTCCGAAGTGCTGCCTGTTATGCAGCGTCCATGAAAAATAGATTGATATTCAAACCTACTAATATTCATACTGAAAGATTGTGCTTCTATATAGGTATGTAACAATTTTGCAATGCGTACGAAATTTAAATGGGCATTATTGGCCGGATTTTGAATATTTTAGTCACTTTTGACAGGCGATGGCTATGCGTCTGATGCTTGTTGTTTACATCTCGCCAAGGCCTACTTATTGAAAAAATCGTACAATAATGGGCTTTCTGAGCTTTTAATGACGATTTTGAAACATCTCACTACCGATTTCAAGAATAGTTATTTATGTACCAAGGCACTGAAGTTCAACTTTTTATGACTCATGTGGAATTTAGTTGCCGAGGCCTCTGGCCGAGGCAAATAAACCACATAAGTCAGAAAAACAACTTCAGTGCCGGGGTACATAGTATATTTTTTGAAATCGGAAAAAAACTGTTTGATTAGGCGAAAAATAACAATAAGGGATCACCCGTCCATGAACCGACTACGCGCGGCGTTGCGTGACTTTGATGATCGCTCTACCTAGGTCAAGTATGACAAGACACGGCGCCTTTGAATAGAAAAACCAAACTGCTGCTTGTTGTGCAGCCTCCATAATAAATCTATTGATATTCAAACCTACTAAAATATTTATACTGAAAGATTGCGGTGCTAGGTCAAGTATGACCAAACACGGCACTTACTGACAGAAAATCCAAACTGTTGTGCAGCCTCCATGTAAAATAGATTAATATTCAAACCTACTAAAATACTTATACTGAAAGATTGCGCTGTTATAGGTAACAATTTCACAATGTGTACGAAAAGTTAAATGGGATTTATTGGCCGGGTTTTGAATATTTGGTTGCCTTTGACGGGCGATGGCTCCGCCTCTGACGTTTGATGTCTGCATCTCTCCAAGGCCTACTTATTGAAAAAATCGTACAATAATGGGCTACTTCAGTGCCGATTTCTGAGCTTTTAATGACGATTTTGAGACACTTCACTGCAAGAAAAAGTGTTTTTTATTTATTTTTAGACATATTTTTTAAAGATATATTTATTTTTTATATTTTTTGTATTTTTATAGTAATATAAGACAAATTGATATAGGTATTTGCCTTTTTAAAGACCCAACTTTTATATGCGTGTTCGTCTGGGTCCGGTACCGAAAGGGTTAATGCGCACATTTATTTTTTCAAAAATATTGGTCACGGTGCTTCCCGGGACGCCACTGGATTTGAATCTACTTAGGGCTAAATTAATCCCTCTCTACCATAAATAACACTGCCAGATTTAAACAAAATCGGCTAAAGAATTATTAAGATGTTGTTGAAAAAAAGATTTTTTTTTAAAGTTTGACACCCTGTATCTTGAAAATGAAGTGATACCGGACCTATGTTTATAAAAACAGTGACGTCAGTCAGTGCATCTATGTTTATGACTATTATGCCTTTTTCTCATTTAATATTTTTTGTACGTCCACAAATAATAGATTCTCTCTTACAGGCTGCTAAGAATCCAAGATTTACAACAACAAGAGTTAAAGAAGAAGAACATGCTGCTTCTGTCAAAACAGTCAAAAAATCAGCAGAAGACGATCAAGGAACACCTACAGAGTTTTTACCAGATGAGTGTATTAGCGCAGTCTTTAAGGAAGACAGTAAACAGTGGAATAATTAGCAGAAATATTACAATGTATAACCAAGTAGGTAAATGATATCAGAGGCCTAATATTGTTATCAATTGGAATCTCTCAACTGACGATAATTTTATTATATTTACCATTTATCAAATCTCAAACTCAATTTATAACCTTTTGTGCAAATGTTGCTCTGCTGTTCCACTGCAAGTGAAGTCAAAGTCTAGTTCATTTGAACTTTGCCAAAAAAGTTCTTCTAAAGACGCAATAACGTAATATTTTGGGTAAAAGATAAAACGTTAAAAAGCAAAATTAATAACAAATGGAAATGCCATCAAATAAAGTAAAATTGAAGTGGAGGGATATGTAAAAAAGGCAAATTATATATTTCTTTTGCTATTTTTGAAAGTTTATCCAATATGTATTATCTTTTATTTGTTATACATTTAGTACATTTGAGATAAAATAAATCAAATTAAATCTTTAGATTGAATTTGAGACCCATTATAAAGTCATTGATGTATGGTGTATTAGAAGATATTATATTATAGTATTATTTTAGCAGAAAATTGAATAGAGTATGAATAAAATAAATTCTTACAGTAATGTATTATTATTACTACTACTTACTGAGTGGAAATTTAAAACTGAAATTTCAGTATGGCACCCAGCCACCGTATTGGATTTGTTTAGTGTCTGGTGATTGAAAGGCCAGGAAAGCGAGGACAACTGCTGTCAAATTTGAAAACTCATTTCTGCCAAAGTAACGTTCACCAATCTATCTTTGAAGAAAATGTTGACAATGAATTTAGCATTGTATCTAAATTCATTTGTTATCCAATAGATGGTGATAGGTTACTTCATAACCAATGAACTGTCAAATTTGATAGCTATTGTTCCTCTAAAGCTAAGTTCTTATAGATGCGAATCACGAATTGTGGTAGCTCATATGTCCATAATAAAATTGCAAAAGCAATGTCATATATCCACAATTTATTTTTTTAGGAAATTTTGGGAATTTTAAATATGTAAGAAATACCCTTAGCATATAAGAATAAGAATATAACTTAAAAAATAATCTAAGGGAAATTAAGTTTTTGGCACGCATCAACACAATTTCGTGCCTTATAGCTGCGAGATTCACCAAAACTTGAACCAAAGTCAATTTTCACATTCAAGATTTCAACTTTTAGATTCTTGCTTATAATTAACAGGTTTCATACACATAGCATTTTTATTAGCGACACTAATAGCGTTGACTGACGTATTTATAAGACTTCTCACGGCTATAGCTTCATGTCCTGGAAAACAGATTGCTCTGATGGCTAACAATGTGTTTTGTATTGTATTTTGTCTCCGGAAAGCGCATGGTGAGTTGAAAAAGTGTCAGGCGAGACAGCGTGAGCAATCTTTATTAATACGTCAATCAACGCTAATAGTTTTCTTATTATTTTCATCTTTCAACTCCTTAGTATTTTCAGAATTTTCTACATGAATCTTCTGGGAATTTATTTTACATTTTAATTCACAAAAACTAAAAATCAACTGTCCCATCTTTTTCATCATTTCATTTTGATTTTGTAATTATTCCTGATCTTTTTGCTTAACAATTTCATTATACACTGTGTTCATTTGAAAACTTACCACCCCCAATAACTTGGAATGTGCAAAAAAATCAAAATTTGCCGAGACCGGTCAATTTTTGCTTCAAGGGGGAACCTTTTTGGGAATCATGCCATCTTGATGTATTCATCCCCTTAGCCTTCAGCAACCCCAACTTGAAAATCTTAAATGGAAGTACCCCACTTGCGATAGATCATTTTAAAGCTCTTGTCATTGCGAATACAAAGGTGTGCCGCTTTTTGAAATTAGTTCGGAAGAAGAAGTTAAGAACAAAAACAGAAAATTATATAAACAAAAAACAACACACTGTTGTATTGAGAATGACAAGAGCTTTAAAATTATGTATCGCAAGTGGGGTACTTCCATTTTAGATTTTCAAGTTGGGGTTGCTAAAATTCCAAAAACAAACAGGTGAAGAAGTTGCTGAAGCTTCAGCATATCCATATTTTGACAAAATGCATGGTATTTTAGGATAAAAACATAAGGCATAACCTACACACTTAGAAGACTCATTTAACACGTTCGCTGAGGTCATAGTTAATGGTGATTTATGCAAAAATGTGGAACCAGTCACATGGCTGGTGATTGTCCTTTTCATTCCAGCGCTACCAGGAATATGTGTCTGGTATGTATGGCCCTCTTTTAGTATTGCTTTTAAAAACCAGTGAAACTATTGGCATGTGTTTTTACTATCTTTCTGTCGAGAATTGTGCCAAGAATAAGGGGCTTTAGCTTTAAATGGGTAAATGAAAAGGTTTAGCTAAAGTACCTTTATTGAATTTGACTTTTATTTTTATAACAGAAAGGCATCTTGTAGCTCAATGGATCTAGAGAAATCTTGATTTCTTGTCTTAAAATCCAACTCAACTAGCTGGTATAAAGTAATTGTTGTTATTATGGTAGGTACGTATTATTATATGCAAATAAATTTGTAAAAGTTACCTGTAAATCAAAAGATGATACAATTAAATTTGTTGCTTCGGATGTTATAGAAGTTATCTGTTCTAAGTATATTGTCTCCAGAGAGTTTTGTTCACTTGAAGTGGTCTTATTAGTAAAAATGATCGCTAACTATTATCAGAGCATATTAGGTACTCCTAATAATTTTACAAGTTGTGGTATAGGTTATGTTCAACAATGGAATTTTAAAACTTATCTGCGATTTGGTATTTCCACTAGACACACCAACAAGACTTGATGAATCAAAAGTCCTCATTTGATTCCGAAATAATTCAAAGATTTTTGGGAAACGTTAAGCTATTGTAAACAAAAATATATGCAATAAACCACTACAATATCACACAGATTGTGTAATACACCTGCTCGGGCAACATCAGTTACATGTGTCTGATACCACACAGACATGAAACTGTTTTAACTGGGTGCGTTACCAGTAACATGTATCTGGTAAGTATACTACGTATTTTAAAAAAGTAGAGCTTAACGTGAGCTTCAGATAGCTAACTGTAGCAAATGCGATTAATAGATGGCACAACCAGTCCCCCTCAGACTGCAATGAACGGTACAGGACATAATGTCACTGAATGTGTCAATGAGCAAGAAGAGCTGCATCAACACAATTTTAACGACATACTTACAGAGGCCCAGATGAACAAACCGAAGAGACTAGTTGAATAATTGTATTTTTTATGAATTTCATTTTTGATTCTACTCACAAAGGGACTGTTTAGTAGGTACAATTTATTCTAGATGTCAATAAATATTGAGTCTAGAACTGTAATGTAATCTTTAAAAGTTAGTTATATCAGCTAGGGTGGGCATTTTATTTTAGGAATCAATAATAAAAAGCAAAACCAAAATAGTACAAACTTTTTTATTAATAATTAAAGCTAATATTAAATTTCTTTGGCCTGTTCACTAATAAAAAAATTAAAATGTCACCATGAAGTGAGATTATGCTTTATCTTCATCATTTGAAAGAAGAGGGACAGCAGAATAATTGCGGTTGAAACCAAGTGTATTCACACAAAGAAAGGGCATTTGGCATCGTCATTTTTATGATTGATTAGACTTCTATCATATGATAGAAGCCTAAAAAAAGTGTAAATATGTCAAACTATATTAAGACATTTCAGTGTAGATATATGTTTGCTCTCCCCTTTAAAGCACAGTAAACCTACATAAAAAACAATTTTTCATGCATATACGAAAGAATGCAAGATTCTTATGCCTTTTCTGTAGAATAGTGCTGAATTTAACAGGGCCGTAATATTTATTGACCAGAATGAACTTTTAACCAAACGAAGTGTACTTCTTTCTACCATGCTTGTAGTCAACTGCAAACAAAAATATTTTTACACTATTTATACCAGTAAAAAAGGCCAGAACATGTTTGGTCATAATAAGCTTCTGTCCACGATACTATCTCAGGTTATGACATAGTAGATTTCCATTTGGGCGTCGACTTACAATTTTGATAGATAGATAATTTATTCGTGCTAAATACCAAACATGGTTTACATGTCAATTTTTAAAATTAAGATAAAATCAAGTAGGTATATTGAGATTGAAATACGAGTGCTCCCTCGCCAACGACACTCAAAAATTCACATCCCCTTCGCATACACCATACGACATGGTTTAACTGGTCAGTCGGTACAACCATTCAGTAAAGGATAGAATATTCCTTTACTCAATGGTACAACTCGATAAAATAAAAGCACCTTGTAGATTACATCACAAATACAAGATACACACATTAAAACGTTATAAAAAATCACTCAAAATGTCATCAAAATAGTCAGGTTTTAATAATAATAATTGCTATGGCATCGATGAATATATTAATTATTAATATATTCATCGATGCCATAGCAGGCTCCTGAGAGTAGAAATGATTTGTTTTTTTTTTATAAAATTGGTTGAGGCCAAGGAGTCTTACCTGCGAGGTCAGTTTGTTGAAAAAGAGAGGGACGTAGTAGTTAGTTTTTACTGTGCAGCAATCTTAGGATCATCATGGACACGTGCAAGTTTTTCTTCACGTGGAGCAAACAGGTGAATATGTATCGAGAAGAAAATGTTAGAATTTGGACGTCAATGAATTTTTGTCGCACTTCCGACCTATATTCAAGGCGACAAATCACTCTTAATATTTTGCATTGTAACCCAAAAATCCTCTTGGCATGTGCAGAATGACCCCATGCAATAAGAACATATGTACAAAGGCTGTGAAGCAGGGCATGGTAGCAAATAATCAATGTATTTAGTGGCACAGTCTCGAAGAAACCGAATTATGTAAGTGCCTTTTGCCAGCCTGGATGCCAGATGATCCACATGCACAGACCACGTATGTAGGGGATCGAGTAATTTAGAAACCTAATTTTCCAGGGAAGGGCACTAATTCTTTTCTAAAAATTGTCTACTTTTAGAGATGGTCAGTATGCAAAATGTGTATTTCACATATTTTCTTCGTACATCTACACTAACACCACCTGACAGATGGACCAACACTATCGGTCCACCTACTTATACAGGTGGCGCAGTATGCTTTGGGAACGGGGCTCCATATTACAAGAGTTACACTTTGGGACCAACAACCTTGAAAGGGATCAAATGAAACCACGCACCATAGTTTGATTTAGCTATTTTATTCCGTATTAACAAAAATTAGATATAGGAATAAACTGGAATTACAAAATAAAATATATGAAAATGCATTTAAATAGATAAATTAAAGCCAAACTTCACTGGCATTATTCCTCTCCCGCTCCTTTATTACCGACTTTTTTAGATTTCTTCGCATCCTTTTCGAGATCGATCGGTGCACTTTTCACAAACTTTATTTCTTCTCTGTATTCTTCAGGCAAGAACTCTTTCAAGATTTCTGGTACCTTTATTCCAGTCTCGGTTTGATGCACCTCGAGTATGGCGCAGATCACCCTAGTGGTGGCACACATTGTGGCGTTCAACATGTGCACGTAATCAGTTGTGGCATTCATTTTCTTCGTTTGTCCATATCGGACCAGCAGACGCCTTGCCTGGTAGTCTAGGCAGTTGCTGCATGAAACCAGTTCGCGGTAGGCGCCTGACCCTGGGAACCAGGCCTCGAGATCAAGTTTCTTCGATGCGGCATTGTTGAGCGCCCCAGAAACTATGTTGACTATGCGGTAGGGGATACCCAAGGCCTTGCAAAGTTCCTCCGCATTGGCGATCATCTCTTCCATCATTTCCCACGATTTGTTGTCAAATGGTGATGTAAGACAGAACTGTTCTACCTGAAACAATGGACTTTCATAAGACCAATAGGGAATTATGGTTTGGCGTTTTATACATGCATGGGGCTGATAGAGGATCTCGTTAGGAGATCTGCTAGGACTTTTATACCCGTTATTTGGCTTTGACCAAATGTAGTGTTTTGATCCAGATATAATTTTCACAGGCCAAATATAGTTGATTCTGTTTGCAGAAATCGCTAAATGTTATCTGTCGCTTTTAAGATGGTAAACAATATTAAATTAAGGATATGAACTATCATTATTAACAAAAACTCTTTTCTGTATACATAATTTGCTTTCACAAATACCTTGGAAATGGGCCTTTTTCACGCTATTTTTTTGCGTCATGAAATACCTATCTTAAAAATAAAGGCCAAAAATATTTTTTTCAATTTTTGCGAATCTCACGTTTACGTTGTCAAAAAATTTTCATATTTCAAATTTTCAATAGATGGCAAACTGCTGACTTTGCTGTAAATGTCGATCATAATTCTAACAACAGAGCAAATTGGGACGTACTCTCATTGATCCAGAATGTGGCGGGATCTTTAAATTTGGTTATAAATGTCCTACCCGATAAAAAATTGTGTGGTACCTTGATGAAAAATCGGTCTTTACTACATGAAAGTATGTTCTATCTATTTAATCGTACAAATTACCTAACTTCAACCAGAGAACAAGGAAGGGGAGAATATAAACTCGACGGCGGCACCTTCGATCTTTGGAAGCCGGTGGTCGCCATGTTGTCTATTTAGAAAACAGGGCCGTATTTAGAATTTAGTGAAGGGATAGTGTAGGTCTGTACTCAGATATTTTAAATCATTCATTTATAAACACAAAACAAATCATACATACTGAAATGATGATTGGAACAGGCAAAAATGTTAGTTGGATTTTGAAAGAATATTTTTAATTTAAGGTAGTTAGATAACTGAAATATTTAGTAGGTATGGAAAGGCGATTTTTCTTATCTTATTCCAAAAATTTAATATTTTATTGATCTTAAAATATGATGACTGCCCGAGCAATATTTTTTAAGCAATCATTTTGTAGAATACAAATGAAAAACAAAACATAGGTATTGTTAGAATATTGTCTTCATGGGATTCTAAAACAGTTTCGTTTTTGTCTCCTTCATTAAAATCAGTAGGTACTTATGACTATGCGAAAAAACTTGGACATTTGTATGCGAATAGATATACTTAGTAAACAAATATATTTTTTCCATAAAATAAACTTTATTGATGTTTCCATATAATAAGCTTATTTTTGTTTGTACATTTTCAATTTCCGTCTATAACTTTTAATGCTATTACGTACTAGGTACTATATTACAGGCGTGTTTGTCGTTATTATGTACTTTAGAAGGGTGCCTAACTTCTCGATAAAAAAAACTAAGCGCAAGTAGTATTCATAGTATTCAAAAAAAGAGCCAATAACAGACACATACTACTTGCAGACCGTCCTCATTCTGCCATGTGGGATATCATTAGTAGAGCTATCAAGACTCAGACCAAAGCATCTGACAAACTTAGCGCTCACGAATTCAATATTTTTTTTATTAGTATTGCTGAGGAAGTAATTAAAAAATTACCAACATCCCAATAAAGACTTCTCAGATTACTTACAGGTCACACCTGACAACGGATGTTTTATGTTTACACCTGTGACATTCAATACTTTTAGACAAAAGATCTGTCAAACTAAGAACAGCAATAGCAAAGATTGTTTCGGTATTAATGCCAAAATCCTAAAGACGCTCAAAAATCCTATAATATCTCCTCTAACCAAGCTGATAAATCTGTGTATAAGTGAAGCTGTCTTCCCTCCTTGTCTAAAGACTGCCAAGGTGATTCCTATCTTTAAGGGCAAAGGGTCCATTGACGACGTAAATAATTACAGACCGATCTCGCTTGTGCCTGTTTTCTCTAAGGTTTTTGAATCTGTCATGAAGGATCAGATTAATAATTACTTTGAGGGGAACAACTTGTTTATGCAGAGCCAATTTGGTTTTCGGAATGGGAGGTCTACCACTCTCGCCATAGACTACCTTATTCAAAACATAGCTGACGGCCTAGAGAGGGGCTTGGATACCTATGCCTCCTTCTTTGACTTGACAAAAGCGTTTGATTGTGTGTCTCACGAAATTTTGTTAAAAAAACTATCTCTCTACAACTTCAGGCCTGAATCTGTTCTACTTATGAATTCATACCTATCAAATCGCAGGCAATTTGTTTCCCTCAATGGTGGTGTATCTAGTGAACAGGTGATCAGGCATGGAGTTCCACAGGGATCTGTCTTGGGACCAACTTTATTCCTGATTTTCATTAATGACCTGGCTCAAGCCCTGAATGTGATTATTTTTGCTGATGACACCACTAATTTCATAAACTACCATCCATCTGAGCCCATACAGACCATTTCACATAATGTCCACTCCAGTATGGAGGAGTGGTTCTTGTCAAACTATCTGTGCCTTAATGATGCTAAAACACAGAACATAAACTTTTCCCTCAGACTTCCTTATCGGGGTTTGCAGCATGAGAATGGTGTTAAGTTCCTTGGTATATTTCTCGATCCCGGACTAACATGGGTTGAACATGTCACCCAACTTAGTAAGAAACTGTCAAAAATAATCTTCCTAATGAGACATCTCTCGAAAAATGTGTCAATGCATGTACTAAAAACTGCGTACCATGGGTATTTTGGGGCTAATATGCTGTATGGCACTCTTAACTGGGGTCACTCTGCACGGGCGAGGGATATTTTTGGCCTCCAACGGAAAATTGTTCGCGTTATGATGGGTCTTGGATACCGTGACTGCTGTCGACGCTACTTCGTTGATCTTGGTTTGTTAACTTTCCCTTCCGCCTTTATCTTTCAGTGCCTAAAATACTTGAAACAGAATCTACATCGCTTTACGCAGCATCGCGAGATACACGGGTATGGGACACGTAGTAACACGGATATTTGCCTAACTTCCATAGACTCTCAAGAACCAGAAGAGGTACCGACTATTATTGCGTATTATTCTACAATGTTTTGCCACCAGCAGTTAGGGACTTGGATGAGAAGTTATTTTTAAGGAGAATAAAACGCTATTTAATTGCAGGATCACTTTATTCCTTCGAGGAATACCTTCGAGGTGATTTTACTGGATTTTAAGGTGTCGTGTGATTGTAAACGTTCTAGTTAAGGAATACATCTCCTTGTACATTGAGTATTGTATTTTATATTTTGTGACTTGTATAAGCACTTCATGTGTATGTTTTTACCAATAAATGAATTATTATTATTATAGATACATAGGTATGAACACAGGTAAACGGAGTAAACCCACACTGGTAACAATAACGTATGGCCTGTTTCCTGTTTATGCAGACTTAATTTAAGGACAGGATTTATGATTTAATTTAACCCTTATTATGTATTCTATTTATCCACATTTGCTTCATGTAAAATTTAGCCCAAAAAACATATTTTTGATTTGAAAGGTTTTTTGTTGTTTTTGTGCCTTTTTGTCTTAAATTACATGTAAGTTCAATAATTTTATTTACGAATGACTTAAGATATTAACTTATTCTTAAGTGAAATCGCGTGAACTACACCATGCATTTTCAGTGTTTTAACTTACGATTTTTAAATTAAATCCTTAAATTAAGTCTGCCTTTAGATACTTAGGTGGAAGGTTATGATAATACAGTAAATTGCACCTGAACAGCAACTAATTCCCAGAGATTTCACAATTAATTACCTACCAATGCTCTTTTGGAAAGGAGAAAAACGATAACCTGCAGTTGTAACTTTTCTTCACCCACGCAGCCTTTCGCTGTGCACGTAACGCCCCCGCTTTTGTCTTCTATACAAAACACTGAACAAAACAACACACTCGCAATAAAGAAAACTTCAAATTAACGCCGCCACTGAAGATCTGTTCGCTCGAAATGCTAAACTGAAAGTGACGCCTCTGTCTAAACAAAAAACATGGCTGATATAGGCTACGCCGCCCAGATGCGCAGGCTAGCTCCGCCCCCTTGAGTTTAAATTCTCCCCTTCCTTGTTCTCTGCTTCAACCCTAGTGAAAAAGGCCCATTCATATTGAAATCCAGGAATAAAATAACCCTTAAAATGACACCATAAATAAATTTGCAGCAAACTAAAGTAAATTTAGTTTCAAAGTTTGGTGCATATAAACAGTGATACAAGCATCATCGAGCAGGGCAAACAAGAGTTGCTATTGGCTTGTCAGTTCGCCTTTCTCGCTCATACAAGCAGGCAAGCCAATAGCAACTCAGCGGTTGGTGACACGCGTAATATCGTTTACATGCACTGCACCTTGAAATTTTAGGTTTTAGGTTTATAGGTTAGTACCCACTGGCCCATTTTGGCCACATAAAAGAATAGAGATTTTTAGAGATCGAGAAAAGTTAATATGTTTTGGTGTTCCAGTAAACAATTTGCGGCATACCGAAAAAATGTATGCGGAACTGTCTTTTTGATTTGTTCTGTATTAATAAAAATTACCTTTTCAAATTGGTGCACTCTAAAAATTCCCCTTGTGTCACGTCCATGTGATCCCACTTCTTGTCGGAAGCAAGTTGACAAACCTGCATATCTTATGGGCAAGGCATTCTCAGGTATCCATTCGTCCCTATGGAATGCGGCGATTGGCTGTTCTGAAGTTGCTATCAAGTATTTTTCCTCTACTTCTTTATCATCCGATTTTTCGCTACCCTTTCCAATTACTTTATACAGTTCTTCATCAAATTGGGAGAGCTGAGCAACCTCTTGCATTATCTAAAAGAACACATATATTAACTAGTGTAAAACGTAAACATGTTGTTCATTTGAGAATTTCACACTAACATTTTCTAGCCATTTGGACACTTTTATTTTGATTCGTTAACATTGCTATAGCTTCTTCTAAAGGTAATCTAACCTATAATAAGATGTCCAGACATATTGTTGGCTGGTGTTGTAAATTTTAACAATGATTTTGGAAGCAGCTTCCACATTTCCATGAAAAAATCCCGATAAAATACTGCTCACAGATAGAAAAATGCAAGAAAATTTTGAATTACACGAAGAGAATATATTTCAATGTATCCCTGAAGAAATAATAAATACAGCAAACGAAAGTGCAAAGAAATTATTACCAAAAAATCAAGAAAAACTTAAGAAACAATATGGTATGTTTATAAATGGAATCACCAAAAAAAAGAAGTTCATTTTGAACCTTCAACTTTATGGTCAGGCTATTTAAACCTAAAATACTGATGCAAAATTCTGTCGCCTCTAAGTCGAAAAAATGGGCCATATTTTTTTCCCAAAATTTACCCACTCAACTTATTTGTGTGTTGACTGGGCAAATGGGTGCCATTTTAAAACGCATACATATAAGGTTTAAAATAGACAAACACAAACACCCAAGGCACACTGGTGACTGTGGCAGGAATCAAACCTGCAGCAGACAGTACCAAGGCCAACTTTCGAGATGTCAATATCTCTATGGCACATGTACGAGAGTGAAAAAGTTTGTGTAACCATAGGAATAAATGCAACAAAATTACGAAAATTATTTTTCCTAACCCCAATATACACATAACGGTCATTCTCATATAAGTATTGAATTTAACCATATCTCATGTACGTTGTGGTTATTTCTCGAAAATACTATTTAACTTTGATGTGAAATATAATTGAGTAAATTATTTTTTTCAAAATGTATTTTTTTTCCTTAAAATTCCACATATATGGCTAATCACTATATAAATTTGGCTTCACTTGCAGTAAGTGTTTACGTTGCGATTTGCCATGTTTTTCTTAGCGTAATTGTGCTTTTTGCATATTACGTTATTTTGCCATAACCATGGAATGATTTTATATACAGTATGTCCCTGGATTGGGTTAAACACTCTTGTAATTTTTTTTGTTTTTCATTTTTTTGACAAAAAGGTATTCTTTCTTCTCGTCCACTATTTAGGACCCACAAAATTTTGCACGTGAGAACATGCCTCTTTATCTTGGAGACTGTGTGCTTGATGTTTAAGAAGCATAGACCTGGCTCTTCGAGGTGTTGCAGTCGGATCACAAGACAGGTGCTAGATATCGATCTCCCAGTTCCTTCTTCCACTCTAGTCAGAAGATCAGATATTTTTTGATTCCAAAAAGATTTTTAATCATTAGAACCTAAAGATACTGCATTTATGATTAGAAATGGGATCAATTTTCAAACATACGGCACTTTTCTTATGCATTTTCATGCAATATTTGGAACATACTATCTATCTATCTGTCTTGTGCAGGGGGTGGCTGCCTTAGATCGGCCAGGCACGTAGGCCACAGTGGGCAGGTTGTGCCCCCACAGGCCAGCGTCACACGGCAGCCAGCATGCCGGCGCTCTTGATGAAGGCCCGCAGCTCCCCCACCCTGACATCATATACATCCTCCGCGCTCAGCTTGGCTGAGCCGAAGGACTCAAATCTGACCCTGTCAAGTGCAGGGCACTCGGTGACCAAGTGGTACGGGGTCTCCTCATCCTCCAGACACCATCTGCACTCAGGCTCCTCTCCCACTCCTATAAGGTGCAGGTGGCGAGCCAGGCAGCAGTGTCCGGTGAGGACCCTTACCACTCCCTTTAACTCCGACCTTGGCAGACGCAGCAGCTCCCTAGACAGGGCGGTCGACGGCCCACGAATCATGAGCCTAGTCTGCCTCATCCCCGGAGTCCGGCGCCACTCCTCAACGAACCTGCCATGCAGCCATTCGTCTAGGGCTCCAATTGCGACCAGTGGGGCAATCCCCAATATTGGTTCTGGCCCCACTGGTCTTCCCATGGATCCCTCTCTAGCCAGTTGGTCCGCAGTCTCGTTCCCCGCTATGCCCGCATGACCAGGCACCCACAACAGAACAACCCTGTTCCCTTCGGCCACCAGACTGAGCAAACTCGTTCTACAGTCCTCCACCAATGGGGACCAGGTACGGTTTGCTCTCAGCACCTGTAAAGCCGCTTTACTGTCAGAGCAGAAAGTCAGCTTCCGGCCCTTAACTCTGAGCCTGAGCGATTCCTCTGCCCCCATCATGATGGCGAACACCTCCGCCTGGAACACGGTGGTGTGCTCACCGAGGGAGGTAGTCAACCTCCTAGCCAGTTCCTTCCCCATCTTGGATCCGTCTGTGAACCAGACGAGCCCGCCATAGGGGTCGCTATTCCCACGCAGACCCACCGGTGCTTCTAAAGCCCGGGTGGGCGCCATCCTCAGGGCACCAGTGACGCACAGGCAGGCAAGGCACTGTATCTTGTCCAACGCCGCCCCTGGTCTGGTCCTGCGAGTGCCGGACCACCATGCGACGGCCCCATGTGAAATGATGGGAACGTTCATCGCCCTGTAGATCCAAAGCATAATCCTAGGGTTCAATCCCCACGAGGTGCCAGCGGCTCTGCGACACGCCCAAAGCGCATTGCACGCCTTCTTGGTCCTCATGAGGATATGCTCCTCGAAGGTCAATCTGGAATCCAGCCAGACTCCTAGATATTTAACCTTCTTTCTATCCTCTATGCGAGGAATGGGGTCCACCTTTATCTTCTTGGGGAACATACTATAATTTCACAAAGGAGACATCTAAGTTACTGTATTTAATTGCCGTATGACACCATAAGTAATTTTTATTTTTTTTTATTTTAGAACATACTATGAGGGTAGTGTGAGTACCTGGGTTTTAAAAACTCTGAGGCATGGTTAGTTTTTGAACAATAATCTCATATTTTATCCATTTTCATTGGTTGTATTTAAAGTTTCCAAGCGGAAGCAATCACTCACTGTCGATTGGTGGCTCTGTCTGTTTTCTAAAGACAGATATATATTAGCTTGTAAGCAATTGCTTGGCTTTGTAACCTTAAGGTGCGTACAGACCTGACGAGACAAGCGCAAGACGCGCCAATGACAAGCCTACCTCACGCCGGAGACGCACGCGATCTTCTCGCGCGCCCGCTGCGAGCAGTGCTTTCCATGGTTTAGAAGCACGCGCCCCCTATTTTATATTGGAAGATGTCAGACAAGGAGAAGGCAGCAGCGAGTTTATTATTATTTGATGTGGTGCTACGATGTTGCTTGCTTCGAAAAAACGTAGGTAATACCTATACAGTTTACAATATGTATTTAAAATTAAAGTAATTAAAAGCAATATGTATTGGTGAAATAATTCCAGATGTTTGTAATAATAATGCACTTATCCAAGAATTAAAAGATGCAGTTCTTCACTCCATGCCTCCATTTATCAACTGATGTCTCGCGAGACCACGGCGCGCATGCTAGAACTCATTCACACTGAGCCACGCGCTTCTTTGATCTGCCGTCGAAAAACGACAGGAGACGGGTCGGCACGAGCCTCTGACAAGCGGCTTACGCGAGACTCGTGAGCCCGTACACATATGGATATTTAGCGCGTCTCGAGCGCGTCTTACACTCGTCTCGCCAGATCTGTACGTGCTTTTAAACGCAAGCACTGACACCCTGAACCGGACACACAAAGTAAACATACTTTATAAAAGCAAACATTTATTTTTGCCAAAATTAACCTAGTAACATTAAATTTTATTTGTTGTCAAACTTCACGTAACAGTAAAAATGTAAAATTATTCAATTCAATATAATTTTTTACTATATTTCGATAGCAAACAATTATTAAAATTTTATTACAAAAATAACACATTTTCTGCCAAATTAAAATAAGCCTCAGGATTAAATTAAATTTCTCATGCAATAAAGTTCGAAGAAAATAATCTTTGTCATCTCGGTAACATGTTACCAAAATGATCAAGTATTGTTACCAAAATGAATGATGGTTACAGAAATAACAAAATCTGATTGAGAATTAAATTAGCCACAAACGTTTTAAATTTTATGCTGGAACTATGTTCATTTTTGGTTAGGATATGGTTGCCACTTTAATTTATTTGTTGTAGTTTAATATTGCTTTCACTCTGACGAAAAACAAAGAAAATATATGTATTACCGAATTGATGACCAATAAAGAACTGAATATGTACTTTCCTTTTAAAATACTTATAAACTATTTAACACCAGGGAGATAAGCAACTTACTTCTTTCCTCATGAAAAATGGCGTATACAATGGCTTGTACCCCTTTTTGTGCAACAATCTGAGTGACAGTTGTATAAGGGCATGTTCCAAAAATACTGCTGGCCCTGTCAGATAATACCCTCTGCCACCTGAGACAACTGCTCCCCTATCTCCATCCATGCCGTCAATCATGACGATCAAGTCAACGTGCGAATACTTCTTCCGGAACTCACAATCACCAAAAGTCCTCTCCACTTTATTGTTATCTTCGTCATCATCTACTGGAACAGACTCGTGGAGGTGGTTGCCTACTTCTCGTAGGGCATTATTGCGATCTCTTTCTACATTCAATAGTTCATTATCGTTTTTTACAACAGCTTCATCAATTAGTGTTCGTACCTGTAAAGAAGTGATGATTGCAGATTGTAACTGTCTAAGGGCAACTTTTTGACACTATAACTCGAAATGATTTTATATTCTCGGTTTTATATTTTCTTGTAATTTCTTAAATACTGATTTTTAGTGGGATTCTTTATGTAAAACCATTTTTTTAATGTTGGTTAAGAAAACCAATCATTCAAATGTTATAAAACAAAAAAAATGATGGACCCTTCAAAAAAATATAATTTAAGGAACGTGGTCACTAATCCATGGGCCGACAGCCGACAGCACTTTCAATATCTCTAGTTTTGCCTGGCTAGATCGAGCCTATTGGAGCGCTATGAAACGCATCCACAGACTGTGTCCTTAAATTAATCTCGATTGCAGTTTACATACGTAATATTATCGTTGTTCAAACCAATCAAACTACTCATATTGAAGATTACATTTTTATAAATATAAGTTGTTATAGGTTACAATTCCTCAACGAGGTTAAAAAGTTTGATGATCCCTTTATTGGGTTTTGAATATCTGACCACGTTTGCCAGGGGAAAGGCCTGTCTGATGTTTGGTCTTTAAACCTCGCCAAAGCCAACTTAAAGAATTTTTTTACAATAAGCACTTGCTTAAGTGCCCATTATATATAGGAGGGCATTGATCTGGATGAATGATTTTGAATCGTAGACTTTCATGGTACATCGCAGTAACGACTGTGACGACAAACAGTACAATCCTTTGATTCACAATATTTAGTGTACCATTATACACGAATTGCCCGCTACCCGTTGCCGCCGCCTGTCAACTCTCACTCCCTTGCCGAGGCTCCCACTCCCCAATTTAGGCAACACACCACCCCGAACAAAAAAAAGGTTTATTTTACTTTAAGACATGTTTTCCAAATAGGTTTGGCAACACTGCTCTTGACCCAAATAAATACCATTCCTGGCACGCGGCGCTGGAATGGCTGTGCGTAGCGAAAGGGTTAATGACGATTTTGAGACTATTTATTTAGTGCAGCTACTTATGTGATTTGAGTCTGCTTCCATTTTTAGGATACTCTTACATATTCATTAAATTTACAAGTTTTTCACATCCTACCTAGGATGGATACGAAATTATGTCTGTTCAGTTAACTGGAATTGACTAGAATTGACTACGTATCCATTCTATAATTTATAATTCTCTATACCACTTTTCCTTTTTTTCTCTGTCATACTATTTCTGGATGGCATGTTTTTAATAATTTTTGGATATTTTCAATGAATGGTAAGTTTCTACTGTAGAATCGGGTAGACGGACACCTACTAATAAAGACAATTTGCAAGAACTCAACAAAACCTATTTGTTGGATGTTCTTTTCTAATACCCTGAAATTTCTTTGGAAACATTATAAGAAAACATTTGGTTATTAATATGAAAATAAGGTTTTGCTTTTACCCAGACATTTTACTGATAAGGATTTGCTTACAAATATTTTCTTATTTTTATTAATACCACCCGTGTCTATCTTAAAAACTTATTTAACTATAATTTGTTAATTATTATTTTAAACATTCCACTCGTATATTGTTGCAACAATGGAACAGGTACTGTATTGAAAATACCAAAGTGAATAGGTATAGCATGTCGTCAGGACAACCAGTATCAACTAAGTTTATTTTATGTCAGTTTGACAAGTTGATTGATTATCAAAATTACATACTTAAAACCGTGCTTAAACACACATATACTGCTCAAAAGAGATGTCCCACCAGCGGAACTTTTAAAGCCGCCATTTGTATGGAATGTACATTGTGTGTCTTGATTGTTTGATATTGTTTGACTCGATTTGACAGTAAATATATACAAAAATTGAATTGTTGTATATTTACTGTCGAACCCTGTCAAAAGAGGCCTGTCATGATGCGCTATGTACATTCCATACAAATGGCTGCCACTTATGCATAAGCAAATACTATATCCTTTTATTCCAAAGTGTAGATTTGTGCATGATGTAGCCATGAGCAGTATATGTATGTTATAAGTACAGTAAAAGCTCCATTTGCGGACACCTCTGAATAGGGGACACCTCTACATCACAGACAATTTTGTTTTCACAGAATTTTACAATGAGGTTTTCTTAATAATACCACCTCTAAAAAACGGACGTGAACACTCTATTTTTCACTCAATACATGAAAATGTGTGTAAAATGACCTGTTAATAACGGACAGACGGGATGGCACCACAGGTGTAGAAGATTTGGAATTAAGTTTATTGGTTAATTGCACACTTAAATCTACCTACCCTGGGTTTTGCCACCGGGAGGACTTTACAATCAATGCAGTTAACAATCTCTGTATTTGTCTTATATAATGTCGATATGAATTCCGGAAAGAGAAAGCATTTATTCAAGATAAAATTGATGTTATTGCGGCTAGTGAACAAAATAATTTAAGTGTCCAAAAACTTGTGGAAAAGTTTAGTGCGGAAAAAACGCTAGTTAGCGAAATCTTGGAATATAAAAGTGAAATTAAAAAACTTTTTGAGAAGAATGTAAATCTGGAGCAAAAAAGAAAATTTCCACAAACTGCTGGTTTGGCCATTGATGAAACTGTTTTTAATTAGTTCTGTAAGGTACAAAATAATAATATCCCCATATCTGGACCTGTGCTCAAAGAAAAAGCATTAGAAGCAGCCCAAAGTTTGCAGTTAACTAACTTCGAAGCTTCCAATGGTTGGTTGGAAAAATTTTGTCATATCCTTTAAAACTGTGCGTGGTGAATCTGCTCATATAAACTTTCAAAATGTTTAGGAATGGAAAGCTAATTTACAGTAAATATTGAAGGACAATGATATTTTTAATGCTGATGAAACGGGCCTTTTTTTCCGTGCACTTCCTACAAAAACATTTGCATTAAGAAATGATAGGTGTGCAGGAGAAAAATCTGCAAAGGAAAGAATCACAATATTGATGTGCTCAAACATGGAAAGAGATAAGGAAAAGCCGTTAGTTATTGGGAAAAGCAAAAAGCCCAGAGGTTTTAAAGGAGCATATGTGGATAAACTGCCGATAGAGTGGGTCTGCAATAAGAAAGTGTGGATGACTTTGGATATTATGTCAACATAGTCATGTCATCTCATCCCAAGATTATATTAGAAAATGTAAAACTGATTTTTCTTCCTCCAAATACCACCTCGCATTGCCAACCTATGGATCAGGGCATCATTCAAAACTTTAAAGTAGTCTATAGAAGTATGCTTGTTAAAAGACTTTTGACACTAATGGATACAGAAGACTCACGGGAAATGGTAGAGAAAAGCATTACACTAGTAAATGCATTAATATGGATCTCTCGGCTTGGAAAAAATTATCGCCTGTAGCGGTAAAAAACTGTTTCCTAAATTGTATTTTTAATCTGTTCGATGGTGACATAAGTGAGTGCGATATAGAAGATTACATACCCTTAGCATTTTTATTTTCAAACTTTAATGTCACTAATTTAGATTAAAAATCAAAATGTCTCTATTCTTGATTGTATTGATGAAATCACTGACACTGGAAATGGAGATTCAAGAAGAAGAACTTGTAAGTAGCATTTCATGCATTTTTGAAGCCCGTAAAAGATTTATATATACATACATATTTTTTGGTTTATGCTATTTTATTTCTTCCATTTTTTCATTATTAATTATGTACATAATATGCTTTAGTCTTAGATATAATATATTAAAATAAAACTTGTCTTTTTTCATTGTTTTCCCCCCACCTCTAATTAACGGACAGCTCTATATACCGGACATTTTGGGATTCCCCATGGGTGTCCGCTATTAAGAGGTTTTAATGTATAATCAAAACACAAAGTTTTAGAAAAAGTTGATGTTTTTGAATTCATGAAATATTTTTTCTAAATACCACTTGTGCTTTAAAATTAATCCCAGATAATTTTTAAGCATTTCTGGTATTATTCCCCAAGTCGTGTTTTTAAAATCACAGCCTTCCCACCTTTCACAGTTATGACTAGGTAAAAATTGAGAATATTCTTCGCTGTGTTTTTAATTGGGAGGCAAAATCTTCTAACTCCTGCCTTTAGCTGGTATACTTATCAATATCAGGAAAAAATTGTCTAATTTTGGTACAAATTGTTTCTAAAGTCGTGTTTGGCATGTGAGGCAGGTATATTAATCAATTCTGATGGGTGCAAACCACCGAACTATAATATAGTTCGGTGGTGCAAACATTCTAAATCCATATAAAGTTCTTTGTGATTTGAAAATCGTCTTCTGATGCATTCAATGACTGTACCGTAAGTATTACTATACTAAAATCAAATAACTCTTACGCTGATCATTCTTATTCAGTGGCCTGATGTAAACTTGAACGTGTGCATTGAGATATTCGCCAGAGACGCACTGAGGCACGACCTTTATTCAATTTTACTTTTACAATTGTTTACGTCAAAATATTTTGGAAAAAATTTATTGGCTTAATTAAAATGATTCAAAACATCGATAAAATTATTTGTGGCAGTGTCTAAACAGCTGAAAACTACAAGATAACACCACATAAATAAGCTTGTGATCAAGTACATCCCTGTTGCCAGGCGCGCTGATATTTTATGGCCTATTGACCAATCGCCTTATTTCGCGGAATGTCATCGAACACGTGCTTTTATTTACGCCAGGCATAAGAGTTAGGTACTTGATTTTAATATAAATACTTCGATACGATACTTGTCTTCTTGAGTCAAAAACACAAAATACCAGGTCTGGATTCCTCAAAAAACGTCTTAATTAATCTAAAGGGCGGCGCAGCGGGCTCCGCCCGCCAGCCCGCCGGACCAGTCCGTCCCTGGTCATGGGTCCGGAAATGCTTAATAAAAAAGGTACGGGGTGTTGAAATTACCTTTTTAAGTGTTTTTATTACAAGCTTTTATTTAACTTGTCCTGTTAGTATGTATGTATCTATATATTATGTACGTGTGAGTCGAATCTTGCAAGCTGAATTAGAACCACTTCTTGAGATCCGATTGAGGTGAAATTTTGCATACACCTTGAGTTTTGGTGACAAATCAATATGCAATACTCAATATTGTAATAATTTCAAAATGGGCGTCGCCACAAGATGGCAGATGATGTAGTTTTTTGTCAACCCCCTTAATATGGGTATCAAATGAAAGGGCTTGAAGAGTAAAAAATGATAAAGTTCATGGCATCACACTAAATTCGATATGGCCGCCCCTCCAAGATGGCGGACTACATTTTCTTTCCAACCCCCTTAATATGGGTATGAAATGAAAGGGCTTGAAGAGTAGAAAACGATAAAGTTAGTGACATCACACTAAATTCAATATGGCCGCCGCTCAAAGATGGCAGATTACCTATTTGATACCCAACATGGGTATCAAATGAAAGGACTTGTCGGGTAGAAAACAATAAAGTGAATGACTTCATACGAAATCCAATATGGTGGCTGCCCCAAGATGGCGAACACAATTTCTTTACCACCCTCCTGACATGGGAATCAAATAGGTACTAAAAAGCACAAAACAAAATTGAAAATAAAAAAAAAACTTTTTAAAAACAAGCTTTTATTTAAGCCATGTACACACGCGGCCTCATAAATCGTTCCACTAGGCATGAGAAATAAGCAAGAGGCTTAAGGCAGTAACCCTCTTAAGAATATACTTAATAATTCCAAGGTGAATACTGTCTTCTTTAATCGGCCCTACTTTCAACCATTACATGGCGACCCTGCCAAAAGTCTAAATCCTGTAAAAGGGGTTGGAAAGAGAACTGCCGAAGAAGAAGGAAAAATGGTTTATAAATAATAATAAAATGGAATGGAAACTGAAATATAAATGGTTCTGGTAAATTAAGTAGCAGTAACATGGGAAAGTCAGTCAAAAGAAATGGAATTGAACGAAAATGGTGTGGTAAACTCGAATTTCATCATACAAGAAAAGGAATACCATTTATCCAAAGACGTCAAGATAATACTGTATTTAATATTGGCAGTTTTGGTAATACGTTTGGCTGTTTGGATGTATCAACAGCACACGAAGCGCATGGAGACTACGATGAGAAGAAATTTGGCGACCTCTCTGGCCAACATGCAAGCTGTTTAGACCTTTAACTATATATTTTTTCTGTTCAGCTGTTTCTGCTAAGAAAACCCGTATAAGTGCAGTGAAGTGTCTAGTTATAAGTTCTGTTTTAGGTCCATTAGGTGTAGTATAAAAGGTACTACCGGGTTTTGCCTACTTTTGGTACACCCTGCTTAGGAAGCACATGGAAATTAGTAATATCGATGTCTCTGTCAAGTTAAAAACATTGCAAGCTGAAACTTATAAGCAAGCAAAGCGAGTTTTAAAAAAGGAATTTCCAAAATCAGAGGTAGTTCAAATTGAAATTAGGGACAACTTAACCAGGCTATTCAATGAAATTACTAAAACCCTAGCGGTTCATGGGATTCTCTGGACGAGTTGGATAAACAGGTGGGTAAACAAATTTTTCTTAAAGTCAGAGATAAGGTAATAAAATCATTTCAAACTTTAAAAGTTAAATATAAAATACCGAGTTTTTGTGTTGGCAAAATAGACCCTCGGGTAGTTGAGGAATTTTCGGAAGATTCTGACGATAGTAGTTCCGACACTATGGCTATGAACGCGGCAGAATTTTTTAGTTTAGCCAGCAAAATAGTGCCTAACCAATTCGACGGGTGTGTTGATAAGTTAACATCATTTTTAGATGCACTAGAACTGCTAAACCAAAATGCTACCGATCACGCCGATAACGCAGTTGCCTTCGTTAAAACCAGACTTACAGGTAAAGCTCGAAATTTAATTACTACAGAAAACAACCTCCCGGCTATTATTAATAAGTTGAAAAATAACATAAAAGGCGAAAGTTCTAATGTAATAACCGCTAAATTACTTAATTTCAGACAGAATAATAAACAAGCGTTAAATTATGCAATAGAAATTGAAAACTTGGCTGATAAATTACAAAATGCTTACGTTTCAGAAGGCGTCCCGCTTAATGTTGCAGCGAAATACGCGATAGAAACGACAGTTAGGTCACTGGGGCAAAATGCAAATACCGAAAAAGCTAGGTTGATGGTTGAGGCCGGTACTTTTAATTCAGTGCAGGAGGTTATCGCTAAATTTGTTAACACCAATGCCCAACTGCCTCCATCAAATGTTTTATATTTCGGTCAAAATAGAAACTTTCATAACTACAGGGGTAATCGTCGTGGAGGAAGATTTCAAAATAACGGTTACCACAATAATCAAAACCGGGATTATTCAAATTTTAACAGGCATAGAGGACTGCAAAACAGAGGCAACGGCGGTAGAGGTACACGTGGTTATGTTCCTAGGTATCACAACAATAATCAATCATACAGGGGTCAGTCCGTAAGATTTTGTACTACATCCGGTGAAAGTCCGGGAAACGGGGAAACCCCCCAACAGATCCGTTTGGGGGAAATCATGCAATAAAAGTTTACATTTTAAATTTAACACTTTCGAATTTTGTTATCATTAAGACAGACATGTCAGATTCTGTAAGTACATTTCTATTAGACACAGGAGCGGATATTTCCCTTTTTAAAGAAACACAAATGAGGCCATTCCAAAATATAGATATTTCCAGAGTCAGTCACATACAGGGAGTAACAGATGAAATTATTGAATCTAAAGGGATAACTGAAACTACTATTTATGCTAAAAATATTAAATTAAAACACACGTTTCATGTTGTGGGTGAGAACTTTCCTATTCCTGCTGATGGTATTTTGGGCAGAGATTTTTTCATAAAATATCACTCTAATATTGATTATGACACCTGGACTTTAACTATACGACCCAGTCATGGAATTAAAGTTGTTGTACCTGTTTACTCAAGCCCAGATGAAAATTCCATTTACATCCCACCTCGAAGTGAGGTAGTAAGAGAAATTAACTGCTTAAAAGAAATCAACCAGGAATCAGTGGTAGTAAATAAAGAATTAAAACCAGGAGTATTCATTGCTAGAACTATAGTTTCTAAAGAAAATTCATTAGTTAAAATTATAAACACAACTTTCGAAAGTGTTAATTTAAAATTACCTTTTCTTGAAACAATTCCTTTGAGTCAATTTAAAATTTATAAAATAGAAATAGAAAATAAAAATAGGAAAGCACAGTTGTTAAAACAATTGAACACGGACATACCCGAATTTGTAAAATCAGATGTTCTTACCCTTTGCAATGACTTTTCTGATATTTTTTGCGTTAAAAACCGACAAAATAACAGTTAATAATTTCTATGAACAAAAATTAAAATTACGAGATAACGAACCGGTTTACACTAAAAATTATAGAAGACCAAAAATGCACAAAGCAGAAATAAATAGACAAGTAGAAAACATGTTAGAAAATAAAATTATTGAACCTTCAATATCTGAATATAATAGCCTAGTTTTGTTGGTGCCCAAAAAGTCACCAGGCAACGATCAAAAATCTTGGCGTTTAGTAATTGATTTTAGAAAACTTAATAAGAAATTAATCGCGGACAAATTCCCACTTCCTCGAATTGATGACACACTAGATCAATTGGGTAGAGCTAGACGGTTCTCTGTTATCGATTTGATCTCAGGATTTCACCAAATCCCGTTAGATGAGGAATCACGAGACCTTACTTCATTTAGTGTAGATTCAGGCTCATTTCGTTTCACTCGGTTGCCTTTTGGATTGTCGGTTAGCCCTAACAGCTTCCAAAGAATGATTTCTTTAGCCTTTGCAGGCCTCGTTGCAGGCATCACTCCAGAAAAAGCATTTTTGTATATGGATGATATAATTGTTATTGGTTGCTCCGAAAAACATCATTTAAATAATTTAAAATCGGTATTTGAAACTTGCAGAAAATATAATTTAAAATTAAACCCTACTAAATGCAATTTCTTCAGAAAGGAGGTCACTTATCTAGGCCATAAAATTACCGACAAAGGAATTTTGCCCGACGAGTCAAAATACAATGTTATAAATAATTACCCAATACCCCAAAATGCCAATGAGGTCAGAAGGTTTACAGCATTTTGCAATTTCTATGGACGTTTTATTCCGCAATTTGCAATGGTAGCTAATCCCTTAAATAAATTAATAAGGAAAAATACTAAATTTATATGGTCAGATGAGTGTCAAAATTCTTTTCTTTACTTAAAAAAGGCATTACTTAGCCCAAAAATTTTGCAATATCCAGATTACTCTAAACAATTCATTCTTACCACGGATGCATCAAATGATGGATGTGGAGCTGTTCTTTCACAAGATTTTGATGGTCGTGAACTTCCAATAGCATTTGCATCCAAGAATTTTACTAAAGGAGAGTTACACAAACCTACTATTCTAAAAGAACTAACCACTGGGCAATGAAATATTTTAGGTGTTATTTGTATGGTCAAAAATTTTTAGTTAAAACTGATCACAGGCCCTTAGTATTTTTGTTCTCAATGAAGGATCCATCCTCTAAACTTACACGGATGAGATTCGATTTAGAAGAATTCGATTTTGAGGTTGAATATATTCCAGGAAAAGACAATGTTGTTAGTGATGCATTATCTAGAATTAATATCGAAAATTTAAAGCAAATTAATAACACATTACATTCGTTTGTAGTCACAAGATCAATGTCTAAAACATTAAAAACAGAAAACCAAACTACTCAAAATACACAAAATAAAACGGAAACGTTACAACCAAAAGTCTATGAAGCAATTAATAATTACGAAAATTTAAAAGTACCATTACTGAAATTTATATTAAGCCCTACAAATATTACAATTTGTATTATAAATAAAAAGAAATTGAGCGCTCAAAGTAAGATTGCTATTGTGAATGGTAATATTCCGTTAGTCGAAATATTATCTCAGCTAGAAAATATGGCTCGCAAAGCTCTCCTTACTAAATTAAAATTAAATTTGCATGATGATATATTTAAAAGGTGCACCATAAATAAATTTAAGGAATTGGGGCAAAATCAATTACAACAAGTTGTAATTGAACTCTATGGTAATCATAAATTAATTACAAACAAATTGAAAAATTGGACTTAATAAAAAAACTTCATAATAACCCCATTTTTGGAGGTCATGTAGGTCAAAAACGTCTTTTAAAGAAACTAAAAGCTTATTACCAATGGAAAAATATGTCTCGAGATGTTTCAAATTACACAAAAAAATGTCATAATTGCCAAACAAATAAAAGGAACAGGGGACATATTGAACCAATGATAATAACACCTACACCACAAAAAGCATTCGATATTGTCTGTATTGACACAGTGGGTCCTTTTCCAAAAACCAATAAAGGCAATTCGTATGCAGTTACATTACAGTGTGATTTAAGTAAATACGTAGTCATAATACCAATACCAAACAAAGAAGCTATAACTGTAGCAAAAGCAATTTTTGAGAATTTTGTTCTTATATATGGACCAATGAAAGAGGTCAGAACCGATATTGGTACTGAATATAAGAACGAGGTTTTTACAAACTTGTCAAGACTACTCGATGTTGGACACAAAGTATCTACAGCTTATCATAGCCAATCGATAGGGGGGTGTGAGCATAATCATCGTGTCTTAAATGAGTTTATTCGCATGTACGTGAACGAAACACATTCCGATTGGGATACATGGACTAAATACTTTTCGTTTTGCTACAACACAACCCCAAGTAGTTATCATAACTACACTCCCTTCGAGTTAATCTTTGCAAAGAAAGCAGATCTTCCAGAATTTCTCAAAGGGTCACAAATAGATCCTCTATACAATATTGATGCCTACGAACAGAAATTTCAGTATAGGTTGCAATTTGCCCAAAATAGAGCCAGAGAAACCCTTGAAAAGGCTAAAGGGGAGCGTAAACTACTATATGATAAGAAATCAAACATAGTTGATTTGCATCCTGAAGATCTTGTCTTGATTTCAAATGAAAATCGTCACAAGTTCGATTCGTGGTTCGAGGGACCTTTTCCCGTCCTATCACAGGATAGGGTGAATTGTACGGTGTTAGATAACCATGGTAAGCAATACACGGTACACAAAAACCGTATAAAAAAGTACCTTCATGGTGATTAAATTAAATTATCTGGTTAGTTATAAGTTATTAAGTAGTTACAAGTTTACGTGAATTTTGTGTGTTATTGTATTTTCATATATATCTTGTTATTGTATTTTAATATATATTGTGTACTTTTAGAAAAATTCAAATACTTTGGTATATTTTATTTTCCAGGAATGTCACTCACAAGTGGCCATAGTGAGTGCCATTCTTTTGGAAAGGGAGGTGTAGAGGCTTAAGGCAGTAACCCTCTTAAGAATATACTTAATAATTCCAAGGTGAATATTGTCTTCTTTAATCGGCCCTACTTTCAACCATTACAAAGAATTTCGGGTAAGTGCGGCAACGTTGCGCCAATTCCATGGCTTCACAAATCAACAACTTCCCCTACATTCCCTCGTACCGACCCGCTCCTCCCCGTAGAAAATAAAAATTGCGATACGTCAGTCAACGAAAATAGGTTAATAAATCGCTGCATTATCATTATAATAAAGTGGATTTAAAGTTTTACATAGTTTCTTGGTGTTTTGAGATTCACGTAACGTGAAATTACGCGGATTTCTTTGTCAAAGCGGTATTAGTTAAATAAGGTATAATATCTAAGTATAATTGTGTTATTATAGAAGAATCTAGTAGTGGTTTTTTACATTGGTTTATTGCACTTCTTTATCTTAACCGCGAACCAAATCTTTGGTTTATTTCAATTTTTAAAGCTTCCCTGGAGTCCTCGGGTGAGGTTCTGATGCTTCCCGGGCCCCCAAAAAATAGAGAAATAAGAAAAAACAAGCAATTTCCAATAGTGGTTTCAGAGGAATTTCCGTCGGTTTCGTTGATTCTACAGCCGTCCCGTTTCTTGAAAGTGGTTAATCGTGAATCGGTAATTTCTCTTAGATATCGGATTTCCGAGGTTCCGGAGGAAAGTACGACACCCAATTAAGAGATTTACCACCTTCTTCGATTTTTAGAACGGCTCTATATTCGAGGTTGTCGAAAGACTTTTGGGAAAATAGCCACCAATGTCTGTGGGCAGGGTTATAAGATTTTCCACTATTATTCAGGCAATCTAAGGCCAACCTTAACTGCGCCGAATTTACTGTTTTTTGCACTGTAACTGGCAATGTCACGTAAGGTAATGTCGCGTAATAAGATGTTAGATTTGCCGTCACTTACGCTTTTAAGGTTATCGCTGGCTTTCAAACCCCGAGAGAGGGGAGGGGTAATTGCAACGTTGCCAGTTGAACGCCTTTGCGTCCGCACGTATTGGAACGATTTCAAGGGCCGCGCGTGTACTAAACGAATAAAATAAGGTTTTCGTTAAGTTTTTGTAAATTGAAAAGCTTGTCGCGCGAATTGTAAAGAAAAAAATGATTACTTTGGCAAATAGGATCAACCAATCACTGTTCAATAAAACGCGAATTGTAAAGAAAAAAATGATTACTTTGGCAAATAGGATCAACCAATCACTGTCCAATAAAATTAATTGGTACCTACTTTCATAACATTTCTTGTTTTTAAAAAGGTCTTTTTTTAAATAATAATACTCAAGAGTTATACTTTTGCTCAAATGCACACTGAACCTTGAACCCCATATGATAGTTTTGCAAAAGGCACTCTTTGGTGAGCTGCAACGGATGCTCGCAAGTTTATGTGCATATTTTTAAATATTATTATATTATTTTGAACTTAAAATGACAATGTCGTTCTTAGTGTCAAATTTTCATACTGCTTTGATTAGGTACTCTCGCAAAAATTTACTTGCAAGCCTATGAGGCAACATCCCGCATGGTTTTTCCTTTACACCAGAATCACTACTTTTATGCAAAATCAATTGAAATCTGATGATGACAATTGATTGCAACAACTCTCCTAATAAAGGAACCGTAGCAGAACGTATAACAATGTAATCTTTCAGTATGAGCAGCTCGGTCGATTTGACCAATGATAATTATTATTCTGTCTGTAGAGTGCAATCAAGATTTGGCCTTATTAGGAGGATGCCTGCGGCTTTGCGGCATAGTAGTGGTCCATTAGGTATCAACACCAAAGCATGGAGATACGGAAAGTGCAGAAACGCAGGAGCGGTTGGTTCATGGACGGGTGACTGCCCCCTTTTAATATTTTTCGTAATATGGATCTTTGAGGAACTTTTCTGCTAAAAATCTATCTGAGAGTTTATACTGTGCAGCTACGCCACCTCAAGACCTGTAAAGTAAGAAGGTTACCCACTAACGTAGAGAGAGAGCAAACGCTGACATCACAGGAATGCTGTCAGATGATGTGATTGGTGGTAACTCGTGTGTTGCCCTTGCCGACGATTATTGCCAGCATTCCCATGACGTCATCCAGAACGCTCTCTCTCTCAACAAGAGGCAACCTTTTTACTTAACAGATCTTGACGCCACCTTTCCTTTGGTAATGTGCCCCTCAGCAACTGAAGTTCCTTTTTTATAATGCATTTTTTGGCCTTGCAGACCTCAATAACTAAATTCCATATTCGTTATAAAAAGTTGAACTTCAGTGCATTGCCACAGGGTATCCCAAACAACGTGATAAAGCCGATTTTCTTGGTAATTTTAGAGATAAATTGATGGTTCAGAAAATAACTGGTGTAGAATTTTCCGTGGAATTCCAATATGACATCAAAAGTAACATACAGGATGTTGTTAAAGTTATTTAAAAAAATACCCTTCTCCAAAAATTGTGTAGTTTGATTTTGACACAGAATATTGGTAATGAGTATAATAAGGAGGTAACAAAACATTTGCGGTTCTCACTTCTTTTCCGGTTTGACCGGAGGCGAGCAATCACTTAGATTTTTGAGACACCCTGTATATTTTGGGTTCTTTTAGGTTTCTTTTGTTCTTGCAATTTCAACTGTATAGTTTTATACAGTGGCCGGCAGAAAGTTGGACACAAATGGAAATTTTTTGTATTATTAATTTCTTAGAAAATTTTATTCTTGATAAAAGTTGGTGCATCATTTCAAACTCAAAATGCACACATCAAAATTTATATATCTCTTTTTGGATACGAGGTAGATTCAAAAATGTCAAAATAGCTCAAGAGTAAAGTACCCTTATTTGTTAAAATACGGTAAAAAGTTACTTACAAAAGTTTGGAATCAAAAGTGGATGTCAGCCACCTAATCAAAACAAAAGAAATTTAACTTTTTCGACCACCCTGTGTATTACAAAAAACCGTCAGCGCAACTTATCATCGGATAACACATGAATTTGCTACTAAACTTTAATTTTGCTCGATTAGCAGCTAGAAATTTAAATTAATCGAAATCAGAGTTTAAAAATATTAAATTTTTGTGTCCAACTTTCTGCCGGTCACTGTACAATAGTTATCTCTAGAAATGGTAATTGTTCCCAGTGATGTACATCTGCCCTGATTTTTTAAAATTTTGGCTAACCCCCTATTTTCGGGATCCCTGAACACGGATCTGACCTTAACTTTTGGTGCTCAGACGTAGTTTCCAAGAAAATAAATTTTCAAATTTCTTTTTGACATCTCACTTCGTCGAGATGAATTCAGCTTAAACTGATCACCACAATATTTGCAACATCGAAACTTCGCGAAAACCCGCGGAAAAACCAAAATGTTGAAAGATTTATCCCGTGTTTACGTTCGGCCCGGCGCGGCCGCTGTTTTCGCCCGACATTCATGTTCAGGGACCCCAAAAATAGGGGGGGTAGCCAAAATTTCCAAAAAATTGGGGCAGACGTACACCACGGGCAACAATTACCTACCCTAAAAATAACCAAGAAGCAGGTTTTCATTTTTTGATAAATCTCGTCAAAATATGATAAATTAAAATCGAAATTCAGATCTTTACATGGAATGCTAAAAATATATTAATAATAATAATAATGTGCGAAATATTAGCTAAAAGTTGGGCTCCATTTGACATATTTGACAAGATTGGGCTCTCTGTATTCTGATCTCTGTGTTACTATTGCTCTGTTCGCGTTCAGTTTTAAGAACCGTCCTAAAATGGTTCTCGCACTGTCATTGATCTAAAACAGTCCTGGGGATTTTAATTTACTAATGACAGTACGAGAATCGTTTTGGGTCAGTTCTTAAAATAGAACGCGAACAGAGCTAATGACAATTTGTTGTCTTATGGTTATGGATGACTTTAATAATTAAATTTGAGTGATCAATGTTTCTGGAAACTTTCAAATTTTTTTCTTCAATTTATTACCTAATCAAATAAGAAAATTCCATTCCAGATTAGGTACATCACTTATTTCTGAGATATTAGAGCCTCACAGATTTTAGTGGTATAAAAAATGTAAAATGGTCCTTCAGGGAACCTTCTTTATATGCATGATAATACCTACTAATTAGGTAGGCATGTTTTCAGAGTGTGATTCAACTCTAGGCACAGCGTTTAGGTATCGATTATATTGAGATTAGGTATCTAAAATCATTGCAACTACCTTCTTAATTTGGTTCACAGTTAAAGGTTTTAGTAAGTCCATTGTTAAGTTCTCTAATTCTGCTACTACTGAATCAGGAACCACATCATCTGGACTACCGTGGGACTCCTTCTTCTTCATTTTTTCGCCAATAGCTTTGCTGCAAACATTCTTCAATTTATTCCAATTATCGGCTTTATGTCTAAGTTGCCTCCATGTGGTATCTTTTTCAACAACCATATCAACTAAACCGACGTCTTTGTATCGTTTCTTCTGATTCTCCCTAATTTTGTCAGGGTTTCCCCCCTTGTCAGTGCGAAGCAAATCTAGATCTAGCACCATTTTATTTACAATTTAATTAGATTTCTGAGTTCTATTCGAAAAATCTAAACAAATTTCCCTGAAATTGCCACACTCCACTGCACTACACAAAATATATAGGTTAGACGTTAGACTGATACAATCTGATACCCCAGAAAAGGACATTTCTGGGCTGATACTCACAAAATATATAGGTTCTGATACTGACACAGATCACAAAATATATAGGATGACACAGATAACAACCCTGCTGACACTTTACAAGATTTATAGGTTAGAAATTGTCCAAAGATTGACGTTAGAATGACAAAATATAAAAAGAAGGATATGTCTATATGGGTTTCTTCCAACACAGTTCTGAACCGGCTTTTAGCGATCTAATTGGTTGAAAACAGTTCTGGAATTATTTTCCTGCATACTCCATTTCTCTGGCTAGAACTGGTTCAAAACTATTGTTGGAACAAAGCTAGAGGTGGAGTCCTCCAAAGAAGCAGGGTTGCCAAATTGGGCTATTTATAGCTAATTGGGCTATATAAAAGTGTGCTCTGGCTACGAAAAGAAGGGGTTGGCTACAGGCTACAGGCTCCTACTCCTACTTCCTACTTTAGGGTACCGTTTGAACTGTGAAATAATAAATGGGCTAATTACACGCTCAGGAGGTAACTCAAGTTTTGTTGCTGCAACGTTTGTATCTATAACCCCTTGTTTATAATTTTCGAACTTGGGTTGGTGCGGCACCGTCGCTGTTATTGCGACGGTGCCGGTTGGTGGCCCAACAAAGACGTATAAAAGGAGAAGGGTGAACCAACGAAGACGTATAAAAAAAGGGGGTGCGTTCAGAAATAAAAATGTAATGGAAGACTTTACTCTGTAATGTGAGACTATGACATTTTAAAATGTAACTGAATAGTGACAAAATGACATATGACAGGCTATATATTTCTGAACGAACTTTGGAACTTTTTCTAATGATGTCATTGTCCTGAAATAAAAAATAATAATATACGGATTTCTATGTGAAACGGTTTTGTGGTTGAAATGAAACCACAGTTGAAACTAGTTTGAACAATGGATAACAACAATAATATAAGAAATTTATATGATTTGCAACTTTTATTGCTGCAAAATATATACTTTTGGATGATTGGTAGGAAGAAAGCGATGAAGATGAAAGTGAACAGGTCCTAACATTAATTAATATAGCAAAAATAATAAATAATCAGACAGAATCCGGCAATGCGCAAACTTGGCAATAAATTACCACACGAAAAAGCATGGTAACAAATGGGCTCCCAAGCGCTTCCTCGGTAACTATTTTAGCAATTTTTGAACGTGTGGAAATGGGATTACAGTGTAATAATACGAATTAATGAACGAGCAATGTAACAACTCTGTAAGAAATGTGTACAATGTAATAATTCCTGAACGCAACCCAGTTGTGTTCTTGGCATTTACCAATGTATGAAAACCTTGTGACATTTACACCTTGTGCAACCATAAATCATAATATTATTATCAGAGCATATAAAACAACCAGCAGTAAAACTAACTCTTGAGAAATCATCCGCAAATTCAATGACCTTGAGCCATATTGGGGAAATAGAAGTCAGAGGTGTAGTCGGGAAAATCAATTCAGAAATACAGAGTATAGTATTAGTAAAGTATATAGTGTGTGGTAAGCACAAGCAACTTTGACTCCTTCCTGGGATTCTTTATTTAAAGATACTAGCACAAAGCACAATTTACAAAAAGCACACTCCACGGCACTGCAATATCTCTCATACAGCCAAAAAAGAACTGCCCAATCGCCCCGACACTGCATCCATTTGACAGAGTCTAATCCGAAATGGCGGCTGCGCGAACAGGTGCGCAGAATTTTCCCGCCAAGGGGAGTTTCACAGCTGGTTGTTTTATATGGGCTGTTATTATTTTGTGAAACATCTAACCTTTATATATTTTGACAAAATATCAACCCGTGTTGAATGTTCCGTGTAACAACCGTAGATAGAGATATCACCCTTTTTATATTTTGTGAAAACATCACTTAGTGTGAGACCTAACCTCTCTTGTGCTTTCAGGAACGTTTTGGTTCCTCTAGTTCACAATCATTTTGCAACAGCGTATGTCATAATAGTTTCAATCTAGAGCTAACAACTATTTTACCACAAAAATCAATAATAAGTACTTATACAATGGGTACTTGCATGTGGTAAATCAAAATTTTGAAAAAGCATTTTAAAATAATAATAACTGGCTACTTTGGGATATTTTTAATTAGCGACGTGGCTCCACCCGTCTAAGAATATCTGGCAACTGACAACCCTGCCAAGAAGTCTACCGTTCTTGGACTGATCCTCCCTCGACTGTCGTGGCGTGCGGATCTGGAGAAACCGGTTAGCGTCCGGCGCCAAAATGGCGGTGTCCACAGTCCACGTGTGGTATGCAAATACCTATTGTTATATAGGTATGTGGTGGTATTCTGTGATCCTCGAGGCTGCAGACGGGGGGAATATACTTTGGGGGAGGGCTCCCATCCACACAAGAGTTGGAGAATTGAAATATGAAAATATTGACCAGGTAGAAACGAGGAAGATAACATTATTGAATCTCACAAGAGATAAGATACAATCAAGAATGTCAAGATCTATATTAAATAACATATACGCACGCCATCTGAATTAATGATATTTACTAAGAGTCCATATGAAGAAAAAACTTGAGTACGACCAGAGAAATATCCAATACTGAAGGGGAGAAAGGTGTATGACAAGTCAGACGTGCACTGCACGTGCACGCCACTTTATTACCCGAAAAACAATGAAAGGTCCTGATTTTTTATGGGGCGAGCATGGATAATGCCTAGCGCCTAACTCACCATAAACAGAGCATATAGTTATACCTAGGTTATATCTGGATCAACACTATATTAAAGACCTGTGCATAGTGCTGTTTCAAGCGATCGCCACTGGCGCCACACGACGAAACAAATTTACATGTTAAAACACCATTGTTGCAGAATCTTTTATAAAATAAAAACATGCAAAATGTGTCTGTTACAACGAATTTAATATCCAAAATAAAATATTTGTTTGTTATATGTCCCTCTAATTTGTCAAGTTGACTAGGCATATTTCTATACATTTTCTTAAGAAAAGTGAGTCTAAAAAGCAAGCACGAGTAATTTGGTACCTTTTGCTTCGAAATGAAGTCCCTGGCTAGTTGTAGTGTAAGTAAGCATAAAACGCATTTGATTTTTCAGTTTCTTCTTTATATGTATAGAGGGCTATTGGTTCGTTTTGGAACTATAAACAAAAATTTATATTTTCATTCTTGCATACCTTACAAAATACTCTTCCAAAATAATATCTAAAATTTTCGCTTCTTCAGCTGGTTGATCAGATCATCCCATAATTCCAAAACAGTGTTTATTCTTCTGCAATTCACCTAATGGTCTGTGCAGTGTGCATAAATACCATTTTCTTCACGTCACGTGCATGGAAATTTCATGTTATCACAAACAAATCTACCTATAAAAGCTGTGTTAATAAGATAAAACTGCTAAATACTGGTCGCAAAGACAATTCGTTACCGTAAAAAGAAGGCAAATCGTAATAAAGCTGGATATTTAAAATTTGGGAAATTTTAAACGTCAGTAACTCACATACCAATATACCAGAGAATACTCCCCTATAACCTATAATAAGTCGCCATTTTTTTAAGTCGAGTGGCGCTAGTGCGTCTACCGTTCTTGGGCGCCACCCCAGTACGTAAACAACAATGAAATATGGCGTCATGCTCGTCTTTAATATAAGCGGAGTGTCGGTCCAGATTATACCAGCGCAAATAAAACAACCAGCAGTAACTATCCCAGGAAAATTCTACGCACCTGTTCGCGCAGCCGCCATTTGGGAATAGATTCTGTCAAGTTGGTGCAGTGTCAGGGCGATTGGGCAGTTATTTTTTGGCTGTATGGGATATTACAGTGTCGTGTGGCACTGTAAATTGTGCTTAGTGCTAGTATCTTTAAATAAAGAATCCCAGGACGGAATCAAAGCTGCCTGTGTTATACTATACACTTTACTAATACTACTCTGTATTTCTGAATTGATTTTCCCGAATACACCTCTGACTTCTATTCCCCCAATATGGCGTCAAGGTCATTGAATTTGCTGATGATTTCTCAAAAGTATGCTACTGGTTGTTTTATAATGTATATGCTCTGGGCATCAGCCGGTAAAATGTCAAAAGTGTTTTCAAAATGGCCGGCAAATTAATAATAATAATAATATAATAATAATTCTCACCCTCACAATATTCCAAACTAGGAGTACCCCAGAAGCATTTTTGTAGACGAAAATCATGATGATCATCATCATGATTTTCGTCATCGTCGATGGAGGAAGGAATCCTCAATCAACGGTGTCATCATAGAGTTCATATATATGATCTCTGTGGGTGTCATTTATAGAAGCTAACCAAAACTGTTCTATAATTAGAGAACCTATATATTTTATACCACATAACACATAATAACGTGAATCGTGCTTTTAACTTTCAACAATAAAAACCAATAAACAGATAAAGGGTAAATAATTTAAAACAAAACGACAAACTTTATTTGTAACAAAGAAAATCTGAACTCTGAAAACATCCCACAATAGAGATTAGTTGTGAAGTCGGCCGCCAGAATGTGTGTGTGTCGCTTCTCTTGAATGGCTACGCATGCGCAATTCACTTTTCGAACCTTGCACAGTGTCTGGGTTTTCGAACTTTTCTCGGTCTGCGTATTTTCGAACATTTCATGTTTCGAACCATTCACGGTGCCGGGATTTTCGAACTTTTCACGGTCGGCGTATTTTCTAACTTTTCTCGTTTCGAACATTTCAGGGTCAGCGTATTTTCGAACTTTTCTCGTTTCGAACCATTGCCGTTTCTAACCATTACCTTTCGAACCATTTACGCACTAGCTTTTAGGTATTTTGTGATGTCTACCGTTCTTGGGCCGGATCAGCTCAAGGTTAGTGGAGAGTAGGGTTCCTTTATTAGGAGAGTTGTTGCAATCAACTGTCATCATCAAATTTCAATTGGTTTTGCATGAAACTAGTGACTCTGAGGTAAAGCAAAAACCACGTGGGATGTTGCCTCATAGGCTTGCAAGTAAATTTTTGAGAGAGTGATCAAAGCAATATGAAAATTTGACACTAGAACGACATTGTCATTTTAATTTTTATTTTTTTAAATTTTAATTCAAGAAAATTTGTGCATTATACTTGTATCCGTTGCAGCTCACCAAAGAGTGCCTATTGCAAAACTAGTAGGTATATGTGGTGCAGTGCGCATTTAGGAAAAAAGTACCTCTGAGAATGATTGTTTAAAATGCTTCCAGTATCACAAAATGATCCGCAAACTTAGTATTATAGAAAATGGCAATGAAGAGGCCCTATAGAATAAATGGAGACTATAAATCAATAAAGTAACATTTGCGGTAATGATATACATATATGGTAGGTACGTAACAACTATAGGGTTTTCCATTAAGAGGTGTTATTTTGATATTCAAAGGAAAATGCCATTTTTTGAGATAAATGTTCGGATGTTTATTTCATTATAAAGAGGAAGGTATGCCGTTAATAATGGAAAATAACATCCGCCAAATGACCGCCACGACTACGCCTACAGGACCATATCCTTTTCATGAAATTTTCCATAACCAAATCGCAAAGTGGCTGCCCTATGTCCTCGATAGCCTCACGAATTCCATCTTTGAGGTCTTGAATCGACGCTGGGCTGTTGGCGTAGACGTTCTCTTTCAACAAGACGGCGGTACGTGTAACACATGCAACGAAACCATTGATCTTTTACGGGAAAAGTTTCCGGGCCGTGTTATCTCTCGAAGAGTTGATCACAATTGGCCACCGAGATCTTGTGATTTAACACCTTGCGACTTCTTCCTTTGGGGCCACGTGAAAGAGAAGGTCTACGCCAACAGCCCAGCGTCGATTCAAGACCTCAAAGATGGTATATGCTTCGCAACCAGTTAATGACGTCACTCGTTGATTTATGATGTGAAAAGTTACCCAAGTGATACGAAAAAAAGAACATAATAAGATAAAAACCCTATTGCAATCTCGATTATACCGCTATAAATAAAAAGAACTAGGTATACAACTAATTTTAATAATAATTTCAAACGTCATGGAAACACTTTCATTTTGGTATAATCAGCTGCTTTTCGCAGCGTCTATGGGCGGACTCAGGCAAATTTAGCTTCGGTGTGTCAAAGTGACAGTGAAGGTTTTCCAGATCGTTCAAACTGGTTCAAACATTCGGCAATGAAAATATTCGCGGGTTTTCTACGTTTCGTGAGTTTTACCGTTATCTGTGTTGTTCTTGTTCTTGTAACTTTTCGTGTTATTAGTGCAAATGGGCTCGTTACTGACCTGAACTTATGACCCGGTTGCATTTTTTGCTGCATTGACGCCAACTTAGGATATCGAAATTACCAATTGACAGTCCCAGTAAGGACTTCTTAAAATAATTTGAGTATAAACTCAAAGCAAATATCCATTTTATCCACATGTGACGTCAAAGCCTTCCCCCTTCCCGCTCGCCTCATCCATCGAATTGATAAGTACAACAATTCAATGGCCTCACCCTCAGACTAATGATTATTCATTAGTCTGCGCCTTGTTTATATAAACAAGGGTCTGAAGCCTCACCCGTGTTACCGTTCAACCCGCACCGTCGCATTATCATTGCGACGGTACCGGTTCAACCTGCTCTCTATAATAACCTCAGACTATTGTTTATTCCCTTGCTTATAAGTCTATGGTTTATTCATTAGTCTGAGATAATAACCTTGGGCTGATGGCTGAGGGACGATCTGTTGGGTGGTGTCATGTGTCAATCCAGGTCCAGTCATTATTTTTTTTCCTCTGTAAATATTAATAATTGTGTGTAAAATAAGGTCATTCCTTGAGGTTTCCATAATATTATAATAATCGTTTTTTTCTGAATAATAGTAGTTTTTGACTACCTATTTTTTTTGTTATAAATAAGATATAAGATATATCTTTAAAAATATTCCAACTCTAGCATTGATTATTATAAAAGATTATAAATTATACCTAAATTATTTTACAGTTATTAAATAAGGATGTCTGTAGCTCAAGGTAAATACATGTCGTGTTTTTATAATTGAAAAATAAGTTTTTATTTATTTCCTACTTTTAGAAAATCGATCAGAGCTATACGAAGAGGTCAAGTTATATCACAATGCAAGAGAAAGAGAAAAGTATGTTAGTGAATGCTTTTTATTTTCAAAGTGGCTATTTATACGTCCGACATATATGAAAGTTGGTGTGTGTCTTGCACTCTCATTGGCGAGTTGAGTCACGGCACTTCTTTGCACGTACATATAACCCCATACATGTCCTCCAAAATTCCGAAATAAACTTATTTGAAGATAAGTTGTAAGTGCATTTATAATAATTCCTGTATTTCAGTATTCTTTTTTTCGTATGGCAGCGGCAGGACCCATTGCTACCGACTGCCACAATATGGGGCAAATGCCCCTTTCTCTTTTTATATGGCAGGGCAGCGCCTATCGCTGCTGACCTCCACAACATGGTGTGAATGCCTCCTTTTTTCATGCGGCAGTGCCTAATGCCAAAAAGGAGGGCATATGCTCCTTATTGCAACAATGCTTGAGAAAAATGCACTTCCGATGTATAATACATATCACGAAAGATGATTCCTGCATCACAATGGTTGACAATGTAATTTCCATTGTCGACCACTGTGAAGCAGGGATCATCGTTCGTGATATCCACTATATCTCCAAATAAGTATACATCGGACATGTATGGAGTTAAATATACGTCCAAAGAAGTCACGTGACTCAATTCGCCAATGAGAGCACAAGACGTATACCGACTTCTATATACGTCGGACGTATAAATTGCCGCTGCGTTTATTATTCTGCGCAATAACTCATATACATACACCTTCAATCAAGATGTTTTTGTGTAAATGATATTTTCTGTTGTAGATATGACAACTTGGCTGACTTGTACGCTGTAATAAACACGCTGCAGCAGTTAGAGAAAGCGTATATTCGTGATTGTGTTACGCCCAAGGAATATACCGGTGCTTGTAGCAAACTATTAGTTCAATATAAAGCTGCCTTTCGTCAAGTAAAGAGCGATGAATTTCCCACGGTGGATGCATTTGTCAAAAAGTACAGGGTAATGTACTTTTTAATATTGTTATTACTTTTAGACTTATTGCGTCTATGTTGTAGTTGGATTGTCCCGCAGCACTAGAACGGATCAAAGAGGACCGTCCAATAACAATCAAAGATGATAAGGGTAATACAAGTAAATGCATAGCAGACATAGTTTCTCTGTTCATTACAATTATGGATAAGCTTCGTTTAGATATCAGAGCAATGGATGATCTTCATCCAGAGTTAAGAGATTTGGTGGATACCATGAATAGATTGAGCATATTGCCATCAGAGTTTGAAGGGAAACAGAAGGTAGGTAATTGATTTTTAAGACATTACGATTTAGGTATACATTGTCGGGCAGAAAGTACGCACCCTATGAGATTTTTTTATTTTACATTTATCAGAAAAGTTTATTCTTGATAAAAGTGTGTGCATTCTTGCAAATTCTTGCAACTCAAGGATAGTAAATAGTAAACAGAGATAGTAAAAAGTAAACAGAGCCAACATCTTTTTGAGTGATGCCACATGGTTTATTATTTACAGCATTTCATTTATAATAGATGGGTTTCAAAATGGGGTTAAATGAAGATCCACACCTCGCATAACATTAAATTAAGAAATTTAGCTGTTAATTCCTTGTATGTGGCAATTTTAAACTAAAACTAAATCGCGAAGTAATTATAGTATGCTAATTAAGTATCACTTTAATAAAATCGTAAACAGACACCTCAAATCGCCTAACATGTCAACACAATGGGCCACAGTGTCGGTGCATTTGTTTTGTTTTCGCCTCGTGTCATATTCTCTGATTGTTTACGTGTGTATTTTTCGTATTTTCAAGTATTTGTTTCTTGTTAATTTATACACTATTATTTATTAGTATTTAGGATATAACGACTGTTTTAGTACAGTTCGTGCACTCTAATTTGACACACGAAAACCTCAGCCTAAGTGCCAGCGATCCATAGCAGCTTACTGTGCGACGCTTAGACTGAAGTTCTCGTGTCAACTTAGAGGGCACGGCCTATATACCTACAATGGGATGATGCAAAAACTGTGAGGTGAGTGGCCAAAGTGATATTTCTCAGGATATAAACCATAACAGGTAATGTTTGTTTCGATTTAGATGTTGGTTGATTACATGCGTGTGCATTTTGATGCTTTTGCTCCCTCTATTCTTGGTTATTTCTTTGAGGTGCAAACTCTCTGCCAGTCACTGTATGTTTATTTATTATTATATGTTTATATATAATATTTCAAATTTTCAAATTTGATTTTCAAAACATTTATAATTATCAATTCTCAGCAACTTTCCTTTATACCTAAATGTATTAAAATTACTAAAAAAATGTGATGCAAAGAAAAAATACTCCAAAAGGTTGAGCCTGCCCCTAGTATGATAAGTCAGTAGGTGCCACTCGAGGTGTCACTTTTTGACTAGTAATGTACATAGGTGCCACTTTTTGTCATTAGTAAAATTTTATTTAATTGGGCAGTGCGTTATTATTTTGAACAATTTCATGCACACTGCACAGGTATTATAATAGTTGTTAATCCTAACTCCAACATTAATTATTATTGCAGGTTGGTGAATGGCTAGCAACCTTGAATTCCATGCAAGCTTCAGATGAACTTTCTGAGTCACAAGTTAGGCAATTGCTGTTCGATCTGGAAAGTTCGTATGCTGCCTTTAATAAGATTTTGCATAATTCATCATAGATATTAGTCAGTATTTCAAGTAACTAACTTGCAATAAGTATATTTTGTGTTTTATGCATTAAGCATTGCACCATTGTGGTTTATTTTTTTTTAGTGATATTAAAATTCATTATTAGACACATAGGTATATTTCTTTTAAATACCGACACCTGATGACAGATTCTGCAGCAAGGTGTGCAGGGCCTTTATTTTGTGGTAAAACATTAATTATAGTAAGTATAATTACCTGTATAATATGTGAGTATAGTCCAAATATCTCCAATATAATTTCCCTGTTTTGGGTTTGGGAGATTTTGGTGTGTATTAATAAAATTTAGTGGACAAATAAGATAAAATAAATTTAAAAGATTCTCACATTCAGAAAATGTTATGTATAGATTTTTCACTAATACGTAAGAATAAAATGACCTAAATATACCTAATCTGGTATTATATGGTCGCCACTCTATGAGAATAGATATCTATCAGATATGCTCTGTTGTACTGCTGTACTTAGCATATTATCGTTGACTAACGTACGAGTTGGCAGTTCTATGTATCACCATATGATTGCATTGTTGGATTAATATCCAAGTGTAGATATTAGAGTGTATTTTAACAGGACTTTTTGGGATTGATGTTTTGAGGACAAACATGAAATTTTAAATGGTTTATTTCAGTTATTAAAGCTACACATTGATAATATCACACTACACTGTTATAAAACATTAAGTAGTAGGTAATGCTTACTTCCTATGAATACTTCGAAGCAGGGCCGTAGCTAGGGGTTTTCCATGGGGGGTTTTGGTTTAAGGTTAACTTTTTGAGCATTATCCTCAAACATACAGGGTGAGTTTTTTTCGATGACCACTATAGGGATCTCGGAAACTAGCAGAGCTAGAACAAAGGTTAAATGGAGAAAGAATTGCGGTTTTGAATGCTCAATGTAATGCCCCTTGGGATTTTTAAAAAAGTTCATGGGCTCACTAGATATTTTGAAAAGAATGATTTTTTGCTATTTCATCAGATCTCTGTAGCTCCTTATTTCTGATTATACAGAAAAACTGTAGAGACAAAAATTGTAGATAATTTTGGGCTTAATAAGATAATCTAATCCAATTTTTTATGTTGTTTGTGATTTTTGAGATATATGACATAAATTTGTGTTTTTTTAAACGTAAATCATAGTTGGCTGTGGCCTTATCAAATCGGCCATTTTTTTTAACTTTCCAAAGATATAATACTTGGCATAGTTATTATAAAAAATAAAAGAGCTGGCTAATTTTCTGATTTTTTTTTATTTTCACATAGTCAGCCATGGAATATTTTCATAATTACGTTCTATTTTAAAAGCTTTTATTTAACTTGCAATGTATGTATGTATGTATGTAATTTGTTCGGGTGGAATCTTGCAACTCAATTTTGAAGCAGATATCTTCAACCGATCGAGCTGAAATTTTGTACACACATTTAATTTGGATGACAATGCATGATTATATGTGTGACGTCATTCTAAATCCAACATGGTGGATCACCCAAGATGGCGGACTAGTTAAATTTCAACCGATCGAGCTGAAATTTTGTACACACGTTTAATTTGGATGACAAGGCATGATTATATATGTGACGTCATTCTAAATCCAACATGGCGGAACACTCAAGATGGCGGACTAGTTAAATTTCAACCGATCGAGCTGAAATTTTGTACACACGTTTAATTTGGATGACAATGCATGATTATATGTGTGACGTCATTCTAAATCCAACATGGCGGAACACTCAAGATGGCGGACTAGTTAAATTTCAACCGATCGAGCTGAAATTTTGTACACACGTTTAATTTGGATGACAATGCATGATTATATGTGTGACGTCATTCTAAATCCAACATGGCGGAACACCCAAGATGGTCATTAGAAGGTCTCCTCATTGAAGAGCTAGACTGTTCTAAACTAACCGGCAAACGACCTTGCAACAATGATGCGTTAACTGAGATGAATAGACTCAGACACCTCGCCAAACTAAAAATTACAAAATAAATTAAAAGTAAAAAAATATTTTTAAAAAAAGCTTTTATTTAAATGCGCTAAAAAGAATAAAATAATCTTTTCTTTTAAAACTTTTACTATCAACTTATAACGTCATTCCACAATTTATATGATATAAAAGCTTGTCGCGAGATTTAAGTTTTCAAACTAAGTAAATACCACTACTTAAATCTCGCGACAAGCTTTTATATCATATAAATTGTGGAATGACGTTATAAGTTGATAGTAAAAGTTTTAAAAGAAAAGATTATTTTATTCTTTTTAGCGCATTTAAATAAAAGCTTTTTTTAAAAATATTTTTTTACTTTTAATTTATTTTTATAATAAGACATACTTCAAACTTTCAAATATTTTATTTTTAGCTGATAACAAAATGTAACAAAATAAAACAAAAATTAAAAAAGTCATATTCAAATTATTAGATATTATTTTAAAAGGTCGCCTTCTAAAATAAAAAAGGTGTTCAAACAATCCACCATTATTATTTATGCAAATATTGCATGTTTTTAAAACTGAATTTGTCGCCTTTCTTAGAGAGCGACTGTCAATACTGGCAATTGCTTCTAAAACAGCTGCTCTTAATTCAATAATTGTCTCATACTTTATTTTGTACTGTACCACAAAAAGAAATCCAAAACAAACAAATCGGGGGATTGGGGCGGCCAGGAAATAGGTCTATTTCTCCCTATCAAAATTTTGATAGAGCTGATCTAGGTAATTTCTTACGTGCAAATAATAATTATGTGGTGGACCTCCATCATGATAATTTTTGTTTTATTTTGTTACATTTTGTTACCAGCTAAAAATAAAATATTTGAAAGTATGAAGTATGTCTAATTATAAAATAGAACGTAATTATGAAAATATTCCATGGCTTACTATGTGAAAATTAAAAAAAAATCGGAAAATTAGCCATAGCTCTTATTTTTTATAATAACTATGCCGAGTATTATATCTTTGGAAAACTAAAAAAATGGCAGATTTGATAAGGTCACAGCCAACTATGATTTACATTTAAAAAAACAAAAGTTTAAGTCATATCTCAAAAATCACAAACAACATAAAAAATTAGATTAGATTATCTTATTAAGCTCAAAATTATCTACAATATTTGTCTCTACAGTTTTTCTGTATAATCAAAAATGGCCGAACTACAGAGATCTGATTAAAAATCCAAAAGGGGCATTAGATTGAGCATTCAAAACTGCATTTCTTTCCCCATTTAACCTTTGTTCTAGCTCTGCTAGTTTCCGAGATCCGCATAGTGGGCATCGAAAAAAACTCACCCTGTATATAACATAAAGGTAAAATTATTAGATATACACAACAGTTTTTCTGTACAATCAGAAATAACGGAGCTACAGAGATCTGATGAAATAGCAAAAAATCACTCTTTTCAAAATATCTAGTGACTCATGAACTTTTTTAAAAATCCAAAAGGGGAATTACATTGAGCATTCAAAATCGCAATTATTCCCCCATTTAACCTTTGTTCTAGCTTTGCTAGTTTCCGAGATCCTCTTAGTGGTCATCGAAAAAAACTCACCCTGTATATTGCCAAACGCAAACGCTTGACCTTTATTGGCATGTTACATGTTATTACAATCATCGAAGCAGTACAATCGGCCAGCACAATTATTTATTTTTCATTTTTTCGGGCGCCGGGTGTATTAATTAATTTTATATATTACACCATCATGGGGGGGGGGGTTTGAACCCCCTAACCCCCCCCCCCCTTATATACGGCCCGACTTCGAAGAGTAGTACAAAATTAAATAGAATGTATAGACTATATTTACAATTTATAAATACCTACTTCGACTAATAAATATTTAAATTTCTTAGATAATTCTGCTAGGTACCTTTTGGAAACATTCAGGAGAAGAAGACTTTAAATATTATGTCAAAGTAAACTAATTCTCCATGAATGTAAACCACTAAGAAATTTATTTCCAAAATAATTTTATACCTATTCCATATACCTACTTTCTATGTAGTTATCTGCCTCAATGTTTTAATTAATGATAAAAAAAAAACAAATGCATGGGTATATAAGAAGTTTGGCAGCTTCCAAATATTCATTTGAAATAATGAAATAATTAAATGTTCACAATTTCATTATAAACTTGTTTACTATTGTGACAACTAGTCACTTTGTGCGTGACCTTGGATAATTGAAAAAAAAAAAAGATTTGAAATTTGTTGCCACTGTATACAATACGCCATTGAATATAAGAAATACCCCTATAGGCTCAATGCTAAACTAGTCTATGGGCCATGCCAACAATGAACAACAACAAAGAACAACGCAGTGTAGACCCAAGGCTAGCACTGTTCCCATGGAGACGATGGCCCATATATTAGTTCGCATAGTCCCGTCGGGGCGTTGGCATCTTAAAAATTCAGTCGCGTATAGCTTCAAATTCCACTAGTGCACAATGCAATGCCAAATTGCATATTTCTTTGTCAAAGCCGCCCATTGTAAAACTGTCAGCTATGATAGAACATTTTGTGCTATTCTCTAAATAAAAGGAATAAATGAGCCTTTTTGCTATAGGAGCTTGAACACCAGTTTGGCTTTATTTGATTTTTAGGTATCAAACAATTTATAGAAAGTTTTTTATTTCACAAAAAGAGAGGAAATTTAAATGAATTTGTGAGAACCTTCTCAAAAATATATGAATTTGTGAGAACATTCTCAAAAATATCTGCTTAAATGACAACCCTGCCTGGAAATTAGAAAAGAGAACAGCATACATGGATATGTTAATTCTCCCAAATATGCCAGTATCCTAGGGTACCTACTAACATAATAGCGGTTATAGAAATTAATCTAGGTACACTGAATTTGTTTTCCATTTATCTATTTATGAATTGCACTAAGTCACGCCTGCTCTTTGAATTGGCATTACACCTTGTCTCTGGTCAGTTGATGCTTCCCCTATGGTTCATGTACCCATTGAATGCGCCTGTACCGAGCATCTTCTCGATGGCAGCACGTCTTAATCGTGTACAAGTGATGAGCAGTGCTCCGCCCAAAAGGCACATTGCTCCGCCACCAAGAGCCAATAATGCAGAGAACCACCCTGTCTTTAGGCACACACTATTGGCATCGGAACTTGGGCCTGCAAGTGAAAAAAACATTGGATTTTCGATTTTTGCGAGTTCTATAGTAAGGCGGATTTGCATAACTTATGAAAATAAATTAACTTTAAAACGTAGTTTAAAACCACAGTCATCAAAGTGTTTCTTTTTATATTCACATTTTTTACTTAAAAAAAATATATTCCTATACTAAAATCGAGCAATCCAGGCTGTAGGCTATAAAATTTCACCCGACTGGGCAACTTACAGGGACGTACTCGATTGCAAAAGTGTAGTTATTCGGTTTTATCTTGTTGTTTTCAGCTATTTAGAGACTGTCACAAATAATTTTATCGAAGTTTTGAACTATTTTAATTAAGCCAATAATTATTTTCCGAAATATTTTGATGTAAACAATTGTAAAAATAAAATTAAATAAAGGTCGTGCCTTAGTGCAGCCCTGGCGAATATTTCAACGCACGTGCTCTTGTTTACGCCAGGCGTAAGAGTTGCTCGATTTTAGTATAAGCACAGACTAACGAGTAATAAGCTATTTATTCTGTGGTATAAGTAATTTTTCTCATATTTTTCAAATCTGCTTTCAGAAAAACAGTTAGTTGAACATAAAATAAAAAAAGTTACAGGGGTTAGGTATGCTTTTATTAAAATAACACTACTACAATAACATATTTTATGAGGACAAAATATACAATGTGTTGTTATAATGAAAATTCAAAAAGATTGTAGTTATTATAATAAAAACACACCTAACCCCTGTAATTCTATTATTAATAATGTGAATATAGGGTGTCTGTTGCTGGAGGGCCACTCAAAAATATCTCTACAAATATCTATTTTCCTGAGAACTATATTTAAAAGAAAAAAAATACCTTTTCTTGAAATCGGCATTAAAATGTCCCAAAATCGTCATTAAAAGCACAGAAATCGTACAATAATGTAGCCCATTATTGTACGATTTTTTCAATAAGTAGGCCTTGGCGAGATGTAAACATCAAACGTCAGACGCGGAGAAATCGCCCGTCAAAAGTAACCAAATATTCAAAACCCGGCCGATAAAGTCCCATTTAACTTTTCGTACACATTGCGAAATTGTTTCCTATAGAAGCGCAATCCTTCAGTCTACATATTTTAGTAAATTTGAATATCAATAGATTTCTTGTGTAGGCTGCACAAGAAGCAGCAGTTTGGTTTTTCTGTTCGAAGGTGCCGTACGTCATTATACTTGTCGTAGGTAGAGCGATCAGTAAAGTCAAGCAACGCCGCGCGTATTCGGTTCGTGGACGGGTGATCCCTTATTATTATTTTCTTGCCTAATAAAACATTTTTTTCCGATTAAAAAAAAATAATATGTACCTCGGCACTGAAGTTCTTTTTGTGACTCATGTGGTTTATTTGCCTTGGCCAGAGGCCTCAGCAACTAAACTCCACATGATTGATAAAAAGTTGAACTTCAGTGCCTTGGTACATAAATAACTATTTTGATAAGCTAGCTTTATGTAAAAGCATATTTTCCGAGATATTTGTGAAAAACCCGAAAACTATCGAAACTTTTTTGAATTGGTTTCAAGAATTAATAAAAAAATACTAATTAAATTTGTGGGCAAAACTGATTGCTTTAAGCTTAGTTTATTAGAATTTGGAAAATGCCACGGTTTAGTGGGTGCTCTCTTAGCACATTCCCAAAAAATGTGTTCACTTTATTGTAGTGGGCTGGTAGCTTTGAATCCTGTGTTTCATGTTTTCAGCATTTTTTTACAACATACTACATTGCAAAAATCTTGGAAATTCCTCGCCAGGTAAGTATCTGTAACTTGCACATTTGAAAAATTTTCTGGTATGCCGGCAATAAATTTAGTAACTTTTAACTGCTAAGAGGGCACCCATATAAACTGGTATTTTTTCAAATTCTGATAAAGTAGGCTTAAAGAAATTAGTTTTGCCTAGAAATACCACTAAGAAAATTTTTACCCTTAAACAAAAAAGTTGAAGCCAAAGTTATGGAAATTTTCGGGTTTTTCAAAAATATCTCAGAGAGTAGGCCTTGATTCTCGAATATATGTTTTTACACAAAGTTAGCCCAAGCAATGTTTTCTTTCAAATAAAGTTCTCAGAAAAATGTAGTTTGGCCTTCCTTCAATAGACAGACTCCCTGCATAAAGAAATAAGAGGGGAGGACGTTAACCTTGATGAGTCTCCCTGTAGCTACGTACTTTAATTTAATCGAGTTTTAAACTAGTTGATTCCCACCGAGATTCCCACCTTAGAACATGCCACAGATGTGTCAATCAGAAGAGGCATTGCATTTATAATAATAATAATAATAATAAAATGATTTATTGTGTAATATATAAGTGCAATAGAAATATAGAAATGTTTACACAAAATATATAAATTCAATAGTAGGAGAGAAATGTTATACAAATTACAAGATATTACACAAGAGGTAGGAGATTTGGCGCTAGCCACTCTTCCACTCCACCCTGAAGCCATAAATACAAATATATTCTCACAACAACAATACAAGAGCAAGGACACATGTCACAATGGAATTTAAAACAAATCAAAATTTAAAACAGGTTAAAAGTCAAAATTTAAAACACGTTAAAAGCAAAACAAAGTCAAGAGTCAAGACAATCAGAACTCAAGAGCTACAATTCAATCAAGTATACAAACGAACTTGCAACTGCCGCTTAAATGGTCGAATAGGTAATTCCAGAATGTCAAGCACGTTGTTTAGCAAAGAGGGTGCTTTATAAGAAAAGCTACCCTCAAATTTAGACGTAGCATGTTGTGGTACAGTAAAAGAATTCACCCTTACATCAATATTATGGATCTGAGATCTTCTTGAAAGCAAATCAGATAAATATGGAGGCACTCTCTGGGTGTACACTTTATATAATAACATGGTATACAAATATTCTAATCTTAGATATAATTTAGGTTCATTTAGCTGGATTAAATACGGTGTTATGTGTTCCCTGTAAGACAATCTACCAACAAACCTGATGCAAGCATTCTGAATTCTCTGAATTTTCAATTGATTATAATTCGGTAGAAAGTGAAAATATACCTGACTGCAATAATCAATGTGCGGATAAACCAGTGCTTTAACTAAACGTAACTTTGTAGATACGTCCAATAGATCTCTTAAGCTGTAGATGGCTCTTAACTTAAACATACAAACCTTATAGACTTGATTACAGTGATCACCAAAGTTTAATCCTCTGTCCAAAACAACGCCGAGACTCTTAGCCGAGTCCACCCATCGAACGCTAACATCCTCGACAATCACATCATAATTTGCGCGAATAAAAGTACTCAGTCGCTCATTGCCAATGCAGAGTGCAACTGTTTTCTGCGGGTTAACTCTGAGGCCATGATTGTCACACCATAATGTAAAAGAGCGTAAATCATTATTCACCGCAACCATAGTGTCCTCCGCTCGATCCATAGAACAATCCAGATACAGCTGGACATCGTCCGCATACAGGTGAACTCGGCATAGTTCCACGGCATTTGGCAAATCAAATGTGTACAGGGAGAAGAGAATCGGCCCAAAGACGCTGCCCTGTGGCACACCACTGCCAGTTTCCCCAAAATCTGACATTAAAGAATTATTAATTTTTACTCTTTGTAAACGACCACAGAGATAATCCCTGAACCAAACTAGAGCAGCATCATCAAATCCAATATAACTCAACTTTGCCAACATCAATTCAAAATTTACCAAGTCAAATGCTTTACTTTGATCCAACAGCACTAAGACAGTACACTTCGACTCATCCGAGGCACAAGCGATATCATCTACAACCTTGAGTAGAGCCGTCGTAGTACCATGGTGTGGCCGAAATCCCGACTGCACAGAAGGCAATATATTATTTGCATCTAAAAAAACGGCAACCTGTTTAGATACTATACGTTCTAACAACTTGGACATGGCCGGTAAGATACTGATGGGTCTTAAATCATTACATGACGTTGGACAAGAAACCTTAGGGAGGGGAACAATATTTGCAGACTTCCAAATGCGTGGAAAGATACCACTCTCAATAGAATCATTAAATATGTTTTGAACCACCTCTATACAGTAAGAAATAACGAAGTGTAACATTATAACATTAATATTGTCAGTGCCATAGGCCTCAGACGTTATCGACTTTAAAGACTCATATATCTCCGCCTCGGTCACTGGATTTAAAGTGAACACGGCGTTGTTATTTAACTTATTGCTCTTATAAAAATTTAGCGTGTCAACATTAATACTTGTGCGACCAGCAACATTAAGAAAGAAGTCATTAATTTCGTCAGGTTGTCTAAGTTCCTCAGGCAAATCAGTGGTGTGACTGTGTTTTGTTGGCACACCCCATTGAGAAAAATTACGCCACAGTTTTTTGTTGTTGTTCTTGCTTCTTTCCAAAGTTGTTTTGATGTATGCTTTCTTTTCACGTTTAATTGCGGATCTAATATAATTTCTTAAATCGACGTAATACTGTCTAGCTGCAGGAGTTCTATGTTTAAGGTAACTACTATATGCCTTATTTTTTAAACCAATCATCTTTCTAATATTATACGTAATGTATGGCTTATTGAGACGCTTAGTTGTTATAACTCGCATGGGGGCATGTTCATCAAACAGAGAAATAATTGTGTTATTCAAACATTCGGTTTTAAGATTTATGTCGTCTATAGCACAAATGCTGTCCCATGGAATTGAGGATGCATCACCAGAAAACCGGGCAAAGTCGAAATTATTAAAATCTCTATAGATAATATTTTTCTTATGATCGTCCTTCAGACTATTAAAAACCAGAGAACAAGTAACAAGCATGTGATCAGTATTGCAATGCAAGTCGATGGTGTCAGAGTGGCCCAATACTAAATGTCCACTTATGCATATTACATCAATAAGTGATTCGCTTGTCTCCGTAATTCGAGTTGGATTATTTACAACTTGTATCAGATCAAAACCATTCAAAACAGAAACAAACTTATCAACATTTGGATTTACATTCAAAAAATTAATATTTATATCTCCCAACAGCACAATTGATTGAGTTTCAAGATAAATAAGTTCCAAAGGTTCCACAAGTTCATCAACACAATTTACACTCGTACCAGGGGGCCTGTAAACTACACCAACACCAATCTTCGAATCATTTACATGTAGAATTACCCAAAGCTGTTCCAATCCACCATCACTGACACGAGAGTAAATAGTTTTAATCCTGTATATATTCTTAATGTAGACTGCGACACCACCACCCCTGGACGGCCTGTCCAATCTGGTCAGATTGTAGTCAGAGATACTTATAAAATTGCTAGGATAATCACTACTCAGCCAAGTCTCAGTAACTGCAACAACATCAAAGTTGTGATCCAAAACAAGGTCTTTAAATGCACCGAAATCTGGCAACAGTGAACGGATGTTTACATGACCAAACTCAATCTCGAGTTTTTTGGCCTGGACTTTGCAACTGCTGGCACACCATTCTCATACTTAATGTAAATGTCCTGTTCCCCATTGTCTTTTCTAGAGACAAGTTCATCTAGAATCTTTTTATAATAGTCGCGCTGCATTTTGGTTTGGTCTGTCGTTATTGAAACATTCTTATGGTGATTTTTTAGATTTTTCTTATTTTTTAAAATAGTGAATAGATCGTCTAGAAGTCAAGGTTACCCGTAGAGGAGCAGGTCTGTTGTTTATGATGTTTGTTTATGATTATTCTTACCTGTTACATTGACACTTCTATCATCTTCCGCTTCCCCTTCTTGCAACACCCTCAGAGATTGGAACAAGTTCACGTTTTCTGAGAGCGATACATTGGGGGTTGGCGTTGACAAGCTCGATGTCGTAGTAGGTCCTTCTAAAGACCTTTTCTTTACATTCTTTACATTTCTCCAGTGGCATGGCTGACTCTGGAAACAAAAAATAATATTTAATTCGTACATTTTTGCCACCGAAATTATCGCCAAGTTTATTTCAACTGTTTCGAAAAATAACCAAGTAGGTTATGGAAAATAAACTTTATAAGTTTAGACTACGATGGACAGGGTGTCTCAAATAAAATGTTAAGTCCGATTAATTCCTTAATTTTTTATATAAAGACCAATTAACAACCAGAGTAATTCAGATGTTTTGAAAATACTAATCTAGCTTCAGAAGTGACATATTGTCTATTACAGTTCTTTTGTATGGGGAGATTTAAATGATACTCTCGTTGAAGTTTCGAATGTGCGTGTCTTTTTTTATATTTCTGTCAACAACCGGTGTGCTCCCGAACCTCTCCCTGGCAACATCGTAACAATAAAAAATAACCCCAGGAAGTGAGCCGGGGTCAAAGAAGTTAATTCTTGTGGATTTGAGGAAATGGGACAGAGGTGTCTGGAGTTTAGGCCTACTTCTACATGAACGAGCAACGTGTTGAGTTCCTCAATCGAAAGATGGGTTTCCCAAAACCTTCTTTAAATGCCCTTTACATGACTTAATTCTGGATTCCCAAAGACCTCCCAAGTGTGGGGAATAAGGAGGAATGAGTTGCCAATCAATCCCTTCCTGAGAAAAATGAATCGTTAGCTCTGTACCTGATTTGTTCAAAAATTATCGGAAAATATTCGCGATGTTTTTCCACGAGGTGGTGCAAACCTTTTTAATGCTATAATGAATGTGTCCTTTATTAACTCGGAAATAAGCTCTAGATGTACGGCTTTGGTTCTAAAACACACAAATAGGCCTATGTAAATTTTTTTGCATTTTTTCACCGTGGCCCTTTCGGTCCTTGCCTTACAATGGACCCGCGTAATCAATGCCTGTTGTGAAAAAAGGTTGCAAAATCGTGACACAGGTAACACCCATTATAGGTTGGATTGTTTTTGGATTAGTCCGATAAGAAGAAATGCACTGCCTGACAACCCTGTTGGCCAAATTTCTCCCCAGTATTGGCCAATATATCTCCCATTGAGGACCTGCATGCAATAATTGTATATGCTCGTTTTCAAAAATCAGTAACGTTAGGTGATGCTTTGCACATATTAATATAGGGTGCTTTTTATTTTCCGAAAAATCAGAATTTTGGAGACGTCCACTTACTCTTAAAACGCCACTAATGTCTAAAAACGAGTTTAACTTTAAAATTCAACTTTTCATAAACAAAAATCTGCCTTTGTTTAAATCTGCTACTTGCTGTAAGAAAAGTCTCTTGTTGATGAGTAATTTTAATTAATGTAATAAGCACGATATCTAATTCGCGCATAATAAGTGGCCCAGAACTTTTTTGTTCTGATTGGCAATTAGCCTTAAATGTTAAAATCCAAGCAGATTACCCTTTGAATTCTTAAAAGTTTGGCATATCTCTGAAAATGGAAAAAGGTTAAAATATATTGGGAAAAGAATGCCCGAGTGACCTTTTTTTGTTGTGAAATTTTTGGTTTCGGCCAGCTTTCTTGATTATGGGTGAGCCAAGTTGGCCTGTGGCATGCCATACTAAATTTGCCAGCTCTGACGGCTTTACCCGACGTGACAAGAAATCGGTTCTCCTTTCCCTTACAATGAAAACACTTGTCTACATTAGCAATTTCTTGGATTTCCATTGATTATCTATGTACTGGTACTAATATTGATTGATTGATATCACTAAATAGCCCTTCAGATTACCTTTTCAATGATACCGTTTAAGGAAAACCGGGAAAATAAGGAAAAGTCTGTTATAACTATTTGGGATGAAACAAATTATCTCTGGTTGTACTTATCATAACTGTGTGCAGTTGTGTTAAAACGCAAAGATGAAGTCATGGCCTGCTAGATAAGCTATAACGTTAAATATCATTGAAAAGGTAATTTTAATATGATTTTTGTATATCCAATACTTGGTTTCTTTTGTAATTTGCGAATTGAAAAACCGGAAGTAATAATCACATTGTAACTGAGCAAATTTTAGTATTTTTGGTACCTAATATCAAAAATGAAAAATGCAATCAAACAATATTTTTTATTTTTTGAAACAATTTTTTCCCTTAACTTTTCGAACTAGATTCTAATTCGCCTGAGAAAACTGGTTTTTAGTTGGTCTCTTCATCTCAAAAGATAAGGAAATGGGACTTAACAACCTGTACTTACCAATCTGATTTTTAATTGTAATTACTTACATCATAATAAATACGTAATTTGTTCAAGAAGAAATTAAGAATCTCATACCTACATATTTATCTCACAATAAGGTAAGGTAAATTCTATTTTTCTAAAAATACAAATACAACTTTCCGATTTTCTAAATATGTAAATAGTTTAATTTGCAGTTTAGAACTTCTAGGAATTATCGTGGTGGAATAACAGAAAACTGTATTTCAAAAAGTAGTAGTTCAATCTAGACATACCTAGGTAAGTACCTATTTACTTACCAAATTTTCAATTAGTGTACATTCTACTCAATTTTATTGTCATTTTTTTATTCCTTGAAAAAAATCAATCTCGGCTTCTTGTTTCAAAAGCAACTATTTTAAATTACCACTTGTTGTATATTTTATGAAAGGAGGAGTATTAGAATAGAAAAAAAATCAAAATAATCCAGCGTCAAGTAATTAAAAATTTATATCTATTTATAAAAATATACGAATTTTTTAAATATTAGTTTCTAATCCAATAGATCTAGATCTCCGACTTATAATACCAAAATTATTGTTTATATTTGCGAAGATAATGTTTGCTCAGTCAATCTGTTTTAATATTTTCACTTACTGGACACCGCCCATGACACATTCTAACATCACACTCTATGTAAAGTGCTGGAGATCCTGTAAACCTGAAGGTCTTCATGTAAGCAAATACTTGAGTTTCATAGACTCCAGATTCTGACCAAGAGCCACGAAACCGGGAGATCAGTTTGTCATCAACAGGGCACCTGAAATATAAATAATAATAAGAGAATTTGTGATTTATAAAATATGTTGGTCAGTTAATGTTAAAGATTTGGAAAAGATAATCCTATAGTGTCATTGATCAATTGGGTTAACTTACCCGTACTCGTCGATTAGTTGAATTTTTTTCGTTGCTCCATTGTGTGCATAACAATCATTCACAACAATATCAAATCCATCTGAAAGACGAAAAGTTATTTAGTTACCTAGTGAGATTTCTACAAAGATAAGAAATATATGATTTCTCTGACTGGAAAAATAAACCATACTAAATTTTAGAAGTATATAGGTACATTCATCTAGAGATAGGTCTGCATTAAAAGATTTAGGTAACCTAACTTAATACTAATATATAAGTAAATCAAAATATCTCACCATATTTGCTTCTCATGTAAATAATCAGTGTTAGGGGATCCCCAACTCTGACTGGCCCAGTAACTCGATTTCCAGTAGTACCATAACCATATCGGATCTCCATGTAGCATTCTGGTGGCGTAAGTGTGAATACAACAGGATTACCTGTTGCAACCCTAAATAAAACAGTAATTTTAATAATGGACTTGAATCTACGCAAACATTTAAAAACAAAGTTTTCATAAAAGGTAAAATAAAAATGAAATTATACCCTTTATTCTACAAACATATCCTTTGAATAGAAACTTGACATTAGTGTTATTTTCAATGAAGAACGAAAAAAGTGCTCTTCTTGAACTTCGATAGCAAGTACCGTTTTCAAATAAAATCGTTTTGAATTTTATTTGCAATGTTCCCTACAGTGGCGCACCCGGAGGGGGGGGGGGGGCAGGGGGCCTCGCCCCCCAGACCTTTATTCATATTTAAGTTTTTGTTGATATAAAGTTTAAGTTTTTGTTTTTAATCACTGACTGGCTAATGCCTGAGATGTTTTTAATTTTTGTTATTTTGCAATATACCTGCCTTATAATTTTTTTTATTTTAATCATAAAGTATTTTTTATGTAATGTCAAATTTTTAAAGTTACCCCCTCCCATCATATTTTCTGCGCCACTGTGCCCTGAAAATGCGTATTAACAATTATTTTTAGCCTGCCATAATTTACCAGCGCGTTCTGCGACCGAAAAAAAAGTTCATATAAACATGGCCAAAAAATAATGCCCCCTAAGGGGACTATTATAGCCCCCGAAATACTCACTTTGGCAAACTGTTTTTCTAAATATTTCCAGAACGGGCGAAGATAACATTCTGAAATTTGGTATGTACCTAATATACCTATGAGATTTGACATTTACCGGGGTAGAGATAATTTGACGTTCATAGAGTTAAAAATACCCCCATTTTTTTGTCCGCTTTTTCAATATTTCTTCTCCGAGGTATCTCACATACCAAATTTCAGAATTTTATCTTTGCACGTTCTGGAAATATTTAAAAAAAAGTTTGCCAATGTGTCCATTTCGTGGGCATTTTGAGGCCATGTTTAGATATAGGATTTTTTTTAATTTTTTGGGTCGCAGAATACGAGTAAAAAATTAAGATGGCTGATCATTGCATATTACCTGTTTTATTTTCTTCTAAGTGAGTAGTTAAGTAAAGCGGATCCTGGCTCAAAGATGGCCGCCATATGTGAGCCAGCTTCCGCATAAGGGTTTTGAGCCTGAGCCAGGATCCGCATAGGGTTTTCGGGGATAAAATCTAGCGGTGGGGGGGATTTGTGTGGGGGGATCCCCTCCACTTTTTTTAGTATATATTTCGATGGTTGATTGGTAAAGTAGTACACAGTTCTCACTTTTAACTTAACTAAATAAGATTAAAAGTATGGCATCGTTTGTGACCCATTTAAATAACAGTTTGTTCCTGAAGAAATTCATTAGGGTCCAAGATTTGGAAGTCAACCGAAAGTTTGAGGTACATGCATTTACGAAAATAAACACCAAGTTCGGCGAGAAGATATCCTTGGAATTCGACGATTTCAAAACAATTTTACCGCAAAGGTTCACGGTAGAATTTACAGAAGAACGAATTGAGCAAGTAAACAACGACATTTTCAACGGGCGAAAGTATTATCTTATTAGTTATGGACCTGTCGGGAAAACAACTAATATTCAATTTTCCGTCCAAGAACCGGAACAGCTATAAAAATACTTTGGAGTCTCACATTCGAAAATTACAGAAACTAAAATATGAAATTGATATATATGAAATTAATAAGAACTTTAAACAATTAAAAATAAAATATATATAGCATAAGAGATGTTTCATTTCTTCTACCCATAGTAAATTAATAAAATAACAAACTACCCAGCAGGTGTACAACAAAGTAATAGTATAAAAAAAGTGCAAAACTGAAACTTAAATTAAAACCAAACACAATTTTTTCTTGCAGCTTGATGTAGCTCCAAACAAAAAATAATAATGCCTAATGATAACAATTCTAACAAAAATAATAATTTCTGTGCCCTCTAAGGAAGTCCATACATAGTCCCCATGCAAATTCCCCATGTAAAGTCCCCATTTTAAGTCCCACTTAAGCCGCCCACTTCCATTTTAAGTCCCACTTAAGCCGCCCACTTTAGACGCCAACTTTCGACGCCAACTTTCGACGCCAACGTCTCAGTTGGATGCAGTACTTTTATAAGGATCTACTAAGTAGGAGGAAGCTTTTCAGTTCCCACCTACAATTCTATAAACAGCCAATCCAGCGCAGATAGTGACTCGAACCATTTTTGGCATAATTCCAGAGAAAGTTAACCCTTTCAGAGTTTTACACCCGACTGTTCAAATTAGTTACACCTTCACCTGGTTTTAGTACCTTGAATCTTTTTGTGCCGAGTCAACAAAAATGCAGACAAGTTTGCCCCCTTTTACTTTTATAGCAGGCTGTTCACATTCTTTAGACTTTCACCTGTTTCTAAATCTTCTTGCGCGACCCTTCCTTCAAGGGATAATCTTACATAACAATGATCCACTTTTAAATGTTTTTTGTCAGACTTTTTTTTATAGTCCTGTAAATGGCATGTTATAAAAATTTACTGCCTGGTAGTTTTATAGCAGACTGTTCAAATTATTTAGATTTTCACCTGCTTGTAAATCTTCTCGTGCGACCCTACCTGAGATTTTAATAAAAAAAGGCTTTCAATGTTAAAACTTAAATGAGAATATTTTGCTGTTATTGTTATTTTGATAAAAAAAAACTGTGTACATTATTAATATTCCACTTAAAATTCCTCGATAAAAATATTGCTTTAAAGTGGGTTAGTAAGGAATAGGTAAACAAAACTAAACAAGAAACCAGTATATAAATAAAACAAACTAAAATTAATTAATGTTTTGTTTTATTAAAATAATTCATATATTTTGTTACAATAAACTTATATACAAATATTAGCACTGTCGTTGTCTGCGTAGACGGTCGAACCAGCCTTCATAATATGCATAATTATAAGTCGTTCGATTTCGTATTATGTCCTCATTATTCGCAAATCGAAAATACCCTGCCACATAGCCAGATTCGTATTCGATTTGACGCTGATGATTAAACCACCCTGCGTAGTACGCCTTATTATATGCAATGATATCAGATTTAGCCATGTAAATGTCATTAGCGTTCGCAAAACACTGACCGTATCTGATCCATCCATCTTGATATCCTGCACCATATTGAACTTTATCCATTTTCACGTCACCCTCCAGAAAACGCCTATTCTTACCAGCCTGATGATCAAACCATCCCGCGTATAAACCTTCATTATAGTGCCTCACATGAGTGTCCCTTAATCGCCTAATTGGATTTGCGTTTTCTTCCGTTTTCCACTGACCATACGAACTCCATCCTGCACTGTATCCATCATCTGTCACTTTTCTCTTATTCTGAGAATACATCTCAACGAGTGTTATAAACTTTTGCCACAATTATCTAGCTGAAGCAATATTTAATTCTTTGTATTGAATTGAATTTAGTGAATTTTGTTAAGGATGTGGCTGCCTTTTATATTTAACGTAAGCATTGCCTATCCCCACTCAACAGCGTTGTCGTCTAATTAGAAAATAGAGCAATTTGAAGTAGAAAATTTTTTGGCAACGCCGAAGGGGTGGAGTTACCCCCACTCCCACCAGAGCAAAGTTAACGCCTAAATTAAAAAGTAGCAACGTTGAGAGCCATCCCCACCAACGCATTCATTTTAAAATCTACAAAAGGGTGTAGAAATTCAGCAAAAGCATCAGTTTTCTAAATTTTGTTGAATTGTGTTCGAGTTTTGTCGTGTGTTATTTTTAAATTTATTACTTTGCTTATAATTATGAGTGTGTTCCAAACTAAGGCGATTGTCCACTACAATGCTGTTGTGAGGGTAAGTCAAAACTTATTTTTTTATAATTATTAAATACGTTATTTCAATTTGCTTCGAGAAACTATTTTGCTTTTTCGCATCAGAAAATTTTTGCCAACTTTTTTCTTGTTAGCCGCAAGTTGGAGATTTTCTTATGCGAAAAATATTTTTTTATTTGCGATATACTAACATTCAATAATTATTATAGTCACCATCTGCTTATAATCTCATCGAGACGCTTGCGGCAGAGGGGTCAGTTGAAAATTCATCTGAAGAAAACAATGTTGATCATGTAAGTAGACATGTTTATGAATTCTAACAAATAATAAATGTTTATCTTATACTTATAGTATTCCGAAGTGGACGATGAAAGCATTAGAAGCGCAACATCGTTTGCTGTGTCGCAGATCGAGCGTGAGCTGGCACATGAACAATCGGTATATGTACAGCCTGCACAACCTGCCGAATCGGCACATGTGCAGCCTGCGCAATTGACATATGTACAGCCTGAACAACCCGCACCTGAATATGAGCAACCCGCGCAACCTGCAGGGCATGCGTCGCCTGCTCAGTCTGAGCAAACCCACCGGCAGAACGTCTCCAGTCCTGTGAGGACTGTTGGGAAAAATATGGAGACGTTGAGAGCGGTTTATAACAGGGGGCGCCGCACAAACAGGTTTCCGGATGACAGCTTCGATTTTGAAGATCCAACAGCTGGAGGACGTCACAATTTGGAACTTAATAAAGTGCTGGAAGATAATGTTGTCGTCTTACAGCTTCAAAGTAATAAGCTGGCCAAAAACAAGGCTGGTTTAAAAAATAAAATAGATAGGTTAGATAAATTAAGAAAAATTTTAGTAAATAGGATTAGTATAATAGAAATAGATGAAGCGCGTGTGAATAAAATATTAACTAGTTATAAGTAAGCATAAGTTGAATCATATATATATATAATATTACACATAGTTTTAAACCAACGCTTTGTTATTCATTTCTCACCCAATACCATTATAAACAGCAAGCAATAAAATTTTATTACGTGCAATACAGAGTCGCTCGGTAGCTAAATACAAAAGTAATATTTTTCTCCTAAGCAGACCATACTTTAGCATAAGCGTACGTGCACACTTCCGGCTGAGGGAGATGTAAGAAAGGTAAAAAATATAGTCAGGGGATTTTACATAGCGATCGTCCTCGCTCGAACTCGCACGGACAAGCGGTAGCAAGCGGATACCTAAAATCCCAGAACATTTGTAGTATCAAACTGTAGTTTTTAAGTAAATATTTTATTAAACATTTATTTTCTTATATTCGAGAATTTAATTTAAATAATAATAATAAAACAATTATCCAATAATACATTTCATTTACAATAATACCAATGGTCTAGTTTTTGCACCTGTTTTACATATTAAGCATGTATCTTGCCGAAAAGCTATGCTTTAGCATAACCGTACGTGCACACTTCCGGCTGAGCGATGTAAGAAAGGTAAAAAATACAGCCAGGGGATTTTACATAGCGATCATCCTCGCACGGACAAGCAGTAGCATGCGACTACCTAAAATCCCAGAACATTTGTAGGTATCAAACTGTAGTTTTTAATTAAATATTTTATTTCACGTTTATTTTCTTATAGTCAGGAATTTAATTTAAATAATAATAATAAAAACAGAATTATCCAATAATACATTTTATTTACAATAATACATTTTATTTACAATAATGGTATAATTTTTGCACCTGCTTTACACATCAAGCAGGTGTCTTGCCGAAAAGCTATGTAAAGCTTTTCTTTACAGGCACTACACCGCATGAATCTTTGCAAAGGCATTTCTGTCAAAGAAAAATGTAAAGTTTCATGCCGATGCTTCGCATTGTCGGTGAAACCATTCAGGGAAACCTCTGTAAAATCTACCACATACGCACGGTAACAATTTAGGCACAAACGCGCCCTTTCTGTTACCTTTACATATGCGGCAGATACACAGAGGCCCCCCACTGTCCAGTTATTATAACCCTCGCTCGGGTTAATGGGTACACTTTTCGCCACGACGGAGTCATCGCGGCCAACGTCTACCCCTTCATCTTCGTCACTAGCATCATCGTCGTCAATGTCGTCGATGTCTCTTCTCAATTCTGCAGGCACCGTTTTCTCAATCTCTTCTTTTTCTTCTAACGCAAGTTGGTATAGGGAATTATTTATGGAGGCAGCCATTGTTATTAAATTTAATTTGTTTGGAGAAAAACTGTAACTGATGTCTATTGAGATATCTCCAGAGTTTTTATAGTCTAAAACATCAACCTGTACGAGATGTCTAGGAGGGGATCCTAGTGTTTTATGTCCTATTTAAATATATGCTATAAAAAGTGATACATTTTTTTAAATTTTAATTCATCCATTTCAGAAAACTGTATTTTTTGCTGTTTTTTATTTTGAAATAAATGGAACAACTAATCTGCATATTTGAGTTATTCCAAATTTCATAAAGATTGCAACTACTGATTTTCTTTTATGAATTGACGTGTAATCAATACAATGAAAATATTAGATTTTTAATACAGGTCGTGCCCTCTATTTCTGTAGGGAAACAACTACAGTCGTGCTTCAAAAGTACTACCAATTGATCGATATTTCGCCGAATACTTTACCCTTGCAACAGGTATGCGCAAGGGGGTTCGAAAGATACCGCTGGGTGGTTCGAAGGCCCCGCCGTCGAGGGCGCGCTATGAGTCTCAGGAACGCGGCGGCTGTCACAAAGAGAGAGATGGGAGATATGGAACTGAAAATTTGGAGCACTCCAAAGGCAAATGATCTAAAGGCAAAGGCAAATGATCTAAAGGCAAAGGCAAATGATTCAAAGGCAAAGGCAAATGATTCGAAAGCAAAGGCAAATGATCCAAAGGCAAAGGCAAATGATCGGAAGGCAAAGGTAAATGATCCGAAGGCAAGTGATCCGAAGGCAAATGATCCAAAGGCAAAGGCAAATGATTCAAAGGCAAAGGCAAATGATTCGAAGGCAAAGGCAAATGATCCAAAGGCAAAGGCAAATGATCGGAAGGCAAAGGTAAATGATCCGAAGGCAAGTGATCCGAAGGCAAATGATCCAAAGGCAAAGGCAAATGATTCAAAGGCAAAGGCAAATGATTCGAAGGCAAAGGCAAATGATCCAAAGGCAAAGGCAAATGATCGGAAGGCAAAGGTAAATGATCCGAAGGCAAGTGATCCGAAGGCAAATGATCCAAAGGCAAAGGCAAATGATTCAAAGGCAAAGGCAAATGATTCGAAGGCAAAGGCAAATGATCCAAAGGCAAAGGCAAATGATCGGAAGGCAAAGGTAAATGATCCGAAGGCAAGTGATCCGAAGGCAAATGATCCAAAGGCAAAGGCAAATGATTCAAAGGCAAAGGCAAATGATTCGAAGGCAAAGGCAAATGATCCAAAGGCAAAGGCAAATGATCGGAAGGCAAAGGTAAATGATCCGAAGGCAAGTGATCCGAAGGCAAATGATCCAAAGGCAAAGGCAAATGATTCAAAGGCAAAGGCAAATGATTCGAAGGCAAAGGCAAATGATCCAAAGGCAAAGGCAAATGATCGGAAGGCAAAGGTAAATGATCCGAAGGCAAGTGATCCGAAGGCAAATGATCCAAAGGCAAAGGCAAATGATTCAAAGGCAAAGGCAAATGATTCGAAGGCAAAGGCAAATGATCCAAAGGCAAAGGCAAATGATCGGAAGGCAAAGGTAAATGATCCGAAGGCAAGTGATCCGAAGGCAAATGATCCAAAGGCAAAGGCAAATGATTCAAAGGCAAAGGCAAATGATTCGAAGGCAAAGGCAAATGATCCAAAGGCAAAGGCAAATGATCGGAAGGCAAAGGTAAATGATCCGAAGGCAAGTGATCCGAAGGCAAATGATCCAAAGGCAAATTAAAAATATAGTATGAATGTATTGTAACAATGTGTTAGTATATAATAAAGATAAAATTAAGTATAATTGTCAGTGTTTTATTCCCCACCTACGTGATGTATATGTGTGATATTTGCGGTACAACATTTTGTAGATCGGATAGTTTTACAAGACACAAGAATATTCACAGAACTATTATTTTTATGTGTGAATTCTGTAGTAAAACGTTTTCGAGAAAAGATAACTTAAAAACTCATAAAAGAATCCACCAACTTCAAAACGACTTAGTTGTTAGCGAGGTCGTTGGATACAACGATTCGAAAGACGCGATGCAAATCCATCAGCAGACAGTTTCACTTCCAGTAGAAAACCTAGATATTGTGCAAGAAAGTAGTGCTAAATCTAAACACGGTGTACTGTTTCCAAACTCATTTAGGGCAATTTTTTGTGGACCTAGCGGATGTGGAAAAACCAACGCTTTACTTAGTTTAATATTTAATGAAAACGGACTAAAATTCGAGAATATTTACTTGTACAGTAAGTCACTGTACCAACCCAAGTATCAGTTATTGCAAGACGTGCTTAAACAAGTTAGTGGCGTTGGATATTTTCCCTTTAACTCAAACGACGATGTAATTGGTCCATCAGAGGCTAGAGAAAATTCGGTTTTCATATTTGATGACGTGGCTTGCGATAAACAAGATAAAATTAGAGAATTTTATTCAATGGGACGTCATAAATCTATAGATGTTGTCTATCTTTGTCAGACATATTCTAAAATTCCTAAGCAATTAATACGAGACAATTGTAACATGATTATTCTGTTCAAACAGGATGACGTTAATCTGAAGCATGTCTATGATGAACATGTGTCACCAGATATCACCTACGAGCAGTTTAAAAACCTTTGCTCATTTTGTTGGAATGGTAGTGTTTTTGGAACATTAGTGATAGCCAAAGACTTTAGTTTAGATAATGGGCGATACAGAAAAGGATTTGATAGCTATATAAAACTCTAGTGACTCGGTATCTTTATTAGTAGCCAACATGCCCTTGACATCACAAGAACAAATTCAGAGAGCACAGCGTGCTAAAAAAATTAAAGAGCTAACTAGATCTATTAGAAGAAAATATGCTGCGTTAAAAACGGGTAAATCTGAGATGGATGAGACTTTAGATAAGATATTCAAGCCCGTAAAAGATTCTCTAAGCGAAATAAAAAATAATATGAAAGTTAAGGTAGGATCAAAGCAACAAACTGCAATTCGGATAAAACCTAAGATAGAATTATTTACTAGTACGCCAAGTAAAAAGTTACCGTCTGAAATATCGGGAGAAAATACATTACCTACAACGGTCTTAGAATCATCTCAAGTAACTGAATACGATGATGATGTTGAAGATGACGCAGATTATGGTTATCCTGAAACGGCCTTACCATACATTCAAAATTTCATCTCAAAATCTGCTGATATTGATAATACTTATGGTCCTAAACTTGATCGCAGTACCTACACATGGACCTTAGGAAATAAACATATCGATTTTGATAAAGACACGGGAGATATAATAATCGATAACACTCCTTTCAAGAGCACCGACGGACTTTACCAACTCATTTTCTATGAATATCCAGAATACAGTCAGGCGGATTTGTTAAATTACAAGAAAATTTTAATGTTAACTGGTGTTCACCTTACATCGAATGGTAAATTGAGGGGTTCTCACAAGACCAAATACCTTAATATCATTAGACCTCTAATAAAAAGTAAAACTCAAGATGCGCAAGGTACAGGTATGCAGCTTACTTATAACACAAAACCCATAGAGTACGTATACTGGGATAATGTCAATGAATTAGTAGATAGGTTGAAGTTACTTGTAGCTTCTAAAGATGCTGGAAACACTTCTCACGACAACGAAATCGCAGCCATCTTAAATTTATTAAAGGAAGCTAAAGTTATTTACTAGAAGTATAATTACTGTCAATATACAGTTAGTTACAAAATGACTCTTAACAAGTTCGGACGCTCGTCGAAATACAAAAAGTCTAGCGGCATTGTGCACTCTCCTTTGTCCCAAAACCAAAAATTGAATAGCGATGCTTCAGCTATTTCATTTCAATATAATAAAGATAACGAAAAGCTTAGAAATATATTAGATGAGCGTCATAACTTTTTATTACGGTCAGTAAACGACTTTAAAAATAACGTTTCCCAGCAAATACAGGATTTTAAAGAGTTGTTAGAATTAAATACTGTTGCTTTGCAAACTGCCATAGAGAAAATAACACAAGAGCAGGATGTGATTAAAGAACAACTGAAATTGGATAAACAAAAGAGCGGTGTAAAGTAATTTCATTTTAAGTTGGAATTGAGCAGTTGAACAATGAATTTCGGTCATAGTGATGAAAAAGTTCGGTTAGTTAGGGAACTCCATAAACCAGCTCGAAAAAATTATCCTCGACGTCGAACTATTATCAAAGGCTTAGATGATCTTTGGCAAGCCGATCTTGCTCAGTTAGATCAATATGCTTACTGTAATAGAGGTAATAAATTCATATTAGTTGTAATTGACTCTTTCTCCAAATATGTCTGGTGTAGACCGCTACAATCCAAGTCTGGAGCAGATGTTACAAAGGCTTTTAAAGATATTTTAAAAAACAGTGGGGGACGCAAGCCTCACAATTTACAAACCGATCAGGGCAAAGAATTTTACAACTCTGAATTCCAGAAATTGATGAAAACTTTTCAAATTAATCACTACAGTACATTTACCGACAAAAAGGCAGCTATAGTGGAAAGAGTAATACGAACTTTGAAAGAAAAATTATTCAAGTATTTCAGTCTAAATGGAAAATATAGGTGGATTGATATTTTGCCTACTGTAGTAAATGAGTACAATAATAGGAAACATAGAACGATACAAATGAAGCCTGGTGAAGTTAACAAAAACAACGAGCAACATTTAGTCACCAATGTGTACAACAGTCACTTAAAAGTATTCAAAACTCGTAAATTTAGGAAGGGTGACATTGTGAGAATAAGTAAAGCTAGACATGTATTTGACAAGGGATATCGACCTAATTGGACAACGGAGTTGTTCAAAATAATCAAAGTACAACACACCAATCCTCCCACATATTTGTTAGAAGATTTACGTGGAAGAGCTATAAAGGGTGGTTTTTATAATGAAGAATTGCAAAAAGTGGCAAATCCTGACATCTATTTGGTGGAAAAAGTGCTTCAAAGGAGGAGGGGGAAAGTTCTTGTGCGATGGCTCGGGTTAGATAAAAGCCACGACTCGTGGATAAGCGAAACAAACATTGTGTAGTTCTCTCGGTGAACGAACCGCCAAAATGTCTGACAGTGGTTACGAATCCGATGTAAGCAGCAGTGAAAATGATATTGTAGAAGATTCTTTGCTTTTGGCAGCATGTTTTCCGATCAAATCAACTAATGGATTATTCATTCATACAGGGTTGAGTCTCAAGAAATATTTTGAGCCAGCAGTAATCATCACATACCTTTGTCATGATCGGACAGTAATTTCCTTGAACTACTCTGAATGGAATAAATTATTGGAACATGTATGTGAATTTATTAATAATGGTGGAGCTCCAATGTTTGCCAGATTCGACTCACGTATGGTTCTAAGTACGGTGATTGACGCCGATGGAAATCAGCACGTGTCGCTTAGAAAAAATATTGTGTATGTTTATTTTACCGAGGCAGATATTTTTGAATTGTTAAACGTTAGCATAAGTGCATCTTTGAGATTTGGCTTTTTGCTCCGCTTTGATTTTTATGATTTCTATTGTAATTTCTTAGATAAAGTCAATCATCTAGTAGTAAGTAGTAACTTAAATGAAACAGACATTATATTAATATTATGTAATATTACATTTAGTATAGAAACCTTTTGTATTTTTGAACTCTTCTGTTTTTACAAAGAGTTTCTGTTGGCTGATTTGTATAGGAGAAGGTTGGTTTAATAAAACAACGTTCTACAAATATGGGTTTTTTGAATTTTCTCTAGCCTCTGATGGACCAATTACATCGTCGTTTGAGTTAAAGGGAAAATATCCAACGCCACTAACTTGTTTAAGCACGTCTTGCAATAACTGATACTTGGGTTGGTACAGTGACTTACTGTACAAGTAAATATTCTCGAATTTTAGTCCGTTTTCATTAAATATTAAACTAAGTAAAGCGTTGGTTTTTCCACATCCGCTAGGTCCACAAAAAATTGCCCTAAATGAGTTTGGAAACAGTACACCGTGTTTAGATTTAGCACTACTTTCTTGCACAATATCTAGGTTTTCTACTGGAAGTGAAACTGTCTGCTGATGGATTTGCATCGCGTCTTTCGAATCGTTGTATCCAACGACCTCGCTAACAACTAAGTCGTTTTGAAGTTGGTGGATTCTTTTATGAGTTTTTAAGTTATCTTTTCTCGAAAACGTTTTACTACAGAATTCACACATAAAAATAATAGTTCTGTGAATATTCTTGTGTCTTGTAAAACTATCCGATCTACAAAATGTTGTACCGCAAATATCACACATATACATCACGTAGGTGGGGAATAAAACACTGACAATTATACTTAATTTTATCTTTATTATATACTAACACATTGTTACAATACATTCATACTATATTTTTAATTTGCCTTTGGATCATTTGCCTTCGGATCACTTGCCTTCGGATCATTTACCTTTGCCTTCCGATCATTTGCCTTTGCCTTTGGATCATTTGCCTTTGCCTTCGAATCATTTGCCTTTGCATTTGAATCATTTGCCTTTGCCTTTGGATCATTTGCCTTCGGATCACTTGCCTTCGGATCATTTACCTTTGCCTTCCGATCATTTGCCTTTGCCTTTGGATCATTTGCCTTTGCCTTCGAATCATTTGCCTTTGCCTTTGAATCATTTGCCTTTGCCTTTGGATCATTTGCCTTCGGATCACTTGCCTTCGGATCATTTACCTTTGCCTTCCGATCATTTGCCTTTGCCTTTGGATCATTTGCCTTTGCCTTCGAATCATTTGCCTTTGCCTTTGAATCATTTGCCTTTGCCTTTGGATCATTTGCCTTCGGATCACTTGCCTTCGGATCATTTACCTTTGCCTTCCGATCATTTGCCTTTGCCTTTGGATCATTTGCCTTTGCCTTCGAATCATTTGCCTTTGCCTTTGAATCATTTGCCTTTGCCTTTGGATCATTTGCCTTCGGATCACTTGCCTTCGGATCATTTACCTTTGCCTTCCGATCATTTGCCTTTGCCTTTGGATCATTTGCCTTTGCCTTCGAATCATTTGCCTTTGCCTTTGAATCATTTGCCTTTGCCTTTGGATCATTTGCCTTCGGATCATTTACCTTTGCCTTCCGATCATTTGCCTTTGCCTTTGGATCATTTGCCTTTGCTTTCGAATCATTTGCCTTTGCCTTTGAATCATTTGCCTTTGCCTTTAGATCATTTGCCTTTGCCTTTAGATCATTTGCCTTTGGAGTGCTCCAAATTTTCAGTTCCATATCTCCCATCTCTCTCTTTGTGACAGCCGCCGCGTTCCTGAGACTCATAGCGCGCCCTCGACGGCGGGGCCTTCGAACCACCCAGCGGTATCTTTCGAACCCCCTTGCGCATACCTGTTGCAAGGGTAAAGTATTCGGCGAAATATCGATCAATTGGTAGTACTTTTGAAGCACGACTGTAGTTGTTTCCCTACAGAAATAGAGGGCACGACCTGTATTAAAAATCTAATATTTTCATTGTATTGATTACACGTCAATTCATAAAAGAAAATCAGTAGTTGCAATCTTTATGAAATTTGGAATAACTCAAATATGCAGATTAGTTGTTCCATTTATTTCAAAATAAAAAACAGCAAAAAATACAGTTTTCTGAAATGGATGAATTAAAATTTAAAAAAATGTATCACTTTTTATAGCATATATTTAAATAGGACATAAAACACTAGGATCCCCTCCTAGACATCTCGTACAGGTTGATGTTTTAGACTATAAAAACTCTGGAGATATCTCAATAGACATCAGTTACAGTTTTTCTCCAAACAAATTAAATTTAATAACAATGGCTGCCTCCATAAATAATTCCCTATACCAACTTGCGTTAGAAGAAAAAGAAGAGATTGAGAAAACGGTGCCTGCAGAATTGAGAAGAGACATCGACGACATTGACGACGATGATGCTAGTGACGAAGATGAAGGGGTAGACGTTGGCCGCGATGACTCCGTCGTGGCGAAAAGTGTACCCATTAACCCGAGCGAGGGTTATAATAACTGGACAGTGGGGGGCCTCTGTGTATCTGCCGCATATGTAAAGGTAACAGAAAGGGCGCGTTTGTGCCTAAATTGTTACCGTGCGTATGTGGTAGATTTTACAGAGGTTTCCCTGAATGGTTTCACCGACAATGCGAAGCATCGGCATGAAACTTTACATTTTTCTTTGACAGAAATGCCTTTGCAAAGATTCATGCGGTGTAGTGCCTGTAAAGAAAAGCTTTACATAGCTTTTCGGCAAGACACCTGCTTGATGTGTAAAGCAGGTGCAAAAATTATACCATTATTGTAAATAAAATGTATTATTGTAAATAAAATGTATTATTGGATAATTCTGTTTTTATTATTATTATTTAAATTAAATTCCTGACTATAAGAAAATAAACGTGAAATAAAATATTTAATTAAAAACTACAGTTTGATACCTACAAATGTTCTGGGATTTTAGGTAGTCGCATGCTACTGCTTGTCCGTGCGAGGATGATCGCTATGTAAAATCCCCTGGCTGTATTTTTTACCTTTCTTACATCGCTCAGCCGGAAGTGTGCACGTACGGTTATGCTAAAGCATAGCTTTTCGGCAAGATACATGCTTAATATGTAAAACAGGTGCAAAAACTAGACCATTGGTATTATTGTAAATGAAATGTATTATTGGATAATTGTTTTATTATTATTATTTAAATTAAATTCTCGAATATAAGAAAATAAATGTTTAATAAAATATTTACTTAAAAACTACAGTTTGATACTACAAATGTTCTGGGATTTTAGGTATCCGCTTGCTACCGCTTGTCCGTGCGAGTTCGAGCGAGGACGATCGCTATGTAAAATCCCCTGACTATATTTTTTACCTTTCTTACATCTCCCTCAGCCGGAAGTGTGCACGTACGCTTATGCTAAAGTATGGTCTGCTTAGGAGAAAAATATTACTTTTGTATTTAGCTACCGAGCGACTCTGTATTGCACGTAATAAAATTTTATTGCTTGCTGTTTATAATGGTATTGGGTGAGAAATGAATAACAAAGCGTTGGTTTAAAACTATGTGTAATATTATATATATATGATTCAACTTATGCTTACTTATAACTAGTTAATATTTTATTCACACGCGCTTCATCTATTTCTATTATACTAATCCTATTTACTAAAATTTTTCTTAATTTATCTAACCTATCTATTTTATTTTTTAAACCAGCCTTGTTTTTGGCCAGCTTATTACTTTGAAGCTGTAAGACGACAACATTATCTTCCAGCACTTTATTAAGTTCCAAATTGTGACGTCCTCCAGCTGTTGGATCTTCAAAATCGAAGCTGTCATCCGGAAACCTGTTTGTGCGGCGCCCCCTGTTATAAACCGCTCTCAACGTCTCCATATTTTTCCCAACAGTCCTCACAGGACTGGAGACGTTCTGCCGGTGGGTTTGCTCAGACTGAGCAGGCGACGCATGCCCTGCAGGTTGCGCGGGTTGCTCATATTCAGGTGCGGGTTGTTCAGGCTGTACATATGTCAATTGCGCAGGCTGCACATGTGCGGATTCGGCAGGTTGTGCAGGCTGTACATATACCGATTGTTCATGTGCCAGCTCACGCTCGATCTGCGACACAGCAAACGATGTTGCGCTTCTAATGCTTTCATCGTCCACTTCGGAATACTATAAGTATAAGATAAACATTTATTATTTGTTAGAATTCATAAACATGTCTACTTACATGATCAACATTGTTTTCTTCAGATGAATTTTCAACTGACCCCTCTGCCGCAAGCGTCTCGATGAGATTATAAGCAGATGGTGACTATAATAATTATTGAATGTTAGTATATCGCAAATAAAAAAATATTTTTCGCATAAGAAAATCTCCAACTTGCGGCTAACAAGAAAAAAGTTGGCAAAAATTTTCTGATGCGAAAAAGCAAAATAGTTTCTCGAAGCAAATTGAAATAACGTATTTAATAATTATAAAAAAATAAGTTTTGACTTACCCTCACAACAGCATTGTAGTGGACAATCGCCTTAGTTTGGAACACACTCATAATTATAAGCAAAGTAATAAATTTAAAAATAACACACGACAAAACTCGAACACAATTCAACAAAATTTAGAAAACTGATGCTTTTGCTGAATTTCTACACCCTTTTGTAGATTTTAAAATGAATGCGTTGGTGGGGATGGCTCTCAACGTTGCTACTTTTTAATTTAGGCGTTAACTTTGCTCTGGTGGGAGTGGGGGTAACTCCACCCCTTCGGCGTTGCCAAAAAATTTTCTACTTCAAATTGCTCTATTTTCTAATTAGACGACAACGCTGTTGAGTGGGGATAGGCAATGCTTACGTTAAATATAAAAGGCAGCCACATCCTTAACAAAATTCACTAAATTCAATTCAATACAAAGAATTAAATATTGCTTCAGCTAGATAATTGTGGCAAAAGTTTATAACACTCGTTGAGATGTATTCTCAGAATAAGAGAAAAGTGACAGATGATGGATACAGTGCAGGATGGAGTTCGTATGGTCAGTGGAAAACGGAAGAAAACGCAAATCCAATTAGGCGATTAAGGGACACTCATGTGAGGCACTATAATGAAGGTTTATACGCGGGATGGTTTGATCATCAGGCTGGTAAGAATAGGCGTTTTCTGGAGGGTGACGTGAAAATGGATAAAGTTCAATATGGTGCAGGATATCAAGATGGATGGATCAGATACGGTCAGTGTTTTGCGAACGCTAATGACATTTACATGGCTAAATCTGATATCATTGCATATAATAAGGCGTACTACGCAGGGTGGTTTAATCATCAGCGTCAAATCGAATACGAATCTGGCTATGTGGCAGGGTATTTTCGATTTGCGAATAATGAGGACATAATACGAAATCGAACGACTTATAATTATGCATATTATGAAGGCTGGTTCGACCGTCTACGCAGACAACGACAGTGCTAATATTTGTATATAAGTTTATTGTAACAAAATATATGAATTATTTTAATAAAACAAAACATTAATTAATTTTAGTTTGTTTTATTTATATACTGGTTTCTTGTTTAGTTTTGTTTACCTATTCCTTACTAACCCACTTTAAAGCAATATTTTTATCGAGGAATTTTAAGTGGAATATTAATAATGTACACAGTTTTTTTTTTATCAAAATAACAATAACAGCAAAATATTCTCATTTAAGTTTTAACATTGAAAGCCTTTTTTTATTAAAATCTCAGGTAGGGTCGCACGAGAAGATTTACAAGCAGGTGAAAATCTAAATAATTTGAACAGTCTGCTATAAAACTACCAGGCAGTAAATTTTTATAACATGCCATTTACAGGACTATAAAAAAAAGTCTGACAAAAAACATTTAAAAGTGGATCATTGTTATGTAAGATTATCCCTTGAAGGAAGGGTCGCGCAAGAAGATTTAGAAACAGGTGAAAGTCTAAAGAATGTGAACAGCCTGCTATAAAAGTAAAAGGGGGCAAACTTGTCTGCATTTTTGTTGACTCGGCACAAAAAGATTCAAGGTACTAAAACCAGGTGAAGGTGTAACTAATTTGAACAGTCGGGTGTAAAACTCTGAAAGGGTTAACTTTCTCTGGAATTATGCCAAAAATGGTTCGAGTCACTATCTGCGCTGGATTGGCTGTTTATAGAATTGTAGGTGGGAACTGAAAAGCTTCCTCCTACTTAGTAGATCCTTATAAAAGTACTGCATCCAACTGAGACGTTGGCGTCGAAAGTTGGCGTCGAAAGTTGGCGTCTAAAGTGGGCGGCTTAAGTGGGACTTAAAATAAGTGGGCGGCTTAAGTGGGACTTAAAATGGGGACTTTACATGGGGAATTTGCATGGGGACTATGTATGGACTTCCTTAGAGGGCACAGAAATTATTATTTTTGTTAGAATTGTTATCATTAGGCATTATTATTTTTTGTTTGGAGCTACATCAAGCTGCAAGAAAAAATTGTGTTTGGTTTTAATTCAAGTTTCAGTTTTGCACTTTTTTTATACTATTACTTTGTTGTACACCTGCTGGGTAGTTTGTTATTTTATTAATTTACTATGGGTAGAAGAAATGAAACATCTCTTATGCTATATATATTTTATTTTTAATTGTTTAAAGTTCTTATTAATTTCATATATATCAATTTCATATTTTAGTTTCTGTAATTTTCGAATGTGAGACTCCAAAGTATTTTTATAGCTGTTCCGGTTCTTGGACGGAAAATTGAATATTAGTTGTTTTCCCGACAGGTCCATAACTAATAAGATAATACTTTCGCCCGTTGAAAATGTCGTTGTTTACTTGCTCAATTCGTTCTTCTGTAAATTCTACCGTGAACCTTTGCGGTAAAATTGTTTTGAAATCGTCGAATTCCAAGGATATCTTCTCGCCGAACTTGGTGTTTATTTTCGTAAATGCATGTACCTCAAACTTTCGGTTGACTTCCAAATCTTGGACCCTAATGAATTTCTTCAGGAACAAACTGTTATTTAAATGGGTCACAAACGATGCCATACTTTTAATCTTATTTAGTTAAGTTAAAAGTGAGAACTGTGTACTACTTTACCAATCAACCATCGAAATATATACTAAAAAAAGTGGAGGGGATCCCCCCACACAAATCCCCCCCACCGCTAGATTTTATCCCCGAAAACCCTATGCGGATCCTGGCTCAGGCTCAAAACCCTTATGCGGAAGCTGGCTCACATATGGCGGCCATCTTTGAGCCAGGATCCGCTTTACTTAACTACTTAAGTGTAAGTATTAAAAATGCCAAAAAATCGCTGGCAAACTTTTTTTTGCTAATTGTGCCCCTTTATTGTATAACTTTCATAATCTTATATGTTAGAGTCAATCATTGGGAAATAAAGTAGGTAGGTATCCATATACAAGGGAATTAGTAAGTAGGTACCTATATTGTTCCCTGTGTTATTATAGACGTAACTAGTAAATATTTGAAGAAAAATTACATAAAATTAGTCTTGGGAAATCCCAATATCTTCAAATTTACAAGCTGGAGTGAATATTTTCAAATTCCGAAATGGGTTCAGTCCCGCCCTTCTAAATAACGTTACTGATTGGATCACCCTGTACCACCCTTGAGTTGCCACACCCAAAAACGTTAATTTTAAGGCTTCAAAAAATAATGTACCTATAGGTCTATCTACTGGTAATTTTGAATCATCTTTAATTCATTTAAGAAAAAACATGAAAAAGTAGAGGTTTCCGAGTAGAAACCAGAGAAAGAATGTTGAGAATGTCTGCTATTTTGTGATGCAAGATTATTTACGCATAGTACATATTAGGTATTAACGAAACAACAATACACTGGATGAATAACAAAATAAAAGTCTGGAGTCTGGCACAGCAAAAGTACATTTTCCGAAGCCCGTCTCGTCTCTCTTTCTCTCGGCAGCAGGTGTGTTCGCTCTCGCTTGCGCGTTTAAATTTCAGTCGGATTTTGTGGGGGCACAAGGCGCAAGATTCCGCAAGAGCAAGCGATTCATCGAAACTGGTGAATTTAAAAAGGCGCGTGCGGTGTTCGCCGTGTTGCGTAACGTTGCGTTGTCAGAATGTTAGATCTATTCTGTTTACGAGAAGCATATCTTCGCACATCCTTTACATTTTAGGGAGGGCTAATAGAAATGTAGGGGGGGCTAAGCCCCCCCTAGCCCCCCCCCCCTAGTTACGTCTATGTGTGTTATTATTATTATCCGATGCACGCCCGTATATTGAGACGCAGACGAATGTCTTGGTCAAGCCGTATGTCGTGCATTAGAGGAGATCCAGTTTCGTGTGCATGAGATACAACTTGTGCCTCATTCATAGAAATCATTATGAAATAGGTATGTGTGGTGACTGTGATGGACTAGGTTTTTTAATTTGGGTTGTGAAAAAAATATATATACCTAAATGTTGCCATGTAAAAGTGGGACAAAAAATATATATTTTTTTAAATAATAAACTTCCTGTATATTTTTGGATATTTTAAAACAGCTTTTTTATTATTGCAAAATGATAATGTTGATATACATACGCATTTCCCGTTAACAAGATATGTGGACCTAAAGTTACAAAATAAGGCGGATTTTTGATAGTTATATATGCTAGATTATCTATTACTTACTTTAGTAAAAAAATAATAACAAAATGGCGTACCTACATCCTGGATAGACAAAAAAGTAAAAATAATGTAGGTATATTGTATACCTATATTTATTGACATTTTGTTCTTTCCTGATTTACAAAAGTAACTAAGAGTGGCGAAGCATCCACGCATCCACTGTTACCACTGGTAAGACCTAATTCCAATTTCCAAGATAATCAACCTATAAAAATATACCTAATTATGATTTTCAAAACCCAGCAAAATTGATATATTGAAAAGTTTTTAAACAAACGGTGCAAACTGCAATACAAACAAATTAATAAATCATATTCACGGTGGCTAAATCGAAAACTGGTTGGTTATGCCGCCGCTCGACTCATGCTCGCGTATCTGTACACCGTTGCAATTATTTTCCTCCCGCTTAAAATTAATCCAAATTCGTCTGTATGTTACCATTCTCGTTAGTGGTTACGTTGCGTTCGACTTGAAAGGTGCCGCCCGATGCGTGCAATTAATTGGGTATTTCTCGCGTTTAAGTATACAGTATTAAAATGCAGTTTAATTTTGAAGACCCAAAAGGAGTATAATAGTTATAGGTAGATATTCTCGGCGATATTTTACGTCATACAATATTTATTACCTAATTTTATACAGGTTTTTCGGTTTTTGTCAATCGCATCAAAAAAGAGGGAAAATGTATATAACGAAACCTATTTTTGTAAGCAAATATTGATGAATTTCTAATACATCATTTTAGGCCGTTCGACCTTGAAAGCTGTAAAAAAATTTCGCCTGCGACACATGCTTGAGCCACTTGCTCTCCTTAGATAACGGTTTTTAAAAAGTCTGGCGTCGCTACTGAATACGAAATATTCTAACATAACTATCAAAAATCTTAAAAAACTCAATTTCATGGCTATAACTGCCATCTTTTAAATTATTTTTTTTGTAAATTTAATTTAGGTCCACATATCTTGGTAAAGGGAAATTGCAAATATCAGCATGTTATACAGTGTGTCCACGGATTGAGTGCACGTGGGGTGTAAATGACAAAAAAATTTCGAGTTGAAATTTGAGCTTCTGGGGATAAGCCCTGCTTGGTTTTAAACTAATTTGTGACGTAATTTTACTTTCACGTATGCCGTGAGAATTTTGAAAAAACTAATTTTTCACATCACTAAAGTGTCCCTTTTGTAGGTTTTACGACAAAATGTTATTAAGGAAACTTGTTCAGAATGAAGAACTGAGTAGGTTTGCGAAATTTCGAAAGTCTAGGCCTACCTTGATTTTTTTGGCATCTTTTCCCACTTTTCTTTAGAAAAGTGCAGTTTGTGTAGCTTTCACATTAAAATGTTATTAAGAAAACTTGTTCAGAATGAAGAACTGAGTATGTTTGCGAAATTTCGAAAGTATAGGCCTACTTACTACTATTATGATTTTTAAGAGTTTTAAATTTTTTAGCAGAAAAAAATCAAAGTATACCTAGGCTTTTGAAATTCTTTTACACCTATCCAGTTTTCCATTGTGAACAAGTTTTCTTAATAACATTTTAATGTGAAAGCTACACAAAGTGGACTTTTCTAAAGAAAAGTGGGAAAAAATGCCCAAAAATCAAAGTAGGCCTAGACTTTCGAAATTTCGCAAACCTACTCAGTTCTTCATTCTGAACAAGTTTCCTTATTAACATTTTGTCGTAAAACCTACAGAAATAGCACTTTACTGATGTGGAAAATAAGTTTTTTCATAATTTCCACGGCATACGTGATTTTTCGAAAGTAAAATTACGTCAAAAATTAGTTTAAAACCAAGCAGGGCTGATCCCCAGAAGCTCAAATTTCAACTCGAAATTTTTTTGTCATTTATACTCTACGTGCACTCTGGCCACACTGTATATCGTTGCAATGAGAAAAATTAGCTCCTTTAGAATATGCAAAAATATACAGTCTATTACCTATTAAAAAAATATATATGTATATTTTGTCCCACTTTTACGATACACCCCAAGCTTCGATACTTAGGTACGTTGCAACTTTTTAACACAGTGATTCATTTCTTCATTTGGAATGGGGAGTCCCGAAACCGGAGATAGGGAGCGACCAATAAAATGAAAATATGATGATTGAAGCCAATATGCCATATACAAATGTTGTTTGTTTAAGAGATACCGGGCGTTGAAGTTGAATTATGGCTATACCTACCTACCTATCTCCCAAAATAATCAAACTGCTGAACTGAAATTTGGCACCGCTGTGTTCTTTGGGATGGAAAATCAGCTGAAGATGTTAATTTCTACATATCCCACTTGCACCCTTTTTGGATCGTGCTGTTAGTCGTTACTTTTTTGGGGTTATTGTAACAATGTATCAAAAGTTCGATTTCAAAATGGAGATGATTTATTTCGACAAAATTTGGACAGACTATTTTAGGGAAAAAAATGGCATTTCGCCCAATGTTTATTTGGCATTTTTTTCTTCATTTTGAATGTAAAATTAAGCTACGAAGATGGCGTTAATTTTTTTGGAATTTTGGAGTTAACAAGGGTTTTGGGGCACATTTTGCCAGTTTGAACGCAAACAGTTGATTCTAAAGAATACTTGTTTGCTGCATAATCATAATGAAAAGATGCACCGGAATTATTACCTACCAAGGCCAAAAAGATAAACCCAAAAAAGAACGAGTAAAAGCACAATGCAAAACTAGCGCAAGTGGCGCCCTCTGTGAGAGACGTAGAAATTGATATTTTCAGCTAATTTTTCATTCCAGAAAACACATAAATGCCAAATTTTAGTTCAGCATCTTCATTATTTTGGTAAATATTAAAAAAAAGAACTTCAACGCCCTCAATCATCATATTTTGATCCCCATATCTCCAGATTCGGGATTTGTTATTTCCAATGAATCACCCTGTGTAAAACTTTTTTCTCTCTGCAAAAAATAGAGAAATAATGGGCGGGGCGGAGTTCTCGCGTTAGGACCGTGTAGGTACTTACTAAAACTAACAAACTTTTTTTATCCTTTCACTTCCGCCCCTTTCCGTAAAGCGATTTCGCTCAAAAGCAAACCGAACCGTCCTATTGTAGGCAAACTAACGTATACCAAATTTGAAGTCGATATCTCAGTCAGTTCGAAACTAACTTTCGACTTATAGGACGCAACAAGGGGTAAATTGAGGGTTCGTGTCTTAGACATCTATTGAAGTCTCTAATAATTTTACTTCGTTCTCGTTATCTACCACCTGAAAATTTGTCACTCCTTATATTTTAACACTAGGTCATATTATTATTACCAGCCTACCAGCAGACAGCCAGTTCTGCTATAATATATAGCTGGCACAGGGGCGGCTCCAAACGTAATTTTTTTTTAACAAATGCCGTCAGCAGCCAATAGAAGGGCACTCCACGCGCTTCGTTTAGAGAAGGTGTTCCATAATTATTAGGCCAGGGCCTAAGCCTTTGAAAATGGCAAAAAGTGAAAAAAAATTAGAACAGTATGAAACCCATTGGAAAAGGAAGAAAATATAGCAAAAAGAACAGAAAAAATAATTTAAGGGCGATTTGAGGTACGGAAGTTGTAGTGGGTGATCTTTTAGTGGTGGAAAACGGTTTATCACGATTTCCGGCAAAACTGCAACTCCTATCGAAAAAAGCTAAATGGCAAAGTTGTAGACAATAAAAAGATCTACAACTATTGTATTTGCACTTTTTTCACATGACCTCAAAATATCCGCGAAAAATCGAAATAACCGATTTTTTGGTTTTTAATTTTTTTCTCCCACAAAAAAAATTTTTTACACTAAATTTTGTGGAAACTTACCTTCTTATGTCCCGAATACGCTGTAATTTTTTCGAATCAAAATATTAATTTTTACCCCTTTTTTTATTTTAAACCGAAAAAGTAACCTCATTTTCAATCGAAAATGCCCACGTCAAAAAAGCTGCTTTTTTAAAAAAGTCCATTCGCTGATGGTTTATCAAAAAACGAAATGTTGTAGAACAAATCTAAAAACGCCATCTTAAAGCACGTTAAAAAGTGACATAAGAAAGTGTTTTTCTTTTTTCCTATCTGTGATAACAACTTCAGAAAAAAATAAAATCGAAAATGCAAAATTTCACTTTTTTCAAAATAACTCAAAAACGAAAAGAGATATTAGAAATCTGTTTGTACCATTTTATTGACCTCAAAATTGCGCAACTTTTTCCCCATTTAACCGTTGTTCTATCTCTCACCGTTTGCAAGATCCCCATGCTGTTTATTCTTGTCCGGGATACATTGTATATCGATTTGCGATTTCTTGGTTTATCAATATAACATGGAATCTTAAATTTTTCAAGTACCTAATTAAAGTGTAAATTTCAATAAATAGCGCAGAATTTTAAACAATGATTAAATTTTTTTTTCGAAATCGAATTTTTTTGTTTCTTGCATTTTCTGAGAAAATTTTCCATAGTGATGTATATTTTTTTTACACCATCAGAAAGTAGAGGTTTCAACAAACAAAAAGCGAATCGACTTTTTTAAAAAAGCAGCTTTTTTGACGTGGGCATTTTCGATTGAAAATGAGGTTACTTTTTCGGTTTAAAATAAAAAAAAGGGGTAAAAATAAATACTTTGATTCGAAAAAATTACAGCATTTTCGGGACATACGAAGGTAAGTTTGCACCAAATTTTGTGTGAAAAAATTTTTTTTGTGCGAGATAAAAATTAAAAACCAAAAAATCGGTTATTTCGATTTTTCGCGGATATTTTGAGGTTATGTGAAAAAAGTGCAAATACAATAGTTGTAGATCTTTTCATTGCCTACAACTTTGTTATTCAACTATTTTCGATAGGAGTTTCAGTTTTGCCGGAAATCATGATAAACCGTTTTCCACCACCAAAAGATCACCCACTACAACTTCCGTACCTCAAATCGCCCTTAAATTATTTTTTCTGTTCTTTTTGCCATATTTTCTTCCTTTTCCAATGGGTGTCATGCTGTTCTAGATTTTTTTGTCCTCAAAAATTATCTACCCTGGCCTATATGTGCAAATATTTGGAGAAAGTGTTCTACAGTTGATTTTAAGGGGGGGTTTTCAGGTTAAAATTTTTCGATTTAGGGCTCCCCTGCCTGCAAAGTGATTCCAGCCTTATTAGAAGGTACAAACAATTTGGTTTTGATTTTTTCTTCAAAAACTGTTTAATCTAGAAACTTGAATTTTGGGACACGTTACCCTTAAGTCGGAAGACACTTTACGGTACAATTGCTTTTCGCTTTAAATCCTATATGCATGCTAAGGGTAGAAAACTGAAACACCTATTCGTGCTTTTTACAGAACTTTCTCCAAGTAATCGTATTCTGTATCCCAATACATCCAGATTTGTTTTACTATTTTTATTTTTTGATTAACTTATCAGTTTGTGCCTAAAAATATAGTATAGGCGGGTATATCTTAAGGCTGGCTGGAATAACTATATGCAAGGGAGCCCAAAATCGAAAAATTCTACATGAAAGACCCCCTTTAAAATTACAAAAAACACTTTCTCCGAATATTTGCACATGATTAATAAGGAACACCCTCTACAAATGAAGCGCGTGATACGCAAAATTTTAAATTTTATACAACATTTTCTTCAAGCACATTTTTTCATGACTTTAGCGCGCTGCTGACGCGTACCGTTACAATAGTTTGGAGACTGACAATGCCCACATAGTTTGTTACTTGTCTTATCATCCACAGAATAATTTTTAGATTTTCTAAATCAGTTGAGATATACTTGCATGTTTTTTTTACAAGTTTGGAGCCGCCCCTGCACCAGCTGTTAGAATAACTGGCTGAGTGGCGGTAGGCTGTTGATATACTATATTGATATATTACTAGTCTTTGTACTTTGTGCTGATTTTGTAATGGAACCCTGTAAGTATAAATACCTACAATATACGGGGTGAGACATTTCTATCGTCCGTCCCGCCAATATGGTGATGGTATTTTTGAAAATAAACGGAATTTTGTATACCGTTATCTTTAAGCAAGGCTTCGTTTCCACCTTAGAAGGTTTTAAAATGTTTCTGAAAAATTTCATAATCTCTAAACTCGAGAAAATATTTTCACCAAATTTGGTACACCATACCTGGATAGATTGCCAAATTATGATACAAGATTGAGTCCCTTATTGTCCAACCAGTGGTGGAGATGCGGGTAATCGACTTACTAAATTTAAAAAAATAACTTGGTAGGCTTCAATAAAATTAAATTTGCCGCGAAAGAGTAACACGTTGTTTGATTTTTTAGTTGTTTTAAATAAATATAAAGTGTCTTCATTCGACTTCCTAATAATTAATTGAAATAATTCCACAATGAGCTCCTTTGGCAGTAAAATAGCAAAATCTTTTTTTCTAATGTAAAACAGAACATGTTATACCATTTTAAAAACTACACTAAATGAGCAATTTTTTAAAATAACATGAAAGGTCAACGTGGTAGCTAGGTATTTTTTTTGCATAGTTCGAAGAGCCGAATATAGCTAATAAAAAAGTTAACTTCTGAATCCGCCCAAAAGTTTTTTCTTTTCAAAAGTTATTTTTAACTGTGATGAATAGCAGGACTATTCAGAATTGCGCAATAAAAATTTTAATACAAATATTTCTCTAAAAAGTTAGTAGTAGTATTACGAGCATTTTCAGATTGAGTTGATCAAATATTAAAAGCAACAAAAATTGTTATTATGAAATAACAAAAATAATAAAGAATCTTTCTTTCAACACTTTGCTTCTTTATCGGTTTTAATAATCTTTGGACAAGTTCCATTCTACACAAGGTCCCTCAGTATGAAGATGAAGGTACCTACCAATTTGACGGTAATCATTTAGGGGGCTCTCCCAAGGACTTTATAACCGTTCTTAAAATTCAAAATGGTACGGTAGGTAAATTTCATTCTCTTAACTCTATAATTTTTTACAATAGCAAAAACTAGTAGGTATGTACAAAAAATGTAGCACTTGTTCTGAAAAATGCGCTGAGGTGACAAGAAAATGTGATACAACTTTTGTATTTACCACTTTTTTTTTGATATTTTAGAAAAATACTTTATGTTAAATGTTAAATACAATCAAGTCAAGTTTTCACTTGGAAAACATTTTATGTTAAACCAATTTAAACAAATTTGTATTGTGTATTGACGATTTTGCAATAATTGAAATAAGTATTTTTATTGAATTTTTGGCCAAGGTGAAAAAATTGAGAATATCAAACTGAGAGTGCTCCGGCCACCTGCCCCGAGGATACCATAGAGAACTTCATTATGTTACGTTATTCGCAAAATATATTGTAGAATTGCAAATAAATCTATACCTATTCAACAAATTTAAACATTAATACTTACTCTACATCTAAAAAAGGAAACGTTACAGTCTTCCAAAAATCATATCCATATTCACAGGTTACTTTGAAATGCTCGTCGTATTCCTCCTCAATCAGTGGATTATATTGGACTGTGATCGTGTTCCACATGAAGTTTTTCTGAAAGGAAATTAAGAATTTCAATGTATTATTAGAACCGAAGGACACCAGACAGAAGTGAAATACTCACAGTAGGATTTTTCCTACTGTCTTCATTGTGAGTGTTTTTGCCAAGGGTTCCGCATCGATTTAGTTGAATGAAGAACTCGTAGTAATCTCTTCCGGAGCCATTTATGTACATGCAGTCAGGATCATATGCATAACCTGGAAAATAATTTGAATTGAAATTTTATCAACGGCATCAGAATCTATAGACATCGCACCCCATTTATAAAATGTCATTTGTTTTGTTTCTAAGATTATAAATATATCCATACTACTCTAACGAAATTTGGTGCGCATTATACCTATTTAATTGCCATAAATGATAGGTAATATCAACATTCTGAAGCAACCGCAGTTATCGGGGGTAGGCACAACCATTCATTCATAAAAAAGTACCTAATCAGTTTACGAAATTAATTTTGAACAAATATTGCCCTTTTTCGTAGGTACATTCTGCCGGTAGTTATTCATAAAATTTGATTTTTTAATTGGTTTTGTCTTATTCCGCACGAAAAACAAAGTGGATCAAGGGACCTTGACCGAGCAATTTACTAAAAGGACGATAATCGAGTACATAGCATGAGTAGGAAAACTTAAAATATTGGACATATATTTAATATTCAACTACCTTTTGCGGAGGCTACCGCGATAGATCGAACATCAAGTGGGACATCCTCTATTTCATTGTGGAGCATACCAGCAAAAAAATGGTATTTCGGAGCCTAGTGTTAATGGTTTAGTAGATCGTAAAAAACGATTTGATAGAGGTTGAAAAACATTCACGGTTAAACAACCCTAAAACGCGGCTTGTGGTAAAATTAAAATCTTCAAAAAACCGTTCCGCATGGAGCGGTTAAACACTTTTCGACCAAAAGTGGTCCCATTTTCTACCATAAAACAACTCCGTTAAAAGGCCGATCTGATTATTGAGTCATAGCCGAATGCCATTGTTTGCCCTGGACGTTGGTTAATCCGATGTGTCTAAACCAAATTGCCGGGCAAATTGGATCCCATTCTCTTTGACCCTCGCGTCGTGGCGTTGTGGCGTGGGATAAGATATCGTCGAAAACGCATAGGTCGCCAACATTTAAAACGAGGGGTACGGCTCAAATCGATTAGACCAATTAAACGCTTCGATCTAGACACGCTCGTCTGATTAAGGGCTCATTATTTCCACTTCGACAAGCGGCGGTTTTCAACAAAAACGCCAAGAGGAACGCGGCGGGGCTGGCGCGATGACGGGACCAAATTCGAGGTGCGTAACAATGGGATTCCTTGTAATGTCGACTAGTCGGAGTCGGAATAATATAGGCGGTCGCCGGATGTAACGAGTTTTTAAATAAATATGTTGCCAAATGAGACGTTTTATGTTGAATCCAGTCGATATGCGTCTCAACCGTGTAATGAATTCGGATTGTTACTTAAATTTAAGGAATCATCCGAAAATAATTTTAAATTGCTCGAAAACCAGGGGTTGTCAACTTCTCAAAGACCCTGAGCCTAAAATTACTTCTTTATATTGAAATGAATAATTACCATTATCCATTAAAAACTAGTTTTCAAAAAATAGGGGACAACACATTATAAAAATGCTCTATCTACATAGGTGTAAACAATATGTTTTATTTTTCGTTGAAATTAATTTTCTGTCTAAGGGGCTATTTTGCGAGATTCAGTAGTTGTTTACAGAGGGAAGATAAATAACACTGTCAGATGGATCACAATCCTTATTGATATACCACCACAAACCGACAGACCCATAAAAATAGCTTCGCTCGCTAATAAGCTAGGTTCCACGAAACGGGGTGTTTCTGGAAGATTGCAGTTTCTACATTTTGGGGAATATAATTTTTTGAAATAGTCTTTTATCCACGGCCTACTGTTAAAAACATTTATACCTATTCCTGTATAAACTACCGGGCATACTTTAGTGATTATTTTTCGAGAATCGGTTAAACTTTACCTCAGGTATTATTATATATTTTGCAACCAATGTAGCTTATACAGGGTGTTCGTTAAAAATAAAAAATTTACCGAAAAAACATTTATTTAGAGAAAAAATCGGAGGCGCCTAGGTTACTGTCGAATATGTAGATGATACCATTTTTGTTTTCATGACATTCATGCCACACCTGATTTGGTTGATGTGCTCAAATTGTCGAATAAAGCAGAATAATTAAGGATGGAGGATGATGCCTCCAATTGCAAGAAAATGTTAATACGAAATATATTCTTCCAAAGGATACTACCTATATAGTGGGATAGGTACAGTGAAATCCCAATTTTTTTATTTAAATAGTTTTATATAGTTATCTCTAAAAATAACTAAGCAACAAATTTTCATTTCTTGATAAATTTCGTCAAATATGCTAAATTCACATCTTTGCATGCAATGATATAAATATAACATAAACTAAAATAACAAAAATTTTTGGAGTTGGATCTTGATATTTTGGATCACTCCTGAATGGTCTCATCGGATAATGAGATGTAAGCAAAATAAGTAGAATTAATCAATATACAGGGTGTTTTGGAAGTACGTTTGAAAATATGCCCAAGAGTAAACTACAATTATTATTTTCAAAGATACGAGTATGAAAAATTTGTATAAGTTATTTGGAAGTAGGAGGTATGTCAGAATCCCAAATTTTGAGGCCACTCGGCCTTCTTTGATTATTTCCTCTTTTCGTTGTTGATAACAACAATAGTACTCGATGACAGTCCTTATTTTCCAATATTTCTTACTTAAAGAAGCTGTCTAGGATTGGAAGATGTGCCTGAATGCACATTTCCGGCCATCGCTTTAGTTTTAACTGAACAGGTGAAAATAAATAAAATATCGCACAAATAATCAAAGTAAGCCAAGCCGACTTAAAATTGGGAATCTGGCATAACTCCTTTTTCCAAACAACTTTTCATATCTGTAAAAATAATTATAGTTTACTCGTGGTCATATTTTCAAATTTACCTCCAAAGCACCCTGTCTGTTGATTAATTCGACTTATTTTGTTTAAGTCTCATTATGAGACCATGCAGAGGTGATTTCCAAAATATCAAGATCCAACTCCAAAATTTGTTGATATTTGCACCTATTCCGACAAATACTACCCAAGGTTGGAATTGGAAGAAAAGGATCCTAAAAATACCGAAAATAAACAGGGTGTCTCAAAAATCCAATCCTTCAGGCTCAATTCCGGTTAAACGGAAGTCAAAAATAAAAAGTGACAATTGTTTGTTAGGTACTCATTACTATTATTCTGTGTTACAATCTAAGTTCACAATTTGAACACCCTGTAGGTATATCAAGTTTGAAGCCATATCCGAATTCCTCGGAAAATTCTGCTCAAGTTTGGTTTTCGAACAATCAATTATTTATTTTTAAAAATACCGAGAAAATTGTTGCCAATCTTTAGGTATGTATATCTTCTAGGGAGCTCAAATTTCATAACCTACGATTTATTAATCTAGGATTCGAAATTTTGGATTAGCTTAAGATTCTTCAAGTATTTTGAAGCAAAAATAAGGTACTACAAATCGATTTTGAATAGGTCCTTTTTCTATTTAGTCATAAATCGGAGTATTGAACAGCAATAGGAATATAAATTTATTTCATCGCTCTACACTTAAGTACAAAATACCAAGAAAATTAAACAGTCCTGGATTTTACTCAGAAATGGTTGATTTTTTCAAAATTTGTCGTTTCTAAGAAGTCAAATGTCGAATGTCGATGAATTCGGTTTACCTTCATCAATTCTCCGCTTTTAATACAAAATTAGACAAACATTTATCTTAGATGGGCTGGGAAAACAAAAAAAATCCACAAATTTAGAATTATTTACATTTTGAATATTAATTATTATTATTATTGGAAATAACTCTGTATTTCGTAAAAATAAAAATAATAAGTAGGCATATTACCCCTAAAGAAATTTTGGGTTTTTAGTTTTAGTGTTCGGACTTATTAATATTATTTCTTCAAGGCAAATTTTTTTATGAAAAACGACTTTACTAAAAAAAATATGAAATCTTACAAGTAGGTATAGGTAGGTACCTATACCTATACATACACATTGATCATCGATCCGTTGGAACACTATGGTTTCGATTGATGTATGATATTCCTAGATTTATTTTGTTTAATTTGCATTAAAATTGTTTATGCGTCTTTTAGAAATAATCCAGGAGATAAGAACATTGTCGAAAAATAGTTGTTAGAGTAAGATAAATAACCAGCAATGTAGATTTTATTGTAGATTGTAAAATGTTCTGTAACCTCAACCTAGAGACCTTCCTATGACTAATGACGCTACTATTCATGTCAAGGTCACGGGGGTTTTTAAAAAGATTTTGTAAACAAAGCAAATATTATGGTTAGCTTCTAGCTAGCGAGGCTGATTGATCGACTAAGTACGTATTTAAATCAACTCACTTAGCTTAAGGGGAGACCATAGCACATTGTAACGTGAGCTTAATTATTGAAACAATGCACCTAGCAACAAAACAAGGTACCTATGTACCTAAGTACCTACTACCTACCTGGTGGAGCTCACGTTAAATGTGCGAAAACAGATTTAGGGGTGCGGCTCGGAGACTATAAAGAACGAAGAACTACGAACGTCAGGTTCTCGGGAAATGTCCAATGAACTGATTTTCGGACGGACATGAAAGTAAAACTCGAAGCCATAAAATATTGTTAATTATCTTTTTTTCTCTAGCAACAAAAATTGGCAGATCCTTATTGTATTATACGGTCTAGGCTATATAGATAGCAGTTGTCTAGTTCAAAATTATTGCCGTTTTGGTGTTCGAAAATAATAAAAAGACTTTGCTTCTACCACCATTATTATCTATTCTATTAGTTTATATTACAGTGTTACAATTTACCCCGACAATAATACTTACCTACTCTAGAGACGGGGTAAGTTGTAAAAAATCCAATTATGCTCACCTATTTTTCGTAGCAGTTTTCCTTCGTACAAAAATAATGCATATGACTTTCACATCGTTGCAAAGTAGTAATAACTATGAAAAATTTTATGTCGAGCAATACACTAGGTACTTGAGAAACCTGATATTTTTATTCATTCATTCACCTAGTTACCGACACTTTGATATAATGGCTTCAAAATTGAACTGAAAATGAGAGTTATTGTAAGAATAACAAGCGATTATTTTTTGCAACTTTTTAGATTGCTTTATTCGCTTATACAATATAGGTACCGTGGGATAAATTTTCCGAAGCCACCACAATATTACCTTTTTTATAGTACTTAGTAGCAGTAAGTCTATTCAGAACGTGGTAAATTCTTTGTCAAGGGAATGTAGAACATCTTCAATCATCAGTTCCAACGGATAGGTACGTTAGACAAACTATATGTGGCAATACTAGATAACTTGATTGATTTCAGGAGAAAATAATATATATAGATTACATACTACCTACCAGCATGCATCGCATGTTATAGATGTTGGGGAATGTTTTTGTATAGATATATTTATTTTCTTAGGATTAAGTGGAGTAAGAAAGCACACAAATTGTGAACCTTCCTGGTTTTCCACAATATTCTTAATATTAATTATGATACTGTGATGATCTTGGTATGCTATGTCGAAAATAAAGTCAATAATAATAACAATAAGGGAGATACATACAAGTATCTCGGGATGAAACAAGCTCAAAGGATAGACCATCAAACAATGAAGACTGATTTAACGAATGAATTCATCAAGAGAGTAAGACAAGTAGTGCGAACTGATCTTAACAGCAGGAATTTGTTTAAGGCCCTGAACACGTATGCGTGCTCTGTACTCAGCTATTCGTTCGGAATAGTGAATTGGACCAACACGGACATCAACAACCTGCAACGAAAAGTTAGGACACTACTGACAAAAGCTCATAAACATCATCCCCGTAGCGCCGTAGAAAGAACAACTCTGCCACGTCAACTAGGAGGAAGAGGATTGGCAGATCTCAGCAAGCAATTGGACCAACAAATATTAAATCTGCGTAATTATTTCTACAGGCAGGCCAACAGCTCCACACTACATAGGGCTATATGCGGAGCAGACGTCTCAACACTGCTACGTCTGACGGAACACGAGCGTCAAAATCACCACCGAACCGACAACGATAAACTACAGAGGTGGTTGGGGAAGCCGCTGCACGGGAGGCATCCTAATGAGGTTAACCAGGAACATGTCGACAAGTTAGCGTCGAACTATTGGCTGACCGCGGGACGAATGTTCCCCGAGACGGAAGGCTTCCTACTGGCCATACAAGATCAGGTTATACCAACTCGCAACTACCTAAAATTCATTGTAGGAGATGCATCGGTAGTGGATGACAGATGCAGATACGGGTGCCCAACTTCAGAAACAATCCAGCACATAACAGGAGAAATATAACGGAATATAAGGAACGACACGATTCGGTTGCCAAGATCTTGCACCAGGAACTGGCGAAAAAGCTGCTGCTTGTGCAGGCAGAGAGGGTCCCATATTACAACTACACACCTGAGCCTGTTCTTGAGAACAGCAACTACAAGATGTACTGGGATCGTACAGTTCTGACAGATCAACGAGTTGCCCATAACAGACCGGACCTTATAATAGTTGATAAAATTTCTAGGCAGACAACTCTGATTGATGTGGCCATCCCGAACAACAACAACCTGCGTGTGAAGCAAGTCGAGAAGATCGCGAAGTACAGAGATTTAGAAGAACGAATTAGAAGGCAATGGGAAATGGAGAACGTCCAGACGATTCCAATCATCATGTCAACAACTGGTGTTATACCAAAAAGTTTGCTGAGAAACATCAAGGAGCTGGGTCTAACTGATAGTATTTACAGGTCCATGCAGAAAGCGGTACTACTTGCCACAGCCCGAACCGTCAGGAAATTCATGGGGAATGCAGGATCATCCAACAACATCAATGTCACCTAAGGCCCGATAACATGGCAAGGGTCTCGTCCGAGCCAGATCCTTTTGGTATCCGGGATACCCGGGATCTGAGTGAATGTTCCCCGTAGAGGGAGTGCGAATGCCTTTTGGCTAAGTCGAGATAATATCCAATGTATCCACGGATGGAATTCGCAAGAGGAATTTTTTTATCACAATACACATTTTGGTGTTCAACGGTAATGGTGACTTGACGCATATTTCTTAAAAAATCTAATATGAACTTTTGGTTCTACGGAACCCCCACGAGATCTCGTTAAAAATGTCTGAATCTCTCAAGTACTTCTTCTTCAAAGAAAACGACTATATGATTTTCTCCCATGGTAAGATGCATGTTTCCTGCTAAGCTGCTTCGGCCGGTTTTTTTTAACATTTCTCTTCGTCTCTTTCAGATTCCTCCATTTTATATTAAATGTTTTTTAAGATTTTGTCTATGCCTTTTTCACAATTACATAAATCAATTTTTCCACATTCGCACACTAAAAGTTGACTACATCTATAGGAAGGTAAGTTCAATATTGTTAAGTTTAATTTCATTTAAGTATATAACTTTAGCAATTTCACCAAATAAGTGTCCTACCTAATTCAATATAATTTTTCTGTACTAAAATCGAGCCATCCTTACGCCTGGCGTAAATAAAACCACGTGTTCAATGACGTTCCGCGATTGGTCGGTAGGCTATAAAATTTCACTCGACTCGGCAACAGGGACGTACTCGATCGCAAAAGTGTAGTTACGCAGTTTTATCTTGTTGTTTTCAGCTATTTAGACGCTGCCAACTGCCACAAATAATTTTTTTGATGTTTTGAACCATTTTAATTAAGCCAATAATTTTTTTCCGAAATATCTTGATGTAAACAATTGTAAAACTAAAATTAAATAAAGGTCGTGCCTCAGTGCGGCCCTGGCGAATATGTCAACGCACGTGCTCTTGTTTACGCCAGGCGTAAGAGTTGCTGGATTTTAGTATAGATCTGATAATTTTTTAATTTTATACTGCTGAAGATGACCCCCTGGGAGGGTCGAAACATATTTACAGTTAAATATAAACTGTGTTTGTGGAGCTGAGACTAAGTTTCACCCTTTTCGTCACATACAGGGTGTTTCCAAATTACGCTGCCAACATAATATGACAGGTAGAAAATGTCATTTTGAACAAAAAGTTTTCTATAAACATGGGTCCGAAAATGCATAATAAGAAAGTTACAGGCTGATGAAAGTACAGTTTGAAAACATATTTTTTGCAAAACATAATATGACAGGTAGAAAATGTCATTTTGAACAAAAAGTTTTCTATAAACATGGGTCCGAAAATGCATAATAAGAAAGTTACAGGCTGATGAAAGTACAGTTTGAAAACATATTTTTTTTTTAAATGAAACTTGATACAGTCCTTTAGTCGCTCAAGTGCAACAATTTCATGTAAAAACAATTTATTCGCATCGCCCAGAGGCGGAGGGGCGGGGTAGCTCATTGGGTTTTACATTCATAACTTTTTTTAGGTTGTCTTTTTGGTCTTGAAGGTTCATCATTTTAGTGTATGTTTTCATTTTGCAACAAAAGGGTACTCTTGTTTCATAAGGATAAAATCAACCGTTTGCGTTGAAATCGGCAAAATGTGCCACAAAACACCTGTTGACTAAGAATGCCTAATAGGTATTGAAACATCACTGCTTTTCTTGAAATAAGGTGTCATAATTTTGTCCAGCTCAATCCGTTCCATTTTGAAAGCGAACAATTTTCGGTACATTGTTCATAGGGAATTTTTTGTCACTTTAAATGGTACAATTATTCTGAAAAATTTGAAAGCGGTAGGTGTTTTGTGGCACATTTTGCCAATTTCAACGCAAACGGTTTATTTTATCGTAATGGAACAAGAGTACCCTTTTGTTGCAAAATGAAAAGATGTACTAAAATAATGAATCTGCAAGACCACAAATATAACTTCAAGAAAGTTAAGAGTATAAAACCCATTGAGCTATTCCGCCCCTCCGCCTCTCGGCGATGGGAATAAATTATTTTTACATGAGATTTTTGCACTTCAGCCACTAAAGGACTCACCAAGTTTCATTTCAATTGCATAACTCCTGTAGAAGTTTTTGTTTATGTTTTTCAAACTGTGCCTTTGTCACCCTGTAACTTTTTTATTATGCATTTTCAGACTCATGTTTATAGGAAACTTTTTGTTCAAAATGACATTTTCTACTATTTCCTCAGTTTTTTATTACTTATTGATTTTTCGACGAAAAGACATTCCTTTTAAGAATTCTGCTTGTCGACAAAATAAGATTACCATATAAAAATCTTAGATCAGATGTACAGGGTATTAATAAATTAAGAAAAGAGAAGTAGGTATCCTTACAATCCAAAATAAAGCACCAATACAAAATTTGAAACATGAATTTTGAATTTTATACATCTTAATTTTTAAGTTGAATCCAAAATGAAAATCGGACTTGTTAAATAAGTAAAAAGTGAAATAATAATTTGTAAGGTGACGGAAGAAATTATTCTACATATTGTCGTCCTCCAACCTCCAAACATTTCTCCATCCATTTTCAGAAATTCAACTTAAAAAAATAGGTGGGTTCACAGAGGTTACTCTTGTTTCGGCGCAGGCGAAATTGTTTAGAAATTTTAAGCAAAAAATAATTTAAACGAGGCATGCGAAATTACAAAATCAGATCATCGTGCCGTAAGTTCCTATTTGTTTCTCAATGGGAGCGTTTGAAGCCCCAACCCCTCTTGAAAAATAAGTTAATATTAATTGCAATCACCGTTACCAAGGCGCATGCATGCGCTTGCTGTTAATTAGTGACATAGTCTCAATTTTTCTACATCTACAACTAAGACAGATATATCAAGCTGATTGCAAGCGATTCGTTCGTTCGGTAACGGTGATTGCATCCAATTGGCAATCATATAAAGGTTCAGCAATCTCATTTATTAACTGAACTTTTCAGGCCCTTCATTGGTTTTATGAATTGAGTAGGTATAGGTAAATAAACAACTCACCTGCTGAATATACCAGACCAGCGAATGTCCCATTAAACCCAACTCGTATCTTCATGTAGTCGTCTTGACATTCAGCTTCAATATCTAAAAAATAAATTGATTACGTTATCAGAAAAATGTGTGGATATATTTAGTTTTTTCTTTGTTCATATATTTGGACAAATCTAAACACAGAAACAAAAAAAAAGCTCATTTAGCGGTGGCCTGTGCGGGAAGAGAAAACACAGGTCTCATAATTTTATGAGTAGGTAGGTACCTATACTAGACTTCTTAGTTGGTTGTACAACATCGCGAAAATGCCATTTGTGCTATTTCCTTCGTACTCGCTCAATACATAATTACATAATTGCCTATTACACGCAATCTTATTAACATTGTTACGGCGCTCTTCCACTCCACTGGAGATATGAATGAAGACATTGGTGCGAACTCTGGTGGCGGCGTCGAGACCGAAGCACCAAAACAAAGGTGAGGAATTAGAGGCCATTAAAAAGTGGGTCAGATGAGAATATCTGAAGGAAAAATCTTCGAGTCGCGGTCACTTTCCAGCCCACCTGACCGGAACTAACAACTGTGCGAGGTATTACGCAAAACCCTTGCAGGAAATACCTACGTCATCGGAAACACTTTCGGTATCAGTTGTAACGCGATGGTGATGAGCAGAGGGTAACGGTAGAAGACGTTTTTAATGTGGTAACTGTATTTATGTACTCAAATAGGTGACGTCACGCTACTAATTCAGTCAAAAGTAATTACATTTTAAACCATATTATAATAGTACCTATAACGCAAAATAATTATTTTTAGTTTTGGTGCATCCAAACTTTATGGTAGATTTTTACTGAAAACAAAGTAGGTACACGGTGTTCAGCGGAAAACGTGCAAGATCAGAGGTGTTAAAGAGCCTTGAAGGTCAAATAAAGACTCTATTTTAACAGAAAACGTTTTCTGTCTTTTGACTAATTATATGACAAATTATTATTTCTTGACTGACTTTTTTCTTCTTTTATTATTTGCTGGGTCGACTATCGTCTGAGGCAAACATTCTTCCACTTGGCATAATCACGCTAACGCCACATTTCTTCCCCTTGGCTTAATAATTAAACTAAAAAAAAAATTAAATTATGAAAATATATCTAGTCAGTGGCTTTTTAAAATTCATTTAGGAGTTTTGACATCAACAACTCGCATTCTACAGTTTAGTCCAGGATAAACTTTCATTATTTTCCCCAATTTGCACTTATTGCTTCTTAAATTGTTTTCTGTCAAAATTATCATACCATTTTCGATGGAGAGTTATCTTTTATCCATTTTCATCGAAGTGTTAAGCTTCTCCAATGGCGACGTAAATTTATTTCTCGATTTTCAGTGTATGCTACCTCTTTACACCGAGTTCTTCTTAGAAAATGGTTAGGTGTTAATAAGGCATCTAAGTCTTCTGGATCTTTAGAATTTTTGTAAGAGGTCGTTAATTGATCATATTTTTAACTTCAGTAGAAATTGTAATCAATATTTTTTTAGTAAGCTTCTGGCAATTTGAAATAGCGTAAAATGTTTTTTTTTACTGATTGAATTAAACTGTGAGGAGTTGCTGAGGGAATAAAGTTCCAAGTAATTTCTCTAACCCTAGATTGTTCTTTCGTCACACTCTTGTCAAGATTTTCTACTGCTAGCCTTAGTTTTTCAACGGCACCTCTAAAATTAGTCCCATTTTCAGAGAAAATCTGTTTCGGTGAGGTGACCGGTGAACTTGTGGCTCAGACAGGGCAAACATTCTGCCAGGCAGATTCAAAGAAATTTCCAAACTGTTTTTTATAAGGGCAGGTATATTATAAAATAACAAAAAAAAACTGAGATATTAGCCAGTCAGTGCGCAAAAATTGCCGAGGGTCGCACAGCGAACAGTACATCTACGATACCACCCTCGAGAATTTTTAAAATATGAAAGGTCTGGGGGGGGGGGCCTTGACCAAGAAAGCGACATTAATAATTATTGGATCTCAGGCCCCAAGTTCTTACAAGAAAAAAACAAATTTAAATGGCCACGAAAGACATTTTTCCTTGAAAATCAAGCAACAAAGTTACTGAAAATTACTGCTTGGTGATTCAAAACAAAATATTGGACTTTCCCCATTTGCGCCTCAAATAGAGGGATTCTCTAAAATAGGACGCCTTCTACGAGCGACAGTATACGCCCTGAAATTTATTAAAGTAGGTTCTGAAATGTATAAATAGACTTTATTGTAAAAAAGAGATTACCAGACAGCACAAGTGTTAGATGTTAGATGGAATATTTTAAAGAATAATAGCTTTAGAAAACAAGAAAGAATTACCCAAACACAGTTAACTTCGAAGACTAACACCCGGCACCCGGATTGAATTATTCCCATTTGTTAGTTGTACAAAGTCTGACTGACTTCGATCCCTTAACGGACGAAATCGCAAAAAGACCTGCGATATTGCCAGACAAACACATGTTCACTAGGTTAATTACAGAAAATTTTCACTAAAAATTTGTACATCAAGGAATAGACACTGTTTTAAATGAGGCCAGTCAACAATTTTGGGTTAGAAATGCAAGGGCAGCAATTATATCAGTTTTTAGAAATTGACAAAAATGTAGAACAAGAAAGACAAAACCAGCTATTCCTATGATGGGCCAATTACCAGAAATCACATTAACTCCATATGTACAGCCATTTTCATTTACAGGAGTAGATTATTTCGGAACTTTTTTAGTGACGGCAGAGACATCAAAAGAAACGTTGGGGAGTACTCTTCCTGCCTTTCAGTAAGGGCAATCTACCTCGAAGTAGCTTAAGTTTTGTCCATTGATTCGTTAATAATGACTCTAATACGGATGATTGCTAGGCCATTTAAATTTGTTTTTTTCTTGTAAGAACTTGGGGCCTGAGATCCAATAATTATTAATGTCGCTTTCTTGGTCAAGGCCCCCCCCCCAGACCTTTCATATTTTAAAAATTCTCGAGGGTGGTATCGTAGATGTACTGTTCGCTGTGCGACCCTCGGCAATTTTTGCGCACTGACTGGCTAATATCTGAGTTTTTTTTTGTTATTTTATAATATACCTGCCCTTATAAAAAACAGTTTGGAAATTTCTTTGAATCTGCCTGGCAGAATGTTTGCCCTGTCTGAGCCACAAGTTCACCGGTCACCTCACCAGAGCCGTAGATAAAGCGCTGCGCGCTGCTCCATTGAGAAAAAGAAAAAAAGACATCATGATGATTTTTTATTTATTATACCTCATTTAAACTGAATTTGCCATTAAATTTTCTGAAAGTGTTGTTTTTGACAATTACTGGATTTTTGTCAGTTAAAAAGTATTCTTGCTTACTGCCCAAATGTATGGGCCTACATAATTAGCAAAAAACATTACCTTTGGCGTCAAATTGTATGTTTATATTATATTTGACCTTGAAAATTTCACAAATTTTCGCCCGCGGCGCGATTTGTAATAACGAAAATTAAATTCCATTTTTTTACCCCCCCCCCCTCTCCCAACCGACAAAGTACCGCCCTGTAGGTACCTGTCCCTCACTTCTCAAATGTGTACTGCTCTGACTGGAAAGTCATTTGCCCTGTCTGAAGTTTCTGTCTGGCTACACCTCGAGTTGCCCCCCCCCCAATCATATTTGCTGGGTGCGCCACTGATGCGAGGAGTTATCAAAAGCTCCCTCTATGTCTATAAATGCACAGAGAGCAATTTCTTTTGCCACATTTGGTAAATTTCTTCATATTATTATACGTTGTCGTCCCAACCGATTACTGTCTTCCAAATTTCTTGAACTAAGAATATTTCATGAATTGTAATATTAGTTGCAATGCCGAGTGGATCAAACAATGACATTGTAGTTTTCAAAATTGTCTTTTAGTTGGTTTTATGGTTTCCTTAAAAAAAATTTCATATAACTTCATTGCTGTAAAGCTTCTTTATCACATAACTTGAATTTGAAATCAAGTTGACTAAATAGAAGCCTCCAAGTTTTTGAATTCAAAAATAATATTTAAAGCTTCTTCATTTGTATCTTTGCAGTCCAAATAATCGTCTACATAATGTTTGCTATATTTATGATAGCTGATAGCTTCTAAGACATCTTTCAAGGTATGTGCTCAGCATTTCAGATTTTTATCCAGGTTGGCTTGGACAGTTAACATAAACATCGGGATATAAATTTCTCTTTTCAAAAACGATTGTGTCTTGACTTCTTATTTCTTTATTTGTATGTGAAATCTGGGATCTCATTTCTGTTTCGTCTATTTGTGCTTATTATAGTTCTTTCTATACACAGTTAAAAATCGGATTGAAGTATGTTACTTTTTTGGATGTTAATATATTTGTGTCAAAAAGTGACATACATTGTTACTTAAATTAACGCACGAGCAATATGTCGAATCATCTAGATACGTCAATGTGTAAAACTGTAACATTTTAACTCGCACAAATGTTAAAAATATTACTGAATATGTACAATGTGTTGATGTAACTATCTTCTGTGTTAAGTTTAACATTTATTATTTAACATATTTCAATATGTTTTGAATAACAGAATACGTGCATTTAATACTTTCATGCATGTGGAGTTAACATATTAAGTTATTCATTTTGCAACGCAACATAAACTTCAGTGTCATTTCGACTCAAAAAATGTAACTCTCTACGCAGTATTTGTTAAAATCGAATGATTGGACTGTTGTTTTCGCTTCCCTATTTAACTTATTTCGATATGTTTTGAATAACAGAATACGTGCATTTAATACTTTCATGCATGTAGAGTTAACATATTAAGTTATTCATTTTGCAACGCAACATAAACTTCAGTGTCATTTCGACTCATAAAACTGTAAGTCTCTACGCAGTATTTGTTAAAATCGAATGATTGGACTGTTGTTTTCGCTTCCCGGCTATCACACTTGGTCAAGTCGTTTTCATCTCAGTCAGTCCAGAATTGAGTCGCGTACCAGGTGCCAATTCCTATCGATTAATAGCGTGTATTGCTGTGTAGTAATAGTACGGTAATAGTGTGTGTACAAAAAATCCAGGTAAGTGATATTTCAAATTCCTACACATATTATTATATATAAGTACCAACTTCCAGGGTTTTTATATGTAGGTATTATGTTAACCAGGGGTGGCTCTTTAATTATGAATTTGCCGCACCTAACAAATGCCCTTATTTCTCATTTTTATGCTGTTCCGCCTAGATCTTTAGATTTTATACCATATATTATTTGAATAATTCTTAATTTTACCTGTTATTAAATTGTTTTGAATAAATTTAAAAAGTTGCCTTTTGTATATTGGTATACCTATAGTGATCATAGTTATTATCATAGAAATTTGATATTTATTTTATATACTATATGATATTTTGTATACTATAGATGTATCTTCTATTATTATTATTATTAATCTGCCTAATCCTAATAATATGTAACCCCTTTGTTTTGAAATAAAAAAAAATCACAAATCAAAATTGTTGTATTCATTTTGCAAGTATCACTCATTTACTTCACATAGTTGCTATAGTTGCTAAGAACATGTTATTGCCCGAGATTTATAAAACAAGTTATAGTCATGCAGTGTTGTTCCAGTCATTTGCAGTGTAAGAAACAGTAAAAGTATAAAGTTTATTAAAAGGTAAGTATCGAGAAAGGTATTATTACGAGACACTTATTATATATAGACATATATAAATAATATAATATATAGTGTCTCCACATTAAGTACCTACTTACCACCCCTGTAAAATCTTTATTTGTTGACCGATTTTGTTGAACTTTTTTTGTTAGGTAGGTATATATTAAAAATGCGCATATTAAACATTTGTTCTAATGTTAAAAACAATAGGTAATATCTAGAAATAAAAAAAATACTTTTTTTCTTATATGATTACAAACCAAGAATAAAGTTACCTACTCATTGAATGCGCATTTTGAATACCTATACCTTTTAAAAACTTTTATCAAAATCGATCAACAAATAAAAATTTTTACAAGGGTGGTAAGTTCTTAATGTGGACACGCTGTATATAATAATGTAATTATTACGTAATATATTTATTTACTATTAATCTTATCTTAAAAGTACTATTTATATGTATATTTTTAACTTTAGATCAAATGTTAATTTCACTATAGCTATATGTTACAACTACGTAGATCAAATGTTAAAAACCACTGTCGTTTTTCCTCTATTTAACATATGGCTAGATGTTACTTCAACTCACGCTTTTGTTAATATAAATAATGACAAATGTCTAATTAACATTACCTGACTTGTTAATTTGAATATGGAAAGTTTCAATATGACACACTACCATCGTAAATACAACAAAACTTAAATGTCAATTTAACTTTTATTTTCACAAATCTGTATGTATAAGGTGGCATACAATAATACTTCAAAATGATATAACACTTTCAGTTAATCATTTTCTACACAACGCATAACGTAAAATTTGACAGACACGTACATCAGCCATTTTACATATTTTTGTGTGTGGACCAGATGGAACATAAAAAAAAATGTTAAATTTAACATATTATTTTCAACTGTGTAACTCTATTATTTTTAATTTATTCTTCAACATATTATTCCAAACTTTTTGTCTAGCTTTCTCAGATTCTAAAGCTACCTACCTTAAAATTTCGCATCTTAACATTTGCTATATGAAGCTTAGTGTATTGAACGTATTTCTTGGTCTTGGATAAGATTTTTATCATTTACATTTGCTATGTTAGCTTGCTTTTGATATCTGTCGTCTTCCTTAGCTTGTCAAAATCCAGATGCCCACAGGTAGCTCTCGTCAAACATACGTCTACCTGCAGTTCGTTGTCGTTGTCTCACACCTGATACAGAAATATATTCTCTATTTTTGCCCTTACAGTTAATTCTCAGAGATTGTCTTCAATTTTCTTTTGAGCTGGTCAGTAAGCTTACCGAAGGACTAGCACACTGTTAAAGAGTCTGACGTCAAATAAAAACTGTATTCTATCAGAAAAAGTTTTATTGTCTTGTGACTAATTATATGACAAATTATTAATTGTGAACTAACTTTTTTCTTCTTTTATTATTTACTCGGTCGGCTACCATCGGAGGCATGGTCATCAAATCATCGCAGGCATGGTATCAAAATGTCATTGGGATGTCAATTATTCGATATATCGACAAAATTTAGTATTTCTTGGTGTTTAGCGGAAAACGCGCAAAATCAAAGGTCCACCACATCTTAGGGTGATACCTTTTTTGCGCCTTTTTCCCCATGCAATCTGAAATTTTTACTTTTCTTGTCAAAATGTCATTGGGATATCGACAAAATTTAATATTTTTGGTGTTCCGTGAAAACTTGTCGATACTTATCTCGAAAATTCGAAACTGCATTTCCCAAATTTGATATCATGTTTTGACGCAAGAAATCAACATTTTTGTGTTGATTTCATGGGGAATAAGTGAAACGAGTAAAAAGGGTTCCACCCTGGAATTAAAAAAACGAAATTTTCTGGTCGATTTCATGGGAGAATAGAGAAACGACTAATGACGTCACAACCTATGAACAGGTTTGTTTTGATAAACGCCTGACGACTAGAACTAATCGCAGTCTAAGCGCTCCATTTTTCATTTTTTACATTGCCGGTTGGTACAGTGGCCCCTGAAAACGATCTACGCAGTGACCAAGTCGAAAAAGATTCTTAAACAGGGTCGTGGGAAGAGGAAAATTGCGATGGGAAGCGAGAGGAAGGTCCGCCTAAGATATTTAACACATTTTCGGATTTTCAAAGAGGAAATTTCGAGAGATATTAAGCTTTTTCCCTCGAGAAATAGTATGTGTCGTTCGCTACCTATAAAATTATTCCCAACATGTCGCGAGATTGTCAGAAATTACCCGTTTTTATAGAGCCCTAGCGAAGTTAGTTCGGGTCGGGGCTCTGGGGCCGGCGTCGTCAGACATTTCCCCGAGCCTTTAGGTGAGGTTCCGATGCTCCCGGCGCCTCCAAAATAAGAAAAGAAAGTTAAATAAGAATAAAACAGGCGATCCAAGAAAAGACTGAATTCGGATTCCTATCGGGAAAGGTCAATGACTGTAGATGATTGATGTTTGACTTTTTATTTTTATTTTAAAGTAGAATGGATATATTTAATCTTGGAGACAAAATAACAAGCATTTCAACAATGGAGCGCCACATGTATAGATTCTGACGTCATTGGAAACGACCAAAGAAAAGTTCCACTGCAGGATTTGGTGGAACTTTGATTTTGTTCTGAACACCGTGTGTATACGTGTAGGTATATTTGAAACAGCATAAAAAAAACTATAGTTGACGTCACGAAAAGAATATAGGACATAAGCGTCACGCAGTTTTCAAAAATATACATATATTCTACAAGCAACATAATATTTCACTTTTAAGGTTTTTTTAAGATTGTCGTCAAACACAACGTAAAGGTTAATGCACCATATAATATTGTCAAAATGTCTCTAAAAAGCCATATCGATTATAACTATTTACGAAAGTATATCCTAGGATGTGAAATTATGGCACGGCTATCCACCGCATTTCGCTGCACAAGTGGTCAGCCGTCGAACAGTGTAACCGATGCAAGTATTGGTGATATTATGTTAGGCGAGCATGCAGTCACTTGTTTTTACTACAAATTTATCTTCTCTGTCTCCTTCATCTATTTTCACTACTAAAACCAGGTTCGGTTTAATATGGTTAAAAAAGTGTTTTGTCTCGTATTTTATTGCCAAGGCGCCTGTTCTCGAGCTACCCTGGTAAAATATAAATGAACTCACTTGGAACACAGTGATACACGGGGCGCTATCTATTTAATAGCATTTACCTACCACGCTCTGCTACTGGTAAAAATACCAGACTTATCAGCAGAAATCACCCGTATAAAATTCAAAGGTTTTTATGCTGTTCCAAGTGACTTCATTTATACCATACCTCCAAATCCAAATTCATAGATGGGATAGGGTGGTTAGGGGGTGATCTTTCTAAAGTTACTAGACAGTATGTTATGCAAGAACCATTGGCCCCATATTTTACTTAATAAGAGCATTGAATAAGGAATTCCTTAATCGATGATAAAAGAAAAGTATCAGAAAATGGTCAGTTCCCATGTCCGACTTCCGGTTTGACAGCAAGCAGGCATCAGTTGATCAGATTATTGAGACGCCCTCTACATTTTGGATCTTTTAAATTCCCTTTGTTCTCCCAATTCCAACAATATTCAGGGTGATTCATTAATAACGGGACATAGCTTATATGCGGATAGAGAATGCCATAATAGAGAGGTTAAGCCCAACATGCCTTATCCAAATGTCGCTCCTTTCCGATCTACAGGGTGTTGAAGTTAAAAAATTATTTAGACTTTTCTTAAAAAATATCTCTAGCCCTTGCTGTCAACACTTTTTAGTTAAAAACTTGCAGTTTTATGTTTTTTTTTGGATGAGAATTATTAATCTGATACCAGTTTTGCTTTAGTCGCTAGGGGGCGCTAGTTATACCATTCTTGTTGAGTAAATTTAGTCAAAACTTTTTTGCCCTTTTAAGCCTTGCATTTTCAATCACAAAATGTTAAACTGCGATTAATTTCGCATAAAAAAGGTATACTGTAAAAAGTCGAAACCGAACTGTTTTCGAAAGGACAAAAACATATTGACTAAATTTACTCAACAAGAATGGCATAACTAGCGCCCCATAGCGGCTAGAGCAAAACTGGTATCCGATTAAAAATTCTCACACTGGATGTTTTCAAATAAAAAGCTTAGGAAGGGATCGAGATATTTAAAAAATTCACAATAATTTTTCAAATTTAACCCCATGTAGATCGGAACGCGCAGCGTCCATATTTTCTGAAATTCAATCCTTACCGTTTTCAAAAGCGAATAATATTTGGTACATACATTGTTCATAGGGATTTGTTCTTACTATAAAAGGAACAGTTGATGTGCAACTGATTATCCCTTACATGATATGCCACAAAGACATCCCTCTTGAAAATTGTATGTTTCGAATGTTGGATCCAACAGGTGCTTTGGGGCATGTAAAATGATGCACTAAAATGATGATGCACCTACAAGGCCAAAAAGATAACCTAAAAAAGTTACGAGCAAAGGCACGATCCAAAAATAACACAAGTGGCGCCCTCTGTGGATATGTAGAAACTGACATTTTCAGCTTATCTCCATCCTCAAAAACACAGCAGTGTTAAATTTTAGTTCAGCAGCTTTATTATTTTGGGAGATATTGCCATAATTCAATTCCAAGAAAAGAACTACAACGCCGTATCTCAGTAACAAGCATTGAGATTTGACCAGTAGCTGTTAAACACCATCGGAATATTTTGGCCCAAGAATTATAACCTCCTGCATGTTCTACACCTACTTAGGAAACACCCTGTATAAAACTATAATATAGTTAGCGATATATTATATCGCTGGAATTGGGAGAACAAAGGAACTTAATACTTAAAAATACGGTCAAACCGGGAGCCCGACGTAGAAACTGACTGGTGGTAACATGGTAACATTTTGTGGAGAAATTTTTGGGAAAAGTGTATTTTTGAGGTACCTATCTACATTTTTTACCACACAATTCCTGGAATAATTCGACACAAGTTTAGTTTTGAACAATCAATTTATCTTAAAAATTACCGAGATAATCGAGCGTAACGTCTTATCTGGGACCTATATAGTTTTTGTTTAACACTAAAGTTGATTTGATAATTTTTAATCACAGTGGCGAAAAGTTTAAAATTGATTTATACCACTGTTTGGGATAACTTGCCTCTCTATTGGTTAGTTCAAATAAATGGTTCCGAAACGATTGAGAAAGACAAACATTGTGGCAAGGCACGTTAGTCTAAACCAAATCGACTTAGGTATTCTGATCTCGAGAATCCCCCGTTAAGAAATCTCCCAAATGACACTTGCCGACTTGCAAGTAGGATTAGGTAACTATCTATATACGGACTTTAACATACCTACATAAATATGGCAACATCCAGAAAATGTCATCTGTAGCAAGAATATACAATATACATGTATTGCAATGCAAATTCCTCATGTTCTGCTGATCCTCTATATGCCACTCTTGCCTATCTCTATGTAGGTATTACTTTTTAAATTCTGCAATATGGGGTTCCCATGCTTCTATAATATTGTAATGAATGAATAATATCGATGTTCTACTTTTACAGTAGAATCTATAATATAGAACAGAATACATATAGAATAAGAATTTATATTTGCTTCATGCGTTACTACTTGTCTATCTCTTCAATTTATACAAACAGTTATATTTTTCTCTAGTCGCTGTTTTCTCTTTGTATTCTTGTCTCACCGCTATCACACCTGATGATTGAATTAATTCTAGATAAAGCCATTCATAAAGCTACAAGATGTAAATTCTATCATGGTCGATACTTTAGGTACACTTTGTTACACAAACATTGTAACCACTATAGTTTATGAGAAAATATTATTACATTATTATTAAAATATCATATATTATTACTAAAATATCATATAGAAATTGAAAAATATATAATAGATTTATTATCGAAGTAGATTAATTCAGAAGATATTGCCACCATAAAAAATAAATATGACAAAAATGTAACAAAAGTGTTTATGGGGATTGATTTTTTATTAACATTATAGGTGGAGACCGCATATTCTGATGTCAAAATTTATGTAGAATGCAGGGAAATTGAATTAATCTAATGTAGCTAGTATAAGCACACTTTTATCTTACAAAAACTGTCGATCCAAATAACTTAATAATTATTATACTTACTGCATATTTACCAACAAAACGCCAAATGCACCTTTTTGAAATTCTATTACGGTCATTTACAACAAAGGAATAGTAAAACTAGGGTACAGTTAGATATTTGCCATTTAAAACAGAAAAAAATAGAAAATAGCCGCAAAGGCGGAACACCACAGATGTGGTAAAGCTTAGTTGTGGCAAGTCAACAAACGATTCACTCATGTATCTGCTACCTTAAGTATATTAAAGATAAATAGTAAAATGGATAAGGGAACAATCTGTAAGAAAGTTTAAGAAATTCTTTTATTAGGATTAGCGAAAACAAAACGCTAAGAAGTGATCCATATTACTCTATGTGATTTTGAATATCGCCAAATGAGACTTGGCTAAAATGAAATAGGTAGATACTAATTGTCATATAAATTCATTTCGTGATTAGGGACTAAAAATTTGGAAACAGACATAGGTGCCTATTGTATACGCCGAAAAAAATTATTCACTCATTCTACATTTAAATAAGTGACACAGAGAGTACCTACTGAACACCAACTGCGAAAAGTGCTGACATGAAAATTGACGAGAAAATAGAACAGATACTAGATACCGAGACAAACTCTCTATCTCCATCTCGACGTAAATTCTGTTCAGAAAGTGGTAGTAGATTACAGTAGATAAGGTTGAAACCAGGTGAAACCGAACCCTGTAAAGCCATTATCTTGAGATTTTTTGATTCTATTTAACATTTGGCAACGCCGCGTTCGTCGGTCGCTTTGCCCCTTGGCCTAAGCTTGACACGTTGATTGCTGATTTTATTTTTGCTATTTTTAATCTAAAAGTTTCATGAAAATGACTTTACATCGTTCGGTTTCGTGTGATTTCAATTGTAGTCTACTTTTAAACGTACCGGGTATCCAATAAGTATTGAAAGATATTTGAAGGACGGTAATTAAGTTCGGACAAGAAAAGACTAAAATGTTCTATAACATTTTTTCGTAAAGCCCTTCTTCTCGGAATTTTTTGTGCTTTAAATTTAAACCCTGAAGGAGGTTTTTCTGTAATATCTCCGATACGGTGAAATCAATCCAATGCATAAGGACTGATAATATGAAATTATAGAATCGTTTTAATCAAAAATAACAATGTGATTTGCTTTAGTAGGTACCTATTATTTTTTAGTAGATAAGTGTTTTCTTTCCTAAAAACCGTTAATTTTTTGGTTGTGAATGAAGAGTAGGTACCTTTTTTTTCTGAATTAGGTGGCGAACTTAAATATACATAAATAATTGCAAGTTAAAAAAGAGGTCGTATCAAAGTTTAGGGTCATTTTATGTTAAGGGTGGCCCGCCCCTGGTTTCCAAGACGAGATCGAAATGTTGCTATAATTTCAAATTATCAGTCCTTATGCACTGAACAAGTTTAATTAAAATTGATTTCTTCCTTTCGGAGATATTACGGAAAAACCTTCTTCAGGGTTTAACTTTAAAGCACGAAAAGTTCCGAAAAGAAGGGTTTTAGGAAAAAAAATTATAGAACATTTTAGTCTTTTTTGTCCGAACTAATCGTTCTTCAAATAGCAATCAATACCTCTGGGACACCCTGTACACAAATCCATAAAATATTTATTTTTGGATATATGGCGTGAAATTTTTTCGTTTGAAAAATCACTTCTTTTGACCTTCCTATCACTTTCAAAATGCAAATCTACGACCGGCTACGATTTTTTATATCTCCGATTTTCACGAAAAGCATTTAGCGTTTTTTATTTAAAATTTGACACTACTGAGTTATTCAGGACATCTCGAAACCCACATATACTAAATTTGTACAAAAAATATATAGGGAGTTACATTCTGCAGGGCGTCAAAATTGAGCAAAATAGAAAAAAAAACGAATCTGGTGAGTATGCCTTGGAATCCCCTCAAAACAGTTGAATGGTCAACAGAACCACTGAGAGTGTTGGAGTGCAAAGATTCAATACAAAAATGTACAGGCTATTTTTTCTGTTCCATCTCAAAATGCTGCAAAAAGATGCCAACAAATATTAGGTATAGAAACCAATTTAAATTATTGGACCTTCGTCAACAAAGTCATTGTCTAAGATGATACATTTTCTGTGCGTTTTCTATTGTAACACATCAGCCACCTTAACTCATATGAATTTATTGACTGGCAGGCTTCTGTATTTTTTAGACTTAGTTCATTTAGAGTGTCTGGGTTGGTTTTGATGTACTCGATTTTTGACCTCTACATTTGCATTCTGAAAATTGTAGGAAGGTCAAAAGAAGCGGCTTTTGAAGGCCTTTCAAACAAAAAAAGTTCGGGCGATTATTTCCAAAAATAAAAATTTTATGGACTTGTATATGTTTAATAGTAGACACCCTGTATAGAAGATAAACTTTCAATCTATAATCGCTGACTGACGTATTAATAAAGACTGCTCACGGCTGTCATGTTTGACAGTTCTCTGGCTCACCATGCGCTTCCCGGAGACAAAATACAATGCAAAATACATTGTTGACCATAGGCGCCATCTACTTTCCAGGACATGAAACTATAGCCGTGAGAAGTCTTATTAATACGTCAGTCAACGCTATAATGCTATAATATTATATAAGCACACCGAGAACGGTGGGATGATCTTAAAGACATAACGTCGAGTGTTGAAAAAAAGCGGATCTGTAAAATGTAGAGAGTTACTTGAAACGAGTAGGTTACCTCAATTAATATAGGCCCGATCATTGGTTAATTTTCAATCAATTTTTATAGCAAAAATTAGCCCATGTATTTTGAGAGAGCCGATACACTGTAGCAGGCTACCTCGCTCTATCTTGTAGAGGAAATTCAAGCTTTCATCAGTGGCGGCGATAAGGATTCGGGGGCCCTCCCGCCAAATTTTGCCAGGACATGCATACATGTGGTAATAAAATCTGGAAATACCGAAATATTGTCTAAGATGCTAAATTATAAGAAAAAAACCTTGATATATAGATTTTAAGAGAAAAATTCGGATTATAGATTTATTTTAAGTTTTTCTACCTAACTTAGAAATATTCTGTATTATAGCGAGTATTATGGCGTAGCTTAACAAAAACTGGACATGTCTAATGTCTCATATTTTATTTTATAAATGGAACATGATTTAATATTCATAATAATATATTTATCTTGATATTTATATTACAAAATATTTTCCAAAGAAAATATTTATTAAGTATAATAAAATAGAGCGTTTTTTTTAAATTAGCAATATTCCGTCAAGCTTTATTTTGCCATTTGGAATAATACAAATACCTACCCTTATCTACATACTAAAATAATTGCCTTAAATATAAAATCTTTCCATTCCTAAAATCTGTCTGGTGCTTGTAAGAAACATCACGTAACGTCGCAGAATTAATGTAATTGGTTGTATAAGAATTCAAAATTCTGTTGTTTGTCCTAATAATACCCAAATTTTTAAGCTAAAACGAAGGTACCAACGCAGGGACGGGCGGCATTCTATAAACCTCCTAATCCCAAAACGGCCCGTAACTTGGACGAAAAAATAAATAGAAAATTTGCTTTTAAAAAAATAGATCTTATACCAGTGTTGTGTGAACCATAAATTAATTTCAGAAAAAGTTATCTAAATAAAGATGTAAGAGAATTGATGCTATCTGCTACAAACACACAACTGGGCGGCGAAAGCCGTAAAAATTGGTCAAAATATACAGGAAAGATAAAAAACATGACACATAATGGGTTAATACAAGAAAGCACAAATCTTAACTCGCAGTAACAGAGTGTATGTACAGGGTGTCCCAGTTAACGTGATAAACCCGATTTTCTCGGCAATTTTAAAGATAATATCATGGTACGAAAACCAGACTGTGTAGAATTTTCCGAGGAATTCGAATGTGACGTCAAACTTAATCTCGAACTTAATATACCGGGTATTGTTAAAAAGTTATTTAAAAAAATACCGCTTTCCAAAAAATTGTGTAGTTGGATTTTAACACGAAATGCTAGTAATGAGTATACGAGGAGTAACGAAAAAGTGTCGGTTTTCATTTCTGACTTTCGGTTTTACCGGAAGTGAGCATCTCTTTGTCAGAGATTTTTGAGACAACCTGTATATATTGGATTTTTTAAGTTCCTTTTGTTCTCCCAATTCCAACCATATATATTTTTATATAGTTATCTCTAAAAATAACCAAGCAGTAAATTTTTATTTTTTGATAAATTTCGTCGAATACGTCAAATTCACCTCTTTGCATGGAATGCTAAAATATATCGTTAGAGATAACTATATAAAAATATATATGGTTGGAATTCGGAGAACAAAAGGAACTTAAAAAAAACCAAAATATACAGGTTGTCTCAAAAATCTGACAAAGTGATGCTCACTTCCTGTAAAACCGGAAGCCAGAAATGAAAACTGACACTTTTTCGTTACTTCCCGTATATTCATTACTAACATTTCGTGTTAAAATCTAACTTCACAATTTTTTGGAAAACGGTATTTTTTTAAATAACTTTTTAACAATACCAGATATATTAAGTTTAACGTCACATTCGAATTCCTCGGAAAATTCTACACAAGCCTGGTTTTCGAACCATGAATTTATCTTTAAAATTACCGAGAAAATAGGGTTTATCACGTTAACTGGGACACCCTGTCCATACAAAAGTAGGTACTCAACAATATAAGTGAATATTTTTCGTAATAATTACCTTTATACCAGTTTAAAAGATAATTTAAAGAAACATCAAATAAACGCACAAAATTTGACAAAAAAATGCATTTTGTTGTGTTTTCGGGGTGTTTTAATAATTTACTCACAATCTGCTAATTGTTTCCCGAAACAAAAATCTTCAAAGTCGTTTGGTCGACGCTGATTTTCAGCCTAATAGCGTTAGTATTTTGCAAAAATTAATATTAGTGGATAGATCAGTTTTTAGGGGCCCCTTCCGGAGCTGCCCCCCCCGCACGGCGGGCTCTGCGGGCGCCTTATCGCCGCCAGTGGCTTTCATTTGGCATCGAACTCTTTTGAGAGCAGACAGTTGCTCTATTTGCCTTCTTTCCAATGGTGCCTCTTTTGTTCTATAATCTTATGCGAGTTCCTATATTTGCTTAAAAATTAACCAGAACTTATTTAATTAACAATGATCGGGCCCATATTAATTGAGGCAACATACTCGTTTCAAGTAAGGAAATGTACTCTCTACATTTTACATAACACCGCATTCTATAATCTTATGAGAGCTGAAATCATCCGAAACTTCGAATAGAATCCTGTCAATATCTCCCATGTATAGGTAAGGCCCGTCGGTCCGATAACCTGGAAAGCCTAAAAACATGAAAGACCACAGGTTACCCAGAGCTAAGTATATAAATATACTTATACTGTTATTTTACCATTATCGTTTTCAAGTTCAAGCATGTTTATAGTTTTTAAATTAATTGAAACCATAAATGCAAACAGAACAGTTAGCAATTTCTCATCTACCTAATACTTATTGAAAAAAAGAAAACCGCAGCAAAAAGCGGAACACCACAACTGCGTTAAGCCTATAGGCAGTTTTAGCAAGTCAGGGCCCATCTGCTGGCTCACAGAACTATTATACATTAACCGTCTTGTCCCCAATATATTTTCTTCACTATTTCTAGTAAACGAATATAATAATCGAAAGATGTCACACACACATCAGCAACTTATACATATTATAAGTAGGTATGTACCTCTTACTACTACCTACACCAGAAACTGGAGCTGGCCCTTTATCGAAACTTAAAATGATATATTGTTTGCCAAGATTAGTGTAAAGCTTGTGGCGCGATGTTCATAAAAAAGTAGGTAAGATATCAATTAATTTTATTGATTGATATGTAAGTAGGTACCTACCTTTGTATAGTCTTTACAATTCGCGCGACAAGCTTTTAGATTTACCAAACTTGTCGTAATTTGGCACTAAATTATCTTAACGAAAACCTACACCTAAACTTATTTTATTATCGTTTTACTACATAGTTTAAATAAAAGTTTGTTTTTAAAAAGGTTTTTTAAATTTTTTATTTTATATTACCTCGCATTCTTGTCCTGTTTGCCAGTCAAATTTTGATTTTAAAGTGATTTCCCGACGAGCTATATACGTGAAACTTTAATCATAGCTAATGCAATATTAACTCGATATATACATATTATTATTAGGTATGTTATTTGTTGTTATAAAAAATTGAATATTAATAAAAATATTTGACTAGTGAACATTTATGAACGGAGAAGCACAGGAAATAAGTTGGTAATAAATAAAAATAACGTATATAGCCAGGTGGCTATTCTGTGTAGGTAGCTATTTCAAATGATCAGTTGAAGAGAAACTGAAATAGATCTGAATTTAGCATAATATGTCTGTCATGTCATAATGTCATCAAGAGGTTTAAAATCGATTGCAAAAGACTAAAAAGCAGGAATTAATAAAATTTAAATAAAAAAAACTAATATACCACGTTTTTACAAATAACTAAATGTATAATAAAATAAAAACGGACAAGGCGCGTATGCAACAGATAATTGATGCGTGCATTTAAGTCACAGGCAATTGCACAGGCAATTCCACACTTCCACCCGTACGAAGGGTAGTATTTATGCGCTACCCTCTACATTTTGCTAATATATTAAAAATACTGCTAAACTCTAAGCAGCTGAGGTACAAAATATTTCCATACGGACATTTGACCTATATTTACGTGTTGGAATTTTCTCATTCTAATATTTTATAGCCCCTTCATCATTTATGGGGATAAGTTTTACTTCAAAAATTAATCACCTGCATCTGTGGCCCAATTTTTAACCACGAAAATTAAATTTTAAGTTATGCAAAATAAAATTTAAATTTGATGTTATACCTAATTTGCTTAACATAGGGAGGTATAATTTTTCACCCCTCCCCCTTCCTAGAAAAGCCCCTGTCACAAACCACCATTAGTAGGTATCTATCAATTTTGTTGCTACTAAATATGCCACGAAAGTGAGCCCTCCAGTTTTATATGTCACGCTAGGCCACTGGATGAATATATACATTGCGGTCCATTACACATGCGCATTTAATATCTAGTTGACATATGGTTGATGGTGGAAAAAAATGTTTCCCTCCTTCTTTCGAGACAGCGCGCAAACTCTGCAGGCATCAGCGCGTCGTTCAAAATTAGCACTACCTAATGGCGCAAAAGTTTACCGTTCTTGCTAATGGCGGACTCTCCAGCACTCCATCTTTGTGGTCCGGCGAGGGATCAAAAACGCGCATGGCCACAAAATGCATCTTCATCATTGGTCTAACTGCGTTGCCGTATGTTTTACCCGATAGTATAACGAAAATTTTTGAATTTTAATATTTTTTGGAAAAACTTTTTGTTAAGACAATACAGCTTATTTATTTATTTATGAATTTAGTTATGGGTTTCTTCTAGGTATGATGTATGACGAAGAAATAATAAAATGATATTTACACGTGTTAAATTCCTTCTCAACTAGAAAAACTGACAATACACAAAATGAAACTACAAAAACCTAAAATATTTATGGTTATTTTGTTAAGTTGCTTTCTGAGAAAGCAAAATTTTGATGAAGTTAGGTAGAAAAGCAGCATAGAAGAAGAGACAAATTTAATCAACCATTGGTGCAGAAATGATTGGTATTAATAAAATCAATAAATAGTTAAACGTCGGCTGAGGCAGAGAGCAGGGGAGTGCTGAATCACTGACTATAATTCCGTCGAATTAGATCCTTGCGAGTTCTAAGAGGCTCGTGACAAATTGATTTGGATACCAAATTTTTGCACCGAACGCAGTCGCTTACGGCATGAATGCAATGACACAGTTCGATTTCAATAAAACATCGATATAATTGCTTCCGTTATTGCGGTAAAATAATAAGATTTCGCATAACTCAGCGTCCGTCACAGCTAATATAGTTATTTGAATATTATGAAAAATGCACGCTATAGAGAACACTTAACAGTTGTTTGGACATTTTTTGCCATTATTTTGCGATGAGTTTATTCACTGGACCTTTTAGTAACTGGAGCAGCTGACTCGAGTAATAATTTGCGTAGCGTCAGACTTAACTGATTATTGTGCCCATAGTATAAGTGATTTCGTGGAATGTGTCAACGACGAGATTGTGCTAACACGATTTATGCATAAGTACTGCAGCCTTGATTGAAATGCATAAAGAGCAAATAAAAATTATGAGATGGTATAGTGTGAGTTAGTGTTTTAAGTAGGTTGGAAGTTTTGCAAAAGTGCGTAACATTTCCACAACATGATATCAGAAATGATATCTCTTTTAAAACAATTTAACGGTAGCAGTTATTCTCAAAAGTAGCGCGTTTATTCCTTGCAAAGAATTATGGTTGAGCATTTTATAATGTAGATCTTGATAAGGGCATACCGTAGCATATTTCCAGTGTTCATACCAAGATTAATGATAAAACTTTCCCACAGTTGCCTTTTTAAAAATTAAAACTGGTGCTACCTTTAGTATTAACATTAACAGTAACTATTCCGGTGCAAATTTCGTGTGAAAATATTCACCATAATGTGTAATTCGCTAATCTTTTTTTAATAAAATATGCTATTAGTCTGTAGTGTGTTGTGGGATACTGTTCTAGTAGTAAAGAACCCCAGGAAGGAGCATGGCAGGAATAGTTTCTACATATATGGCGGGATGACGTTTCTTGTTTCACAGTGGCGTGCATCTTCCAGTGGTTTCAACAAAATAATCGGTTCAGAAATCCTAATTTTTCGTAAAATCATTACTTACAATACAGGCCAAAATTTGAAGGGAACGTTTGTCTTTAAGTTTAGGAATCCTTGATAATATAGCAATTCTAATTTCAAATTTCCAATTATGAAGAAGTAGGTACCTACACAAACGCCCACTTTGGTGCATGGCCTCAGAAGTTAAATTACAAAATTACTTACCGATGGATTATTATCCTCAAACATTTAGTTTTGCAGGCCAGGAAAGAGCCACAAACCGCACAGCTAAGCATAAAACCATCAAAACACCAGATAGTGTCACCTATCACCGTGTCAGATATAAAAATATTGTGCCAAAACTTGGTTCCTACACAGGGCGATTTCCGTGTCATGTATTTTATAATATCCATAGAGCTTAGACTCCTTCCTGGGGTTATTTATTCATTGGTAGATACTTACGTTGCACTCTGGTATTGTTGAATCTAAACCGCCGGTATTCCCTGTCCCAAGTGTCCAAAGGGTTTTGCCAGTCAACGTCGTCTGAAACTGGTGCCAGATTCCGTGTCCTGAGAGCTGGTAGAGGAACATATTCGGAGCTAGAAGTTTCTCCTACGAACACCACCTGAAATATAAAACATATATCAATCAGTATTCACCACTCCGTATCTTTTTGTTATTGGCTTCAAAGTTCACTGACTGTACATTTTTAAATCGAAATCAAAATAATGATTTTTAGTAAAATGCTGGTTAGCAGGAGCCGTTTTTTTTTATTTCTATTTGCAGAAGAAGAACTTTTGTGTTGTTTTAGCCCTTTTTTCTTTGTTTTAATTTTTGTTTCGTCTGACGAACATAAACCTTGACTAAAATCTTGGCAATTGATTTTATAGACTACATTAGATACACATTCTGAAAGTAATTTATCTTTTATTGAAGAATAAAAATCCCCTATTGTTCTTGTGTGATAAAATACAATCTCTTGTTGTTAGTTATGTAGGACGTTCTTGTTTTTTTCAGGTAATCTATGGACATGGAATTTTAAAATATTTACTAATGCTCGATATTGAATTATCATTATTTCCATTCTCATTATTATTATTTATATTATTTACTTGTTGGTATTCTAAGGAATTTTATTGCATATTTTTTCAGGACACTCAGGACAGTCATTATCTTTAATACTGTTTTTTTAAACCTAAAAGGATATCTTGCCAATATTCTGTGCTAGATAGTAGAATGAATTTATTTTTTATTGCTATTCAGTAATCTGTAGGATGAACCAGGTTTCTCATACCAACTAGTATGAATTTATCAGTCCTTATCAACACAACGTCCAAAAATGGTATTTTGTTATCATTCTCAAATTCCACTGTAAAATGTATTTTATTGTGAAATGAGTCAAAATTATTTAAAACATTGTCTACTTTGTCTTTGGGGATTTCCAAAATCATGTTCGCTTTTTTGACAATAAATTTGTAACGTTAGATTTTATATTACTTGATAGGTAGTTGGATACTTGTAGGTAGTTACTTTTTATCACTTTTTAATTTACTAATAAGATAATTTGTACTTGTAGTCCTGAGGAAGAATTTAATTAAATTCGAAATCCTGACGGAGGGGTGAAATTGATTTAATATTATCCTATACCGAAGAATTATCACTGCTTAACTACTTCAAAGAAGAAGAATATATTAAAGATATTAATTATTAATTATTACCACAATAATTTGTGTCCTAATTGTCCTAAGGACAATTCCGTTGCACTTTACTTATTTATTACTGTTTTGAATGTTCAAATATACAGGGTTATTGGTAATTTGATACATTCCTTTGAAGGTGTGATAGGGGAGGAGGTAAGGAGTAAATTTAATCCTGTATGCATTATGCAAAACTCATTTTTTTAAATATTTTTGACAACTTTTTATTTAAAATTTTCCTATGATCTAAATGTTTCCGGACTTTTTGCATTCCAAACATAAGACCATAGTGTTAGGCAAGTAATCCAGTTGAAAAGTTAAAAAAAAGTTCTGTATACCTCTCTTGTCTAATGCGTAGTAGCTGTGAGAACATTTCTGAAACTATAGCCAGAAAAACTGAAATAGAAACCCAAAATTCACGTGACTGGAGTTCCCTATTTGACCCAACCTGACTAGGTATATGATGTATAAAGATTTTATACCTACTTCATGTGCCAAGTTTTAGTAAGAGCGAACTTGTCTATAGTTAAAAGCAAAATTTATCGCCACTTCTAAGGTCGTTTTTATGCTGCAGCATAGAAGAATCTACTTAGATTCGTATTCGTATTCGTATTCGCAAGCACACTTGTAAACGTAATAAGCATACTTATATGAATAACGTATTATACGTCTACGTAGTAGATTTTTCTATAGCGACTATGGCGTAGTAAGTGGAATGTTCGAGTTGCCATGTTGGTGCTAGTGCTGTCTTATTAAGAAGAAAATATACAACACGAAACTTAATAAATTTAGTGTTTAAGTCGATCACAATTTTATTTGATTAGAATGAAACACGAAAGACAAATGAAAATGAATAATCAATATATCTATACGTGGCAAATAAGAGTGGCGTTTAGGACACAATCGACAGCTAACTAATTTAGCCACAGAAGAACTATAACGCCCCATTTATAAAACGTCCTTTGTTTTGTCTCCAAGATTTGTGGCGTTAAAAAAGACAATAACAGTAAATAATAAAACAATGCAGAATAATCCTTGACGACTCACAAGAGCTGCTGTTCCCTACCTCCTTGATCTACGAGCACAACATGGCCGCCTGCTTTTAGACAGTGGAGACGGGCTGGGTAATGCCAAAAACCAGAAAAGATAGGTCTTCTTAGATTTACACCTTTTATTCTACAAAGTGGTTCGTGACATAACAGTTTTTATTTTACTCCTCTACTCTATCTTTACTTGATCAACAAATTTAAAGTTACACACTTTTACGGTGCAGCGTAGTATCCCTACAGCTTTAAAACGTAAGCAAATGGTTCTTACAAGTCGGATTAAATCCCAGAGCACGTACACGTAGTTCACACGACGTACGCAAAAATAATTCAAAACGTCCGCAAAAATCAACACGACGAACGCAAAAATGAATAACGTATGCAAAAATAAATTGTAACAGCGCACGCTCTCAATTGTACAGGTACCTACCTAATAAATTTAGCTACAGTTTGTTCGGCGAACGTCACAACTCCCGTCCTTGTCTGGCTCGTGAATATACGACCGATATCCATATCCGTGGTATAGTCATGAGTAAGACAAGGACGGGAGTTGTGACGTAGGGCCGAACATTCGCCGAACAAACTGTATACTAGTTAGGGCACGGCAAAAGTAAAAGTAGGCAAAAAATATAGAGAGACTTAGCAGTTGACGAATCTTCTAAACAACGATGTCCTTGAATGGTGGTCGATAATCCCCTAGAATAATACTTTGCGTTCCAGAAGAAAGACATATAGGTCTTAAGCCGTTGGGGACTAAACCAAACCAAAGGAAGCAGTAAGAAACCTCCAGTAGAATACACAGGTCCAAAAAACTGGTCCCAAAAATAAAACCCTCAAACAAAAAACGTTCTGCTAAACACCTTACAAGGTCACCCAAGAAAACTTAACTCTAGGTTGAGGGTTTTCCTCCAAAAAAGAACAACAAATCAACCACTTCATTGTTGTATCCAATTAACCTTCACGGTTACAACGGAAAATATCCAAAATGATCAAATAAAACAACCATGAGATCGTGGTGGACGCTTAAAAACTGGAACGAAACAAAACGATCCGGTCTGGTGGAAAAAATATAACGACAAAGTAATCAGGCCTGAGGCCTGAGTGGCTTCAAAGTCCCATAAAATGGCGGAGTCCCGGAGATCCAAACTGCGAAATTCACCAATATTCAAATGTCTCCTACTCTTGGTGCTCCTTTAGTGGACCCAGTGATGCTAATCCTTCCTCGTGAGGTTACCAACAATTTTCAAATTTCGAATCACTATAAATTTACTTCCACCAACAACGACCTTTACAATTCAAAATCAGACGCCCAAGCGGACACTCCTTTTCCGGAGGCGGAAATGGATGCGTACCATCAAGATGTCAAAACCGCGTCAACCATGTCAAATTTCGAAATACTGTCAACCCTGTAAAAAATCTCAACATAGCGTCAACATCGTCAAACGACCAACATAACCTCAAACTGTTAACCAAATATAAACAAATACAATAAATAATTTCGCAAAAAAATTCCAAAACCAAAGTATAAAATACTCAGAACAATCCCAAACCTACAACTAAAGTGGAGGGCGAGAAAAGAAATACCCACTAGAAGCTTACCCAAAACAACAAACAAATCTTTAAAAATATTTATCTTGAAAACGTTTTTCGATTTTGAGCGATATCTTAAAACCTTAATAACTTTTTTGTTTCTAAAGATAATTTATTTCTGTAAAAACTTTCTTAAGGCACTTTTTTACATGGATTCCAGTGGCGTACACCGATTTTTTAGATGCTCTCAATTTCGAAATCATGGCCAGAACTTTGTTTTTTTAAATGGAACATCCTATATATTATTAGCTCATTAGATAGCCCCTTTCATGCTGATTTCAATGATATAAGGTTTGATGGGTCTATCTCAAACAGTTTTGGAGAAAAAAAATATAATCCGGTTTAATGCAACACCATTTAAATAAATCACTTAGAATCAAGGTAGGTCATATTATATTACCAAAAACAATTTTTACGTTCTTTATGCACATTTTTATAATAAATTAAAATAACAGTTTAAATTAGATAATTAAAGCAAATATTCAAACTGATGTCCGTTATTGTCAATACAAAAATTACACCTTTTGATAACACTTTGAACTGCATTATGGATATGAATATATGAAATAGAATTTACACAGTCTATAAAATTTTGTCTCAGTTCATCGATATTATTGCTAGTTTTTTTGTATAACTTATCTTTAATGTGTCCCCAAAAGAAAAAATCTAGCGGTGTTAAATCCGGTGACCTTGGGGGCCAACGCACCGGCCCAATAGTTCCCATCCAGTTATTTCCAAAATTTGTATTTAATAGATCTGAGACGGCTCTGACATTATGAGGTGGTGCACCATCATTCTGGAAAAACAGATTTCTTGCGTCATTTAATGGAAGATTGTCCATAAATTGCCGAATAAGATACTGGTTTAAGATTTCATAATACCGTTGACCGTTTAGTCTTTCTTGATAAATGTGATATTTTAAAACACAATTGCCATGTAGAGCGCACCAAACACTAAAACCAAACCGCCCTTGGATTCGAACTTGGACAGTATCATGAGGATTGATATCAGACCAATAGTGCTCGTTATGTCTATTGAAAATTCCGGCACTGCTAACGTAGGCTTCATCTGTCCAAATCACATTACTAGCAAAAAATTGATCTTGTTGGACACTTTGACGATACCATAAGCAAAACTCCAGTCGCCGCTCAAAATCGGTTGGTTCCAAATGATGCATTTTCTTAATTTTATATGGTCTGAACTTATATTTTTTAAAATATTTAAAGCTCGACGTCTTGAAATCCCAGATTGAGATTCAATTTTACGACTTGAAATTGAAGGATTTTCAATCGCCATTCCAATGACATTGAAAGCAGTTTCTTCAGCTTCTTCAATGTTGTAATTTATGTGTCTTGGCTTATTGAAGGTCCCATGATTGGTGAGATTTTCTTTTAATCTTAGAAAAATAGATTTATGAGGTTGTCTTCTTTCTGGATAGCGATTGAAGTAAAGTTCGGATGCCATATCAGGATTATTATCATTTAGGATATAACATTTGTCATATTTTTCGTAATTTTCGTAAGACATTGTTTACTTTTAACTTAATAATGCGTATTTATGTGTAAGCATGCAAATTCTTCGATTCGATTCGATTCTTCGATTACAACTGTTATAAGTAACGTGTAAATAATGTCATAGATAACATACGCCTACTGAGATTAGAAAAAAATAAATGGTGTTGCATTAAACCGGATTATATTTTTTTCTCCAAAACTGTTTGAGATAGACCCATCAAACTTTATATAATTGAAGTCAGCGGCTATCTAATGAGCTAATAATATATAGGGTGTTCTATTTAAAAAAACAAAGTTCTGGCCATTATTTCGAAATTGAGACCATCTAAAAAAAATCGCTGTACGCCACTGGAATCTACGTCTTAAGAAAGTTTTTACAGAAATCAATTATCTTTAGAAACAAAAAAATTATTAAGGTTTTAAGATATCGCTCAAAATCGAAAAACGCCCTCTAGCGGCGAAAGGGTAAAATATATCGAAATGCGGTTTGCGGCAATGAAGTTTTCACGAAATTTAAGCTCGAGAGTGGGGGCTTCATTTTTTTCTATCTGGCTTAGAAATGGGGTGTTTCCTATTAAAAGTCCCCAAATTTGCCCACCCTGTACATAGTGTTGGTTTGTTTTTTCCCGTTAAGACCCTTAAAAGTAAGTAAGCTGAGGGAATTGAACGGGACAATTTTTTTATACAGAGTGTCTCACTTAAGAGTGAGACAACCTTATTTTATTTTTAACCGACCAGAACGAAATTTTTACCAAAGGTAGATGACATTGTTGCCTACTTATTTCCAAAAAAATAGTTGCCTACTCCGAAGTCAAAGCCACCTGCGATGCCACAATCGAGGCTAAGATCCGAAAAAGATATTAGGCATTATTTCTTAAAAAAAATTACTAAAAGAAGTTGTTCAGAATTTTGTCAAAATTTTGGATTTAGGGTTCTGGATCGATTCTGAACAATTTCTTTTAGTACATTTCTTTTTTAATGTCTATAATATGACTTTCGGAATTTTAGCTTCTATTGTGGCATCGCAGGTGGCTTTGACTTTGATGTAGACAACTAAATAAGTAGGCAACAATGCCATCTACCTTTGGTAAAAATTTCTTTCTGGTCGGTTAAAAATTAAAGAAGTTAAAAGGTTGTTTCACTCTTAAGTGATACACTCGGTATAAAAAAATTGTCCCGTTCAATTCTCTCTCAGTCTTTAGTGAGACACTCTGTAGATATGTACCTGAGGTAAGATCATCGTTTGCGAATGGGTGTGTGTTTCGAACTATATTCGGCATTTTTTAGTCGAAAAAATAACACCGTAGGATCATTCGGCATCCCTCAAAATAGTCATTTAGCAATTTTGATGAAGACATACATTAGTTATTTTTCTGTGTGGTGCCAAACTACGAAAAAGTGAATAATTAAAGGGCGTTGTATGAAACTGAACAATTTCATTTCGTGGAGCCATTACACTCGGTAAAAAAGTAGGTAGGCATTGAAAACAATTATGTCGCTTTATTTGATAGTTCCTGTACAAATCCAAGCATACAGTGTAAGCAAAACACGTGAGAAGAACTTACCTTACAATAGAAAATTGAAATTATTTAAGTTTTGATGAAGTGGCCCAAATTTCTAATGAGCACCATTCAAACAGATAGTATTCCGCTCATTTTCAATAAATCAACATATTCGTGGATGCTCCGAGCGTAATTTGTTTTTTATATAAATATATCAGCCTAGATTGATACTACGATTTCGAATTATTCACTTTTTCAAAGTTTGGCATCATGCAGAAAGATAACTAATGGTATGTTTAGATAGATACCTTTCGAAAAATAATAACGCCCACATTTCAAATGTTTTTTTGTTATTATTTGGAGTCGCCTCACCCTTTAAAATGTGCCAGATCCGCCACTGCTTTAGTTACAATGCCGAATCAATATTTCGCCAACGCTATCCTTTCGGGGACATATCTATAAAAAAATTGTCCCGTTCAATACCCGTAGCCTACTTAGATTTTAAGGGGTGTTGGTGTTAATACGAAAACCCAGACACACTGTATATCCCTTACGTAGGATTCGTCTGCAGGCTGCACTCTGTCGGCTCGTGCACCGTGCACCACCACGCACCACTAACATTACTCCCGCCGACTTTCCCTGGGCGCCGGTCGGGCTCGGGTTGGCGCCGCGCTTTCCCGCGTCGTCGCGCGGCCTCGCTTTTCCGCGCCACCGCCGCGCCATCGAGGTTTCCATGCTAATGGCGTCACGTTCCGGGGTGCCGGGCCGCGCCATGCGGTTTTCCAATCTGGCCGTTTTTTCCGCAGCTCTTGCCGCCGCCTCCGCCGCCGTTCCGCGTGGGAATCGACGGACAAAGGCGCGCCGGGTCGTCGGTCCGCCCGGGCGTCGTTCGCGGACAAGGTTCCATTCGGAATCGGAATTAAGCAGTCGATTAATGATGTCGGACAATCATCGAGCAATGCGCACAAATTCGACAAAAAGGATCATTAACGAACCGGAACGAATCTGTACCTAGACCGAGGCCTACGATAAAGACAGGCCATGGCGCACAAAAATCCCGTGACCATCTTAGTCCGACGTTACCTACATGTCATTTGTCACATAACTGAAAGCGGCAGTTTGGGTTTTGAGAATTTTTAAATGTTTAAAGTGTTTTTAAACGTCTTAGTTTATATTTTAGAAACAAGTTTGTGTCTAGTGCGCGTGTGTCCCGGCGGTGGGGAACCTCCCAGGTGTTATTATGGCCTCAGGAGTATTAGTGCCGCTCGCGCCGACGCGTGAGCGCCGTAAGGGGAATTCTCCCCCCGGAATGGACTCAATGGACAGTGGAGCCTGAGACAGACGGGTGAACTGCTTACGGGAGACCCGCGAGTTCAGACGGTCCGGGTGGCTGGATGCTGTTCCCTTTGACCTTTGACCACGTTCGGGTTTGTGTATTTTGTATTCACCATTCACCTTGTGCGAAATAAATCAGTGTTGTAACGTACTCGAGGATTTTCGTTGTCGACCCACGCCCTGATACGGTTCCTATTCGGTCATTCACGCTGTCGATCATAACATTTCGTTGACTGACGTATTATTAAAGATTGCTCACGGCTGTCATGTTTGACAGTTCTCTGGCTCACGATGCGCTTCCCGGAGACAAAATACAATGCAAAATACATTGTTGACCTAGGCGCCATCTATTTTTCAGAATATGAAGCTATATAGCCGTGAGAAGTCTTAGTAATACCAAAGTCTAGAGAATACTATATCTAGACTTTGGTAATACGTCAGTCAAAGAACATTTGCTTTGCCTCGGGATGAAAATTTGCGCCAAAAATGGATTCGTCAAATTGCAACTGAGATTTAATTTCTAAAAAACCCTTAGGTATGTATGGCTAACACATTTTCAAGAAAGTAAAACAATTATAGTGGACAAATGTGCCGTGAGAGGAAAATACCTAATAACACAGACCTATATAGCTCGAAGCTATATAGGTCTGTGCTAATAATAATAGATAATATCACCTAAGATAAAGGAAGGTGCTATCCCAACAATTTTTGAGAATGTGCCAAAATATTTGAGTGCGCAGTGCCGTTTAACTCTCAGCCGAAAACAGCTGAGGCAGATTAAAAATTTTGAAAAAACAATAATTAGAGAAAGCCTGGATGCACAAAACCAATAATGTAATAGATGAAAGAAAACTCGCCAAATTGTTACGAAATTTGTTTTTTCTACTTATCTCCAAAAATGCCTTTTATTATATAGGATTAAGTTGGTCACGTGAATACGCGATTATGCGTTAGAGCCATGGCCTGTCTTTATCCTTGGCCTCGACCTAGACATAACATTCTATCTGCTATTAATTTTTATTTATATATTAGGTATTTATTTACGTCAAAAAGTTTTTTTACCACCTGACAGCATTTTAGTAAGCTGACAAGATGTCTATTCAAAGAGGACCACTAGAGAATGTCTTGACAAATATGCATTTTTCGGAGAACTTTATTTGAAAGAAAAATTGCTTTTTTGATGGGCTAACTTTGTGTTAAAACACATTCCATAACCGTTGCCTACTTTCAGAGATATTTTTTTAAAATCCCTAAAACTGCCGAAACTTTTTCGGAGTGTAACTTTTCTGTTTCAAGAGTTACCGAAAATTTTTCTTAATGAAATTTAGTGGGCAAAAAATACGCAGTTTATATCCGGCATATTTGAAAAATTTAAAAATGTGCGAGATACCGATACCTCGCGGGAAATATCCAAGATTTGCAATGTAGTAGGTATGTTGTGAAAAAATGACATATTTTCGGAGCAATCTGTATAGTTACATGAGGAATATTTTGGCGATCTTTTTCTGGCAATTAATTAGGGACACATTAAAAGACTATGGTTTAACATCATTTTCGTTTGTCTACTTAATACAGGGAGTTTGAGGCCAATATGGCATAGTTCATAAATTAATTTTAATTTTATTGGTTAAAAGAATGCAAAGAAGTCAATGCACGCACGTGTCGGCAAATTTCTGAAGATTTCAAAAGAATAGGTGCATAGAGATCACATATTTTTGATCAAGTAAGGGAAATGCAACAACAGCAACATTTTTCGACTTTTGTCCCTAATCCACAAACTCGATAAACACCCTGTGCATGCTATGGCATTAAAACTTGGTAATTAGGTTTTTTATGTATGGCCAGTTCAATGGTGCCAACTGTTTTCTTTTTCTAAAAATGCTTAAAAAGATTTCGCTATTTTTAGGTTTTTTTGTCGTAGTAGGTCATGGAAATAATGAAATTTTAGCAGACTGTACAGCTTTTCACGTACCTAGTATAATGTTAAAAAAATAAACATCGGTCAATCCGCGGGAAAATATGAAGATGCCAATTATCAAACTGAATCACACTGTATGCTGTAGCTTATAGCCTATTCGACGTTTTGCATTTTTAGGGCGTATAGAAATCACAACTAAAAGGAGTTCAAAGAAGTTAACTGCTCTGGTTTCAACAAATCAACCATATAAGTAGAAAGCGTAGAAGAAAAAACCATTAAGGATAGGTACATACCTACCTATTCAAATTAAAAAAATACTTCTAAAACCTAGAGTCTTTATAAATCTAGCAAACAATATAAACTCCTGGTTCTGTTAGATTTACCTACTTTAAACACCACATGACATAATGGTAGTGCTTTGGAATAATCCAGCAAAATTAAATAATGGGGAGCAACATTTAATCATACATGAAATAATGTTAAATTTACAAGAGCTTTTCTTTGTGCCGCAAAAAAGTTCTTTGGCTCTTGGCTTTGTCGATAAGAGTGTCCCTTTCCGTTTGGCCGTTTGCTCGGAAGTGGGACAAGATCTACTTACCCGTACCTATACAAACAGTACGAAAATTCAACAAATAATATTTTCGGATTGCCATCCTCAAAAGAAACTAAATATCCCTAAGAATGAGAACTACGTTATAGCACTACAAATATAGCCTATATAGTCTATTTATTTTACAGAATCCAGTACCTTTTCTGGTGAGCGAACACATGTTGGAAGTACATTTCCATTTGTACCCTCTGTACCTAAGCTTGGCATTTTATATAATTAATTAAGCCACCGCCAAAAATGATCTATTAAGTGATTATCAATATAAATATTCCACTACGTTGCTACTAATTTAACTAACGACGTACAGCTCTATGTTCGGCACTAACGTCTGCCGAGTTTACGACCGCCTGACCAATAGGGGCGCACTTCGTCGCTGGTGACGAGGCGTCCATGCTGTGGCCAGTGTAGCCCTCTATACTGACGCTTCGACGTAAATAAACTTTAGGAGTCATAGTATCTTCGTATTCGAGGTCGTCCGGTACTCTCGTATGGAAATCAACAAAACCTTTGGAGTTAAAAAATGATCTTGATTTCTTAACTAGAAAAATACATTCGTACGCTGCTCTGCAATAATCTCACTAAATACCAATCTAAAAAAGTAGATCGCCGACAATCGCCGTCTTTCGATAATATATGTAAGTTCCGATACACTTATCGCTATGGCACCACTGCTTAAAGATAATACATCCTATCTGTGTTCCAAATTATACACCCATTATTCAGATTTTCTATTTGCAAAAATAATGACAGGTTAACGCCGCTAAAAACTGCACCAAAGATCTTCATAGTCATGTTCAACCATTTACCAAGACAGGAAAGAAGAAAAAAATTATGTAAACATATAATTTCGAGCTGAGATACTCTGATGTACGATACGTCCGAATGAGAATAATTTATCCTGTTGAATTGCCCAACATGTCAATTGAGGATTGGTACACAGCTCGGCGCCATAAATCTCCACAATGGGATTTAGAGCAAATTTGCATTTAATGAGTTTTCCGGATCTACTAAAATCAGATACCTATAATGAAAAGATGCATTTTCAACACGTGTAAGTATGGTTTACAAAGAGTGGATATACACCAGGTATTAACTTTTGAAATTATGGATTAAATTCTATTCAAAAACTAGAATATCTCTCCGGGATTGTAATTTCTAAATTCAAAATATATACAGGGCGTCCTCGGATTAACTGCAATTTGGGAGATGGGGCCGAATGGTGAAACATTTAAGCGTTGATTGGCGTATTAATAAAGACTGCTCACGGTTGTCATTTTTTTGGCTTATTATGCCCTTACCGGAGACAAAGTCACAACCTTCTTAAATTTACAAAGCCCTGGTTGAACAGGTGGCAACATTCGGGTGCTAATAGCGATAGGACTTTTGACGAAATTTTCGGCACTTTGGCTTTAGTTTCTCTTTTCTAATAAATGTTCAACCCTTTTATTTTTGAATTATAATTAGATACACTTGTGAATTTTGCATCAATAATTGAGTGACTAGTATGTTTGTTCAACAGAATATACGCGTAAGCATAAGTATAGAAGAAATGGTGCTATTATAGTGTGCGGTCTAATAATACCGGCAATGCCGGTCTACCCTCAATACCTGTGGTGCAAATTAGGTAGGTACCTACAATTAGGGTGCGATCTACCTAATTACATTGTAGCTGTGTATAGTATATTTAATGTAATGTTAGGGTGAATCAGTTTTTTGTAGCACGACTTTAACAGGTGATAGATCTTCAAAAAAGAACGGCACTTTTTCGTATAAACTATATCTTTTTAAGGCCTTAGAAAAAAGTTACAGGGTGGTAAAGTTGGAAAAAATATGTGGACTTTATTGAATATTTACCAAACTAGTTGAGATATTTAAGTCATATTTGGTATAAGTTAAAGTGGCATGGGTTAGCATAAAACCTGTTAATATCGAACATCTTGCACAACCAGTGGCGGAGAAGTGGGTAATTGGTAAAATTATTTTTAGAAAAAAAAACGAATCACCTTGCATTTTAACAAAAGGTATTGAATTTTTTATGTAGATTTTAATTGCAGACAAAAATGTCCTCTTGGTATTTGTTCGCATGCGTTATAGTTTAATGGCAAATTTAATTTTTTTGTGTTATTTCGGGGTATTTCTGAAAAATTATCTAAAAAATTTGCTCCATAAGTAACACTTAAAGTAGAAAAACGTGTTTCTTACTTTAAATAAAGTAACTTTTTCCAATAAACTAACCCATTCAAGGTTTTACTTTTCAAGATACAGAGCGTAACCTTAATTGTATCTTCCTTAAATGTTTTAGACCCTGTAACTTCAAAAGTATAGCCTTAAATAGGTAAGTTTATTGGAAAAAGTTACTTTATTTAAAGTAGTAAACACATTATTTCTACTTTAAGTGTTACTTATGGAGCAATTTTTTTAGGCAATTTTCAGAAATACCCCGAAATAATACAAAAAAATGAAATTTGCCATTAAACTAGAACACATGCGAACAAATACCAAGAGGACATTTTCGTATGCAATTAAAATCTACATAAAAAATTCAATACCTTTTATTACAATACAAGGTGATTCATTTTTTTTTTTCTAAAAATAATTTTACCAATTACCCACTTCTCCGCCACTGGTTGTGCAAGATGTTCGATATTAACAGATTTTATGCTAGCCCATGCCGTTTTAACTAATACCAAATATGACTTAAATATCTCGACTAGTTTTGTAAATATTCAATCAAGTCCGCATATTTCTTACAATTTTAACACCCTGTAACTTTTTTATAAGGCCTTAAAATGATATAGTTTATAGAAGAAAGTGCGGTTATTTTTTGAAGATCTATGATCTGTTAAAGTCCTGCTACAAAAAACTGATTCACCCTGTATATATAATGTACTTTACCAGGAAAAGGTTAATAACATTTAATTTGTATTTATTTATAAGATAAATTTATCTAGATATAAACAGTGTGTCCACGGATGGACTTAACTATACTTAGGTATACACATTTTTAATTCAAATTTTTCGAAAAAAATTCATTCCGATAAAAAAATCTGCTGGTTCTTAAAATAAGACTGGCATGGAAAAAGTTAACATTATTTATACTGGGTGACTAGAAAATTGAAGAAACATTAATTCGCATAAGAGTAAACTGCTTCTATTTGTAGAGATATTAAAAAAGTTGTAAAGAAAATTTGTTCAGCGTGAAGGGCTACTTAGGTGTACAAAATTTGAAAGTATTAGGCCACCCCGATTTTTTTATTTTTTTATTTTTCTTCGATTAAATAATTTTCTGTAAGTAGTACGACAAAACTGTATAAATACAAGTTACTCAGAGTAGGAAACTGTGTATGAAGAAAATTTTGACAAACCTAGGTCTACTTTGAGTTTCTTCCAATATTTTCCAAAATACAAAGTAGGCCTAGAATCGTCAAATTTTGCCATCATGCGTAGTTTTCCATTCTGAGGCAGTTTTCTCAATACAGTTTTGACGTACTATTTACAGAAAACCATTTATTTGACAAAAAAGAGAATAAAATTAAAAATCAAAGTAGGTCTAACGCTTTGAAATTGTGTACACCTAAGTAACTTACCACGATGAACAAATTTTCTTTATAACTTTTTTCACTATCTCTATACAAATAGAGGTAGTTTACTCTTAGGCTAATTAACGTTTCTTTAATTTTTTGGTCATCCAATATAAGTAGTGTTAACTTTTTCCATGCCAATCTTATTTTAAGAACAAGCAGACTTTTTTGTCAAGAATGACTTTTTTTCGAAAAATTTAAGATACATTTTTTTACTAGTACCTATAGTTAAGTCCCTCCGTGGACACACTGTATATTGTATTCAAATCCATAGATGTACAGTCGCGGACAGTTGGTATCGAACGACCTGAAGAGGTTTCTCGTGGCTATCGTTACAGGGCGCGCGGAGACGGCAACATCGCGCTGGAGTCTGCAGCCGGCCGGTCTGCTAAAAATAGAACCATAAAATGCAAATTACAGCCTCCAGCCTCTCACAGCAAAGGAACAAAATTCGAGGAAAATGCAACTTTGTGCTGGTAATAATTCCAACCCCAGTGTTGGTATTTAATATTTCGTACTATTTTATCATGTTACTATACCGTCTAGTATTTATGATAATGAAATAAAAAAATAATAAATATCAAGGCTGAGATTAGAATCAACACCACAATAAAAGTTGCTTTTTCTCGAGTTTCCTTCCTTTGCTGCCAGCACCCTGTATTAATTAGGAATATGAAATTAGGTAAATCCATAGTCAATTTGAGCCACAATAGAATTCCGAAGAATTTCTCAAAAACAATAATTTAATATACAGGGTGTCTACTTTTAAACATATGCAAATTAATAAAATCTTTATTTTTGGAGATAATCCCTGAACATTCTTTGTGTGAAAGGCCTTCAAAAATCGCTTCTTTTAGCCTTCCTATCATTTTCAAAAGGCAAATCCAGGTCCGGCTACGATTTTTGAGTGTTTTTTTATTTAAAATCTACCAATACAGCGTTAATCAGGATCCCCCTAAAACCCCTTTATATACCAAATTTGAACAAAGAATTTAGAGAGAGATCTATTCTACAGGATGTCAAGGTTCAGCAAAATAGGAAATTTACAGGCATTTGGCGAGTCAAGTGTGCCATGGAATCCCGTCAAAATAGTTTAATTGTCAACAGAACCACTCAAAGTGTTGGTGTGCAAAGATTCAATACAGGGTATTTTTCTCTGCCCCATCTGAAAATGCTGAATTTTTATGACTTGACTCGCCAGAGATGCCTGAAGAGGTTTCTTTAAATTTCCTATTTTGCTCAATTTTGACATCCTGTAGAATAGAACTCTCTCTATATTTTTTGTTCAAATTTGGTATATACCTTATTTGTCACAATTCTTAAAATAAATTCTGATTTGTCAGAAAACGCTAGTGTTCTGTGAAAGTAGGACTTAACCTAAAATGTTCGTTGCTTGTTTGCGTTTGCACCTTGTTTGTTTTCATTAGTCTTTCACCTTGGTGTTCCGTGGTTATTTGGCTGTTTTCCCAGTTTTTTCCGGAGCAAAATTATAAAAGCACATAATATTCTAGTGAAAGTGTAGAAATACAAAACAATAAAGTAAACGTAAACAAGCCCTAAATTTGGATACATAAATTACGACTTGCAATAACTATTGTCAGAATCATAAATAACGTATGAGAGTATTCAAATAAGGTCGTCTTAAATACTGCTTAATGCCAAAAACAGTTTCTGCAATAACTCTCTATTAAGTTACAAGGGTAATTTTATGTCTGTGACCCCCTAATCTCATTTATCTGTTGAAGGGCATTTTATGAGAAACAATGGAGCATTGCAGCACCACGAAAACCAATTTATTAAAACTTCTGACCAATTTCTTCAAAAATAAGAAAAAATAAATAAAAGGGACACCCCTTTTATTTTATAATCATTTATGTTTAGGACTACGAGACCTAACAACTAAATGTTGGAACAAATACTTATTTTGCAAAGAAAAGAATAATTTATGAAAATCCTTTTAATTAACTTTTTTAATTCTAGGGTTATTAGCTAAATATATTTTTAGTGTTACTACATATTTTTTTATTATAACATAAAAATACATTTTTGTTGCAACGCAAAATATTTATTAACTTAATGTCTAAAACCGCTGACAACTATACTTAGTGTATTTGGAAATGAAAGGAGGCCATAAATATTGATTGAGAAGGAAAATTCGACCATTTCAGTGGCGTGCTCTTTTGCTAAAAATCTGATGAGGATAAATACGCAAATTAATATTCGGGCGAGTTATGTAGTATTTTATGACGGACTCTCGAGCCTCTGATAAAGAATTTGCATTTATATTTATAATAAGCCATAAACCTTCCTTTCATTTCCAAATACACTATGTATATACAGTATGTCCACAGAAGAGGTGTTGAATAGGAACACTTTCTTATCTTTAATTTTACCGCAAAAAGTTACTCTTGATAAAAACTTTGCTAACATTTCTTATGTGGAAATAAGTTGCTAGGAAAAGTTGTTCAAAAGTAAAGGATACTCCATACTACCAATTTTAGAAACAATTGGCACACTTTGATTTATTTGAAAAACATTTTTCGCTTTGGCCCTATCACTGCATTAAATATATTTTTTTTATGTAAGTAAGCTTATATAAGCATAATAAATATGGCAATTTTAGACGGCTAGGTGATGTTAAAAAATAAATCGGCATCCATAACCAACTTTTCACGCAATACAAAAAAAAACTCAAGTCGACAAAAATGTGAAAACAAAACTATCAATTTATTTAATTTGTTTTTGATCAAACAAGATCTTTAATATGAGAAAATTTGTCTTTAATTTGAATAACTGTTGATGTTTTTAATTGCTATTTCGACTTCACACTTTAAACAAATTAGCGGGAAAACTAGTACAAATTGTATGAAAATTTTCTTTTGTCAATGTTCTTGCGTGATCTAATTGCCGCTAATCTCCAATTAAAATTTTCCCTCGACTTTCAAAATAAATTGATTGTTTTCAGATTCTTGTTGATTTAAGTTTTTTTTGGTATTGCGCGAAAAGTTGGCCATGGATACCGACTTCTTTTTTTAACATTAACCAACTATCTAAAATTTACACGTTTTTGTTTCTTAAGATTTTTCAGTAGGGAGCCAAATAACTACTTTAATAAACTAAAACAATGGCCTTTAATAACTAAAACAATGGCCTCAACAGAGCCGAAGAGCCTGTGTAATTTTCAGAAACTATCTGAGCACCCAGTTGCATAAAGCTTCTCAGTGCCATCAATTTTCAATATAAAAGTTTTCTTCGGTATCTTAAAATAAATAGGTATGTTACGGCTATTTAATAATTTTGCTCAATTGGAGGTTTTTTTATATTGCGCGACAAGTTGACCATGGATGTTGATTAGTTTTTCAGGGCCACTTAGCTGTCCAAAATTGTCACCTTTTTGTTTCTCATGTTTTTTTTGTAGGGCGCAAAATAAGCGAGGAAATCGCGGTGGTAGTTTAAAAAATCATACTGTATACTTGTGAACTGTTTTAATAAATAGTTTAATACTGATTCCTTAATTTTTTTTAACCCTTTCGGTGACATCGGCTTAATCGCTTGCAAAGAATTCTCGGAACAAGACACCCGTTCGAACCATCCGATGCCGAAGGCGCGCGCTGTTGCCGTCTCCGCGCGCCCTGTAACGATAGCCACGAGAAACCTCTTCAGGTCGTTCGATACCAACTGTCCGCGACTGTACCTATTTATTGTATTCAAATCCTTGAAGACCTGATGCGAACCACAATGTTGTTGAAGGATTTTTATAGAACTATTATCTGAAATGAAGCAGCAGCAGTTTCATTGATAATTTAGAGTTGTTTTTTTTATTTGTGCAAGACATTCGCATCAACACTGCAAAAATAATTATTATTGTTCTCACGGAGAAATCAACAAACATGGTCACCGATTGGTGAGAAGTTTGTACCCAAATGTATGCCCGAAAGAATCTGATAGGGCACAGAAGACAGGCGAATACAAACTGATGAAAGCCCAGCTTGCTGGTTGAGGTGAGTACCACCGCGGCAGAAAATTAGGTAAATGGCGACAGAGCAGTTTTATCCGAAGACAGTGACGCTGCAGTCAATCTCATTTGGACCATTTTTGTTGTAAAATGCTGAGAAGAACCTATAGTAGATTCTTCCATGGTATAAGTACTTATAAAAACTAATATTCCTAGTGTGAGTAGGTACATTTGCCACAAATAAAATGGCAAATAGAGAAGACTGCATTTGTTGTAGGTAAATGGAATTTTTGTGAGAAGTGCCGTTAGGCAAGTGATGATTATCTTCCCTTATGGTCAAATTTTCGGAAAAATGTAAACGACAGACGAACAGAAAACTGCATGTTGTGAAGGAGAGCAATCTCTTCTGATTGAAATGGCATAGTTAGGTATCTTTTGACTTTCAAGCAAGGAAAACCTAGCTACTTCAAGCCCTTCAAGGTATTATTACAATTTGACTTACAGCCAGGTATCCACCTAAGTTGAGGCTTCAAATTGTAGAAGGAACCAATAACGGCAATAACTCCTTTTGCTTCTTCACTTCGAATTTTTACAAATGATTCAGTTTTGCACTGGCAAAACAAAGTTATAAAAAACTGTCGCCAATATCGGGCTGTCACTCCTACTGCTAATGGCAATTAGTAAATCAGAGCAATGCCGTGAATCAACATGCTATAATAATATAGTACCTATTGGCTAATTTGATATTGTTGGGATTAAACCTAAAATGCCTCTAGATTCGATTTTAAGTTTTAAATCCCGAGAGTGAAGATAGTTACCCGAGCGTATGCGAGGCAACAATCACGCCGACGTTACGCGGTTACGCGTCCCCCTTTTAATTTGTCTAGTACAAATTTACTTCACCTAAACCTTAAATCTAAAGATAAACACAAACACCGTGGTGGGAATCGAACCTACGACGTACGATGATTCTAGGAATTAAAAATCACTTTAGTCCTGAGGTATACAGTAACCTAAGATTTGTTTTATTTTTGAGTTTAATTTAAAATAAATGCCGTAGGGGTACGTTCAGGACATCGATGAACCCAAACGTCAATATTCAAACCAAGAAAAGTACCGCCATAAAAGAAAATGTCTTATTTACTAAGAAAAGTTGTTTGGAATTAAAACCTATGTTCAAATACAAAATTTCAACTTTTTGTCAACAAAAAACGTAACTTTCATATCATATTTTATTGCAAATCGTCAATTTTGAGTAAAATTAGCAATGTAATAATAATAATTTTAGTTACACCGTTGAAAATAAAATAATATTTGTCATATTATAATAAAATCCATTTCGGAGAAGTTAACTCCAATGGGTTCGGAAACAATATGTTCATTATGAGAAATGGCCCAAAATAAAGCATTATAGGGAAATTAAGCAACCTATTTTTGCTTCTCTAGGTACTGAATAATAAAAAAAGAGGAAACTTTTTCGTTGATAGAAAGGTGGAATTTTATATTTGTATATATCATCTAATTATAAACAACTTTTCTTAGTAAAATATTTTTTTAAGTTATATAAAAGAAGGGGACTTTACTTTTGAGGGTATTTTTAATTTTTGACCCACCCTTATAATATAAGGGACATACTTTTTGTGGGTTTGAATGTTGACGTTTTAGTTCATGGACATGCAGAACTTACTCGGGGTATTTAATTTAAATTCAACTGAACAATACAAAATTGAAATGGTGTACACTTTCTGGCGGTCACTGTATACGCTACTATTGACACCGCAGTGACTAAAATTTTCAAATTCATAATAAATTATGTAAAAATTCAAAATTACCACTTTATACAGGGTGGCCCACCACGAACTGCATCGATCTATATATGGAAAACTAGAAAATTCTGAAAATTTGGCACCTCACCAATGCCGATGGGCGCTGCTCATCTAAAATATTTTGGTGAATCTGGCACTTCCGGGTATACCGGAAGTCGATATCAACTTTCTTATTTCAAATGGAACACCCTGTATATTATTGCATTTTTGAATTCTAGACATCATTTTGGAACAAAAACATGCAACATGTCCTATGACTAAATCCAACCGTTTTTGAGATATTTGCATTTTTCCGAAAAAAATTACAGGTGCAGACCTAAAGTCAATTAGCAATTTATACGAGGAAACCGCAAAATTTCAAAACGAATTTTTGGCATCGTGTAACAGAAGCCCTGACCTTGTGATCTCTGCTGAGAAATAAATCCGTTCTTATACAGGGTGTTCACAAAATATGAATAAAAATTACATTCAAAATGTGCTTAAATCTCGAAATTTTCAAATGGAAACCCCCATTTTTTTTAATGCGATCTTATTCACCACTAAAAATGATGACAACTTTGTGTAAGGTTTCGTATACCTAAATGCAGTAATTTTCGATTAATTTACGAAAAACCCACTTTTCGCCCATAAAATGCTTAACGCTTGGAAAATCATATTAGCCGTGGACGTTGAAAAGACAATCGCTACTGAGGAAATGTCACTTGGTTTATAAATTATTGTCAACAATAATGCCGGCGCGGAATACCTTACGCCTTCATCTCTGTTTTTAGTGAAAATAAACTCCTAAGTAAAGGTTGGGGCATACTCACAGAATCTGGCTCGCTAGCATCTGGAGCTAGTAGTGCTTCTCTTGTGTGATTCACGACCGGTGTTCCTTTTTCCAATTTTTCTTCATTTACTTCTATACTGGTACTACTACTAACGCTATACTGTACTTCCGTAGTTTCTTCTACGTTTTCGCAGTTATATCTCTGCAAGTAAAAAGAAAGAATTTCATAGAAAACTGGTTCAGTAATTCAACTTTTCAATATAATCGACAAAAAATTATATGGTTGGTCTTTGTGAACTGTGGTCTCCTAATATCAAGACATGCGATTACAATGAAAAAAAAACAAACATTAACTTCTTGCTTACTCTCGCGGATTATAGGTTTGGCTACTGTTAACTATTGAGACAGTTTTCACGCACCTAACGGTCCTAGGCAAGTGACGCCAAGTACGAGGATAACGTAAATTAAAAAATAATGAGTAAGAAGAATAATACACTTTTAATGTTTTGAAATAAGAGAGACAGAAATCAAAATATGCAAATATATTAGTGGTATAGATAGATAAAATGGATAGACAAGGATATATATATTAATATCGAACTGTGAGTTTATACTGTGCTATTTTCATGCGATTGTATTCACGAATGTCACTAGCATTGATTAAGGAATACCTTATTCAATGCTTATATTGAGGGTAGCTTTCTCAAAATACCTAGTCTAAAATTTGTGCTTTCTTGGCCAAAAAAATTAATTTATTTGTAAAAAATATAATTGGGCATCTTTTATAGAGCAAAATTTCCCATTCAATTTTTGATTACACTTGCCAGTTTGTGCTCTATTGCTATAAAACATCGTTAAGACATTATTCCTAATGCTTGTTATTTACGTATGATCTAGTTACCAATGAAAATAAATACCTGATTGATTAAACGGGCTTAGTAGGCTTTGAAAACAAAGCAGTGTATATATGCGCTTGGTCGAATGTGGAGGAACTATTCCACATTTTTTTATAAAAAATAATGGCGATATTACTTTCTGCGCTGGAAATTAATTAAAAATTCGAAGATTGTCATCATAGCTCAAGGAAATTTGCCTAAGCACAATTTAAGGGAATCCCGTAGCAATAACAGGAAATTTTGCTATTGCAATAAATAATACTCAAAGTGACCACCGACTTGTAACACCAATTTGTTACACATACATACAAACAAAACAAGATCACAGTGGGGTTTGTCCTTGACACTCAGTTATCACTTGATAACTTGAGATTTAGTTTGTTTGAAATACCACTCCAATATGCGTGCTAACCGCTCTACCCGCAAACATTAACTGACTCTTCGAGCGTATGTTTTCATTCATCTTACATAATCAGTAGGTATTATTAATCATCTGCATATTTCAATAAACTACATTCACAATCTTCACCATTTTAACATTTAACTGTAACTGCATAATTCAAATAGTACCTACTGAAGAGAATAATCCTCATCAAACCCTTCTATCGTTGACTGACGTATTTATAAGGACTTCTCACGGCTATAGCTTTAGTTCTTGGAAAACAGATGGCTCTGATGGCTAACAATGTATTCTGCATTGTATTTTATCTCCGGAAAGCGCATGGTGAGCCAAAATTGTGTCAGACGTGACAGCCGTGAGCAGTCTTTAATAATATATCAGTCAACGCTTCTATCGTTGACTGACGTATTTATATCAGTCAACGCTTTTATATTTTGCGGAGCAGTAGAGTAAATTTGACGTATTTTAAGTAACTATGGCGACTCTCGCGGGTGTGACAAACTCTTAAAAACCCGAGGCGTTGACTAATATTTTCGGCTCACAGATTCGCGAGCACGCGGTGGAGTGCGGGAGATTTAAATCCAGACTTAAATTTAATTTAAAATATTCGCATTAAATCTCCTCTACGTCATCGAGTGCTCGCGCATCTTGGAGCCGAAAGGATTGGTCTACGCCTAAGTTCAATGGCGACCCTCGCCCCGACGATGAAGATGTTACCAGTAGGTATAAAAATAACAAATTGTTTTGTTACTAAGTAAAACGGTCAGTGGAATAAAGTCAAATCGACGACAGAGTTTTTATCATAGATAAGAAAAAATATTATACAAGTTTTTATTTTAAGTGAAGTTCGTGTTTGATCATCCAACGCCGTCAATGCCATAGTGGTGTGGTGACCTACGACTTACGAACCATGACGAACCTCGCGCCAACTGAGTTGCAGTTCATCTTCCAACATATGGCCCGATAAACCTGCGCTTTGGTTCGCGCAGGCAAAGGCTTTATTCGAGATCTCTCGCGTGACTCTGGGTACAACTAGGGTTGCTTTATTAGGAGAGTTGTTGCAATCAAATGTCATCATAAGATTTCAATTGGTTTTGCATACAAGTAATGACTCTGAGGTAAAGAAAAAAACATGTGGGATATTGCCTCAGAGGCTTGCAAGTAAATTTTTGATAGAGTAATCAAAACATTATGAAAATTTGACATTAAGAACGATACTGGCGCAGACACTTGCAAACATTCGTTGCAGCTCACCAAACAGTGCCTATTGCATAACTTATATGTGGTTCAGTGCACATACAGGGTGTCTACTTTTAAGTGTATACAAATCGATAAAAAATGTATTTTGTGAGATATTTTCAAAAACCTTTTTTTGTTCGAAAGGCCTTCAAAAACCGCTTCTTTTGACCTTTCTGCCATTTTCAAAATGCAAACCCAGGGCCGGCTGCGATTTTTTTATACCCCCGATTTTTTACAGCGTGAATCAGAACACCCAGAAACCCCAATATGCAGGGTGTCAAAGTTGAGCAAAATAGGAATTTTAAAGGCATCTGCCAAGTCAAGAGTGCCATGGAATCCCCTCAAAACAGTTGAATGATCAATAGGACCACTCAAGGTGTTGGTGTGCAAGATCCAATACAAAATATACAGAGTGTTCTTATCTGTGCCATCTCAAATTACTGAATTTTTGGAACTTTATACTGGTCAAAAATCGAGTATATCAAAACCACTACACACACTATAAACGAACTAAATCTAAAAAATACAGAAGTCTGCCAGTCAGTAAGTCCATATCAGTTAAGGTGGCTGGTGTGCCACAACAGGAAACGCACAGAAAATGTATCATCGTAGACAGTGACTTTGTTGAGTAAGGTCCAATAATTTAAATTGTTTTTATTTGTTAGTTGGCATTTTGTAAAGAAATACATTACTTTTGTGTTTATCAATATTTTTTCAATGATTCCACAGCACTCATGACCAGCATAAAGTTTCATAAAAATTCAGCATTTTGAGATGGCACAGATAAGAACATTCTGTGTATTTTGAATTGGACCTTTGCACACCAACACCTTGAGTGGTCCTATTAACCATTTAACTCTTTTTAGGGGATTCCATGGCACACACTTGACTTTGCAGGTGCCTTGAAAATTCCTATTTTGCTCAACTTTGACACCCTGCAGAATAGAACTCCCTGTATATTTTTTATTCAAATTTGGCATATACCTAGGGGTTTTTGGGTGTTTTGATTAACGCTGTGGGGTCAGATTTTAATTAAAAAAATCGCTAAATGGTTTTTGTGAAAATCGGGGTAAAAAAAATTGTAGCCGTCCTTGGATTTGCATTTTGACAAAAGTAAAAACGTCAAAAGAAGCGTTTTCTGACGACCTTTCGAACAAAAAAAGGTTTTTGAAAATATCTCACAAAATACATTTTTTATCGATTTGTATACACTTAAAAGTAGACACCCTGTATGAGCAAAATGTAACTATATAATTATTATTTAAAATGATTCCAGTATCACAAAATGTCCCGCAACATTAGTATTATAGGAGATGGTAATGAAGAAGCCTTATAGAATAAATAAATGGAGACTATAAATCAATAATGTAACAACTGCCAGATGATATACGTACACATATAAGGTAAGTACCTACCTAAATAGTCACTATAAGTAACTACATACTTGTACTTACTTAATAGTAATATTATATTTTTGATTATAAAATTAACTCAAATTCCTAGTGCACAGCCACCAATAACTATTTTGGATGATATATAAAAAGCAAAACATCCCATTTAGGCAATTTAGGCAAACTAGTATTAAATGGTAAAAAAATGTATTGGAATTTGACATATGTAAATAATGTAAATTAAGGACGGAAATAAAACGTCATCACCTCGCGACGACCTTCATTTGACCGTGTTCCTAACTAGAATAAATGTTGCTAAAACAGAAATTGGGTACTGGAGTGCAAAAATTGCGCAAGTGTCTGTAGGATGGCGCTGGAGTTGGAGAGCGGCCATTTGGTACAGAGCGAGAATAAAAAGTAATGTTTCGCCTTGCTAAAATAAGTTTCCGTTCCTTATAAGTTGTTTTGTTGCCCGGCAAGGTCGTTGGTCGGAACCAGGGGTCTAGGGGGAGGCAGGCGGACCGACCCCCTTTTTTTTATACAAATAACAGCACATCGCTCCCATCCTGGCGTATTTTCGGATTGAAACTGTGAATTGTTAAACACAAAATAATAATATGAATATTTACGCTCCTTTATTTTTATATATTTTTTCATAGTTATTAAGAATATTGTTGAGTATAATATTAAGTAAGAGGACTACCTACCGGCTGTCAAATCTACTGTCATGACATAATAATTAATTCTCCCTCAAAACCGCATGAATGATCACAATACTTACCCTAACTGACATTTAGAATTTATGTCACTATAGTTTTATCTTTTATCATTATATTAACTTTTCATTAAGTACCTACTTAATATTGATAAACCGAAAGAATTTAAAATTCTGTTGTATTTGATCCAAAGTTGACGTAAAGTTGTGAATTTTGTTAGATACGTGAAATACCTACTATTTGCTGATATCTTAATATATGTATTATTTTGGCATACATTTAGAGTAATGGAAAATGTAATGTAAATAAATTTATAGGTACTACCATAGAAGAATTTACGTAGTAGATTCTTCTATGGTACTACCTAAATGCTTGCCGGTACATCAACTTTGTGTCAAACATAATAGAATTTTAAAGCGATAATATAATTTTCTTTTGAAAAAGACATATTCTTATCGATATTTTTTAGTAATAATAAAAAGTTAATAAAATTATAGAATGATACTCGTATATTATGTTGTATAGCTAGTGATATAAAATAGTTTTTAATAAGTAATGACTTTTTAAAATTTTAAGAAATTTTATAAATAGGAAATAGGCGCTTATGTAACATTAAAATAGAAACGACTTTTTCAAGTTAAACGTTTTGAAATTGTAACAAATAAGCGAATTTTTAGGGATTTTATTTTTTAAATATAATTTTTGACAGATAGCGAAAGTCACGTGACCACGTTTGAGTCGGTTATTTTTCCTCGTTTTTAATCGAAAGGTAACCCCAAAGTTAACTGCATATGTGTTTTATTATTATCCGTTAATAAAAAAAAATGTTTAAAATTAATAAAAAGATACATTTTGCACCATCTTCATTTTTTCCAAAAAGTTTTTTGGTTATAACTTTTGTTTGACGTTCGATTGTTTTTTCCAAACGACATTACATTGTTTGGAAAAAACTGCAACAAACTGGTTTTTAAATCATTAATTTGTCTAAAAAAATACGGAATGGTTAAATTGAATGTTCCTATCACCTTCAGGCGGACACCCTGTACCTAATAAAAATATTATTAAAAAAATAATAGTACTTTTTGAAATTGAGCCCATGTGTTGACAGGTGGCCATGATTACAGCCCAAAAGTAAAGTTACACACATTGTTTAATGTGCTTTTTGAACCTAACAAAAAAAGTTTATCAAAATCGGTAAACAAATAAAGATATTTTACCAGGGTGGTAACTCCTTAACGGAGGTCACACTGTAGACGTTTAACATATAGGTACAGAAGATGTTCTTTCGCATTTATCTTAATTATTGCGTTACATAAAATGTGTGTTTGAATGTAGTGTTAACGCAAACGAAGAAACACCTTATGTACACATAAAAGACCATGTTTCATTTCATTGAAAAAACTAAACATAATTTTGTAGAACTTTTAAGCCAGCAATACCAGCGCAATACAATAACTACAGAAAATGAGCCGAATCACATTCTTTAACTAAAGATATGCCTTTAACAGTAAAAAACACAGTAGACATTCAAGTGACCTTGAAAACGTCGTTTGCCTACAAGTGAAAACGTGCGTCTTACATTGCACCTCATAATATGCTTCAACTTTTATGTGATTTTTTGTGATTTTCGTTTTTGAGATATTTATAATAGCTGCATTTATTAAAATGGAACACCCGGTATAGATAATTTTCGACATACCTATACATATAGAGAGATAGACATGAATCCTCCCCTAATGTCAGTTTATATGCTAACGATTGTGTTTTCCTCACGAAAAATACATAACGGCGACATAACTATAAGAACATAACAGTACCCAACCGACACGAATGTATAAATAATGCAAAGTCAACTAAAGCAGTTTTTAGTGCCGCCGTGTACCTTTCAAGCTAAAAATCAATGAACCATTGCTAAAAAGAGGGGGGTTAAAATCACAGATCGGAGTCTTTGAGCTACGAGGGTCTCCCGAATATACATTTTGAAGTTTTATATTATGTTAATATTAAAAATTCGCAATTCATAGTATATAATAATATGGAAGTAATACAATAACATAAAAAAGTAATCAGACAGCTAGTTGATTAAATATTATATCGCCAAAACGTAAAATTGATCATATATGTAATTATTAAACTGGACCTGTAACAACAGCGTCAACCGTTCATGGATCGTCTGTTTTTCGCGCCATCTGATAAATAATAGCCACACTTTTGCATTCCCGCTGCATAATTTAAGGGGTATTTTGCCTATGTTTTTTATTTACAACAAGACAAGGATAATTACAATGTTTATTACCGTGTTTTCGTTCCGAGCATATTCCGAAACCTATGCCAATCTTAATGAAGGTAAAATTCCGGCTCAAGAGACAAAATAGACGAATTTATGCCGGCATAAAGTTTGAAATTCAAAAAAAAATCTCGCCCATAACTTTTAAACTAGTGTCATTAGTATCTATGGATATTTTAAAAATACCCGTGTTTTTTGTAATCCTTTGAAATTCGCTACTTTTTCCAGCTAGTTGGAAATAAAAATACATTGATACAGGCAACCAAACATACAATGGCCAGCCCCCCCCCCCCTTAATACCAGAGCGGAGGCTACAGAGAAGATTTTGGCTTTGCCATTGCTCGGATATATTTTTTATATTAAAGAAAAGCTCTTACAAATTATTATTTAAAGAATTATTTAAAACAATTATTGTTGTATCTTGCTTACTCAGTGCTTCTAAATTTTTTTATGTATTCTCTTGAAAAAACTTATCAAAGATAAGTACCAAATTATGAAATAAAATGATGTGATTACGTACCTGGTTTATTTTACCATTTTATTTGATAAAGAAATCATCGTTTAATAGTTATTTATGTACCAAGGCACTGAAGTTCAACTTTTTATGACTCATGTGGAATTTAGTTGCCGAGGCCTCTGGCGGAGGCAAATAAACCACACGAGTCATAAAAAGAACTTCAGTGCCGAGGTACATATTATATATATTTTTTTAAATCGGAAAAAAAAAGTTTTATTAGGCAAGAAAATAATCATACGGGATCACCCGTCCATGAACCGACTACGCGCGGCGTGGCTTGACTTTGACGATCGCTCTACTTATGTCAAGTATGACAAAGACACGGGGGCTTCGAACAGAAAAACCAACCTCCTGCTTGTTGCGCAGCCTCCATAATAAATCTATTGATATTCAAACCTACTAAAATATTTATACGAGTACTGATAGATTGCGCTGCTATACCTAGGTAACAATTTCACAATGTGTACGAATAGTTAAATGGGCCTTTATTGGCCGGGTTTTGAATAGTTGGTCACTTTTGACGGGCGATGGCTGCGCGTCTGACGTTTGATGTTTACATCTCGCCAAGGTCTACTTATTGAATAAATCGTACAATAATGGGTTACTTCAGTGCCGATTTCTGAGCTTTTAATGACAATTTTGGGACACTTTACTGCCAATTTCAAGACAAATAATATTAATCAATATTTAAGAGTTTAATGAAGGCACCAGTATTAATTATTTTAAACTGTAAAATTTGAATAGTCTATATTTCTTCTCCACCCATGTTTATTTTTTGAAATATCGTAATGCCAGCTGATGACTTTGGCTATCTTTATAACCTAAAATATGCTGTTGATATACGTCGCCATAGAATTATTTCAATTTTTTCTTCAAAGGGCAGAAGATATAATACCTTATTAGTAAGTTACATAAATGAAATTTACGAATAAGATCTTCTATCCATTGGGGAAAAGGTTTGGAATATTTCTGTAGCAAACGTAAATCAAGATAATATTTTAGGTTTTAAAGATAGTCATCAGCTAGCTGGCATCACGATATTTCAAAAAATGAACATGGCTGGAGGTGTGTAATCACATGTTTTATTTAATAATTTGGTAAATAGATCTTTGGTAAATTGTTTCAGGAGAATACCTAAAAAATGCTTTTAGCAGCAGCGCACTATTTCAATAATTATTTTTATAAGAGTCTTCTATCTAGCCTCCGTTCTGATTTTAATTTACATCTGTCCAATTCCAATAATTTTTTCTCCATTGAAAACGGTTCTGCGTAAATTACTGCAATGGGGTCTTTTGCTTTTTATATATCTATCATCCAAAATAGTTCATGGTGGCTGTGCACTAGGAATATGGGTCGATTTTTAGTCTAATTTTTTTTTATCTAAGTATAAGTATATAAGTAGGTATGCAGTTTCCTACATAATATAGTGGCTATGTAACATATTATTATGTATCTCATTCTCGCAGATGTTATTTTATTGATTTATCTCCATTTATTCTGTAAAATCTTTTCATTACTACCTCCTATAATATCTACTAACTTTGCGGAACATTTTGTGTTACTGCAATCATTTTGAATAATAATAATTCTCAGAGTTACTTTTCGCTAAAATGCTCACTAAACCACAAATTAGTTTTGCAATAATCATTCTTTGGTGATCTGCAACGAATGCTTGCAAGTTTATGCGCATATTTTAAAATCTTCTTGTAAAATGACATGTCATTCTTGGTGCCGAATTTACATACTGTTTTGATTAGGTACTGTCTCAAAAATGTGGGTACTTATGCAAGCCTATGAGGCAATATCCCACATAGTTTTTTTCTTTACCTCAGAGTCATTAGTTTTATGAAATCTGATTATGACACTAGATACAACCTGGTTCAATTAAGTAATCTCCCAGTTGGATCATAGGTTTGCTGCCGAGGTGGAGGACATTATTATCTCTTCACAATCTGAGGATCGATACATCAAACTTAAAAATCAGAACTCATCCGCCGTCTATCAGCTTCCCGAGAACAACAAATATCTATGTCAATTATTTACTCAAGCTGACATTGGGTGTAGGAAGCAGTCACAATTCCTCCGATATCTTCGAATTCTTGCGGTGCTACGAACTCTGTGGATCGTCCACTTATCCCAGCATGTTCAAGTCGTCATCGCAACTCACAAAATGCGCCTTTGGAATCCACCGCTAAACTGGCTGATAAAGTGTATGATTGTCCCGCGACACCAGGCTGCTGCTGTAGCTCCTGCCTCCCCATCAGGTGAAATAGCAAAGAACCGAAGAGCTTTCGCGCCAAGTTGACATTCAGTCTGCTCGTCGTCCCCACCGCAGATCTCATTCCAGCAGTCGCCATCAAGATGTACCCAGGTCATCCTCAACAGAAAAGTTGCCGTTTTGCTGATATTATCGTCGGTATCGGTAAGAAAGCGCAGAAATGCACCACCCAATATGTAGTCGGGGCGACGTCTCTTGGACACCGGCTCTGATTTAACTGTCTACCCCAGAAGAATTATTAAGGCTCAGCGCGCAAACTACGACCTAGCCGTTACTATATCTGCTTCTCAAGCTCAATTTTAAACTTCGTCGGAGCTTCCGGTGACGCTTTGCCATCGCGGATGTTGCAGAACCAATTCTGGGTGCTGATTTCCTCACCCATTACCACCTGCTTGAGGGTGTCAAGCTTGCCAAACTTATCGATGCCGTTACTGGTTTCTCTGTTACAGGGTGACGCGCCTACTGTGGCCAGTCTAGCACAAAAGCCATCTCAGGCAACTCGCCGTTTCGTAATCTTCTAGATGACTTCCCAGGCATTACTCACCGGCCCATTATACCCAGACATGTACGCCGTACCACGCTACACCACATCAGAACCACTCTAAGCCCACCAGTCTTTAGTGAGCTCGCCGACTAGCACCGGACCGGCTCTGCATCGCTAAGACCGAGTTTGGAGCTATATGGTTCGCGAGGAGACAGCGCGTCGCTCTGAGATCCCATAGGCGTCTCCTCTCCACCTGGTATCTAAGCTGGTATCCCTGTGGCTATCACTGTTCTCTTAATGCACGGAATGTCCCAGACAGGTATCCCATTCGCGCTCTCTCCGGCTGCACGTTTTTCAGCGTGATTGATCGTGCAAAAGCTTTTACCAGATTCTAGTCGCCCCAGAAGTTGTGCCCAAGACCGCCATCATCATCCCGTTTGGATTCTTCGAGTTTGTCTTTATGACCTTTGGCCTGCTCAATGCCGGGCAAACATGGCAGGGCTTCATGGGCGACGTCCTTCAAGAGTCACCATTCTGCTTTGCCTACCGAATCGACTTTCTTGTGTTTTCCAAATCTGAAGAAGGGCACAGAGACCATTTGCGCTCTTTGGCCGTCTCAATTTATATGGCATCACTATGACCGTAAGGAAGTGCGTGCTGGGATCCGATCACGTCATCTTTCTATGCTACTCCGCTACCGGCTGTTGACCATTTGCCAACAAAGTTGCTGCCATCGAGACTTCTCCGCGACCTACTACTGTTCGTCAGCTTCTAAGGTGCGGAAATTTGTATCGCCGCCATCTTCCTCAAATTGCTGCTGCCCAGGTGCTTCTCTGGACTTCGGTCCAAAAGTCACAGGTTCACATTTCTTTCCTTGGGCTGCAGATTTAGACAGAGCCTTCAAAGACTGCAAGACCGCCGTGTCAATTGCTACTCTATTGCTACCTTTGGCTCTTGTCGTGGATGCCAGTCAACAAGCCATCGGTGCGGCGCTCCAACAGAAAACTCCGACTTCATGGCAGCCGCTCGCCTTTTTCTCTAAAAATCTCAGCCCCCTGACAATAAAAATGGAGTGTATCAGATCATCTGTAGCCGAACTGGTGTATATGGTAAACCATTCCGCATTTCTGACAAGTTCTTCTCTCCATCGCTCTCTTCCCTAGAACCTTCAGACTTCGTGAAACACTTGAGGAGACTTGTGTCTAGATTCCGCCCCGTCCCAGCATCACGACATACTTCACCCGGTGTCTTCATCTACCGTGATCTGCACCCACGTTATGCTACGCACCGACGCCCTCCGCACCTCCTTCTAACCCCCGTATACTGGACCCCAGATAATCCTCTCCAGAGCCGACAAGACCTTCGACATCATGGTCCAGGGCAAGCGGTCAACAGTTTCATTGGACCGGCTTAAGCCCGCCTACTACTTATAGCCCACCACAATAAGTTTCCTTCGTCCAAGAACAAGAACCTATCATTGTGGACTCTAACGCCACCTTCGTCTTCACACGTTCAGGCTGACACGTCCGTTCCACCGAGTTCTACAAAGCGTAGCAACTCACTCCGCACTGAGATGTTGTGGCGACCCTCGCTGGTGTGACGACCCTCTTCACAACACTGAAGATGTTACAGGTATAAAAATAACAAAATGTTTTGTTACTAAGTTAATAGTTAGAGCTTCTATTTTAAGTGGAGTTCGTGTTTGATCATCCAACGCCACCAACTCCATAAATCCGTATGACAAAGTTACACAAAAGATGTCATTACTAGTTACTAGCGCTATTATTTTCGATTTATTTCCATGGTTAACTGGATCTTGGTCAAAATACAATAGTAGTAATAATTATTGTTTCTCATTTTTTAGAGAAAATACATAATAAATTGGCAATTGCAATACTTCAAATTAAATGAGAATTTTTTTTATAAACAATGCGCAAGTAATTTTTTACAGATAATTAACATTTTGGATCTCGTGAGAGCCCGCCATTTATGGCAAATAGTTCTTATGTCTAACTTCTTTTGTATATAGGCAATAAATTTCAATAGTGGTTATGTACTGTAACTTGATAAAAGAAAGCCGTTCATTATAGCTATAGATCTTACCTGCCATCAATTTTTTCTCAACAAAAATTGGGCGAGATATTTTGAGTGAGTCACTTAAAATCGACACCCTGTCCGGGACAGGGTGCCTGTCCCTATGCACTAGGTTAGAAATATTTACTTACATTTGGCACTGAAGATAAGAGAAATATTACTACTGCACATCGCCATCTGCAACAAAAAACAATTACTTGTTAAACAAGTTAGGAAATGCTTGCCCTTATAAAAACGATTAATTCCACATACTATTTTTATCTTTACATGAACAAAGGTATGTATTGCTAAATATCTGATGAAGATTTTAACTAGAAATTAAAATCGCAATATTTTCGCCTTCTCTTCTCTATGTAGGGTGAATTTACAACCACCTACTTATTTTTAAATAGATACAGGATTTTAGTTTCTCATTGGTGTAAAGAGATATTTGTTATCTATTTATGTAGCATGGCCCTGTGGCATGGCTTTGAAGTCCAACAGTGTCGAGGTAGGACTAGGGGTATCCAACTAATAAGATGCAATCTCCTCTATTACCCCAGTTATTTATCGCTCTAAATTTTTTTCTTGCAGGTTGCAGGTTGCACGTATCAAATTGTATGTTTTTAAGATAATACTAATTTTTATATGCATAAAACCGTGACAAACCAAAGTTAGGAATTTTTGAAATCTGCTCGTCGGGACGATTAAAATAATATAAAATTTTGTAACATTATCTTTTGCCGTTTTTAAAATATTATAAATATTCAATTTACGTCTACATATTAATATTATACATTTACACATTCCTTTGTTTATACTGGACAAAGTCAACTGATAACAAAAATTCTATAATAATGAATTACCTCTTTCATTAGCAATTTCCCGGACTTCAATATGAATATTTTGTGGTAGGTACCTACTTCACTGTAGATTTAATCTTTTAAATAATTATAAATAAATGTATTATTTTCTTCTATGAAAACTAAAAAAAATCGGTGAAGTGCACTTTAATAGATGTAGTTCCAGGTCTTGGGCACATCAGCTCATATAAGCACATAGCCAACTACTCAAGAAAACAGTAGCGTCTCGTGAATACATAAAAATCATTAGAACTGATACCACACAAATATTTACTGGTAAATTTTCAAAATATATTCCTTCATTGGTTTCTCAGAAAATCAGTAGGCAACACTGCATATAACAAATTATACCTATACCAGCCGATTTTGATGACCTGAACCTATTTAATAATAGAAATTGGAACTTCTACAATTTTTCGGAAATTTCAACTTTAACTCTGTAATTGAAAGTATATTGTAATCGCAATTTTTTGTAATTGATTTTTTAAAAATATTTTCAGTTAATTTCGGTTAAGAAGTCTTTACTCTGGGCGCGCCAATGAAACACAATAAACGACACCGCTAATGCGCAAGTAGTAGGAGTTGTTAGGGCGATAAAAAGTATTATTATCAATTTGTTTTCCAGCAAACAGAACAGAAAATTTGATGATACTTTAATAGCGCTAGCTGTACGCGACAACTATTACCCATGATTGAAAAAAACAAGAACGTATTATTTTTTTCAATTTGTTTATTTGCACGAAACTGTTTATGCTACCGGCAAAATTTCTTCATTTAGTAGTTGTGTAGAAAATTTGCTCCTGTTCCTATATTGATTTTTCATTTAATATAATTCCCACAAAAAACATGTTTGTTATCATAAGGTGCTGGTAAAACTTTATTATAAACTAAGTTTTTATATGAAAGACACCAGTGTAAATTGCACAAGTTGGTAAAGATTTGAAAACATAAACCCAGTCCTTTTACTATTGTTCTAGAAGTTAGTTGTTGTACTAAATATGGTGTTTATTCTTCCCAGTATTAAGGGGCAATTAAAAAAGATGCTTACACTTCAATCAGAGATCGCATTTAATCATTTAAGATTATATTTAACGAATCCAAAAATATAACAAAGGTAGTCTAGTGACTTTTTGGTATCTGGATTTTATGGTTACATGTTGAATCGTTTAAATGTGGTTAGACAGAGTCACTTCACTGTTTCTAGCTTGTTATATCGTCATCAGTTGGCCATAACCTAGTACCTACAGAGTGTATTTAAGCTTGGGTTGTGTCCGGACTGCAATGTGAAAATTATCGAAATCGCTTAGAGTTAGCCTTGAGGAGCGTACCTAAACTTAATTTATTTGTAGGTAAAGTGCCTTTCTCGTTGTAGATATCAAAACATGTTATTGGGGAAAGTTACTAAAAATTACAAGTTATGCTCACATCGCTACACGCACACACATGATCAGAAAATAGCTGTTTAGTATAGGGTCTGGGGTCTGGTATGGCGGTTAGCATAACTACTATCACAGAAAATATACTACGAATATTTTCTGTGCTACTATACCTACATACATACCTAAGTAGGTACTTAAGTAGTGTAATAATTAGTTCGTATTTTTATTCGCAAACAATTTTCAAAATTTTATTTCTGGGTCTTGGCCCCTCTGAAAATACACTCTTGCACTTGAAGGCCATTACAAAATTGTCTAAGTGAGAAGACAAATTTCCGCCCATCTACAATTTAAGTAATTCCTATGAGAAGATTTTCTTCAAGCGCCTATTATGTGGTCGAATTCCCCATTTTCCATTACGAATCACTTCAGTTTGTGGAAATTAAATGGAATCTTGTGAGAAACGGTCGTGCTACAAATATACTAGCGAAATCGACAAACCGTTGCTGCCCGCTCGTTAGGTTTTGATCCATCACAAGGAAAATAATCATCATTAATTTGAACGATGCTCGCCTGGCTGAAACTCCTTTGGCGCGGGGATAGTCGATTTCCTCGCGGCCCAGCCTCAATAATAAGTTTCTTTGTAAAATCAGAGGTATAATAATCCTACAATAAATAATTGGTATCTGGCCTCGTGAATCAGTACTAATAACAGAGCTGGCCGTTACACTTTTTAATTCCATTACCATTTAACTTGTAAAAATTTAAATAATGGAAAGTGCTCGTGTTCATAACAGTAGCTATTTAGTAGGGACATTATGAAGGGTTCTGTTGCACGTTTAAGATTTTAATCAAATTATTTCATTCCGAATCCATTTCAGTTGGATACCGGCATTTATTGGTTGGTAATAGGCATTTACCGAGCTGACATGATATAAGATTTGCCCATATTATTTTTTGAGGTTGTATTTAAATTACACGCATCAGAAGCTTACAATAATGCAGTTCATTTAATTTGATTATGAAAAGATGCAACTGCAAATTCCGCTCGATATAACCTACCAGTTCTTTGTGGAAATGGGATATAATTTCTGTTCTCAAAAATCTGCCAACTTCTATGGCACGCAGGATCTGCAGAAGTTCAGAAAGGAATGGTGTTTAGAAATAGGTTTTGAATTTCTTAAATGTTTCAATATTAATAATAATTCTCACCCTCTCAATACTCCAAACTAGGAGTACCCCAGAAGCAACCATATGCTTGTGCGGGGGAGGGGGGCAATTACTATTATTTTGTCTTCGTTGGCATTTGCGGCAAGATCAAAGCCTATTTATTTTTCGATGTTACAGTTAGGTATCAGTTTCGACTACGACTACTAAGTAATAAATTACTCGAAGGAGTTCTTTTGAAAACTTCCGATAATTTTTTCAAAGCGACGACACTAGACACTAGAAACGTTGCCATTAAATATGAAATACGATATTTGGTCTACATTCTCGTTCAAATGCACATGTTTTAGGGACATCGTAGAACCATATTGTTCGCAATAAGCATTGCCCGGACGGGACCTTGTGCGACCCTCCGTGGGATATAAGAACCAGGTCACGTGGCGTGATTTTCCCTTAAATTTCGTTCAGGCAGGTATTTAATAGCCGAAGTTACTAATCCTCAATTATATTAGTTTTTAAATGTTTTAGCGATATATGAGCCATATTTTTCTGTACTTATGTTTCCCAAATAGGAATTTAAAAAATAATGGAGCATAAGCTATTCTTAGGGACTTATTCACGCCAAATAAATACCTACTCCTTCGTTTACTCTAAACAATTTTAGATACCAAATTATTAGAAGAATATACCAAATGAAATTTGACGATGAGGATGAAATTTATTTTAGAGAAAAAAATAAAATTTAGATCTCTAATTCTCTTGAATAATAATTAAGAAGAGGCCCGAAACTTAGTCCATTATTACCTATTCGTAACTGTCTAATGTAAAATCTTCAGAATCTTGCGATTTTCCAATCTGTTACAATATTGGAACCAGAGTATTTGTTTATAAGATACAGGGCACCAAAGTTTTTTAAGAAAGGGTTCGCTAAGCGTTTTCTGCGCCATCTCTAGATATACAGGGTGAGTTTTTTTCGATGCCTACTATGGGGATCTCGGAAACTAGCAGAGCTAGAACAAAGGATAAATGGGGAAAGAATTGCAGTTTTGAATGCATATTGAAAAGAGTGATTTGTTGCTATTTCATCAGATCTTATTTCTGACTATACAGAAAAATGTAGAGACAAAAATTGTAGATAATTTTGGGCTTAATAAGATAATCTATTCCAATTTTTTATGTTGTTTGTGCTTTTTGAGATATGACATAAACTTGTGTTTTTTTTAATGTAAATCATAGATGGCTGTGGCCTTATAAAATCGGCCATTTTTTGAGCTTTCCAAAGATATAATACCGGGCATAGTTATTATAAAAACTAAAAGAGCTATGGCTAATTTTCTGATTTTTTTAAATTTTCATATAGTCAGCCATGGAATATTTTGATAATTACGTTCTATTTTATAATAAGACATACCTACTTCAAACTTTAAAATATTTTATTTTAAGCTGGAACCAAAATGTAACAAAATAAAACAAAAATTATCATGATGGAGCTCCACCACATAATTATTTGCCTAGATCAGCTCTATGCAAATAGTTGGATAGGGAGAAATAGACCTATTTCCTGGCAGCCCCGATCCCCCGATTTGTCTGTTTTGGATTTCTTTTTGTGGGGAACAGTACAAAATAAAGTAAGAGGTAATTGTTGAATTAAGAGCAGCTGTTTTAGAAGCAATTGCCAGTATTGACAGGCGCTCTCTAAGAAAGGCAACAAATTCAGTTGTAAAAAGATGCAATATTTGCATAAATAATAATGGTGGATTGTTTGAATTAAAAGGTGACCTTTTAAAATAATAATAATTTGAATTTGAGTTATTTAATTTTTGTTTCATTTTGTTACATTTTGTTACCAGCTAAAAACAAAATATTAGAAAGTTTGAAGTATGTCTAATTATAAAATAGAACGTAATTATGAAAATATTCCATGGCTGACTATGTGAAAATTTAAAAAAAAATTAGCCATAGCTCTTTTATTTTTTATAATAACTATGGCGAGTATTATATCTTTGGAAAGCTCAAAAAAAGGCCACAGCCAACTATGATTTACATTTAAAAAACAAAAGTTTATGTCGTATCTCAAAAATCACAAACAACATAAAAAATTGGATTAGATTATCTTATTAAGCCGAAAATTGTCTACAATTTTTGTCTCCACAGTTTTTTTGTATAATCAGAAATAACGGAGCTACAGAGATCTGATGAAATAGCAAAAAATCACTCTTTTCAAAATATCTAGTGAGCCATGAACTTTTTTAAAAATCCAAAAGGAGCATTAGATTGAGCATTCAAAACTGCAATTCTTTCCCCATTTAACCTTTGTTCTAGCTCTGCTATTTTCCGAGATTCTCATAGTGGGCATAAAAAAAACTCACCCTGTATAACTGAACTATCCACGTTTTTCTAACCTGGACCAGTAGTGTCAGTAAATGCTAGGTTCTTTTTCTTTTCCCAATTCCAACAATATATTTTTAGCATTCCATGTAAATATGTTAATTTATCATATTTCGTGAAATTTACCAAAAATTAAAATTCGCTGCTTGATTATTTTTAGAGATACCTTTATGGTTGGAATTGGGAGAACAAAAAAAGCTAAAAAAACTCAAAATATACAGGGTGTCTGAAAAATCTTACCGAGTGATGCTCAGGTTAAACCGAAAGTCATAAATGAAAAACGACACATTTTTGTTACTCCTCGTATACTCATTAGGTACTAACATTCCGTGTAAAAATCCAACTTCCCAATTTTTTTTGGAGAAGGGTATATTTTTAAATAAATTTTTAACAACACCCTGTATATTAAGTTTGACTATAAATAACATTCCAATATCTCGGAAAATTCTACACAAGTCTGGTTTTTGAATCATCCATTTATCTTTAAAATTACCGAGAAAATCACGTTAACTGCAACAACTGGTACCTATAGGTATGTTGTGTATCGTCTTTTTGACAAATTGAAATAAGAATAAGTTAAGCTATCTGAAACACATCTTAATTACGATCTTGTTGATAAAAGAAACGTTATGTAAGTCCTAAATTACGGGGTCGTGATACCTTAACAGTAATTTTTAGCCAAGAATAAAAGACATAGTGCATGGCATACGAGGACTTTTTTTATGCAGTTTAATTCACTTTTTAAGAAAAACACATTTTGGGGCGATAACATTTTAAGTAAAAAAACTATTGATAACTTACCTGTGTAACTCCTCGTATATCAAAATCAAAAAATAGCCTCACGTTTGAATTTTTCGCCCCAACAAAACCCCCGACACCAAATTTCTTGCAAATATTTTGATTTTGGCAAGTTATTTGAAGAAAACAAAAATAAATTTAAGCTTTACCAACCTTCAGGTATATTTTTTTATGATGCATTCATCTCTTGATTTTTTTCAAATACCTAGTTAAAAACACAATTTTGTCAATGTCAATATTTCCCATGATTTCGAATTTTGTTTGTATCTCGAATTTACTGTTGACAACTGTAGCCTAATAGCTATCATTTTCGTATTATTTTGCAAAACTAACATTAAAAAGTGGGGAAGTGTTAAACTGCATAGTATATTATAGGTATATAGGTATTTAACCTAGGTAGGCTAAGATAAGATTGGAAACTATCATCGATTCAATAGATATTCTAAAGTGTGAGAAGGCAATAGGTACTTTATACAGATATAGTATATAGTCAAACCTAATGTGCGCTCGGGAGTAGGTAGCTACTCTTCATAACAATATTTCACGGTTAAGAGGTTGGTCAAGTTGCATGGATCTGTTTGGAGCTAGAAAAAAATTAATTAAATAGAAAAGTTTTAGGGTTCTTAGAGGACTATTGGAATGGATTTTCGGTAAAAAATATAACCTCAAGTAACAGATATGTATATTATCATAGAAGAATCTGGTAGTAGATTCTTCTATGCTATTATTCAGGGTGCCTACTTTTATAAAATATAATACAAATACATAAAATCTTTATTTTTGGGGGTATTCGCCTGAACTTTTTTTGATTAAAAGGCTGTCAAAAACTACTTCTTTTAACCTTACTAACATTGTCAAAATGAAAACTTAGGGCCGGCTACGATTTTTCTTACACTTCAGATTTCCACTAATCTGACACCACATCCGTAATCAGGACAAAAACCCCTTGGCCAGAGGCCTCGGCAAATAAGTTCCACATGAGTCATAAAAAGAACTTCAGTGCCGAGGTACATATTATTTTTTTTTGAAATCGAAAAAAAAAAAGTTTTATTAGGCAAGAAAATAATAATAAGGGATCACCCGTCCATGAACCGACTACGCGCGGCGTTGCTTGACTTTGACGATCGCTCGTCGTTACTAAAAAAAACCTGCTTTACAACAATATAGGGCCAAAGGCTCTAGGATATACAAACTACTTGTTTTTGTAGTGGGCCACTCCCCCGCCTCTCGCGCAAGCGATCGCACCGGTTAGAGGCTTTTCTGCCCCCGCGGCAAACCACGGCGACCGGGAAAACGCGACCCCGCGACCTCCCTGTCAAAACCGCAGACCGCCGCGCGGACGAGTGGCGGCAGAAGAGTCCCCGAGGCGCGCTCCGCAAGGCCACGGGACACGCCCATGGCACCTGTGTGCCACCGACGTACCCCCAAGCCCGGCCGGGCGCGCCCCGACGGGCCATTGTTCCCGCGAGAAGTGGATTTGGCTGGCGCGTATAGAACCAAAGAAAATAGTGCGTAGTACTATTTTCTTTGATAGAACGGACTGATATAAGTGGGAATTATTAGCTTATTTTTGGAGTTTTAATCAATGGTAATAATGGAAAAAAAAGTGTTATTAACAACAGAAGAGGCCTAAGGGGGCTCAAAATAAATCGGCAGCCCCTGGTGTGGGTATTTGTGTTTGATATGCCTACCTTGCACGTTTCTAACGTTCAAAACATAATTTTTTGACGGATTTTGAGACATGCGAAAGCGGAAAAACTTGTCTGCTAACTCGGTCTTATAATCGCTTATCATAGATAGTTCCGCTCTTTCGTGCAACTCTACTATCCTCGTGTATATTGGAAGATCCAGGGCCATTCTTATAAATTTGTTTTGCTGTATTTGCAAGGGTAACTTAGCAGTTTTGGACGCCACCTGCCAAGCGGGGCAAGCATAGGTCATGATAGGTCTGAAAATTACTTTATACACACTTTATACATCTGGAGCTTGTTGGCAGACGACAGAACGCTACGTCTAGGGGATACAGCTTTCTTGTGGCCATCGAAACTCGTTGTATCACTGACTTTATATGAGGAACAAAGCAGAGTCCTCTGTCTAATGTTACGCCTAAATAATTCGTTTTCCTCCCAATCGGAACCGCCCTTCCGTCAATAATTATTGGTCTGACAATTTTCGTATTGCTGAATTTTTTGTAGAAATTTGTTACCACGCTTTTATCGGGGTTTATATTAATCTTCCACGCTCGGAGGTAAGGTGTTAGGGCGGTGATGTACCGATCGATCTTCCTAGCCGCCGTTTCCGAAGAAAATGATTTTGCTAAAATGGTAGTATCGTCTGCGTACATCGCCACCTGCACCACCTCCGAACGTGGGAGATCGGCCGTATACAATGTGTACAGCCGCGGAGCGAGTACAGTCCCTTGCGGAACCCCCGCCTCTACTTGCGCGTATCGGGACTGTCCCTCTCCGCAAACCGCAGAAAGTGTCCTTCCTGAAAGATAGTTGGCCAGATATTTTATGAAGTAATCGGGAAATTCCGTCTGGGAGAGTTTGTGGACCAGACCGGCGTGCCATACCCGGTCGGTGTTTTGTCCCTCACTGGAACCTGCTGTGATGTCATCCACCACTTTAGAGACTAACATATCGGCCCCCGATCCCGGCCGGAATCCAAACTGATTCGGAGGCACCATGTTATGCCTATCTAGGAGATCGTTTAACCTATATAATAGTACTCTCTCGGTAACCTTACTAAGGGTATTTAGAAGACTTATCGGCCTGTAACTCTCCGGCAGGGTGGCATCCTTTCCCGGTTTTAGTATTGGTATAACCTTGGACCTTTTCCATGCATCTGGATAGTGTTGCAATTTAATCGAGGCGTTTGTTATGTATGTGATCTGCACGACCGCTTTTCTAGGAAGGTTTTTGAGCATGATATTGGTTATGTCGTCCTCCCCAGGGGCCTTTCTGTTGGGTTGTCTCTTAATAATTTTATAAACTTCGTCTGCGGACTAGTATACATGAATTCTTTTGCACCGTTCGTAAGAATTATAGGTGGTCGGTCTAGAATCTCTTTGTATTGCCTTTCAATTTCGTTTCCTCTTTCAGAGTGATCTTTTTCTATGCACATTACTAAACGTTTTTGTAAATGCCCGTGCTTTATCTTCCGCTAAAAAGATATCCCTACCTTAATATTGTAAAGTGGGATAAGTTAGAGGTCCCCTCCGTAGTGTTTTGGTCATTTGCCACAGCGAATTATCTACATAGGAGAGGGCCTCTAATTTATCCGACCATTGTCTGTTAATCCTGTTCATTAGTAGATATTTAACATCTGCGTTTAGAGTAAGAAATTCTTCGCGGGCAGCATTTTTATGTGGCAGATTTCTCGCAGATGCGTGCTGCCATTTTTTTCTGGCTCTATTTTTATTTCTAATGATGGGCACATCTGCCGCGGAGAGTTTTGGCTGACCGGGTTTAATTGTAATGATTTTGATGTGTTTATCTTTGATTTTTTTAATTATTTTAGTTAACGTTGACAGTTCGTTTTCTAGCTCGACCACCGTATTGATATTATTTTTGATTCTAACTTTCGCACTTATATCACTCCTGAACGCAAGCCAATTTACATTTTTATAATCATATACCTTTCTGGGGGCAGCAGCAGTCATATTCGTATTAAGCGTTAATGAGACAGGGCAATGGTCCGAATCCATATAGGGCGCAGCGACAGGGTCGTCGTATCCAGTGACATTTTTTATAATATAGACATCTAGGTAAGAGGGCGTCATTCCGTTAACCGGATAGTGCGTGGGGGAGTTTGTGTGGAGGAGGGCAAGCTCCTCCTCCACTACAAACTCCCATAATCTCCGGCCGGTATCGTTGGTTTGTTCGTTGGCCCTCCACGCCCGGTTTCTAGCGTTCAAGTCCCCGAGCAAGATAACCCTGTCGCCCTGTCCCAGGAGTTCTTCGAAATCTACCCTAGTAACGTGCATTCTCGAGGGGATATATGCACCACATATAATAACGCCATTTTCTAACTTAATACTGAGATGTTCTATATTACTGTTCGTAGGACGATGAGGATTGTTTAATATATATTTTCTTGTTTTTCACATGAGCTTCCTATTCATGATTTTCTCATTTTTGAGAAAATCATGAATATGTATTTGTATATAACAATTATTGTTCGGAATTTAATGTATATCATTTGCGTATAGGATGACGTTTGCGCTAAACATCATAGTTTACTAAATATTCACGCAAAACTGTGAAAAATAAGAATTTCCTTCCCTTTTCACCCCCTCCCCCCGAAACCCGACGCTGGTGGTGGTGTAACTTTTTTGTGCTAACTCTTAGGAGGGTATGGAACTATTTCGCGCTAGAAAGGACTTTTTTTTGGATGTTTGGGTTTGGCCTAATTTTGTGTTAGTTTTACTGTACTATATTGTCGCCGCACCCTTACCTCATCTTGAGCGTATCCATGATCGCCGCAGCGCCCCGGCCTCGCCGGCTCCCAGAACCCGAACGTCCGGAACTCGTCCCGCTCGCCCGCGGCGCTCGCCGTCCGCCGCCGCCTCCGCTACCGTTCCCGCTGGGCGCGCGGCCCGACACCCATCGCGGCGCGTTTTCGCGGTTCGCAGTTTCCGACAAACGGTTGTTTAATTGCCGGTCCGCCGCGGCCGGAACAGTCAGTGCACCTTGGGGAGGCTCGGGAGGGACGCCTTCTTCGTGGGAGAGCGGGCGGCCGTCGACAGCGAGGCGCCGGACCGCGCCGCCGGGATACATATCGGCGCCCCACCCGCCCGCCCCCCGCCTCCGGGCCAGCGCCTCTTCGCGCGTGGATCTCTTGAGATCGCCCCGCGGAGCGATCTGCAGTTTATTTATCGGAGCAATGACAGATACTTCAGTACTTACAACCGAAATAATTGATTTATACTCACTATTTACTATTAATCCAATCAACGAATGCTCTTACTATTTGGCTGTGTTTAGGGGTAGGTATATACCAGATGAATATATATATCAAAAGTCCCCAGGTCTGCAAGGGGAGCTAACTCCAGGGATTCCTAAGATGTATCACTGTTTTTGGGTTTTCGCACATATCTCGATAATGGTTGCTCCTGGGCCCTGGCGGAAACAATACTTATACACCTGATAAAATTTGAAACAAAATATTATCTATTCGTTTTTCCCTATTCCTAACCGTTTTCCAGTTGTAAGTAAATCTTTGAAAACTGTTATTTTTTTTTAAACAACTTTCATACTACAATCTTCGACATTCTACTTTTAAACATATACAAATCCATATATTTTTTATTTTTAACGATAATCGCCTGAACTTTTCGTTTTGTTTGGAAGGCCTTCAAAAACCGCTTCTTTTGACCTTCCTACCATTTTCAAAACGCAAATACAGAGCCAGCTACGATTTTTTTATACCCTCGTTTTTCACGAAAACCATTTAGAATTTTTTTTATATCTGACATCACAGCGTTAATCAGGATGTACCAAAACCCCCATATACCTACCAAATTTTAACAAAAAAATATACATTTTGTTTATGTTTCAATTTTTATTTAAAAAATATACAGAGAGTTCTATTCTGCAGGGTGACAAAGTTTAGCAAAATAGGGATTTTAAAGGCATCTAGCGAGTCAAGTGTGCCATAGTCTCAACTCAAAACAGGCATGGTCAACAGGATTGATCAAAGTGCTGGTGTGCAAATGCAAAGATTCCATTCAACAATATTATACAGGGTATATTTCTATGGGCCATCTCAAAATGCTATACTTTATCTCATATTATGGGCTTACTTATAGGCGTCTGAATTTTTTAGACTTAATTTAGTACTTTGAGATGGCACAGAGAAACGCACCCTGTATATTTTGTATTGGATCTTTTCACACCAACAATTTAAGAGTTCCTGTTGAATATTCAACTGTTTTGAGGGGATGCCATGACAAACTTGACTTGCCAGATGGTTTTAAAATTACTCAAAATTGTGCTCAACTTTGCAGAATGCAACTCCGTGTATATTTTTGTTGGTCAAATTTGGTATAGGAAGTTTTTAGGTGTTCTGATAAACGCTGTGGTGTCCGATTTTAAATAAAAAACGCTAAATGGTTTTCGTGAAAATTGGGAGTATAAAGAAAATCGTAGCAGGCCCTGGATTTGCATTTTAAAACAAAAAGAAAGATTTTATCTATTTGTATAATGTCTCATACCTGATAAACCATTTGATTTAAAGCAAGAGTGCTCAGAAATTTGTAGAAGATGAAATTGTTTTCAACATGAAATATACAAAGTGAGTTTTTTTTTTATGTCCACTATGGGGGATCTCGGAAACTAGCAGAACTAACTCTAAAAATACAGAAGCCTGCCAGACAGGAAACGCACTGAAAATGTATCATTTTAGACAGTGACTTTGTTGAGAAAGGTCCAATAATTTAAATTGCTTTTATTTTTTGGTTGGCATTTTGTAAAGAAATAAATTACTTTTGTGTTTATTAATATTTTTCCTATGATTCCAGAGCACTTTTGACCAGTATAAAGTATAATAAAAATTCATAATTTTGAGGTGGCTCAGAGAAAAATACCCTGTATATTTTTGTAGTAAATCTTTTCACGGCAATATTTTGAGTGGTCCTGTTGACCATTTAACTGTTTTGAAGGGATTCCATGGCACACTTGACTCGCCAGATATCTTTAAAATTCCTATTTTGCTCAATTTTGACACCCTACAGAATTGAACTCACTGTATATTTTTTGTTCAAATTTTGTATATGGGAGTTTTGGGGTATTCTGATTAACGCTGTGGGATCAGATTTTAAATAAAAAAATCGCTAAATGGTTTTCGTGAAAATCGGGGGTATGAAAAAGTCGCAGCCGGCCCTGGATTTGCATTTTGAAAATGGCAGGAAGGTCAAAAGAAGCGGTTTTTGAAGTCCGTTCAAACAAAAAAAAAAGTTTCAATGTAAAGCAAAATATCTCAAAACAAAAAAATTTCTGTGGTGTTTACACTTAAGTTTTTTTTTTGTTTTTCTAGCATATATAGAATAGCGCGAGTGTGTTCTAGCCTTTTTGTAATATATAAGTAATAATGCGATAATACATAGTCTTTTCATATTATTGTGACATTGCTTCAGGTTTATCTCGTTTTCATTGGAGCAGTGAGTTATTAGCCACTTAAGAGGATTTCGTTGCTAGCGGCTCAGAGAATTTTTCGATTCAAGTAAGAAATAATCTTGTTATAAGTAATTGCTTAAACCTTTCATAGAATTGGAAACGTCTAATAAAATTACAAAGTCATTCCCAACCACCGCGCGAGGCTCTCTTTTGTACGAGGCTTTTCGCACAGAGCTTTTGTTGCCTGTTGCGCAAAACCGCCTCTTGGAATAATATACACTGTTGATTTCTTCTAAATCCAAGATAAGCTGATCTGAAAAAAAAATCTAAAGGGACTTAACCTTATTATGTTAATCTGAATTTATAATGGCTCCCCCATCATCCTAAAGTATCTATATATGATTTGCTCACATAAAATAGCAAATTGAATCAAACATATCCAAAGTTAGATAAAGGACTTTCGGTCTTTCAGAGTGATTCAAAACAGATGGTTTTAAAAAATGTCGCGGCTTTTCCTGTTTGGAAAAAGGAAATTCTTAAAAGGGGACATTCCTGTGACAACGTTTTGTAATGACTAGGTGCCAATTGCCGAATGAAACTTTTAGGTATATTATGGAAAATGATTGTATACTCCCTAATGCGATAGACTATACAATCAACGATGTAATATTTTCTCAATTTAGAGAATTTTATTTTATGTTTTTAAACGGATATTACTTGACTTGCCATTATGATTTTTTAATGGGATAGAAGAGAAACGGGATTTTTCTTCGTATTTTTTGTTTTTCATTTTCATGGGATTTTTCACGGGACCTCGTTGGAAAGCAAAACGAGGCTTTGTTATTCAAGTATAAATTTGCAAATTTTTGCCAAATTTAAGATTCAGTAAAAAGGTCGAGAACTTTTTTTAATTGAATTGAATGCAACTTCGGGTAAATGCAACTCAAAGACCATTTTTTATTTCCAATGGGGGTTATGGGATATAGGGAATCAACTTGATATTACCAAGCAGTCTAAATGTTTTTCTTTTAAAAAGAGCATTTTTTATGTGATACTCACATTTTCAAATGGCAACCTATACTTTTGAGTGTGCCATTTTTGATAGAGCATATTTGTCTGCATAGAGCACGTAAATTTTTTTTACATGTTACATAAAGAATATTTCGAGAAAATAAAAAATGTTATGTAAGTCCACGATTAATTTCTTTTATTTAGTAAATTGAACAAGAATTTAGTTAATTATAATTAAGTGATCGAACTAGTCCTTCCCGAGCCTCCCAGTATCCATGACAGTTAAATTCTCATTGGATTTTACTGACAGTTTCTTGGAAATTGAATGCCTTAAATCCATCAGATTTCTTTCTAGGTGGACGTTCTAAAAACTTCGCATAAAAAACCGGACCAGACAATACTGACTGAATTAAAAACTAGGATTCAAAATGAATGTAACACTATTTTCCGAGGAACTGTCGGTTAGGTCCAACGAGAATATACTAACCGTCAACTTCTTTATTTTACTAAATAAAATAAATTAATTGTAAAGCCATATAGTCCAAGAGCCGTCCGCATGATTTCAACTCTCATAAGATTATAGAATAAGATATTATGTAAAATGTAGACAGTATATTTGTTTACTTTGTTGTAGTTAATTTTTAGGGTTTCTCCTATTTCTCGACGAGATAGTCAAAAAGTAGCTAAGGTGTCTGGAACTCCATTTTCGAGAAAAGTTGAATGCCGCAAACCGCATCTCGATATCTTCATTAGTTTAGGAGATACAGAGTGTTTCTTAAAATGTCTCACTTTCTTCAAAGTCTCATAAATTTTATCTGTGACTTTTTCATTTTCGTAAAAACATACATAGGGCACTTTTTTATGTGTAATTTACTGAAGTAGGAAAGTTTTTTAATATTTCCGTTTTCGAGTTATAACAACAAATATATTTTTTTAAATGGGAAATCCTAATTAAAATGATTAACTTTAAAACAGTAAACTACAGAAAACTGCCCTTTTCACTAGTGGATTCTACGCAAAAAAATTGCACCAAAAATGTTTTTAGAGAAATAAAAAATATTCACAAATAAAAAATTATGGGACTTTGAAGAAAATTAGACATTTTGAGAAACACCCTGTATCTCCTAAACTCATCAAGATATCGAGATGCGGTTTGCGGCATTCAACTTTTCTCGTAAATGGAGTTCCAGACACCTCAGCTACTTTTTGACTACATACATTCAATTACCAGCGAAGGGTCATCCTCTTGGACGCTGGCTACGGCGGAGGTCCACCGCGTCCTAAAATGCTGGTTGCTGGTTATTGGGCCCACCCTGTAGCAGACAACCTGACCTTGACTTGTAGAGAAAAATTCAAGTTTCCATTTGGCATCGAATTTATTTAATAAGCCTATGAGAGTTGAAACTCAACAAAACAACACCACTTTACTGATGGCTGACAATGCGAAGGAACCGCTTAGGAGGTGGCAACCTCTTTTTTATTATATGGGCCTTCTTTCCGATGGTACCTATTTTGTTCTATAATCATATGAGAGTAGATTTGCCTCAAAATTAACCACAACCTCTTTCATTAACAACGATCGGGCCCATATTAATTGAGGCAACCTACTCGTTTCAAGTAAAGAAAACTTTCTACATTTTACATAACATCTTATCCTATAATCTTATGAGAGTTGAAATGATGCGGCCGGCTCTAATACTAATACAACCATAATTTTCTCGAAATTTTCCTAATGTAACATGCTAAAATTGTTGACGTGCTCTATATGCACACAAATATGCTCTATCAAATGGCACACTCAAGAATGTAGGTTGCCATTTGAAAAAATGACCGATGACGTCAAAGCCGGAAAAGTGATGATATCATAAATTTAATGCGAGTACCCCATCGAAATATGCGCTTTTTACAACAAAAATTAACGTGTGCGAGGATTTCTGTGAAATACTTTACATTTTGAGAAAATGAATTTATTACTTACTTTGTGTACACACTGTATGTATTGTACCTGTAACATTGCCTCTTGTTTGCAGAACTGTACTCCATACATGTACGCAGATGATACGCAATTATTGTGTTACTCTTTTTTCCTGCAGAAGTGAATGATTCCAACACTAAAATAAATGAAGATCTAGAGCGGATTTTGAATGCCTCCGTTAAACACCAACTCGACAATCATGCCAAGAGTTCCCTAATTATTTATGGTAAAAATAGGAGTGAGACGCGTCAAAGCATCAAGGCTGAAATGGCTCAAATAGCATTGAATGTGTCGATGTTGGGACAAAGGCGGGCGCGCTTCCCAATTGCGGCAGAAAATATTATTTGATTTTTTTTTGTATTCACAGATTTAATTTGAAGGAGGGGCGGACTTTAGATATAAATGTATTTTTTTGCGAATCTCCCAGTTACGAGTGAGAGACGTACTGATTTCCACACCACCCGAGGGGTACAGTACTTGGTGGTGACTGACTGACAAAAAATGTATTTCTACATGAGATAACATACAGCTATGGGCTATTATATATTTATCCCTTCTAGATACACTTATATTGTATAATATGCGTGTTAGATTTTCTGCACGGGCGGCCAACAATTTTCCACGATGACAATTTAATTTGTACTTCTATAGTTCCGTTTGGTAATATCGATTAAACAAACCATTAACTTCTGTTCGTAGGAGATCGCCGAAAGAACGACGAACAGTTATAATTGCTAGTAAATACAAAATCAGTCATTGTGATTATAAGCATATTGACATATTCTATAACAATCAATAACATGGGGGGTCGCACAGACATCAAAGGTTGTTTTTTTACCGGAGGCGAAATCCATCGATGATTAGATTATAATTATGTCGTGTTCTTTCTATTTAGTTGAGATGAGATAGATATCTTAATAAATAAAATAACAAGAAGTATTGACTGCGAGAGGTCATACTATTCTGGCCAAATCATGTTGGTATAGCTAGGCTGGGTTATAGTCTCTTTAAAAGTTTTTAGGCATAGGTACGTCAAGTAGAAGCTTCTCCGGATATTCTACCATTGCAAATTATATAATACACATTCCAAATTCCACCATTACATAATTAATATATGAAAATGATTTCAAAAAGCATGCCGCAATTTGGCATTGAATTAGATACCTTAATGAAAACCTAAACTTATTTTATTTGTTTAAAGATAAATTATTGATGGTTCAAAAATTAAACTTATGTAGAATTTTTCTGAGGAATTCGAATATGACGTGAAACTTAATATTATATAAGCTTGTTTTTAAAATGGAAAATAAAATCTGTGTGCAAAACTGATTTATTTAAGCCTAGGTATCCTATCAGAATTTAGAAAATTGCCGCGTGCTGCGGTGTCTCTTCAGCCTTAAACAAAGGTACTAATTTATAGTAGGGGAGAGTGGGCAACAGTGAAACAATGTCCACAGTGAAACATTAAGTGTAAGTTTTGAATATACAATTATAATTTTGAGTGGTTGGTAATAGTCACCTTATAAATTATTTGTAGCTGTCGATTGATGTTTTCGGTAGTACAAAAATATTTTGATTGTAGTAAAGACACAGATTACGTAAAGGTAAATGCTATTTTAATGTAAGATTTAATAGTGATGTTTCCATTCATATTGCAAATGTAATAAGATTCTAAATTATTGATCCTTTGATTTTTCTCATGTTTTAAACATTTGTTAACATAATCTAGCGACCATTTTTGTTCAATTGTATAGTATTCAGTTTCTACGGGATTTTATAGCATTTATGTTCAATGTACACACTGAACACTACGGAAACGTTTCACTGTGTACCTTTCCGTTTCACTGTGTACTTTTCTAGCTCAATTTGCTTTTTGCAGCTGGCAAGAAAACCAAAACCTATAGGAAAATAGGCAATGCAACAAAAGAAAATATGACCGCGGCAGCTTAATGATAACCAGTCTCTACGGGAAGCCGCCGAAAACTTTAATGTTAAATATGTGATACTGTTTCTATATGTAAAAAAACAAAGACAGATTCCTAATACAAATGTTTGTATGGAGCTTCATTATGACATAAACAGAATATTCACAGAAAATGAAGAAGCGGTATTAGCTGATTATATCAAAACATGTAAAGCACACAAGCAAAGTCCGAGAACTAGCTTACGAATGTGCAGTAACGAACAATAAACGTTTTCCACAATCATGGGAAAAAATAAAGCCGCAGGACCAGATTGGCTAAGATCCTTCTTGAAAAGACGAGGCAATCTTAGTATCCGTCAACCAGAGCAATGTATAGTCTCTCAAGATTGACATCGTTCAATAAGCACAACATCAATCACTTTTTTACAAAATTAGAAGACCTTCTGAACAGAGTCCCCGAATTGGCTGATGCTTCTCGAATTTTCAATCTAGATGAAACCAGTACAACTACTGTGCATGTTCCGAAGAAAATAGTAGCAGGAAAGGGGATTAAGCTATGAAATACCTTTTTTGAGGAAGACGAAAAAAAATGGAGATTGCTGTTTTTTATTTCCAATATTAGCAGACATTTCAGTTATGAATCAAAGTGACATTAGAACCGTTTTACCCGAATCTTAAGCTAGAAGAAACACGAAAAGGATGTCTAATTATCTGAAATTTCCAGTATCATTCGGCTCACTTGACATTCGCTAGCTATATTATATAATTATATAAGTAAAAGAATTAATTGTTACGTTTTCTATTCTTAGAATATAATATTTTGATTGAATTATTGTTTTTCTTGCCAATTATAGACATTTACAAATATATTTCACAGTGTACCAGTCAGCATTTCATTGTGTACCATGTATGGTGCACAGTGAAACATTTACCATTTTTTTTTAAATATCAATAAAAAAAGTACCTATTTTTTGAAAATTATTTTTTGTTTATAGATAAATTGAAACAGAACACCTCCAGAATGTTTCCGGTTCAAAAACATATTACCTAAACTATAAGATGTCTAAGTTACATCTCATAAAATAAAAATTGTTTCACTGTGGTCCACTCTCCCCTAGGCCATGGCGACGGCACTTTCCATCGATCGATCCACATATTCCTTGCGCTTAGAAAATAAATGAACGATTTGGAATGTTTTTAAAATTCGGTTAAATGAACTACAGGTATCGATTTAATTAAATTCACAACACACTATATACAGTGCAAATCTTTGTAATTTGCTGCGAGTAATCTGCCACACATTTCTTTAATTTTCCAGTATGCCTTGAAAAACAATAGCAAGTAGGTTCTGTCAGTTAATTAATAATAACATAATAAAATTTAATTATTTTTAAAAAAGTTTACAGAATAATAATTACAAATAAACATAAAATAATATATTTTCTAAAATTTATTTGTGGCTCAAACAGATCAATTGAAATCCAATTGGGTTTTTCGGCACCAAACTGGTTAAAAGACAACTTTTTCAAGTTGCCTGGAAAATTAATAAATTCTTAACAGTAAACTTTGAACTTGTAACTCAAAAAATAACTTCAACAAATTTGTTTTCTGAGCTTTCGGAGAATAAATCTTCCTCCTTTCTCAATGATCATGTCACGTCAAAGTGAAATGACAGATTAATAAATTTCAGGTTAAAATCTCATGACAACAGAAACAATAGCCTAGTCACCTGTCTGATATTGTACCCTGTGTTCTATCTAATTATTTATACTAACTTCTCTTTGAATAAGTGGCAATAATATTTTACTGAATTCCACTGAACATTCAGCAACACAGTTGTCCGTATTTCCTAGAATAAATGCAGATTCTTTAATTTTTCGTCTATTTCCTACTTCTTCTTTGAGAATTGGTTTGGACCTATCCCACAAAATTCTATGATTGTTATTAAAAGAGTGTTCACCTATGTTCGACTTCGAAATTTGATTTTGCCTGATATAATTTTTATGTTCTTTTAAACGAACGTTAAATGGCCTACAAGTTTCCCCAACATAGAACTTTCCACATTCGGAAGGAATTTTATAAATGCAATTTTTTGAAGTATGTACCTCATTAAATGTTTTCCTTTCAACTAGCATCTAGCATCGATCTTAATGTATTTTTGGTTTTAAATACTGTTCTGACATTAAATCGATTGCCTATGCGTTTTAGCGTATCCGATAGTCCAGGAATATAAGGAATAAGGAATAATTAAATTTACTGGCCGCATCAGATTTATTTCTCTAATTCTATTAGCATTGTTATTTTTTGGCAGTCCTGAAAAACTTGCTCAACAAATTCAATAGGATAATTATTCTTATAAAGAACATGTTTTATATGTTTAATTTCCTCCTCAAATTTTATGTTATTAGAACAAACCTTTTTAGCCCTGTCATACAAACTTTTAATTACTCATTTTTTAACACTAATATGATGATTGGCAACTTGAAAAAGTTGTCTTTTAACCAGTTTGGTGGCGAAAAACCCAACTAGAATTCAATGAAACATAAAATATGTCCCGGAGCACATATAAGGTGCCCCTTGTAGGTGACTCCTAAATTATATGCCAGTAGGAACAAATGACATTAGTGGAATCAATATTGTTCAAAACCGAGAAATTGTTGTCAAATTTAAGGTATTTAGGTTTATACAAACAATTTCTAAAACAGGTTAGGTTAGGTATTTGTATATATCCATGATTTGAGTTCATGGTTTGAACCTTTCAAGATTTATATTTTCTTTTAGTGGTTCTGGGATAAGTAAGTGGGTATGCCTTATGCGCCAAATATTGTGAACATCTCTGACCAACACTTTTTTGACACCTCGGTACCACGACCTCCTTGGCGCTTCCTAGTGAGATATTGATAATTAGTTCTAATGATATTTTATTTTGTTTCACAAATAGATACCTAAAGCTAATTTTAAGAAACATTACGCTCTTTAAAAAGTGGTTTAGTAGGATACTTTATTGTTTTCCCTAAAATTATTTTTAATATCCATTTTTGTATGCGGCTCAAGTTAGAGAGATGGGAATTTGCAACTCCATCCCAATCAATAATTTCATAGGAGATATGTGTCTGAAAGAGTGCATAATAGAGTGTATACGTATTTTAATTTCCAAAGTAATTGTCTATCCTTGTCAATACATACTTCATTTGGAAATCCCATTTCAAATGCCTGCCTAAATAGATACCCAGAAACTTAAATTTATCTTAAACTTATCTACTTTCCAACACATCTACCTAAAAAATAACATTACGATTTTCAAACTGCAGCCAAATTTATATTTTAAAGAATTTTTTAACAAAGCGTGCAAAGTGCAAATCAAACAAATTAACAAATTATATTTTTTACCGTCGCCAAATCGAAAAGTGGTTACGCCGCTGCGCTGCTCGACTCATGACCGCGCATCCGCTTACCGTTGGTTGCTCCCGCTTAAAATTAATCCCAATTCGCCTGTATGTTACCATTCTCATTAATGGTGACATTGGGCTGGACTTGGGAGGAGCCGCCTGGTGCTTGAAATTAATTAGATATTGCTCGCATTTATGCAGCAGTTAATTTTTAGTTTTTGATGGCCCAAAAGATAATGTAATATTCTCCATGATATTTTATGTCATAAAGTATTTAGTATTATCTAATGTTGTCGATGTTTTTGCCAATTGCATCGAAAAGAGCAAAATATTTTTGCCGGTCGAATTTCTAATTCGTCATTTTAGGCCATTTGACCTTGAAAGTTTTAAAAAATTTCACCTGCGGCGCAAGCCTGAGGCAATTATTCTTTTTTTCTAACAATTTTTAAAAAGCCACGCTTCACTAATACTGACATTGATTAAAGATTCAATGCTACTGAGTAACGATCAGGAACTCAGCAGCTTCGCGAGGGGTCATTTCTTTAAACAAATGAAAAAAAATGATACAACAGGTATTAAAACTCATCTGATATTGAAAATGTATATAGATATTGTCATTTTATTACTAAAATTATTTTGGTAATTTTTGGTTTTATAAAGAGATCCATCAAAAGTCCATTCAGATTGTTTAATCCTTTATGTCAGCACTATACTGCCAAAATCATCTTCAGAAACTCTTAAATGTTGAAGGTCTCGGATATTTTTGGAGACAGATTTTTTACCGTAATCGCAGAAAATGATGTAAGAGCTATACAGGAGTAGTTATAATACCTACCTCAAATGAATATTTTGTCAACATACTCATTTAGCATGCCTTCTTAAATAGAATTTTTATTAGATCGGAAGTTAGTGACAGATTTTTGAATGTGATTTTACTCAGTATGTCTTTAAAACGAGGGCATTATACAATATACAAGGTGTAACTTTGATTAGTAAATACATTTTAACTAGCGCTAGGTTTCGCCTATGAAGATTATTTTAAAAAAATGTTCGTGTACCTACTTAGAAACTTTTTTAGTGCTGCTGATTCGAACGTCCCTGTCAGTCCATTGTTGATACGACGAGCTGCCAGGCAGACGCGCCATCTGATCGCAGCCAGAGGGCAGGGGACAACGACTGGAATTTGTAATAGATCGATAATAGGTTTTTGGCCACTGCTGCCGGTCGATAAGCTCGCAAAGAAGCCGCTGTGAATGAAATAAAAAATCGTCACGATACATTAGCTAAAATAAAAGAATCTATGCAGCGAAGAGTTGAAGCTTTGAATTGGGAATGGACAGTGGCGTAACTACCGGGAGGCAGAGGGGGCAACGGCCTCCGGGCCCCGTTGGCATGAGTAGGTAATACATTTTTTAATACGTCAACACCCTCACAGCAGTCACAAGCAATCGCGGGGGTCCACCGTCCACTGAGAAATAGCGATCCAGCGATCGCATCGCCTGTCGCCATCTACATCACAATGGCTCAACTGTTTAGACCGAAGCCGGTCGCTACAGTGCGGGGCGTAGCTATCAGAATTACCGACCAAGCAAAAAAACTTAAAACAGATACGATAGTTGAGGCATTCGAAAATCAAAGAGCGCTACGAAAAAGTTTTTGATAAAAAATATTAATTTCAAAAAGATGGACTTAGGTATATTATTTATTAGTGCCTTGATACTTCCATATTTAAATAAAAATTACAAATTAGGTTCAATTTCTTTTATTACAACCTAAGGAGCCCCAAAAAAATCCTGGCTCCATGCCCATATTTTGATGTTACGCCACTGGGAATGGAGGACAACATTTCGAACAACTTCTATGAAAAAGTTACGTCGTGAAGAAGTGGCGAGCTGTGTCGTGAGAGCATTATTGTGAAAAGTGAAAACAAATTAGTGAAGTGGTAAATGTGATTATTACTAAGTTATAAGGAGTGCTTATCTACTAGGTGAGTCTTGATACTATGATTATTTATGCGGGATGCTAGGGCTACAAGCGAACACCCGCTTAAAAAAAATTAACGCGCCGCTGCTATACCCTTTGCCATAGACGTAACTAGGTCGTATTTTTAGGGGGGGCTGATCAGGACCGGCTCAAGATTTTGCGATTCCGGGTGCCGCATGAAAATGCGGGGCCCCGACAATGAATTATTTAATCCATTAAGAAGAAATTTTTGAAAGTCGGTACGCTACTTACAAAGGTATATTTTTTACATGTCATTCTGTAAAATGGTAGGCCAGGGCTACGAGTTTGGATCACTTCTGTGACGTATATAGTAATTAATTTCGAGTGGTGGAGGGACAATTTTTGTGTCTTTTTTTTTAAACAAGGGCATTTAAAATAATTTTAAAAAATGCGCCGCAGGCCAATATTGGCAGTTGATCTTTGAGTCTAATCGAGAACAGGTGCGTTTGGTCGTGGAGAATAATACTTTATGTGGTGTTTTGACAAAAAAAAAAAACGAAAAAATTGACGAATATCTGATGCTACAAAGAAGCTTTGATTGCAATCTAATGTAACTGGCAGGGACTCTTAACTTTCATCGATAATACATTATGTTTTTTCTTACATTAAAGATTTTTTTCAGAAAATTACACAGGGTCTTCGGCTCTCTTGAGGCTATGAATTTTTTTTTGTTTATTTCTTATTAAGCGATATTCTCGCTTATTTTGGGCCGCACAGAAAATATGTAAGAAAATAATATATGGCAATTTTGGTCAGCGAGGCGACATTAAAAAAGGAATGGGCCTCCATACCCAACTTTTCGCGGTGTACTAAAAAAACCTAAAATCGACAAAAATTTTCATGGTCTCAAGAGAGCCGAAGACCCTGTGTAATTTTCTGAAACTATCTGAGTACCCTTTTGCACAAAGCTTCTCAATGCCATCAATTTTCAATATAAAAGTTTTTCTCTGTCTCTTAAAATAAACATTCCACGGCCATTAATAATTTTGCTCAATTTGAGGTTTTTTTTTAATATTGCGCGACAAGTTGGCCATGGATGCCGATTTCTTTTGCAGCACCACTTAGCTGACCAAAATTGCCACATTTTTGTTTCTTACGTTTTTTTTTGTAGGCCTCAAAATGAGCGAGAAAATCGGGGTGGTAGACCTAAAAAAATCATCCTGTATATGCTTTGAGATACTTATATTTACAAAATAACCTAAATCGTATAAAAAAAACTGGAAAACTTGAATGTGCCAACAATAACATCTTTTCAATATCATGAAACAAAACAAGTTGCCTTTGGTAATGCATCTATACCTATATATGTTGTGAGTATATATTCGCAGCGTAGCTTTCTTTAAAGAGCAAAGATGGGCAATCGAAAATAGACTGTATTTTTATTTATGTCATTTATACAACTTATTTGTTAACAATAAACACATATCCATAACTACAGATATACAGAGCTGCCAAGTAATAATAATGATACATCATTATATTCTAACAGTCCCCCTACTTGGCAACTTTGTATAAACCAAGATGATCTCTGCACCAAGAAAATTTATCTTGAATAAGTGGCTTCGATAATATATCGGCGACCATTTCTTCTGTACTAATTGCTTTGACACAAATTTTTTGACTCTCTATTGAATCTATGATGAAGTGATGCCGAATATCTATGTGTTTACTTCTTCCATGATATATGTTGTTCTTTGACAACTCCACTGCTCCTCTATTATCACAGAAAAGGGTTATTGGTTCAGTTACATTAATTTCGGGTATGTTTAACTCCTCAAAAAACTGTTTGAGCCATAATGCTTCTTTTCCAGCATGACTTAAACTCATATATTCAGCTTCCGTGGTTGAAAGTGCAACAGTAGTTTGTTTCTCACTGCTCCAGGTGATTGTTGAATCGCCAAATTTAAAAATATAACCTGCATATGATTTCCTATCATCAACATCATTTCCCCAATCGGAATCTGCATAACCAATTATTTTTCTTTTATTGCTCTTCTTATATGTTAATTTCATAGTTGATGTTCCATGTAAATACCTCAAAATTCTTTTTGGTGCAATCCAATGTTCTTTGCCAGGATTTTGATTAAATCTACTTAATACATTTACTGCATGATATAATAATAAAGAAGGTATGATATTGCGCATTGTGGGCGGAGTTATGCGACGTCACGCGGAGCGGTTTCGGTGGCAGTCACAAAATATATAGGTTAGGTTAGGTTAGGTTAGGGGTGTCAGTGTCAGTTTGTCGCGACGTTAATTTGCATAATTTAAATAATTATTTGCGTTTTAAAATGCGTTGTGCTGGAGCAAGTCGTAATGCAGACAATGAAGCAAAGACATTTACGGGATAGTTCATGTTTTTCCGTTTCCCAAAGGATGAAAATCTTATTAAACAGTGGACGATTGCTTGTAAACGAAAGGACAAATTTAATGTGAATACCGCTAGTTTGCTCATTAGGAAAGCTATGAGAGGAATTTAAAATATGAATTTCCAGGGTATTCAGCAAAAAATCACCGGCTTTTGAAGCCATCAGACTCCATACCGATACTTAATTTGCAAATCAAAAGTTAACAGTGAAATATGATAAGGCGAGAAGTGAACGAATAAATAAAAGAAATCCATCAAAAATTGTGGATGAAATTCCTCAAGACAGGTTCGTTGGACATCTTAAGTTGTTTAATTTGTTTTAATACCCCAAAACTGCAGCCATTGCCCATTGCCCGAAAAACGAGCGGAAAAACTTTTAAGCAGTGAATGCCTTGCTGATTTGACTTCTAAAGGAAAATAAATGGATAGAGCTGCCAGCAATGTGTTATCTGAAGAAACCGATTCTTTAGTTTATGATGGTTTAGAATATTTAACGGGCTTTGTATGCTGCAAATTACGAACCACTGAACCTATGGCATCAACAAATCAGGAGAATTTCAGCTGGGTTGATCTTGTATCTGAGGGGGGTTTGGCCAAGCCATCAGAAGAAAGGATGAAAAACATAGAGGAACTAGAAAAAATATTTAATGATGTAAATTCGGGTGAACTGTTTATTTGTAAAGGATATGTAACTGTTTATTTGTAAAGGATATTATTTAACATTTGCTAGAACAAGCATCAAAGGTAAACTGTAGTAAGCAGATTAAAAAACTTTTTTTAGGTCAAGAATGTACTTTAGAATGAAAAATTTAAATAAAAATTTGGGAGAAATGACCTTGTATAGAAAAAGGAACATGTTAAAAACTTTTTCTTAACAGTTTATCTTTAGATTTTTATAGGATTTTCTTAAATTTTCAAAATAAATTTTGAGGGATTCCCAGTCTGGACCTCTTGGTTAAAAAAAGTGTAACAAAACTTAATAAATATATATTTTTCCATATTTGCGTTTTATTACAGTTTGCTTTTATGTAGATATGCATTCTATGTTAACAATCTAACAAGTGATACCTTAGCTTAAGCTTAGAGCTTAATGATGGCGAACAAAATTGGTGGACTAAGTAAACCATCCCAGCAAATGATGAGCCACATTGAAGAATTGGAGGCAATTTTTAAATCCATGCCCCGATAGTTTCTCGATTAGCAAAGGTTACATAAGCAATTCATCATAGAGTACTTCTTTAAGGATAAATTGTTCAGCAGAAATGAAAAAAAAAATTTTTTAAGTCGAAGATGTATTTTTGAATAAAAAAGTTGAACAAAGCTTTACAAGATAAGGATATAATTAGAAAACGGAAAAGGTTAAAAATTACATCATAATTTTAAGTAATAAAATATGTATTAAATTTTTTAAAATAAAAAATTTTACATTGTTGCCTTAAAAATTGACTTTATTTTTTTTAATGTCTATGTTTTATTTATTTTTTCAATAATTACAAACTATATCATCGATATTTATTTTTTACTTATGGCGATTGCTATTCTAGTATTCTCTTGCAATCCTTGGAAATTTTCGTTGTTATCGATCATTTTTATTTCCTTTGTAAGAAGAAATAAACTTTGAGTTATTTACCTGCACTAAGGAAGTCCTTACAGTTGATGCATTATCTTTGTGTTAAAAAAATACAAATGCTTACCCTACTGAAAATTTTCTTAGCTTGATTATCATGTTATTTTTAAATTAGTCGTATGTTCTAAATCATGCTACCTAGTACAACATTAATTTACGGATACATAACTCAATATTCCATTAGAAAAACCCGCTTCCCGCCTTAAAATTCAAATAATCCGCTCCGCGTGACGTCATGCGCAGAGCGGGACGAAATTGTGACACCGATCTATCATACCTTCTTTTCATTGTATCATGCATTTACTGCATGACATATGTCTGGTCTAGTCCAGCTTGCTAAATATAATAGTTTTCCTACAAGTTCTCTGTATGGGAAATTATTTGCTTCTTTTATTTCTTCACTAGTTTTTGGTTGCATTTACTTTGATAATATCTGATCCTTTTGCATTGGTGTTAATGTTGGATGGCATTCTTCCATATTAAATTCTTTTAGTATTTCTTCAATATAGTTTTCTTGATCTAGAGTAATTTTTTCTTCATTTATATTTTGATTTACTCTTATGCCAAAACATTGACTAAATCTTTCATTTTGAAAGTTCTTGTCATTGATTGTTTGAAATTTTCCATTGTTAACTTGTCATTTGAAAATATTATCAAATCATCTACATACAAGGTAACTATTAAGATTTTTCTTGGATTATTTGTGTTGAAATATACGCAGGGGTCCATTTTTGATTGTTTTAAATTATTCTTTAACAGCTCATTGTGTATTTTTTTGTTCCATGCTCTTCCTGATTGTTTTAATCCATAAATTGCTTTATTTAGTTTACATTTCAAACCATTATTTTCTGATAAATTTACTGGTGGTAATTCCATAAAAATTTCTTCTTCTAAATCTGCATTTAAATATGCTGTGACAACATCCATCATATGTACACACGCGTTCCAATACGTGCGGACGCAAAGGCGTTCAACTGACAACGTTGCAATTACCCCTCCCCTCTCTCGCGGTTTGAAAGCCAGCGATAACCTTAAAAGCGTAAGTGTCAGCAAATCTAACATCTTAATATTACGCGACATTACCTTATGTGACATTGCCAGTTACAGTGCAAAAAACAGTAAATTCGGTGCTGTTAGGTTGGCCTTAGATTGCCTGAATAATAGTTGAAAATCTTATAACCCTGCCCACGGACATTGGCGGCTTTTTTCAAAGTCTTTCGACAACCTCGAATAGAGCTGTTCTAAAAATCGAAGAAGGTGGAAAATCTCTTAATTGAGTGTCGTACTTTCCTCCGGTACCAAAAAGAACCTCAAAAATCCGATATCTAAGAGAAATTCCCGATTCACGATTAACCACTTTCGAGAAACGGGACGGCTGTAGAATCAACGAAACCGACGGAAAATGCTCTGAAACCACTATTGGAAATTGATTGTTTTTTTCTCATTTCTCGATTTTTCGGGGACCCGGGAAGCATCAGAACCTCACCTGAAGATTCCAGGGAAGCTTTAAAAATTGAAATAAACCAAAGATTTGGTTCGCGGTTAAGTGTAATAAACCAATGTAAAAAACCACTAGGTACGATATTCTTCTATAATAACACAATTATACTTAGATATTATACCTTATTTAACTAATACCACTTTGGCAATCAAAGAAATTCGCGTAATTTCACGTTACGTGAATCTCAAAACACCAAGAAACTGTAAAACTTTAAATCCATTATAAATAATTATTATAATGATAATGCAGCGATTTATTAACCTATTTTCATTGACTGGCGTGTTAATACGTCATGATACGTCAGTTAACGCAATTTCGAGGCCAACGATAAAGACAGGCCACGGCGCTAACGCATAATCGCGTAGTCACGTGACCAACTTAATGCTATATAATGAAAGGCATTTTTGGAGATAAGTAGAAAAAACAAATTTCGTAACAATTTGGCAAGTTTTCTTTCATCTATTACATTATTGGTTTTGTGCATCCAAGCTTTCTCTAATCTTATAATTAAAAATTCGTGAGATTTCGGTCCAATATTTATTTTTTTATTTTATACGACGTTTCGACAACTTAGTTGTCATCAGCTTTCTCTAATTGTTTTTTCAAAATTTTCAACCTGCCTCAGCTGTTTTGGGCTGAGAGTTAAACGGCACTGCACTCACAATATTTCGGCACTTCTCAAAAATTGTTGGGACATCACCTTCCTTTAGCTTAGGTGATATTCTCTATAGGTATTTTCCTCCCACAACACATTTGTCCACTTTAATTGTTTCACTTTCTTGAAAATGTGTTAGACACACATACTTAAGGGTTTTTTAGAAATTAAATCTCAGTTGGAATTTGACGAATCCATTTTTGGCGGAAATTATCATCCCGAGGCAAAACAAATCTTTGTTATGGCGACACTTTCTTCCTGGCTTTTGTAATATGTTTAAATATAATATAAACAGACCCAATATTTGGTATTTAGGTTATTTTTTACGAAATAAAAATGAAAACTAACCTCAGTAGGTATACTGTAAATACTTATTGACGAGGTCTTAGTTGATCGGCAGCGTGAAAGACCGAATAGAAACCGTATCAGGGCGTGGGTCGACAACAAAAATCCTCGAGTACGTTACAACACTGATTTATTTCGCACAAGGTGAATGGTGAATACAATAAATACACAAACCCGAACGTGGTCAACGGGAACGGCTTGCAGCCACCAGGACCGTCTGAACTCGCGGATCTCCCGTAAGCAGTTCACCCCTGTGTCTCAGGCTCCACTGTCCAATACGGTCCATGTCCATAATAGTCCATTCCGGAATTCCGGGCTCCCTATTCTGTGGTTCGGGGGAGATTCCCCTTTACAGCGCTCACGCGTCGGTGCGAGCGGCACCAATACTCTTGGACGGCACGACTCCCACCCAGAGGCCATAATAACACCTGGGCGGTTCCCCTCCGCCAGGACACACGCGCACTAGACACAAACTTGTTTCTAAAATATAAACTAAGACGTTTAAAAACACTTTAAAACATTGAAAACTTCTCAAAACCCAAGCTGCCGCTTTCAGTTATGTGACAAATGACATGTAACATCTGACTAAGATGGTCACGTGATTTTTGTGCGCCAGTAAGCCTTGACGCAATTTTTATTTTCTACGGGGAGGAGCGGGTCGGTATGAGGGAATGTAGGGGAAGTTGTTGATTTGAGAAGCCTTGGAATTGGCGCAACGTTGCCACACTTACCCGAATTTCTTGATTTCTTGCTTATTTCTCATGCCTAGTGGAACGATTTATGAGGCCGCGCGTGTACAACCAAATTTAGTTCTACAGCTGTTGCAAAAAGAGCCTTGATACTATTTTGTCTTACCACAGGAGTAAATACTTCTTGATAATCAATCCCTTCTTCTTGTGAATAACCTTTTGCTACTAATCTTGCTTTATATTTTTCTATGTTTCCATTTGCACCTTTTTTTAATTTAAAAACCCATTTACTCTTTATTATTTTTCTTCCTTTTGGTATTTCTTCAATTATATTCCAAGTTTTATTTATTTCGTGTGATTTAATTTCTTCTGAAATTGCTTTCTTCCATTCTTGCCAATCTTCTCTTTCTAACGCTTCTTCTAAGGTTTGCGGGTCTTCTGTGCTGTTTATTGTTGCTGCACATACCAAATCTTTAAGATAATTTGGTTTTTTAACATCTCTTTTTCTTTCTTCTTCATTTTCTTCATTAACACTTCTTGCCTTTTCTTCATTTTCTTTATTAATATATTTTCTTTCTTCATCAACATTTTTTACACTTTCTCTATCAACGAATTCTTCATCACATTCTTCATTAATCTCTTCTTCTACAATTTGGGGTTCCAATGTAGTAAATAAAATTTCTTGATCATTTGCTTCTTTCTTAGGTTGAATATTTGGTGAATTATTAAATTCTATAAACTTTACATCTCTTGAAATCGCTGCATCTAAAGTGTCTTTATTAATTAATCTATAAGCTTTAGCTTTTTCATCATAGCCTACGAAAATACATTCAACTGATTTTCTATCTAATTTACTTCTCTTAGTTTTTGGTATATGTACAAAAGCTTTGCATCCAAATATTTTTAAATGTGAAATAGTTACTTTTCTACCAGTCCATGCTTCTTCTGGAACACTATTTGGTACCGCTAAAGTTGGTGATCTATTCTTTAAATAAACTACTGTGTTAACAGCTTCTGCCCAAAATTTTTTGTTTAGACCTGATGCATTTAATAAACTTCTTGCTCGTTCAACTATGGTTCTATTTGCTCGTTCAGCTACTCCATTTTGTTCTGGTGTATACGGTGTAGTTAATTGCCGCGGAATACCATTTTGATTTAGATAGTCATCCATTATTTTATTTACATATTCTCTTCCGTTATCACTTCTTACTTTCTTTATTCTTCTTTAAGTTTGTTTTTCGACCATTGCTTTAAAAATTTTGAAATATTTGAAAACTTCATTTTTATGTGTCAAAAAATAGACAAATGTCTTTCTTGTTTTGTCATCAATAAATGTCAGAAAATATATTGCTCCTCCTAGTGATTCTTCTTCAAAAGGTCCACATAAATCTGTATGAATTATTTCTAAAATTTCTTCTGCTCTTGTTGCTTTATTTTTAGGAAATGGTGTTCTTGTTTGTTTTCCATTAATACAATTTTCGCAATAATTATTTTCTGGATAAGTTAAATTTTTCGGGAATCCATGAACCATTATTTTCAATTTCTTCATGCCGTTTTCACTTAGATGACCAAGCCGATGATGCCATAAGTCATAAACATTATTTACTCTTGCTAAACAGGTTATGTCTTTTGCAATGTTGAGTGTGTATAATCCATCTGGATTTCTCCTACCTATTCCCAAAATTTCTTTAGTATTTTCTTCACGTATTATACACCTTTCTGAATTAAAAATTACTTCATTTCCTTTATCTGTTACTTTACCTACTGATAATAAATTCATTTTTGAATCTGGTGTTAATAAAACTTCTTTTACATTTACGTCATTTCTTCTATTATATAATTGAAGTGATAATGGAATTGTTCCAACTGCTTCGGTGTTGATGTAACTACCATCAACAGTTTGTATTGATGTGTTGTTTTTAACAGTAGGTATACAATTTTTTAAAAATTTCCTTTTTGGGACTCATATGACGGGTAGCGCCTGAATCAATATACCATTGTTCATCGGAAGATGATGAGGTATTAGTATGTGCCATTAAATTTTTTTCTCTTCTACTTTTACATTCCTTTTTATCATTTTGATTTCTTGTTCTTGCATAACAATTATTAAAATGATGACCTGATTTTCCACAATAATAACAAGTTTTTGTTTTTTGTGTTTCATAGTTACTTTGACGATTGTTGTTTTGTTTTCTGAATTGTTCTTGTTTTTGTTGATAGTTGTTATTTTGTTTTTTATAAAATTTAGATTTCGTTCCGAAAGCTGTTTCTTCACTTTTTGAATCTTTTCTTCTTATTTCTTCTTGTAATAAACTATCAATTACTGCTTCCAGTTCTAATTTTTTACCACTATTTTCTATAGCAATTACCAACGAATCATAATCTTCTGATAAATTTGCTAATAGCTTGAATAGCGTCTGAAACATCTCTTCCTACACCTTTCAATTCGTTTTGAATTTCAAGCATACGATTTACATAATCTTCCATTTTCGTAAAATCCGAAAATTTCGTTGAATATAATTGTCTATCTAACATGATCTGCCTTCTTAAACCAGTACTTTCAAAAGCCTTTTCTAATTTTGCCCATACTTCTTACGCCGTCGAAGATGATTTCGTACGTACATAAAGTGAAGGATTTACATTTAATACTATTGCAGCTAATGCTTGTTGATCAGTTTCTGAATCAACTTGTGTATCCGCTTCAACTGCTTTCCATAATTTTTCTTTTATTAACAACATTTTCATTGCATACTTCCAAGTAGCATAGTTCTTCGTACCTTCCAATTTTTCAACTTTGTAACTTGTTTGAATGCTCATTTTTCTGTTTTCTTATTAGCCTGGGCCCGTAACCTGTTGCCAACACTCGGGGGCGCCTGTGTGTAAAAATTTCCGTGGCGCCCATAAAAATTTAGTTTTCAAAAAAATATTTGTTTTGGTTTTGTTAAATAAAAAAGTAGATAAATAGAAACAAACAAAAAATTATTAAGTATAAAGAAGTAATCCAGTAAATATACCTACTTTGTATACAGTGTGAACCAATTTGATACTGGGACACTTCAGAAATATATGAAGGGCAAGGAAAACAAATGGTCACTATTTTTTTATTGGTAGTACCAAGGGAGAGTATCTCATAGGTGGTGGTATTTGGATGAGGTAATTATTTCATGGCTTGCTATGATTTTTTAAAATAGCTAATTTTCAAGAAACCCAATTAGGGATTTTTTTACCACAAAATGTTATTGAGGAAACTTGTTCAGAATGAGAAACTGAGTAGATTCGCAAAATTTTAAATATACCTACTTTGATTTTTAGACTTTTTTCTTAGAAAAGTGTCCTTCCTATAGCTTTCACGTCAAAATTTTATTTTTTCACGATGATCAAGTTTACTCAATAATATTTTGACGTGAAAGCTCCAGAAAGGACACATTTCTAGGAAAAAAGCGGGAGAAAAAGCTAAAAATTAAAGTAGGCCCAGACTTTTGAAATTTTGCAATTCTTCTACTCAGTTTTTTATTTTGAACAAGTTTTCTTAATAACATTTTGTCGTAAAAATCCCTAATAGGGTTTCTTGAAAATTAGCTATTTTGAAAAATCATAGCAATCCTTGAAATAATTACCCCATCCAAATACCTACTCTCCCTTGGGACTACCAATAAAAAAATGGAGACCATTTGTTTTCCTTGTCCTTCATATAGTTCTGAGGTGTCCAGTATCAAATTGGGACACCCTGTATGACATAAAAAACATAAAATATAATATAAAACAAATAATTATAAAATTAAAAAATCTCTTTGGCTCAAAAAAATCAAATAGGTATATACTCTGTGCAAGGTGCAAGGTCTAATTATCAATAAAAATAAATAATATTTTTTTCTGTTCGGTATTTACCTAATACCTAATGTCACAAAATAAAATAATAATTAATATCTACATACAGTGACCGGCAAAAAGTTGGACACAATGGAAAACTTTTTTATTATTAATTTCTCAGAAAATTTTATTCTTGATAAAAGTTGGTGCATCATTTCAAACTCAAAACGCACATATCAAAATTTAAATATATCTTTTTGGATACGAGGTAGATTCAAAAATGTCAAATTAACTCAAGAGTAACGTACCCTTATTTTTTAAAATACGGTAAAAAATTACCTACAAAAATTGTTTGGAATCAAAAGTGGATGTCAGATTTAAAGTCACAGCCACCTTGTAAAAAAAAAGAAATTTAGCTTTTTTTGTACTTTTTTCGACCACCCTGTGTATTACAAAGAATCAAAATACTGCAAGCGCAACTTATCATCGGATAACACATGAATTTGCTACTAAACTTTAATTTTGTTCGATTAACAGCTAGAAATTTAAATTAATCGATATCAGAGTTTAAAAATATTAAATTTTTGTGTCCAACTTTCTGTCGGTCCCTGTATAAAAGATATAAAAAAATCTTTCGAATACTATTAAAAGCCAACAATACATTTCAGTAAGCAATTTAGAAAAAATCCACTTTTCGTGCTTTCAAGTCAGCCTAAAAAGGCGCCCATCGAATTTTGGCGTTTTTTGGCGCCCCTTCGCACCTGGCGCCTGTGTGCGCCGAACACATTGCACACGTGGACGGCGCGGCCCGGTATATATTCGTAGCTTTCTTTAATAAAGAGCAAAGATGGGCAATCGAAAATAGACTATATTTTTATTTATGTCATTTATACAACTTATTTGTTAATAATAAACACATATCCATAACTACAGATATACAGAGCTGCCAAGTAATAATAATGATACATCATTATATTCTAACAATATATCGTGGGGGAAAACGATGCGAGTCACTAGACTACCATCTTTCTTTCACCTTTTTTTTGCGCATTAGCTAGTTTTCTCAAAAATAATAGAGAAGACATAATTACCTTACATTTTTACTAGCCAATAGTATACATTCTTTGTGTGAATATCTTTTCAGTTAAATTTACAGTGGTTTCAAACTTAAAATTATGAATTTCTCGATTGTATAAATAAGTGACTTTCATCTTTTTCCCCCTGGCTCTTCAATTGCCAGTATTCACAGGCGCACTCTAAGAAAGGCGACAAATTGAGCTTTAAAAAGATGCAATATTTGCTTAAATAATAATGGTGGATTGTTCGAACACCTTTTTTATTTTAAAAGGTGACCTTTTAAAATAATAATAATTTGAATTTGAGTTTTTTAATTTCTGTTTTATTTTCTTATATTTTGTTACCAGCTAAAACAAAATATTAGTAAGTTTTAAGTATGTCTAATTATAAAATAGAACGTTATTATGAAAATATTCCATGGCTGACTATGTGAAAATTTAAAGAAATCAGAAAATTATCCACAGCTCTTTTATTTTTTGTAATAACTATGCCAAGTATTATATCTTTGGAAAGCTCAAAAAATGGCCGATTTGATAAGGCCACAGCCAACTATGATATACATTTAAAAAAACACAAGTTTATGTCATATCTCAAAAATCACAAACAACATAAAAAATTGGATAAGATGATCTTATTAAGCCCAAAATTATCTACAATTTTTGTCTCTACAGTTTTTCTGTATAATCAGAAATAACGGAGCTACAGAGATATGAAGAAATAACAAAAATAACTTTTTTCTAAATATCTAGTGAGCCGTGAACTTTTTTAAAAACCAAAATGGGCATTAGATTGAGCATTCAAAACTGCAATTCTTTCCCCATTTAACCTTTGTTCTAGCTCTGCTAGTTTCCGAGATCCCCATAGTGGGCATCGAAAAAACTCACCCTGTATATTATGTTTTGTTGGTTAATTGTTATTACCCTGACCCAAAATCCCTACAGATCGTTCAAAATTAGAGCATTATCCTTACCTACCTGGTCGGTACTAACTTAGTCTCCCTCCCTGATTGCTATCTTTTTTCCCTTCACTATATTTTTTCTTCGCATTTGTCACACCACTGGTATGATAGTCGAATGTGTAATCTGTTATTATTGGTTTAATTATCTAGTTTCTAGTTCTACTCACAATACAATAATTTTCTTTCTGACTACAAATAAACACAGACACCTGAATATAAACATATACACCTATAAAAAATCTTGCAACTTTATAGCTTCAAATAAAATTGCTGCATACCTAATCAGTGTTAGAGGAATTTGGTCTTGATTTTTAGTAACATTAATAACGGTCCTTATAGCGAAATGCTATTAGTTGTCGAGGATAGGCATCACCCATCATTAGGTAATATTTCTTAAATTCAATACATCCATTTTCAGTGTATCAAATTTTGACCCCAAAACATGACACCATCTAGAATTTTAAGAAAACAAATTAGTCAGTTATGTCCGCGTTCGTTTCGGCTGTCAACTGGAACGATGTGATTTAATGTGATTTAATGTAATAATTCCGAAAAGTGTTTTTTTTATGGAAATGACAGAATCTCTCTATACAGCGTGATCCGTTGGAATGGGAAATCCCGAAATCGGAGACGGGGGCGACGAAAATATTACCATTTAGGTAAACCCAACATGCCTTATACAAAAAATGTCGAGATACAAGGCGTCTAATGCCCATTTTCTTTTTTCAATTTCCTAATAAGTTTCAAAGTTTTCATAGGATCAACTATTTTCGAGTTTTGCCATTAACTGTTTCAACACTCAATATTAATAATATCTTAATTGCTTTTTTCCACTACTAACCCTAAAAAGCATGTATTATTGACCCATCATTAACCCGAGAAGTTGATTTTCTCTCCCCAGGTCAATAATAATTTATTATTGACCAAGGTCAATAATGAATTTTGACGTCACGGGTCACTAGTATCAGGCTCTTCTATGTACGGCACAATTTCGTATTATTATACAACCCTGCTTACTTATTTTACTGATTTTTTTCAATTTGTATTAAACGCTGAACACACCTCCACCTAACCGTTCTAACCTAAAATTAGTAACAACAGCTGATGAAACAACGTTTATTTAAGTATTTGGGAAAACAAAAATTACAAATTACAACTAAAACTAATTATTATTATTAATGTAATAATTGACTCTGCAATTGTAACTAGTCATATTAATTAAACCTGTTGCAGTGCTTGTATTTGTAACCGGAATATTAATGTGTTGATTGTTTAAGTGAATATTATCTGATATTTTTTGTGTAACACTGGCGGGATTTCTCGATTCCATATTAGCAAAGGAACTAGAACTACCAATATAAAAAAACTGTTCATCACGAGGTTCATTATGACTATCATTTGGATGGATAGTGTTATCGCTCTGCGCAACTACAGGTACTGATGTAGCACTGTAAACTGGCCCTGGAACCATTTTAGCTATTCTTTTTTTTAGAAGCCAGAGATTCTTCAATATACCCTTCGGCAACAGTGGAAGATTTCCAACCTCCGTGCTGTTTTACAGTTATAAGATCGCCACCATTTTCCGCTAAAATAAGCGTGGTAAATCTGGGGTAGGCCGTTTTTGAATATACTTTTTAACAACTTCGACCCAAACTGGATTCATGATAACAAACTTTCGTGCTGTTCCATTTTTACTAGTAGAAATATCAATAACGATCATATCGTCTGGAACATCCAAGTCTTTTCGAAGCATATTACAAAGTTCGTCTGTTCTACATGCACCAGCAACTGCGATAACAAGTACAACCTAGTAAGTAATAAAGTAATTATTGTTTATTGTAAATATGTAAATATATGTAAAGTAGAACGAGGCATGTTTAGGTAGGTACCTTTGCTGTTAAAAACACTTCGTCTGGTGCGTCTCTGAAAAATCGTGCAATTTCATCTTCTTTAAAAACAAGTGATTTTTTCGGTACATAATTATTAGTATTTTGCCTTTTCAAAAATGCTACCAGTTTAAAATACTTCGAAATGTCAATATTTTCCTTCAATGAAATCGTGGATTTTAACATAGAAAACGTTGCCCACAAGCTTGATGATTTCTTGTTTTCAGCTTGCGTTCGAAAATATACCATATTTTCGGAAATTGTTTCAATATTCTTCATTTTGCACCAGTCTTTAAACATTGTATAAGTTTTTAAGTAAACACTTTTCGACTTCTGTGGGAGCAACTGATCATTCATCTTTTGTACCTCTTCTCTAATTTCCGGAGGAATGCAGAATATGTTTGGCGAGGATGAGCCATCATGATAATTATTATTATTATCACACTTTTTCACAAAAATAATATAAACTCACAGTTGATTTAGTCAAGAATAAATAATAATAATAATAATTAATGGCTAAATTTGACAGATAACAGTAAAGAAACTTCATTTGATGAAACAAAAATCAAGGCTAACTTGATTTGTGATTAAATAATATGAAGGAAAAAACAAAGGTAAGTTTACTATTAAAAATGCTTTACAATTTTTTACAATAATATTTTTATGGAGTGTTAGTAGTGGAAAAAATTGTATATTAACCACGGTTTAGACATCTAGTATTGCCCTCACGTCTTAAATCCCTCGGCGTTGCCTCGGGATTTAATATTGACGTTCGGGTCAATAATAGCCTCTGTCTAAACCTCGGTTAATAATATACTATTTGTTGCCTTTTAAAAATCATTATCTACTGACAAAAAAATATTCAGTATAAGAAACTAATACTAAATATCCATTGTCAATACAGGGTAAGTAAGTTTTTTCTAGCACTACTTTAACATTCGATCAAAATTTAATTTTAAAACGAAAATTTCATATCAATATAGGCGCACAAAACGTTATATTTTTAAAATACAAGGCTTTTAAATTTTGGGATTCAAATTACAGATTTTGTATACGTTGTACCACAGAATAGCCACAAGTAAGGCTATTATGTGCTTGTATTTTTTCAATAATTATACTAAGAACGTTGTGGGGGTCTACATAATTAATTTTAATCGCTTACAAATTCCTTGGATACACCACCTTTTTTGGAAAAAATCATGTGAGCCATTTTTTATTTCCCGATTTCCCATGCAAATGACAAAGTTGGGCTTATTGGTGTTTGTCTATTCACTTCTCTGTCATAGGCTAAATTTTACAATTTTGGAAATAATGTATACTTAAAAAATTCTATATGTTTACATATTTTATATTATATTTCGGCGTGCAGTCCTCGATATCATTTTGAACACCATGTAGTAAGTGATGTTGCCTACTACTGCGCACAATCTTTAAAGATAGAAAACGTTTTCCCCACCACCCGTCGCTCATGATGCCCCTTTGCTGTGTTCTTTTCTTTCAATCATATCGTTCGCTGTGTGGTGTCGTTCCGCCATCATCAATCCCTTAGGTATATAGGTACGCTGCGTTCGAGGGCAGCGACGGTAATAACGTAATAAGACCAGGTGGCAGGTGGGCAGCCTGTGTAGCCTGTGTCATCGTCCACTGTATCAATCGCCACCAATGCCATAACCTGGCTCGAGTATTTTCATAACTATAGAACTTTGCAAAAATAAAAACGTTTGCCTAGTTCAGGTTTACCCTAACCTCAGCCCGCCGATATAGATGTATATAATTATGGTTGATAACATTCCAAGTTTTTTGAATGGACTGTTGGATATTGCACATAATCCAGTTAAAGCAGACTTATTTAGCTACATAGTTTGGGTCTTTGAGAATCACAAATTATACTGTTCGCTTCTGTGACAGACATATTTTTTTCTTGACAATCATTATATTCTCTATAGCTCGTGAATATGCTGCAGAGGATCTGCAGCGGCAGAATGCCGGGTATGTCTTTAGCAAGCCCAACTCTGGCATCCTTGTTTTCAAATGCGCGAACCCTTATAATCTGATTCTGGTTGTCGCAAAAACTACATCTTTAAACCAACGAAATGAAAGAGCCCAGCAAAGGGGCATCATGGCCGACGGGTGGTGGGGGAAAAAGTTTTCAATCTTTAAAGACTGTGGGCAGTAGCAGGAAACAGCACATAGCAGGAAACAGCACGTATACTACATTGATATTGATATTTTCGGACTGCACGCCTCATATAATTGCGATCTAACTTCAGGTAAGTTCTTTTGATCGTCTAATTTTAGGTAACCCAAATATTTTGTGTTTGTGGGCGGTTCAAAAGTAAAACAATATTTTTTAAAGTTTGTTTTTTATTATTTTCTTCGTTTTTCGGAAGTAAACTTTGAACACAGAATTAAATAATAATATTTTTTATTTATCCCAAAATCTATTCATTCCAAAACATAATTTTGTTGTATCTTGTATCTATATACTTTTTAATTCCAGAAAAATACAATGTTTATGTATTTATAGTTCAATAGTAAATTATTGACATGGCCCAACAAAAATTTAACATTACGAACATTCTTTTAGGTTTAGGAACCAGGAGCATTCAAACTTTCAAAACGCTCCGGTGTAAAATTTTAAAAATGGACATAAAATACGACGAATTCTACCTGGACAAATATTTCATATAAAAATTTATTTCAATATATCTATTTGTTTGGAAGATATTAAAAATATTCTATATATATTTTTTTAATTTTAATGTCTCGTATCTTGAAAATTGAGCGTTTGTAGACCTACAGTGCTATTCATAAAGTTTGCACCAATGAGATGTTTTAACTACATATTTTAAAAAATCTCATTTTTCTCCTTCATTTTGAGTTGAAGTATATTTCTATTGTTATGATTTACTAAGAGAGTAAGTAACTAAGTGTTATTTGCGGGAAAAAATTATCGAGTACAGATTTGAAGATAAATAATTAAGAAAAAACGAAAATCCTGATATTCTTCTGACGCATAGAGTCACAGTGACATAATATACGAACACGTTTCCTTAATAACTTTTTAATTTTAAGCGTCAAACATACACATATAGCCCGAAATCATATTTTCATCAAAAGATCAATACAAATTTTTCCCATATGGTGCAAATTGTATGATTCTATTGATATGAAATTTTCCCTATTAATATAAAATTTACGTTTTAAAATGGCATTTTCTATCCAATATCAAAAGTCCTGCCCCAAAAAAACGGGCTTACGACATAATATCACAACACAAAGGAGTTTCTAACTAATAAAAAAAGACAAAAGTCAACTATGAAAGGAAAGTTATCGTAAACACCAAAACTCAAACAAGACTTTTGTGGCTCTACTTTCAGAGAGATTTTGTTTTGTGGATTTTATGGAGTGTTAGTAGTGGAAAAAATTGTATATTAACCACGGTTTAGACAGCTATTATTGCCCTCACGTCTTAAATCCCGAGGCAACGCCGTTATATTGACGTTCGGGTCAATAATAGCCTCTGTCTAAACCTGGGTTAATAATATACTATTTGTTGCCTTTTAAAAATCATTATTTACTGACAAAAAAATATTCAGTATAAGAACTAATAAAAAAAGACAAAAGGCAACTGTGAAAGGAAAGTTATCGTAAACACCAAAACTCAAACAAGACTTTTGTGGCTCTACTTTCAGAGAGATTTTGTCTGATTTTTTTTTGTTCAGCTTTAGAAAATAGAATTACTTTAAGAGTAGCGCTGCTTAAGAACTCGTTAGCGCTACAAGTAATAAAAAGTTTACAGTCATCGTCATCGCAGGGGAATATAAATAAGTAATTATATTAATTGCCTTGAAGGTTTCAAAAGCGTGCGGGAGATTTCACGGTAGTTGTGCATTTGTTTAACCGTATTAACATAAAGTGAAGACCCCTAGAGTAATACTTCCTCTTTTACCCAACGCCATCGACCTTAACACACTTCTCGCCTTTAATAATGTTCTTATCGCCGCGTTTCCGACTACTAGCCGATCCCAAATTTGAGATTGTTTTTAATACATTTCCAGTTAGCTAAGGAAATTTCGCATTACATGGAAATATTGGGGTGATTGATAATATAGCAAATTTCCAGAAGTATAGATATACAGGGTGAGTCATTAGTAATGCCACATATAGTGCAACCCTCAGACAAATTATTTGCGGTCATAACGGGGTACCAGAATTCTTAAAAATTAAATAGTCCACTTATTGGACTGTAAATAAATGCGTGGAGATTGCTGACATATTGAAGAAAATAAGGAAAGAATTTCTAGAGTTGCGCTCAAACTATAAATGTGTACTAGAACATTCCGAACGAATTGCAAACGAATGGGGAATAACAACAACCTTCAAAAATACGAGAGTTAAAAAAGAAAATTATTTTTCGATGAGTTAGCTTCAGATGAGATGATGGAGAATGGTAGTAAGAAGTTTGAAGTGGCCGTATTTAATGCATCTTTGGACATTTTAATTAATCAAGTATCTAACACATTTGAGAGCTTACTTAAAATATGTTAAATATTTCAAATACTGCAACCTGAAATTTTGCTGAATGTTACCGACACAGAAATTGCCAGCCATTGCCAGCAATTAATTGAAAAATGTAATGAAGAAATTTCAACAAATTTGATTCCAAAAATTTGTCAGTTTCTTTCATTGTGCAAGGAAGAACTAAGAGAGCTGAAAACTATTAGATATTTAACAGAATTTTTATTCGTTAAAAACAAATACCTATGTATGTTCAGCTTTACCAGATTTGTGTACAGTTATTCAATTGTATTTTACAATTCCGGTAACAACAGCTAGTGCAGAGAGATCTTTTTGGAAACTTAAATTAATTAAATCTTACTTACATACAACCACAGACCTATATTAGCGAAGCTATATAGGTCTGTGGTACAACCAGCGTCCAGAGATTCTCTGGATGAGTCAGGACCGCTTACGTTCTCTGGCTCTTTTCAGTATTGAATCGGAAACTACTTTTCAGGTGGATACTGACCGTATTGTGGAGTCTTTTTTTAATTGCACTAAAAGGCGCATTAAAATAGATCGTTTCGACCCGAAAAAATTATATAACAGTTGCAATTTTTTTTATTTATACGTTGTTATTATTTTTAATTTTGCTTTAAAATACCATTATAGTAGTTGTTATAGAAAAATAAGAGAAAGGAAAGTTTGGCGGGAGGGGCACCAGCACGCATCACCACAGGGGGGGGCGGGATACTTTATGACCGCTACTGGATACAGGGCGTTAAAGTTCATTTTTTGAAATTGAATTATCGCTACATCTCCCGAAATAATCAAGCTGCTGAACTGAAGTTTGGCACTGCTATGTTTTTGGGGATGGAGAGTAAGCTGAAAATGCCAATTTCTACGTATCTTACAGAGGGCGCTACTTGCGCTTTTTCTAGTAACTTTTTTGAGGTTATCTTTTTGGTCCTGCAGTCCGTCATTTTAGTGCATCTTTTATCTTTTCATTCTGCGACAAAGAGGTTCTCTTGTTTCATAACGATCAAATTAACCGTTTGCGTTGAAATTATGCCAAAACGTGCCCCAAAACACCTGTTGACTTCAAGATTCGAAAAATAATATACTCACCTACTGCTTTCAAATGTTACAGATCAACTGTACATTGAAAATGAAGAAAAGAAATGCCAAATGAACATTGGTCGAAACACATTATTTGTTTTCTTGAAACCGGGTGTCCAAATTTTGCCGAGTTTCAATCCGTTGCATTTTAAAAGTGAATTTTTTTGGGGCATAGAGGTTTTTTCTCGCTTTAAATGGTACAGTCGTTGTGCAATATTTGAAAGCAGTAGGTGAATATATTATTTTTCGAATCAGGTGTTTTGGGGCACGTTTTGGCAATTTCAACGCAAACGGTTGATTTGATCGTTATGAAACAAGAGTACCTCTTTGTTGCAGAATGAAAAGATAAAAGATGCACTAAAATGACGGACTGCAGGACCAAAAAGATAACCTCAAAAAAGTTACGAGTAAAAGCAAGATCAATAAACAGCGCAAATAGCGCCCTCTGTAATATAGGTACCTGCGTAGAAATTGGCATTTTCAGCTTACTCGCCATCCCCAAAAACATAAGCAGTGCCAAATTTCAGTTCAGCAGCTTGATTATTTCGGGAGATATAGCGATAATTCAATTTCAAAAAATGAACTTTAACGCCCCTTAAACAAACAATATTTCTATAAGGCATATTAGCCTCAATCGTAATATTTTGGCCCAAAATATATGCGATTGCACTATGTGCCATTACTAATGACTCACCCTGTATAAGTATATCCAATATGGCTGATGCCCAAGATGGCGGACTAAATGTCGACCACCCTTTTGTTTAACCATTGAGTAAAGCAATAGTAGAATCTTTACTCAATGATTTAGCTCATGTACTAAAACGAGGAAAATAGGTTTAGGTTTTCGTTAAGTAGGTAATTCAATGCCAAATTGCGATGAGCTTTTTATGCCAAATTGGGATGAGCTTTTTGAAATCAAAAAGCTTGTTGCGTGAATTATACAGAAATAAAAACATGTTTTTAAAAATAAGTTTCTATTCAAATGCTCTGAAAAGAAGAAAATAAACTAAAATAAATCAAACCAAAGGTAGGTAACCCATAATTTTGAAGGTGTATGCAAAAGTTCAGCTCAATCGTATAATATGTCAAGAAGTGGTTCTAAATTCAGCTTGCAAGACTTGACCTAAACAAACAGACATTGCAAGTTAAATAAAAGCTTGTAATAGAAAATACATACTTCGTCACTTCGGCAATTACTTGCTTATTAACCAATCACTGTCCAATAGAATTCATTGGTATAGCCACATACCTACTTTTATAAACTTTCGCGCGACAAGCTTTTTGATTTGAATTTGGCATTGAATTACCTACCTTAACGAAAACCTAAATATAATATTTTATTCGTTTTAGTACCTACTTGGGTTAAAAAAAGCTTGTTTTTAAAAAGGTTTTTTTTTTAAATTTTATTTTCAGGAGTGTATGATTGTTCTGACGTGAGTACTACCATAGAAGAATCTACTACGTTCTTCTATGGTACTACTTTATCATGCCAGAAAAAATCAATCTCAATATATTATGTATTTGCACTTTACGGATGCGTTTTCAGGCTTCAAATATACAGTGTATATGTTTTTCTTTGCACGTTTATCTACTGTTAATCTACATGAATAAATCGGATAGTTTTATTAAATTACAGAACTTGAATAAACTTTGCATCAACCACAACAAAACTTTTAAGCTTCAAAAATGTGTTCACATTAAAATATATACTTGAAACGATGATTAGCTAAGATGATAATGTATTTTTTAAACTATATGAGTTTCCTTATAATAAAGGACCTTATGCAGGTTATATGATAAAAAAATAGAAAATAATTCCTAAAAAATTACTTTTTGTTGCTTCGAAGTTTGAATTTCTTCCAGCTTACCTGGCAGTACGATGACAGATAAAAGTATCTACAGTGCCCGCCAAAAAGTTGGAACCATATGGGAATTTTTTTTTATTTTTGGGCTAAGATGAAACTACTCTGGGTCTGTCATCTCTGCTTCCAAATAGATTCGAAATGAGATCATTAAACGTCGTGAGATCATTTGACATACCTGTAAAAAACGACATTTAATTAAATAAATGGTCAAAATACGCTTTATTTGTGATTTTATCGAAAAAAGTTATTTGAAAAAGTTGCTTGGAAGTTTATTTTACCCCTATGTGCACATTTTCAAACAAAAATTCTGACAATGATAAATTTTTGATTTTTTGAAAAAATATAAAAACTACCTAATAAATTTCATTTTTTTTCGGTGTGCCATATTTGACTTCAGAATTGATAGCCTATCATCCAAACGTGATATTTTTTAGTTATGGACCCTTTTGGGGCCCTAGTTGGCTAGTTTCAAGAAAAACTCAACTAACATGGTTCCAACTTTTTGGCGGGCACTGTATGTATATCGCTAATTTTTCCGATTTACAGTAAAAAATCGCGCCTTAAAAACTTATGTTTATAATACTCATACTCGTGCCCAATGCTCTTCCAGAGGAAAGGTGGTTTGTGATTAAAAAACACAAACAATGTAGGTAGTTTTCAGGAAATAATATTTAACCCTGTTTTATGAAGAGGGTTTTACAAAATTGTGATCATGAACTTTTTTTACCTAAGTACTTATTTATTTTATTTTATTGAAAAATTTGATTAGGTATACCTGTAAAATGTTATTTAGAACGTGGGAATTATTATGATGAGATAATTGGTGATTTATCGAATTTTAATTCATGCTGAATCCACGGCGAAGACTGGGATTTTAATTTGGCGTGAACAATATTCTTTTTATATCTGACCCAAATATGCACAATCCCATAATAATTCACTGAATACACTGAATATCCTGCTCAATAATTCTGATTCTAAGAAAAATTAATCGAATTTCGTTGTACTTTGAGAAATGTTCCAAACGGTAAAATTGCAATTTTAAACTTGTAAACAGAAGAATGGCTCACAGTGTATAAATCTAATCAACGTAACATTCTTGCACATAATTATGGTAACCGCCGTTTCATCAATGAAAACAAAGTTTAATTTCGTCGTTTGTTTGCAGTAAGTATTGTAATAATATAAGTACGTATACGATGCACCCAAAACGTGGTTTGCAGAGATATATACCTAGGAGTAGATGACTCACGCTAGTACAAATAACACGGTTTTATTTTGCTTCTACATTAGGGGGTCGGGGGGCATTTGTTGACATAGGCATTTCTTAAATTCTTAAATTAAATTTACATGTTTTCGAAATCATGAAACAAAACAAGTTGCCTTTGGTAATGCATGTATTCCTACATATAGTTGGTAGTTTGCTTTTCTATGCCAAGTTTTGCGAATCTTCTACAATAAAAAAATATGATATGAAATATACAGAGCGTACCAGTTGTAAGGCACAATAAACGATAGAAAACTTGATTTTGATCAAAAAAGTTCAGGCGTTGAAGTTTTTTTTTACGGGTTTTTAATATTTTTTAAATAATATCTCAGAAACAACAAATGATATTGACTTCAATTTTTTTACGTAGTATGCGTGTATAAAATGCAATAAAATGAAGCTGCCCAGCGTTATGTTTTCATAACCGGTGGCGTACGGGAAGGTAATACCATACTTTTCTTGCTTAAATCGACACCATTTTCGATTTTCTATTTATTTTTACATAAAACATGTCGCGTGTCAATTTGCCACAAAATCTAATGGATTTTGCTCAGCTCAGAAAAAAGTGATAACTTCGGGAATAGATTCAACCACAGACCTATATAGCTTCGTTAAGTTAATATCACTATTTGTCATTATTGTCAAACCGTTTAAAAAAATAAATTTTAACACACTGTATTTTTTATTGAGCATTTCTGGACCCATGTTTACATGAACTTTTTTGGAAACTTGGGACATCGGGGTAATTTGTAACAAATGTCTCAAAGCCAAATTTGAACGTACTCCTGACCGACGATCAAATTGTATCACAAACTTTTTTATGTTTTTGGTAAATAACATTGAAGGCTACATAAGAAGATGATGAAGTGAAACACACTGTATATAAAAATTGGTTTAGGGGGGTCCATGATTTTTAATAGTTAAAGTGAGTATTAAAAATTTGCAGGACAGATTTATTCGATATGACTCGTAGAACATGCCAACATCTTCGGATCTGGAAACAGTTGTGACTATATTAGTAACTTTAAAAAAATGGTATGGAACCAGGATACGATACTGCTTGCTGACAAGATCAAATTAAATTTCGTGAAAAATTAAAAAATCAGAAAAAATAGAAATGCCCTATACCCTATTATACCCTACCTAAACCGAAATGTCCTTATTAACTTATTAACAGATCTAACAACAGTGAAAATATACAGTGTGCCCATGGATTGACTCCCAAAGGCGATAACTTTTTTATTTATAGGTTAAAAAAGGTTATTCTTCATAAAAACTCCGGCTTGTGCTCAAACAACCGGATTTATATACCACGTGTTCATAGTATCTTTACACAGGTACTTTGTTCTTAGCTTTGTTCATATTTTTCTATTTCTATTATTAAATCTAAGAAAACAAAATTCTTCTGTGTCGTTTGAGCACAAGCAGGAGTTTTTATGAAGAGTACCTTTTTTCATAAGCCCATAAATAAAAACGTTTTCCCTATTTGTGAGTCAATCCTTGAACACACTGTAGAAAACAAAAAAAAATAAAACAAAGCTAGGTAACTTAAACGAAATTGGAGGTTGGATTTTCATTACTTAAATACCTGTACCGTAAAAAAATACTCTGATAAGGAACAAAAAAATAAAGGTGTCCACACACGATAATGCCAGATTCCGAAACAAATGGTTGGGCTAAAGTTATAAAAGAGATACATAATCTGCAAGACGAAATAAAAAATTGTAGACACGAATTAAAAAATGCAATAGAAGCATCAGAAGCTAGAATATTGCTGACAGTTGAATCATTAAAAAATAAAGTAAGCAAACTTGAAAAGGAAAACGTACAACTCAAAAATCAACTGGAAACTGTTGATAGAAATTGTAGAAAAAATAACCTAATTGTTTTTGGATTAGGAAGATTCGACCCTTCAGTTCATATAAGCCAGGAATTAAACAGGCGGCTTGAGATCGATACCAGAGAGTCCGACTACAGTGACGTTTATTACTTAGGGACTACTGAAAACAGTCCCATAAAAATATAACTTATATACCAACAAACAAAGAAATTAATTTTAAACAACTCTAACAAGTTACGAGGTACTAAAATATATATAACTCACGACAGGACACCACAACAAAGAGAACAGAACAGAGAACTTAGAAATTACTTACTTAGGTATAAAGAAGATTATCAACAGTGCTATATAAAGAACAACAAACTGTACGTCAGTAATATTCCCTATATCCTAGAGGAACTGGAACAACTTGAAGACAATGAATATAGGAATATAGAGAACCAAAAGCGAAATGAGAACAGTGCACCTCCCACCCCCTCTGCTGCTACGGCGAATGAAGAGAAGATATTAGAGCCTACACACCCAGAAACGAAAGAGATAGATATACCAAAGGCTGCAAGTAAAACACAACCATTGAAGTCGAAGGTATTCCATCATCAGGATCCCAAGACATTAGACTCATCATTGACTCCAAAAAACACAGTCGCATGTTCCAAAGCAGGTATGGCTCTGCGGAAACGTTCCGAAAAATAGGATAAGGAAGAACTCCATTCAGTTATTAGTAGTATTTGTATATTACGTTTTACAGTTGCTATGACTATGTTGCATTTGATATTATCGTCGTGCTAGTTGTTCGGATATATTTATTGTTGGTGTGTAGGTACTCTAAAGTTGTTGTAAATATATCTTGAGTAAAAAATCGAATATCGGTATCACAATATTCCATATGAATATTCGAAGCTTAAAAGAACATTTTAGTGAACTGAATGCCTTGTTACACGAATTTCAATACTCATTTCATGTTATAGTGTTGACAGAGACTTTTAAAATATACGATACAGACCTTTATAAAATCCCAGGTTATGACTTGTTGTATAATGAGAGTCAGCACAACAGGAATGAGGGGGTTGTTGTATACATAAGGAGTAATCTAAATTATGATCATAGCGTTGTAAATATTGGTTATATCAAGGGTCTCCAAATGACCGTGATGTTAAATAACAAGAAGATACGAGTTATAGCTATGTACAGATCTCCGTCCCAAATTTACAATGAAGCTACTTTCAATCGTGGTCTCTATGATTTTCTTCAATCCTGCCAACAGAGGAATGACATCGATATACTCATTGGTGACTTTAATATCAACATTCTCAATAGCAGCAAGGATTTCTCATTGGAATATCGAAACCTGCTTAGCGAGCTTGGCTTTGTCTCAGCAATAAATAAAATTATTAGACCTGCTTCTGGAACCTGCATCGATCACATTTTCGTTAAGACAATAGAAAATCATAAATATTTTACACCTGTAGTCTTCAATTACTGATCATTATTCAACTCTATTGCAATGTAATACACTACCTCTACGAGAACAAAAATCCCAAAATGATAGAATAAAAAATTTCGTCGATTAAAACAGGCTCAACAATTTCTTAGACTATGAACATTGGCACGATGTCTACTCCCTTCAAGACGTAAATCAGGCGACTGAATTATTATTCATAAATAAATTAAAAGCATATATTGAGCAGAGTACAAAAACAGTCAAATGTAAAAGGTACGAGATAAAAAGAAATGCCTGGTTGACCAAAAGTATACTTGACAGAATAAACAAAAGAATAATATGTATAGTGAAGTTATATCAAATCCTGACAATAAAAATCTCATTATCAAATTCAAAAAATTCAGAAATAATTTAAATCAATTAATTTCTGATGCCAAAAGAGATTATTACAAAAAATTAATTCAAAGTACGAACAATGACTCTTCGGCCATGTGGCGTCAGATTAATCAAATTCGTGGAAAAGATAATAAACAAAACAATATCTGTAATATAAAAAACGCCCAAGGAGAGCTTATTGCCGACAAAAAGACAATGGCCATAAATTTTAACAAGTACTTTAGTACTGTGGGTAAGAAATTAGCTGAGAGTATCGGTCTTCATGAGGCAGCTAACTACAGAAAAAGACCCTAAAGAACTCGTTTGTATTGTACCATGCTGACAGAAATGAGATAATAAAAACTATTCAAGAATTAAAAGAAAAGAAAGCACCTGGTTATGACAAGTTAAAAGCGGAAATGTTAAAAAAAATAGCACCTTACATAATAGAACCAATAACATATTTGGTAAATAGATCAATGGACCAAGAAACCTTTCCAAACTGTTTGAAGTATGCTGTTGTGAAGCCCTTGTTTAAGTCTGGAGATAAACAGGAGATGAGTAACTATCGCCCGATATCCCTTATCTATAATGTTGCGAAGATCTTTGAGAGGATACTGAAAGTTAGGATGTGGTCATTTTTAAGGAGATTTAATGTCATTTCCTCTCGACAGTATGGTTTTTTCGAGGGGAGATCAACGGACGATGCGATTGCCCAACTAACAGCAAACATCTATGACGCAATGGATTCCTCCCACCCATCTATCTGCGTCTTTGTCGACTTGGCAAAAGCATTCGACTCTGTGAGTCACAGTGATTTGCTCGAGTCGTTAGAGAGGATCTGTTTCAGGGGAGGAGTCATCAGATTATTGAGAAGTTACCTGACGCATAGAACTCAATCTGTAGAACTTGGAGAAGTCATAAGTCCGACCGAAGAAGTTTATTATGGGGTACCACAAGGAACAGTATTGGGACCTATACTTTTCTCAATATATGTTAACGATATATTTGGCCTCCCAGTTGACGGTGAAATAATAAGTTTCGCAGACGACACTGCAATCTTTTTTAAATGTGCAACATGGAATACTTTACTCCAAATGGTTAGCAAGGGAATGGAGGCCATACTAGGATTCTTCAGTAGCAAGTTATTAACAGTAAATATGGCAAAAATAAATTTCATGCCTTTTTCATGTTACGAAAACGCACTCGCCAAGTTCGAAAGTATAACAGTAAACTGCAAAGACACCACTACTTCGCTTGCCTCGAGAAATACAATAAAGTACCTGGGAGTTACTATAGACTCACATCTGAAATGGGAGAAACATATATCACATGTGACACACAAAATTAGATCATTGTTACCAACCTTTAAACTGTTTAAAAATATTTTGGACATAGAAACATTAAGAAAGATGTATTACGCATTGTTGCAACCACATATATAGCATATGGTACAGTGGGATGGGGGGGAATCATGACATCTCATCTAAAAAAATTAGAAGTGACACAAAAATGGCTTCTAAAAATAATATATGGTAAAACATATACATATCCCTCAGACCAACTTTACCTAGAAAGTAACATATACGATCCTAGACAAATATTTTTCCAAACATTAGTTCAAAGAACCTTTAAGAACAGAGATGGACTGAGAAAGATTGAGCACACCTATGCAACTAGAATGAAAGAGGGTTCATTGCAAATCCCAAAAAGAAACAAAACTACTGGACAGAGATGTCACACATACATAGCACTAAGATTATACAATAACCTGCCAACAGACATTGTGAATTCTGTATCTTATCATGTGTTTTGTTCGAGAGTAAAGAGATGGATCTCACAACAACCCCGATACTACATCCACCAACAAATTGACCTTAAAAATAGTTGTATTATACTTTGCTAGACCACTCGGAATTGACTTAAATTTTGTCTACTTACCCAACCATGACCAAATACCTGCCAGAATTGATATTTTCCCATAGATGCATTATGCAATGTACCTGTTAAGTATCGTTCCCTTGTTGTTATGTATCTAATTTCCTTGTTTTTATTGTAATTTTTCTCGCACAAGGCTCGGCCTTTTGAGGGTTTTTTTGAAAAATGTTTATTTTGTTCCAAAATTGTATATTACTTCTAAAATTGTATTAGCATGTTATGTATCTAGCAATGTGTTCCTTTGTATGTAATTTTATAATGAATGAATAAACTAAACTAAATCAGCTCTACCTTGTTTCAAAATAAAAACAACGTAGGTTCATCGTCTACAATAGAATCATTGAATTATTTCCTAGATGAGCTAATAAGAAATAGTCTTGATACTTTTGATGTACCTACAAAGAAATATAACTGAACTGAGACTGGCATTGTTACGAATACAACTTGTGTGATCGACCGAAATGATCGAGTAATAATAAAATAGTAACGATTTGTCTGCGCCACAGTCAAATTATTTGTTTGCAGCTGTATATTACAGTTATTGCAGGCCGTTTCATCGAGACTTGATCTGATATACATATAGGATTTGTTCCTTATTAGGAAGTATTCAGAAAAGGTGATTATGCTAAATCTAACAAGAGATACACTAGTGGGTACTATTTTAACTACTATAAGCTGTTTTTTATATTGCAATATTGTCACGAATGATGATGATGATATGTGGACCTTGCCTACAAAGAGCTTAGACGGTTGGTAGGCCAGGGAAAATAGAATTTGACCTAGACAAAAATATTAACTGCAATTTTGTTTTACCATATCAAAGTTATAAGTAAATAGGTTGGTAGAAACCAAAAATTAAACATTTTGAAAAAACGGAACCTTAAGTTACCTCAAAAAATACATATCTTTCGTTCGAAATTTCGAGCAAAAAAATGTTAAACATTTTAAGAATATGGAAGTAACTTAGATCGACAAAGAGAGATAAAAATCGGAAAATTTTCTATTTCGGCAAAAGCAAAAATATTGACTACGTTTTTATTGCAGATGATCATTCCCTTTTACAAATAGAATGTAACTTGTACAAAATTAAACATTTATCTGAGCCGCATGTACGTCAGCTGTCACTTCTCATTGGTATAGAATACGCAAAAATATTCCCACTAAACAAAATCTTGTACCTCTAATATAACCTTCATGTAATTTTGTTACAATGTAAGGGTGTTTGAGATATAAATGTTCTGTTGACGTAACATTGTACGAAAAAATTTTGTCCGCATCAGCAACGTTACTGTGTTACATTGTCTTAAAAATCTTAAAAACATTTTAATGGATTGTGTTTGTATTGTTATGTCAATATTATTGATAAACATCACGTGTTCGTTGCTTCAATATAATTTTACGTTAATAAAACAGAGTGCTGGTACAATGAAATAACATTGCAGAAATGTGGAGAATAAATATGCTATGAATGTTCTTATAACAACTTGGAACAAGTTTTTTAGAACTTTGAGTTATCAAATCTCCACAGATTTCATATCCATTGTGTCTGGTTTATCATGTCAACACCCCTAAAAATCTAAGTAGACTGCGGGAACTGTAGTGCGGGAATTGAACTGCCAATTTTTTAAACATATATGCCCCTGAAAGGTCATCATTTGCGAAGTAGGTACTGGTTTGGCATTGCCACTAAAGCCCGCCCTTCTGCGATTTTTTAAACGGATGCGTTTTTCGTACGATTATATTCATTTCTTAATCGAAAAAATCACACCGTAGGCATTTCCCAAAATTGTCTAGTTTTTTGATGAAAATATACCCATTCGTTATTTTTCTGTATAGTGTCAAACTTTGAAAAAGTAAATAATTCAAATTCGTGGTATGAATCTAGAAGGAGAAAAGGATTTGAACGAAATAATTTCTGTTTGGATATCATTCATTAAAAATTAGGGCCATTTCACTAAAACTTCTTTAATTTTCACAACTCAGCCGAATCATTTCTATCTCCCATTGTAAAGTATGTTATGTTTTGTATACTTCAATATTTGTAGGAACTATATCAAATAAAGCGATAGATTTGTTTTTTCAATGCCTACTTTTTTAATGAGTGTGAGAATAATAAGCATCCTATAGAAGTGCTCCACGAATTGGAATTTTGAAGTTAATAGTTATTATGAGTTGGATAGACAAGTAATAAGAGAGAAAACTAGAAAATTTATTTATCAAAAAGTTGATTAGTTGAAGCAAATAAAATTCAATTTAAGTTTAAAACAGTCAAATGTGTTATTTCACTAATATAATTTGTTTTTGTTAGTTAATTTAGCATGGCATTATTTTTTACAGCAATAAAATCCTTTTACAAGTCTAACTATAGATATTGGGTAATAATTATAAGATCAACTGACTTACCTGTAAGGAAGTTTGAGCTGAATTATACTGCAGTCTCATCCGAATATTACAAATACTAATGTAGTTTGCTTCACTCTGTACAAACGCTATACAAAAATATGTGACAAGTATAAAACATGCAAATCTGTAATTAATGTGGCTCCTCAGAAACAGGGTCTCTGTTAGGAAGTAGCAATTAACATTAAAATACTGGAAGAAAAACTGTATATTGCAAGTTACAGCTAGGTATAATACATAAATGATATTCTCTGCTCTCTCAAAAAGACTGGACTCTTTCGAATACCTAAATCATGGTAGGTAGTCAAGATCAATACACGCAAATATGGGTAAACTTCTAGAGACCCCCGTATGTAGATTGTAGTTATTTCTTGTATTATACTTATACTATACGTTGGTAATAACGAACCCAAATATATAATATGTATACCAAAATTTTGAAGCACCTTCAATTTTGCGTTCTTGGTTGAATTTCACCGATATTGTCTGAAATTTCTTTGTGACATTATCACTGACAAAGGAGGAAGATTATTATTCCCCGAAAGCTCAGAAGACAAATTTGTTGAAGTTAACTTTGAGTTATCGTTCAGTTTTTTTTAAATATCAGGCATTTATGAATTTTGCTGGAAGAAGTTGTCTTTTAATCAGTTTGGTTCAAGTTTACATGGCGAAAAAAAAACAATTAAAAATTAAATGGATCCATATACCGATGATAGTATATAGGTAGCAGGTTTTTTAATTACCCCTATATACTATATTCTATACATGGGTCCTTATATTATGTGAAATGGTCATTAGTATAAAATATAGGAAATATATATTATAATTTTATTGTTATTATTCTTGCCCCTTTTTGACATCGACGTATTATATTTAATTACTCGTATGCATGCTGCGTTTTTTTGCATGAACGCAGCTCTATGCCATTTGAGGTTGTCTCCTCTAATAATATAATTATTAGGGCAATTGTAGAATAACTATTGGAAATTGAGAAATTTGGCAGGTACCGTCCTTGTTTGAGTACTATAATATAGCCCCCCAAAATCAAGCATATCGGCGGGGTCGCTAAATATGGACGCACCTGATACCAAATTTGCTGTCGTAAGGATCTTACCAAACATTTTATTTGTAGGTATAGTTCGTAAACATGGCGATATGATTTCATCCTAGACTTGTGCAATAAAGTCGTGTTCCAAACCTGCCTTATTTGGCGAAAATGGTGGTTCCAAAGCTACTAAATCGACGTTTTCGTAACTAAAAAAAGGCGCTATAATTGCTTGAATTTGCATTATCACACATTGTTCAGGAGTCACGAGAAAGTTTTCAAAAATTAGGTTTTAACTTCACTACGCGGAAATTATTTTCTTTTGATTTCTTTTGCATTTCTAGACTATTTGGTTGGTTGACTTCAAATCCGGAGAAGAGAGGAAACTCCATGGGCTTGTTTCAATTGCAGTTATGAACCGTTCCAGAACTGGCTTGATCGTAGTAGATTCTTCGATGCTTCAATTAATTACTTTCTTGCTCTCTTTTGCATTCCCCAATTCACGTATTCCAATTATTATTGTATTATCCTATTGTTGCCATGACGTGTAGGTAAAGCTAAATAAGCGGAACTTCAAACATTACCTCTTATTATAACTCTTGTGATTTTGCCAATGTTATATTTTTGACTTTTGTCTAAATACGAGGGTCTTAGAGAGATTTAGAGTGATGGGTTGTAACAAAGTATATCAACGCCTATCATAAGACAAAGTTATATGCCAAATTCAACAGAAAAGGAAGAAATCGATAATAAGATTTCCTACCGTGAGACAGTTGGAGCTCTCATGTATCTTTTATGGGACTCCGAAGCCTCAAAATCATACCATCCTTTACTACACTAAAAACTTTGATATGGTGGGTATGAGCGAAACCTGGCTCAATAAAAAATACTATATGGAAATTTAGTAATCCCCAATTATGTAATGCAAAAATAGTAGATAACATACTTTTTATGTCACATTCCCTCTATTTAGTTTACCATCGGATCAGCAGATCCGTAAACTGAAGTTAATAAGACTCGCACAGGGAGAAATGTCTGATAATAAAGAAAAAATGAGATGCTTTATTGATAAGGAGCAAGACTTTTGCATAATATAGATCCTTTTTCTAAGGAGAACTTACCTACGTGTCCTCTAAGTAAAATTTGGTTTTGCAGTTATTTGCCTGCTTCGTCATTACCTTATTACCATTGGAAAATAGGGAAAAAAGGAGAATTTGGTCCCGATGTTATGTCTTCTTTCTACTGTAATCATATTAAACACAATCTACGATACTGTCCAGACTCCTTGAATGCCCCTATGTGCTATCAGGCTGTGGATTTATATATACCTACCAAACAGTGAAGCTTTCGAGAATGTTTAGGTTAGGTTATATATTTATAAATTATGCCTCCTTGTTGTATATAATTATTATCTGCAAGTTCTCCATTGGGGAAAATCGGTCGTAGCCGTATACAGTTATGTACTTGTCTCCTTTCCTTCTTTGTTCCTACATTCCTTTTGTGTAAAAATGTAATCCAGGTAAGGAATTTGATCTTTCAGTAATGTCTTGCAATATTTTATAAAAAATTATCGTTTTATTATTGGGTAGAAGTAGGGCCTCTGTATCTGCCAGAGATAAATTTGATCGTGAGGCCTTGTCCATACCTGCTTTTCCCAGTAATATAATAATATTTTTGGTTAAATGGAGAACGTGGAGTACGTGTGTCCTCCAGGGTGAAAAAATTTGATCGGCCGTGCAGTTATGTGCTTACTCCTTTATTTTTTACCATATTATTATTATTGGGTAAGTGTGGAGTTCACGTCTATCCTACAAGAACAAAATTTAGTCGTGAAGTCATGTGACTGCGCCCCTTTTTGTTGTTATATTATTGGATAAATGTGAGGTCCATGTGTACTCCAAGGGGTAAATTTGGTCACAACTATGTGTCTGCTCCCCACATTGTTACCCTGTTATCTTTAAGCAATTGTGAATACATGTGTCCTCAAGAAGGAAATTAGGATTTGCTATCAGTCACAGTTATGGTTATTTTTGCTAATATTGGCAGTTCTGTAATATTGTGAGCAGTAAGTTTCTCGCCCTTTCTTTGCGCATTTTGCAATCCCCTGGGCAATCCTATACGACTAGCAATCGTATGATTGTGCCCTAATTATTGCATGATTATTTTAAAATACTCTTGGGTGCCCCGGAAAACAGTCTTAATGACCTGCAATCATATGATTACCCTTTCTATCGTCTTTGTGTGCTAGGATCGATGTGGACCCCGAGGCCGAAAAACCTTGCAATCGTAAGATTGCGTCTCTATACAAAAATATTCTAATAAATATAACATCTCTATAAGTCAAGAACAGAAACGCATTTTGCCTTTTGTCAATTTCCTTTTTCGATTGGATTATGGCATATGTACGCCCGGGGCAGTCGTATGACTAGCAATCGCATGATTGCGCTCCTTGGAAGCAGTCCTAGGACTTGCAATCGTAAGATTGCGCTTCCTATTATTTATTTGTCTTCGCGTATAAAGGGTCGATGTGGACACGGACTCACCTGATAATCTTTTGTGTGCTTGTTTTTCAATGGGGCATATACTTCCCGGGGCAGTCCTATGACTAGCAATCGTTTGATTGCGCCCCACTGGCAGCTGTGGGCACGGAGTCATAATCTTTTGTGTGCTTGTTTTTCAATGGGGCATGTACTCCCCGGGGCAGTCCTAGGACTAGCAATCGTTTGATTGTGCCCCAGGAAGCAGTCTTAATGACTTGCAATCGTGTGCTTGCTTTATTTACCTTCCTAAATTTTACAATATCCTGCGGTTACATTATTACACTTTATTCATTGTCTACACCTCTTTTTACGCGGCGAACCCGACGAAAATCGCGAAGTGAGACACGTCTGTACACGCTGATACAAAATAAAGCACTGAGATGGATTTTAGCGACGATCAGGTGACTGGCAGCGGTTGGGATAAAAAAACACCTTTCTTTAAACGTTTGTATGGCGTTTGTACAGAGTGAAGCAAACTACATTAGTATTTGTAATATGAAGGATGAGACTGCAGTATAATAATTTATGCTCTGAGCTTCATTTGTTTTTCGTAGCACCCTAGAATCATACCACGAATTTGAATTGTTCGCTTTTTCCAAGTTTGGCACCACACAGAAAAATAATGATTGGATATTTTTTCTTCAAATGTGCTACAGGACTATTTTGAGAGATGCCGAATAACACTACGGGGTAATTTTTTTGTTTAAAAAATGCCTGATAGAGTTTTTCGAAAAACGCACCCTTTTAAAAGAAGGCATAAGGTCCTGCTTTCGCAGCAATACCGAACCAATACTTCGCCAAAAATAACCTTTCAGGGACATATTTATAAAAAAATTTCCGTTCAATTTCCGCAGTATATTTAGGGGTGTTAACACCAAAATCATTAAACATATTCTTATATCGTCAGTTTTGCGATGTGCGTCTAAAGACATGAGTCGAGTTATTAAATTAGATGATATAATAATTTTTATGGATAGGTTTTAATATATGCATAATAGGGGTTACTCGATATCTTTAAAGCTATACCTTAGACAAGTAGAAGTCCTATGAATATACATATAAATCTATGAAAATTATGCGATTGTCATGTCCGCTAAGGCTGAGAAAAAGCTAATAATTAGATTACCGAAAATGACTAAAAACTGGAAACGGTACTTTGAATACAGTTCCCATAGTACCCGATATCCGTTCCCGTTAAAATCGATCGCGGTGCCTGACTCCATCAGACATTGTCCAATCCCATGACGAGAGCGCTAATCCTAAAATAAACAGGAGCTCAAGTAATTACTTTTTGTATGGGCCATCCCGTGCGCTTATTTCTTGTTTATTTTAAGTGTATTATGCCATGAAAAGTCTAATTATATGGGTCATTAAAGTTTACTCTGTATAAATTTCTCTATAATGCAAAATATTTCGCCCGTACTTCATGTGGTATTGTTAGGGTAGGAACATCTACACAAGCAATTATGGACTTTACAAACAAATGTTTCTTTGTTACACCCAGTACCGAATTTAATCATGTGGATGTAGTAAATTCCGAAACTAAAAGGTTTTTTCTGGGGCAGATGAAATCAATTATGGAGACTAGACGCATATCAGGTCAAATTAGCGTGGAAGTCTTCCCTTGGTTTGAAAAAATTATTTGGATTTGGGGTGGTAGTGTTGGCTTTTGAAGAAGCCTTTTCCGTGAAGTTTTTCCTAGTTGGAAAAGCAGGCGGAATTAAATGGTATGCATATTTCCAGGAGAGTCGTATTATTGTTTCAGAAATAAAATAAAAAGTATTATAATTATATGGGACTGCAAATGCTTTGTTATAGAAAGTTAGTAAGTAGGTACAATTTACCACCCTCACAATTCTATTAATTGATCAATAATGTTTTAGATGCCATCCTGATACCTATTCCTATCATCATCCTGCCATCAGTACATTGATTTTACCACGCAATCGGGGACGCACATAAAACCGGAAAACGCAAAAAAAATTACTCGATGTTTAGAAAATGGAGTAAATCTACCTTATCCCCTGCGTAATATAACGCCGCTGAACCGGCGGAAAAGCGCTTGACGTCGCTGACTCCCCTCTCCCTAGGCGATTGAGGGAACAACGTTAGATTGGGAGAGGGAATACCGCGACGTTGCCATATGTCAGAGTGGAATAAGTATGCTTCTAGAATTAGGTAGGTAGGTTCCTTTAGAAATTCCTGTTGGTAGGGATCCATATTTTTTTTATATCGTTTGCTATTCCACGAACTGGTTATTGTTTTCTTCATGCGCACACACAATAATTTAACAAACACGTCACTTTTCTCACTATATCGATATTTCACGTATACCTATATGCATCGGAAATTTAAAGAATGCTATACTTAGTACAAATAAATTTTACCGAAACTTACAGTATTTTTTAGAAAACCCAACAATTTTTCGATCGATGTTTTGTCACAACAATAAGCCTATTTTTTAATAACGTAAATTTTTTGTCGAGTTTTTTGCGGAGTAGGTACAATCTAGCTAGCTAAATACTTTACAACTAATTTTCAGGCCGCAATTTTTTTATCCTGATTAGCTACACCTTTGAAGCAAACGTAGGTACACTCGTATTCGAGTATTTTCTTATTTTTGAATAGTTAGGCTTCGGTAAATTATTAGAAAAAATATTAATATAATCGTGCGATTTGTTCAAACGCCGATGCAGGACATTTATTAAGAGATAGTACTGGTGAATACTGGCTATGTTGTCAGCGCTAGACTGGAAAAACGAAAAGCCATCACATACTGGTGTCAAAGGTCGCCAATTTGTCGCAACATGAAATGACAGTTGCAATAAGAGTATGCAACCAATAAAACTTAAATATTCTATGTTGCATATTTAGAATATGATTTTTAATTTTGTAAGTATTTTCAGATTAAACCTAAAAAAATAAATTAAACCAGTCGTATGATTTTAGACTCCTAAATTTAAAAAAATATATTTTTTAAAATTTTACAGGTAATTTTACACAGACTAAAATATCAAAATGTAAAAATAAACTTTGCTCTAATCTGATTTTTTTGTATCTAACCGATTGAGCTGAAATTTTGAACAAACTTTTGATGCTGGTGACAATACAATCTAGTATACTCAATATTGTAATTTGTTCAAAATGGCCACCAAGATTTCGGATTACTTTTTTCTTTACAATCCCCTTCATATGGATATCAAAAAATGAAAGGGTTTGGCGAGTCAAAACACGTCAATGTGATTGACGTCATACTAAATCAAATATGGTGGCTGCTCCAAGATGGCTGATTTTCTATTTCTTCTCAACATTATGGGTATGAAATGAAAGGGTTTGACGAGTAGGAAACGATAAGGAGCGTGACGTCATACTAAAGCCGATATGGCGGATGCCCTAAGATGGCGGAAGCTTCAAGATGGTAGACTAAATTTCTTTACCAAATTGCGTCAAGCTTTTTGATTGTCGCGCACTTTGCAATGAAAATCCATACTTTGGCGAGTAGGTATGTACAGGGTGATCATTTTTAAACGCCCAGCCTCTGTTGGTTATATATATGGGAGATGATATAGGGTGTATAAAGAAATAAATTGGCCCATTTAGCGACTTTTTGCAAATGCGACGCTAGGCGTAGCGATTCTTGAACACCAACAGAGGCTGAGCGTCTTAAAATAATCACCCTGTACCTCCTTGCTTGTCAGCCAAGCCACTGTCCAATAAAATTAATTTTTAGACTTTTATGAAAATTTCGTGCGGCAAGCTTTTTTATTTTATTTGCCGACAGCGAAAGTGACGTTTGATTTCGTATTTTTTTAAGTTGTACCTATAGCATAAAATCTAATAACATTTTACCTAGCAAAAATTTAGTATAAACATCTCAGATAAAGCAGTGTTTTGTTTTATAGGTTATGAAAACCTTGGGAAAAATAATAATTCCAGTGCATATGCTTTTAAGATCTTATGATTAAAATGAAGACAGAGATGTTTGTACTAAATTTTTGCCAGGTAAAATGTTATTAGATTTTATGCTGTACAACTTAAAAAAATACGAAATCTAACTTCACTTTCGCTGTCGGCAACCCCCTCTTAATTGCGAAATTTTGCAATTTGGCATTGGTACCCTAACGAAAAATAGTCACAATGTGTGAATCATGTGTGAATGTTGATCAAATAGGCAGCTTCTGATGTCAAGCACCTCGTAAAATAAGTAATAAATCATCGTCTAATTTACCTAAATCAACTATCTTGAAAATCTAAAATCTCAACTTTGTTTAAAAACAAATTCGTAGTTCATTCTCACAATTTATTTTCCTGCGGGTTTGAAAAATCCCAGTTTTGTTCGAAAAATGTGGCATCAGTATTAAATCTGGTCAGTAATGATTCGGTTTAATTTATAACGTTCTAAAATTCGTATAAAAAACCATTTCCAATTTCATTATTTGAATAAAGCAATTTTTATGCTAAAAGCTTTGAAAAGGTGAATACCAAAAAACCATAGATAATCGGTGGGTTGTCATCCAATGAAAAATGCATTAATTTGCAGTAGTTTGGAATATAGTGTAACTGATTGTTTAGGCACCGGGCGTTTTATTATAAAATATTAAACGCTCCTAGTACCTACCTAATCTTTGTTTAAATTTTCAGTGCCGGCTTTTATATATGTACATACCTACGTATACCTATAAGGCCAAAGACCTTTTCACTTGTCTTTGGCCAGAGGTTTACATTGCTTACTTACCTTCCTTGCAAATTTTAGTCATTTTAGGAAACATTTATCGACACCCAATAATTAAAGTTCGCAAAAGGTGCTTTTGACCCTCCCTTTTGCTATCAACTTCATTGTCACCTTTACTATGGATGTAATAATAATATTTTCGTTTGGGTGTAGGTAGGAAACGAAGAACCATGAATTCAAAAAGCGTAAGTAAACGGTTGGAGATAGTTGTTATCAAACATTATATTGAAAAAAATATATATTCATTTCAGGTTAAACCGGAAGCGATGTAAAAAAAGTATAAGTACTTGTTGTATTTTCTCTAATAATTCCCCACAATGAAAAGGTTAATGCTTATTAACCTTTTAACAAAATGACTGCTTAGTCATTTTGTTGTTTTTTTATTGGTTTGACATTTGATTGTTTTTTTTGTCATGCTGGATTCTTTGGAAAAAAACTCTGCAACGGCTACGCAACTGATCCCAGTATTCTAACCCTCATGAAAAAATAAGCCATTCAATTATTTCTTACAATATTTAAACTAATGTTTGTGTTGGTCAATTACTGGATGAATTCGCAAATATAGGGACAGCAATGTAGTGGGGACTTAAGTAGTAATTGTAGGGTCACTCAGAGTTATGGGTAAATTTTATTACGCTAAAAATTTGCAAAAGGTCATTAATCTATTGAAAGCCGTAGGGTGTTGTTGTTCTTTGGATTAAACTTTAACCTTTGTTTTAAAATTGCCGCTTGGATCTGAAACTGAATTTTCGGTATACAGTATCTACATACCTATACTGGGGGTATAAAATTTCAATTTAGCAAGAAATAACCATATGATCCAAGCAACCCTCTAGGAGATCTAGGAGATACACGTCCTTGGGCCTACCGCCTATACCAATAAAAAAAAATAGAGAGATATACTATTATTTAGTTCTAGTAAATAAATACGGAGCAAACAAGAGATCATAGAGCAAAAGTAAATCCAGAAAGGAAGAAATTAGGGTCAAAAGTTTTATAGAATAATTTTCATACAAACTATAGGTAATTTTCTTGAAAAGAGTTTAAAAATAACGTTAGAAAAATAAAAGAAGAAATTGCTCGACGTCTATTAAAGGTGGGTTTATGCAATTTAACATTAACGTAACGTAAGAGAGAAGTTAAAATATATGTTATTCAATGGCGGGAGTGTTTATGCAGCAAAATTTAACGTAACGTGACGCATAAGTTAACCAACTTTTAATTTTTTCGTAATTTCATTACCACAGTAAGAAACCAACTCACAACCAGTGAGAACAAAGACTGCCTAGCACTGGTTACTGGTTGTTTATTATTTATTATTTAGGATGGTTATGGGTAATGGGCGGAATATATGCAAATTGCATATATATGCATTTTTTGCATATTTTATTCAATTTCGCAAAACATTGCTTATTTTTGGAAAAACTGTATTTTTGTACATATTTGCATGTTTTTCCTATACTTATTTATAGATATGAGATATAACCAATATTATGAGAGCCCAGAGACAACTCGCAGTGTGCAGTGCAAAGTCAAGAAATCCTGAAAATGCTGATTAGAGATATAATTCTTTCATTAAAAAGTAGAAATTTAGGTTTAAGCGAATCTATTGATTTTGTTCAAACATTTTCCGCCAAATGTAGCGAGGTTCCCGGTGATGTAGGTATTAAAGTTAGAAAATAATTAGTTGCTGTAGAAAAGAATGAAGGGTTTAAATATTTAATGGCAGTAAAGAGTATTTTTGATGGTAAATCATCCAACGAAGTTGCACCTTTGCATTATACCTTACTACCCAAATTAAAATATTGTCCTATTGCATCGGCAGATGTTGAGAGAAACTTTTCTATATCTAAACATATTTTACCGACAGAAGGCAAAGATTTTTATTGGAAAAAGTTTCAAATTAAAATGTTTTAATAATTCTGCTTTAATATAGGTATTTTACAAGGTATTTTATGTATTTGTTTTCCTTGAATTTTTCTTAAAATAAACCTTTTCTCTAAAAGCAGTTTTCATGTTTTTTTAAGGTATTTGTACATGTAAAATAAATGCATATTATTGCATATTTGGCCAAATAAATGCATATTATTGCATATTTTAAATAAAAATGATGCATATATATGCGCATATTTCGATTGAAATTAAATGCATATATTCCGCCCTTTAGTTATGGGTTATGGGTATAGGCAAAGAAAATGGTACTTACCATTTTCTTTGGTATAGGTAGGTTTTGAATTTTTGTACTGAGGGGCGAAGTCCTACGTCGCCAGTGGCCTTCCGATGTTGAAATCGACGGCTAATAGATATCGTGCGAAAATTTGATTTTGACATTTCCCCTGTTTTTACGCAGACTTAAATTATTAAATAATCCTTGCTTAAACGGTATCCTAAATTCTTATGTTACGTTACGTTATTATTAAATTATGTTAAATTATCTTGCATAATCCCACCTTAACCTGTGTTCGCTATAAATAGCGAATGAAAATTTTGGATGTAATTTCTGATAGATGCTGTTTATGATGGTGTATTGAACCAAGCTCGTAAGAACACACCGGAGCTGCATCACGTAGGTACAAGATCAAAGAGCACCATCTAGATACCATTGACCTGGACCAAAACTATATGAAAGGCCTGTGTATAACGCTATTTCTAGCGATCGAAACTGCAGGATCTTTTAGAAAATAAAAACATGCAAATATGTCTGTTATAACGACAACGAGTTCCATATCCAAAATAAAATAAAATGATTGTTTGTTATGTCCCTTTAATTTAATAAGTTTACATGACATTTCCTTAGATTTCTTAAGAAAAACGAGTCTAAAAAGAAAGCAAGAATATTTTGGTACCTTTGGTTTGAAATGAAGTCCATGGCTAGCTGTAGTGTAAGTAAGTGTAGAACGCATTAGATTTTCCAGTTTCTTCTTTATATAGTGAACCATTGGTACACTTTGGGACTATATACAAAATTTTCTACTTTAGTTTTTGCATGCGTTACAAAATACTCTTCCGAAATATATTATCCATAATTCTCGCTTCTTCAACTGTTAGGACAAATCATCCCGAAGTTCCAAAATAGTGTTTATTCTTCCGAGATTCACGTAATGGTCTGTCCATACGATTTTCTTCAAGAACATGGAAATTTAACGTTATCACAAACAAATCTACCTATAAAAGCTCTGTTAATATGACAAAACTGCGAAATATTGAACGAAAAGGGAATTCTTTACCTTAAAAAGAACGCAAATGGCACTAAAGCAGGATATTTAAAATATGGGACATTCTAAATGTCGGAAACTGACATACATATCTATAACCACAGAATATCCTTCTATAACCTTATAATAAGTCGCCATTTTTTTCGTCGAGTAGCGCCACCCCAGTCCGCAAACAACAATGAAATATACGTCATTCTCGGGGTCTTTAATATATGTCGATCCAGCTTTGACATACACTTTGAGATACACCTCAAGAGATGAAGATCCAGTCATTGCGATTGTTTGGACTGTAGGTGCCTATTAAAATATTTTTAAAAGCTTGAATCATTGCGGTTTTATTTCTTTAGTTTTCAAGATGCGGATATTTTTCAGAATATTTATAACTTATAACGGTTGCTTTTATAACTTGAGAGTAGGCCTTCGTGTAAATTTATGAAAAGTTTTATAAAACATCCATTGCGTATTAAAAATATAAATAGCTTCAATAATAACGACAGCCAAGCAAAATGGTGTCAGGTGTGGGGTGCAAAACACGTTCCCTTTTGCGAAATGTCCCAAAGATAATTTTAGACGTGTGAAATGACAAAAAGTGACACACAGAAAGACGCAAAAACTACTTTTTTCTACTCCAGGGACTAAAGTGATCACTTTACTCCCTGTTTTGCGGGACTAAAGTGTGGCATTTACTCCCTTGGGGCTAAAATATTTTAGTCCCAAGGGAGAAATTTTTTTTATCCTTGGGATTAAAAGTGACAAAAACAGTAAAAACTATGACCAATTATGTATTATATATAATAACATTAAACATTAAATGAACAGTAAAGAAGCGCAGTAGATAATCAAATTATGATTCTCCGGATAATTCGTCTGAAGAATGCCATTTAAAAAAAAATAGTAGATTCTGAGCTATGAATAGTTGAAAATAGGCATTTTGACTACTTTGCACCGTTGTAGCGACAAAACTGGTTGATATAGAACAAAATGAATTTCACATTCCCATTTTAACTTTTCAAGAGCTATCCGGTGGTGTAACTGATGGCTGGTACCAAGGTACCAACTTTTGGTACCAATTTTGGCACCATGGTACTAATTTGTGTCAGTGGAATGTTAAGATAGAAATGTAAAATTAATTTTGATATAACTCAAACAGTTTCCTCGCTACATAACGGTGCAAACTGCAAAGTAGTAATTGATAATGTCGAATGTTTCTTTCTAAATAATATCTTGTGAATTTTTAAATTTTAGTTCCTGCGGTGCAAAAAATAGCGTATGTACCACGGGACTAAAGTGGCTCTTAATGCCCCTAGTGATTGTTGCCCGAGCGTAAGCGGGATTAAAAGACGCACTTTAGTCCCTTGGTACTTAATACTATTAAAAGTATCGTAGAATTCCTGTTAAAGGCAAGTCTCGATGTATCCATTTTTAACCGGAGGAAAAAGTCCATATCTTGAAGCAGAGTAGGAGAATATGACAGGAAGGTCTCACTGCTCCACGGCTCCACAAACTCAGTATATTAACAGGAAAACTGTACGTATGTTTCAACCCACCTAGAAATCCTTCTTCAGCAGTAAAACAATTTTGTAAGCAGTGGTGTAGCGAGGGAGGGGCAAGGGGGGCATCATGCCCCGGGCGCTACTCACAAAGGGGCGCCAAATGGTCCGCAAAACAAAAAATCTGGATAATTTTTATTTTTATTATAAATAAAATTAAAAAAATATTTATTATCTCTAAGGAGATAGATATATTTAAAAATAATATGATTATAATACATTAATAAAACTAATTACTATGTATAAATTGTCCTTGCTTTTCATTCCAGCCAAGGAATGAAACTAAGGTTTTATATTCATTCCAACCAACTGTAAAGCCAAATTTAGAGAAGCTCAGCTTAACTATAAACTATACTTGGAAAGACGGTACACTGCAAAAGAAAGAGCTGAGTTTAGGTAGTTTTATCTTAATTTTCTATAGAGTTGGTAAACTATCTTTTTTTAGTTAAATTTAAAATGAAACTAAGGTAGGTTGATAAAATTGGCTTTAAGAGACGTCAAAATCCAATGCTTATTAATGTGATAGTATTGGCAAGCGTAGAAAAAAGTTGCTGGTTTTAGGTTGTCCCCCAGATAAGCCATATTTACGGTAAATTAAGAATTCTTAATTTTGTTAGTGGAAGGTCGCCTAATTTTGGATAGTTTTTTTTATTTATTTATTTTGTGTGAAAAAACATATTTTGTTAATTCTTCTGTGCCTAAAATATTTATTACCTCAATACAAATGGGATACGCTCCCAAAACTATTTATTTTTACCTTAAAGAACATAATAAATAGACAAAAGTAAAATAGAGCACTTTTTCAAATTTAAAAAAAGGGTTCCCAAAATTTGATACCCTATCCAAAATTGGGAACCTATTTCTCAAAGCAAAAATCACAAACATAAACTTTTGTTTTCTCACAACCAGTCTTCGTGTGCCCATCTTTCGCATTTTACTAAAAAAATATTAAACAAAGTTTAGAGGAGTTCATGTAGTTGGGTTCCTAATTTTGGATATCCAATTATAGGAACCCGTTCCTATCCAAAATTAGGCAACCTTTATATTCTAGGTTATGTGATTAAAATCAAAAAGTGCACAATATGTAAAATAAATAATAGGTATCTTCTAATTCTAGATGATCGTATATATTTCAAAATCTAGTCTTGTTTTCTCAACTACATTTTTTTGTCTCAAATTTAGCTGGAGCCTAACTTTATTTATTTTACTTTATTTATTTATTAATTTGCGAGTATATTTTACATGTAATATTATATGGTTTTCGAATGGGGGGCGCTAAAAAGGTATTGTGCCCCGGGCGCGAGAAAAGCTCGCTACGCCACTGTTGGTAAGCCAACAAAGCTTCCTAATATTAGTCCTAACTCAGTATGTAGTTGTGGAAAAAGGTAACCTGCAGTGTAATTTTTTGGAGTTTCCTAAGAACCAAAATTTCATCATTTACAAAATATTATTTCCAAACCTCAAGACCCCATTGCCATTCTAAGTTTAAATTTAAACTTTAAAACAGCCATAGTAACTTTACGTTTGGAAACATAAGTTTAGAAAATTTAAATTTATCCTTTAAAATGGCCTTGGTTGGAAATAATATTTTATAAACGATGAAATTTTGGTTCACTCTACAAAGTTTTGATTTTTCGCACTTTTTCGCTAAAACAACTTTGGCTTACACGTCGGCTTCCCTTCTGGATGCGGATTGCGGATGCCACCATTTTATATAAAATATTTTATTCAGTTGCCTCCTTCTGATGTTACCTTTTCCCACAACTAAACTACATACTGAGTTAGGACTAAGTCTAGAAAGTTTTGTTAGCTTACCAAAATAGTTTACTGCTGAAGATTACGCCAAGGTGGATTGAAATGAAATACGAGAGTTTTTCCTTTTAATAAACTGTGTAATAAGTAGGTAATACCCTTCCTGTCTTATAAATTGTTGCTTAGACAGTATTTTGTTGGCCATTGGCAATCTATTTTGAGATACGTCTACCGGAATATCATTAAAGAATTTCGCTTTCGGAAATCTACGATGTTCGATATAGGTTAGGTAGGTATATCCTAGGCAGTGATGGCTCGTGGCTGGTAAGTTTCACTTTAGGCAAAGGTCTAACGGTTCTCTTATTTGGGAAATCCTAGGTGTGAAAACTCCCAAACTGGGACGTTTTCTCTTTTTTTTCATTTTTGTTAATAGCGTAAATAAGAGATCCAGATAAATAGGTACGTACTTGTACAAAACCATAAAATAAAACTATTCTTTTTTTTCTCAAAAAAGTATACGTTTTATTTTTTATTTTTCCAATCGTTAAAGATATTCAAACAAATTTGTTTTACAGCATGCCAGTCGCGGAGATGGTTATTAGGGTGGAGTGAAATGAGCCGAAAATTTTTTTTCGCTTCTAATGGGTTTTAAAAGTTGCGTCCTAATATGTAGTCTATAATAAACAATTTTGGATTTGGAATCGAAAATTGCTTTGAGGGTCTGCAGAACGACCGAAATTTAGAATTTTGAATTAATAGGTAATTAATTTGTCTATTTTATGTTCAGAACGTTTATAATAGACACTTTTATACAAAATAAATGTGATTATGAAGTGTTGAGAAAATGTTTAAAATGACAAAGTTAAAATTCTGAACAAAGTTTTGAAAGTTCGCGTCGGTCTAACGAAAAAAATCATTTTGACGTTCCATAGAAGCAGTTCTTCGCTTATTTTATTTCATCGAAATATGACAAAACAAAATCACCGCCAGGAGGTGGCTGCACCCTGTCCACCCCTCTCAGCCCACCCTCTTTTGCAAAAAAGTTAAAGTTTGTAATTTTTTAATTTCGAAATTCAGCATTAAATTTTGAAATTCTAATTTGGCATTAATAAAACCATCACGTCGATTTTGATCGCTTACAGCATTTGAAGCTTCTGTTACAACTTTAATAAGCCTTTCCACCACTTAGGTGTGTCAAGGAAATTGTGATATTTGGATCACTTCTCGTGTTTTAATCGCAAGTGTCATTGGAAATACACGATAAAGTTGGTGGCTCAGTAACTGTCAACTCTACTTTGAAAATTTACCATGTAACTAAATTTCATTTAAATAAAATATGTTTTAAATGAATATTGATTTTTTTGCGGATCTTCATCTTTTTTCCCCTGACTTAATGTGCTTAACCCCCTTTTACAATTTCTCTGGACGCCCATGTCAAAAAATATTACTAACAAAACGGGTTACCCAAACAAGATACCCCATCTAACATTTTAAAAATTGGTTACTAACAAGTAACAAGTATATTTCTTAAAAATATATAGGGATTTAAATTTTAAAATTTGTTTTACTCGAAACTTTTGTTTTGTGACCCTCATCCTTTTTAGCCTGCACTCTTCATATGTTATTTACCATTATTGTGAATCAAACAGGAACATACACTTTTACGACATAAATGGCAAGTGTTATAAGATATTCCGATGGATTGCCGGTTGCTACTTCAACTTCAATTTTTTTTATATTGTACAATACCAATAGGCACTGAAAAAACTTTCTGGAGCCAATATAGTTCCCCCATCTAAATGCTGGAAATGTCGCAGAGGAAGTTCGTTTCCGTGCAATTGACACACCAGCCTTTGAAGAGGCCGTTTCAGATGTTTTTATAACAAACACATTAATCCACCTTTTGAACCTGTAGCCACCAATTGAGATATATCAAAATGTGTACTAAAGTATTCCAATATGGTCTTTGTACAACCACTTGCATTTCCACGTTATTACGTTTTTTTTTAACTAAATAGGTGGGTAATAAGAAGAAAAATGACAAACATAAATTGTCATTTTTTACATATTCTTTCCTTCGCGGACCCTCTAACATTATTTAACATGGAAGCGCCTGAAAATGGCCATTAAAAGCTCAGAAATGGGCAGTGAAGTAAGTCATTATTATACGATTTTTTCCAATAAGTAGGCCTTGGCGAGATGTAAACAAACCAAACGTCAGACGTGTTCATCGCCAGTAAAACGTGGCCAGATGTTCAAAAACCCGCCAATAAAATATCATTTAACGGTTCAGCCTCGTTGCGGGATTGTTGTCTATAAGAACGCAATCTTTCTGTACCTATAAGTATTTTGGTCTGTTTGAATAATAATATCATTTCTACGTAAGCTGCATGTGATGCACCATCGTGGTAGCTTCTCCAAAATGCGCCGAGGCATATCGTGCCACGGTATATAGTCGGTAAAGCGATCATTCAAGTCAAGCAACGGGGCGCGCGATCGTCTCGTGGATGGGTGATTTCCTTTTTAGTTATTTTACCTAATAAAACTTCTTTTTTCCATTTCAAAAAATATATAATATGTACCTCGACACTGAAGTTCCTTTTTATGACTTGTATGGTTTATTTGCCTCGGCCGGAGGCCTCTGCAACTAAATTCCACATGAGTCATAAAAAGTTGAATTTCAATACCTTAGTACATAAATAACTATTCCTTAAAAAATACATTTTTAAATTTATATTTGACCAGAACTGATTAAATGTCCATAGCAGTAATTATTAAAGAAAACAATAATTACATGAAAGGGTACCCACCTCTCTTCATTCCTGAAAAATTAAAGTGTGACACAAATTATTTTCTAACAATCTGGCCTGATTCCACATACATCAAATTTTAATTCTTAAATTTTGTATTATCCATACCTGCATGATGTTCAGATTATTTTCAAATGCTTCGTTTATTTTGAAGAGTGTTAAAAATTGAATCCCTTGATACTATTTTCTTTGTCGAGATGCAAACTCATAGCTTACGACGCTTTAAAACAAAATCTGTCATTGCAGGACTTGTGCAAGTGATTCTAAGTCCTTTTCTTATTTTCAATGCTCATCATGAACTGAAAACAAAAAAACTTTTTTTTTTTTTTCGAAAACAATTCGTTTAACTTCATCCCATTTCGCAAAAAAATCGATATTTAGGGTTTGAGTTGATTCTGAACAACTTTGTCTTCTAATCTATTCCGATAAACCCGTATCTGTTACTGTTGGTTGCATGTCTTGGGTGCTTTCTTAATTCACCACTTTCAATCTATTCCAGCTTCTAGCTGGTTAAAAGGTATAGTATAGATGGGTAGCGAATAAAAATTCATTGTTAGGTACAAAAGAGAAACGTATATATTTATTTCACACACCTCATATAAATATCCCAAAATGTCTGTCTAAAGTTTTCAATATTGGCCTAGCTCCTACAAAAAGCGGAAATAGGTTCATACCTATGTCCGATTTATTTCTGAAAACAGTAGACAAAAATGTATAACAACAGTACATAAATAATATTAAAATAAAAGCAATCATTAATAAAATAATATAAAAAGTAATAAAACTTACATCATATACTTAATCCACTTTAACAACAGCAATTCTTAACTTAAACATAATTTTGTTTAACAGCCATACTTCCGTCATAGGTATACCTTTATTTATGAATTATTACTATATTGAGTAATAAAAATAATGGTACTAATAATAATGCTACTTTTTGATGCAATGGACATACTACTACTCGTATATAACAGCAAAAATTTTTGCTGGTGCAGCTATTTCTTTAGTTTGTTTATAGAGCACAAAATAAGCAATGCCTGTCGTGTTTTTGCAAACACAACAATTTTTAACAGAATATCAGGTAAATCAAAGTCAAACTGGTAAACAAAATACCTGCATCTTACTTTTCTATTGTTTTTGCTATGGCTATGCCGGATTATTAACAACATTAAATGTTCCCAAAGGTATCATTTATTATCGTGTTTCCGATGTGACTTTTAATAATCTTTCTTATAATCTATTATGTAAAAAATAGATAATTTCAAAAAAAAAATCTTGATTGACTGTGGAAAATCAAATTTTGGAACGAAACTTTAGTGGTGAAAGAAAAACAAAAATCGAAGAATTATACTTACTTAATGACAATGAAAAATCTCGCTAAAAATCATTTCTATCCTATCGAATATGACCCTATATTCTTTTGTTTTTCAAATACAAGGCATTCGTTTTTTGTAATTTAATTATGGCTATATCTCCCAAAATAGGATTACTGCTAAACTGAAATTTCGCACTGATGTGGTTTGAGTATGGAGCTGCAGATGTCAATTTCTACGTAAAGAATTAAAAAAACTAAAAAAAAAATAATTCAAAACTAAGTTGTTGGCGTTATATTTTGAGTTACCTTTGCACTCGAGGACGAAAGCTTAGAACGAGAAGTTTCGCTGACGCAGGATCCATCCGGAAGAAACTCAGATTCATCACATTCTGCCTGTGGAAGTTTCCAATCAAGATTAATATTAGGCATTTGTGAATTTGTAAAGTTTAATCTCGAGTACCTAACCACTGAAAAGCGCCAGGGTTTTCCTAAACAGTGGTTTTTCCTAGCAACTTGAAAAGTTGTCCTTTAGTCAGTATTTTTCAGGTTTCTGTGGCGGAAAACCCAATTAAAAAATTAAATAAAAGCGCACTCTATATTCAAAATGAAGATTTTCTTCAAATACGCTGTCCAAATTTACTCGAATTCTGTCCGTTCCATATTGAAAGCGAACAATAATTGTTGGTACACTGTACATAGATAATTTATTTCTCACTTTAAATAATATATAAATTTAAGAATAAATTTGTAAAGGTTGAAACCGGTAGGTGTGTTGGAGTTAAAGGTGTTTAGGGGCACATTTTCCCAATTTTAACGCAAACAGTTGATTTTATCGTTATAGAACAAGAGTGCAGTTTCGTTGCAGAATGAAATGGTGCACTAGAATGTTGAACCTGTAATACCAAAAAGATAATAGCAAAAAACTTACGAGTAAAAGCACGAATCAAAAACAGCATAAGCGGCGCCCTCTGTGAAATACGTAGAAATTGGCAACTGCAGCTTATTATCCATCCCCAAAAACACGTCAGTGCCAAATTTCGGTATAACAACTTGATTCTTTTGGGAGATATAGCCATCGGTAGGTTTTTTTAAGTATGTCCCATTAGTTACGGGATGCCATGTATATGTTACGGTTAAAGTGTTTACTTGGCTAGTCTATAAACTAGCTAGATAGATAGTATACAAACTATCCAAACGTCTGGTTATTTTGATGGAAAATAATCTTTTTACTAAAATAGCTACGGATATTGGTTGGTTTGTATACTATCCAGCTAGTTTACAGACTATACAATATTGGTGGCCAAAGTACAAACCGCAAGGAAAGTACACAAATTAACAGGGGTTTTTGGCTAGTTTACAAACTATTCCCAGTAGTTGGATAAAGTGTGACTTAATATTGCTAGTAATAGGTACATAATAACCAACTCGTTGTATATTTGATTATTAGGCATACCACGATTTGAATTTAGGAAGAGAATTCAACAACTGCAAATAATTTCAATAATTTCATTATGCAGGTAGCTATAATAATTTGACAACCAAACTCATTGGGAATAAATTAACTAAGTAGGTACGACAATTATAAATACTCTGACTTTTAGAAAATATGGTTAAAAATGTTAGATGGTCTTGATAATCAAAAATAAATTTGTAGTCACCATGCGGTCTAGTTTGTAAGTCGATGAGATCGATTTGGCACCGAGAGTTTAAAAAATGATTTGAAACAATTGGTTTAACAACATTAACTTTTTAGTTTGTTCCGTTTGAGCCGACAATTTTCGCAAGTTTCAACGAATAATTTCACCATTAGTTATAAGTTATAATACTTTTCATTTAATAATTTTGTTGTTGCTTAACGACCTCTATGCCCAGAAAAGTTGGTTTTCAAATTGTTGCTTTTAATAACCAGATACTTATTCTTAAACAAATTTCACAAGACCTACGAAAGTAAAAGAAAAGAACACGCATTTGCCGTAAACATAACAACTTAATTTTTATAAAATTAACCAAAGGGAATTGGTTAGTTTAGATACTAACCAACTCGTTGGTTATTATGTATTACTATTACTAGCAATATTAAGTCACACTTTATCCAACTACTGTGGATAGTTTATAAACTAGCCAAAAACCCCGGTTAATTTGTGTACTTTTCTTGGGGTTTGTACTTTGGCCACCAATCTTGTATAGTTTGTAAACTAGCTGGATAGTATACAAACCAATGACGTCAAAACCTATAGACGTGGTGCCCCATTGTTAAAATGCCCTTTATTTTGACTCTAAGATCCAAGATCAAATATATCCATACTACTCTAAAAACATGCGACAAAGACAGAAAGTCAACCATCAACCAACTATTCACCCGGTGATTCCCGGTTATAGTTCCTCCAGAATCACACTTAGATATCGCATGTTTTTTCTTGTTTGGGGGCGCCGGAAGCATGGGAACCTCACCTGAAGTCATGAAGTGAAGACTCGGGGGATAGTCTAACGACGCCAGCCTCCGAGCCCAGGGTCGAAATAAGTTCGCTACGGCTCGACAAAAAGGGGCAATTTCCGACAATCTCGCAACATTTTCGGAATAATTTAATGGAGCGCTTAGATTGCGATTAGTTCTGGGCGTCAAGCGTTTATCAAAACAAACTGGTCTATAATTTCTGACGTCATTGATACAAACCAACCAATATCCGTAGCTAGTTTTGTAAAAATATGATTTTCCATCAAAATAACCAGACGTTTGGATAGTTTGTATACTATCTAGCTAGTCTACAAACTAGCCAAGTAAACACTTTAACCGTAACATATTATATAAAAAAGGTCGAGTAAAGAATTCAAACGTCCAACGCGACCGAGCGTCACAGAATGCGACCGTAGTGGCACCTCGAGGCCATCACGGGGCTGTCGCCGATGAGGAGGCGGCCGGAGCCGGCGCTACTGCCGGCGCTGCTCAGCAGGCTGCGCGCGCGCAGCTGGTGCATGGAGGCGGCGGCCGCGCAGCCGCCGCCGCCGCGTCGCCGGCCGCGCAGCAGCGCGCACGCCGCCCCCACCACCGCCCCAAGGAAGACGAGGCCCGTCGCGCAGAACGCCACGGCCATCGTCTCGGCCGAGACGCAGACGGCGCGGTCGCCGGGGATGCCGGCGAAGGGGTACGTCGGCGGGGCTGCAAGAAAAGCAGCAGAGGTTACTCGGGGTACGTACTAAACCAACACCACCTCTACTAAAGCCAAACAACAACAGAGTGATGTCACGCTTAAGAGGCCGAGTAAATACATATTTTAAAGAAATGGAAGATTTGAAAAATAGATTAAATATGTACCAATTTTATCACCTTTGTATATCAGGTTCTAGGTATAGAGAGAAAGACATAGAAACACACATTTTAATGAACATGTGAAAAAAAGTTTTGACTAGTTACAAAATTGAAAGAAAATTAATTACGATAAATGGAAAATAAAATCCGGCAGTCGCGTACCATATACATCTTAATAAGTACCTACTTAATAATATTATAGGTAGTTCATTTGAGAGCCTCTTATTTTAGGTATCATATGTTCTGTTTTACGTACGTGGTTTTTTATGTTCGATAGGCATGACTTGTTTCTCAGGGATCTGGATAGATTTTTTTGAGTGTTTCAAGTTTTCGATTTCGTTTTCTTTTATTATCAGCAGCTTTCATTTTCACATATTCTGCGACGCTGTTATTTGTAACTTTACAATAGTTGTTTAAAATAATACCACAGTTGAGAAGTACAGTGAACTTTGCAGTCAGAATCAAGGCAAATATCAAATTTGAAATTTTCTGCCAAATAATTGAGAAAGCTAAAGGTTTCTGATTTTTTCATACAAAAAATTTTCAATTGCCAGCAATTTTTCCAAAATCACAAAACTGTACATAACAAATAATACAGGAGATTTACCGGGGAACCGTAATCGCAAAATATTGGATTCCAAAAAATGCTTCTGACAAACCTGCAATAAAGGAAAATTCGCTTGAAACGCGAATTTAATTTTTGTAGAGGGAATGTTTGTGCGTATATTAGTAATAAGACAAGTAGGTATAGGTATAGGTATACCTAATGTAAAATGGGGCATGAGGGGATGGCAATATTCGTCATCCCATTTTGACATAGCAAACAAAACTCTAGTCTGCAAAACAAGCCGCCGCTATACAGCTGCAAATTTCTGAGCATTTCTTTTCCAACTTACAAAGCATTTGCGGACTCCAGTTTTTTTGCTGGAAGAACTGTACATACTTATGTAGGTGCAGCTATTTTGATCAAGCGTATTATGAGAATAGCTAGTCGTACAGAATCAGATATTGTTTAATATTTAAACTTCTTGAAGAGCGAAGACAACATTCTGATTTTAGATTTATGTAGGTAAATAGTCACGAAAGTGTGTGATGAAACTTGAAAATCATCCCTGTGAATTGCCCGAATCCGCTGAGTACGTAAGTTATCGCACTTAGGAACTTGAAAGTGTGTACGCCTTTTCACTACTGCTTTTATCGATGCTTTTATAGTTACCGGGACAGCCCGGTACACAACATTTGTTCACCATTTTCAGTTACACAATGCCGAGCATAACAAATGATACAAGAATATGATTCTGTGAGATGTTATAAATAAACAAATAAGTTCTATCGCAAGAAGCACGACTGAAATTATTCTGATAGCCTCTAGGCAGTGACGTCAGAGTGACGTGGCGCTATTGTTGTTTGGCTATAGTAGAGGTGGTGTTGACTAAACAGATATTTCGAAGCGGGGCTAGTTGGGATTCGAGCTAAAGTATCTCAGGAATAGTTATTTACATTGCCAGATGCGTAAGTGCACTTTTTTGGCCGAGGAGGTTGTTTAAAGACCGAGGCAACGCGAGCGATACACCTGTCAGTTAGTATACTAATATATATACACCTGTCTAATAAAGCTAATCGACAGTTATATCTATAAACTAGAAAAAAATCGTGGCACTCCTACGCCTTCGTGTATTAGGTAGGTACCTACCTACTGAACTAAATAAATCTAATAATTGTTTTGGTCTATTTTTGAAATGAAATATATAAATATATTTTCACGCGAGCGTTGCCTCGGTCATTAAAAGTACCTCCGAGGCCAAAAAAGAGCTTACGCATCGTGCAATGTATTACATTTTTCCCGCTACCGAAAATTTTTAAATGAATGAAAAGTTATAGGTACTTTGAATAAAGCTCTAAATACATATGGAGTAGATTGTGAGTAATAATGATCTTCAAAATAACCTTTGTTCAATTACTAAAAATGATAATCAGTGATAAATATAAGAGGCAGAATGCAGCGATAATAAAAAGTAAATAAAAAACGTTGAGCTTTGTATGGGACTTGAACCATGGATCTACGAATTACTAATCGCGTACTCTCACCCCATCGGTAGCGCGGTGCTTGTCAAATTTGTTCTGTTATGCGGCTCTTATTTGACGCCAGAGAAACATTTCAATTATTAATATTTCTTTGGTGTAATTCGTGTTTTTTATGATTAAAACCAGTTTGTAAAACGATTGTTGTGTAACATATTAAAATTTACGCAAGATTCGCGTTTCTACATATATTTTATTAATGGTTTTAAGGTCCTTGCTGCGTAAGGGTTGCTAAGCAATACTTTTTGTACCTAGCAACCCCTTTCGCAGCTAGCAACCAAAATAACTGGGCACCTCGAACATTTGACTTTCGCTTTCGGGCCTGTTGGCGAGTATGTAAAGTGAACTTACGGGGGAGGGAGCAGGAAAAATAAGTTTATTCTTTACGCCAACGTTTCGGTTTGTTTAAAACGTTCTTCGGGGATCCAAAATTTGAATAAATATTTTCTTTGTTGTAACATTTGACGACAAAATATATACCCACGAACACGGGATTCATAGTTATTTTTTACCCTTTAACTTTTTAACCTCAACAACAGATGACACACGACGCCGTATGTGTTCTTTAAATAAAATAAGACTTTTTATCACTGATTTCCGGCTTACAATGCAACAAGGCTGGCCAAGTAATAATTAACAACTATTTTAACCTGCGTTCCACTTGCCAATATGCTAGTTTCGTAGAATTTGTATATAACAGTCATACTAACATGATTGTCTGTAAAGTTAAATGTTGTAGGTATCCAAGTGCACACTTGCTTCTGTGATATTTGTAAGTATACCTACCTGTTTGTGATTTTATAAAAAATGTGTTATAATGTGATTGTCTCTAACAAACTTTGAATTTAAAAATACTTCATTTTGCTTAACTCCACACACCAATACTTTGTTTTTTGCAATCGACGCGCGTTTCGCTAACCATGTTAGCATCATCAGGAGATGATCATCATCTTGTGGGATCAAGCGGGTGATACTGGTCGAGTTTTCATTCTTCATAAACGTCTAATTATTAGACTTATGTTCAATTTGGATCACGTGCACTCCTGTCTCGAAATTTTTGTCGCTGCGATATAGGTATATTTTAAAAATACTTACTGTTGCACATAGTAATGTACATAAATATAGGCTTAATAGTTGGTATCACAATTATGACACTAGCCAGACGACACTTTTAGAGTTGCCAGTAGGGTAATAATATATGTCTAGAAAATCATCGCCTAGAATTCTATAAAAAATCGCCCGATTATGCTGGCAGTAAACTTTTTAACCTTTTGCCATCGTCTATACAGAATATAAAAGACACCAGTAAATTTAAGAGTGAAGTCAAGCCACTGCTATCGAAAAATACTTTCTATACAGTTAACGAATTTGTAGACTTTCTAAAAAACATAAATTTAAATTAATATGAGTCATTTTTGTGTAAACAGTTTTACTTATATCTATAAGTGTGGCTAGATCGGCATATGTTGATGGTTGATATGTATCTTCTTATCGTGTTCTGTCTTTTTTATATTTGTTAGCTTTCTTATTTTAACGCTATAAGAGTATAAAAATGTACATAAGGCGTTATCTGACCTGTTCCTATCTGTATTGTACTTGGAATCAATGAAGAATTTGAATTTGAATTCGATTAAGTCTTAGTCTTAAGATAAGATTAAGTCTAAGTCTTTAAAGAGTCCCTGTTTAGTTCTAAGGGAACAAATAATTCAGAAAATTATAACAATGACTTCTAGCTATTTTTTCCCTTAAACATAAACTTATTCTTAACTGGAAATATTAAATTAAATTGTTGATTTATAACACGAAACGAGTATATTGTGTTATAAGTAGAAATTAAACCTACCTTAAAATTTAAGGTTATGTAGAAATTTTAAAAACAATAATAATTTTTGCAGCTAAAATGTGTCCGTAAAATTATTATGACATAAAATTGTTTTATCCTGAACCGTTAGGACTGTTAGGAGAAAAATATAGTGATGCAGCTTTCAGGTTAACACGTTCCTACATGAGATTAGCTAGTCTAAGGAACCAAAAAACATGTTTGTTTCCGTTGTTTTGCTCCCTGCTGTATCGTCGATACACCATGTTTTCAGCCTCAGGTACATACATATAGGTACTGCTCTGGGAACTCTAAAAGAAGATATCGTCTGGGTCTGGTACACAGCGAATAAGTTTATAGCAGCAATAAGAAATCAAGTAACTGCCTACAAGAAGGTATGAAAGTAACCTTTATAATAGGTACCTATCCCTCTTATATTTATTATTGTGACTAAGTATATTCTTACTCATTGTAAGCCAGACGACACTTTTAGAGTTGCCAGTAGGGTATAAATTATCATTCACCCGTAAACAGCAGAGTACTCTGGATGCATTTCGCCAGTCATTTCGTCTCATGGGAAAACATCATTTACTTCACTGTCACTGCCTTATTCGGCTGGGTGCTTCCCGTACGTGACACCCCTGCCTGAAGGCGTTCTCACGCCGCGCCGCCGCGACGCTTCTGTGCTACTCAGGTGTGAACGCGCCCAAGGTTTTACACAGTGCGATAGCCAAAGAAATGGTTTTGTGGATCTCTCGTCGAAAATACATGATTTTACAATATAAAATTGTGTTTTCAATCTTATCCACCACAAAACAAAACAAAAAGCACGCACCTATACTCCCATTCTAAAATGCAAAGAAATATCGAGAGAGGTGATGGGTGCTATTCTAGCTTAAAAGTCATAAATGACAACCACCGCACTTTTAATACATGTCAAATTGACAAATTGACAAATGCATGTGTTAATTGCTAATAATAGACAGATACATCTGTCTATTAAGGCTAATCGACAATTATATCTGTCAATTAGTACCTGTCAATTAGCTATAATTGACAGATACACCTGTCAGTTAGTATACTAATATATATACACCTGTCTAATAAAGCTAATCGACAGTTATATCTATAAACTAGAAAAAAATCGTGGCACTCCTACGCCTTCGTCTATTAGGTAGGTACCTACCTACTGAACCAAATAAATCTAATAATTGTTTTGGTCTATTTTTGAAATGAAATGCTGTAAACAATGGAGTACAGTACATGGCACCACTCAAAAAGATGTTGGCTCTGTTTACTTTTTGTTCTTACTCCCTCTATCCTTGGTTATTTCGCTGAGCTATATTTTTACATCGCGATCGGGGCACGCCGGCACGCCCCGGGCACATCGTTCGACTTCCCCATTTCTCCACCATCTTCCGTGTGTATTCATTTTCTATTGGTCTTGAGGCGTTAAATAAAACTTAACTCTGAAAATGAGAAAGGAAAAATTCCCCGTTGTTGAGCCTCATAATTAGTCAAGTTTCAGGTGGAAGTTGCGGCATAAATGTATTATATATTAGCCACAATCCTTGCAATGTCCTGGGGTTCCTGTGTTTATGTTTGTAGATTTAATTAACCCCATAAGAAAAAGTAGTCGAACGCCATGTCTGGACATCGCGGAGGCCAACAGGTTGTGCCTCTCTTACCAATAGGACGTAATATTTTGGTACACCCTATTGCTTTATATTATTATATACGAGGAAATTACTACAAAATTTGCTTTCTGAGATACAGAGCCAAACGTCATATTTGTGTGGGGTGAAATTGACTGAATCGGTGTCGTTGGAAAGATGCATATTAGTTAAACTACACGTATGTATTTATTTCAGGAAAAATTAAATAAATACTGACCAATTAATCCGTATTTTCATTCATTCATATAAAATAGTTATTTATGTACCAAAGGCACTGAAGTTCAACTTTTTATGATTCACGTGGAATTTAGTTGCCGAGGCCTCTGGCCGAGGCAAATAAACCACATAAGTCATAAAAAGAACTTCAGTGCCGAGGTACCTACATATTATTTTTTTTTAAATCGAAAAAAAAATGTTTTATTAGGCAAGAAAATGATAAATAATCAGGGGCGTTCCTAGATTTTTGGCCGCCCGTCTGCAGAATATAATAAAAAAATTCTTTCAGGTTATAAAAACTTCAAAAATCTTGAATTTCTAGGCTTTTCCGTCTCTTGTACCTACGAGGTAATTGCAAAAATAATTAGGTAGGTATAGCAAAAATAATAATAAGTATTTTTACAAATATATATCTATAACAATAAAATACCAAAGGCATACGCATACGCCACTATCAGACTTAGTATAATAAGTAATATGTTTTGGGTCTGGTAGAATTTCCAGACTGAAAGGAACAAGGTAAATGTTTCTTTAAAATAACAATGTTTTAAAATATAAAAAAATAAAAACAAAAACTACAAGTAAAACATAAAACATCACTTACACTAGAGAAACAGCCTTTTTAAACAAAATACAAATGCATACATAAAAGAAAAAGAAACTAAAAATGTAAAAAGAATTATGTTTACAAAATAAAAATATTTTGCATTGGAAAAGAAAAATACAGGTACTTTCTTCTAAATGAAAAAAAAAAAGTAAAATAGTAACTGGCAAGCACAACAGTATTCGGAAAACTATTCGTGAGAGAATTTTTGAACAAGTACTCTAAAATATTCTTGGACTTGCAGTATATTCTGATGAAAGAAAGATATTTAAATTTTTAGTTCACTATACAGGTCTGAAGCGTCGATATCCCCTACGAAGTTTGCGGCCTACCAACGTCACGCCGTGCCGCGCAGTTTCCACAGACAAAGTTTACAGAATAAAATATTCTGTAAATTTTGCCACAGAACAAATACCAGAATAGCGGTAGTGCCGACTGCCGACGGCCGACCGACGCCGCCGATGGGTTACGGGTTCATATCAATATGGTGTTGTTGCATTGTTGACGATATTCTTTTTGAGGGCGAATGCAAGTAATGTAGAGACTTACTACCCTTTTTCTGAAAAAATATTTTTTCGTGACGGAAGGGCGGCCTGTGGCCGCCCCTGGATTTGGCCGCCCGTCTGCGACGCAGACCTCTGCTGCCGGGTCAGCTCGCCCCTGTAAATAATAAGGGATCACCCATCCATGAACCGCTTGACTTTAACGATCGCTCTATCTAGGTCAAGTAAGACAAGACACGGCATCTTCGTACAGAAAAACCAAACTGCTGCTTCTTGTGCAGCCTACACAACAAATCTATTGATATTCAAATTTACTAAAATAGTTAAAGTTAAATGAGCCTTTATCGGCCGGGTTTTGAATATTTGGTCACTTTTGACCGGCGATTTCTCCGCGTCTGACGTTTGATGTTTACATCTCGCCAAGGCCTACTTATTGAAAAAATCGAGTAATATTATATTTGTATCCCATTATTGTACGATTTGTGTGCTTTTAATGACGATTTTGGGACACTTTACTGCCGATTTCAAGAAAATAATTTTATTGGAGTATTTTGCCGAAACTCCAGCAGCAAAAATAGCTTGGTAGGTGATTTTGTAATTTGTAATACAACATTTCGTCTCGAAATTCCATGAAAGATGTTGTACAGGGTATTTATAGACTAAAACACTGTAATTATTTTAATAATGCTACATAAAAGCGTATATGGGAAATGATATTGATATGATAATTGAGGCACATTTTGCTTCCATATTATGGTAGGTTGGCTATTTAAAAATTCAAGACATTGTTAAAACCCGAAGTACGGCTTTAATACAAAATATATCACGTGCTCGTGAAAAGTTACAATAATTAATTTTAATATGTGAGTAAATAATTTATTCCGAGCCAGTGGCGGATCTAGACTGGAGTCAAGGGAGGGGCTTCTATTTCCAAAATTTTGTAATAAAATAGGAAACACATTTTTTATTCATTTTATTCATGCTCATTGCTTATTGAGTTTATTTCCGCGCAAGCCCACCCACTTACTCAAGAGCCATATCAGCAGTATTGCCATTCCCAGACGTGTTTTTTAAGTGCCTATCTTACGGTATTAGGCCATGGGGGGGGGGCTATAGCCCCTGTAGCCCCCCCCCCCCCGTAGATCCGCCACTGTTCCGAGCTTAAACGATGTTACTGAATTATAAAAAAGAACAAACATGTTAGTAGTATAGCTATGCCGGTACGAGCCCACTTTCCCCATGTATTTCTTATGGGAGCTAAAACGTGGTCAAAAACGTGACCAACCGCCGCGAGACCCCCGACAGCGAGGGGTGCCGAAGGTGCCCGGCTTTCACCGACCGTTGACCCAGCCGCGACGCCGTGACATGTCACGACTCGCAACAATTAAAAAACCCTAAATCATAATTAAGCCATGACGTCCTCTGTCGACCTTTAGCCGCGGCCATGCAAGTCTCGGATTTTTGTTGAGTGCACTAGATTTCCAGGCAGAGGCATAGTCCGGTACGCAGTCAAATAATTTATCAGAAAAACATGACAGGCTAAGTCGTTTTCTCCGCTTTGTGATTTAACTATACACTGGCCTGAAGTGTTTCTAATTCGCGCCAAGTTCCAAAAAAGACCAAATCTACAGCGTGAATTTTATAAAAAGCAAACGTTATTCGCAAAGGTCGAAAACATTGCAGCTGTCCCGAATTGAGAAAACGAGGCCTCGTTTTTTAACTTTCAGTTGACTAAAATAAAAAATATTGAGATAACCAGTTTTTTACTTTTAAAAATACGCGACGTCACAAAATTATCAAGTTGAAAGACCACTAGCTGCAAAATCCGATTTTGTGCAGCACGCGTTTCCTGTTTAAAACTTCACCCGTCCCCAAAACGATGCAAAATAGAGGTAGCTTGGTTATCTATAATGATGTCAGATAATATTAGTTTGGTAGTCAAAACCCTCCAACAATCACGCATGATAAATTTAGATTTCTTTCAATGGTATAAAATGCTAAAAAAACAGTTGAAAAATCGTGAAAAAAGAGGCCCCCGTTAATTGGTTTAAGTGCCCACGGAAATTTGCTAGATTTCTAGAGAAAAATACTGTGTCCGAAGCTGTTTACGCGTTGAAATTTTAAGGTAAACGTGAAACGTCCCAGAAAGTTCAATTTGAACTGAACACATTTTTTATGGAAAAATATTGCGGAAATATAGTATCATGATAATAAAAATGCTAGACTGTTACTAGAAGTTTTAATAAAAACCAGGTTATTAAATTAAAAAACAGGGGCCAAAAATCCAAAGTATGACGTCACACCGCCGGTTAAAAAAAAATGTGTCCCAACAACAGACCTCGTCTCCTAATCTGCTAGTAAATGCGAACTAAATATAAACTATTTAACAGGATCTAACATTGAAAAATCTAAATATTGCCCAATATTGACTTAATATATTTCGACTTTGATTATCAATTAATTTACTTATACTCTTTTAATTTGCAACGATTGTAACTGCCTAGACAGGTCGAAAAATGCGATCTTATATAAAACAGGAGCAAGTAACGGGATCTCACGTGTTGTATTAGCTAAGCTTCACAAATTAAGCTAGCAATTACATTTTCTACTCTATTTTTATAATTATTTTTGGCCTATCACCGTTTTTTACATTTCTGTTTTGGAGAAAATGGTCTAAGATGCTTGATAATATATCAAAAGAAATTGGGTCTTCCAGCGGGCAACGAAATTATATAGGATCCAACACTTTTCATTCTTAAAATCAACTAATTGGACGAGAAGGGACAAATTATTTTTCCAGTATAATAATTTTGAATACCACTTATTTCATTACTTAAAATAAAATGCATACGGAAATGGCTTTGAACCCTGATTTTACACGATTTACCCCTTCGAGGTCCAACATTATGATCCACATGTTCAGCTTAAATATGTGCCCGTTGTGTAGACAAGTGATATGGAATAAAATAATAACATGTTTTTCAATAATAAAAATTACAACGATGTTCATTTTGGACTTTTCTTATCCTACCAAGAAAAAGCTTAAAGCGTCTAAGCGACTTGAAAAAACGACTAGACGACTCTGGAACCGACTAAACGACTCTGAAAACGACTATAAAAACGACTAAACGACTCTTAAAACGACTATAAAAACGTTGAAACGACTCTGAAAACGTCTAAACGACTCTGAAAAACGTCTAAGCGACTGTGAAAACGACTATAAAACGACTAAACGACTCTGAAAAACGACTAGACGACTCTGGAAACGACTAAACGACTCTAAAAAACGTCTAAGCGACTGTAAAAACGGCTATAAAAACGTTGAAACGACTCGGAAAACGTCAAAACGACTCGTAAAAACGACTAAACGACTCTGAAAAACGACTAGAGGACTCGTAAAAACGACTAAACGACTCTTAAAACGACTAGACAACTCTGGAAACGACTAAACGACTTTGAAAAGCGACATACCATGGAATGTCATCAAATACCATTGAATACCATGGAATACCATGGAATACTATCGAATACCTTCAAAGACCATGAACTACCATCGAACCATGAAATCTTTGCCATGGAGCGAGCGTAAAAGGAAATTATCCATGATAGATGCTCTGTGATGGAAAGATCGTCTTTGATAATTACCATCACGCTCAGTTAGACAGGTCTTTGTCACTTGAGATTGAACCTAGCAGTTATGGTATCCAACACACCAATGCCAGATTAGTAATGGGTCAAATAGCAGTAACCGTTGAAGATGACCTATTATGTATTGGAGATGAAAAAATTACTGTCTCAACTGCTTTTGAATTAAAGTGACCTAAAAATAAACAAGGAATTATTGATTATTACTAATTTTTGATAGGTTCAACAAAACCAGGTTTCAAAAGTATTTGTGTTTATTTTTTGATAGATGTCTCTATATGTTCCATACATTTTGCATATCGAACAAGATTAGGTCTCAGGATTAGAACTTAGGTTGCCTAAGTCTGTTATTCTCGACTACACAATTCCTCATGGTAAGATACATAATTTCTATGTTGTTAATTTGGCCCGTTTTTTACTGTTTTTTTTTTGTTGCTTTTAGACTACTCGATACGATTAAAAAGATTTTACTTATTTCTACGTTTTAATGTTTTTGATAAAATCTAATTCGCATAATAATTTATTACATTATTAATTTTCCACACTCACTGTAGTTGACTATGTCTGGAAAGGTGAGCATCTACATTTTAATCTATTTTATTATATAATTTTATTATTACTTTTAAGTAGATACTGATCTAATTCAAAATATTTTTTCTAGCTTTAATATAAATAATTTTCTCTGTATTGCTTTACTGCTGAAGATGACCCCTAGGAGGGCCGAAACATATGTACAGTTGATCTTTTGATTAAAGAAGCTGTGTTTGTGGAGCAGAGACTGTAAGTTTTACCCCCGTTGTTGTATTCTCCTACTCCACTTCAAGATATGGACTATTTCCTCAAGGAACAAGATTGTATTTACATCAACTCAAATTCATGGTAGATAGTCTGTTACAGTAGTGATCGTGGATAAAAATCTAACAAGCTGCCCTTAATTTTTGAAGATTTCTATCTTCTATGCCTCTTATATCCACTACGGTAAATTGTGATAAGCTATCGTACATGGTTCATATGCATTCGTTTCCCCACCACCCTAGAGGTAAAATGCAAGGTGCGCTTTTTTTTAGGCCTAATCCATGTTTAATTAAACAACATAAATAATTTTTTTTGCCCCAGTAGTATCGCCCCAGTATTAGTATCGAAACACATTGTACAATTTTTATAGAATTGCAGGAAGAGTAATTCACCGCGCAATTATATAATTAGTTATTAGGTATATTATAAAGTCACTTATCAAGCCATCTCTTCTGCTGGAGTTTCGGCAAGATGCACTATTAAAAATCGTTTGTCTATTTTTCTATAAAACAGCCTGTAATTATTATAGTACACATTATCACAGACCTACATAGTTAGCGAAGCTATATTGGTCTGTGATACTGGAGTACCCTAGTACATTAGAAATACTGTATTTTCAGATTAATTGGACAATTTCCCTATTCAATTTATTTAATTCTTCCTGGAAAAAAACATACATAATATAACATGCACTTTTCGGGATTTATTTTATTAGAGAAGGATACAGGATTTGCCTACCCATTTCGTTGAAAATACTAAAATTTTCAAAATTCCTAAAGATGTCACATCGAATTCTTAACTTTACCTCTTCATATCTTGAGGAATGAACAAGATATTTTTTCTTAAATTATTTTTCTCGGACTTCTCCTAGTACAACTCACTGAAGAGATTATCCGTCATTTTCGGCTCACCTCGTAGACTTGGCATTTTTTACTATTTCCGCAGTCTAAATTGTATCTACCATCCATGAAAAAATCCATAGCCACCAGGCCACGTCATTGTTTGCGTTACCATCCGGAGAAGTTCCCATTAAAATCGACACCAGTCACCGGGAATTACTTGGGAGATAATCTGCATCCGCGGCAAAAAAGCGCCTTAACCTTGGCAAACTGAATCAAATCCGATTAGTCTTCGATGGACGTTGCGTTAGAAAAGCCGAGCCGTGTGAATTTTATAATTTGTGGCGGCAGGATCCCAGTGTCTTTGGAAGCTTGGATCGATTAGATGCTTAAAAAAAGCCTTGACAAATCTTATCCAAAATCCTTAGAAAATTAGAATAGAAAATGTTGTCGCAAAAACAAGAGAACAATGAAATCTGATTTAATAATAATGGCATTATACATATACATATTGCATAATATACAGGGTGTCCTAGGATAAGTGAGCCAATAGATGTAAAACACAAAAAATTGTCGAGTTCAAATTTGATCGTTTGAAGTTCTGACCTGCTTGACTGGAAATTAATTTCTAGCATATTTTCGTTTTTGAAAATCAAGATGGCGTCGACAGCGACCATTTATTTAATTTCATTGCAGGTGAAGTGCCTTTTCCTTTAAAGATAGCGAAAAGTTTTATTCAGAAAAGTTGTTCACAATTAAAAACTACCTCCGAGTACCAAATTTTGGAAAGATCGGTCTACTTTGTTTTTCCCATTTTTTTCTTTTTCTATAGCGTGCTAAAGTGGCTTTTAAGTACAAACCTTAATCAATGGTACAATGTATCGATAAATTTATTTTATTAAGAAAAGTTGTTCACAATTAAAAATTACCCACAGGTACCAAATTTTGCAAAGATCGACCTAGTTTTTTTTTCACTTTTTTCTTTTTCTAACGCGCTAAAGAGAAAATAAAAAAAAATCTGATTTTCTCAATATTTGGTACACGGGGATAACATTTGAACAACTTTTTCTGTTCTCATTTTTGTATAATACATTAACTGGCCGAACAGAATATCCAAAAATTCCAAAAGCATGCTTAACATTCTTACAGAAAAATCTACCTATAAAAACTTGTTTTCCATGTTTCTAGTTGAAGTTAATTTACGCTTATTTTTAATATTTTGCGTAGTTTCAAAGCTTGTACTGCAGTGGTCTCCGTATACGACAGGGTGTTTCAGTTTTATTTCCACACTTCGAGGATGGCTAGCAGACTCTTAAGTCTGCTAGCATTATTTTCTTTAAAATAATGCTAGTTTTTCGCATGTTTTTTTTCTCCTAGGCTTCATTTTGTAGATACAGAGTGACAAAGTTTTTAAATAAATAAATTTTGAATTATTTAATAAAATACTTACCAAAGATATTTCAACCAAATTTATTACGCATTATCACCACATAAAGATTTACAAAACGTGAAAATGCTAAGTTTATCAACAACTCATCAGTGGTGGAGATACACAAAATTAGAATTGGATACATTAATTTTATGCAGTATTTTATTTAAAACAAAAACTTCTTCTTGGTAGTTTCGAAGTGATACGTTTTACTAGCTGACAAGTGACACTGCTGATGACTGAACAGCGAAAAGCTTTTTTGCCCACGATTTTCCATAAATAATACTGTAAATATTACAACATCCTTTCTTCATTTTTAGATAATTTTAACCGGAGATAAAAACAGGCAATCGATCAAATAACTAAAACTGAATTGAATTTATAAAATGAACTATTTGAGTTTTTTCTGAAATTCTCAAGATATTTTAGCTAAGAACGTCGAATTTATTATAGTTTATCGATTCATCTCTACTACTGCCCATGGAACTTTTTAGTGTCAGGTGTGGGGTACATTAACTATATTTTATAGTAGCACAGACCTATATAGCTTCGCTATATAATTTCTGTGACAGTAGTAAGTATAGGAAGTAGATTATCTTTATGATATTTAGTAGGTAACGAACTATTGGAAATATGGAAATATAATATATTGGCAAAAATAATGCGCCTGAGGCATTATTTGTCATTTATTAATAATTCAGCATCTGGTAATATAAAATCAGTTACCTACCTGTACTTGAATAAGTTACTCGGAACGAGTATCTTGGACTACGGCAAGTATGTGTAGGAGTATATCTTTAACACAGCTTATTTTATATTATATTCAACTATACAGGGTGTCTCAGAAATAAGTGCCAAAATAGTAACCACGTAGGTATATTTTTCTGAAGAAATAGTTATTTATGTACCAAGGCACTGAAGTTCAACTTCAGAGGCCAGAGGCCTCAGCAACTAAACTCCACATGAGTCATAAAAAGAACTTCAGTGCCGAGGTACATATTATATTTTTTTTTAAATCGGAAAAAAAAATGTTTTATTAGGCAAGAAAATAATAATAATGGATCACCCGTCCACGAACCGACTACGCGCGGCGTTGCTTGACTTTACCGATCGCTCTATTTAGGACAAGTATAATGATGTACGGCACCTTCTGAGAGAAAAAACCAAACTGCTGCTTTTTGTGCAGCCTACACAACAAATCTATTGATACTCAAATTTACTAAAATATGTATACTGAAGGATTGCGCTTCTATAGGAAACAATTTCGCAATGTATACGAAAAGTTAAATGAGCCTTTATCGGCCGGGTTTTGAATATTTGGTCACTTTTGACGGGCGATTTCTCCGCGTCGGACGTTTGATGTTTACATCTCGCCAAGGCCTACTTATTGAAAAAATCGTATAATAATGGGCTACATTATTGTACGATTTCTGTGCTTTTAATGACGATTTTGGGACATTTTAATGCCGATTTCAAGAAAAAAATTTTATCTGCTATTTTTCCCATTAAAACTCTAACGAGTTGGTGATAGATAAAAAAACACATAAGTAACGCCTAGAAATCGATAATTATCTGTTTTATCTTTTTTGCCGGTCAGGCCCGATTCCCCAACCTAATTCGTCCCCATTCTTTGTGCTTTTTGTCATTACGTGTGTTAACCAAAATTACGATTTATGCTTCAGTGGTGGGCAACAAAACACCTTAAAATCTTGAAAATATTTTTTATGAAAACTAAGAGATTTCGGAAAAAAAAATATAAAAATAGTTTTTGCTTTTTATGAGTTAGTTAAGTGGTTAAAATTTTAGTACTTTTATTTCTGCTTATAGGAAAAAGTTTTATTTTGATCTCAAAAATACCTACGTAATTCAAACTAGTGCACGGAGTTTTGAATCACCCTGTATAATAAACACCAACAAGATAGGTTGGTGCTGAATCCACAAACCAAGAAATAATGAAAAGAAGAAATGACATCGTAAATGAACTCACTGATGGTCATTCGCCAGTACTTCCAAATATGTGAAAATCAACAGGGAGCTTTTAAGAATAGTCCAATCGTCTAGTAGGTACATCAGCTCCGTAATTTAAAGATAAAGAATTGTGAGACAAATTAGGTTATCTTATTGTGATGGAAAAATGCATCCCTAAAAGAACACCCCGTAGGAACTATTCTTACTAGTCTTTCTTAAATAACATGCCTTTCGTTTTTTCCACATGTAACAGTTAAAGGCGGTTGTTTCCTACACCGGAAGTCCATATCAACTTTCTTATCTCAAATGGAACACCCTGTATATTATTGTATTTTTGGATTCTAGGCATCATTTTGGAACAAAAACATGCAACATGTCCTATGTCTAAATCTAACCGTTTTTGAGATTTGCATTTTTTTGAAAAAAATTACAGGTGCAGACCTAAAGTCAATTAGCCATTTATACGAGGAAACCGCGAAATTTCAAAACGTATAGTATAGTCACACAGCAATTTACTCTCATTGTCCCAAAATGTAGTGGGATATTAAAAAAAAGTATTTTCTCCAAAAAGAAATTGTGTGCTACTTTAATAAAAAAAAATCGTACAAAATACTTTGCTTCAATCTCGTGAGAAGGTCCATTAGCCTTTACTCTATACTTACAGGATGATTTGTTTATGACTATCACCGCGATTTTTCGCTTATTTTTCGCACCGAAAAAAAAACGTAAAAACCAAAACGTGACAATTTTGGACAGCTAGATGACGCTGAAAAATAAATCGGCATCCATAGTCAACTTGTCATGCAATATAAAAAATAAACTATTAATAGCCGTTATTATGTAGGAGATAGAAGAGAACTTTTATATTGAAAATTGACGTCACTGAGAATCTTTATTCAACGGAATGCTCAGCTGGCTTCAAAAAATTAGAGGATCTTCGGCTATCTTGAGGCTATGAAGTTTTTCTATATATGCTTACAGATCTAGTGGCGTTAAATATCAATTTTACAGTTGTGGTTTAGTTGTTGACGTTTCGATTCTTTATTGAGTCATCATCAGGACACTAAAATATTAAAACAAAAGACTAAAGAGCTATTAGCAGTGTTTAGGTTTACTCGTTCGGCTATGCTATTAGGTACGGTTGGCGTCAGACGAAACCGAACGCTAAAAATTCATTTCCTTGGAATATTTGGATTCTGTTATAACATTTGGCAACGTCGCGTTCGTCGGACGCTTCTTCCCTCGGTCTGAGCTTGAATCCCTTGTTTATTGAATGGATTTTGGGTATTATTACACCAAAAGTATCTAGAAAATGGCTTTACGTCGTTCGGTTTCGTCTGACGCCAACTGTACTACTTAAAATATTAAGGTATACATAAAAATAGAACACAACCAATATATATATAATATATAATAAAAACAGTCTCAAAAATGGAACAAACATAAAAAAACACAAAAATAACATAAACAAAAGACAATACATTGAAAGTTTAAGTAATTTCTATTTTAATTTAATTAGCAAATTATAGGAAAAAAGATGTGAAAAAAGAAGATTTAGGCCCTTTTCTACTTCTGTATTGGGAAAAATTAACATTCATCTAGTCTAATAGGACAATTTTATAATATAAATACCTTTGTTTTCTTCCTGGTAGTTATAAATCAATCAAACAAAATCCTGGGTATTCTACCAAATGTATTTAAAAAACGGCAAGCAGAACCTTTACAAATCCTCTTGTACAACGTACGTTTCGGCGTTTAAGCCATCGTCAGGTATCTACAAATTAAAATTTTTTTGAGTCTAAAATTTGTATAAAATATTTTAAGGCGCAGCGTACCTGAACACATTTCGGACCATTTGCTAACATGTAGCCTCCTATGAAACATCTCATTTAAAAGAAAATTTTATAACGAAAAATTACTTCCTCCAAAACACTCTTATGTATTACCTTTTTAATTATGTTTAACTTAATGAATGTGTTATCATATCAAAGTTAACGAGATGAAACGTATTTAGAACATATTACCTACTTCAAATGATTGTTTATGCTTCAAAAATGTAAGTAATTTTGTTTGTTGTTTTGATATTTATGTGTTGCCTTTCACTATTACACGTTTAATATAAATTTTAAAAAAATTTTAGACTCAAAACATTTTAATTTGTACCTGAAGATGGCTTAAACGCCGAAACGTAGGTTGTACAAGAGGATTTGTAAAGGTTCTGCTTGTCGTTTTTTAAATACATTTGGTAGAATACCTAGGATATTTTGTTTGAATGTAAATACCCACATCCAGCAATAAATCAAATGAATTTTTTCTTCCATTGCCGTGTTCCCACTTTATCTTTGTATTGTGGATTTTCCAGATATTCGTTTTTAAAATTATTATGTGCAGACCTAATCTGTAAGGCAAAGTTCAAGGTCATAACTCAAAAATCAAAAAGTTATTTATGAATATTTTACACACCTTTATGACAAAGAAGAATCTCATCTCCTCAAGACATTGAAAGTTCAAATTGGCCGCAGCCCTACCTGTGCGTTTATTCCATTTTTGAGACTGTTTTTATTACCTTTAATATATTTTGGTTAACGGTTGTGTTTTACTTATATACCTAAATATTTTAAGTGGTAGGTACTTAGTAGCTCTTTAGACTTTATAAAAAACGAATTGGTTTGTTTTAATCTTTTAGCGTCCTCTGATGATGACTCAATAAAAAGTCGAAAACATCGACAATTGTGAAATAAGAGTTTTTTTCCTTTGGCGTGTGCCCAAACGTGTGCCCAACTGTAAAATTTTTGTATTCATTTTATATTAAAGCAATTTACTCGCTTTTTAAAACGTAAGAAAACAAAATATGTCAATTTTCGTTAGCTAATCGACGTTAAAAAATAAATGGGCATCTATTGTAAATTTTTCGCACAAGGCTAAAAAATACCTACCTCTACATAAAATGTACAAAAATGTTCATGACCTCAAGAGGCCCAAGAATTTTCTGAGGCTATTTGGGCACCCGTTTTCATAAACCTTCTCAGTACCATCAATTTTCTATATAAAAGTTTTCTTTAATATCTTACAAACATGCTACGGTTACTAATAGTTTTGCCAATTTTTTTTCAGTTGCGCTATAAGTTAGCCATGGATGCCGGTTTCCTGTTCAGCGTCACCTAGCTGTCCAAAATTATCACGTTTTTCTTTCATACTTTTTTATGGGGCGCCAAATAAGCGAGAAAATAGCGATGGAAGTCCTAAAAAATCATCCTGTATGCCAGTCCGTGCCAAAATATTTGGACGTAAGTACCTTGTAGGTACATTCGTACAGCCGACCGCAACACTGGGCCTGATAGTTCCCATCACGTCGAATCAATTACCCGGCGCGGCGGCCCGCGGCCCGCGGCCCTATCTGGTCTTTGTTTGCGTTTGATACAATTATTCCAACCGGCGATTGTGGGCTGTGGCTGTCGGTCGGCCGCTCCGGCGCTCTTTGTTCCCTCCACGAATTACGACATAATTATCTAAGTGCGTCCATTACGACTCGCTGACTCGCGCTGCCCCGTAGCTTTACGATGTGTTGTTAATGGTGGAAAAATGATGCGGCACGCCCGCAAATTGTGGGGCAATATCGGGCGTCGGGCGGCGATGTTAAGTCGCACGTTAGATAATAATAATTATTTAGATGCCTATTAGTATTTTCCAAGTGGAATTTATGTGGGAACTACACGATTCAATCGGAACACCACGCCGATACTGGTTGGCGGGAAAAAGGCTCCAGAGGAAGAAAGACGCGGTTTGAAATTGTCAGTAGGTACTTACAACGACTTTAAATGTGGCAACGCTGAGTTAAATGCTGACAGGAAGGACGTTGTCACTTTCAAAGCATACATAATCCTGTTAATCTCATAAAATATAGGGTATAGAGAGTTCAACAAAAATGATCCTTCTTCAAACTAGGTATACCTACCTATCTACGGTGTTGCGACGACGGCTTTAAAATACGGCGTGTCATTTTTCGAATTTCTGGCAATTCGACACTGCACTTTTCCAATTTCCCGCTTATTTTTTTGTGGACAGATCACTTATATTACGGTAGAACATATATATTCGGCGCAAATATCGTCAATTCCACACTGAGATCATTAAACAAATAATCACACTTAGGTAAGCATAGAAACTGATAGTTACGAAAGCCCCAAAGGGCCATAGCATGTAAATATTATCTGAAAGTTTCCACTTACTTTCTAGAAAATGCATGATAACCAAGTAGAAATTTCTACCTAGTAACTAGACATTTATACATAGTAACTAGAAATTTCCAGATACTAACTAGAAATTTCCACACTAACTAAACATTTGTAGTTAATAATTAGACACTTCTTATCAGTATCTGGAAATTTCTAGTTAGTATCTGGAAATTTCTAGTTTATTATGTAGAATTTTTTCCTTAGATATTACGTACAAAATGAAACGTTTTTAGAGAACTTCAATAACGCAATGTTTGATATTATTTAAGGATTCGGTTTCGGATTGAACAGATGCGTTGCTAGTGGGATTAGATAATATATTAGAAATGCCCTTGATAGCAGCTATTAAGTTTTATTTTAATCTCGGTTTATCTCAGAAAGAGATTAGATCGTTTCTGTTGACTCAGGCGGCCATTGATTTAAGTCGGAGAAGTTTAAAACGAATTTTGAAGATTTGCAGACTTTGTAGAAGGAATCACTATATACAAATTATGCTCTGGAATGCTTTAGTTACAATGACATCTAGAAATTTATAATAATAATAATAATAATAATGGAATGAATTCATCAAGAGAGTAAGACAAGTAGTGCGAACTGATCTTAACAGCAGGAATTTGTTTAAGGCCCTGAACACATATGCGTGCTCTGTACTCAGCTATTCGTTTGGAATAGTGAATTGGACCAACACGGACATCAACAACCTGCAGCGAAAAGTTAGGACGCTACTGACAAAAGCTCATAAACATCATCCCCGTAGCGCCGTAGCAATAACTACTCTGCCACGTCAACTAGGAGGAAGAGGATTGGCAGACCTCAGCAAGCAATTGGACCAACAATAAATCTGCGTAATTATTTCCAGAGACAGGCCAACAGCTCCACACTACATAAAGCTATATGCGGAGCAGACGTCTCAACACCGCTACGTCTGACGGAACACGAGCATCAAAATCACCACCGAACCGACAACGATACACTACAGAGGTGGTTGGAGAAGCCGCTGCACGGGAGGCATCCTAATGAGGTCAACCAGGAACATGTCGACAAGTTAGCGTCGAACTACTGGCTGACCTCGGGAAGAATGTTCCCCGAGACGGAAGGCTTCTTACTGGCCATACAAGATCAGGTTATACCAACTCGCAACTACCTAAAATTCATTGTAGGAGATGCATCGGTAGTGGATGACAGATGCAGATACGGGTGCCCAACTTCAGAAACAATCCAGCACATAACAGGAGGATGTCAGATGTTCGCATCAACGGAATATAAGGAACGACACGATTCGGTTCCCAAGATCTTGCACCAGGAACTGGGGGAAAAACTGCTGCTTGTGCAGGCAGAGGGGGTCCCATATTACAGCTACACACCGGAGCCTGTTCTTGAGAACAGCAACTACAAGATGTCCTGGGATCGTACAGTTCTGACAGATCAACGAGTTGCCCATAACAGACCGGACCTTATAATAGTTGATAAAATTTCTAGGAAGACAACTCTGATTGATGTGGCCATCCCGAACAACAACAACCTGCGTGTGAAGCAAGTCGAGAAGATCGCCAAGTACAGAGACTTAGAAGAACGAATTAGAAGGCAATGGGAAATGGAAAACGTCAAGACGATTCCAATTATCGTGTCAACAACTGGTGTTATACCAAAAAGTTTGCTGAGAAACATAAAAGAGCTGGGTCTAACTGATAGTCTTTACAGGTCCATGCAGAAAGCGGTACTACTTGCGACAGCCCGAACCGTCAGGTAATTCATGGGGAATGCAGAAACGTCCGATAACATCAATGTCACCTAAGGCCCGATAACATGGCAAGGGTCTCGTCCGAGCCAGATCCTTATGGTATCCGGGATACCCGGGATCTGAGTGAATGTTCCCCGTAGAGGGAGTGCGAATGCCTTTTGGCTAAGTCGATAATAATAATATAGCAGGGGGGATCTGACCTGTGAGAGAGGCAGATCCACGGGTGTGACAATCCCGCGCTCCCCAGTTACGCAGGGATGGGTCTGGCCTGTGAGAGGGGCAGATTCACGGGTGTAACGATCCCGCGATTCCCAGTTACGCATGGAGAGGCTTGGCCTGTGACAGGGGCAGACCTACGGGTGTGACAATCCCGCGATATCCAGTTGCGCAGGGAGGGGTCTAGCCGGTGACGGGGCTGATCCTCGGGTGTGACAATCCCGCGACTCCCAGTTACACAGGGATGGGTCTAGCCTGTGAGAGGGGCAGATCCTCGGGTGTAACGATCCCGTGTTTCCCAGTTAACGCAAGGAGGGGTTTGGCCGGTGACAGGGGCAGATCCTCGGGAGTAACGATCCCGCGTTATCCTAGTTGACCCGTATGGGTAGCGGGTTAGAATACTCCTATCGTGGCTCCGCGAGTCGTAAAAGGCGACCGAGGGCCGTCACTCCCACGTTACGGGAGAAAACTATGGAATGGAGAATAATAGGATAATTGTCATAGGGCCGCTGCCTGGGGATCGCCAGGGCATGTCTGGAGCCGGCGCTGGGCATGACAGCGAGCGGGACGTCGGTGACAGGGCGCTGATGAGGCGGGCCCCTGTTGCACAAACAGCTACAGCCCAACAACAACATCAACATCTACAACATGGGAGCCAAACGAGAACTAGGGTTCCACCCACCGAAGGTGCTGTGCGGGAACTTCAGCCAGCGTTCACAGAGGCGGGATTACAACGACGACGCATGAAATGGACTGTGTCCATGAATGAATCGATTATGCGTATTTTTTACAGGGTGACAAACTTAGGACAAGAGATTATCGGCTACCGACAACAACTGCATGCCGAGTTCTGCAGGGAGTTTCCACACATGCAAGTGTCTGAACAAAGAGTGTCAGATCAGTATCGAACTATTCTAAGAAATAACCGAATTCCAGAAACGCGACTTAACGCTATCAAACGGGAAGTTGAGCTAGATATCCACGGCGAACACATAGATATAGATGACAACAACAACAATGGGGAACTTCAAGAGCCTGGACAACAACTAGAAGCCGAAACGGTAGAACTAACAACCGAGAGTCTGGAATAGCTTAACGAAGAACATTTTGAAGGCTTGGACACACATATGAGACAGGCAGTATTGCGATACGAAGGCACAGACCCACTTAGCAGGCCACCGCTACCAAGATTAAATTCTTCCAGGAAACTTGCGATCGTGCTCGATCTTATGAACACAAGAATTTTACCAAGCTATGTTTCAGTGACACCAACATTAGAACGTATGCACATGTTAATCTACTGTGCCGCAACGGCAGTCATCACTGTAATGGGTGCCAAGATCCGAACGGCCCAAGAGTTGAATCGTGCAAGACCAGAACCACGAATGGCTCAATGGGAAATACGACTAAGTCGGAAGATCGAGAGTCTCCGTAAAGACATAGGACAAGTGACGGAATATATCAGAGGAGTTAGAACTAGAAGGATCCAGAGGGCGGTGCAGGCAATAATGAGCCGCACCCAAATGCATTCTCGGCATGACCCCGCGAACATCACTGCTCAACAATGTCTTGACACATTAAAACAAAAACTTTCTGTTTTCGCAGGGCGTCTGAGGAGATACAAGGCTAGTAACAACAGGAAACGAGACAACAAACTCTTTGAACGATCAGAAAAGGGTTTCTACCGTGCTTTTAATTCTAGCGCCGATGCCACAAATGCGAGTTACCCTAGCAGAGAACAGGTCGACGGTTTCTGGAGAAATCAACTTGCCACACCAGGTCCATACAATGTCAGTGCAAGCTGGATCAGCGAAGAACGCGAGATGGGCCGGAACTATAGCCAGATGCAACACGAGCAATTCACAACCGCTGAGGTCTCCGATGTCATCAAGAATTCCCACAACTGGAAGGCACCAGGTCCAGATCATCTCCAAAATTATTGGATTAAGAAGTTGTGGTGCACGCATGAACAGATAACTACCTTAATTAATGAAGTCTTGCTCGATCCTCTGAAAATGCCATTGTTTCTTACACAGGGTGCAACCTACCTGTTACCAAAAGACCAGCGGAATACGGATAACCCTGCCAAGTACCGCCCAATAACCTGCTTGCCTACGCTGTACAAGATAATCACATCTTGCCTTACGCAGCGAATATATGCTCACTGCGAGCGGAACAACATCATTGCAATGCAGCAGAAGGGCTGCTCGAAGGGCGCAATGGGATGCAAAGAGCAACTCATCATAGACTCTGTCATCTGCAACCAGGCTCGTTCCAAGCAACGAAACCTCCACATGGCTTATGTGGACTACAAAAAAGCATTTGATTCCGTACCTCACGACTGGCTCACAGGTATCTTAAAGCTGTATAAAATAGATCATCATACAGTTTCCTTTTTAGAACACGTTATGACAACCTGGCGCACTAAGATACAACTCAGAACCGCAAACAGTAACATCGAGACCGACACAATCAACATCCGAAGAGGGATTTTCCAAGGAGATTCACTCAGTCCACTGTGGTTCTGCATGGCGATGAACCCTCTATCACATCGGTTGAACTCTACAAAATATGGCTTCGCTATCAAAAGCAACAACGCAGAAGCGATCAAGTTGAATCACCTATTATATATGGATGATTTAAAACTGATCGCCGCAACCAAAAACCAACTAACGCAAATGCTTAAAATTGTAGAGGAGTTCTCCAGGGACATCGGAATGCTGTTTGGACTGGACAAGTGCCGCACCCTTAATATCATCCGGGGAAAGCTCGAACAAAGCGCACACGAGATGCAGGACGGCCAGGAGATCGAAGCAATGAGCATGGGAGATACATACAAGTATCTCGGGATGAAACAAGCTCAAAGGATAGACCATCGAACAATGAAGACTGATTTAACGAATGAATTCATCAAGAGAGTAAGACAAGTAGTGCGAACTGATCTTAACAACAACAACCTGCGTGTGAAGCAAGTCGAGAAGATCGCGAAGTACAGAGACTTAGAAGAACGAATTAGAAGGCAATGGGAAATGGAAAACGTCAAGACGATTCCAATTATCGTGTCAACAACTGGTGTTATACCAAAAAGTTTGCTGAGAAACATAAAAGAGCTGGGTCTAACTGATAGTCTTTACAGGTCCATGCAGAAAGCGGTACTACTTGCGACAGCCCGAACCGTCAGGAAATTCATGGGGAATGCAGGATCGTCCAACAACATCAATGTCACCTAAGGCCCGATAACATGGCAAGGGTCTCGTCCGAGCCAGATCCTTTTGGTATGCGGGATGCCCGGGATCTGAGTGAATGTTCCCCGTAGAGGGAGTGCGAATGCCTTTTGGCTAAGTCGAGATAATAATAATAATAATAATTTCTCTAGGGACATCGGAATGCAGTTTGGACTGGACAAGTGCCGCACCCTTAACATCGTCCGGGGAACGTTCGAACAAGGCGCACACGAGATGCAGGACGGCCAGGAGATCGAAGCAATGAGCATGGGAGATACATACAAGTATCTCGGGATGAAACAAGCTCAAAGGATAGACCATCGAACAATGAAGATCGATTTAAGGAATGAATTCATCAAGAGAGTAAGACAAGTAGTGCGAACTGATCTTAACAGCAGGAATTTGTTTAAGGTCCTGAACACGTATGCGTGCTCTGTACTCAGCTATTCGTTTGGAATAGTGAATTGGACCAACACGGACATCAACAACCTGCAGCGAAAAGTTCGGACACTACTGACAAAAGCTCATAAACATCATCCCCGTAGCGCCGTAGAAAGAACTACTCTGCCACGTCAACTAGGAGGAAGAGGATTGGCAGACCTCAGCAAGCAATTGGACCAACTAATAAAAAATGTGCGTAATTATTTCCAGAGACAGGCCAACAGCTCCACACTACATAAAGCTATATGCGGAGCAGACGTCTCAACACCGCTACGTCTGACGGAACACAGAGGTGGTTGGAGAAGCCGCTGCACGGGGGGCATCCTAATGAGGTCAACCAGGAACATGTCGACAAGTTAGCATCGAACTACTGGCTGACCTCGGGGAGAATGTTCCCCGAGACGGAAGGTTTCTTACTGGCCATACAAGATCAGGTTATACCAACAAGCAACTACCTAAAATTCATTGTAGGAGATGCATCGGTAGTGGATGACAGATGCAGATACGGGTGCCCAAGTTCAGAAACAATCCAGCACATAACAGGAGGATGTCAGATGTTCGCATCAACGGAATATAAGGAACGACACGATTCGGTTCCCAAGATCTTGCACCAGGAACTGGGGGAAAAACTGCTGCTTGTGCAGGCAGAGAGGGTCCCATATTACAGCTACACACCGGAGCCTGTTCTTGAGAACAGCAACTACAAGATGTACTGGGATCGTACAGTTCTGACAGATCAACGAGTTGCCCATAACAGACCGGACCTTATAATAGTTGATAAAATTTCTAGGAAGACAACTCTGATTGATGTGGCCATCCCGAACAACAACAACCTGCGTGTGAAGCAAGTCGAGAAGATCGCCAATTACAGAGACTTAGAAGAACGAATTAGAAGGCAATGGGAAATGGAAAACGTCAAGACGATTCCAATTATCGTGTCAACAACTGGTGTTATACCAAAAAGTTTGCTGAGAAACATAAAAGAGCTGGGTCTAACTGATAGTCTTTACAGGTCCATGCAGAAAGCGGTACTACTTGCGACAGCCCGAACCGTCAGGAAATTCATGGGGAATGCAGGAACGTCCGACAACTTCAATGTCACCTAAGGCCCGATAACATGGCAAGGGTCTCGTCCGAGCCAGATCCTTATGGTATCCGGGATACCCGGGATCTGAGTGAATATTCCCCGTAGAGGAAGTGCGAATGCCTTTTGGCTAAGTCGACAATAATAATAATAATAATAATAGCTTTATTGCCCAACAGTATAACCAATTACAGGACAATACTAAGACAAATTTGCTGATTTATGAGAGAAAATTTACAAATATAATGCAGGTACAAAAAAAGAAACATTGTCATTCAGAAGTTGTGTAGCATGGTATATAATTTGAGGAAGCTTATCAGCATGCAAATCACATAAGTGAGATAATCTGTTGAAAGTATTACAGATTACACATAGTGGAGATTTAAGGTACAAATTGGTCCTAGCCTTGATACAATAAAAAGTAAAGTTACCCCTGCTTTGAATTCTTGGCACTAAAATGTTAATCTGAGCTAAAAGTTCTGGACAGTCTATCTCATTGTGAACAAGTTTATACAAAAAGATGAGAGATGCAGACTTTCGCCTTAAATCTAGGGAATCAATATTAAATCGGTCTGTTAAATAATTATACGGATAACCTCTTTCAGGATAGTAACCAAGTACTTTGAAGAACATAAATTTCAGAAACTTTTTCTGAACATTTTCCACTAAGGCTTTATAACAGCTATAGTACGGCCACCATACTATCGAGCCATATTCCAGTTTTGATCTCACATAGGCAAAGTAAAGCATTTTTAAGGCATTAACATCATTAAACGACCTACAGTTGCGTACAATCAGACCATATGCTCTTGTTGCTTGACCCACCTTGGTTAGAATATGATTTGAGAATGACAAGTTGCTATCAAAAACGATTCCAAAGTCTTTCATACTCTCGCAACGCTCTAAAGTTACGTTATTAACAGCATATGGGAATTGAAAAATACTCCTATTTCTAGTATAGCTGACCACATTACACTTACCCACGTTGAAAGATAGCCTATTGTTCAAGCACCAGTTACTTATTACATTAAGCTGATCCTGCAGAAGATTGCAGTCATTGATAGATTTTATAGAGGAAAAAACTTTTAGGTCGTCTGCGAATAGTAATTTCGGACAATACAGGCCCTCTCCAATATCATTAATAAATAATAAAAACAGCAATGGCCCAAGATTTGATCCCTGTGGGACTCCAGATGATGCTAGGTATTTGGGAGAATTAAACCCATTATAACACACATATTGAAAGCGTAAGTTCAGATAAGATTTAATAAAAGCACTAGCTGTATGGTTAAGTCCAAATACTTCCAGCTTATTTAGCAAGATTGAGTGATCTATTTTGTCGAATGCTTTTTCGAAGTCCGTATATATAACATCCACTTGATTACCACTGTCAACCTCATCAGATAAAAATTGCGTAAGTACAGACAAATTGGATACAGTAGAACGATTCGTCATAAATCCGTGTTGAAATGCAACAATCTGGTTGCGAACTTGACTGAATATGCGATTATATATAACTACTTCCAATACCTTTGCAAAGTTCGAGAGAATAGAAATTGGTCTATAATTTCTAACATTTGCTCTATCGCCGCTTTTTAAAATTGGACATACGCGCGCTTGCTTCCAGACTGCCGGAAAGGTTTGAGTTTTTATTGCCAAATCAAATATAGTGCAAAGAGGCTTGGAAAATACATGGCTGCAGTCTCTGACAACAAAAGAAGGGATACCATCTGGACCGGACGTTAACTTATTTTTGAGTATTTCACCTTCCGTAATGTTATCAAAGGTAATGTTACAAAACATGTTTTGCTGTTTAGTTTCAGGATCTCGGTGCGCCTGCGTATTCGAGAAGACACTTTTAAAATAGTCGCTAAAAGCATCAACGATGCCTTGCTCGTTTTCGATAATGACGTTATCAAATACTACTCTGCTCGGTATTCTAGAGGTGCCATTCTTAGCGTGAAAGAAAGACCAAAATTGCCGTGGATCATGGGCAAGCTCTGACTGAATCCTCATAAGGTAAGCGTCGTAGGCAACTGTAATTTGTCGTTTTATCAAGAGTCGTAATCTCTTAAATTCATTCAATATCGCGGCATTCTTATTTTTTTTGTATTTCTGAAAACAGTTATTCTTTCTCTTAATATCCTTTATGATCTGAGCCATGTACCAAGGAGGATACTGACGTTTGAAGCTTCTGAATAGAGGCACGAATCTGTCAAATATTTCATATAACTTATTATACAATAATTCTACAGCAACATTGACATCCATCGAGTGCGAATGCCTTTGGGCTAAGTCGAGATAATAATAGTAATATAATAATAATTATCATCTTTACAATACTCCAAAATAGGATTAGAAGGGTTGGCAATTACTATTATTTAGGCTTCATTGTTATTTGTGGCTAGGGCCGATCTTTTCCCGATAGAACTGGGATATATCATTCACTGAAGTACCTACTACGGAGAACCCTAGAAGAACATTAGTAATCCCAGTGAGTGTAGGACAATAATTAGTAAACCACACAGAAAAAAACTAGAAGCAGTACCATGAATCTACATTTTACCCAACTCTCTTGGACATGAGCGGTGTTTTCTAAAGACATATTGCATATTATACGCTCTGCCCTGACCTCGAACTAAACCAAGGTCGATCGAAGCATTATTCCTTTACTTAGTAGTAGTACATAGTACACATTTTGTTTCTAAAACCTCAAAATGTATTTTTGGACTTTTGGCTTTCATCATTAAATTTTTAAAACTATATCTCTATGAAAAGTACGCCGATTAGCCTGAACTGGGGATTCCAGTATAACTTTTAATTCTAAACAATTTATACAAATTTATCGCTTTCCTAAGCACAAGGGTGTTACTAAGGTAGTTTACCTACTTCACATTTTTTGTAAATCAACCTAAAAGCGCAAAGGACTGTCTTGGGTTAAGATCACGTGAAAATTTAAAACCAATCCAAACCGTTTCGTCTTTTATACACCTGTATTGGTGCATCTAACCAATTCACTATTTTGAAAAACAATAACAAAATAACCTTGAGCAATCTTGGAAAACAACGCTTTCCATGTGCTATACATTGAATATTTAATCTCTGATGATGTTTAGCTGGTCTGATACGTATAGTTTGGCTAGTAGCAGACATATATTTTCTTACCGATGTAGGCCTATCGACACCAAAAAAATAAACTGTTCAATAAACCGTTGGCAGGGGACTACTAGTAAAATTAGATACGAAAACTTGGGTCGCAAAAACCAAAAGGTAGAGAAACGCTGCTGCATGTGTACAGGTTATCCAAACCGTTGCCTTCACCCAAATGTTAGTTCATTAAACTTCAATCTCGGAGTCCCAGTTTTTTAAATACTTATAGGTAATTTAATTCTGGTCACGCTCAAGCTCTTCTAAGAATAGAAATTGTCAATGGAGGTTAATACATGATATGTTACAAGATAAAAAAAAACGGATACTTCGATCAGAAGTTGGTACCTACCGTGCCTTGAAAAGTTCTTCATATTTTTATAAACTACTCCTTCCACAAAACTAATGTTACAATCTTTGTCGTTTGGTATAATATAAAATACTGTTTATTATAATGTATATTTTTAGTAACAAATAATCCGCTTTTTCGCCCTTTTTATACATAGGTACCACGGAACATAACTGAGTCAACTGACAACTATACAACAACACAGCAAACGACAAATTGCCAGACTTGTCTTCTGGTCTACTTATTAGACTAAAAAGAAAACTGATTAAAAATCATCAGTGTGGGACATGATTGAAAAGAAAAATTAATGTAGATTTCAAATCGTATTGAATCGAATTTTTGGCACACTACTGTATATTTCTTCGTCTCTTCTTATAAAATTTATTTGGAATTTATGTTTCATTGACAGCAGTTTATTGATTACCTTTAATCTAAAGGATTGAATGAACCTGTAGGTACAAAAAAAGTTCACTTGATCCGTGGGGTTTCGGTCTAACTAAACACTCTTTGTATTTTTATCTTGTTTTCTAAAGTACGCAGCAGATATACTCGTAGGCCTGGAGAAATAGCAAAGAATTTATGACTGAACGGATGGATGAGGTACCTACATAAGGCCATTTGCATTATATTATGTAGAACGTAGAACATTCTAAAACGTTTACAGGCGTACCAAATTGAAATGACCGGTTATTTCAATCTCGTAGTATATATCAGATATATTATAGGTACATTAGTAGCGTTGAGTGTCTTTTAAGGTGTATATCTAATACTGGAAAAGGGCAGGTCTAAAATTATGTGAAGAAGCTTAATCGGATTCTAATGGATGCTGGTACACTCCGTCTTAAAAAGCTTCTTTTTGGATGCAACTTGTGTCGCCACATGCATTGCCATGGTTCACAAGCAACAATGTTATTGGCGGTAGAATTTTTGTTGCAAGATTTTTGTTGTTAAAGCATTGTGTAAATTACATTTGGTGATACCCACACCCACGTCATCTTTGGTACGTTTATGTTAGATCTAGTTCATAGTTTGAATCAAAACGTAAGTAGTTTTGTAAAATCGGTTTCGTAAATTTTAGGTAAAGTACGCCTAATAACGCCAGCGAGAAAAGGAGCAAAGCAACAAATCGTTGTCAGAAATTTGTTTTCTGCAATTTAAAATTTATGGTAAATGTATTTCGTGTAAAAGGGCTCTTTTGCATATAGTAACATTTTTTCTACTTCCGGTTTTCCCGGAAATAACAGCAACGTGGAATTTTTAAATGGAACGCCCTATGCACCTATAGTAGGAGAGATGGTAACCAAAATTTTTGACTCATAGCGTCCCGGCTAAAACCGCATGGAATCGATAGATTATATAACCCCATATCCAGAAATCCGATTTTCAGACATTTTGCGCGTAGTGTCTGATGTGAGCCCATTTTCAAAAATGTAAAAAAATCTGACCTAAGTGACTCATAGCGGCCCGTCTGATTTCCGGAATGTAGTTAGATAATAGCCCTGAGACACCAATAACACAGTTTTCAGACACCCAGATTGTAGCGCGTACCCAGGAGCAGTACCGTAACTAGGGCGGTGCGACCGGTGCCCCCGCACCGGGCGCATCATGGCAGGAGCGCCGAGCCGGCTGGGCCGGACCCACAAAATTCGACATTTAACGACTTAATGCAAGTATCGAACATGGAAATTAACCTACAATGTCCAGCCAAGAATATTAACAAAGAAAGATTTTTTAGTAATTAAAAATAATAAATAATGTTTTAGTGGAATACCAGGTAAAAGATATCAATTGAAATTGCACTCCAACCCGGACTCGAACCCAGCGCTCCTACTGTAGTCACTTATCTGATATGCCACTAAAATATCCTTTATTATTTATAATTATTACAGGTGCTAAAAAATCTTTGTTTATCATTTATTAATGTCTTGTAATACGACTGTGTTGAGTAAATGTAGAAATGACAATAACGGCCAAAAAATATTTGCTAAACTTCTTTCAAATAACCCAGCTTTCGTTCAATGTTTTGAACTTCTTCAAGGCTAAAAAATATGTATTAAATGTAAAATATTCAAATAAAATTGTTAAAAGACACTTACTATTAGATTGAAGTAATAATTTCTAGGTTTAGGTATAAAATGCAAAATACAAATGTATTTTATTATTATTATTTGAATTTTCTACATTTTAAAGCTTGATTATTTGAAAGAAGTATATTAAATATTTTTTGGCTGCAAAATCCAAACAGGATTATTTTTTCAGGGTTGCTTGGGGACTCCTGAGTGTTTAACCAAAAGATCACACTCGAACTCCTGGTACGAATTGAGCTATATGTTTCATAAACAATATAGGTGGTTTTCTAAACAATATGGGTAGTTTCCTAAACATTTTTTATAGCAAAATGACCCTAATAAGAGTTGTAGGGAATCAAAGTATGAACAACTTTTCCTCATAATTTTTTTGTATCTCTAATAGATATCGAGTTACAGCGCATTACTGCAGGGGTGGTCTTGTAAATTTTTTTTACAACAAAATGACCTTAATGAAAGTTTTAGATTTAGAGGATGAACTTCTGGTAAACTTTTTCTTCTAAACTTTGTATCCAATACTTAATGATTTTTACAGAACATTATATTGTTGAATTATTTCTTGTCATATAATGCCCTCTAAATCATTAAGTATTAGAGACAAAAAAAAATATGAGAAAAAGTTTACCAGAAGTCTATCCTATAAAACTTTTATTAAGGTCATTTTTTTGTAAAAAAATGTTTACAAGACCACCCCTGCAGGGTTGGGAATTTTTGTCAAATAAGTAATAAACTGTAACTCGTTACGTATTAGAGATAAAAGAAAGAATTATGAGGCAAAGTTGTTCATATTTTGATCCCCTAAAACTTTTATTAGGGTCATTTTGCTCTAAAAAATGTTTAGGGAACCACCCTATAGCGCACTTCGTACCAGCCCAAGCAGCATTTTTAGTCGCCGTTACGTTCCGGCGACTTTTGTTTGCAACTTTAAAGTTGTGATTACTACTGATAGGAACGTAATTACTACGTTCCTATTACGTCCCTGCGACCAAAATGGGGAACATTTTGAGGGTGATAGATACGTAACGGCGACCACCTAGCAACTTACACCGCTACGACGCGCTTACGTTCCGGCAACTTGGTGGAGACGTAGCAGCGTGGTCACCGCTACTTTGTTGGATTTGTTTGCTTCTTTACATTCGCGTCCTCGCTTTGTCTTTGTCTAAATAATTAAAAAGTATTCTAGCCCAGCATCTTCCGTCATTTTTCAATAACCGTGGAAAATGGAAGTACCTAATATTTATTTTTAACTTATATCGATGAATAATGGTAGGTATAAGAAAGGTATTAATTTGCTGATTTATTTCTCGTTGCTAGATTCAAGGAACTAAAACGATTGAAAATTTTCTGTCAAATATGACGTCGATAGATTGAAAAGTAACAACGCGCCCTCTCAAAATGCATGTTTTAACACTTTTTTATCGGGACGATAAATTACGAAAATGTGCGAAATTACCTAAAAATGCTGAAAAATGCTTTTTTAATGTTTCTATAAGTTATACGAGTTCATTTTTGCTCAATTTTCTCTTTTTTGGGACAATTTTGAAGAAATAACTATTTCAGTACCAAAGGAAATTGACATTTCATATTAATGGCGGCTATCATTTTATAAGAAAATATGGCGTAATTTTCAGTAATTACTTCTAAGTATTATTTACCTTAAAATAGGTGTTTGAAGGCTTTGCCACTTAACTGGTAGTAACGGCAACTAGACTTTTTCACTTTAAGGTAATTCCTACCTTTAAGACGAAAATTAGTTTTAGATATTTTAAACTCTAAAGTCCCAATTACTACAAGAGAACTTCAAAGTTCCAGAAGCCTCGTTTAAGTTCCGAATGCTACTACTAGGTTCCATTTGGAACTTTAACCTATAATTTTTATATGTGAGTGTTGTTTTCGGCCGGTGTGTGTTTCGTGCTATAATTCGAAATGTTGATATTTAAAATTGTAGCCACTCAAGAGAAGCGTTTTGTAATTTTGTATTATTCTATAAAATGTGAATGTGTGTCTATAATTTTTCTTCTTTCTAATGGCTGACATTTTCATCACTTTGCAAAAACGACCCAATCCTTCAAACGATTGTAAGGAACTAAATGTAGTTTCCATTTTGGTACCTATATAGAAGTGAAAGTTACTTTAAAGTATTTTTTTGTAGTAATTGGAACTTTCTAGTAATTTTAAAATGGAGTGAGAAGTAAAACTTACCATACAGTAGTTTTCTCGAGTAGCGGGAACGTTAATTTCACTTTAAATATGACTATATAGTTCCGTAACTTTGGAGGTATTTCTAAAGTCGCTAAGATGTAGAAGTTACTTTCACCGTTACCATAAAGTAATGAAAACTTTAAAGTGATAAACAAGTAACACAACAAAGTAATTGTGACCATTGAATATAACTTTAGAGTTAACGTGACTTTAACGTAATTTTGCATAGTAACAATTCCGTTCCAGGTACTTCAAAAACTACTTAGAAGTACTGAAACCATAAAGTTCCAACTTGTAGTAATAATTACTACGTAATTACTCATACTTTCTCAATATAAGTAATAAAAACTAATAAGTCGATTTTTAAGTAATAATTACGTAATAACTACTGATTCAAAGTTCCCATCTCAGTTACCGCAACTTTAATGCTGCTGTTTGGATTCTTTTTTGCAAAACTGACATCTTTATTGGACTACAGTTTTGTTTTAAAGAGGGACACTTCAAAATGTAATATATTTGCAAATTCTTATCATATACAAAGTTTTATAAGATTTAAAAATGGGGGCGCATTTATCAGATTTGGCACCGGGCGCAATCTAGGCAAGTTACGGCTCTGCCCAGGAGACCAATTCAAAAAAATAAAAAAATGAAACAAAAAAAATAAACTTACAGCAGCCCGTCTGAAAATCATTTTTATATGTAAAGTCAGGTCAATTGATGCGGAAAAATCAATTTTCAGACAAAAAACATGTCACCTTAAATTTTTGTAGCATTTCGAACATGTCAACAAATCTGACCTAAGTGACTAATAGCAATATGTCTGAAATTCGTCGTCAATGATTGAATGCATCGCCCAGATGTGGAAAAAAATGATTTCAGACAAATTGAATGTAGCATATGACTAATCAGACAACTTTTCAATTTGTATAATTTACTTCAAATTCAAAGTAGGAAGCTGTACTCGATTCTTGCACAGCCATCTTGCGCAGCAGCTGTGGTGAAGCGAGAGACAGGGACGTAACACGTAAATGGCAGTTCTTGACACAGAAGCGTAACAAGAGCCGGAGTGTTTGCCAGGCGACTCCGGCAAATTTTTTCGTCATAGGCGACACTTAAAATGTCTGAAAACAGTATTTTTGTATTCTGGGCATCCATACGAATGATCTAAAACAACAATGAACCGAGCTGCTATGAGTCACTTAGGTAAGATTTGTTGACATTTTTGAAAATACACTCAGGTCAAACGCTACGCGCAAAATTTCTAAAATCGCAAATTTCAGTAATGAAATAACGAAATCTATGTACCTACATTTTCAATATCAGACGGGCTGCTATACGACAGTCGACCAATTTTTCTTACACAGCAGAAACGGCCCCCCGCGAAGATGCTACACTTCTGAGAGTTACTACTCAACAGTCGGCTCTAGAGTCATCTAATCTATCGATTTTACACGGTTTTAGTCGGGCTGCTGTGAGTCATGATTTTGGTTGCCATCTCTCTTACTACTACTAACAGCACTTCAGTCAAATTTTGACAACTCTGTCAATTTTTATTTAAAATTTTATTTTCGCATGCAGAGGGGCTGAATATACCTAGTGTGCCTTCCGTAACCACATAGAAATTAAAATTTTAAGAATCAAAAGTATTTGACATTTTTACAGGTCATCTTACATGTAGACATTCGTTCATAAGCTCACTAAATCATTTTTTTGTCATAGGCTCTTAAAAATAGCTATTTTACAGACTCATTTAAGGCCGTAAAATGCTTCTTTTCCGGCCTAGTCCCTAAATGAACGAATGACATGACAAAATTATCAAATACCTAAACAAACTTGTTGCTACGATATCAATTTCTAAGCCAACTTTTTCGAACATTATGATTTCAAAAATTATGGGAAGTTTGCAAATTTAAGCGTTCTGAAGAATTCTAAAAAGCATATAACAAAATTTTGGGAGCGCATGACAATAAATACCTAGTGTTTGTCACACGTACCTAAATGAAGTTTTTCAGGACTCATCTGCTATTCCGGATTCGGCTAACACCTCGACCGGAAACAGCATGTCCTGAAAAACTTCATTTTAGGTACTTGTAGCACATAGAATAAAGGTTTTAAATATAATACCGTAACTTACCACTTTCTTGGAAATATTTAATTTGTATCGCCGTAATCTCTGCGTTGTTTATTCAATTTTATTGGAACTCTTTTTGTCCGGTGTCCCTTGTTCAGGACAGGACTAAGTAGTATTATCTAACTGTATATGTACAATGATTATATAATTTGTACAACGAAATTCCTTTACCACACAATATTCCTCCAACCCAGGTGCAAAGGAAAAGAAAAAGGCAGATTCGTGCAAAAGTTTATATTTACACAAAATAATAAAATCACAGTTGGAGAAGTTACAAAAGTAAGAAGAATATACAGCCGCCTTATAAAAGCCCCAAAGACCTTAATCCACAATGTGGTCCAAGATAAGTGAAAAAAAGCTCTGAAAGTAAAATATTGTCAGCTGAAATTTGACCATTTGGGGTCAAGCAGTGTTTTTATTTCCTTTGTGGGTAATCTGCCCCTCATATTTATGATATATCGAAAAATCGTATTAAAGAAAGTTGCTCTAAATGAAAAACTCCGTGAACATGTCAAACTTAACATTTTATGTCATTGAAAAATGCTATATCGTATATGATATCGAAAGAAGAAAATTGTTTAGAATTAAAAATAATGGTGGCATTATACATGATTTTATTTGACTAGGCCTAATAAATTTTGCTAATACGAACAATGTTTTTAATTCTGAATAAATTTCTTAATGAAACGTTATGTTTTAGTTAAAATATGATAATCAATGTATGCAGAATTTTCGTCTTTCTAGTATTTTTTTTTCACTTATTTTGAGACTATACTTTTTATTTTTTTTTAGATTGGAGCAAGTCGCAATATTTAAATTATATTCATAGATGTGCAGCAAAAATTATCTTAATTTTTATATAGAATATACAGGGTGTCTACTTTTAAACATATACAAATCCAAAAAGTCTTTATTTTTAGTTGAGATAATCGTCTGAACTTTTTTTAAGGCCTTTAAAAACCGCTTCTTCTTTATACCCTCGATTTTCACGAAAATCATTTAGCGCTTTTTATTTAAAATCTGGCACCAGCAGGAAGTTCCATTCTGCAGGGTGTCAAAATTGAGCATAGGAATTTTAAAGGTATCTAGCAAGTCAAGTGTGCCCTGGAATCCCCTCTAAACAGTTGATTGGTCAACAGGGCCATTTAAAGTGTTGGTGTGCAAAAATCCAATATAAAATATACAGGGTGTCTAAGGTGTCAGGATGTCTCTGTGCCATCTCAAAGTGCTGAACTTTTTGCGGTCAAAAACCGAGTTTATATCACAACCACCCGAGACACTATAAACGAACTAAGTCTAAAAAATACAGAAGCCTGCCAGCCATAACAGGAAACGCACAGAAAATGTATCAACTTAGACAATGACTTTGTCGATAAATTGTTTTTTATTTGTTGGTTGACATTTTGTACAAATAAATTATCGTTGTGTTTATTACTAATATTATTTCAACAATTCCAGAGCACTCGCGACCAGTAGATATAAAGTTTTATAAAAATGCAGCATTTTAAGTTGGCCCAAAGGCAAATACCCTGTACATTTTTGTGTTGAATCTTTGCACGCCCACTCTTTGAGTGGTTGATCAACCAACTGTTTTGAGGGGATTCCATGGCACGCTTGACTCGTCAAATGCATTTAAAATTCGTATTTTCCTCAACAACTTTGACACCCTGCAGAATGGAATTCCTTGTATATTTTTTGTTAAAATTTGGTATATGGGGGTTTTGGTATGTCCTGATTACTTCAAACAAGTTCAGGCGATTATCTCCAATAATAAAAGTTTTATGGATTTGTATAATATGTTTAAAAGTAGACACACTGTGTGATATTCCAACTGATCACTTACGGAAAATTCGTCCTCCTTTAAGTTTCTGGCAAACATTACGAACAAATTTTGTCCCCAAAAATTATAAAACAGAGTATGAAAATTTGCCTAAAACTTGAGATTCTAATGTAGCTTCGAAAATTAAAGTAGTTACTTTAGACAATTTTTTAAACTAGCCCCAAAAACACTTTGTATATCTTACAATATCTTAATTTTAGAACAAGCATGATGTGTTATTCTGGAAATATGAAGGTCGAACTCGACTTTTTGTGTACATTATACAATAGTGTGTCCAGCAACTGAGATATCGGTAAATTGAAAAATCCAACCAGTCATGATAATGGATGTTTTTAATATAACTTCCAAACCAGTAGTAAGAATAAACTACTTTTATTTTCAAACGACAAAGGCAGTCATTTAATGCCAGTTTATTTTACAGGCATATTGACCTACTAAATTTCCACTTAGAAACAATGTTTAGTCAAGTACAAATTTAAGTATTATACTTATTTTCCAAGAGCTGGAATTTCACGTAACTACTTCAAACAAATATGTAAACAAGATATACAGAGGGAATTCCGGATTGTATTCTCTAAGAGTAGAAAACTGCAACCCCACACCTGACACTACTTGAAATCAAAAAACGACACTGAAGAAAATGGAAATGTATTCTCTTGATTCATCTTGTCCGTGCTTCACTTAGATATAGGTAGAGTGTAGGAATTTTGAATTGTATTTACAGAAATTATTATTACCTCTTTCTTGAGTCCGTCGACTGATATTTGTACGTGAATGTAAATGCAAATTGTACTTATCATCCTAAAAATGTATCATACTTCTAGAATGTAAATCAATTTGGCCAGATGTGGGATAGTGCTATTTATTGTAACTTACTCCTATTTTCGATTCGATTGATATCCTATTTGATGACACAAAGGAAGTGTATGTACAAACAAGCAAATCAAGACGCTCTCCCCAGTGCGTAGGTATATTATACAGTGGCGTCTTGATAAACAGAATTTCCGTTTCCAGTCATGCACACCATGCGTAGCTGTGTTCGCTGTCCTAGATATCCGACGTGGTCGACTTACCACTGGGTATGGCGTTTTTCTTCAAATCGTCAATTTCGGGTGCTAACACCTCGACACTGTTGTAGACTTCGAGTTTGTCCAGGATCTCGCCTGGGGCGCCCTTCTTGGCTCGGCCGATCCTATTGTCAGTCTCATTGGGATTACTGCAGTCGATCTATCGTCCAAAAAAAACACGTTTAAAATAAAACATAATAAATTAACCTCCGTTCTTTGGCCAACTGGTTTTTTATTAACTCTTTATGGTCAAGGCACAAACAGAAAATTGTTGATTTACCTTATTTATTGTAACCTCGAGAAGGTTTAAAGGATTTTTGAGTAAAATATTAGTTTTAGTATTTTGTTTATGGGTTTACAGCAATCGACATTCGTTTGTATATAAAGTTTTGCAGTTCTGTTGGATCAGATTTTTGTCAACAATGTTTGCGAGAGAGAATCAAAATCTAACAGATATTTTCTGATACCATAGGAACATAAAAACTTTAAAAATTTGGTAGTACAACCTAACCTAAGCAAACTTTTTTAATGGTACAATAAAACCTAAACCATATGTTTCAGATTAATGCTTGACAATTTCGAATTTTTCAACGGACTGACCGATTTTCAAAATCCTTTTTTTTAACATACACACATGAAAAGCTCTACACTCTGCTGTATTATTCTAGGAATTTAACTTATTCCATGGCCTACGACGATCAAAAATAGATACCTAAACATAACAAAATTGGCACCATTGAATTGACCGTATTTGAGAGCCCAATTACAAGTTTTAGTAACTTGGCTTGTACAGGGTGTTTATGCATTGTGGACAAAAGCCAAAAAAATGCCATATTTTTAGAACGCCCTGTATTTATGGGACACCATATTTTGTTGATATTTTTCAGCAATTAGATAGGGACATTCTAGGACTATGGTTTAACGCAGTTTCGTTTGTCTACTCAATACAGGTTTGAGGCAAAGGTGATAAGTTACCTAAGGAAAAATCCACAGTTTTAAGTTAAATTAAATCCCATCAAAGGCATGTTTATAAACAAAAGTCTAAACGTCTGTACAAAGCCAGTCTCCTTTAGTTCCATATAATAAATTCCATATTGATATTTTCATCTTTATTTTATATTTATCAAAACTTCTAGAAATCTGTTTATATTTTGTCTTTGCATTTGCAACAATTGACTGAAAATTAAAAATTACATCTTCTTCTGAAATATTCACAGGCTTGCCGCTAAATGTGCACATTGACTTCTTTATATTCTTTTCCATTCTTTCCAATATAGGTAGATAATTAATTTATCAAGCATGTCATCATTCCTTGGACGCCCTGTACTAAGTAAACCAAGCAAGCTGCACTAAACTATTATAGTCCTAGGATGTTCTTATTTACCTAGTTGCTAAAAAAAAATTACAAAAATATTTCGTCCTGTAAATTCAGGGCGTTCCGAAAAATATGGCATTTTTAGACTTTTGTTTCTAATTCATAAACACCCTGTAGAAGCTATGTCAGTATTAGGTTTTTTAAGTACGGCCAACTCTAATACAATTTCATCGTTTTTAGTTTTTTTTGTCGTAGTAGGCCATGTAATCAGTGAAAATTCCAAAATGATGCAGCAAACTAAAGAGCTTTTCACGTAGGTATGCCAATATTCTGAAAAATATAATATTACACGTATGAGATTCATAGAAAATTTTATTCATTGCCATTACAAGCATTCATTTGCTTCTGGGGTACTCCTAGTTTGGAGTATTTTAAGGTTGAAAATTATTATTATTATAGTTGTAAAGATTACGTTGACTAAAGAAAAATGGACCCTAGTAGTGATGTTATCCTTATCGAGCACACCTCCAGATATTTCTAAAGCCGCGGAGAAAGTTAAAAAAGTTATTTCTGAAATGGCGTTCTTGTAAAAAGGTGAAATATTACAATGAAAATGTGCTTCTTATATATTTTTGGAAAAATCTAAGAACTGTAAGCGTCTTCCTTATGGTCATATATTATTCTATGTTAAAGGCAACCATAATATTAGACGAAAACATCGATGTTAGCATATAGGTACTCAAAATGGATAACATTTTTAAAAATAGAATATGATGGATATCTTCAAGGCGAAAAATGGAAAATTTTTAGTAGAAAAGAAGTTGATGTTTTTTAAAAAGATGCCTCCAATGATATACAAGGTGTCCCTTAATGACATGTCAATATTTAAGGGGGTAATTCTTGGACCTATTTTAAGAAAAAAACTTCATATACGTAAACGTCCTAACCTTTGAGATCAGGGTGGTAAAGTTTTCTAACGTGGTATTTATTGGGTATTTGAAAGTTTTTTTTTTTACTTTTTTCTGAAGTAAAATCAGTTGCTTATTTCTGAACTAATGAACATTTAATATTAAACGAACTAAATAGCATGAAGAAATAAAGAAAAAACGATTTCCGCACAACACTCACCGCATCAGACTTTTAGCGACTTGACCCTGAAGTAAAAGGATTTCTATTTTTTAAGTGAAAACTATGCGTCGGACGAAAGAAAAACACGATATCAAATTTGCTCAGAAATGAATGGGAAATCCAAAAATAATTTTTATTTTAAGAGAAGTCATTGGCTTACCATTTTTTTCTTCAAAAATGTTCAATCCACATTCCGCACGGACGCCACTGGCAAAAATAATAAAATTGTTTGTACATCAGAAAATGCATCTTGATGCATAGAAGACGTGTACCAAATTTCATAAACATATCTACAATAGTGTCACAGTTATTATAAAAAAAAATTTTTTTCTGAAAACTTTATCACCCTGTATCTCAAAAGTTAGGACGTTTACGACCTACGTTCATATGAAGTTTTTTCTTAAAATGGGTCCAAGAATCGCCCCCTTAAATATTGACATGTCATTAAGGAACACCCTGATTAAATTAAAATGATTAAGTTGTAACATTATTTTTAAATTAAGAAAAAAATGATTTTTTTATAGGTAGCACTAATATTTGCGATTTGTGGTTTTGTGGAGCCTGTCGCAAGACAGAATTGTATAATATTACCTACATTAAATATTATTCAAGGTTTTGACAAAATTTTATTAATAACGATAAGAGAATCTGGGACTAAAACACAACGCGTCTTTAGTATATTAATTGATAATGAAAACAGGTCTGCAAGAAATATATGTCTTTACGGCCGTCTCATACGTTTTTTTTTTGTATTTTATGTTTATGTTTGGTTAAATACCATAATAAAATAGCAACCTACCAAATTACCAAATCCAACAAAGAATACACTGGGCATGTTAACTGCGATGCTGGAGCATATCATAAATTAAAGGTAATAGTCAGAGGCATTATTGTTGAAACTGTCCGCAAAAAAATCTCCCTACACCAACTTTCAAACTTTAATTTTGGAGCAAAAACAAATTAAAATAGATAAATTGTAATGCTAACAATTCTTAGTACTCGATACTAAATTGAGGTATAGTTATTTTAATGTAGTTATTAGTTTTTATATAAAAGTTAATGCAAAATATTTGGTGTAGCGTGCGACAATTTCAACAATGATTCTGTCAGTATCTATATAGCTTTTTGTCTCTGTTAATATGAAGCTCCATATGGTGGTTGGAAATCGACTACCGTTGCCGAATGTTATATTCAGGATTTGATAGCTAACAAAAGAGTTTGTCCACCGTGTTTGCCGAAGATATGGTTCCGAAATTTAATTTGTTAGAAGTAAGAAGTGAAAATATTTGTCAAAGTTCTAACTTTGTGCTAATAATCTAATTAATAGAAAATTCGGCGAATTGGATCGTTAATATAAAAATGTAAAATATCAATTTTGGTTGTTGTTTACCTTTTGTTAATGCCTCAAATGCCTCAATTATTATTTTTCTTATTTAAAATGGTGTAAAGGTACGAATTTACGGAAAGCGAGTGCCAATTTAGCGGGCGTTAAAGTGCCACTTAATGCTCGCAAAACTTACAAATGGATGGATTTTCGCACCTGTAAATATAAATCAAGAGGGTTGTTGTATCGGTACGTAAACTTTGAGGCTCGGCAATGAATAATAAATATTTTTTGTTAGCATCGATCACGAGATCTTTAACACGAGATCCACAAATTCAAGTTAAATAAATTTAGTATAAAATTTGTAAATTAAATATTTCAAAAACGAAATAATAATGATTTTAATCTTCGTGGCCAGCATATTTCAAAAACGTAAAATACCTATAAAGTTGTTCCATAATAAACAAATTTGGTTTGTCACGGTTTTTGAGCAACACCCGTATAAAATTTTGTATCACCGTAAAAGAAATACAATTCGATATCTACAAATTTTATACTAAAATTCTAAACTCTATTCAAACTAAACGCAAGTGAAACATAAACACAAGTTGTTGCATGGCTAGAGCGTGATACGCACGTGATCGGCTCGCTATTGGCTAGTCGGCAATAAAGTCTGTCCCGGCGGGCGAGTGCAGCGTGTCGGTATTTGTTACAGAGGTGTATTGAGTTGCAAGTGGGAACTTTATGTTTTCCGATATAATTCTTTCGCTGTTTATTAATTGTTGGAGCTACGATTTGTGTTAATAGTAGAAATTTGCAGGTAAGTGAATTACTAGGTGTGCCATAAAAGTTTGTTTTTAAAGTTCTTAATACTGGGGCATATTATTTTAATATTTTATATTATAAAATTCATAGACATCGTCTTTAATGCGGCCCTGCCTCGTATTAGCCCTCAGAATTGTTCACGTGCTTCCATCGTGTAAATGTTTACGCGCCACTTGCATTTAGTTTGAATAGAATGAAGTATCTAGAAAAATAAGAAAGTTAATGGGTGACAATCCTTGGTAGGACACATTGTACCATTGCCCAAGAGCTCTGTCATAGTCATAATAAGTATAAAAATGTGTTCAGGTTGGTAACAAAAGGTGCTTTTGAGAAGACTGGTATTTCAACAGAATTTCTCACATCGCAATTCCAGTAGATCTAGGTAGATCAACAGGAACTTTAAATTACACCATTTTGATCATGAACTCGCGTCCTTGGGCACGACCTTCTTACCTTCGGGCAGACGCCGCGGCACAGCTGCAGCGAGCAGACGACGTGGAGGCGGTCCCGGTCCGGGAACTTGAAGGCGGCGAAGCGCGCGGCCGCCGCCTGATGGCGCATGCGCGCCACGGCCCGCGCGGGCGCATATCGCGGCGCCGGCAAGAGACCCTCCTCGGCTGGGCACCCGCGCGGATCCAGCAGGCTCTGGCGGCCGCCGGCGCCGTCGGCGCGCAGGCCGTCGTGCGCCCAGCACTCGGCCACTCGCCAGCCAATGCCCGCTGCGGATTGAGGGAAACAGACCATTAGACAAAGGGGGCAGGACTAGAGTCCCTGTACAGTGCGGGAAAAGTTATTATTCGTCGATTTTGGGCAGTTGCTAATAAGATAATATACTATATACATTACCATCTGTCCTTATTACTGACAACTGACAAAAAGTTTCGGCATTGAATAAGGAATTGGTTTCGGCCAAACTAGGGAAACTCTCAAGTATAGGGTTTTGGACAGAAATATGATGACGGAATTGTTTCTTGGGTTAGAAACCCGTGTGAAAATTGTTAAATGGTGCAATGGGCGCGCCAGTATATGGAGCGACACTAAACGATTTTTTTTCATTTCAAATCGGACTTGGATTTTTTCTGCTAATTTTTAAAGGCAGTGCAGGCGCCGCAGGCGAACATTTTTCAAATTTTCAAGGTTATACAGTTTAAATGAATGAAAAAGAATGAACTGAATGAATAAATTAACTAGTGGTAATTTTTCTTTTTATTTTTCTTTATTTTTGCTATTTTATTTTGAAAAAAAAAAACAGAAATGTAAAATTATTTTTGACAGATAAACAAAATTCTCTGTCAACCTAACAAAATAAAACAAAATTTATCAAAAATTATACAGGGTGTTTAAAAAAGACGCGGCAATATTTAAAGGGGGGGAGATTAGTCAGGTGATTTTTTGAAAAAGTTCCTATAAACATAGCTCCAGAAATGGATTGTTTCCAAGGTACAGGGTGTTAATTTTTTTAAATTAATTAATAATTCATATATCCTTATTATTATTATTGATTTACAAACACATCTAGTATGTTAGTGAATATTCATATTTTATTACCTATTCTTAGTCGACTTCTTTGCATATATTCCAAGAATGTTTGAAAATGCTTTTGTAGGCCAGCAAAAAAATGTTTTTTATGTATTTTTTGCCTCGTAAACCAAAGTTGTATTTTTAGTTGCTTTATCTTAAAAAAATATCGGAATTTTGTTAGTCACTGGTGTACATTCTGTTGTCAATAAATTTTGTTAAGGTGCCCTACCCGACGCTACCGGACTTAATAATTTTGATCTAGTTAGGGTCAGATCAGTCCCTTATCACTACAAACAAGGCCATACCAAATTTCAAAAAAATCGGTCAAGGGATATTTGAATTAATAATTAATTTAAAAAAATAACACCCTGTATCTTGAAAACAATACATTTCCGGACCTAGGTTATAGGAACTTTTTTTCAAAAAATTACCTGACAAATCACTCCCTTAAATATTGGCGCATTTTTTTAACATCCGTACAAAAGTTAAAAATCCTGTTGAAACTAGTTACATAAATTGCCGATATAATTGAAGTAGCAAGATATAATTCCATTAACGTATCCATTTGGGAGAATCAATTTATAGGGTTTATTTCCAAAGAAGCCTTATTACGTCCCAAAAAAAATTTTTTTTTATTTTATTTTAAAAAGTGTGACCGGTTTCGTGAAAAACCGAATCATTAAGAAGGAACACCTAATATTTTTTAAAAAGTCTACAAATTACCTTTTGTTACACTAACGAGAGTTGACAAACACATTAAAATTTGTTAAAAACATCTTTAAAGCTACATTTTGTGGAAGGCTGATGTAGCTTTAAAGATGTTTTTATACGATCGTTATAAAAACTTTACTTGTTTTAACCTTTTTAAATGCCTAAAGTATATCTTTTTTTAACAAGTTAAAAAAACTTACTTTTCTTCACTCTGAGCAGTTTAGAGTAAAAAAAGTTAACTTTCTTTCACTCTAAACTTCCTTACTACGTTTACATGGAGTTTGGAATCGAATTCAGTGTAATGCAGTTTGGTGTTTTTATAAATGGTAAATGTGGCGTTAAATCCCGAAAATAAGAAAATTTATTTTGAGATTCAAATCAATCTCAAAATCTCTTCATGCGGTTTTCAATAATTCTAGAAACATATTCAAATCGATTTCAATACTATGTGTAAACGTAGTGAGACCGCAATCTAAATATTATAATCCTCGTAATTGAAAACCATAGTGCATTTATATGCCCTTTAGTATATAACACAAAAATCCCATCCCAAATATTTCAATGTTTAAGCACGATCGTATAAAAAATAATGTATGAAACTCATGCATAAAGTGTCTTTTTTCATTCATGGGATTGCGCGCACTCACCTGCGGTTCGTGCGCGCAACTTCCCCATTCATGAAAAAAAGTACTACTTTATGCACTTGTTACATAAATAACTATTTTAACAAATTTTAATGTGTTTGACAACTCTCGTTCGTTAGTGTAACAAAAGGTAATTTGTAGACTTTTTAAAAATTATTAGGTGTTCCTTCTTAATGATTCGGTTTTTCTAGTGTTTGCGTGTCTGAGGATGTGAACATTGTGGTTCACGAAACCGGTCACACTTTTTAAAATAAAATAAAAAAAAAATTTTTTTGGGACGTAATAAGGCTTCTTTGGAAACAAACCCTATAGCTAGATATACTTTAAATTTTTAAATACAAGCCTTCTCTTCAGAAATATCGGGGGGAGGAGAAAGCTATTACTATTACCTTAAACTACCTATGTTAAATGGCATTTTTAAGTTTCTCTGGTTGACTCTTATTTCGTCTAGTTATACAGGGACTCTATGTAGGACGAGAACCGAAATAATATAAATCTGTCACCATCACTGTAGGTATATTGCAAAAAGAGTAAAATATAACTGTTAACCACACAAAGGATGGCACAGCGCAGTAGGTACACTAACACTTAAGACTGTATTTTTTTTTTCAAATTGATAAAATAATACTCAACTTATTATTATTTAGTAAAATCCTAAAAGATTAAACATAATGTAGGTATATATACAGTGTGTCCGACTTAAGGACTGACCACCCCTGTAAAATTTTTATTTATGGCTCGATTTTCATAAACTTTTTTTGTTCGATAGAGCTTCAAAAATGGCATTAAATGTATAATTCAGGTACCTCGTGCGTTACATTCATGGCCCACTGAAACGAAGTTTTAGTGCTGAAATTTCGAGAAGGACTATTAGGGACTTTTTTAGAGAAAAATTGATGCTAGATTTTTATTCAACATTGTTGGAAACATAAACGTACCAATTTGCATTAGAAAATGGAGGACTAATTAAAATGACTGTAATTTGAGTTTATATTATGTTGTGTTGTTTATTCATGTAATTGATGATATTAAATTAAATAAAAAAATTGTCCGCTAATAAATTTTTGAAAGAATATGAGTTCCTCACGAATATGTTAGTGACCAACTTACCAGAAATTAAGAAAATTAATTACAAATTAGTACGTTTTTGTTTGGAACCTCTCACTGCATATAAGAATCCGGCCTTACTTTTCCTTTTAATTTTTTTGGAACACCCTGTGGAGCTATGGTAATGCAAATTAGTACGTTTGGGTTTCCAGCAACGCTGAACAAGAAACCGGCATTAATTTTCCTCTAAAAAATCCCTAATAGTACTTCTCGAAATTTCAGCACTAAAACACCGTCTCAGTGGGCCATGAATTTAACGCACGAGGCACCTGAATTATGCATTTAATGCCATTTTTAAAGCTCTACCGAACAAAAAGTTTATGAAAATCAAGCCATAAATAAATTTTAGGAGGGTGGTCAGCCCTTAAGTGTGGCAATAAAAATTTCGAAACTCCCTGTAGAGCTACGGCAAAGCAAATTGGTACGTTTGGGTTTCGAACAATGCTGAATAAGAATCTGGCATTAATTTTCCTCTAAAAAATCCGTAATAGTACTTCTCGAAATTTCAGCACTAAAACACCGTCTCCCCAGCTAACCAACAACCGTTTTTTTTACGTCAAAATACCGTTATAGTTATAACTCCATAACGTTAGGAAAATCACGTTAAACTAACGTTATAATTATGACAAAAAGTCCGGTAGAGTGACCTTAATATCCTGACGTAGAAATAACCTCATAAACTTAACGTAGATATAACCTCATAAAAAATAAAATTCGCACACCAACACCAGGGTTCGAACCTACGAATATCGGAATTAATATCGACGCTCTTACCAACTAAGCTATCGAAGCACATGAAAAATATTGCCTAAAACAGTGTAAGCTAGAATCTCGATGACGTTACAGAAATAAATAGAAATAAAAATAAAGGGTGCCTAAAAAGGATCTTAATCGTCTCAGGAAAGGATTCTATTGTGATTTCCCAAAAACCTTGGTCCAAGTTTTATTATTCGGGAGTATCTGTACCGTAGTAATAACGTAATATTGACGCTAGTTTTATTACTTATTTTTATTATGTCATTTTTTATGTATTTATAAAGTTATATTTCCGTAAATTGAGCTACGTATTTGTTACGTTATTAAAATAACGCGTTAAAGGTAATTCGTGGTTAGCTGGGTATCGTAGTAATGACGTAATATTAACGCTACGTATTTTTTATGTTATAAAAATACGTTAAATTGACGTTATACATCAAATGTGGTTAACGATGCCGAAATAATGACGTTATTTTAACGATTCTCTAGAAACGTAATTTCTTTACGTATTTTCTAGGTTATAAAAATAGGTAGGTACGTCAAATTGACGTTATACGTCAAATGTGGTTAACTGTGTCAGTGGGCCATGACTTTAACGCACGAGGCACCTGAATTATGTGTTTGATGCAATTTTTAAAGCTCTATCCAACAAAAAAAGTTTATGAAAATCGAGCTATAAATAAAAATTTTACAGGGGTGATCAGTCCTTAAGTGGGACACACTGTATACAAACTAATATATGGACATATTCTTTTGCCTTTTATCCTTTCAAGTCCCAGTTTTTGTCAACCACTAGGTAGGTATAAATGATAAGGTACAAAAGATCATTGAATTTATTCGAGACTTCAATGACTAGCTAAGCAACGAACTTTCCTTCCCAAGGAGTAAAAAATTATTTTTATTATATGTACTTCTTTGTAAACACCTTATTTTCATCTGTTTTAGCAATAATGAAAGATGGGTTTTTTCGGGCTAGCGCACGGAAACAGCGCATGGAAAAAGTTTAAGTGTGCTGAATAAAAATACCGAATATATGGCTTTAAAATAGAAATATACAGCAAACTAAACTAAATTTAAGAAACTATATAAATATGCTCTCTGATATTTAACATATACCTATTTTGTATTTTAATTCGTAAGTGTTTCAATATTTAGATACATTTCTGTAATATTTTTGACGTTTTATTCACCTTATCTGACAATAAATAATTTACAACAAAGCACCTTTGAAACAATTTGAGAGTAACCATGGAAACGCATCATACATACCAAACACTATATTGTCTGCATTGAAATATGGCACTTACTCGAAGATGTACTTCTACGCCACTTTGGGATTGACAATTCTCTAACTTATAGAAATGTAAGTAATTTGTATAGTTTTTAAAGTTTTAACATGTTGATATATAAAAAGGTTTTACATAGGTTAGACGTCTCATACATGTTTTCTGTTATTGTAGTTTAAGATTGATCTGATGATGCAATTGTATTAATATTGTTAAACCGGTAATCAAAGAAAGAAGGAGAAAAATTTTTATAGGAAAATAAAGACATTTACAAACTATTTTCTATCTATTATTGTCTGCATTGTTTATTTTTTGTCAATTAAATTTATTATAATATGCCGATAAAATGTTTTAAGTTTCCGCGCGTTTTCAAAGAAGTATAATAAAAAATATATCGTTCATTCACGTCAAGAAATAGATTTTTCCAGACTCTTAATGAAATATACTATTTATTTACCTGACTAGACTTTGCTAGCCTGCCAGTCCAGTAAAAACTCCTTCCGGGTCTAGCAACAATAAAATGAAATAAAAATATACAAAGCAGTAATTTCAGATATAGGTAAGTGCTAAAAGAGATTTTATTTTGTAAGAACAAAATAAAATAACTTTTAGCACGTAGGTACCTATCGTACACTAATTTTTCTACATACAAAAACCATTAAAAGAACCATATTTAAGTGTCTAAATGTTTTATGACACAGTAAATTACTTTTAACACTGTTAAAAGTGATTTACTTTTAACACCAGTGTCATAAAATGACATTTTAGACATTGAAAACATGCGTTAAAATGATACTTTTAATCGTGTTTGTAGAAAAACAATATTATTTTTATAGATTCATTGTAAAAATGGCAAGTAATAGAAGTAAACACACATGATTATTCTGAGATTTTAACTCACTACCTCTTGTGTTATATAGGACTGTTCTTGAATAAGAATAATGCAGAATTATTTTCATTATTTGGTATTTAAGAAGTTGAAAGTTGAAGAAAAATGAAATACCGTAAATAAATACCTATTTAGATGCGAAAGTGAAGAAAAACGTCTGAAGGGGGGCTATAGGTACTTGTAATTTTTGATTATAAGGTATGTTTTCAGCTTTGAACGGATCTGAAAAAGAGAACGGCACAGTTTACATAAAAAAATTAAACAAATTAAATTTAAAGCTTGCCTTTAACTTTAAAGATTCACACCATCCTACAATGACCATTATTTTATCGTTGTTGTACCTACAGTGTGTTCACGCGATAGGCCATCTCATAATAATTGTTTTCATTTTTTGAACTAGAAAAAAACATTTTTTGAACTAGAAAAAAATTAAGTTGTGTAAGAACGCCACATCCTTATAACATACATATACCTATACGAGTAGGTATACCTCTCATGACCCCATCGCGCACAATTCTGCGCTTTGGAATAACAATAAATAGAATTTGTATGGAAGGTATTAGACCGTGAGATAGGGTATACTGTTAAGTGGAGTCATTTTTTTGTCTGGCATTTTAAGGGCCGAATGTGGCTAGTTAGCTGATGAAAATAAGGGTGGTTCCAATGCGTGCCCCCGTTCGGAAATTTGGAAAATCCATTTTCATTTACATGAAACATTTTTTTATAATCTTAAATTGTCTGGCATTTGAATAAAAGATTGACATTGATAAATAATTCACCAATAAAAAATACCAGACGGTTTTCAATGGACGAAAAGGTGGGGGATGGGGGTTAACTTGCAAGAGAAAAGTAGATACAATTTCCCACATTTTCTATATGTCTGGCAATCTAGAGAATCAAAGATTTTGTTGTGAAAATAACGCTGAAAAATTGCCAGAATGGTAATCACAGTTTGAAATCGAGCTTCCCGTGGAAAATTATGCGAAAATTTCGGAAAATTTTCAGAGATAGTGATAGTAATATTCAAAACGAATGACCAAAATGTATGCAATAGCCTAAAAGCGCACATGCTGCATCGCCAGACAAGTTTAGCTGTTCCATTCTTTATAAAAAAATAACAAAAAATATAAATTTTTTCACGATTTATTGTCGTCTGGCATTTCATATTTCTATTTAAAATACGCATAGTACAGTCACTTAAGCCAGAAAAGAGGGTCAACCTCGGAATGAGAGATAATAAAGCTGTAAACTTGTATAAACCTTCATTTTGCCATTCGAAAAGTTGTCTCAAAAGACTCATAAAATCTTGTGTCCGCGTCTTAATATATTCAAGGTCAGAGGTCCCAAAAATGTTTTTTTTTTGCAAATATCTCGCTTGTTATGGTTTCAATGATATTTGCATCTATTACAAAAAAAGCATAAAATTCTCTACATTTTTTTCATTTTTTTTAAACGCTTAACCGTATTTGAGATAATAGAGCACAGAGAGCGCGCAGTGCTCAGACAACATGGTTAACTGTGAGTCCCGGTAAATAACACGTCGTATAATGGTAGATTATAATACCACGAGTCAATAATGGCTGCTATTATTCCTGAGGAATATTTACGAACCGAGCCGCGTTATAGCGAGTATAATTCCGAGAGAATAATAGCTATAGCCATTGTTGCGAGTAGTAGGTATACTTACTCTACTTTATTTACGATTAAATTGTACAATTTGTGGAGGTGTCCAAGTAAAAGACTCTTCATTTTCATCCATCTCAATATAATTATACAAACACTACACTACGCGTTTGACACTCGCACTTTTAAGTATTCATAATATTGTTACCAGGGAAACTATTAATCCCTCGTCATTATTCCCTAAGGGATTAATATATGACATATTATACATTAGTGGTAAATAAAGTTAATTAGGTAATTACTAATGTGATTGATGTGGCATCCCATTGTATCTGACAAAATGGACGTTGTCAGCGGTAAAAACATAGTAAAGTTAATTACAATTCCAATAGTTTTTATAATTTACGTTGTAAAGCCAGTTACAATTTTGGGTTTCCGCACTAGTTCGACTGGTAAAACATTGTAACGCTATTATTTACAATATTTTTGCATGAGGAAAAATCGCAAGTTTTTTTAAAGGTGATGGCATTTACAATGTTCTTACACGAAGTTTTATTGAGACACGATAATATATTTACAATTGGAAAGTAACATGGACTAAATGAAGTCAATTTTTCTATTTTTACCTGTTTTAACAATTTACTGCAGCCTTTAATTTTTTCATGTGCATGTTAGATCAAACGAATATTACCTATCTGTTTTAAGAAAGCCGCACATATTCTAAAGTGTTACAATGTTTTTGCATGGAAATTGTTTAAAATCAAATACATTGTAACTTCTAATATTTAAATTGCACAATAAAAAAACATTTTAAAGGACTGTGCCACCTGTAATCTGTGACTGTGCAATGTTTTTACCGTAAAATAATTGAAGCATTTTTTGGAATTGCCAGTACAAAAAAATGTTCATTACCTAGTTAAAAATATATTAGCATTTTTAATAGCCAAAATGTTCAAACCTCTTTCCTGAAAACTAGACTTTTGTCAGTTCCAATGTTTTTGCATACGTGTATCGAATATAAATGTGCAGACCGGGACTGGTCCTCGTTTCTATATTACATTTCCACAGCACTTCTTTTACGTAGAATCCAATGGTGTATTTTAGATTTTTCAAATCAACCATTTAAGAGTTATTGAATAGGAGTTTCCCTAAAAATCCTAAAAATCCAACAAATGTGTTACGTGGAGAAAGGTTAACTTTAAATCATCATTCAAAAAAATAATTTATAGTATAAGGGATCCCATTAAATAATTTATATCCAAAAATCTTTTTTTTTTGCAAAATAGTAAAATCTAATTTTTTACCTTCACAACCAATAGAGAACCTTTAAGTAGTATTCCTGAATGTTAATAGTTTTTTTAAATAGTAACTTCCGGTTTTAGTGAAAATGAAAGCTATTTTCTGTATATTACATCAAACACTTATTAAACCATTATAGGATTTCTTTTTTAATTCTGAATCCAATGATATATAATGTGACCTATATGTGTCAAACCGTTTCCGAAATATTAACCAAAGAAACTTGATAACATGGTAATGGTATCTTGTGTCAATGTCTGATGTTCGATCCAAGTGGGCCAAACATTAGAAACAGATTTATGAAAAATCAAGTCAGCCATGACAATAAAACATACAATCAAGTAGGCTGTGAATTAAATATTTCTACTTACCTGTCGATGTCAGACTAATTTCAAATTTTGTTGCTGAAGCTATCGTTAGGTAGGTACTAGTTACAGTTAAAAAAAAATGTAAGAGATGGTCTCTTGCGAATTCTGTCTCGTTTATAGAAGATTTAAATCGACTGGAATAATTAATATGACAGTACTTGATTGTTTTATTAGCTTGGCTGACTTGATTTTTCATAAATCGTGACAAGTTCCTATAAAAAAATTTCCCAGAGGGCCCCCTACGGAGATACAAGGTGTTGAAGTTCTTTTTTTTTAAATTAAGTTATGGCAATATCTCCCAAAATAATCAAGCTGCTGAACTGAAATTTGGCACTGCTGTGTTTTAGGCAATGGAGAATAAGCTGAAGGCATCAATTTTTACGTATCTCACAGAGGACGCGACTTGCACTATTTTTGGATCGTGTTATTGCTCGTAACTTTTTTGAGGTTATCTTTTTGGTCTTGCAGGTCCATTATTTTAGTACATCTTTTCATACTGCAACAAAGAGGTACTCTTGTTTCATAACGATAAAATCAACCGTTTGCATTGAAATTGGCGAAACGTGTCCTGTTAGCTTCAACATTCAAAACATAAAACCGTTGACTGACGTATTAATAAAGACTGCTCACGGCTGTCATGTTTGACAGTTCTCTGGCTCACCATGCCCTTCCCGGAGACAAAATACAATGCAAAATACATTGTTGACCATAGGCGCCACCTACTTTCCAGGACATGAAACTATAGCCTTGAGAAGTCTTATTAATACGTCAGTCAACGGTTTTATGTTTTGAATGTTGAAGCTAATAAAACTTTCTCCTACCGCTTTCAAATGTTACACATCGACTATACATTCAAAATGAAGTAAAAATACCAAATGGACATTGGACAAAACACCATTAGTTTTCTTGAAATAGGGCGTCCAAATTTTGTCAAATTCAATCCTTTCCATTTTGAAGGCGAATAATTTTTGGTACATTGTTCATAGGGATATTTTTCGCAGTTTAAATGGTACAGTCGGTCTGTAACGTTTGAAAGCGGTAGGTAAAGATTTTATATTTCGAATGTTGAAGTTAACAGGTGTTTTGAGGGACGTTTTACCAATTTCAACGCAAATGGTTGATTTTATCGTTATGAAACAAGAGTACACTTTGGTTGCAAAATGAAAATGTGCACTAAAATGATGGACCTGCAAGACTAAAAAGATGACCTCAAAAAAGTTACGAGCTATAACACGATCCAAAAATAGTGCAAGTGGCGCCCTCTGTGAGATACGTAAAAATTGATGCCTTCAGCTTATTCTCCATCGCCTAAAACACAGCAGTGCCAAATTTCAGTTCAGCAGCTTGATTATTTTGGGAGATATTTCCATAATTTAATTTCCAAAAAAGAACTTCAACACCCTGAATCTCCGTAGGGGGGGCCCTCTGGATTTTTTTATAGGAACTTGTCATGTTATTTTAGCGTCCTCTGTATAAATCCGGGATATTGCCCACATATTCTGGGACACCCGGTATATAGTTGAATTCAGAATTAAAGAAGGAATCTTATAATGATTATTAATTGTGTATCGTGGATTAAATGAAATTTGTAAGTTATAAAATACAGAAAATCGCATCAATTTCCGACAAAACCTGAAGTTATTTCAAAAAACTAAATATTCAGGAATAGGTACCTAGGTACTATTTAATGTTTGTCTAATGGTTGTGTAGGTAAAAAATTAGATTTTTAAGATTTTTGGCGATAACTTTTTTATCGACCCCGTATACAACATCCGATTACACCCTCGAATTCCACTTATACACATTTTAACGACTGTGAAGAGACTGTGAAGCGGAAGTATTGTCTTCTTCTCTAACTTAGGTACATCGATTTTTAAAAAACGAAATGCATGAAATGGTAGTTCATGGGCATGAGGCTCAAATATAACATAATCATATAAGTAAACTTAGTAAACTGTAAGCAAACCTAAAATATCTGCAAACTAGAAAATAAATTTGCAGAGTATTTTAAGTTATAGAGCAGAAATTCTGTACCTACCTGGCAAAGTAGACTTAATTGTAAGCACCGCCGGTTCCCCCACTTGGACGGTTCCATCGAACTTTCCATCTTCTTTTTCTGGAGTAATCTCCATCCAGGCGCGGGCGGCCGACATCGCTTCCTTTAGTTGTTCCTCGATTTCTTGAGGTGTTAACTCTTTGGACCAGCCCTCATCCTTCATTCGACCAATTCTAAAGCATAAATCGAAATCGATAAGTGTTCCTACATCCTACGTCCGGTAAATTTTTGTCATAGCTATACAGGATGTCCTACTTAATATGGTTTTCATTATTTTTATTTCCTTTACTTTTGATTTTAGAAAAAAAAACTTAATGTTTTAATATTTTTTTTTCTCATCGAAAATAAAAGAGTTACACGTTACACGTACAGTACAGGATTTACCCAGTTAAGATGTTACGCGCGATTATCTCGGTAATTTTTAAGATACATTTCTGGTTCTAATTTTAAACTTGGGTAGCTTTTCTCCAAGGAACTGAATGAACCATGAAAAAACTGTCTGGTGTTTCAAACATCAATTTATCTTTAAAAATTACCGAAACAATCGCTTGTAACGTTTTAGCTGGGACAAAAAACCTCACTTCCGACTAAAGTGATATTCAAGTGTGCGGGCAAATTGTTTACCCACTTTACTATAGTCTAATGAAAAAATGAAACAAACCCGCCATCTTGATTTTTTTTAGATATTGGTTATTTTTTGATAACTTTTTCGTTTGAATTTGTTTTTTCTTGGCGGAATTCAACTTCTTGGAAAGATATACACAAGTTTAGTTTTCGAACCACCAATTTATCTTAAAAATTATCGAGATAATCGAATCGCTCATTACTTCTTAACTGAGACACCCTGTACATGCAGTGAATATCCGAGGGACGCAGTTTGGTGATTCCTAGAGCAAAGTTGTATGAAATAAAAATAATTTGCGATTTTCCGTCAGATTAAAATGTCCAAAAATGTACAGGCCTTCCCATACCAAATAACAAAATTGTATGACGACCCACCCATATGGGACAAGCTGTATGTAATCTAATCTCCTACAATTATAGAAGATTTACTACCGGTTACTTTTTATTTGAAACTTTTTTTTCTAAAATCGAAATAAAGGGAAAATTATCAAGTGGGACACCCCGTAGATTCTGCACTACCCCAACGTCTTCTGTCGTATAAGAAATTCTTTTGTAACTCCAAAAATTCACGCTGCAGGGATATCCCTAAAGAAAAACCCACCCCTGTGCAAGTATTATAGGTAACTGTTAATAGCACCAATAGCACCAATAGCACTCGTATAAAGCAGAATTGATTATTGTCCTTTTGTTTTTCCATAATAAGCCCAGGTTACGAAATCTTGGATCACCCGTTACAAACGAGATAGGTACAGTATGTAGACACAAAGTTTCAAGTTTGCGAAAAATCTTTATACTGAAGGCAAGTGATTCGTTACTGGTTCCATTGCAGCGCACACCGCACAACCCGTGATATAGTGAGGTACCTAGACCTTAGACCATGGACGCTTCAGTAATGCCACACTTTTTACAGGACAGAATCTCAAATTATTCGGTGAAAGGCGCCTAGTAAACGCATTCACCCATTCGTACAAGGAAGTCTTGGGTGTTAAAGTACCGTGAAGTAGGTACCGTTGCCCACTGTAATCCTCCAGCTGGATTAAAACAGTTAGGTACGCATATTCCAACCAACGGTTGCTCATTATTTTATAATGCTTGCTGCTTAAGCTTATTGTGTGAAAACGTAGAATGTGTTTTTCGGTGGGCGTTTGCAAAATCGACTAGCATTTTTTGCTTCTTGGAAAATTCCGTTTTTTACATTTTACTAGAAACTTGTCTGTTATTTAAGTGTTGGGTACACCACACAAGTTGACTAATTTACAATCTAATTTTCTTTAAACGACCCAAGCTGTAGAAAGATAATTATTACACAATATTTTCGACATGTGAATGTAGCCATAGAATGTGTTGAAAGCAATGAGTAAAGAACCCCAGGAAGGAGTCAAAGCTCTATGGATATTATAAAATACGCGAGACGGAAATCGCCCCGTGTAGGAACCAGGTTTTGACACAATATTTTGGTATCTGACTCGGTGATAGGTGCCAGTATGTGGCACTTGGATACTTTTTCGAGTTATTATGCTTAGCTGTGCGGCTTGTGCGGCTCTTTCGTGTCATGCAAAACTAAATGTTTGAGAATAATCCATCGGTAAATAATTTTGTAAGTGGCATAGGCGTTTGTGTAAGTACCTACTTATTCATAATTAGAAATTTAAAATTAGAATTGCTTATTATCGAGAATTCCTAAAAAAGACATAAACCTGCCCTGAAATTTTTGACCTGTATTGTAGGTACCTACTCATTTTACGAAATATGGAGATTTCTGCCTCGATTAGTTTGTTGAAACCACTCAAAGGTGCATGCCACTGTGAAACCGGAAACGGCATCCAGCCATATGCAGGAACTATCCCTGTCGGGTGTTAATCCCAAACATACTCCTCCCTGGGGTTCTTTATTCATAGGTTGAAAAGGCTTCTCACAAGGTTACATGGGTTCCTGGCACACTCAAAGTAGGAAATTGTTCTTCAGGTGCGGTTCTAAGGAAACTTACAGAGGATTACGGAATTAACGCAGTTCGGATTATGCATATCATTTATCACAATTGGAGCGTTAGGATTATACTTAGATTAGAGTAGTTCTTATTAGAGGGGGAGCGGATTGTCCATAATATATTACTGTATTTTGTATTTTGGAAACGACAACAGATACCAAGGTACCAGGTTTATAAGATCGTGGAAAGGCAATAGAACGGAGACAGTATTTATTATGGTATTATATTTGAAATACTTGTTGGGTCCCCGATAATCTCCACTTAGTTCTACATAAAAAAGTGTGTTGTAAATATGTGCCTTGGAATGCTTAGATTTTGTGTAAAAAAGAAAAACAGTTTATGCTTCCGAAAAATCTGTAGCCTGGGTAACGGAGGAATATTATGATGACAATCACAGAACACCCAAGTCTATACAAATCCAAGTACATACAAATCTAATAAAAAAAAATGAAAGAGAATTATTTCCAATAAATTCATTGTACGATAATCACCATATTTTCTATTCAATTCTTGGGTAAGGGAGGAATATTATTATGACAATCACAGAACACCCCACGTGACAATCCAAGTACACGGAGAAAAAAGTTTACTTCTGGCAATTAAAATTTTAAATGCCACAATCAAAATGGCAAGCTAAATAGAGCAGAAATGAACCATGTATTTGTTGTTAGTAAAATGAGTAACTTGGAACCGAACACTTGTGGTAAGTAAATTTTCTTACTAAATTGTGGTAGTTGGCCCAAATACCAAGGTGTAATTTCCAGTAGTACACCAGTTATTTATAGTAAACGTGCCCAGTATTTAACAAAAGCACCACCTTCTGATTCCTGTAAGTGCCATTTTATTAATGACAGTTGACTTGGTTAATGGGCCTTGTTCACTCAATCGAATTTCGATATTTCTTACTACTAGAATGAAATTAATCACATAACTCTTTAATAAAATCCCCCTCAGCATCTTTCTCGTCAATACCTAATATTGTTATTAACTAAAAAAATATATAAGAATTTTAAACTGCGCGCCTGAATTTGGAGCAATGAAATTGCGTTTCCGACGTTGCCGGTTATACTAGTAATCGAAGCCCTAAAAATTCGATTTCCGTTCTAATCTCGGACGTGCATATTGAATCGAAATCTATTCTCTAGAGAAAGACAGTTGTATAAACGGTTGTCCGAACTCGACCGTAGTTGTTTTGTGGGACGTGTGTCGTGTCTATATCAATCTGTCATGTCATTCTGTCATTCTTTAATGTAAACGGAGCTAATAAAACTAAATGTTTTTCTGAAAACTTGCAAAAAGTTAAAGTGTATACCGTATGCCGATTTGAAATCAAATTTAATTGGTCTTGTAATAGGGATGGTGATGGTGCAAGGCATCAGTATTGTTACCTCCCTGAAGAACTAAAAAAAGTATAGATCCCGTAATTGAGAGAAAGGAGAAAGGAATATTTTGGTCATCCGGAAAACCTTTTGATAGCCATTTCAGGGGATGATAGAAAACACATTCGAGAGTTAGCTTTAAGAATAATTGCAAAATGAAGAAGATCAACGGCAAAAAACAACGATGTCAGAATATTTCTAGTTAATAAATTAAATTTTGATTGTCAAGATTATGCCTAGTTGTTATAAACCAGATTTATTTAGGTTTAGACAACTTACAAGTTGGTGATCATTGTGCAAGTAACTTTTAACTCAAAAAGAGAAAACATTGCGATTGTGGTATATTATTAAATTAATTGATATTGAGGTTATTTTTTATTTCTTTTTATGGCTTTTGCTATTTTCGAGCAATCTAGCCACTATGGGGCGACATACAGTATACAGTACCAAAGCGTGGGGAACCATGAAAGACCCACCCACTCGTGCACCGCTACGCCGCCCCCTGATATTGAGGTCATGTGTTATGTATATTTGGCTTTTGCCACAAAACATAAGTTAGGTAAATTTTCTTCTTCTTCAGTCTTCACAAATCTCAAATAGAAACATATCGATATTGCCGTAAATCGTGTCAACGTCGCAAAACGGTAGCCAATCAGCTTTTTGGGCCCGTGACGTCACGGGCCCAAGAAATTTGAATTTCAAAAACGTTTTTAGGGCATTTCCCGGCCGAAAAAAAATCGGAAAAAAATATTTTCGTGTTTTATTTACTATTAAGATTCATAATAAAAAATAAAAAAAGTGTGAAACAGGCCCATTGGGTCTATTGAATCAGTTAATCATACCAAATAATAGTAACTTGTACCAAGTGTTCAGGTTTTTTATATTAATATGAATTTGGTTTTCCTCTATCAATGCAAACTTGTTTGACGAAAAGGTGGGTTTAACTGCTATGATTAAATATACCACTTGTGACAATTCTCACAGTATTAGTTGTTACAATTAAATGCATTACTTGAAACTATACAGGGTATTGAAATTCTGTAACAAACTTTGACATGGTATGGTAAAACTAACCAAAAAAATATAACTTTGGGGTAACATGCACTAAATAGGCTTTAGTAAACATTCTGTGACCATATTTCCATAGGTGTGCAAGTAGCCCCAAATAAGGGGTAACTTGCACACGAAAGAAAAAATTTTTGGGACACATATCTGAAATTTTACAATTTTTATACCAGCCATGGATACCCCTCGATAAGGTCGATACAGTGTAATTTTTTCGAAGTTGTAAAGTTAAAACGTACGGCGGTACATTGAAAAATGTGCTGAAAGGGTGTGCAAGTAGCCCCGTTTTACGTAGTTCACTTGGTGAAAAATAATTAAAAATGATTGAAAACGAACGAACACTTTGTCGGCTTGGTGGAAACAGCGTTTCAAATTCAAATTTGTTCGAGTTGTTGTTTTCCGTGTTGAACAAAAAAAAAACTCAAGCAAAACAGAAACCCGACCACCCGTTTGGTGCAAAACAGGCTTAAAGCCACCGAACTTGTTTGAATGTAGTTCGGTGCTTAAAGCACACGACACACGTCCTTACCTGTGACCCGTGCTGGCGGCGCCGGCGCCGGCGGCCCGTAGCGCCTTCAGCATGTTGGCGCTCTTGACGACGAAGGCGCCGTCGGGCAGCGGACAGCGGACGGTGCGCTCCTGGTCGTGCGCCTGGCGCAGGCGGCGGTCCTGCTGCGCGACCAGCGTCACCGCGTAGAAGAGGCGCGGCCGGCCGCCGTCCGAGGCGGCCCTGGCGGCCGCCGACAGCCGGAGGCCGCAGCCGCTCGTCGGCAGCGACACGCTCAGCGCCGAAGACATGTTGCCTGCGGACGAACAGGCCAGATATCAAGTAAGGGTGGATTTTTGTACCTGTAATTAATTGTAAATCAAAAGGGAAGTTTTGTGACCAAAGTATAATATATTGAAAAGAATTATTCACTCCAGGGTCCCCAGCAATAAATGGTTACCCTGCTTATACCCTCTAACCCCTTCGCCGGAGTATCTTACATCTCACCGATACCTGCTAGTGGTTAGTCTAAACCTCAGAGAAATAACCAAGGACAGAGGGAGTAACAACAAAAAGTAAACAGAGCTAACATATTTTTGAACGATGTCACGTACTCCATTGTTTACAGCATACTTCATTTGAAAATAAAAGGGTTTAATAATGGGGTTAAATGAAAGCACACCTCCCATAACATTAAATTAAAAATGTAGCGATTAATTCATTGCATCCGACAATTTTAAACTGAATCTAAATTGCGCTGAAATTATAGTATGCTAATTATTACATTAATATCTAAAATCGTCGACAGGCACTTCAAATCGTCCAACATGGCAACGCCGCCGTCCGCCGCCATCTGTTGCCGCCATCTCTCTCTCTCTCTCTCTGCATTGTTTGTAAGGGCAGTCCAACAAAACAACTGATCGAGTTCAAAATGGCGTAAGAAGGACAATAAAGCTTGGTTGGTAAAGCAGTTTGTGCTCATTTTGCAACATTTTAATGTACTCTAGAGGATTTCGTCGTAAAAATTGAATTTTAGGTTTATTTTAGTGTGTTTCTATTGTGTAATGTGTAATAAATGCATATAAACAGTTGATACCAACAGCGTGTGATTATTTTATAAATTTACTCAAAACCCCGAAGCAGCGAGCAACTGTAAATAGAAACTAAATGTTTTAATAAAAAGGCAGGTCCTTTCGAACCGAATGACGCAATATTTAATTCAATGAATAAAGAACCCCAGGAAGGAGCCAAAGCTCTATGGACATTATAAAATACGTGAGACGGAAATCGCCCTGTATGGAGGCTGAATTTTGACAAAATATTTTTATATTTTTGACAACTGTCACGGTGGTTTGTGCTATTAGATATTTGTGTAATTCTTCGATAAGTACTTTTTGGAGATCTATTATGGTTAGCTGTGCATCCTGCGGCTATTCCGTGACTACCAGAATAAAATGTTTGGGGGATAACATTCCATCGGTAAGTACTTTTGTAAACCGGAAACGGCATGCCGCCATATACAGAGACTGGACCGGTCCAGCGTAAAGCCCAAATTTGCTCCTTTCTATGGTTCTCTGTTCATAGATTTAATTAAATACTGCAAATTTTCTTCAGTGTCAAAAGTATGGACATTGTAACCTATTTATACGTTGTAATACGAATCAACAAAAAGCCTTTGTAACCTAAATTATTCAGTGAAATATTAAAATATTTCAGTCCAACGCTTAAAATGCCTTCAAATATTTGGATTTTAGATTTGTTTAGTTTATGCCTGGATCACTAAAAATCGAAGACAACATTGTATTATTAGAAAGGTATACGGTAATTCCGATGAAAATAATTTGTAGCAATCTCTAAAAAAATTTGCCGTCATATTATGTGTGGATTGAATTATTTCTAAAGAGGGACCTATTTAAGAAGGACACCAATTAGGGTGAAACTCGTCTTCGAATTTTGAAAGTTTTCCTGTAAGCATTGTACAAAACCTTATTTAAAAATAAAACAAATGTGTACAAAATTATTAACCTGTAATAAAATGATTTGAATGTAGGTGAGAAAACTTTAATTTGCCTTTTGTTATGAAATCTGCTCCTATTTTATTGCATTTAATCCATTTATATCTTCTGATAGAGAAAATTAACTTTATCTGGACTTCTTCGACTCCCTCAATTAACAACACAACAAAAATTCGGCAAATTAAGCAGTAATTTAATGAAATTTAAACATTTAGCATTCCAACAAATGTAAACATATTTGTCCTTAGGTGCCCATTAATCAGCTAATCCTTACATTTCGTTGGACTGCCCTATTGTTTGTGTTTTTACCACAGTGTGTCATTTTCTCTGATTTATAACTATTTATTATAGTAATATTTGGGATATAGTGACTGATTTTGTATACAATGGGACGCAGAAGGTGTGTGGTGTGTGGCCAAATTGATATTTCTCAGGACATAACCTATCACAGGTAAACGTTGTACATACACAGGAGCGTAATATGTTTGTTTACTTCGGTAGATTTCCGTTAGATGTTGGTTGACTACAAACGTGTGCATTTTAATTCTTCTGCTCCCTCTATCCTTGGTTATTTCTCTGAGGTCTAAACAAATAACACCTAGCCGATCGAATTCGTAAGTATATGGTCCAGTAGCTTAGTTGGTTGAAAAGGGTCTACGACTCTAGTAGTATAGACGGAAATAAGGGGGCCGGGGGCCCAACCTCCTCCTGGACACAAATTAAGCAACCCCCCCCCCCATAGGCGCCGACTCCGCGGGTGCTCCGGGGCTCGAGCTCCCGGCCAAAACTTTGGCTGGGTGCGGAGCACCCGGCCATAAGTTTGGCCAGTTGTTAGAAGCTCAAGCAAAGGTGACAACTAAACAATTTGAAAATATTATATGTCAAATGTTCCATAAGACTAAGCACTTTTGCGTTATTTACGCAAAGTTAGATAACTAATCGTTTTTTGTTTGTTTTTGTTTAAAGACCGCGTCTTAAAATTCGGCCAGCGCCGGTTTTAGGAGGGTGCTAGGGCGCTAATAGCACCCGGCGGTTAATTTTAGGAGGCGGTATAAAAAAAATATATCTCATTTTGTTGCTATATGTCGCTCACGACGCGACACCTTCATTTTGATCGTCGTCTGCAAACATAACATCTGAAACGTTCTCCTATTCATCATCTTATTCATCTGTACATTGAAGATTTTACTCTCCCCCTGGATTTTTGGACGAAAATAAAAATTTTGATTGAATATAAATTGGAAAATTGTCATGTAATAATGGCGCATTTTAGTAACCAAACACCTCTGCTTTCTTTTGTATTGATTTTTATGGGCTCCCACTAAAACAAATTTTGAAATTTCTATTGGTCACAGTTGTTCTATAAAAAAGACTGAGTAGGACTTCTTGGCTACAAATGTTACGAGTCATAGTGAACAAAAAAATTAACAAGAATATGTTTTGCTTGGAATTTCTTTTCCCTAATTTAAACGGTTTGACCTTGAATATTTGAAAAATTTTCGCCTGCGGCGCTATTTTGTACCACAAAGATTCGATTTATTATTTTTTATTAAATTTCTGATTACCTCCCAACTAAAAAGTTTAGTTTTTTGGGCAAAAGTAAAAATTGAGAGAAAAGATAAGGCGTTTTTTAAACTTAGCACCCGGCAATAGTCAAGCTAAAACCGGCGCTGAATTCAGCGGACTCTCATCCGGATGAATCAGCTGATATCTCCCTCTCATTTGTTTCCCTTCGGAGGAAGTAAGAGACAGATATCCAGCTTATTCATCGGAATGAGAGTCCGCTGAATTTTAAAACGAGGCCTTTCTTATAGAAATATCTTTATTTTATTTCATTCTATTTACGTTGTGTTTTTCAGGATGATAACTGTTCGTTTTTTGTTATGTACTTTTCTTTTATATTTATAAATAAATAACATTTTTAAATAACATTTTGGGGGGAGGTTGTGTACCTTGGGCACCCAGCCAAATTTTGAGAAGTCGGCGCCTATGCCCCCCCACCCCCCCCCCCCCGGAACTCTGGGAAAGATATGAATATATGACACCCCACCCCAATTATATCATTATATACTGGTATATGCAAGCATCACTATTCCCCCTCAGTCTTTAGTTATGCCACCAACGCCTTAAATTACAAAGTCATGAACTGACACAAGGCTGACGAGTCTACGGGTCTATTCTATCATCATTTTCCTGTCAGTTAATTTGAAAAGCGCCTGTAATTAAATTAACCAGCGCTAAACTGACATCGTTGTGCGAATATTACGGATCGAGAGACAGTGGGTGTATCTGTTTGCGAAAAGACTGTCTTGGTCATATTGTTTTTTTTTGCAAATAACGTTGTTAGTGCTAAACTGAAACATTTGTGTTACGTTTGGTGTTTGTACACAATGGAGGAAGACGGCTTTCCTGTCGAAGATTTTGTGTAAAGTTGGAAGCAAAAAGGAGTTTAATTTTATTAGTGCAATTTGCTACCCCAAAATCCCAAAATGCCGAGAACTTGTTGTATACCTAGCTGTAAGTCAAATTGTATTATAGTATAATACCTTGAAGTTGCTAGTTTTCTGTTCTTAAAGGCAGGCGGTCAACTTGAATTCGCTTTTGGCTTTTGTTGGAAAATGTAAGAATAAAATAATTAACTGCAAGTTCAATCAGAAGAGATTGCTCTATTGAATATATTTTTAGGAAAATTATATCATAAGTGGAGATAACCATAGTTTTCGAGACATCACTATGCAAAAAATTCAGTTTTCGATAAAAATTGTCAAATTATATATCAAAAAATTCACCCAAGCCAGGAATATTAGGGAAATGGGGGCAGATTGCAACAAAAATTATATTTCTTGTCCCAAATTGGCAACTAGAACAAAATTATATTTTTGCAATATTGCAAATTAACAGTTGACCTATTATGTACTTTTTAGTGCAAAATTTTTTTGGTTATTTCAAATGACAACAATAGCAGATTATTGTTTTCTGAAATAAAAAATTCTTTCATCCTACCCCTTACTTGGGGCAGGTTGAAACACTTCTTTATTAAATAAGGGGTAGGTTGAAACAAGACATTCTTTGTAAATAGATGTCAAATAAATGTAAGAAAATGAAAGAATTTGTGAAAGAAACACATTTAACACCTCTAGTCAACCAGAAAAACTAGTTCTTAAATATTGTTTTCTACCTATCTCACATCTAAACCAGCAAAATTAATTGGAAATTGCATGAAGCTGTTGCACCTTTTTGTGCCTTTTCGGCTAATAGGTGGTGGTAAAATTAGCTTAATGTCTTTCAATAATATAGAAGCTACATCCTCAATTATAGGAAAAACAAAGGATCCCTCAACTTTATAGCTTCGCCTACAATAAGATATCTCGAAATCTTTATTTTCAGTTAACACTTGTGTGATTTTTCCTACATAGTAGGAAAACTTTTTTTTATCACAAAATTCTACCAACACAAAATTGCCGACAGTCACTGTTTCAATCTCATTGTCGAACTCGGCATTAGGGAATTCTTCCTCGGATGAAATTTCATCTTCCGTGACACCCGAAGAATACTCAATACTCGAATTTGAGTCTTTTTCATTACCAGGAGAATCAAAAACTTTTCGTTTCAGTTTCTTTTCTTTTATTTCCTTCTTAGTTCCTACTTTTATCTTAGCTTTGGTTTTGTTTTCAATTTCAGTCTTTTCTGGTGTGTCCGTAGGGATCATGCTTCTGCCTCTCTTCCTAGAATACTTATCTATGTGTACCTACATAAATATATTTTGTTCGTGCTTTTATTGTTACCCTACCTATTCAGATAATACTGAGTTAAACATTTATTAAAAAAAAAACTAAGCCAAAATACCGAAAAGTTTGTCAAACAGGCCGATCATTCTATGTATATACCGGGAGACCGATGGCTACCATAATATTTATTGTAATTTATTTCTTATTTTTCGAGATGGGAAAAAATTTTCGTGTAAAAGATGTATTGACAAATTGTTTACGGAGTTTTGCACAAAATCATGTCAAACCAAACTTAGATTTTTTAAATGGGATAACCTACATTCTTGCATTTTTGAAATCTGCTCGTCAAGAAGATTAAAATGATAAGTAGGTATTAATTAGAAAGATTTCAAAAATGCAAAAATATAATATACAAGTTGTACCATTTAAAAACCATTCCTAAGTTCGGTTTGCCACAATATTGTATGCACCCAAAAAACTATTTGGTATCCACAACTTTTATACGAAACAGTTTATTTCTTATTTCACCTCAAGAAATAAGAAACTTAAAGAGGGTGGCGATTTTCATGAACTACTGAATAGGTCTGGCATTATAGCGTTGACTGACGTATTAATAAGACTTCTCACGCGGCTATGGCTTCATATTCTGAAAAGTAGATGGCGCCTATGGTCAACAATGTATTTTGCATTGTATTTTGTCTCCGGGAAGCGCATGGTGAGCCAGAGAACTGTCAAACATGACAGCCGTGAGCAGTCTTTATTAATACGTCAGTCAACGATTATAGATTCATGTCACTTGTTGTGATTACTAAACCCATGGCCAACTGCGTTCATTTCTTGGGTCGCAATTTCGAGAAGTAGCTACTCAGGAATGTTTTCCGAAAATTCTTGCACTGTTTCCACTTTCACAATAATAATTATTGTGCGTTATTGAAAGTTTCCTCTCGCAAAACAAAAATCTCATGGAAATATCTATTCGCGGATTGGCGCCTTTAAACGCCTGTCCTAAAATTGTAGGTTAAACTCACCGAAGTACTTGCAGTCCTGCGCGAAGTCCTTGGCGAACAGCAGGCCCTTGAAGGGCTTCTCCATGATGACGGTGGCGTTGAGCTGCTCCGAGTCGCAGCCGACCTCCAGGCCGACGATACGGTTGACGGCGGCGGGCAATGGGAAGCGGGGATGGGACGCTGCTATGGCGGACAGCGACGGCGTCGGCGACGACGACGCCAACGCCAGCAGGAGCAGGGCGCCGATGGTGGGCATGACGGTGCGCGGCCGGCGTTGTTGTTGAATCACATGCGGATCTATAGACATTTATATTCATTAGAATCACAGTGGGCGTTTTTTTTTTTCATCAATGGAAATGGGTCAAATATATTCATAGGGCAGTCCAATGACGTCAAAACCTATAGACGTGGTGCCCCATTGTTAAAATGCCCTTTATTTTGACTCCAATATTAAATATATCCATACTACTCTAAAAACATGCTACAAACAAAGACAGAAAGTCAACCATCAACCATCTATACACCCGGTGATTCCCGGTTATAGTTCCTCCAGAATCACACTTAGATATCGCATGTTTTTTTCTTGTTTGTGGGCGCCGGAAGCATCGGAACCTCACCTGAAGACTCGGGTGATGGTCTAACGACGCCAGCCTCCGAGCCCAGAGTCGAAATAAGTTCGCTACGGCTCGACGAAAAGGGGCAATTTCTGACAATCTCCCGACATTTTCGGAATATGTTAATGGAGCGCTTAGATTGTGATTAGTTCTGGGCGTCAAGCGTTTATCAAAACAAACCTGTCTATAGGTTCTGACGTCATTGGGGCAGTCCTATACGAACTGTCATGATCAGCTGATAATGGCCGCCGTAGTACAATAATTGTTTACATCAAATTGTTTGAATGCTAAAAATGTTTAAATTTCTTTAAATTACTGCTTAATTTGTTGAATTTTTGTTGGGTTGGTAATTGAGGGAGTATACAGGGTGTAACTTATGTACGTTAAAATATTTTAGGGTGGTGATCCTCAGCTAATTCTAAGAAAAAAAGTTCATATAAACATGTGTCCAAATATCTTCGTTTTCGATATAAATTTCTCTAAAAAATCGCCAGAAAAGATGACGACGTTGTTCTCAATTAAAGACAAAGTTTTGGAGGTTTCATGATAACACAATTAATTTTAACTGAAAATAGGAATAAAAAAGTTATGAGGAAAAGACGATTTTTTAGAAAAATTTTGCACCCCGTAGGTATATCGAAAACGAAAAATTATACGACGCATGTTTATTTGAACTTTTTTTCTTAGGATTTACTGAGGCTCACTATCCGGAAATATTTTAACTTACTGAAGTTACACCCTGTATTTATACTTCAAGACTTTGGTTTGTATGGGAAATACTACATTTATGGATAGTTTATAGAACAAAAGTAACGTAGTTTATGAGGGGACCGCTGTAAAATGCCTCCAAACAAGAATGCACAATGGAAATTGAGATCGAGCAGGTGCATTTGCGTCTAAATAGGGTTTCAGTTTCATCGGGATTATTTACAAAAACGATTTTTTGATGCTTGACAAATTTTTTTGAACTTTCTAATATATTTCACAGCAAGCGTTTACACTTTAATATATCTACACATATCTACACTCTACATGTGTATTATAAAAATAAGTATAGAACCGAGATAAAAACTGCATAAACAACAAAAAATAATACATTTTACTACAATGTAACAACTCTTCCTGCCACCTCTTACGCACAGTATAGCCTTCGTTAATTCATGTTCCTAATAAATATTCCTTTATTCCATGCGAAATTTTCTAATGTTTCTTAAAGATTTCCTTCTCCAGCACACAATTGTATGTGATTTTCGGTAGTGTTTATCCCAAGCAAAGTGCATTTCCTTCCGTGTTTTCTATAACTTATCTTACCTATCATACCTATCTAATTGGAGCTATGCTGTCATCTTGCTTCAAGGCGGTTAAAAATTTATTCAATGGGGTATCTCTTTACTGACATAAAATGAATCCACCTTTATTTCTTATGGCATATTTTGTATCGTCATCTAAAATTTTCTTCGTCCCTCCAGGTCATTCTTGAATACATTTCAATGCAATTAATTGTCAGCACTGTTGCTCGGATAGTCATGTCTCAAAGCATCGTAAACATTCAATATGATTACCTTTTGGTTACAAGTTAACGCGCTTCTTTTTATTCCCTTTCAGATCAGAGTAAATACTAAATGAAATAGAAGAGATATATTTACTATAAATTTTAGGATAAGTGATTTGCAATTACAATACTAATTATTATTAAGATCTTTACTTGCCCTTCTTTCAAATGCACATCAGCAAGCACTCTTGGTCCCCTACCCTACCTACCTATTTATATGCTGTTCACTTTATTTTTTCGGGATTTTGCAGAAGTGGGATGTTGATAAATAGGTTTCATTTATATGCATTAAAATACAATAAATAGGCCCATATTTTTTTCTCCAAATCAACTAGCCTCCCTATCTTTTACATATTAGGAGATGTGAACTGTCATAATAATAGTATATAAAAAAGCGAACACGCCGTATACTGGTATTATACCTACCTATCTGTTAGGTCCAAAACACCCTTTTCTAAACTATTCGTTTGCAATAAATATATCATAAAATATTACACAGCTCACCCGAATATTAATTTGCATATTTATCTACATCAGATTTGTAACAAAAGGGCACGCCACTGAAATGGTCAAATTTGCCTTGTCATTCGTAATTTAGGGCGTCCCTTCATTCTCAGACAGAGTATAGAAGAAATCAAGATAAAGTTAGTTTGTCCAAATTCCAAGTGTTTTGAGCTCTAAACATAAATTTTTCCTTAATCAGACATAAATAAATAACTGCTATAAAAAGAGCAGGTTTCGTAACAAAAAGCAAATTAAAGTTTTCTCAAATATACTCAAAACATTTTATTACAGGTGAAGCAATTTTTACATGTTATGATTTAATTTTAAGTAGAGTTCTCACACTGATTATAGAACAACTTTCAAAATTGGAAGACGTTGGCAGATTCATTCTCTGAGATTATTTGACCTGCACATTTTTTTAGGGCTGGATCGCTAAAAATTATTTTCTTCAGGATTAGCATAACTTTCCAATAACACAATGTTGTCTTCGACTTTTAATTGTAAAAAACAATTATTTCAAGGTATTTTAAGCGTTGTACCGTCGAGGGAAGGAATAATAAGAATCGCATCGAATGCGAAGATTTCGAGCCAGATTTCTACGTCTAGGTCGATTGCTTTAGGACGAATTAATTGACGAGAAATCGCATCAAGTCGTCTTGAACCAATTGACCGGTATCTATTTGTGTTGAGATTCTCTATGATATATAAAGGTAGCGCCTCTTATTATTCCTTTACTCAACGGTTGTACTGAAATATCTTAATATTTCACTCAATAATTTAAGTTTTAAAGGTTTTCAGTTGCTTCGTAACACTAATATTTAAAATATTTAGTTTTTATTTATAGTTGCTCGCTTCTTCGGTGATGTGAACTTGTAAATTTTTAAAATAATCAAACACTGCCGGTATCACTGTCTCTGTACTTATTACACAATCTAAACAAATACGAAAATAAACTTAAACTACAATTTTTACGACGAAATCCTCTAAACTAAAAAAAACTTTGCAAAATGAACACAAACTGCTTTACCAACCACGTTTTGTGCTCTCCAGGCAAGCTACGCACAAATAATGAAGTAGAAGAAGTTTCTATTGCCCCCCCTCCCTCTCTGCCGTGGAATCATAGTGGGGATTTTGGCTGCCGCGTAGGAGTAGGAGTCAATCGGAATCATCAAGCGGTAGACTCCACCCATGGCGCACACCACATTACCCCCTACATCTGTCTCCCTACGTATTAAAAATAATACTATAGTGGTACATTGAATATCAGACTTTCAAAGAAAACTTGTTCAATGCATATAAAAACCACAGCAATTACAAGTCAACTAGATCTAGTTGAAATTGTTAAAAAATGTTGCCAATATCACCCTTCTCACTTACATTTAAATAATAGATATTTATGTACCAAGGCACTAAAGTTCAACTTTTTATGACTCTTGTGGAATTGGAAAATGTCATGGAAATTGGAGAACGTTTTATTAGGCAAAAAAAATCACAAGGGATCACCCGTCCACGAATCGACTGAGCGCGGCGTTGCTTGACTTTGACCATCGCTCTACCTAGGTCAAGTATGACGAGGCACGGCGCTTCCCAACAGAAACTCCGAACTGCTGCCTATTGTGCAGCCTCCATGAAAAATAGATTGGTATTCAAACCTGCTAAATATTTATACTGAAAGACTGCGCTTCTATAGGTAACAATTTCGCAGTGTGTACGAAAAGTTAAATGGACCTTCATTGGCCGCGTTTTGAATATTTGGTCATTTTTGACGGGGCTACTTATTGAAAAATCGTACAATAATGGTCTACTTCAGTGCCAATTTCTGAGCTTTTAATGACGATTTTGAGTGAGACACTTCACTGCCGATTTCAAAAAACAATTAAACTGTAATAGGGTTTTTCATTAATTCATCTAGATAATAATAATTGCTGTGATTTATGTTGAGGCCCGCGAAACGCAGCTATAAATGTGTAAGTGGCCCAAGAAAAAAACATTTAAGCATCGCTAGTTCAGGTCTCCCTACACATCAAATTGGCCTATCATTATGGGCAGCTGTAATACCATTGCGCATAATCAATTTCAATAGAGAGCCAGCTGGGTGAATCCCCGTAGGCATCTGCGCAGCGTCACAGTGGCACAGTAACCTTTGCAAGACTAAAATACGAAACAATCAAAATGTAATCTATTCTTGGCATGACAATGACCGTCGTTTAGACGTACAAAAGCAAGGCGTTGAACTTCAGGAAATGATTATATAAATGTCTTGAGCAGAATGCAGAATGAAACTTTAACATTCCGCAGTTGCCGTGATGGTACCGCTATTTCTTCATTCAATTACCGTATGATATAATGGTGCTATTCACTTATAATAAGAACGGCAACAAAAAGATAAATAAGGTATTTGGAATAAGGCACACTCAATACGATATTATCGTTGAGTAGAAAATGATGCCAACGGAATCACTACTTCCACGCCTCTATTATTAACATTGAGGGGAAGAAATTATTCCTTATTAGACTACAGCAAAGTGGTAAAATTGTTACTTTTCTAGCTTTTTTTAATTCCCTCAGTCTTCGCTCATTGTGCAGCTACGTTTGGGGTGTCAGCTGGCTAGGTGGCGGTGGGGGTAGTTGCTAAGGGGTTGCAAACACATGCAAAAAATCGTGACGGGAATCAGTTCCAGGCAGCACGAAACTTTTATGAACGGAAAAATATAATTTTTCGTATAAACTTGTATCGAAATCTTAGCGGTTTTCATGATACAGGGCGTCAAAGTTCAATTTTTTTTTTTCAAGTTTTCTTTTATTTTTCCTAAAGGACGACAGCTACAGCAGACATATTTGGCACAGTTTATACACACATTAAGTGCTATAAATTAAAAATAATTTGACTTCTCTACTTCCACCAGTGCCGGAAGCGTGGGGGTCAACCAAAATATTTTTTAATAAAAAATGGTACGCCACTGGAAAAGTAATAGGTATATTTAGTTTTTTGTCTTTGACATTCTTTACAACAAAAGTGTGTGAGAATCAACGAACGTGCAATGCACTTAGTTAATTGAATCATTATAAAATATACCATCACAATGAAGAAAGTTCCTTTTCCTTTTGTTCGAATATTTTAATTGACTCTTATAAATTCCATAATTTCTATTTACAGCCAGAAGCTTCAACGTGCTTAACCACTGAAAAAAATAATAAAAATTTTTTCTTCCTGTACGAGTAATACCTCTCAATTCAAATCGATATTTTGATACACGGGAAGATAATTTGATACATCAGGCTACTATTTCAGAATTAATTAGATATTAAAATCAAGGCTTGCTTGATTTGCAAACATGTCAACAATCACAGAAGCTTAACTCTCATTGGTTAATTTTTATTTTATATCCAACCTAGGGTGGATTGAAATTATACCCATTCAATTAACTGAAAGGGCCATTCTGTAGACTGTAAAGAAAAATACATGTGGGAGTAGAAAAAAGTGATCTTAAGAAGAAACTGCCATATTAGTCCAGTAAATTTAAGGTTTAATATTGCAATTCATTGTGTAAGAAAAATTGTTTCTTCCATCAATACTACACCATATTATTAGAGAAAGCTGAAATCAGAGTTTTCGACCATCAACCCCTTGCAGGTTTTCCGCCATCTTGAATTTAGGGGTAAATTAGTTTTTCGCCGATAACAGCAGCACCAAAAAATAGCCGACGCCATTGTTGAAGGAAAAAATATTCTTTGCAAATTTGTGTTCTTGGCATTTTCTTGAATTTTGCATATATAACAAGTTATAAGAAAGTAATCGAAAATAAGGAGGTTGCAATTTTTTTCACATCTAATATCTTTTTTCTGCTAACACTTTACATGTTGATGTGAAAATAAAAATGCCTGAGCTTCCTAGGTATAACATTTTTGTGACACCCTATAAATTCTATAGAAGAAACATTTTTTCCTTTGTTATTTATCGTTTTAAGGCGTTTGTTTACTAAAATCACAGACATATATGAAGCTATATATGTCTGTGCTAAAATGCGCCCCAGGTGCCTACCGGAACACCATGTGTTTGTCAGTTTTTTTTTTAATGGGGAGGGGGTTAATCCTCTCTACGCTCCTGCAGCGAATTTATATAATTTTATTTGAAAATAAGCACTTCCACTTTTGATGTGTAATAATTTGAGTTTTATTATAGATGTCGGTAACAATCCAGCGGTAGGTTTTTTAAGGATTACCTATACTTCGTGTGATCACTTGTCTATATAACCCAACTTTATTTGTGATAATGGGCATCCCAAATCCCAGAGGAGGCAAGAGTGCAACGGATCGTGCCGTGGCCCTCGATGACCCTGCCGCAGCCTTAAGCTGGGGTTTAGGTTTTACTTAGGTATTTTTAACATAGGCATCGAATTCGATAATTATTTAACTCCCCGCGCAAAACCTCAAGATGAAACTTACCGTCAGCCTTCGCCCAAGAACCCGAACAACAGTAGAACCCGACACCGGCAAATTTGTCAAGATCAACAACGCCGGCGTTGTCGCCTGGTAGATCGGAGCGTCTGTTCTTCAGGAGGCGCGCATTTTTCGCGACGTCCCAACGGCCGGCGCGGCGCGGCGGGGCACTCTCGGGCCAGGTAATAACGTTACTCGCTCTTCGGCCGGACCGGGGAGTACAGTTCGGAGGAACGGGACTGGGCCAGCGGCGCACCGCAGGCAGAACACACCTGCTGCCGCTGCCGCTGTCCTACCGAGGAGGGCATAGCCGGTGGACTCTGGCAGCTCGGTCGGGTAGTATCAGGGACTCTCAGTGGCGGGTTATCCCTAAGGCAAACTAGGCACGTGCCTAGGGGCGCGAGGTTACAAAGGGGCGGCGCGGGCGCGGAATTTAACAAAAATGTAGACGCAGAAACTTTTAATTTAAATAAATAATTCATAACTTTAATTTTTTTAATTATAAAATATTAATAAATTCTTTTAAGCTTTTAGATAATTAATGATACACACCACCATCATCATCTGTCAATACCAGAGAAATGGAGTAGGGAGAACGCGCTTTGACCTACTGAGCATCCTATTTCCAGGCAAATGCAATGTCCGGCATATTGTCCCCAGTTTGACGTTTGCAGTTTGTTTTCAGCGATAGTTGTTGTATTTTCAGCAGAGAAATGGTCAGTGTTTTTGGAAAATGTCGTGTGCAGTACCAAGCTGTAAAGGCCGCTCCACATTCGCGGCGCGAAACCCCGCGAAGAGATGCGAACGTGAGTGTGGAGGTTGTCGGCTTTGGCGTAGTTTTCACGGCTTCACGTTCCCGCTTTCCGGTGTTCCAGGATCGGAGTCGGTTTTTTGTCCCGCGACAAATGAATTATAAGTCTAGGAGACCTCCGGAAGTATCATTTTTTCGGTAAGTTTAGTAAAGTTGTAGTAAAGTTGGTTTAATATGGCCGCCACTTATATTAGGCAGTTCGCGCAGCTTATAGCGCGTTCTCCCTACTCCATTTCTCTGGTCAACACACATACACAGTCAGATCTGTTTCACAGAGAGACAGCATGGATTTCCACATTCGTTCTGTCCCTCTTGCTTTCTTCACTCTCACCACATAATAATATTTCATTCACGCCTAAGGGTAAGTATACTCGTGTCCTGGCCTTCCTAATTATCCCTACTAATATTATATCTTGGAGTGACCGAAACCGCCTCCTCTTTAATATAGCAAATTGTCAAGTGATGTCCTTCAGTGGTTCACATATAATAGTATAATCACCAACTACCAGCTATGCAATGAGACAATTCCTCGTTCTTTCGAACTTTCACGCTTGGGGCGCCGATGAGGTGCTTGCCTAGGGCGCTCTCGACATTTAATCCGCCTCTGGGGACTCTTTAAAATAAGGGGACTCGGCATTTCACAGTCTATCACATATGAGAGATATTATGAATTCTAACGAGTTATTGTTGATTGGAGCTGCTGTGGTGCTCAATAACATGATGGAGGAACGAAGAGCACGTATTAAAAAAAGACGAAGAATGTTTTAAATCCTTCCGGAACGAGCTCCGCAAGTTATTTTTTTTACAACATGGTCTTTTGTGGCTGACGGCTCCTTTTCATGCAATTTTTCTATCAGCTTATCATAAGCCAGCTGTTTTTTGTTTTTGTCACTTTTCGATAAACTCCTCCAAAAACGCATCCTTTCTATTGCTCTCCATGTTTTTGACTGAAGAGGCGGCCTGACGATTGTCCACACGCTCAGTTCCGACAAGTCGGTGCAGGCAAATTTCTGTTGGGTTCAGAAGTCTGTCCGGTCAGGCCGCCGTATTTCTGGCGGCCTGTACAGTCCGTCTGCCGTGCATACACACACAAAGGTTTGCCTGCACCTGAGCGTGTGTAGGCCCCTTTAGGGGGAGTTTGTTTCTTGTCGACTCCAAGGAGACCACATAGGTAAGGGGGCTGGTACAAGATTATGTTATATGTCGTGGCAAACTGCCATCAGATTTTATGTGAAATGCCAGTGCCTTAGATTCTAAAGGAGGCAAAAAAATTAACAATTTTTAAGTTTTCTAAATTCCAGATACTCAGATGTGATAATTAAAGGTAATGCGGCCGCCTATTAAGTATAGTAGTCCCAATAAATGCAACCAGATTTTTCCTTTAGTAATCCTACAATTCCCATTACGTGGGCATTACGTATAAGTAGGTAGTTCAAAACAAAAATCGTATTTCGTAAATTTTAAATTATTAAACAGGTAGCTTCAGTCAGGTCTTTTTTTAAAGAGTTTTTATCTACGACTAAAAAAGGATGGCTTACCTTTCGCGCATGTCCAAGTACTGTTTAAATTGAATGTTATTTAATCATTTAAACGAGTTATTCGATGTAAAGTGTACTTGGAGATACGCGAAAGGTATGCCATCCTTTTTTCAGCATTTTCATAATAAGAACTTGCATACTTCTCATTGGCAGCCTGTTCAGAAACGTGGAAAAATTAATTATTAAAATACAAAATCACGTGGCAATAATAGCCCTTTGGACCCACCCTAACGGCATGCCTATGGTTTTCCGAGGAATTTTCTATTTGAACTTCATTATAAAAAACATGGCAGCCTGTATAAAATCATATCAAAACGCATATTTTTCGAATAATTGAAAACTCAGTTTTTCACATGAAGAACCCAGGATGACTCTCTGATTCATACCTTATTATTGTGAGAGTATGTGCCACATAATGCCCTTTGCAAGGCATACTGAGTCAAATCACGTCCAAAAATCTGTCACTATCTCCCGGTCCACAAGTATACCTACATATTACAAATAGATTGTTGAACCTGGTAACAAGGGGCAATAGCGACAAATTCTTAAATAAGCAAATTCGGCACTGACTTACCATACTTATTACTTAAATTAATTCGTGGAAATAATTGCTGAAAATCAATTTTAACTATAAAATAAATTTGTTTCATTTGACAGTTTCCATATTCTGACAAAACATTGTCAAATCTAACACAACATTGTCAAATCTAATTTTTAGAAATCATGGAAACCATTATTAAATTTTACTAACAATCGAAGTACCTGTTATATTCATAGATTCTCCAATAAAACGACATACTTGGCATCAGTGATACCATTAGAATGAGGAAAGACTAGGCCTCACTTTGGAAAGTATAATGCTGGGTCCCCTTGCTTTAAAGAATCCCGGGTAGTATCTATAGCTATAGCCTATAGCTTTTGAATTCAACTTTTGTAGAAATCTGTCCGCTAATACCTGCAATGAACTCTAAAACGGCATTACCTTCCTAATTAGAACACATTATAGACTGTGCCGATGATATGCATGCATCGCAAGACGAAAATTGTTTGGGGATAATAATAATTTATTTACAAAAATATATGTATGTACAAAGGTACACCGGCCTATGGACGATTCTTGAAATAAACGGCAATTTGTGATATCAAGGTGCCACTTGGTACAGTTGTTGTTACTTAGCCCCATTTGATCGATTTGGCCCGAGAAACACTAGACATTCTCCATGTGGGTAGATTTATAGGGTGTGGAGGAAATTTAAGGTTAAAATTTTTTAAAAATTAAAAATTGCCCAGAGACGCGAGCTGCACCAGGAATCCAACCGTAGCCCCGAAAATGCGATCCGTGAACAGGAAGTCGGCCAAAAGACGTCATAAAAAAATGGCCGACCCGCGGCCGATTAATGTTTCAAACGCACACAGGGTCATGTGAAGTGTCGGTACTTATGTTTTTGAGGTCGGCGAGTTCATTTATGGCAACGAAAGTGACCTTCAGTCACCGGAAGTGGAAGTGGACTCTAGGCACCGGAATGGAGCTCGAGGCATCGGAAGATGCTCCCATATGCTGTATTTTGTGAAGAAGGGGGAGCCACAGGAACCCACAGTGTCACTTAGGATATTCGTGATGAATAATACGCTAAAAATTATTATTTGTTTAATAATATACAGGGTGACCATATTTCGAGTCTATGCATGGGGATCTTGGTTATCTTAAGAGATACGAGGTCGGTTAAATTGGGGCAAAGTTGCGGAATTTGATGCCAAGTAACATGGTAAAAAGAAATTTTGGCTGGCCCTTTTCGTTTTGAAAATAATGCGAAAAAACTGAAAATTGTCGTTTTCGTTTTTATTTTTTTAAACGAAAACGAATGGCGCTGGACATTTCTAAGTTGAACATTATTAAGGCACTTTTTTACAAGGAATCTAAATATGGCCTTGCATTTTTTTCTCGCCTCCCTGGACAAAGATATGACGATTAACTTTTATTTTTCTTATGGGCGTCATATTGGATATTTGCATTTTTGAAAAGAGGATTTTTTTCTGGTTAAAATGATATGTCACACATTATGCTTTACTTTGTTTTTCTTGCCGTAATATCAAATTAATCGTTTTTGCATAGAGTGCCTTGGAAACGTATAAGCCCCATAATGTTTGACGTTTTTGCATAGAGTGCCTTGGAAACATAAGCCCAGTTACCCATTGTTGCGAAGTGTGCTTTGGAATATTGCTTAATGGTTCAGTAAAAATTCAGTTAATGTTAAGTTTATTGATTAAATAAATCATAAAGGCACCACGAGAGCATGATCTGAGATCTTGTTATTTATTCGTCATTTGCCATATAACACACTAAAAGAGTCAAACTGGAAACACAAGAACAACAAAAACCTAGACGAGTAGACAATCCTATTTACAATAAATGTCAAATTGTCCTCCTTGTTCCTCAAGGCACAATGCAGCACGTTTCCAAGGCATTCTATGCAGAAATGTAAAACATTATGGGGCTTATGTTTCCAATAAGGCACTCTATGCAAAAACGATTAATTTGATATTACGGCAAGAAAAGCAAAGTAAAGCATAATGTGTGACATATCATTTTAACCATCAAAAATCCTCTTATCAAAAATACAAAAATCCAATATGGGGCCCATAAGAAAAATAAAAGTTGATCGTCATATCTTTGTCCACGGAGGCGAGAAAAAATATGCAGGCCATATTTAGATTCCTTGTAAAAAAGTGCCTTAATAATGTTTAACTTAGAAATGTCCAGCGCCATTCGTTCTCGTTTAAAAAAATAAAAACGAAAACGACAGTTTTCAGTTTTTTCGCATTATTTTCAAAACAAAAAGGGCCAGCCAAAATTTCTTTTTACCATGTTACTCGGCATCAAATTCCGCAACAAATTTCCAGAATTATTCTCCAGTTTCTCAATATTGATTATTTTCGTAGGATCGATGTCAATAGTCTGCAAGAATTTTTCTTTCTGATATCCGTTGATGTAGATGATGTCGGCATCAAAAAGGAACTCTTCTAAAATTTCTCGCACAAGATTGCATTCCACATACCCATTGGAATACCATAAACCATTAAAATTGTGCTCCAAATACTTACTCGCTTTCTACCCACCCTTGAGTGTCTATCACTGCGATCTTCATTCTTCCGAGTCGAACTAGCAACTGGACTTTACTGAAGTAAGCGGTCTTACATCAAGTTTCTGGCTACTTCGCTTAGCGGCAGATATTCCATAATAAGACTGTGAATAATTAAGCAATACGCTCGAGTGTTTTCAGCAAAACCGACATCACTTTCTATGTCTAGTTTGACGTCAACAGTGCTGGTCTTAAGGGTCTCATTTCTTCTAGAACAGTCGATAACAAATAGAGTTACGTTATCTTTGTAATTTAGCAGCGGACATTTCTCGCGAACATCCATAAAACTTGGATAAAATTCAGTGTACCTAAATATTGTAAGTTGAAATCCAGCCTTTGCCTTTCAGATTGGATATATTCACCGTTTAGAATTAACCTCACGTCTGATACATTTATGTGATCGAATTTTGTGGGATCGCTTTTTCTATTTTCTTTGCGATTTGTTTGAAAACCAACTACAACAAACCGAGGAGATTCCACCAAATTTCTTTACGAGAGTTTGCCGTAAGAGTCGGCAATTCATGTAATTCCCACTTTCTAAAGTGTATAATAATGGGCTGATCTCGCTTATATTATAATCATACCGTTTGGCTGAATATGTTTCACTTTTAGTTCTACATTGCTGTGAACTCTGTAGTTGCGTTGACAGTTTGCTCTAGTAGCAGGCAATTATTGTCGTTGGTGGCTCGAATTATAGTCTTATTGTTTGCTTACCGCAAATGGCATATTGATAGTCATTAAAGAGTCCAAACAAATGTGCGGTATTTCTACGCTGGATGTTTTGTTACAATTTAAGATTGGCTCATTGTCCTTGGGATAGCTCCAACTTGAAGTTACCAAGTACATATCATCGTTAGGAGATTAAACTCGACGCCCCAGGCTTATTATGGGCAAACAAAAACAGACAGTAAAAATTTTACTTGTGGGTTTCTTGTAGGACCACTCAATCTTGCTTTTGGGCCAAGAAGATAGTTTTTAGGAATTGGTGAAATATATGTTATGACGTCATCAAATATATTTTCTCAGGACCATACCTGTTTCTCTTTATATTTGGAAAGAGCACATTTTTCTGATCAACTTTTGTAAATATTTTTTTGATATCTTGTTTCATTTCCCCCTCACAAGCATGTGTTTGCTTCTGGGGTACTCCTAGTTTGGAGTATTGCGATGGTGAGAATTATTATTATTATTGTTAAAAAGTTATATGCGTATTATTTGTAAAAATATGAAAAAGATGCCATGGTATTTTTTAATGAAAATCAAGTTAGCCATGACTTATGAAGGTATATTATTGACAGAAACAATTGTTATTGCGATTTTTGTGAACAAGGTTTTTAAGAAATTTTTATAAATAGAAACATAGTAGGTAAAGTTAGGTCTGGCGACTTTTCTGGTCATTTTATGAGGCCATTTATACCAATCCATTTGTTTCCAAAGTCATTATTATTTAGAAATTCTTTTACAATGTTGGCTTTTTATGGTGGATCTCCGTCGTGTTGAAACCATATAGTTCTTCTTAACTGCAAAGGCACATCTTCCATGAGAACTGGCATGTCAGCTGTTGTTGCAAAAATTGGAGGTATGTTATTCCAGTTAAAACCCCTTCGTAACCCATTTACGTGAAATTTGTACACCATTGTGAGGTTTATTGCTAGAGACTTTAGAGATCATTTTTGTGATTTTTCCCAGTGACTGACACCTAATGTCTGGCATTGGTTTGCAAAAACATAACATAGCCAATAGCTGACACCCCAACCAAAATTTTTAAAAACTTGAAATAGTTCTGAATTATTATCTCACCTTGTTTGCTTAGAAGTATAAGCCACAAAAATTAAGACAGTTGAAAAATCTACACTAAAAACACGTAATTAAACACTATTTTTTACAACTCTGAACTAAAAAATTTCGCTAAGAAACCACAATGAATATAACCTCAATAAATCGACAAGTCAGTAAAAAGAGAGAAACCATGATAAATAACTTAGGAACATACATAACTCCTAACTGTGACTTCTATCAACATATTTCAATAGAATGGATTTATATCTGCCCGTTAGCTTATTTTTCAATTAAATAAAACACGTGTCAGGTTTAGGCAATGTGTTGGGCACTGGTACGTTACCTACATGAATTTTGATACACCCTGTCACGACCTATTAAGACCCTTTTGGGTTTTGGTCCCACGCATTAATTTCGAGACATCCTATATCGTTAATATTTTGAGAAAATGTTTACTTAGACGACCTGTACTTTGCCATTTCATCCCTCCCGGCCACTGCCCGCGACCTAGATTCCATTAGCTACTACTGCACTTGTGAAATATTTGGGAAAACTGCTGACAAAGTTTTTTGCAAGTTCCTGTCGACAATGACCGAGTCGACGTATTGACCCAAAAATGTTCCATTTTTCGGCCTTAAACACTAATTTCGCGAAACGTTTTTGGCGTATATCTTTTAGTTTAAATCCACGCGTGTTAGTAGCCTACCTGTATTCAGCAAAGATCAAAATCTTAACATACTAATTTCACGAAAAGTTTTGCGTATATCTACATTCTTAGATCTGTGTGAATATAAGGTCGTTTTATTATTGCGTCGATTGTCTTTGGTAGTTTTAACTTAAAAATTAATTATTATTAGGACAAATATTTCCGAATTTTTGCAAATACCTTACTGTATTTTACTCATTCTTAATTCTTAGTCACGTGATATTTTGACATATATTTTTGTCCCATCCTGTCCATGAATTTCGAGACACACTGTATATTATTAAATCTGCCATCTATTAAAATCCTTTCGGATCCCTCCCCCCCCCCATGAATTTTGACATATCACCTGCTTTTTGCTCACCCTGTATTTATTCTTAAGTCTGTCACGTGTAACGTTCTTTTGGCTTTTGTCACATCCATAAATTTTTGTCAGTACTTTTACCTACACTGTATTTATTCTTAAATCTGTCACGTGTTATTAAGGCCATTTTGGCATTTGCCACACCCATAAATTTTGATGCATCCTGTATTCTTATTTCTTAGTCTCGTGATGAAACTATTATGGCCCTTTTGGGTTTTTTGTCACACTCTATGTATGAATTTTTGTTGTCCACCAATACTATTTGAAAAAAAATGCTTTTTGGTCCCACTTTGTTCTTGAATTTTGGAAGACCCGGTATTCTTAGTTCTATGAGGTCACGTGATGAAATTAGACCTTTTTGGCTTTTGTCACAACCTGTATACATGAATTTTGAGAAATCCCGCATTATTAACTCTGTGTCGCCACGTGATGAAATTAGGCCTTTAGGGCTTTGGATATTTGTCACACCCTGTATATGAATTTTTGTTGTCCACTATATGCTATTTGAGAAAAAATCTGTGACGCGGTGAAATTATTAAGGTCTATTTGACTTTCCTATGTTTTTGTACCGCCCTGTATTTTGTTGTCCACCCTATGCTCTTTGGAGAAAAATATCTGTGACGTGATGAAATTAGGTCCTTTTAGCTTTAACAAGTTTCACTTTGTGTATATATTTTTGATAGTTGATTTTGAGTCACCCTGTAATTTCCTTATTCTTGATTCTGTGACGTCACCGAGATTCTAGCAGTTTACACCATTTTTTCATATGCGCGACCTTGTAAATGGATGGTCGAAGGTTCGAACCCTGACTATTTTTAATTTTCATAATTTTGCGCCATGACGTCAGAGAGCAGAGATGAAGTTGAGACGCGTGCCGAGGGAGGGATGCTGGAGCGGGCTATACCATTATCTCCCACGGATTTTCCCACGGTCCCACAAATTTTCCCACGCCGCCTTACCTACTGACGCGAAATCCAACATAAGTTAGGAGGTACTTTCACTTCCTAAAACTTCATAATTTCCCGTTAGGAACCGGTAGAATTTACGTATGATATTAGTTTTGATTACCGTAAAATTTGGACTCTCTTGGGCTCGAAAATTAAATTATCTGTAAAAAATAAATATTTTAATTTGTGTGTTTTGTAAAGCAAAATGTTCCATTCAATTTGAAGTGTCACACTTGCCCGTTTGTTCTGTATTTACTTTTTAAAAAATTAATAAAAAATATTGGTAATATGTGTGGTTGACATAAGATAGTTATTACCAAAGGCATCATAAATATGCAATGATAGCGTCATGACCATTGACATGCATGTCAATGGTTATGACGTTAGTAATGGATTACCTAAACAGGTGAGTTTACTCAACAGTTCCGCAAAATGTGTATTACTAAAAAATGAGAATATCTACTTGAAATATGCATAGCAGCTGAAATGCAGATGATGCAGAATAGGTTAAATCGTTGAGCGAGGAATATCACTCAACGGTTAAATGTTGAAGAATGTGCGGTGTTGTTTTTTGTGAAAAGTAGGTAAGTGTAAATACTAGGTATTCACGGAGCATTTTTTGTATTGTAATAGTAGGTACCTACGACATTTTATTATTTCATTTTTAGGACAATTGCTATGGCATTACCTACCTGTGAAGTGTTACATTAAATTAAGTATTTTTAATTTATTTTCATTACAGACAATAATGACTACGAGTTTGGCATTTTTTTATTATTTAAAATAACAATAATTCTAGATTAGCTACTCGACATTCGCTGAAGTGCATATAAACCGCTTTATTTTCAAATGTTGAAAGCTTACTATTCCTACTTTAATTTAGCGTCATAATCGAGTACCTACCTATTTATTTTTATGGGTAACTAGACCTTCTGCCTATCACAAATATTACAAATATATATATTTTAAATTTCTTATAGTAAATACCTAGGTACAGAACACACTGGCAAGTGTTACACATCAAATTAAATGGGATATTTTGCTTTGTAAAAATTATGTCAATAATTTGTTTCTAGATAATTTAATTTTTGATACCAAGAGAGCCCAAAGTTAGTCATATCTAATATTTCAAAATTGATACAATAGTTGTATTCTCGCAGTTGTTGCAAAAAATTTTCATATTAAACTTTTTTTCTGTACCTTTGGAAATAAAAAAAATACAGCGATTTAAAAATTATGATTTTTTTATTTTTGACCATAGTTTTCCTAAGTGGACTTGGACAGCAATTTTCATCATGACAAAAGAAGGCCCCGCCACCGATTTTTTCTGTCAAAAAATAGCCGAGATATTTTGAGTGAGCCACTTATATAAGCCACTCTGTGTACATTATCTTTTTGGAACAATCGATACATAAATAATATTGTCGCCAAAGCTTCTTTAAATTTAAAAAGGATACTTTAGGATGGTTATGAAATTAGCCCTAAAAAGGTGGATAGAAAAGAGTTTGGTTTAGTGTTGGTGTACAAGAAGTTCAGCAAAATCGTGGCAAAAGAGAGAGACACCTGATTGGCGGAAAGAAGGTCGAAACACAAAAGGTCGAAATTTTTAAAAATCTCGAAAACAGAAAAGGTCGAATCACAAAAGGTCGAATCACAAAAGGTCGAATCACAAAAGGTCGAATCACAAAAGGTCGAACCACAAAAGGTCGAATCACAATAGGTCGAATCACAAAAGGTCGAATCACAAAAGGTCGAACCACAAAAGGCCGAATCGCAAAAAATCGAATCACAAAAGGTCGAAATTAAAAAAAAGGCGGAAACAGAAAAGTTTGAGTATACTTAATCAAATGACCGAATAATTGAAAATAAATGTTGGCTAAAAAAGTTCGAAAATCAAATGGTTTGAAAACAAAGGGTCAAAAAATAAACAGTCGAAACTAATTATACAAGGTATCCCCGTTTTTGTAGACAAACTGACATTTGGTAGAAAGGGCCATTTTGAGACAAAAAAATCCCACAAACATGCTTATACTGATATAGTTACTTAGTTTTCGTTAGTTTTTTCATATTTTTTAATATCTGGAACGAAAAGAGATATAGACAGACTTAAAACTCGGTATGTAATAATAGGTCGTCTTCCATTGAAGGTATATACATTTTGAGACCAAAAAGGCAAACTGCAGGTATACGCCGATGCAGGAGGCTTCTTATGTTTAAACGAAAATTATTGTCAGTAGGTAGCCATTACTGACATCAGCTTAGACCAGAAGTGAGCGTCCCAGTTTTTTGAGACACCCTGTATATTTTGCGGCAAAATAGTTGATGTCACGTGTAGGGTCCTTTTGAGATACCCTGTATATTTTGCCGCAAAATATACAGGGTGTCTCAAAAACCTTAGACCAGAAGTGAGCGTCCCAGTTTTTTGAGACACCCTGTATATTTTGCCGCAAAATATACAGGGTGTCTCAAAAAACTGGGACGCTCACTTCTGGTCTAAGCTGAAGTCAGTAATGGCTACCTACTGACAATAATTTTCGTTTACATATAAGAAGCTTTTCCGGCTTTTGTGTTTATACGTTTGATTTTCGACCTTTGCATTTTCGACTTTTTTCCAACCAATCATCATTTTCAATTATTCGCTAAAAACGTTGAGTGAGGCAATCTAAAAATTAGAACTATTTTTTATTAATTCGACCTTTTGTGATTCGACATTTTATGATTCGACCTTTTGTAATTCGACCTCTTGTGATTCGACCTCTTGTGATTCGACCTTTTGTGATTCGACCTTTTGTAACTCGACCTTTTGTGATTCGACCTTTTGTGTTTCGACCTTTTGTAGTTTCGACCTTGTGTCTTTCGATCTTTTTTGATTCTACCTTTTGTGATTCGATCTTTTGTAGTTTCTATATTTTGTTTTCGACATTTTGTGATTCGGCCGATTGTGATTCGACCTTTTGATTTTCCATATTTTTTTCCGTCAACCGTCCCTAATGTTGTTTACACCCAAATGACAAAAAAGATGTTGACTAAAAAATTCAAATAGTACCTATTGACCCAAATTAATTTAAGATTTTACACATTTTATAATGCATATTACCAAACAAAATAGGTACGTATGGACCTTTGAATAAAGAATAACAGAAAGGAGTCAAAGCTCTATGTATATTATAAAATACGTGAGACTGAAATCGCCCTGAGTAGTAACGTAGTAACCCAAGTTTTGTCACAATATTTTGGTATCTGACACGGTAATAGGTGTCAGTAAGTATGTGGTATTTAGATACGTTTTCGAGTTATTATGCTTAGCTGTGCGGCTTGTGCGGCACTTCCCTGACCGCCAAAACTAAAATGTTTGAGGATAGTAATCCATCGGTAAGATATTTCGTAATTTAAATTAACTTTTGAGTTTGAGGCCATGCCCCAAAGTGGCGTAGGCGTTTGTGTAGGTACCTACTTATAACCCTGTTTTGGTCTAAGTCCTATTTTCCCTTTTTATAACTTATTTTCTTAATTTTCGGTGGGCTTCCCTTATAGCATAGCCTCTTTTCTTTTGGAAAGAGAAAATCGGATTTCCGGCGGAGCGGCTGCTCAGGCGCCAGTTTTTTAGAGCGGTATACTCCGCTGTGCTCGGATAGCTTTCAGTCGGAGAAAGTCATTTTTCCAGAGTTCTGTGGTGTGTTGAGGGTAGGGTACAAGTAAAAGTAGTGAGACAAATTTTACACGGTTATTATTCAATTACAGAAGTTTCGAGTTAAGATACTTGACAATTAATAGGCTTTAAATTGACACGGCCGGAGAGGTCCACGGATCTGTAAGTGAGAAACATGCGTATAAGCTACTAGTTCAGGGTCTACCTCTAGCTAAGTTGAATAATTAGTCACACAGCGGTTACGTTTTTTTCTTTTTGCGCGGCAAGCAAGCTCAAAAATGCTCGGGGTATTTAACACATTTAACTAGAGTCACACTATTACTCCTATCCCATTTTTTAGTGCCTAAAACTAGGGAATGCTTATACAGAGGTTGGTCCGGGAATTCTCGCCATTCCAACAGGTTAACGGAGGTATTCAGGAAAAGGTAGGTCGGGGGGAACAATCTAAGTCTAGATATACTCACCAGAAACTGTATCGGCAAAAATAGAGCCTCCTCCCTCGGCGACCGCAGCCTATGTATTGCGTTGGGTGGCGCAATCTAGCGGCGAGTGCCCCGGCCGCCCATTGGCTGGAACTGCGGCGAGGGCTCAGGTGATCATCCCTACCCTTCTGGCATACAAACCGGCCGCCGGAGGCTATACGGGCAGTTAGGGGTTGTTGCACCCCGGACAGGTCTCGCGCGGAAGGTGGTCTCTATCTGAGTCGGGCATGTCCAATATACCGGATTCCCAAAAAGAACGGCGGCTCTAGTTCCAAGTTGAGTTAGTAATCCCGTTCTACCCCTTTCCGGTGTCCCTCATCCCTCTTGGTAAAACAAGACTTTATTATTTAGCGGCGGAAAGCCGAAAAGTAATCACAACTAAGTAAAATATCGAACACCGGTCTCCCATGCAAAAAAAGAATAATTGGCATGAATATAAAAACTCCGGCGGACGGCCGGACGCTAAAAAATAGCGCGGCGAAGAATTAAATGGGAATGAAATAAAAATGCAAATTCCCAAACTAGTAACTTCGTTACATACCTACTTCATTATTGGAAATTTAAAATTAGGATTGCTGTATTACCAAGAATTCCTAAACTTAAAGACATAAACGTTCCTTATAATTTTTTGCCTACTGATTTCACAAAAAATGAGGATTTCTGATTCGATTAGTTGTCGAAACTCAAAGGTGCGCCCCACTGTAAAAACGGAAACGGCATCCCGCCATATGCAGAGACTGACCTGGTCGAGCGTTAACCTCAAATTTGCTCCTTCCTGGGGTTCTTTATTCAAAGGTATGGACTATGTATTTAGATGTGTTTGAAATCAAGGTTATTATCATAGTCATCGTATCCACGATAACTATGGTTATTATAGATTGAAAACAAACTACTATAATAATACCTTGTATATAATAATAACGATGACACTCAATCAAGACTAAAGTAAAAAATTACCAAAGTTTTAACATATATTTTATTTCATTTTAACATATTTTATTTATTCGATATTATCACTATGTACGCTTCTTGTGCTTGCAACGCTATCTTCATTTTGTTCCTCATCTATTATTAGTGGTTCAGACTCTAACACCCTCTGATATTTGATAGAAGAATATGTAAGTATACTTCCAGCTCTAACGCCTATAAGTGACCAAATAATAGGCAGGACATAACTTGGTGCTATAGGCAAAATGGCTGAAACAAAAAATATTATTCCTATTTAATATAGAAGGATTAGGTATTATTTGAGATTTTTAAAGTTCTTTGGCGACTGAGACTAGCTGTTTGTATCGCTGGGATCGGAATTTATACGGGAACAGGTAGGGAGGGAATGAAAAAGTAAGGGAATATTTATTTGGCGGAGGCAGAAAAGGCGCCCGTGGATTGTAGTTTAATCTTATGACTGGTTTTGCCGGGAATTTAACGCTGCTAAAAAAGGTCGACAATGGTTTTGCAGAGAGATGCCTCGATCAAGGTTTAAGTTATTTTGACGTTTTAGGATTACCTACCTTTCAAAGTTAGAAATTTACTACTCCCAGATACAATAGAAGCTATGAATCCACTTCTTCTATGAGCTTTATAGTATAAAAAGAAAGATATTTTTAGTAACTGTAATTATAAGTAATGAAGTATGTTTTAGTGGCATATCAGGTAGAGTCCCGCCCGGGTTCGAGCCCCGGCTGGTGTACATTTTGGTTACCCTACACCCTCTAACCCCTTCTAGTAGCTGTAGAAGACGCTGTAGAAGTCTCCTACATCTCACCGCTACTATCAATTGGAATAAATATCACCTAGCCGATGGAACCCCCGTATCTCCGATAGCTTAGTCCGTTAAGTGCCAACGGCTACAGTAGGAGTCCTGGGTTCGAGTCCCGACTGGTGTGCATTTTCAATTGATATCCTTTACCTGATATGCCACTAAAACATACTTTATTATTTATAGCATACGTTGTAGCTAGAGGGTGGGTGGCCCACATATCATGCTCTATCCCCTTATGTCCACAATTTAGAGAGTCACGGAAAAAAGTTTCGTTTGTAATCAACTTCCTATCCCATTTTTATACCCTTATTCCAAATTTGGACACCGAGCGTTGTTTGTCAAAAATTTTAAATTTAGTTGCGACCTAATCCTTATTTGATCAGCAGATTTTCGTTTGCCCATAATGATTGGCCTGGAACGAGTCTGAATTACTCTGTACATACTAAATAAAGGTTTGTAAAAAACATAACATTTTTATAGAAGATGCCTGAAAAGGACGTGATTTTGGATTGTTTAAACTTATGTAAAATAAAGTTATCTGTTTACTCTACGGGGTAAAGTCACTGGAAGCTGAGTTCGCTAAATCGCGACTCTACTGTAGTCCCATTCCATGGCCTCCTGTTAGTAAAATAAGACACCCAAAAATCACAAACCCATATTAGGCATTTTTTTAAGAATAAAGTATCATCGAATTGGCCATAGTTCAAAACCCTTGGCACATAAATTTCAATATTCTATGTTTTAAGTTATAACAATTTCGAAAAAATTGGGGTTTCCGGAGTTCCCTATGAAAACCACCAGGCAGAATAAATAATTAATTGAGGATCGAGGATGATGCCTCCAATTGTAAGGAAATACATATAAAAATAAAATATATTTTGCATGGGAGACTAATAGAGTACAGTGAAATCCCAAATATTTTTTGTTTAAATATATTTTTTTACGAAACGTATGATCTAGGGTGAAGGGTGGCTATACTGTGTAAAATAATATCTAAGGTAAAACTTAATCGATTCTGGAAAAAATATGCCCTGTGGTTTATAGAAGGTATACAAACTCTTTTCGAATTTTAAAATATTAATATTTTTACAAAGTTTTTAACTATGGCCAAATCAGTGGCACTATCCATTGCCTAATATGGCAATTTTTGGGTGTCTTCATTTAATAACAGTAGGATGAAATAGGACTACGTATTTCAAAAAATTATAACCCAAGATATAGAGAAGGTACTATAGGTTGAACAAAAGATTTGAAAATTGTTAAAATTTGTTTTTCTACAAACACTATTAAAAGTATCATTGTCAACGCATGCTTTCAGTGTCTAAAACGTCATTTTATTACACTGGTGTTAAAAGTAAACTATTGGCATATTTTAAAATTAGGTAGGTATCTCAAGTGTGCCAAGGAATCCCGTCAACAGGAACATTTTATGCAAAGATCCAATAGAGGAGGAAATAAGTCTAAAAAATACAGAAGCCTGCCAGTCAGTAAGTCCACCTGAGTTTAGGTGGCTGCTGTGCGACAACAGGAAACGCGCAGAATGTATCATCTTAGAGAGGGACTTGTTGAGAAAGGTCCAATAATTTAGGAAAATAGTTTTTCACTTGTTGGTTGGCATTTTACAAAAAAAAAAATACTTTTGTGCTTATTAATATTTTTTTAATAATTCCAGAGCTCTCTGGATCAGTATAAGGTTTCATAAAAATTTAGAATTTTGAGATGGCCCAGAGAAAAGTACTCTGTAAATGTTTGTATTGAACACTTTGAGTGGTCCCGTTGACCATTCAAATGTTTTTAGGGAATTCCATGGCACACTGACTCGCCAGATGCCTTTAAAATTCCTATTTTGCTTAAATTTGACATCCTGCAGAATGGAAGTCCCTGTATATTTTATGTTCAAATTTGTTATATAAGAGTTTTAGGGTCTCCTGATTAACGCTATGGTGTCAGATTTTAAATAAAAAAATCGCTAAATGGTTTTTGTGAAATCGGTGGTATGCAAAAATCGTAGCCGGCCGGCTGGCCGTGGATTTACATTTTGAAATTGGTAGAAGCGGTTTTTGAAAGCCTTTCAAAACTCTAAAAACAAAGATTTTATGTATTTCAAACTGAATTTTAAACCAGTTCCACCCAACCGATTGAGCTGAAATTTTGCACACACATAATGCACACTCAATATTGTCACTTACTCAAATGGCCGCCGCTCCAAGATGTCGGATTAGTTATTTTTTACAATTTACAGTGTGTTTCACTTTAAAGTGACGGCAATTCATTATTATATAAAACGGGTTATTATTTTCTAAGGATTTTCAAAAACTCTTTTTCAAAAATTGAGTACTCCGATAGCTCGATATCCTGGTATGTATTATTTTATTATTATTATTTCCATAACCTACTACCAAAGTCTAGAGAATAGTATTCTCTAGACTTTGCTACTACGATAAAAAAAATAAGACCCAACAAATGACGGAAACATATTAGGAATTTTTTTAAGGAAAAACAAATACCTCTATCGATTCAGGTAGATCTAGAACCCACAAATCCCAAGTTTTAATATCGTAACTTATACCGAGTGTTCACAACTTAAGTACGAAGAATGAAAAAATCGACTTTTTCAGAGTGATTAATAGTCACCTAGTGTATCAATTCGCACAATATCATCCGCATATCATATACAGAGTGTACATAATAAATACGGAAATATCGAAAAAAAATGGCTAAGTTTTAAAAATAAGTCGACATTCCAAATAATCCAAAAAATATGAACTGTCAAACTGCAGATGCATCGTTTATGTCTATAAGTCCATGGCAGTCTTGATGAAAATAGTAGACGCTACCTGGGAAAATTGCAACGAAGATGAATATTCATTATCCAAGGAAATTATTTAACCGATAGAACTTTCTTGTAAAATGATGTTTAACGATGAAGAATAAAAAACGACTTATTGTGAACACTCTGTATAAGTGAACATATTGAAACTTAGAATTTATGGGTTCCAGATGTGCCTAAAACGAGAAAGTTACCTGTTACCTAGGTATTTGTTAAATATATCATAGAAGGCCTTGGTTTTGGTACAGTTTCTGATAGCCTATCGTTAAAAAATACTCGATCAAAATCGGATGACAATTACAAATTTAAAAGGGTGTTCCGGTTTAAAATGGGTCACACTGTGTACATCCGCACTCGCTTAACATTGCTTGGATTTGGATACAGGCCATCCGATCTTGTTCAATGACACCAAAATTATTTCCAAATCATCTCATTCCGCCCAAAGAATAATCTTTGAATATTGAAATCCTAAATCATCCAAATAAATTAAACTGTGATCAAGACATCTTTCTGCAAAACTGTTGGGATCTTTTTTCGGCATTGAACCTTCCCTCGTTTTTTCATTTCCTCCCTACCTGTTTCCGTATAAAATTGCAATCCCGCAGTCCGCAGTTATATGAACAGCCAGTCTCAGTCACACTGTCGTGTCCTGAGGAAGTCTCCAATCAAGTATATTATTTAAGGTTTAATTTTTATATTTTTCTTTGCGTATCTTAGGTATACCTAACGGAGTGGTTGTGAATGTTTTTATATCTAATAATATTTATTGAGAAGCAATGCGACTGGGACTATACTATATCCAAGTTACAGAGGCAGTGAATCAATACATTGGCCACCACGTGGTAGCGATGTTACCTATTCTCTTATTGACCTGGCCGTCGTAAAATCTCAAGTGTTTAGGCGGCGAGTGGAATGCAGGGCCGGCTCTTCCCTCAGTCGAGTTTCCTGCATAGGTATGGGATCGCGCGCAGATCTGTTGCAGAATCTCATATATTAATCAAGCCCTGGTAATCGATCGCAATGCGGTCATGTGATTTTGTGTATATATATACAGCCTCTATAACTTGGATAGACTATAGAAACACCCAGAGGAGGTGCAGAAAATAGTCAGTAAAATAAGAGTGTCCAAACGGTAACAAGGGGGTTTTGATATACCTAAGTATCAAAGAGCTGGCGGGTCTTTGCAGCAACGTCAAGACCATCTACTTGGAAAAGTCTTCTATCCGAGCCAGATCGACAGATCCTTATAATATCCGGGATGAGAAATGATGCCCGCGGATATAATGCATTAATAATAATTTTACTTACGCCTTTTCGTGTAGATTTCTTGCGAAATATAGTAAATCGATGATGTAAACGTTGCAATTATTACAACTATTCCAGTGTAACCAAATCTCTTTAGGGCTTTCTTGCTAAACCATTGTGGCAATGTTTCCTTATATGCCAATATATTTAGAAACAAAATAATGCTATCGGTCACCCCTAAAATGATTTAAAGATAATATACATTAAAGATATTATCTCAGAAAACGCAAGGCTAATTTTTATGTGATATAAAATTGTAATGATTGGGATTGATGAAAATAATGTAGGTAATCTAAACTTTGTCATAAAGTTTAACTTAAGAAAAACGAGCTAATGTCAATAGGAAATAGATTTAAGTAGGTAGATTAGCCAGGTGAATCTAGAACTGAAAACTTATCAGAATATTTCTTTGCTGAAGTTTTAGTAAACGAATAAAATTTGTTTTTTACTTAGCACCCATTATTTTGAAATCTGTAGATACAGTTTTCAAACCCCTGGTGAAATTTCTTACATCATTGTGTACATTATATAGGTACCTCAAATGCATTATGATGCGTTTTCAACATTCAAAAGGTTCACGAAAAGAATAGTTCCAAATAAAAATGAATGTATTTTCAGACTCACTTGGTATTTTTATGAACTTTTATGTCGTAAATCTGAAGACCACCACCTGAATTTGTAAAATTTACTCACCTGAGACAAGGGCCAATCCAGAAGATGGGTAATTTTGTAACAATAGAAAAGCAACAAATGCAGAGTACCCAAAAATACAACAAAGAAGGGAGTGTACCAAAATTACCCAACTTGTCATTTTGTAATTCCTTGGAACTAGGCAATTTGTTATACAGTGTGTTCCTAAATTAAACAATGCCCATTATTCTGAAAATAAGACAAGTTAGTTGGCACCGAGTGTGAGAACAGTTCTTTATTGATTGCAGTCATCTGTGTTGATAATATGCTCGGCGAGGTAACCCAGTCTAATAAATATTAAATCATGTTTTTAGGAAAGGGCATATAATACATTCCTTCTATTTGTACTATTTACACTATATGAAGATAAAAAAATACTTAATACCTATAAAGCCCTAACGGGACTAATTTACTGTTGCAACTGCCAATAATAATTATAAATACACATCACACAAAAGATCGATAATAATTATCATTGTGATTTGATTGGGGTTTGAGATGTGTTAATATGTGAAGTATCTTCACACTTTGAGTGAGTAGGTACAATACGTGTCCCTATATTTATACAGGATCCTATTTTCATAGACAGACTGAGATTTTGTAGATTATACATTTTAGGACAAACAGTTCCTATAGGCGTTGTGTGAAGGGATATAAGAGACGCTACCTCCATGTATCCATTGAATAAGAATACCTTAATCAATGATGTATCATAGCGAGTCTACAATCTCAACGCAGATAGATCCCGTTCAATTGCTTTAGGACGACCTGAAACGGTTTCTTAGGTCGTCCTAGAGTAATTGACCAGGACTGAAATATCTGGAGGCAGAAATTGGGCATCAGATGCGCCTCTTATCTCTTATTATTCCTTCCCTCAACGCTATAGATGGGTATATAAAGGGTGTCTCGTTTAAGAAACAACCTTATAACTTCTTTAATTTTTAACCGACCAGAACGAAATTTTTACCAAAGGTAGATCTCATTGTTGCCTACTTATTTCCAGAAAAACAGTTGCCCACTCCAAAGTCAAAGTCACCTGCGATGCCACAATTAATTGAGGCTAAAAATCCGAAAATCATTATTAGGCTTTTTAAAAAAAAATACTAAAAGAAGTTGTTCAGATACAGAATCGATTCAGGACCCTAAATCCAAAATTTTGCCAAAATCAAAAAAATATTAAATAATAGTTATTTATGTACCAAGGCACTGAAGTTCAACTTTTTATGACTCGTGTGGAATTTAGTAAAATAAACATTTTTTTTTAATTCGGAAAAAAATGTTTTATTTGGCGAAGAAATAATCATAAGGGATCATCCGTCCATGGTTGGTTGACTTTGACGATTGCTCTATCTAGGTCAAGTATGAAGAGACACAACACTTTCTGACAGAAAATCCAAACTTCTGCTGGTTGTGCAGCCTCCATAAGAAATCTATTGATATTCAAACCTACTAAAATATTTATACTGAAAGATTGCGGTGCTATAGGTAACAATTCCGAATTTCTCAATGTGTACGAAAAGTTCAATCGGCCTTTATTGGCCGGGTTTTGAATATTTGGTCACTTTTGATGGGCGAGGGCTCCGCGACGTTTGATGTTTACATCTCGCCAAGGCCTACTTATTAAAAAAAATGGTACAATAATGGGCTATTTCAGTGCCGATTTCTGAGCTTTTAATGACGATTATGAGACACTTCACTGCCGATTTCAAGAAAAAAATTCCAAAAATAGCAATTTAATAATTTCCTGCGTTTAGAAAAGTGTGTAATGGAAGTTTTGAAGGCAAGTTGTTTTCAGCAAGTAATCATTTTAAAATAAAATTAAAGCTACAAAGCAATAGTTATTTATGCACCAAGGCACTGAAGTTCAACTTTTTATGACTCGTGTGGAATTTAGTTGCCGAGGCCTCTGGCCGAGGCGAAAAATAATAATAAGGGATCACCCGTCCATGAACCGACTACGCGCGGCGTTGCTTGACTTTAACGTTTGCTCTACCTAGGTCAACGTATGACCAGACACGGCACTTACTGACAGAAAATCCAAACTGCTGCCTGTTGTGCTGCTGGGCTACTTCAGCGCCGATTTCTGAGCTTTTAATGACGATTTTGAGACACTTTACTGCCGATTTGAAGAAAATTTTATTTTTTCCATTTTTACTTATTTTTTTTTATTTAATATTTTTTTCATTCTGACAAAATTTTGGATTTAGGGTTCTGGATCGATTCTGAACAACTTATTTCAGTACAATTTTTTTGAAAAAAATTCGTGATATGACTTTCGGATTTTTAGCTTTGATTGTGGCATCGCAGGTGGCTTTGACTTTGGAGAAGGCAACTTTTTTTTTAAATAAGTAGACAACAATGCCATCTATACCTTTGCTAAAAATTTCGTTCTGGTCGGATAAAAATTAAAGAAGTTATGAGGTTGTTTCACTCTTAAGTGAGACATTCTGTATAAACCAGTAGTTTTCAAGATACAGAAATACGTAGGTACTTTCAAGAAAGACAGTTAAAAGCAAAGCCCAATACGTATTTATTACATAGACGTAACTCATTGACGTAATAAGCGAGCAATGATCTAATACGTCAAGTTTCAAAAGTACAGTTAAAGCATGTTTTAAAACGTACCTAACGCTAAGACGCCCCCTGAAGATGACTTGAAGGTTATTTATATCCCTTTATTGGACATTTTTTGTTCCTCTCAAAATCGCCGAAAATAAGGTTTAAACGTTAAACATATTTTTTAAATGCAATTTCTAGTTGCTTCTTTACAGTTCTATGTTCGTCTATTCTATCGTATCTATATTCCTAGATTCTAATTACTCGGCTCACAGTCGGCTGTTTCCGCACCAAGGTTTCGGCTCGATATCGCTGCGTCTCGAGTGTACGTACGAGTACGTATACGCAAGTTTACGTCAACCGTGAGTCCACTCAAAGAACGTAAGTTCGAAAACTCTTTAACGCGCATGCGTAGCTGTCATTTCCTACGCCTACGTCTACGTATAGGGCTTTGCTTTAACTCTCTAACAATTATTATGTATGTAGTAATATAGTTCTTAAAAAACCAGGTATCCATAAAAACGGCCCATTTCGATACAACTGAATTTTAATTATTGCAAGATTTTATTTTTTAATTTTTAAAATACAGGTTACTTTCCTAGCTATTTTCTCGCATTTTTTTCTATACCAACAGAATAAATACACAATGTTTTTGATATATTGCAACGCCTACTTTATTGTAAACAAGGATACCAGTTATTTTAAAAGATGTGTAAGTGTAGATGCACTTTTTGGCCGACGAGGTTGTTTAAGGACTGACAACGGCCCCTTGAAAGGACCTCCAAGGCAAAAATGGCCCTGTGTGTACGGTACACACAGTGTACCACGAGAGTAGTTTAATTTGTACAAAGACTCACAAAGTTAGCTTTAGGCTACGCATCTCGCTAGCTTGGTGGTGGTTATGACTGTCGAGAGAAGATGGCTCTTACCACTTACCGACAGTACGGAACCACGACTCGCGGTCTCTGATCCGGCGAATCCCACTCCTCAGGGTAGGTAGGTCCACTTCCTGATCCCCAACTACGGCAATACCTGCACAGTGGCCCATATAGGTCCGACGCAAACAAGGCTGACTAAAGAGCCGATTCCCTTGCAGCCATAACAGGAGGGAACCCCACCTGCTTCGGCCAAGGTGGCTATTAAACCGATGCCTTCGTTTCTGCAGGGCAGTGATTGAGGATCAAATGGTTGTTAAGAAGAGGACAACACTGATGCCCTGCTCTGGGGCTGCGTTGAATTTATACCCGCAATTCTGCTAAATCGGTCGGTGGACTTTAGTTTGGAATTTTGGAACTTATTTTACTTATGAATTGTTCCTCTATCTTCATGATCTACCATCCCATTTATGTTTTGATTAAAATGTTTTCTAAATATTCGCCTAATTGAGGTCGCCTCCAGGTGCCAAAGTAATTATTTTGGCGATTAAAATATAGACGGCTTTTTTTCACCTTTGTGACACTATACAGGGTGGCCCATCGAAAACGTACCGCAAGGCATTACAGGATGGGAAAGAACTTTTCGGCAAAATCCAAAAACACGTCAAATTTGTTTGTCAGGGGGACACATTTTTACGCAAAAAGCATAGTAAAACCTTCAACCCCCTAAGTAGGGGTGTCATCCCACAAATTTTTTCAAATGGGAAAGGGGGTCAAGTGATACCTCATTAGAAGGGGCTTGTCATTCCCTAATCGATCCACTCTTTTAGAAAATATGGAGCGTTGAAACTCCAACAATAATGTGTGACGAAAAATGTAAAAATCGATTCAATTTTACTTTAAAACTTATTTATTAGTCAAGTAAATGATCGAATTGCTGTCCGCCAACGTGCATACAGTGCGGTAAAAGTTATTTTCAAACCGTTGTACATTCTGGAGCATTTGCGGTGTCACTTCGCGACATACGTTAATAATTCTTCTTTTCAACTCTTCTAATGTGTCTGCTGGTGTTTTGCAAACAAGGCTTTTTATGTGACCCCACAAACAAAAATCGAAAGGACTTAAGTCGGGTGACCGAGGTGGCCATTCAATTGGGCCCCGTCGTCCTATCCATCGTCCTGGAAACGTGGCATTTAAATAATTGCGCACATTTTGGGAGTAATGCGGAGGAGCTCCGTCTTGTTGGAAAATCAGTTCCTGTTCATTGTATGCGGGGTCGTTCTCAATATTTGTTAGAGCTGGGTCGATGGCATTTTGTAGTAAATCCAAGTACATATCGCATGTTAAATTTCCAAGAAGGAAAAAAGGTCCTACAATGGAATTTCCAAAAATACCAGCCCACACATTTAACTTCTGGGGGCGTTGCGTGTGTGTCTCGTGGAAAATCCTTGGATTGGTATCAGGCCAGTAACGGAAATTGTGGCGATTCACTAAACCATTTAGGAAGAAGGAACATTCGTCCGAAAAACACACATTAAATAGGAAATTACCATTGTTTAACGCTCGCTCACTCATAACTTTGCAAAATTGCAAGCGACGATCAAAGTCGTCTTCATTTAGTTCTTGCACTAAGCGAATTTTATAAGGATGGAATTTGTATTTTTTTTAGTACCCGTTGGACACTAGTACGAGACATACCCGTCGCAATGGCCAATTGTCTTGTACCTACTTTAGCGTACTATCCACTGCAACTTGCCCCAATACTGCTATCTCCGTAGGTTCATTTAGTACCCTATTTTTAAGCTGCCTCTTTTTGTTATGAACCGAACTTGTTTCGCGAAATTTTGTCACCAATTCGCGAACAATTTTTCCAGAGGTATGTTTGTCAGGATGCCGTTGGTTAAACAACTCCGCGACCCGATTTCCACATTCATCGTTTTTGAAAAAAAGCTCAATAATTTCCACTCTTTCTGCAATTGAATACACCATAATGATAAATTTTAAAGTCAACAATTTTTAAACGCTTGAACCACGACAGGTATCTAGCAACTACTTGACCCAATTTAAACGTGAAGAAAGAAACCCGATAATTTTTTACTCACTAAAATGAGCCTAAAAAATCTGCAAATCGGCAAAAACAGCGAATTAATTTGAAGAAATTTATTTCAATGATACGAGATGTTTTAAAGTAAAATTGAATCGATTTTTGCATTTTTCGTCACACATTATTGTTGGAGTTTCAAGGCTCCATATTTTCTAAGAGTGGATCGATTTTCAAAAACTAAGCAGCACTGTATAGGGAATGGTAAGCCCCTTCTAATGAGGTATCACTTGACCCCCTTTCCCATTTGAAAAAATTTGTGGGATGACATCCCTACTTAGGGGGTTGAAGGTTTTACTATGCTTTTTGCGTAAAAATGTGTCCCCCTAACAAACAAATTTGACGTGTTTTTGGATTTTGCCGAAAAGTTCTTTCCCACCCTGTAATGCCTTGGGGTACGTTTTCGATGGGCCACCCTGTATGTACGTATCCTCAATGACGTTTTGGCACTAAAAAAAAATTTTGGGGTCGATTTCAGTATAAACAATTTTTAGTCCTGAAGAAGTTCTCAAAGTAAGAGAGCAAGCTTGCATGGATAATAAGTACCTATGATGGTTTAGAATATTATAATAAACCTTGTTTCTGCTACAAAACCTGCTGCGATTTCTGATTCAAATATAATATATAATAGCGGTGGCCTTCGTTAAATTTTGCTAAGTAATAACCATATATAGATAAAAAAAAGTAATATTCGAAAGTGATATCAATAACATATTTAGGTAGCTTTATTTTAAAGGTTAGCCGTGGAAGAAGCGTAGTAATCAAATTGCGAGTTATGGTCATTACTCTTCTCGTCCGCTCGTTGAGTAATATAGGTAGGTACTTGGTACTTGGGCACTATATAATCCCGGTTTTAATTGATTTAATTTGTTAAAAATACGAACATACACTGTGTACAGGGTGTCCCAAGGAACAATCCCAACCCCTCAACTCCAAGTTTTTGAGATACAGAAACAAAAGTTGTAACATATCGCAAACAGTTTTTTTGCGACCTATACTACACTCACCGGCACGAAAAACGGAGCACTTACAATTTTTATTTAACAAATGTGAAATTTTAATACTTTGCGATGGTTTATTATTATAATAAGTTAAACGCAAACAACAACATGTTTTAAGTAATTTCTAATAACAATTGGGCGCTTTTTTTTAAATAAAAACTTTTGTTACAATTTAAAAAATTAGAACGATCAACCCACATTGGTGTTGTGGCAAAATGTCCTTAAATGAATCAAAACTTAAACGATTTTTGAGCAAAAACTAATGAGGAGCATTTTTAATAACGGGTATTACCCCCGCGAGCTCGAATGATTGCATGCATTCTCCGTGGCATGCCTAAAATCAAATGGCGAATGTCCTCTTGAGGAATAAGGTCCCATTCCTTTAAAAGAGCTTGTTTCAACTGATTTATGGTTAAAGGAGCAGGAACACGACTTCGCATTCTTCGCCCAAGCATGTCCCAAACATGTGCAATCGGGTTCGCATCTGGAGTTTAACGCTGGCCACTCCAAAACAGGAATGTTTACATCATTTAAATACTGTTGAGTGATTCTTGCGGTATGAGGTCTGGCATTATCATGCATCAGAAGAAAGTTATTTCCAATAAAATCAACATACGGGACAACAAAATCTTGGAGAATTTCATCAATGTACCTGGCAGCAGTTAAGGAGCCTCTTGGAACGATGTACAACTCAGTGTGTGCCTCTAGAGAAATTCCAGCCCACACCATTACTGAACCTCCTTGGTATCCTACTCTAGGACTGAAGGTACATTCTGCAAAACGCTCTTGTGGTCTTCGCCATACTCTCTCGCGACCATCTGGAGATCGCAGGCTAAACCTGGACTCATCAGTAAATAAAATTCGCCCCCAATCATTTTCACCCCAGTGCTCATGATTTCTGGCAAACCGAAGTCGCGCAACACGATGACGCCTAAGAAGCTCTGGACCTGTTGCAGGTCTACGACTGGTAAGATTGGCTTCTCCAAGTCTTCGTCTAACTGTACGTTCGCTTACATTGGTATTCCGAACATGATGAAGTCTATTTCTGATTTCTACAGCTGTAGCACGACGATCTCGTAGACTTTGCAAGAGGATGAAGCGATCATCATGAGCGTTAGTTTTTCGTTGGGGACCAGTTCCAGGTCGTCTGGTGTAAGCTCTAGTTTCCAAAAAACGTGTATAAATACGGTGCACAGTGCTATTGGATACGGCATATTCTTGGGCAACATATCGCTCAGTTCTTCCGTCTTGAAGAAACGCAACAATAGCAGCCGCTGTTTCAGGATTAACAGCCATATTTTTACCTTAAATAAACGCAGTACAGCTTTGAACTGTTTCACTTCTTTAAACTCAGACTTGTCAAAACAATAAAAACAAAAGAAAAGTCATGGCCAACTAAGACTTGTGTACTTTTTAATTTTTGGAAATTTTTATTCAAAACAGTCTAGTCTTGCTTTTCAAATACACGTTTAATTGTTGTTAGATATTACTTAAAACATGTTGTTGTTTGCTTTTAACTTATTATAATAATAAACCATTGCAAAGTATTAAAATTTTACATTTTTTAAATAAAAATTATAAGTGCTCCGTTTTTCGTGCCGGTGAGTGTATGAATATACGAGGTGTTTCTGGAGGTAGAATTCAATTTCACCCGATGCAGAAAAAGTTGCACGTGGATTTACTACTGTTCTCCTGAGATCAAGTCCTCTTTTACTATGATCAAAATAGCAAACATGGATGATTTAAAGAAACAAAACATGATATATGTCAACTTAACGGCCCTCGTAAAATAAACTAGACCCTATAGTCCGTCCACCAATTTTTAGCCATCCGGCAGAGGGCGCTATAATAGCGCCCTCTTGATAGCCGCCAGAGCTGGGCAAACTACTTTTAAAAAAGTAGTTTAACTACACGATAATCTAACTATCGGGCCTAAAAAGGGGTTTAACTACTAACTACTAAGTAGTTTAACTACTAAGTAGTTAGTAGTTAAAATGGTAACTAGGTACTTTTTTAACTACTTTGAAAAAACTTGGTAGTAAATAAATTAACCGCTACATTTTGGTACAGTGGTGAGTACAGTGATATACAGAGTGTCCCGAAATTAGACTTCCATAATTTAACAGCGCATTCTGCGACCCAAAAAATGAAAATAGTTCCTATAAACCTAGCCCTCGACATGGCCTCAAAAATGACCCCTAAGGGGGCTATAGCCCCCAAAATGGACACTTTGGCAAAGGTTTTTTTATAAATATTTCCAGAACGAACAAAGATAAAATTCTGAAATTTGGTATGTGATATAAATGTGACATTTGACATTTATCAAGATATATATAGTTTGGCATTCTTTAACATAGTCGTACAAAATGAGGGGGTCAAAGGATTAAAAATACTCCAAATTTTTTGTGTGTGCTCTTTCTCCACCTTTCTTACGAAATTATAAAAATTCATCACTCATTCCCAGAATGAGTAACGATAAAATAATTCTGAAATTTGGTAGGTATGTGATATTAATACATGCGAGATTTGACATTCACACAGGTCGAGATAGTTTGGCATTCTTCATCATAGGGGTCCAAAATCAGAGGCCAAGGGTACCCTAAATTTTTTTGTTTGCCTTTTTCATGACTCCTTAGTTTTTATGTGGTAGTTAACTACTTCTTCAACAAAATTTTTGAGTATTATACGGAATTAAAAATGTAGTTTATGGGTATAACTAATAACATGAAAAAAATAGTTTGAGTACAATTACTTTTCCTGAAAAAGTAATTAACTACGTAGTTAACTACAAAAGTAGTTAACTACTGCCCAGCTCTGAGCCGCCATTTTGGGTGCATTTGAGTGCATTCTAGAGAAAATCGAAATTTTTGGTGGCAACACAAAATGACATTTGAGAACAGCAACGTGCATTTGACATGATTCAAATTTAAAATATCCCTCTAAAATTCCGTATTGTAATTGGACACGTAACAGCCAATGACGAATGACGTGTGCGCCCAATATGGCCGACCTTTCGGTGGGACATATATATGTATGTATATATGTGGGACAAATGATTGTATTGGAAACGCAGTCCAGTTTATTTCACAAGGGCCGTAGTCAACTTTGAGAAAACGAACTGTCTAAATCGTTCAAACGATAAAGATGAAATTCTTTAATATCACAAAGGAATAAAGAGAGACAAGTAGTAATATGTGGTGAGACATGCGCAGTACGAATAGAAGAGAAGTTTTATAAGGATATCCGAATAAAGCGCTTGAGAAGAGACTTAAGTAACCAGAAGAACTAAGTATATACTATACTGACGCAGCTATAAATTGGTTGATTTAAGGCATATAGGCGGGTTTCTTAATAAATGTAACGGGAAAGTTCGCGCAACTTCTTATAACGGTTGCTTCTCCGCGACACTTATTATAAAACCAAAAATGTTATTTGGGTGGGGAGGTATTTCCGTTGTTATGAATTGATGAAAAATAAGTAGGTAGATATCACTGTATGTGGTGACATCTCAATTTGTGAGATTGTTTTATAAGGCCACCTTCCACTTCAACTTTTTGCGGGAACTTTTTTTTTCTATCAACCAATCAATATTTTCTTCTGGGACATATATTTTAAGCAATCTGATTGGTTTACAAAAAAAGTTGAAGTGGAAGAAGGCGGCTCTTTCTCGGAATAAGGACCGTCCTTATTCCGAGAATGGAGGGCCGCAGTCTGCTGTGCTCTCTTTTAAATGATTCCAAAATTTTATGTAGGTATAGAAAAGCTAAACCACAGACTTTCGAGTAATCAGATAATTAATTATTTCTTAGGGACATGGTGACATGTGTCAAAAGAAGACTTCCTTTTCGGGCGAATATCTTGTAAAGAGATAAACATTGTGCATTTTATTTAATTTTACGTTAATATACATAGCGAAGCGAAGCTATATTTTTATTCTGTGGCTAAAGGCTCCTCATCAATGATGTCAGATACCTAAATCATCCAGTAAATTTGGGGTAATAATGCAATTCATTGGATAAGAATTTTTTTCATGAATATAGCAAGGTCTATTGAGTAGAGACCTTGCATCAATATACAGGGTGTCCGGAAATTACGTGCACATACGGAAGGGGGTAATTCTTTGGCCCATTTTAAGAAAAAGCTTTATATGAACGTATGTCGTAAACGTCCTAACTTTTGAGATACAGGGCGTTGAAGTTCATTTTTTTAAATTGAATTTTGGCTACATCTCCCGAAATAATCAAGCTGCTGAACTGAAATTTGGCACTGCTATGTTTTTGGGGATGGAGAATAAGCTGAAAATGTCAGTTTCTACGTGTCTCACAGATGGCGCCACTTGCGCTGTTTTGGATCGTGCTTTTACTCGTAACTTTTTTGAGGTTATCTTTTTGGTCTTGCAAATTTATCATTTTAGTGCACCTTTTTATTCTACAACAAAAAGGTACTCTTGCTTCATACGGATAAAATAAACCGTTTGCGTTGAAATTGGCAAAATGTGCCCCAAAACACCTGTTGACTCCAATGTTCGAAACATACAATTTTCACCGACCACTTTCAAATGCTACAGATCAACTGCACCTTCAAAATGAAGAAAAAAATCCCTATGAAGAATGCACCAAAAATTATTCGCTTTCAAAATGGAAAGCATTGAATTTGACAAAATTTGAACACCCTATTTCCAGAAAATCAATGGTGTTTTGACCAATATCTATTTAGCATTTTTTTCTTCATTTTGAATGTACAGTTGATCTGTAACATTTGAAAGTAGTAGGTGAAAATTTTATTTTTCGAATATTGAAGTCAACAGGTGTTTTGGGGCACGTTTTGGCAATTTAAACGCAAACGGTTGATTTGGGCATTATAGAACAAGAGTACCTTTTTGTTGCAGAATGAAAAGGTGCACTAAAATGATGGACCTGCGGGATCAAAAAGATAACCTCAAAAAAGTTACGCGTAAAAGCGTGATCAAAAAACAGCGCAAGTGGCGCCCTTTATGAGATACTGTGAAATTGACATTTTCAGCTTATTCTCCATCCCCAAAAACATAGCAGTGCCCAATTTCAGTTCAGCAGCTTGATTATTTCGGGAGATGTAGCCAAAATTCAATTTAAAAAAATGAACTTCAACGCCCTGTATCTCAAAAGTTAGGACGTTTACGACATACGTTCATATGAAGTTTTTTTCTTAAAATGGGCCAAAGAATTACCCCCTTCTGTATGTGCACGTAATTTCCGGACACCCTGTATAATATAGGAAGCTTAAATCCGAGTTTTCGACCATCAACCCCTTGCAGGTTTTCCGCCATCTTTGGTAAATTAGTTTTTCGCGAATAACAGCTGTATTTTTAAGTTTGCCAACAAATATCCGACACCATTTTTGAAGGAAAAGATGGTGCTCTGCAAATTTGTGTTCTTAATATTTTCTTGAATTTTCCATATACCTACAAAGGGTGTCCCAGTTGTTAACCACAATTTTGAAATAAACAATAGAAAATTTTGTTTTGAACAAAAAAGTTCGTGTGAACATTGGTCCGAATAAGATGCTTTATAAAAAAGATACAGGATACAGGGTGTTAAAAGTTTAATAATATCTCCAAAACAACAAATGATATTAACTTTAAATTCGACACACAGTATTCGGGTATAAAATGCAATAAATTGAAGCTACCAGCGTTTTGTTGTCATAACCAGTGGCGTAGGAAAAGGTAGAACTCGACCCCTTTTCAAAAATAAATTCTACTCCCATGGGATTTTAGCATGTTTTAATTGCCCAGTCATAAAACATAAACAATACATAAAATTGTCTCTTGTCAATTCTTCATAAAACTGTTGGATTTTGATCCAACAAAGCAAGTTCAAGTTGCTGCACACAAAAAATGATAACTTCGGGAATATTTTCAACTCTCTCTTTAGGAAACGACACATTTTAGGGCCTATGTGTATGAGCACTTTATTGTTATATTTAGGTGCAAAAAATCTATTGCCCAGGTTTGAAAGGTACAGCAGGTTTTTTTTGGAATTTCGTTTGGAATAATAAGAGTCGATTTTTTAATTACCTGATTTATTAATTTGTCTATGCCCTTCAAACCTTATATAGCAATAAACTGTTTGCATCAAAAGAGTAAAAAGGGCTTAGGCGCCAAAATGTATCGCTTTCTAAATTCGCAGAGTTGAAAACATTCCCGAAGTTATAACTTTCTCTGTGCAGCAACTTGCACTTGCTTGGTTTGTTCAAAATCCAGTAGTTTTAGGGAGAATTGACAAGAGCCATTTTTTACGTAAAAATGACTGGCAATTAAAAATGCTGTCGGATTTACAAAAAAAAAACAACATGGATGTAGATGTTATTTTTGAAATGAGGGCATATCCTACCTTCCCGTATGCCACTTGTTATGACAAAAAACGCTGCTAGCTTCAGTTTATTGCATTTTATACCCGAATACTGGTGTATCAAATTTAAAGTTCATATCATTTATTATTAAAAACCCGTTTTTAAAAAATAAACTTTAACACCCGTGTATCTTTTTTATAAAGCATCTCCGGACCTATGCTCACACGAACTTTTTTGTTCAAAATAAAATTTTCTATATTTATTTCAAAATTTTGGTTTACAACTGGGACACCCTGTATAACAAGTTATAAGAAAATAATCGAAAAAAATGGGTTGCAAATTTTTTCACATCTGATAGTGGTTTCGATAGGATGTGACAACTTGTTGGACAATTTTCTTTTGTTAAGTTGTCAGCAATGATTTTTATGTGGATACCCCTGTAAGCGAAGTTTGTAAAGATTTCACTTTGATACTAACTGAAGATTTGATGAGTCCTAAATATGTAAATATAGGAGCAATTGTAATGAAAAATTGAGAAAGATAATAAATAATCGTTGACTGACGTATTCAGTCAACGAAATAATGTTTTTATCAGCAACTAATACAGAAACTCCAAGACTGGATAGTCTTTGAAGAAAATGGTGGTCGTATGAAGGATTCATTTCCACCATTCTTTATAAGAATTTTAGTGTTCAGTAAGTAGTACCTACTTACCTGATGTAGAAAATATATATTGTAATAAGTATTATCCTCGTTTATAGAGATACTATTATAAGCGGGTGTACCTAGATATTTTATTCTAAAATCATCCGCCGAACTTCCTAAATAGATATGAAGATGGTTTTGGTTTTGAGATGTTTGTGGGGTAAACTTTAACTCAATACGTTTATATATTATATTTAAATGCTTCCTCGTTTTTTCTTTGCATTCGCTTTTTTGGCCAAATCATTAGAGCAGTTTTTCTGCTAATGTTAATAATAATTGCAATAAATATCAGCCAAAAGTTTGGCGGATTTGACAAATATGTTAAAAATTTCCTTGGAGCAGTAAATAATAGTTGACCTCATGACCTCCTTATTAATTATTTTAACTTTTTGCAAAAGTGAATTTTTAAAAGGAACATATTTGCTAAAGGAACACTCGATATCAGGCTGATGTTATTTCAAAGCGTGATTCGGAATCGATCTGAGATCACTTAAAACTGCAAAAGGAGGACGGCTTATGATAGCAGCACAGATAACGTAACCTAGATTGGCAGCGCGGGTTGTTCCTTCAATCACCGCCAAAATATAATCATTCTGGGTGATTCTTGTTTACGCCGAAAAGGTCTCCGCCCCCCGATCGATACGGATGTTGTCATAGCAACCGAACACGCTAGTCGGGGCAGAATATTAAAATAATTCCGGTTTCTTTGTAATTAATACGAGGTGGGTATTTTATGACATGAAATAAAACTGAGTATAATCAGAGATCAAGGAAGGGTGTTCTCTGGTATAATCCTACGGCTACCTCTCCCCATTTACAAAATATTGCTAGGGGCTAAATAGTATTATTCCTTCGAGCTCTGCTCGGTACCTATTGTTATTTTTATGTGAAGCGAATCGTAGTTTGGTTCGAATAATGGATAATATAAAGTGCCAGGAACTTAATCAAACGAATCCGAGGAAAAGAAGAAAGGGTAACAAGTGTGTTTTTATGAATTGCAAGAATATTGCAGGCCATGCTGTCATGCATAGATTCCCTCCGAACGAAACAATTTCGGGGGAGTGGATTGTATATCAGGTATAATAAGCATATTTCACTATTGTTATTTACTTAAATGGCGGATAAACTATCATTTTTTTTAAGTAGGTAGTAGCATAATTAGAGGGTACGTTATCTTTACGCTACCTCATAATTTGTAAGTTGTGAAATACAGTATGTCCCCGGGCAAAGATGTACCTATACATACAACATACAGCGTCTCCTGCTCGGATGTCCTGCAGAGAGAAAAGTTTTTTATTCGTGGGTTTACGACAAAAAGTCACTCTTTATAAAAACTCCTGCTTGTTCCAAAAAAGTCCAAAACTGTTAAAATATTTTTGATTTTTTTATACAAGGTGTTCAGTATTTCGAAAAATTTAAAAAAATATTGTTAGTCACCAATAATAAAGTAGTACCGCTGTTTTTGGACAATATTGAAAAATATTATCAGGGTTTATTATTATTTTTTTAAATATTCCAGTTGAATAAATTTAAGGGTGCGCAAGGCACCCTAACACTCTTAAATAATTTCTGACTATCAATTGTTTCCATAGCTATCTAGATTTCGAAAAATGATTAGAAAAAATTCCATGTTTTTTTACATATTTGACCCTGTAGATTTGGAACGACAAAAGATACAGAAAATTTCTTTCTATAAAAGTTGTTGAGAATGATAAGGACTTTCAATATATAGAGAAAAACTGGTATGTTTCTGGGAAAATAATATCGATGACGTCACAGCGGCCATTTTCCCAAACATCAAAAAAGCTAATTTTCGGTCAAAATTTGACCTTAGTATGTCCCATTTAAGATAACCCCTTTTCGAAATTTTATTTTGAGTTTTCGTGTTCCCGCTGTAGGCCTGGGGCGTCGAGTTTGGATCACCCTGTACAAGCACAAACTGCTGTCAAAGTCAAATTTTAAATAGTTTTGAAAAAAAATCCCTTATGATATACAGACCTTATTTTTGTCACATATTGTATATTATCCAAAGGAGAAAAATGGTCATTATAACTTATAATCCTACATTGTCCTTCCCTCGCATTCATCTATAAAACATTAAAATAACACTCCTAACACATAAATGTGTAACCTAAATACACACTGAGTTGAAGCAATTTCCTAGTTGTGATAACTTATAGTGGTTGTTATAGAACTGCAACACTAGGTAACACTGTCTGCCTTATTATTTTTTTTTCTGTACCTACCTACCTCTACCTATTCGTAAATACAAAATCGCCTGTGCGAGTTCACAGTATTTTTTTACACAATACTCTCATAATGAGCGCCCCTGGTAGAATTGCCTATGAGCACAGACATATATGAAGCTATATAGGTCTGTGCTATGAGGCTTCCATTTTGAGAGAGGAAGGGCCACCGGCAGAGGGAATGGATTTATTGCACTTCTTGACTGCCCCAGACAGCTTTTGAGACTATAAAGTAGGGTTTTGGAATATTTTCTAATAGGTGACTCTGAGGCGAATCCGAATTCGGAGAACAAAGGATCTGCCAATCTAGGTTACGTTATCTGTGATAGCAGTGATCAGTGAACCCACAAACAAGTGGCAAGTAAGTAGATAAAACCCATATTATATATACAGTCCCCGTCAAAAAGTTCGAACCATATGGGATTTTTTTTATTTTTGGGCTAATATGAAACTACTCTGGGGCGATCATCTCTCCTTCCAAAAAGATTTGAAATGAGATCATTGAACGTCGTGACGTCATTTGCCATACCAGTCAAAAACGACATTTAATTAAATAAATGGCCAAAATACGCTCTACTTGTGATTTTATCGAAAAATTTATTTGAAAAAGTTGCTTGGAATTTTATTTTAACCCCTATGTGCAAATTTTCAGACAAAAATAAATTTTTGATTTTTTGAAAAAATATATAAACTAATAAATTTCATTTTCTTCGGTGTGTCATACCTATTTGACTTTAGAATTGATTGCCCATCATCGTTGATTGATCCTCCATCCAGGGGCGTGCAGTCCATGGATGCAAGGGAAGCAGTGCTTCCCCTAAACCAAAACAATGTAAAATGACAAAATGTAATTCTAGAATTTTTAAACAGGAAGCAGTTAGTTTAGTTACCTAGTTATATAAAAAACGCTAAAAATTATCTTATATATCATATATCAAACCTACAATATGTTATGCCTATAGCACAGATCTATGCTAACAGGTCTGTGCCTATAGCACATGCGGCGTTGACTCCGACTGCGCCCACAGTACAATGTAAGCTATGCCGGCCGCTAGCTTTTCTGTAGCGTTCGAGAGTCGAGAGGTTATTGCACTTTCCACCTCCACCGCACTGGCTGACGCGAATGAGAACGCGTGTTTAAAGGGTGCGTGGAAGCTATCGTTGCAGTAGGTTCTTTGTGTAGTTTAGTTGGTTTTGATATCTGCGTTGGTGCGTCGCGCGCGTCTTATCTCGGGCGATATGGAAGACAACGGATATGGACATGCAAATACCGTCAACTTCAGCTGTCGGGAATGACGTTGAAAATGTTAAAGTTTGACAATTAAGTAAGAAGGTATGTTTTATTGGTGTCACTGTGAATGTGGTGACATCTGTTAACCCGTTTTATTGTCTCTTGTTTTTCTGTCACTAGATTTACCAGTATTACTAGTGACGCACCAATAAAACGCAGCTATTGTGTGTGTGAATGTGTAGTGTGTACCTTAATAATAAAGGGATTTTCAACACTAAACTTTGCGGATAAGCTTCAATTAATTACTAACAGAAGGGCAAAACCCCTATGAAAAATTTAACCACAAAAATGAATGAATGACTTTCACATATATCGCTGTTGTTTATTGAGAATATACTTCTCCAGAACATGTTAGAGCATCGACGTTTTTATGATGACATCATTGACGAATTCGCAAAAAGTGATCGAAGAATCGAATTACATTACAAATAGGTAAGTTTTTAAACATTGCTTCCCTTACTTAAAATGTCACCGCACGCCCCTGCCTCCATCGACGCTATCATCCGAACGTGATATTTTTTAGTTATGGACCCTCTTTGGGTCCTAATGGGCTAGTTTCAAGAAAAACTCAACTAACATGGTTCCAACTTTTTGGCGGGCACTGTATATACAGGGACCGTCAGAAAGTTGGACACAAAAATTTAATATTTTTAAACTCTGATTTCGATTAATTTGAATTTCTAGCTGCTAATCGAACAAAATTAAAGTTTAGTAGCAAATTCATATGTTATCCGATGATAAGTTGCGCTTGGAGCATTTTGTTTTTTTGTAATACACAGGGTGGTCGAAAAAAATACAAAAAGTTAAATTTCTTCTTTTTTTGACTAGGTGGCTGTGACTCTAAAACTGACATCCCCCTTTGATTCCAAACAACTTTTTTAAGTAACTTTTTGTCGTATTTTAAAAAATAAGGGTACTTTACTCTTGAGTTATTTTGACATTTTTGAATCTACCTCGTTATACAAAAAGGTATATTTAAATTTTGATATGTGCGTTTTGAGTTTGAAATGATGCACCAACTTTTATCAAGAATAAAATTTTCTGAGAAATTAATAATAAAAAAGTTTTCCATTTGTGTCCAACTTTTTGCCGGTCATTGTATATGATATACTATGCATATACACAGGATGATTTTTTTAGGACTACCACCGCGATTTTCTCGCTTATTTTGCGCCCTACAAAAAAGCGTAAGAAACAAAAATGTAGCAATTTTGGGCAGCTAAGTCAGTGCTGGATTAAATATGAGGCGCGCGCCTCAGTGCCCGTACCCGTTGGGGCCCCGGGAGGGAACCCAATTTAGGGGGTAAAGGTGAATAAAAAAAAGAACTTGAAAGACATTAATAATTTTTTCTATGTTTATTTTCTTTTACGCCTGGTTGGATTGGGCCCTTTGAGTGCTGCCCGCAACTCGCAAGCAAACCTATGTAGTGTAAAATGTGTGGAGTATATATGCAAATAAAAGAAACCTTAAATTTGTAAAAAAACGTAAACAGCAAGAAGATGAAAAGACCCAACTTCCTAAAATAACAAATGTTATGACAGTCCTAGAAATTGTGATTGAATCAGCAAACAGGTCGTTTTCTGTTCTCAAGAGAACTAAAAATTATTTAATAGGGTCAAGAAAAATTAGAGGCCCTCTTGTTATTACAAGTAGAAAGCCACTGTTTAGAAAAATGAAACACGGATGACATAATAAATAACTTTGCAAAGAAGAAGGCCGGAAAAAAATTATAAACGTTTAATTCATGTTTTTTATGATTTAAATATTTTATTTATGATTTAAATATTTTTATGATTTCAAATACCTACATAATTTTATTTTTCAAAGTTTTATTTCTGTTTTTAATGTTTTTATACTTTATAAAAAAAAATAGGTATATACGTATATTAAAAATGTTTTATCAGGCATGATTATTGTGTTTTTTACTGCAAAAGCAATAGGTCCTAGGGCCCAAAAGTCTGTAGCGCCTCAGGGCCCGAACACTACTTAATCCGGCTATGAGCTCAGTGGTGCGCTGTAAAAGAAATCGGCATCCATGGCCAACTTGTCGCGCAATATAAAAAAAAAACTCAAATTGAGCAAAACTATTAATAGCCGTGGAATGTTTATTTTAATAAGAGGCAGAGGAAAACTTTTATATTGATAATTGATGACACTGAGATGCTTTATCGATCCAGGTGCTCATATATGAGCACCTGGATCGATAAACTCATATATGAGCACCTGGATCGATAAACTAAATAAACTAACTCGATAAACTAAATAAACTATATATAGTTTCAGCAAATTACACAGAGGGTCTTCGGCTCTCTTGAGACAATGAAAGTTTTTGTCGATATTTGAGGTTTTTTTAGTATCTCTACATCGCGAAAAGTTGGGCATGGATACATTTCTTTTCTAATGCCGCCTCGGTGACCAAAATTGCCATATTTTGTTTCCTTACGTATTTTCTGTGCGGCCCAAAATGAAAAAATTCATAGTCTCAAGAGAGCCGAAGACCCCGTGTAATTTTCCGAAACTATCTGGAGTACCCATTTGCAGGGGCGGTTCTAGCGGGGGGCAAACGCGTGCGCCGCACGCGGGCGCCCCGAAAAGGGGGCGCTAAATATACAGGCACGAAGTAGAAAAATCATACCCCTGAAAGTGCAGTCCGTGAAGCCGAAATCAATCGTGTTGTCACATTTTTCATTAGCGCAAGGCATTTAACATTTAAGCAAAACGTACATGGCCCGGGCACCTACGCTGTAATGAACGGTTTTCATTGGTCAGTGCCGAATAACAGTACGGATTGCCAATAAGGTGAGGACCGCGCGTACGTTTTGCTCTCAATGCGCTCTCGCATTGAAACCCGCGTATCTCCATATTTTAAAATATATTTGTAATAATTAAACCAGTTTGCATCAAAAATACTGATTACCGATAAATTTTAAAGCTAAATCAACGAATTTTTAAATTATCTGCGTATTTCATTTTTTATTAAAAATCACAACAGACTGAAGTGAGCAACTTTTTAAATTGTCCGCGTTATTATTTATTTCTCTTTGGCAAACGACGCACACGAAGGATTCGGTGCCGCGGAAATACCAATCAAAGCACATTTCGTGATTGCAAGCTATACGATTGACGGAGAAAAGGTCGAAACACAAAAGGTCGAATTTTTAAAAAATGTCGAAAGCAGAAAAGGTGGAATAATCAAAAGATCGAAAAAGGTGTCGAATCACAAAAGATCTAACTGATTAAAAAATTGGTTCTAATTTAATTATTTAGCTTTGAAATTTATCGGTATTCAGTATTTTTGGTGCAAACTGGTTTAATTATTACAAATATATTTTAAAATATGGAGATACGCGGGTTTCAATGCGAGAGCGCATTGAGAGCAAAACGTACACGCGGTCAGCACCTTATACTTTAATTTGTGATTTTCGTAGATATGATATTTTGATGTTTGTGATATTTTTTAATTATTTCTATATTTTTTACTTTTTTGTAATTTTTTTATTATTTTTTAGAAATATATTTTTGTTTTTATAATTTGCATTTTAAATTTGTATTTCTACAAAATAAAAATTAGTATTTTTGTACTAACGTTTTTTTAAGGGATGGGGGGGGGGGCGCCAAATTTTATTTTGCACGCGGGCGCCTAAACGGTCAGGACCGCCCCTGCCCATTTGCATCAAGCTTCTTAGTGCCATCAACTTTCAATATTAAAGTTTTCCTCTATCTCTTAAAATAAACATGCTACGCCTGCTACGGCTATTATAATTGTTTTGCTCAATTTGAGTTTTTTTTATGTTGCGCGACAAGTTGGCCATTGATGCCGATTTCTTTTGCAGCACCACTTAGCTGTCCAAAATTGCCACATTTTTGTTTCTTACGTTTTTTTGTAGGGCACAAAATATAAAAGCGAGAAAATCGCGGTGGTATTCCTAAAAAAATCATCCTGTAGGTATAGGTAAGTTAATTAAAAATTAAAAAAAAATAATAAGAATAAATATATACCTATTTGTAGAACTCATTTTTCTCTTCAAAAGTGGTAGGTAGGTACCTGCAAGGTGGGTTGGTGGTCGAAAACTCAGACTTAAACTTTCTAACTACCTATATATATATACTTATGGTGTAGATGTACCTACTTTACTATAGATAAAAAAAATTCTTACCTACCCAATGAATAGCAACAGGGCCGCGCCAACACTCGGGGGCGCCTGTGTGTAAAAATTTCCGTGGCGCCCATAAAAATTTAGTTTTCAAAAAAATATTTGTTTTGGTTTTGTTAAATAAAAAAGTAGATAACTAGAAACAAACAAAAAATTATTAAGTATAAAGAAGTAATCCAGTAAATATACCTACTTTGTATACAGTGTGACCCAATTTGATACTGGGACACCTCAGAAATATATGAAGGGCAAGGAAAACAAATGGTCACTATTTTTTTATTGGTAGTACCAAGGGAGAGTATCTCATAGGTGGTGGTATTTGGATGAGGTAATTATTTCATGGCTTGCTATGATTTTTTAAAATAACTAATTTTCAAGAAACCCCATTAGGGATTTTTTTACCACAAAATGTTATTGAGGAAACTTGTTCAGAATGAGAAACTGAGTAGATTCGCAAAATTTTAAATATACCTACTTTGATTTTTAGACTTTTTTCTTAGAAAAGTGTCCTTCCTATAGCTTTCACGTCAAAATTTTATTTTTTCACGATGATCAAGTTTACTCAATAATATTTTGACGTGAAAGCTCCAGAAAGGACACATTTCTAGGAAAAAAGTGGGAGAAAAAGCTAAAAATTAAAGTAGGCCTAGACTTTTGAAATTTTGCAATTATTCTACTCAGTTTTCTTAATAACATTTTGTCGTAAAAAATCCCTAATAGGGTTTCTTGAAAATTAGCTATTTTGAAAAATCATAGCAATCCTTGAAATAATTACCCCATCCAAATACCTACTCTCCCTTGGGACTACCAATAAAAAAATGGAGACCATTTGTTTTCCTTGTCCTTCATATAGTTCTGAGGTGTCCAGTATCAAATTGGGACAGCCTGTATAACATAAAAAACATAAAATATAATATAAAACAAATAATTATAAAATTAAAAAATCTCTTTGGCTCAAAAAAATCAAATAGGTATATACTCTGTACAAGGTGCAAGGTCTAACTATCAATAAAAATAAATAATATTTTTTTCTGTTCGGTATTTACCTAATACCTAATGTCACAAAATAAAATAATAATTAATATCTACATACAGTGACCGGCAAAAAGTTGGACCCAATGGAAAACTTTTTTATTATTAATTCTCAGAAAATTTTATTCTTGATAAAAGTTGGTGCATCATTTCAAACTCAAAACGCACATATCAAAATTTAAATATATCTTTTTGGATACGAGGTAGATTCAAAAATCTCAAATTAACTCAAAGAGTAACGTACCCTTATTTTTTAAAATACGGTAAAAAATTACCTACAAAAATTGTTTGGAATCAAAGGTGGATGTCAGATTTAAAGTCACAGCCACCTAGTAAAAAAAAAAGAAATTTAGCTTTTTTTGTACTTTTTTCGACCACCCTGTGTATTACAAAAAATCAAAATACTGCAAGCGCAACTTATCATCGGATAACACATGAATTTGCTACTAAACTTTAATTTTGTTCGATTAACAGCTAGAAATTTAAATTAATCGATATCAGAGTTTAAAAATATTAAATTTTTGTGTCCAACTTTCTGTCGGTCCCTGTATAAAAGATATAAAAAATCTTTCGAATACTATTAAAAGTCAACAATACATTTCAGTAAGCAATTTAGAAAAAATCCACTTTTCGTGCTTTCAAGTCAGCCTAAAAAGGCGCCCATCGAATTTTTGCGTTTTTTGGCGCCCCTTCGCACCTGGCGCCTGTGTGCGCCGCACACATTGCACACGTGGACGGCGCGGCCCTGAATAGCAATATTGCAATATTAAACCTTAACTTTACTGAACTAAAAATATACCGAAATGAGGAACGGCAGGGAACAGATAAACCGCAGTGCTATGTGCTACATATTAGATAGGTACCTAGTAGCCGCCGAACTAAGTAGGTATATGTTTGAGTATAGTTCGGTGGTACTATCTGAAAATGTAGGTTGTAAGTACCTAGTACAATATAGGACAAGCTGTTCATTTGTTCTGATAGGTAGGTACCTAGAGACATACTAAATATTTATTATATTATCTGATTTAGAGTAGCTACGAATAATTTAAGTAGGTACCTATAATAAATAAGTTAATAAGTAGGTGCCTATTTATTTACACAGCATTTATTTTTAATACTGTGCTATTTATTAGGCATATAGCATCAACGACCTGAGAAGGAAATTAGTAAAAATAGGCATGAGCCTGACATTATCGCATTAGGCATGATTAATGATAACAATGATACCTATACATACTACCTATAGACAGGTATAAGTACCTATGTATTATAAATAATATAAAGGTATGGATGGGATACATACACAAAGCGATCGGACACCACAGAGTAACGAAAACAAACAAGAAGAGTAGAAGAATGTATAGTGTATATTTTATATTTACAATATGCATACAAAATGTGTATTTCTGACCCTGACCGTCCGAACTCCTGCATAACTTTTTTGTTAACTGACTAGGTATTGTCAGAGCATAGTCGCTTTCGGGTATTACACTTAGAGCACTCCAGAGCTACTCAGGAGTACTTCACTTCCATTTCATTCTTTCGGGTATGCTTGAGCTCGATGCTCCAGAGTTGCTCTTTTTCCTCCCCCCCTGCCCCCTCGAGCACCAGCCGTTCATTAGGTACGTGACGCTCCGAGTTGCGCAGTAGAATCATTGATTGTCAGTATGATGTTTTATGGACCTTCGCTTGATTCTCTTGCGGAGTCAATTCTAATTAACGATAAATATAACATACCATAACTTCACTATCAACCATTTTTTCCATTTCTATTTGCAAATTATAGCATTTGCATCGAAAATTTTAGGTTAGCTCATAGACATAAAACAAAAATAATAACTGGATCCTATAAAGCGTTCGGGTATGAACGGCACACAAGCAAAACGGAGTTTCAAACACCCAGAGCTAGGCCTAAGACAAAATATCGATAAAATCGAAAGTATCGATACTTTTTATTTTATCGATACTCGATATTCAATTTCGATAAATCGAAATATCGATATTATCGATGTTATCGATATTTTCGATCTTTTCCATATTTTCGATCTTTTCGATTTTATCGATCTTTTCGATTTTACCGATCTTTTCGATTTTATCGATCTTTTCGATTTTACCGATCTTTTCGATTTTATCGATCTTTTTGATTTTATCGATCTTTTCGATTTTATCGATATTTTTGATTTTATCGATTTTTCCGATTATATCTATCTTTTGAAATTGATTGCAAAAATAAAGGAAATTGCTGCATCCATTGCGTCCAGACATCCAGACCGCGCCCGCAGCAGGCCAATCGGCCTTTTTTATATGCGCGTCCAGAGCCCGATCGATTATATCGATTTTATCAATAAGATCATTTATATCGATAAGATCGATTTTATCTATAAGATCGATCTTATCGATAAGATCGATTATATCGATTTATCGATTTTATCGATAAGATCGATTTGTCGATTTTATCGATATTTTTTCAGTATCGATTTCCGATACTGAAATTCGGAGATCGAACAGCCCTACCCAGAGCTTGACATATCATACCCGAAAGCGCCTCATATAAAACAACCAGCAGTCTCACTCCATAAGCGGGAAAATTCTGCGCACCTGTTCGCGCAGCCGTCATGTGGGAATAGATTCTGTCAAATTGGTGCAGTGTCGGGGCTATTGGGCAGTTCTTTTTTGGCTGTATGAGAAATATTACAGTTCCGTGGAGTGTGCTTTTTTGTAAATTGTGCTTTGTGCTAGTATCTTTAAATAAAGAATTCCAGGAAGGAGTTAAAGCTGCTTGTGCTTACCACACACTATATACTTTAGTAATACTACTCTGTATTTCTGAATTGATTTTCCCGACTACACCTCTGACTTCTATTACCCCATTATGGCTCAAGGTCATTGAATTTGCGGATGATTTCTCAAGAGTAAGTTGTACCCAATGACGTCAGAAACTATAGACAGGTTTCTTTTGATAAACGCTTGACGCCCAGAACTAACCACAATCTAAGTGCTACATTAAATTATTCCGAAAATGTCGCGAGATTGTCAGAAATTGCCCCTTTTGTCGAGCCGTAGCGAACTTATTTCGACTCTGGGCTCGGAGGCTGGCGTCGTTAGACCATCCCCCGAGTCTTCAGGTGAGGTTCCGATGCTTCCGGCGCCCCCAAACAAGAAAAAACATGCGATATCTAAGTGTGATTCTGGAGGAACTATAACCGGGAATCACCGGGTGTATAGTTGGTTGATGGTTGACTTTCTGTCTTTGTTTGTAGCATGTTTTTAGAGTAGTATGGATATATTTAATCTTGGAGTCAAAATAAAGGGCATTTAAACAATGCGGCACCACGTCTATAGGTTTCGACGTCATTGGTTATACCAAAGTTTACAGAATAAAATATTCTGTAAATACAGAATAAAATATTCTGTAAACTTTGGTTTCTGAGGTTTTATATGCTCTGGTATTGTACACTTTTCAGTTACCTACTATTGTACAATAATTTTATTCTTTTCGAGATCCATCTGATATGATCAAGATTTATTCTTGCGTCAAATTACAATTTCCTAACTATTGGTTGCATAGTGGATAATTGGTTTAAAAAGTTGAGTCTTAAAAATAGGAAAATGTCCGTTATTTACTTTATTAACAGTTAACAGTAGGTGTTTTTTTATTATCCTTTTACACCGTTGCATCCCAGTATTCTAGACACCAGAATTTGTGAACGTGACTAATTCAACATAGAAATTCTGGGGGGTCCTAACCTGGCACTTCTGTGAACAGAATGATAACCTAAACTGTTCTGTTTCTGTGGATGAGACTTCAAATTTCTCAAACTCAAAAAATATAAATGACACATGAACCATCTTGAGAATTTAAAAAATCTTTAAAATGATGTTTGACGATTCTATTCCGCCTTTTTGGCAAAATGGCCCAACACCAGGCAAATTGTACAATTTAGGCCCTGGATCTCAAGTTCAAAACGTCGGCGGATTTCAAAGATCTCAGTAAGTTAACCAAACAATATAATACCTATAAAAAATCAATGATTTGCATTTGCGTTTTTTTCTTATTGTAATATGATTGTAAAAATTCGTAGGACTCCTGTAACTACAGCAACTTCTATCATATCTTTAACCTATAATAATGGAGTCATTATTGCTGGGGATTTGCTAGCCTCATATGGATCCTTGGCTCGATACAGAAATTGCCCTAGGATTCTTAAAGTCAATGAAAATATAATTTTAGGGGCTGGGGGAGACTATGCAGATTTCCAATATGTTAAAGCTTTTGTTCAACAAAAAATGTAAGTTTTCGCTTACAACAAAACTGAGGAAAAAACGATACATTCTTGTTTTTAGAATTGATGAAGAATGTGTAGATGATGGTGTGAAACTTAAACCCAAGTCTTTACATTGCTGGTTAACCAGAATTATGTACAATCGTAGGAGCAAATTTGATCCATTTTGGAATAACTTTGTAGTTGGAGGAATACAGGTATGTAATAATTAATGAAAGTGGCTATTTATACGTCCGACGTATATGAAAGTTGGTATATGTCTTGCGCTCTCATTGGCGAGTTGAGTCACGTGACTTCTTTGGACGTACATTTAATTCCATACACGTCCTAAGTAAACTTATTTAGATACGTCGGAAGTGCATTTTTCTCAAGCATTGTTGCAATAAGGAGTGTATGCCCTCCTTCTTCGGCGATTGGCGCTGCAGTATGTAAAAATAAGTGGTAATTATTTCCAATGATGTAACCTTGGGTGTAACCCACCCCCGATTTCCTTGAAATTTTGGCTACCCCCTATTTTCGCCCGACATTCGGTGCACGGCGATAATGTACAGTGTGGCCCATCCAAGCGGAAAAAGTGTGCTACGTGGAGACAGGTTAACATAAAATCGTCATTCAAAAAATGAGGTTGTAGTAAAAATTAAGGGGAATTCGAGGGTGTACCCTAATTTTGTATACGGGGGTCGGTAAAAAAGTTATCGCGAAAAAACATTTTTTGCTAAATAAAAAAAAAAATTTTTTACCTACACATCCATTAGAGAAACTTTAAGTAGTATTCCCGAATATTCGGTTTTTTAATATAACTTCCGGTTATAGCGGAAATGAAAGTGGTTTTCTCTATTTTACAACTTACACATTTCTCTTAACCATCACAGGATTCCTTTTTTAATTCTGAATCCAACGATATCCAACCGTTTCCGAGATATTTATCAGAGAAGCTCCATCAAACTAGATACATGGTCTCATGGTCGGTGTCTGATGTTCGATCTGAGTAGGCCAAACAATAAAACCAAATTTATGACAAATCAAGTCAGCCATGATAATAAAACTGACAAGCGAGTAGGCTGAATGATAAAGTGGCTAATAGCCATTCAACTGCATTCAACTTAATTAAAAATCTCGTGGAAATTATGAAACATTTATTATTTTTACTACTGTCATATTTATTATAACAACAACAATATGATTAGTTATTAAAAATTAGTTAGAAGTTCATTTACTTACATTAAATGTTCAAAATGGTTTCCATTATTATTTACACATAACCTAAGTCTTTTTAAGAAATTTTTTCGGACATTTTCAAAGATTAAGGGACGATTGTTTAAACTATCAATTTCTAATTTTACTCGTCTTTTAATCTCCTCAACATTTTTGGGGCGGTTCTTATAAACTTTATTTTTTAAATGCCCCCACAAAAAAAATCCAAGGGGGTTAAATCTGGACTACGTGGCGGCCACCTTATCGTTCCATGTTTACCAATCCAATTTTCAAACGAATTGTTCAAAAATTCCGTTATGGGCCCCCACAGTTATGGAAGAAAGCGCCATCTTGCTGCCATATTAATTGTCTTTCTTGGAGTTGGTTAAGAAAAATTAATGGCAACTGGTCAAAGTATTGTTCCAATTCGTTCTGGATTAAATGTAGGTATTTCCTACCTGTCATACTTCCTGAATAAAATAGAGGGCCCATTATAAAATTTCCCACAATTCCGCACCAGACACCCACGGATTTTCTGCCGGATTTCACAACTTCACGAAATGCCCGTGGATTGTCAACAGACCAAAATATACTATATTTCCGGTTGTATATTCCCGCCGTTGTAAATGTAGCTTTATCGGACCAAATAATTTGTTTAAAAAATCCAGCTCCACCTCTTGCAAAATAAAAGTTTAACATTGTTTGACAATATTCCAGTCTTCTTGCAGCATCTCCAGGGAATAGCCTTTGAACAGGTAATATTTTGAAGGCTTTAAATTTGCTTAATTTCATTACCCTTTGTATTGTAGACTGGGGAATTTGTAAGTCTCTCGCTGCATCTCTGAGATTTTTCGTTATTTCTTAAATAATTTAAAATTCGTTCTCTCTCGTCCTCACTAATAGGGTACTTGCACAAATTTTGTTTTTTGTTCAATTTATATTTAATGAAAAGTTTTTGTATGGAGAATAACATTCCTCAAATAAAAACTGCAAAATAATTGTTTCCTTTTTGGCAAACTGATTCTGAAAATGGCTTTTTGAATGCGCGCTTAAACAAAGCTCTGATGTCACTTATATCTAAACATGGTAAATTTGGCAACATGGGGTTTTGGCTGGAATATTTTGTGTTTTATGGAATAACAGCTGTCAGTGTCAGGCTTCAAACTGAAATCATAACCTTATTAGTGAATGCTGATATTGATAGATTATTATTTGCATTTGGAAATTCAGTGTTCAATCAAATATGTACTAATGCCCATTAGGAATTGTTGTTGTCGTATTTTGAACGTGATACAACAATGGAAGCAAATTTTGTGAAAGCTTATAATCAAATAATTTGCCAAAGCTAGATGTCTTCATTGTGTCAGATTATTTTACAAATAGCAAGCTCTATAACTCAGCAGAAATTCGTGGAGTTAAGACACAGAGGTAAGCTAAAAAACAATATTGTTGATTAGTTAAGTACCTAATATATAATATTTCTTTCAGTGCGGCAAGAGATATGATGATTCAGCCGTTTGTTATGTGCACTTAAAGAGACACTCAGGAAAGTATACTGTAAAAACCAAAATATGCCCAGAACACAAGGTTCGTTACAAAAATTATGCAGTAGTTTGTGAAATAGATGAAGTGGCTGAGAAGATCATTCAAGCAGAATGTCTAGACTGCGCGGCTTCCCAAGGAGGTTGCAAACATTCCGTGGCATTTTTAATGTGGCTGCATAGACATAGCCAAAGTGAATAAGACAAGTGTATCCACTATACACTCTGTGTGGTCGCCGGGCTACGAAAATGAAATGTTATTGACGGCCAGGAGTGGGAGAACTAGGCCGAGCGTTTGAGCGATATTTACGGGCGTAGGCAGTGTAAAGATAATAATTGTATAATAATTATAGGTAACAAAACGTGCTCAAATTATAAATAAAGGTGGCCAATTCATGGATTTTACTGTATTTTGTAGTAATTTGAACTTAAGGCATACCTAGGCATAGTAAATAGTGCAGTTGTTAGAAATCAATGTTTATTTTTAACATAATTTACCTAGACAGTTTTTTCTTTTCTCTGCTCTCTTTCACAAGGTGTATATCGGTGCTTAGAATAAAATCCAATATGTAATTACGAAACAAAAATGCCAACACATGATTCGTGACTTTTACGTTCAAATTTAAAAGCACTACAGTTATTTAAGAAGTCTTGTAAAGTTGAATCATAAACATCATTCGTATCAATATGTTCAGAGAAACCACTCTAATTTTCCTAATAAATAATTTATGTAAGAACTGGGATGCACGCACCATTTACAACTTTCCATCATATACATAGTTTTCCTTATCTTCTTTTAGCTAAAAAGCATTATATAAATGCAAACCAATAAATATCACCCGGCTATGACTTACATAAAAATGATCTTCACATACAAATATAAGAGTTTTAGTGGAAAAATATTTTTTACGTTTTATAGCTTCTAACAATTTTGTTCTTCTGTGCCAAGTCTGTAGAACTTGTATAAATGTTTAATTTGAATTTAAAGACGTATTCTCATACGATTTTACCACCAATAATAATACATTTCGCAGTCTCTTTTAGGCAAGTAGAACTCCAGTTATAAAAGTACACAACACTGAGAAGACAACACAAATACATATTTTGACAATCAATATGTTTATAATTATAATCCAGCAGGTAGTACAATGAATAATAAGGAGACTATAATAAAAACCTAAGGCCTGGGCTGGGGGAGTTAAAACAAATAATTTAGGTATTTTTCTGAGTTTATAGGTTATAACCTCAGAACTCAGAAAAATAAAAAACATAGAACTGGCTTTGTATTGGCAAGTTTGTTCCCATAATAAAAAAAATAATGTTTACAGTTCGGGTGACAGATCTGGTGCTAACGATTACAAGGCAGTGGCGTACCTCTTATTTTTTTTAAATATTTATAAAAATAGGAAAAAATATATTTGCCTTTATATCTCAATTTTTTTTTATAAAAATTGAAGTATAACCCCAGGTACAACTAGTACGCGTCAATTCTAAAATTCAAACTTATCAATGTTATTGACAGTTACTAGTTGGGGATTGTTCGGCGAACACAATATAAAAAAATAAAAAATAAAAACTTTTTTAAAAACAAGCTTTTAAGCCATGAACTGAAGCGGATAAAATAAGTTTAGGTTTTCGTTAAGATAATTCAATGCCACACTTCAAAAATCTCGTCGCGCGAGATGTTCATAAAAGTAGGTAACAATTAATTTTATCGGACAGTGATTAGTTGATAAGCAAGTACATGACAAAGAATATATTTTCTTTACAGTTTGCGCGACAAGCTTTTTGATTTAAAAAAGCTTGTCGCAGTACCTATTTGATTCCCATCTCAGAAAGGTGGTAAAGAAATTTAATCCACCATCTTGGGGCATCGGGCATCAGCGCTAGTGGATTTAGTATGACGTCAGTTACCTTGTCGAGGATGTTGTGAAGAATTAGGCAATCCGTCGTCTTGGGGAGGCCGCCATATTAGATTTATTATGACGTCATTCACCTTATTGTTTTCTATCCGCCGAGCCCTTTTGTTTGATACCCATATTGAGAATTATTTTCCTTCTGGTGGTAAAGGCATCTTTTACCGTGCCCCGAACTAGGTACGCCTATGTACTTACGCATGATATGTAACCTCCTTTGGCGAGTTGCTTGATTTGCAAACAATACACTTTTTTTGCCCATAACGTATAACTTAATTGTCTATATATATATATAAGCATTTTAAACCGACGAATACTTAAGAAAACAGCGAATACTTAAAAAAACAGCGAAAAATTGCTTCTAAAAGACACAGCACCAGTTGTGTCAAACACAAGGTGAGGCACACTCTTGGCCGATTTGCGCGTTTGTCAGATTGTGCGATTGGTATTGGTAATTGTAGGTATATTATTGTTTCCTTAGTTGTATCGCAGATTAAAGTACTACACGTAGTATAGAAATACTGCCTAATAAGTGTCTAGATAATTATAAATACTAGATTCACCTATTAGTCAGGCAGACTTTATCTCATCAATACATAAATAACATATATTATCTACCATTATTTACTTCAAAGCAAACGTATTTGCAAATGATTGGGTATGTCCCTAGTCCCTACATACAACGGAAACCACTGTTGAAAAACTATTAAGTATTTGCAATTTGATCTTGAAGATTATTTTAATTATTACCAGAGAAATAAGTTTTTCATTATGAATTATTGGCAACGCTGTTAAACTTTAAGTAGTAAATAAATAATAGAGTATAAAAAGTGCTACCCCTTACAAACATTTCAATCTACAGATGCCATTTCTATGTTTTTTATTTTTCTGAGCCTCAGAAAAATATGTTTTTTATTTGTCTGAGGTTATAACCAGAAAACAACTTTTTAGGTTAGAAGTTCAGCTCTTCTTCATTTTGTGGAAGGGAACCGAGAAGGATTCTGCCAGTCCCATTAAATAAAAGGATCTCAAAATCATAGATATAAAAATAAATTTACAATGTTGCCAAATCTACTCGATATCCATATAAGTGATGTCACCGGTTGTTTTACAGGAATTGAAATTAGAAAATTCATATCTCAGTAACAGTAGCTAAAAAAAATTTTTTAATGCGTTTGCTAATCACACTTCCTGTCGATCTGAATCTTCGATACAGCTTACATATAAATGAAGCACTCGGAACATTTCTATTTGGATATTTACGAGAATACTCCCTCAAAGTTTCTACGTATCTTTTATCATTTTTGATGAAGATCTCTAAAATATCACAGCATTCTTCTTTCAAAAACATTTTTTAAACTGCAACTACTATCAGCTTCAGCAACAAAATTTTAGGCTAATCTGACACGTAAATAGAAATATTGAATTGACAGCCTACTCGATTGTCAGTTTTATTATCATGGCTGACTTGATTTGTCATAAATTTGGTTTTATTGTTTGGCTTACTCAGATCGAACATCAGACATCGACCATGAGACCATGTATCTAGTTTGATGGAGCTTCTCTGATAAATATCTCGGAAACGGTTGGAGATAAATAGGTCAAATTATATATCGTTGGATTCAGAATTAAAAAAGGAATCCTGTGATGGTTAAGAGAAATGTGTAAGTTGTAAAATAGAGAAAACCACTTTCATTTCCGCTATAACCGGAAGTTATATTAAAAAACTGAATATTCGGGAATACTACTTAAAGGTTCTCTAATGTGTAGGTAAAATTTTTTTTTTTTATTTTGCAAAAGTTTTTTCGCGATAACTTTTTTACCGAACCCCGTATACAAAATTAGGGTACACCCTCGAATTCCCCTTAATTTTTACTACAATCTCATTTTTTGAATGACGATTTTATGTTAACATGTCTCCACGTAGCACACTTTTTCCGCTTGGATGGGCCACCCTGTACTATGTATACAGGTGGTCCAACTTTTATGAATCTATATAAAACATGACACACAAAACACTTTTTCTCCTAAAATGCATAAAGCATACCAAAAAACAGCTGCATGCAAGTTTTCAAGAAATTCAATGCACAATTTTTTTCGTGAATTTTAGGACAGGTTTAGAGGGAAAAAGTCTTATTTTGGTCTCAAAAATAGTCATTAAAATGTGTGCACATAGTTTTGAATCACCCTGTATTTATAGCCCTTCCCTGACCACCAATGAGTCAATTATGCCGTTAAGATCATTACAAAAGGGTTGGTTTTATTGCAGGTTTTAAATCAGTATGCTAAATGTTGAAACAAACCTTACCATTCTTTAAATTGCTGCAATACTCCCAACCGATACCATAGAAGAATCTACTACGCCAAATTCTTCTATGCCGATACCTAATAACAATAACGCAATATCGTCGCTTGGCAGCTACGAAAAATTGACAGTCCCATTCATCCCACCAACAAGTGTGTGGAATGCGTCTTTGTCGCATCGTCACGTCCTTAAAAAACTTATCTCGGTGCCTCGCATGTTCTAAGAAGTAAACAAAAAAATAGTGTGCAGGACATTTTCAATTGTAACTTTTCAAGACTTTCATTGACAGAAAAAAGTTGAGATAAAAACTCTTGGGAGACCAACTCCAGATTTGCAATAATTATCTCAACTGGATAAAGCTGCAAATCGCACTTTTACACAACACTTTTCTAGAAATATGTAAGAAAAGAATGTTATTGACTTCTTTAAAAAAACGGCAATTGTGTTATGCACTTTTTATATTAATTCTGCAAAAATATAATTTCTACTAAAAGTAAAAAAGCCTATGATAAAAGTGGGTACCCACCTTGGTACCTACATATTTTTTTTAATTGACCACGGGTGTGTTCTTTTCAAAATGTATAGCGCAACTAACTTGCAGGCCCCTTTCTTGCAATACACATTGAAAATATTATTGATGTTCAAACCGACCAAAATGTTTATACTGAAAGATTGTGTTGTTGTTATAGGTAACAATTATTCCGCAATGATGCTGAAAAATTAAATGATATTTTATTGGCCGGGTTTTGAATATCTAGTGACATTAGATGATTTTACGACTTTAATGCCGATTAAAAAATAAAAAGATTTTTTAACCCAAAAACAAAAGGAATATTATACCCATAAAAACCCACTGGGTTGTTTTTTTTATATAAAACTTATTTTTTCCAACCCTGGTTTACCCTTGTCCTAAATGTTGACGAAGTTATTTCATTTCGAATCAATATACCTAGCATGATCCATCTATTCAAAACTTATACTTAAAATCACAAAATAAATAATGTCTACCTACAGTAACTTTCCAATAAGGTTATTTGCTTGTTCTATTAAATTGATTCTGCCAAAGAAAAAGGCAATGCATGACATGTATACAATGACTGGCAGAATGTATGTACGCAACAGAGCCGGGATTTTTTTTTGTTATTTATGCCGAAATAAAATATTGACTATGGGGCTGCATTATTCACATCCTGAAATCAAAATAGGGCCCTAAAAACTTTATTTCGGTCCAAAATAAAAAAAATCCATATGTTGCGTACATTCTGCATATCACTGTATAATACTTGTGAATAAGTTTTTTGATAGTTATATATTGTATTGCAGGATGGCGAACCATTCCTAGGAACAGTGGACAAGCAAGGAACAGCTTTCTCAGACAAAATTATTTGTACAGGCTATGGTGCACATATTGCAACACCACTCCTGCGTGACACTTTGGATAAGAAGCCGGACTTGACAAGGAATGAAGCGATTGCTGTAGTTGAGAAATGCCTCGAGATCTTGTATTACAGAGATGCTAGGAGTTTCCCCAAGTACCAATTGGGCATTATCGATAAAGACGAGGGCATCTCCATCGAAGGACCTTTGAATGTTAAGCAAAATTGGGATATTGCTAGTATGATTAAGGGTTATTAAATAATTAATAACATAAGGGTGTGGTATACTGGGTATGACGAATCTTGATCCCTGCGACACAATGGTCGACAATGCAATTTCCATTGTCGACCATCCTGACGCAGGGATCAGGATTCATAGTATCGACTATAATGTTCTATGCAATTTTTGTATTATCACCATTTAAATAAATTGTAAAAGGTGATCCTTTGAGTTTTTCATTTGATATCCTTTAGCCCTAGACATTTTGTTCAGTATTTTTGAGTGTTAATTACATTTGTTAAGGTAAATGAGAATATATTTACTCTTAAGTAGATTTTTCCAGAATGCCCTTTATAAACCATGTTGCACAGGTTGGTGATCTTTTTTAACCGACTTCAAAAAAGGAGGAGGTTATCAATTCGGTTGTATGTTTTTTTTATGTTTGTTACCTCAGAACTCCGTCATTTATAAACCGATTTGGACAATTCTTTTTTTATTTGAAAGGGTATACCTACAGAATGGTCCCATTTAAATTTGAAGAAAAAATTCCACTCCTAAGGGTGGACAAATAGGGGATGAAATTTCATATTGAACCGATTTCGATGATTCTTTTTTTATTAGAAAGGGGTTACCTTGGGGGTGGTCCCATTTAAATTTGAAGAGAAAAATTTCAATCTAAGGGTGCCCATAGCGTTTATGAAAATATTATAGACAACCAGGAAAGCAAACTAATCTAAATCCTAAGGGTGGACAAATAGGGGATGGAATTTAATATTGGACCGATTTCGATAAGTATTTCTTAATAATTCACTAAAAAATAAGAAATGAAAAAATTTTAACAAAAAAATTAAAACAGAGTAGACTTAAAAAATTTGCCCGTATGCAAATTCCACTTAAAATTAAAAAAAAACAACAACAAAACAACACCGACTTCACAAATTTGCCCGTATGCACATTTCAACTAAAATTTTGGAAATATTTCTCTTTCTAAATTGAGTTACCTATTTTTGGAGTCGGTGACAGTAAGTTTATATGATGTATGTATACATATAAGGAATTTAAATTCCTTGCCTTGACTGTCACCAAATCCAAAGATAACTCAATTTAGAAAGAGAAAGATATTTCCAAAATTTTAGTTGAAATGTGCATACGGGCAAATTTGTGTTATTTTTTTATTATTATTTTAAGTGGAGTGTGCATAGGGGCAAATTTTTGAAGTCGGTTTTAATTTTTTTGTTAAATTTTTTTTTATTGCGCTTTGCCTATGGTATTACTGTACGTAGCCACGGAAAATATACGCGTATATTTTCTGTGGTACGTAGCACAGAAAATATACGCTACGCGGATATTTTCTGTGGTACGTAGTATTGCCAGTCTAGCTCATACAATGTGTTCGTAAAAAATAAAAAAAAGTAAAGAAGAAATTCGGGATTCTTCTCCATTTTGTCGATCCCCCTTGGGAAAACAAACTCCATTTTAACATTTTCTTATAATCGGAAGCATCATATCCTCCATTCTTAATTCATAATTATAGTCCAATTAAGATGTCAGTTTTGCAAAAAATAACAAACAGTATTATTTCTTTAGGATTGCTTGGAGATCACACTTGAACTCCTGGTATGAATTGCGTTATATTAGGGTTTCTTAAACAATAGGGGTGGTTTCCTAAACATTTTTTAGAACAAAATGTACCTAATACAAGTTGTAGGGGATCAAAGTATACTAAAATATTTATACTGAAAGATTGCGCTGCTATTTATAGGTAACAATTTCGCAATGTGTACGAAAAGTTAAATGTTAAATGGGCCTTTCTTGGCAGTGTTTTTAATATTTGGTCACTTTTGACGGGCGATGGCTCCGCGCATGGATAAGAAATATATGGCTCCGCGTCTGACGTTTGAACATAGCCGACCTCGGCTATGGTTTGATGTTTACATCTCACCAAGTCCCGCTTATTGAAAAAAACGCGTACAATAATGGGCTACTTCAGTGCCGAATTCTGAGCTTTTATAATGACGATTTTGAGACACTTCACTGCCGATTTCAAGAAAAATAATTTATTTCTTTAGAAAAAACAACAAATGTTTGCCCAAACAAAATAAAAAGCAAAACTTAAATAATAAACATAACAAAACAAAATCACCAAAAGAAACAATAATTCTTTACATTTAAAAAATAATGTAGGTAAAAAAAAGATAGAACCAAGAGAAACAACTACTCCGAGGGCTAATACCCCTACCGGCATTGAACTACACCATTGGTTCTCGATTTTCGTTGGGAATAAACATTGCAGATCAAAGTTTTCTCCTTCACCAACGTAACGTCAAAGATACTGCTATCTTTGTTGGGACATGTCCTGACATGCTGCAGGCACAATGATCCCAGCCAGCCCATTACCGGTTTCATCCTCTTTGGGAATTATGCCTACGTCCATCTGATGATCTTCTCTCTTTTCGCGCAAACATATTTACTTTAATAGGGCTAAATTTTAGTCTGCCTTGGACCATATTGGCACCTACGTAACCAAGTTTTAATTCCTTTAAGTAAAGAAAAATTTATTTCCGCCGATGCATTATACGCCATACGCCATTGAATATATAAGACATGGCCTCCTACGATTTACGGCTCCCTTCGGCGTCCTTTCGCCGAAGAAGCCGTAAATCGTAGGAGGCCATGATATAAGAAATACCAAATACTAAATACGCCTCCTATAGGCTCAATGCTAAACTAGTCTATGGACCATGCCAGGCTAGCAGGTATGTGCTAGCATCGTTCACATGGTGACGATGACGATGGCCCATATTTATATTAGTTCGCATAGTCCCGTCGGAGCGTTGGCATCCAGTGTTGTTTCTGGGCCGTCCTGGGGTTTTTTTTCAATAGTGCATTTGGTGACATTGGAATTGTGCCGTTTTGGCGCGCGAATTGTGCAAAATTTAAATTTGAGAAAATAAGCTCAGGAAAATAAACAATAAGCAGAGCCATATTGAATAAGGATTCGGAACCTTAATCAATGGCAGAGCATAAAATACTCTGTTATTTACTCGTATTATAACATAAGCTGTTACCTTTCCATGTAGCGATTCATGTTTCATATTATGTAGAGGTGTAGATCAGAGAGAAAATCACATACCTATATAAATATAATACATATACGGCGCAAAAGAGACGACCGACCGGGGAACTTTTCAATCAAGGACGGCGGCCATTTGTACCCTTATTTAAGGCGGGAATTTTAAAACGCTTAAAATTAAATCCATAAAACCCGGTTTCTCAGGATTTTCTTAGCGTTAAGGTGAACTGTAAGTAAACCCTTAACGACTAACAATAACAATGGTCGTATACTTAACGCTAAGAAGTAGGTAGATAGAAACCGATTCTAAGCATTTCATTGCTCCAAATATGTAAGTATAACACATAACACAAAATGACTGTATTTTACTCACACAAGAAAGCAAAACGTAAAAAAAGGCAGCTGTATAAATTATACAACTTCAAGGTAGAATTATTTTTATTTAAAAAACGCAATAGGTACTCTGTAAAATCTAATGCAGCAAAAATACCTACCTATAATAGATATTATTTTGTACAGAAGTAATAACTTAGTTACCTGTAAAATTTAATATAACTTTCAGGAGGCACCAGTCTTTTGAGATTTTTGTAATTCTTTACAAAGCAAGCCATTGTTCTCGTCTAGTCGTAATAATCCACATACCTATAGGTATGTGTAATAATCACAGCAAAACACTTTGTTCTATGTAAGCACTACACTGTCACTAAAAAACGGTTAGTAAAAGGCTATATTCGAAATACCTAGATAACAAAAACTTGTGGGAAAACTGAAAACGAGCAGGGAAAACGAATAAACACAAAACAGCTGTTCCGATAAATGTCAATATAAGGGTACAAATGGCGGCATCATGCATCCGCCTTTACTATGACCCGCGCACTAGCGTGCGCAGACGGTTAAAAATCGGTATAGGTATGTGGAGAAAATAGAAAATAATTTTTGACTGACTGAGGTTTTCAAGAAAGAGAAACAAAACATAGAAATACATAAGTTAGGTTCCTTATATTCTTCTTAATTCGGTTGAACGGGCTTAGCTGCTGAGCGCTGAGGCTATCATCCAGACTGCCGGGCCTTCAAAGCAACTTTTGATATTCAAGGTAACCGCACCGCGGGTAGTCAAATTGTGCCGATTTACTTACAGAGGTGCCACTGTGCATTATATAAGTCAACTGTTCACCTTTTGGCACAATTGTGCAGTCAGGAACAACACTGTTGGCATCTTAAATTCAGTCGAGTATTGCTTATCGGGAAACTGGCAAGTGGCAAGTAGGTATGCTCAAAAATTTTCTTGCCGTTAATTGTCGCGATGCGACTTCGTACTGGTGTTGCCAGAGCAAGTTTATTATTGAGAAACTGAGGAAAATATACTAAAAACGCTCTTTAATTGTACACTAGATTGTGACAGAGGTAAATATTTCATGTCCCTAGAATTCCCTAAAAGGCGGCCATATTGATATTATTGATAGGATAGGTGACGGAGGACAGGGCCGTAATCAATCAATTTACATTTTACACACACGAATCACACGCGGGAATCCTAAATTTAAATAGATAGAAATTAACATTGAACTCTGTTATTTGAAGCATGGAAAAAGGCTATATACCTAGTTATAGTTTCTGTGTTGTTAGGTTAGAACCACAGACACAGAGATCGAATATCAAGGTTCAAGTTAGGCATCTGTCACAATTGTGCTGACATTTTCTGCCGGACATGCTAAATACGTCCCTGTATAGGGGCCCAAAACATTACCGCCAACCTTGTACTACCAAATTAAAAAATGCCATTTCTAGTGTACAATTGAAGGGCGTTTTTAGATTACCTAATAATACTCCGGTTATAAAAATGGTTGTAGATAGAGGCGGGAGCGGTCCCTCTTCCTGTATCCGCCACTGAATGATCTTGTAAACATTTTTTTTACAAAAAATGACCTTAATAAAAGGTTTTGGGATGAACTTTTTTTGTATCAGGGCATTATTTTTAATTAATGTTTGTCATATAATGCCCTGTATTAGAGACACAAACAAATTGTTAGAAAAAGTTGACCAGAACTTTATCCTCTAAAACTTTTAAAAAGGTCAACACAGATATGCAGATACAAATGTTAGTACCTATAAAGGCGAAATTGAATTCCTTGTTAAAAATAACATTCTTTTCTTATTCTGTTCAGGCATAATATGCACTAAGCATAGACAAAGGAGTCCCTCTATACATACCTACATCTTGTGTGACAAATTTGGTTTGTTATTATAAATTAAAAAATAAAAATATTTTTTCGAAAATTTTAACGCCCTGTATCTCACAAATGAAAAACTTTTAGCGTTGACTGACGTGTTAATAAAGACTGCTCACGGCTGTCATGTTTGACAGTTCTCTGGCTCACCATGCGCTTCCCGGAGACAAAATACAATGCAAAATACATTGTTGACCATAGGCGCCATCTTCTTTCCGGGACATGAAGCTATAGCCGTGAGAAGTCTTATTAATACGTCCGTCAACGCTTTTAGGACTTATGATCTCTCTTATTGCTCTTATTAGACCAACCCACCTTGAAATAGGTGAATAGGTGTTTCAATCTCAATGGTTGCGTTCAATGCGCTCCCAAATCTGTGATCGCTGCCAGCGCTTTACGTCAATGTGCATTGAACCGGCACCGTCGCAATTGCGACGGTGCCGATTGAACGGGCAGAAACCAAGGTACTAACCTTGGGCAGAAACGACAGACGCTAGCTATCGCTGCTAAAATCACAAAATATATAGGTTAGCTAAAATGGTAAAATATCGACACAGATATTCAAGTTATTTTAAAAACGGAAATAGAAAATACCGAAAATAAATACATAAACATAACCTACAAAAAAAACACCAGTAGTTATAAATTGGTCGTTCAACGCCAAGGTTAGTGGAGAGAAGGTTGAACGGTAACTTTTCGGTTCACGCGATGACGTCACATATGGATATCGTGCGCATATAATATTAGCATGTATGTGGCTTGTACGCCGGCAAGGTTAGTAAAGAGCTAAATATCAGGATAATAATATCTAATTATTTGTTTTACAATACACCTGCATGATTTTTATGTTTTAATTAAGGTAATACACTATAAAAATATATCTATAAAACTGTCCAAAGATAGTGTAATTATCGCCACACACGTTTAAACAAACAAGCTAAAATCGAGGTTATTTAAATGAGCTAAAACCAGAGAACGCTAATAACCATCTGAATGCTGAATGCATGTAAACTCAAAGCAATGTATCCATTTTATCCACATGTGACGTCACAGCCTTCCCCTCCCCGCTCGCCTCACCCGAGTTAACGTTCAACCTGTTCTCTCTACTAACCTTGGTTCAACACCTCTATCTACGCCAATCTATGGTTCAACGTACCACCCCAGAAAAGGACGAATCAGAAGTGGCACTTGCTTTCGGCGCCTTTGATGTCGCGGTTCCAATTTCCCCTCTCGCGCATAGGAAATGAACTCTCCGCCGTTGACATCTGCGCATTGGCCACGCCCACCGTATTTTGGACAGAGTAGAACTTGCCCATTGCGTTGGCACGATCAGGTCCGGGCTATAGAAAATTTTGTGTTTTATATAGCAAAATTAATTTTTAGAATAGTAAAGTTTTTTCTGGGATTAGATCTAGTTAAATTTGAATCTCCAGAAGTGATTTTAAGTAGGTATTTTACTGACGAAAAAAATATAAATAATATTTTACTAAAGAGAAAAATACTTTTTTTTATTGTACATGGAAATTTCACAATATTTCCTCTTTATTATTTTATACTTACCTATATTAATTAGAAACAACTATGATTTAGGTTCAAGTGAACTATTCTACTTGGGTGGTTGAAATATTACAATATTTCAATCGACTTGCGTCCAAACTCATAGCTTGGCAATTAATTTGTTTTTTTTATATAGATCCATAACAATTATTGTTTGCAAAATTGGTTGACCTTCGTATCACTGGTAGTAAAAAAAGGTTATTTATCAAAAATGTTTATTACTAAAATCTATAAAAAAAATTCAAAAACAATAGCACATAAAATATAATACCTATAAATACAAAAGATATTATAAACTACTTACGTACATATTATGCACATGCACACTATACATTATCAACTTAGCCTAATTTTTAAAAATAATGACCCCTGGCAGCACTTATAAATGTAAATTTCGAAGTTTATAATTTTTATTAGTTTTATTAGAAACAATATCACAATTTAAAAATTTTAAAGAAGAATAGATTCTAAATCTTACATAAAGGGATAATAAATAGGCATGATTAAAACTAGGGCATGGATGTTGATATGAAATGTTTTGCAGCTTATTTTTTAATTTCACACCAACATTTTCTTCTAAAGCAAACTTTGGAAAGAGGGTACAAAAATTAACTTCGAGAGTTTTAATATAATTTAGGAAATTATCAGGAGGTGAAAATAAATGTCCAAAGGTTTCGTTACCACTTGATTTGTATGCTTTAAAATAAGTAAACAAATCAGTATCCCCTAATGTATGATGTTTACAATATTTAATACAAACTTCACATGAATGTTGTTCCAAGCACTTTCTTAATAAATATCCACAAACATATGATATACTATTTGATTCATGTAGTTCGAAATCAATATAATCTGGTGCCACCGAACTTAAATCAGAAAAAATAGATCTTGCATTTCCCACAACAACTTTGTTGTAAATTTGTGTATGTTCGGTGGTTACGTATGACAATAATAAATCAAAATCCTCAATACAATTAGCCCCATCCGCGTGTTGGAAATAATTTAAACAAAATGATTTTTTGAAAGCCCTTTCGCATTGGATGGGGGTTGGATTCAAGCAATTTCCCCCTTGCTGCCTAATAGTGCCGAAAAACTTTTCGAGACAATCTTGATTTAAGCGTCGAGTGTATAAGGAACTAAACTCTAAACAATGAAATTTTTCCCAAAGACCTAAAAATGAATTTATTGTGATTTGCCACCCTTTCAAAAATTTAACTTTATTGGTAACCTCTATATTTTGTTTTAAAATTTTAATATTCTCAAAATATGTAAACATTTCCTTTAAAAAATCGACTTGGTAATCTGCTCCTTTGAAAGGTCTATTGTACTTGTATTACTGCCTGATATTTTTGAGGAATTTAAGATATCAAATAACTTATCAATTTTTTCTACAAATGACACTGTAGCGTTTGCCAAAGGGGGGAATTGTCCGAATTCAATAAAGGAATTAAGTGCCGCAGCTACCATTGCGCTGAAAACTTGGACGGCTAAACTAACCTTCAGTTTTTTAAAAGGATTCGAATTAATGTGTTCATCTGTAAATTTTGGACACAGCCGAAGAGCCAAAGGCTTATGTTTTTGTTTATTATAAATTTGGTCAATACCTATACGTTTTATTTGTACATCCTTCAGAGGTTTCGAATGTGTAATTGAAAAAATTATTTCGTGTTGATTTTAAGAGATGCGGCACATCAAAAATATAAAATATTTTTTCGCTATCGACATAAAAATGTGAAGAGTTTGGAGAGATACCAACTGATTTTGAAAATTGTACAAAATTTGATCCTTGATCAGACACTAACGCACTTACTAGTAATCCTACAGATTTAAGTTTCCTTATTGCTTCAAAAATAATAAATTTTAATTCCTCCCCTGAACAAGTATCAATAAAGAAATAAGCAACTGGTTTCTTCCACTTAGCAAATATTGCTCTAGCCATAATAGCTAAAACATATTTAGCAGGAGCATATCTTTTTTCCTTCAATGTATTATGAAAGCCAACAATGGTATCGGAAGATCTATTGTAAAATAAAAACATTTTTAATGACATTTCGTCAATACAAAGAATGCACTGTTTTAAAGAACCCTCTAAATTTGTAGCTTTTGATTTAATAACCTCAAAAATGAAACTGTTAAGACCTGCAGTTATATGCCATTTGCTAGTTATTCTTTGAAGAGTGCTTTTAGATGGCAAATAAAGTGGTTTCATTAAAAATCTATAAGCATTTGGGCTTAGAAAATAAATTGTTAAGGAAAATTGTTTCATATCTGAAGAGTAACGATATCCCTGTGGATCTTTTTTGGGATTTTCTAAATAATGCCTTACAAATAGTAGCATTGAAGCAGACAGTTTTTTCTCACAAATGGCAAGAAATTGTTCGTCATTTATTTCAGTGTCGGCACTGTCGACAGCTTGCTCCAACTTCGGATGCAACTTTCTTTGGAGTTTTTTTATTTGTAACTTTAATGAATGCTTTCTCGGACTATGTGCACTCAAACTAAGAGAAGTTTGTTGACTAGCATCTAAAAATAGAATTATTCAATAACAAAATAAGTAATACAAAAAATTACAATATATGTACACACACCCATATAATATGGAATCACTTAATATTTATTACAATTTATATTGTCGGGTTTTTCATATTTAACTGTTTTTGTTAGTAAACACTTTTGACTTTCCATGACATATAATTTTTTTGACAAAAAAAATTATCGCAAATAATGCGTGATGTCATATAAGTTTGGGTGTGTATACTATAATAACAGTTTGTGAATATAGATCATTACCTTTTAATGCAACTGAAAATTCGGTAATGCTGTGGAGATCGTCTATAGGTGACTATGACAGATGGGGTGTACTTGGTTGATCCAAAGGTTGAGCGATCGAGACTGGTTGATCAATTCTCGTTGAGGTTCTAACAAAGTCAAATTGCTGCATACAGACACAGAAGGACTCTGTGAAGAAGCCTCATCGATATAACCTAGTAAAAAAAATTAAATGCAGCAAAATTACAAGTATCAGCAAAAAATACATATTATTATCTAATAATGAAGGGGTAATTATGGGGTCAAAATGTCAAGAAAATCGGGCGGTGCATACACTAATTTCCATAATTACCAATGAAGGTACTAACATGATGAGAACACAGTTGGTATTGCTGTTTTCTTTAGCCCAAACTTCGACTGGTTTGCAAACATACTATTTTCAAAGTGCATTGAACAAACTTTATAATTAATAAAAAGCTGTGTGGGTGTCTTTTCTAACAAATCCTGCCTTCCACACTTTCTCGTCCATGCATAACACCTTGAAAAAAAATTAAAAACCATAGTTAGGTAGGTATTATCAGTAGGAAACCATTTGTGGGTTTTCTGGGGTAGGTAATACTCCAGTAAAAGGGGTAGTACCTACGTAGGACATAAAATTTATAATACCTAAGGATATAATAATGTGGTAACAAGGTAGGGACAAACTACACATAGGTACCTACCTGTTTTCATCAGCAGGTATTTTGAAAAAACTTATCCCAACATTCCTCGTGTTGTTAGAACATCCACGAACACAGCAATAATTGCGGGGGTAATTATTGAATATAGTGTATGCACCGCCCGATTTTCTTGAAATTTTGGCTACCCCCTATTTTCGAGGTCCCTGAACACGAATCTGACCTCAGCTTCTTGAGGCCGGACGTAGTTTCCGAGAAAATGAATTTTCAAATTTCCTTTTGACACCCCACTTTTCGCGGCGCTATTTGTGGCTCTTATCGGGATGAATTTTTACTGTGCGCAGCTCAAACTAATCACCACACTATTTTGCACCTTCTGCAACATCGAAACTTCGCGAAAACCAGCGGGAAAACAGAAATTTTCCAAGATTTATACAATGTTTTTCACGCGGTTGCTGTCCGGTATTTTGCTTGACGCGTGACGTTTGAGTGGGACTAGTGGGAGGGGCGTTGACTTAATGTGCCATCGATATTAAGAGCAGAAAACTGGAGCGCTTGCTCTCATAATCCACAGGAGTGATTAAAAATGTTAAAAATTAAACATTAAATTTATTAGGGCCCAGCTTTGTCAATAACATTATTTAAATTGGTGTTGATAGAAGTCCATAATCTAGCATAATATGGGTAAATGCTCTTAAATCTGTTTGCGAATCTCTATCCACTTCCAAAGAGAAAATGTTATTGTTCGGCAAAGACCACGAGAAGGTGTGGGCCCAACCTTTTGGCTACCCCCCTATTTTCGAGGTCCCTGAACACGAATCTGACCTCAGTGTTTTGAGGTCGGACATAGTTTCCGAGAAAATACATTTTCAAATTTCCTTTTGACACCCCACTTTTCACGGCGATATTTGTGGTTATAATCCGGATAAATTTTTAGTGTACGCAGCTCAAACTGATCACCACCCTATTTTGCACCTTCTGCAGCATCGAAAGTTCGCGCAAAGCCGCGGAAAAACCGAAATTTTGAAAGATTTATGCCGTGTTTACGCCCGGCCGGGCCGGGCCGGGCGTAAACACGGCATAAATCTTTCAAAATTTCGGTTTTTCCGCGGCTTTGCGCGAACTTTCGATGCTGCAGAAGGTGCAAAATAGGGTGGTGATCAGTTTGAGCTAAGTTCATCTCGATTATAACCAAATATCGCCTTGAAAAGTGAGGTGTCAAAGGAAATTTGAAAATTCATTTTCTCGTAACTACGCCCGAGCATCAAAAACTAAGGTCAGATTCGTGTTCAGGGACTTCGAAAATAGGGGGGTAGCCGAAATTTCAAGAAAATCGGGCGGTGCATACACTAGGTATATTCCATAATTTATTTTTTTTACTTTTTCATAACTTCTCTAGTTCTAACCTCGCAACATCGGTGGCTCCGTATAGCAGCGCCAGCTGTCGCTCTCCGTCTCTCCCGCGCAATCGCAGCCGAATGTCGAGGGAAAATGAGTATGTCCCAAAACATTGTATAAATCTTGGAAAATTTCTGTTTTCCTGCGGGTTTTCGCGAAGTTTCGATGTTGCAGAAGGTGCAAAATAGTGTGGTGATTAGTTTGAGCTGCGCACAGTAAAAATTCATCCCGATAAGAGCCACAAATAGCGCCGCGAAAAGTGTGGTGTCAAAAGGAAATTTGAAAATTCATTTTCTCGGAAACTACGTCCGGCCTCAAGAAGCTGAGCTGAGATTCGTGTTCAGGGACCTCGAAAATAGGGGGGTAGCCAAAATTTCAAGAAAATCGGGCGGTGCATACACTATATTCAATAATTACCATTGCGGGGCCATTTCGTCACAAAACCTAAGCACAAAGTGGGTTTTCTGGGGCACAATGCACTAGTGTAAATACAGCAACGAAGTATTCGAAGTAAGAACACAAGCAGTCAAGTTGAGCTGAATACATATTGTACACCTTATCTGGTCCCTGTTTTGGATACTTTTATCACAGTCATGATAATAATACTGGGCTTTTTTACTTAGAAATTGGTAATCGTTTTTCGTTTTATTGTTTACGTTTTATAAGGAGTTTAATCTCAATTGAACAAACTGACGCTGTCTGGCGTCTATGAACTAACCTTAAATTTACGATGTAAATGGAAAAAATGGTTCATAGTGAAGTTATGGTAAGTTATATTTTTCGTTATTTAGCATTGACTCCGCAAGAGAATCAAGCGAAGGTTCATAAAACATCAATCTGACAATCAATGATTCTACTGCGCAACTCGGAGCGTTACGTACCTAATAAACGGCTGGTGCACGAGGGGGCAGGGGGGAGGAAAAAAGAGCAAAGAGCAACTCTGGAGCATCAAGCTTAAGCATACCCGAAAGAACGAAATGGAAGTGGAGTACTCCTGAGTAGCTCTGGAGTGCTCTAAGTGTAATACTCGAAAGCGACTATGTTATTACGCTGTGTTTCAGATTAACCTAACTAATCTGTTCTGTTTCAGGTCCAATTTCAGATCGCATTTCTATTCTCCAGTCTCAAGCGTCAACGACCTAACTTAGATATTTTTTGACTGTCCATTTTCTGTATTCTGTCACATCAAAGTCAAATGTCAAATGTCAAAAATCAAAACTTCTTAAAAAAAATCATGAGAAGATGGCTGCTTTTGAAGTTTCCGAGATAAATTCCTGAAATAGTGTAGATTTTCAAAATAATCTGGATTTTGATATTAGTGCAATTAGTGTTGTGCGTTGTAGATGATATATTGATATTTACTGAATTGTAAGTACCCCTTTTTTTCCACAAATTTGCTTACTCAGTTTGACATTAAAGGTCTCTTGGAATAATGTGGGATAAATAATGGAATTTGCATGGATTATTGCCAGACTATTTTCTTTTTGCTAAAAAGTTCTCCAAGGCGCTGTAAAAAAGTAGTTAAAATGAATCATTTTGTATTTTTTGTAATATTTCCATAATAGGCTACTACTTTTAGTGCTCCTAGTAAGCCAACAATAATAAAAAGGTTGATACCTATAAATATGTTGAATCTTACAAACAGCAGGTGGTATAAACCTATTTATTGCAGTTGCTATTATGTCAGATCTGGACCAACACTATAAAGACCTGTGCATAGCACTGTTTGAAGGGATCACCAGTATCGCCACTAGTGCCACATGACGAAAAAGTTGACAGGGTGGTTTATTAATGTTAAAACACCATTTTTAACGAACTGAATATACAAAATAAAATAAAATGATTGTTTATTAAGTAAGTATGATCCTTTAATTTGAGAAGTTTACATGACTAATATTTCCTTAGATTTCTTAAGAAAAGCGAGTCTAAAAATCAGGCAAGAATATTTTGATACCTTTAAGTACAGAACGCATTAGATTTCTCAGTTTGTTCTTTATATAGTGGACCATTCAACTGCTTGGACAGATCATCATGTAATTCCAAAATAGTGTATATTCTTCCGCAATTCACGTAACGGTCTGTGGATATGATTTTCTTCATGAGCATGGAAATTTCATGTTATCGCAAACAAATCTACCTAGGTATAGGTAATATGACAAAACTGCGATATATTGACCGCAAACAGAATTCGTTACCGTAAAAAGAACGTAAGTGGTACTAAAGCAGGATATTTAAAATATGGGACATTGTAAATGTCAGAAACTGACATACCTACAAGCACAAACCATTGAGGTAGTATGGAGGGGAGAAGCTGTCACGTGACCCAAAACGGGTTCACCCACGTGATAGATTACAAGAACAACGTCAATTTGTCGACTCGGTGCTAAAAGTGCATTAAAAGTGGCTAAAAGTGCAGTTTTCCTTGTTATTGCGAGCTATTCACCTCTGGAAATAAATATGTCATGTTCTGTACGTTGTTGCAGTAGCAATTCTAAAGTGGACAAAAAGAAATTCACAGGAATTACATTTCACAGGTAATGTAAACAATAGAAAGAGCCGTATCAATATAATTTATAGGAAGTGGCTATTTATACGTCCGACGGATACAAACGTCAGTATACGTCTTGCGCTCTCATTGGTCGTTTGAGTCACGTGACACATAACCTTTTACTTCTACCGTCCGATGGATTATATGAATCGGCTTGTTTACTGATGATGTCCGAGATTATTCAGACCGATCTTGTCTCATTTACCTAATATTGCGTATGCCCTACTTTTTTCGCGATGGGCGCTGCGGAATGAAAATTAAGTGGTAATTATTTACAATGATGTAATAACCGCGCCGAATGTCGGGGGGTAGCCAAAATTTCAAGAAAATCGGGGGGTGGGTTACAACGTCGAACGTCGCATCGGGCGAAAATACGGGGTACCTATTGTTGGTTGTATCATGGGGTACCTACCTAGCCAAAATTTCAAGAAAATCGGGGGTGGGTTACACCATTGGAAATTATTACCACTTCTTTTTTCATACGGCAGCGCGCAACGCTGCCGACTGCCACAATATGGTGCGAATGCCCCCTTCTTTTTTCACACGGCAGCGTCTATCCCCTAAAAACGAGCCGTGCATACGCTCCTTATTGCAAAGATGCTTGAGAAAAATGCACTTCCGACGTATCTAAATATTAGTTTACTTCGGCTTCGGACGTGTACGGAGTTAAATGCACGTCCAAAGAAGTCACGTGACTCAGCCCGCCAATGAGAGCGCAAGACGTATACTGACGTTTGTATCCGTCGGACGTATAAATAGCCACTTCCTAATTTATAATATCCACTTTGGTACTTTATGAAAGGAAAAATATTACCTTTATAAGTATTCCAGGTATGTATTTTTCAAGGATTGCCTACAGGGTGTTTCTTCCTTCAATTCTAAATAACCCCATATTTTCTTTCGTAGTTTTTTTTTATAATTTTACTAGTTATACTGTTTAATCAGACCCTGGCGTGTCAGCCACATTGATCCACAACTTAGCCTCGCCCCCTGAACCCGTTTGCTATATGCGACAAAGTAATGTTATGGCGCCTCCCCTCCCATACTACCTCAATTGCACAAACACAAAATACCCATCTATAACCTATAATAAGTCGCCATTTTCCCAGTCTGCAAACAACAATGAAATATGACGTCATGCTCGGGTCTTTAATATAGTGATGGGCCAGGTCAGATATAGCTGAAGATCAGTAAACTAGCAAAGTACTCACAAATTCCTCCCATGACTGGAATGAAGTACCTACCACCTATGTGGAAAGTCATACATCAAATTTGTAGGTACGGGGGTTGCGAATTACCCCTCCCATCCCTCGCGGTTTGAAAGCCAGCCATAACCTCAAAGGCGTAAGTGATGGCAAATGTAACATCTCATTACGCGACAATGCCTTACGGTACATTGCCAGTTACAGTGCGAAAAGCAGTAAATTCGGCACTGTTAGGTTGGCCTTAGTTTGCCTGAATAATAGGTAGTGGAAAAGCCTTCGACAACCTCGAATAAGAGCCTTTGTAAAAATTGAAGTAGGTGGTAAATCTCTTAATTGGGTGTCGTACTTTCCTGCGGTACCAAAAGAAACCTCGAAAATCTGGATATCTAAGAGAATTTCCCACTTTCGAGAAACGGGATGGCTGTAGAATCAACGAAACCGACGGAAAATCCTCTGAAACCACTCTTGGAAATTGCATGTTTTTCTAATTTCTCGATTTTTCGGGGACCCAGGAAACATCAGGACCTCGCCCGAAGATTCTGGGGAAGCTTTACAAATTCAATTAAATCAATGTTTTGGTTCGTAGTTAAGACAAAGAAGTGTAATAAACCAATGTAAAAAAACACTACTAGATTCTTTTATAATAACAATCATATTTAGATACTTTGACAATCAAAAAAATCCGCGAAATTTCACGTTACATGAATCTCAAAACACCAAGGAATAGTGTTAAACCTTAAATCCACTTATAAATTATTGTTAATAATGCAGCGATTTAACCTATTTTCGTTGACTGTCATATTAATACATCAGTCAACGCAATTTTTATTTTCTACGGGGAGGAGCGTGGTGGTACGAGGGAATGTAGGGGAATTTGTTGATTTGAGAAGCCATAGAATTGGCGCAATGTTGTCGCACTTACCCGAAATTCTTGATTTCTTGCTATTTCTCATGCATAGTGGAAACATTTATGAGGCCGCGCCTGTACCTATTGGGTGCTTTTTGTGAAACGGTTCACTCGCTCGACTCAACACCGTTCTTTAGCAACAAAGGCATTTAATTGTTATTGTTTTAGCAAACGCTTCCAGCACTACTCAAATAGTAAAGAGATTAAAAATCTTTCTTTTTTTTTGTTTCTAAAATGACCTTCGCCAATTTTGGTAAATTATAATAATGTTAGAATAGGTGTACTTAAATATGTAATAAGTTTTCTAGAAATAGTTTTACATAAAATGTGTCATTCAACTACAATATTAAATATACATAAATAACTGAGAATGGTATATTTCGTTGTTGACATAGAAAGTAAAAGTATACTCGTCTTGTCGAATAAACTGACCCGAGAATTGCCATATTGGTAATTTAGTTCATACCAACTGACAATTTGTCACTTGTCAGGGCTGCATGCAGAAAATGTTACAGAGTTACTACAAAGCGTTCGTAAATTCTGATACTGTGGGATTACATTTCTAAGCATTAATAAAATCTGCAAAAGTTGCAGAGGGAATGGTTTGGGGACTCCATTCCTTACCGAGCTTTTTTGTGCGGTAATTATTATCGAGTTTGCGCATTAGCCAAAAGTCAGTCTACTGGTTGCTTATTTAAAAACCTTGCCCTTTTTTACTATAAAGACTTTCATGTTGATGCCTTCTATCGCTATCATCTGCCCCACTTTCATCCCATTTGTCAATGCATTTGCATTAAGAAATGTTCCAAAACAAATGCATTTTGAACTGTCGATTTTGTTAGTTTTTTGTTTATTTATATGAGCAAAATAAAACTAACCCCCTTTTAGTAACCTTGCTTCCTTATTGGGGTTTAGAAAACAACAGACACCAAATTTGAACCACAGAAAACAAAAATTAATACAGGAAGGTTGATTAGTTTCCAAATGCATTCAAAAAATGTAGGGCCTCTTCAATAATTCTGTTACATTACATTACAGAATGCTATTCTTATTACAATTTACTCTGGATTACAAAGTAATTATTACATTACATTTATTTTCCTGAACGCAGCCCTCTCATGTTTTATTTTCGTCTATTTTTTTATGTATACCACAAATTCTGAAATATATTGCTTTTTTTCGAAAGTTTTATGTCTGGGCGTCTATTCAGAAATAAGACAAAAAATAAATCGGTTTCATATTGATTCGACTTTTTGTAAACGTCCGAAAATGCAGCTTACTCAATATGCCCTTTTATATCCCTGATTTTCCCTGTCAATCTAGGAAGTTTAGCAAATATGTCGAATGTATAGTCAATGTTAGTTTATACATACTCGATAATACTTTTATAAAAATTAAAGATAAGTTGAAAGTTAGCCAACTCTTAAGTAAAAGAAAAAGCTAAAGTAAAAGTACTGCACGAACTCCCCCGGTCATATGTGCTATTTCAACTTTTTAAAAATAAAGCAAAAGTTTAACAATAAAGATAGTCGCTGCACGAACCAACCTTTAGTAATAAACAAGTAGGTAATCCTTTTGACCAGTGATTATATTATTGAGAAGATACCTATCTGACTGCTGTGCATTCAAGTGACTAAGCCATGTGTACTGGTTAGAATGCTAGTAATCACCGCTACATGTGACTAATGCAAAGTTCTTGACTCATTACATACCGCCCTCTACGGATGATAGCCTGAAGTTTAATTTCTCCCGTCATAGAACCACAGAGATCATTGGAGGTCACAATGCGATCCTGATGATTCATTACAGAACCGCAAAGACAGATTAATTTATTTAATGGATGGAAGCTGTACTCCACGATGGAGCACTAAGCTGTGGAAAGTGGTTTTGTATAGTTTTCGTAAACACCTCGAGTTAATCCCCAATCCTCTTAATAGCAGGCAAATGCTAGCAACACCTCGTGTCGGAAATTATTTGTCAGTTGTATATTGCCAATTGGTAAGGAATCTTATACAATCTATAATCACTGTTTTGACTCAATATTGTTGATTCAATACTTGTTCAAACACAAAAACATAACAGGTACCTACACTAATTTCTAATAAGTTTCACCATTTTGAAGTCTACTAGGTCATTATTTTGTTTATGTTGTAATAGTTTAGGAAATAGACTATTAATTAAAGTATATTTGAATGGGTTTTTACTTTTTATTCTGTTTTAAGTACGTACCTCGATTTTTACTCACATTAAGTATATACTGGTGTATGCAGGTTGGCCAAATAAGAGAACTTCTGCTAATCTCAGAAACCACTTGTTGTCTTCGAAAACACTAGTTGTTACAGAAAAAAAAAACAAAGACAGCGTTCTCAATGCAAAAGATGCAGCAAATGTGGCCCTTTGTAACGATACCAAGTTGGTTAAATTCCGTTCATCCCTCGGTTCATCCTAACCAGAGTTATTACCATTTAAAGAGAAAAAGTTTGATGACCGCCCACCACTTTATTTACAGAAAAATTTTCCAAACAAAATACTTTCAATTTTCTTTAGATTAATATGCAAATGTTTTTGATAAAATTTTAGAAAATATCAAATTTTGGACAAGCATCATTTTTAGTTGGTCATGGTCATGGACTTTGCGACTTCTAGTGGCCGTTTTAGGAACGTGGAAATATTTAACAGCGATTTTTTAGGACTACATTTGCTATAGGTAACAAAGAAAATCCGGAAATTCTGCGACACGGTGTTTCTGAGACGTCGTCTCTTATCTGGCCACCTAGTAGGTACTTTAAGCTCTTAAATTTTGTTTCACTAATCTTGTGACTCAGTACCTACCGAGGTACCTACCTATATTTAACTGTTTGTTACTCTGTTTGTTACTTCAATTAAAAGACTAAAAAGGCCGTCTTATTCTAAATAAGTAAAGAATTCACTCAAAATTATAGTTATTGTGTCTGAGGTACCTACATTTTACATTTTTTTAAATTGTAATGTTTCACCTTCTTGCTTGCTTTTTTGTACCTATTTATTTATCCAGTCTCGTTTCCAGTACCTATACTTTATAGGCATAGTATAGTAAGAGAACCTTTGCACTGATAAGAGTATCTGTGAGTAGTAAGAGTCTGTTGATGTCGTATTGTATACTACTGTAAGTGCGCGAGACTAGTCAAGACCTCAGTCGAGGTCGAGACTCATAAATTTGGTTGAATTTGATGGAGATTCTGTAACAAAGTGTTATCGAGTAGGTGTTACCTAAGTAAAGGTTTAAGTAATACTTTTACTTTAGATGTCAACACCGATACAATAATAGTAGGTAGTTATGTATCAGATGGTCAAAAAAATTTTGGACTTTTTGTTTTGACCATAATTTTTTGTTTATCAACCGATTTAAAAAATGAGGCATCGTTGCTTGCATAAAAGAATGGGCTATTGACAGAAAATCCAACGTGGTGATGTTTAAATTTAGCCCTTTGTTTGGGCCAATTATTTTTGTAGAAAAAATGATGCTACCAATACAAAAAGTAAATGAAATGGTTCTTTCTTTACATTTTAAGACCACTCCTAGGTAAATCAGTCCATTGGGGGCGGAGCTATACGCAATAATATGAAGAGTAATTTTTATTATTGTTATCCTGTAGACTGAAACTGCCTTCATTCTTTTGCCCATAATTTTTTTATTTTCACCGATTCCGAAAAACGTTGCTTGAAGAAAGGACAACTTATTAACAGAAAAGTTCAAAATGGCTAATTTTCTTAATTCCAAGGTGGTGGCCAAGCTTGAAAATTGTCCTTTCCTTGGGTTCATATTTTTTAAAAATATTGGAATAATGCAACAGACACAAAAAAATTAATAAAACAGACCTTGTTGTACATTTTAAGGATACCGTGAGGAAAATTGGTCTACCGGAGGCGGACCTATACGCAATAATAGAAAGAGTCATTTTCTTCATCATTTTTATGCTTTAACAGGGTGCCCACCAAATCTGAAAAACTGCTATCTGCTATCATTGTTATGCTATAGTACTGAAACTGCCTTCGTTCTTTTGTCCTTATTTTTTATTTACTAATTGATTTTTATGAATGTTGTACCATTGTTCGAAGAAAGGATGGACTATTTTCGGAAATTTATTCGTGGATTAAACAGATTCATAAAATTTTTAATTGGGTTTTTTGCCATTAAACTGATTAAATGAAAACATTTTCAAGTTGCATGGAAAATTCATAAATTATTGTTAACAGTAAATGAACGAAACTTTGAATGTTTAATTCAAAAAATAACTTCAACAAATTTGTTTCCTGAGCTTTTGGGAAATAAATCTTCCTCCTTTCTCAAAGATCATGTCACCTCAAAGTGAAATGACAGATTCCAAAGGCTCAGGAAACAAATTTGTTGAAGTTATTTTTTGAGTAAAACATTCAAAGTTTTGTTTGAGTAAAACGTTCATTTACTGTTAAGAATATATGAATTTTCCAGGCAACTTGAAAAAGTTGTCTTTTAATCAGTTGGGTGTTGAAAACCCCAACTAAAAAATAAATAAAGGACAGATTATTGACAAGAAAGTTGAAATGGCTGATTTTCTGAATTTCAAGTGGAGCCATACTTGAGAATTGACCCTTCGTTTTTTAGGCCAAAATGTTAGAATAACGAATAAATTAAAACTGGTCTTCCTCTGCAATCTATGCCTTTGTTCTTTTGTCAATCATTTTTTTCATTTATTGACTTAAGCACATTGTGTGTAGGAGAGTAAGGGAAATGATGAAAATGACACTTTCTATTATTGCATCTAGCTACTTCCCCGATGGACAGATCTTTCTCACAGTGGTCTTAATATGTAGAGGAAGATCTATCTTATTGTTTTTTCTGTATTGTTTGCACTATTCCCACATTTTTGCTTCAAGAAGAAATTATTCCAAGGAATGGACAATTTCTAAGAACAAATTAGCCATTTTGAAGTTTTCTGTCAATGGTCTATGCATTTTGTAAGCAATAATGCAACATTCATTACAATGGCTAAATAAATAAGAAAATAATGAACAAAAGGCCGAAGGCAGTTTTAGTATTACAGAATAACAATGATGTAAATGATGCTTTATAATATTATTGCATATACGGTATCGGCCAAAAGTAAAGAAGCAAATCAATAATTTATTAATTATTTACAGATATTGATTCATAATATTTTGGAATCGCTGAGTATATGTCTATTGGCCTCTAAAAAACTTCCAACATTTCAAAAACGCGACACGGTTCCGTTTTTGCTAAATACATTTTTTTCCCTTGATTTTTGGGAGACATAAGTAAAGATACATTTGAGTTTAGTCTCATTTCTTATGTTACTAGAGTTGGTAGTGCCAAAATTTTGTGGTTCTGAAAACAATATATGGTGCTCCGAGATTGGTACTTGTAATATTGTTCTTGTTCCCAAGTTCGCGTGGCAATAAACAGATCGAGGCTCGTCATGTCATGATTTTTGTCGTTAGTAAATCTTTGGTGTATATGCACCTGTAACAAATAAGCATTATTTTATTAGCCAATGTTTTTTGGTTCAAGCGAAACAAAATAATAAAAATAATAGTTGAATTTACTGTACCTGGACCGACACTATATTAAAGACCTGTGCATAGTGCTGTTTCAACCGATCGCCACTGGCACCACACGACGAAACAAATTTACTGGGTGGTTTAATGCTAAAAACACCATTGTTGCAGTATATTTTATAAAATAAAAACATGCAAATATGTATGTTACAACAAATTTAACATTCAAAATGAAATAAAATATTTGTTTGTTATGTCCCTTTAATTTGACAAGTTTACATGGCATATTTCCATACATTTTCTTCAGAAAAGCGAGTAAAAAGCAAGCAAGAGTAGGTATTTGGTGCCTTTTAGTTTGTAATTAAGTCCATGGATAGTTTTAGTGTAAGTAGATTAAATTTTTCAATGTCTTCTTTATATGTATATAGTGCTTCACTTTGGAGCTATAAACAAATTTTTCTCTTCTCATTCTTGCATACTTTTCAAAATATTTTCCAAAATAATATCTAGATTTCTCGCTTTTTCAGCTGGTTGATCAGATCATCCCATAATTCCAAAATAGTGTTTATTCTTCTGCAATTCGCCTAATGGTCTCTGCATACCATTTTCTTCATATGCAGGGAAATTTCATGTTATCACAAACAAATATACCTATAAAAGCTGTGCTAATTCGATAAAATTGCCAAATACTGGACCAAAGACAATTCGTTACCGTAAAAAAATGTAAATAGTAATAAAGCTGGATATTTAAAATTTATAACAATAACCTATAATAAGTCACCATTTTTTTCGTCGAGTAGTGCCACTCCAGTCTGTAAACAACAATGAAATATGACGTCATGCTTCGGGTCTTTAATATAGTGTCGGTCCAGACTGTACACATAGAATCTGGGCCTTATAAATCAACATTAAAGTATGAAACCCGATATTTAATATACTTTTTCGAAAAGCACGCAGAAACAAGCTGAAATCTTCTGAAAATACTTTTCACTCAAAATTGGCCACCACATAAGCATTCAAGTAATTTCCTGGCCTTTAACAATTAACAATTTTGTATAAAGATTTCTAATGATGCCTTACAGTAAAGTACATTTTACAAAAATATTGTATATAATTTGGATAAAGTGGTTACTTAATAGGAATTTTGACATCGACATACATTTTTGTGTTTTAATGTGATAAACCCAATTTTCTCTGTAATTTTAAAGGCTAATAATAATTGTTGATGGTTCAAAAACTATACTTGCGTAGAATTTTCCGAGGAATTCGAATATGACGTCAAAAAGTTACTTAAAAATACCCTTTTGCAAAAAATTGTGATGGGTAATTTTAACACGCAATATTAGTAATGAATATACGGGGAGTAACAAAAAATTGCAGCTTATTGTTTCTGCCGATTTGACCGAAAGTGAGCAATCAATCAATCAATTAATCAAGTCAAGGGGTGGCAGCCTCAGATCGGCCCGGCACGTAGGCCTCCATGGGCCCATTGTGCCCCCCTGGCCGGTATCACGGCAGCCAGCATACCGGCCTTCTTAATGAAGACCCGCAGCTCCCCCATCCTGACACCATACACGCCCTCATCGCATAGCCTAACCAAGCCGAAGGACTCTAATCTGACCCTGTTAAGTGCAGGGCACACTGTTACTACGTGGTGGGGGGTCTCCTCTTCTTCCAGGCACCATCTGCACTCCCGCTCCTCCTCGACCCCAATGAGGTGTAGGTGGCTGGCCAAATGACAGAGCCCAGTGAGGACCCTCACCAAATCCTTAATCTCCTTTCTTGGCAGACCCAGCAACTCCCGGGATAAGGCCGGCGATGGCCCACGAATCATGAGCCTCGTCTACCTCATCCCCGGAGCTCTGAGCCACTCCTCAAAGAATCTGCCCTGCAGCCATTCGTCCAGAACTCCAATTGCTACCCGAGGTGCGATCCCCAGAAGGGGTTCCGGTCCCATCGGCCTGCTCATGGATCCCTCCCTGACCAAAAGGTCGGCAGTCTCATTTCCCTCGATGCCCGAATGCCCAGGCACCCAGGACAGAGTCACCTTGTTCCCTTCAGCCACCAGTTTGAGCAGACTCGCCCTACATTCGTCCACCAGAGGAGAGCTGCTTGGCTGTCGGAGTAGAATATCATCGCGCGCCTCCTAACCCGGAGTTTGAGTGATTCCTCCGCCCTCACCATAATGGCAAACAACTCCGCCTGGAACACCGTAGTGTGTTCTCCTAGGGAGACTGTAAGTTTACAGGCCAGTTCCTTGCAGTAGGTGCCGGCCCCCGTTCCCTTCCCCATCTTGGACCTGTCTGTGTACCAGACTAGTCCCTTCCGGGTACTAGTGTTCCCTTCCATCCACTCTTTCCTTTCTGGGAAGGAGAAGTGGAGTATGTCATAGAAGCCAATAGAGGGCTCTTTCATGTCCCTTCTCATCTCCAGGACGAGAAGCACCTCCCTTAGCTCAGACCATAGCCTCTGATACGCACAAAAGTGAGCTCCCAGAAGCCCACATGTTAAGACCCTCTAAACCGGAAGTGAGCATTACCTGGTCAGATTTTTGAGACATCCTGTATATTTTGGGTTTTTAGGTTCCGTTTGTTCTCCCTTCGTAGATATTCTTTTGTTTTATAAAAACAAATTAAAATACTTAATTTAACATTTCATTTGGGATATCATTATTAACATGATAACGCTATCATTGCACAATAATTAATTATTTCCATGGGTAACAAGATCTTATGTCAACCACAAATGTTACGAATATTTTTTCTAAAGTTTTTGTTGCACATACGGAACAAACAGGCATCAAATTGAGTGGGACATTTTGCTGTACAAAACACACATAATTAAATATTTTTAAAATTTAATTTTCGAGCCCAAGAGGTTCAAAATTTGGCGGTAATCCACACAACAAAACTAATGTCGCACATAAAATTTGTCAGTTCTTGCAAACAATTGTCATGTTACAGCGGTTTAAAATTTTTGTAGGTGGCCATGGACAGCAACTTTCATCATGCCAAAGAAGGCTATCCATCGCACCCGCCTCCGATTTTTTCTTATATAAATGTGATTAAATTTGCATCTTTGCATGGAATGAGAAAAACATATTGTTGGAGATAAACTATAATATGGGTGGAATTGGGAGAACAAAAGGAACCTAAAAACAAAAAAATCTGACCAAGTTATATTTATGCTTATTCATTACTAACATTCCGTGTTAAAATTCATCTTCACAACTTTTTGGAAAAGATTATTTTTTTTAAATAACTTTTTGACTGGAGGCGGGGCCGCTGTGGCAATATTCGGAGCATTGCTTGCTATTTAGACTGCATGTTTTTCTGCCTACGATCAACCTTTGTTCGAATCGAGGCAGACTGCATGCACGTCTACAGAAAAACACCGCTGATGGCCAAGAGCACTGTACAAACTGTGGATTCACTGTATTGCTCCTTAATAGCTTTATCTGTGTGATTTGGAAATCGTCCTACACTCACTGGGATTACTTCATTTTTCTAGGGTTTTCCATAGTACTTGAGCGAGCAAATGCTATCCTAGTTTTATCTGGAAAAGTCGGCCCTAGCCGCAAATGGCAAAGAAGGCAAAATAATAGTAATTGCCTCCCTACCCCCGCATATGCATTCAGTTGCTTCTGGGATACTCCTAGTTTGGAGTATTTTGAGGGTGAGAATTATTATTATTATTAACTCTTATGTCATATTCGAATTCCTTGTAAAATTCTACACAAGTTTATTTTTGAACCATGAATTTATCTTTAAATTTACCGAGAAAATCGGGTTTATTACATTAACTGGGACACCCATGCACACTAAAGTACCTCAAAGATTTCACCTCGAATCACATTCAAGGTGACGTGAAAAAGTTTACCCTTCAACTCCCTACTCAACCCTACTTCAAAATCTTGAAAGGCTCTTGAAAAATGCTTTAAGTTTAGTATTGCCAAATTAAGGTACATTTGGTTCAGTAATGGAGACGTATTTAACAATAATCATTAGAGATTCTTTAGAAATATGTCGGTGCATACAAGCAAACACCGAGGGGTGTCTAAAGATAAAGCAAAAGAGATTGTACAGGAAGTAGGCATTTTTTCCCTGCCAATCTTAATTAATCAATTGAAATACTATTATTATAGATACTCAATAAGTGACACCTGCTTAATAATATCTAGTTATTGTTTTCTTATGTCTGATTTTAGTATATCAATTAATGATATACTATATATATATAAATGAAATGTTCATAATTATTATTTTCGTTCTCTTTATGCCATACTTTTGCTTCCATGTTCCCATAGTAATGCTTTTTGCTCTCTTATAAAATGCAATTGAAAACCATTTTTGGTATAATTTTATGGAGATTTATTCGAGATATCAAATGCTGAATTAAATCAATTATTGTTGAATAAGTCGATACTAAGTACAGACTCGAGTACAGAACCAAATGTTAGTTTGATATCAGATGTCACCGTAAAGTATTGTTGCCATTTAAGATTTTCAAATGGTAGTTGGTGGGGGAGTAGGAGAGGGAGAGGGGACCTCTATCACCGTCACTTACTATAAAATTTCGTTTCCCCCTCCTTACTATCCAAACGAGTTTGATGAATGAAGATAGTTAGGTGGTTGCAAATTAAGGTGGGGTCAGTCAGCAAGGTTGTTGGAGTTTAAAGGTTGCATCGTAACCACATCGGGAGGTCAGCCAATCGGAATTTAGATTGGAAAAGCGCGCGAATACTTCACTCAGTTGCCAAGTTTGAATACGAGCACAGAATAGCCACCGTAACAGAAGCCGTCTTACGTATATAAAATAGTAGGAACGCAAAGGAGACTCGCCCTGAAAATCGAGTCTCCACAGGAGTGGGAATCGGCAGTAGTTCAGGCTATTGCCTAATAGATGGCGCTCGGTTCAACGTTAGTTTTCATGGAGTACGGAGTGGGGACGGTGTGGGGATATGGAGGGTTGCCAAACTTACTGCTTTATGATTAATACCAGGATTTTATATTAACTCACGGGAACCTCGGGCAATAACTTTGTGATTTAACAAATTCAGCGAGATGAAATAATGGCACAATCGTATTTAAATGTAGTCAACCTCATTTAATACCACATATTATTTATGTTATATACATATTTATAGAGTCTCGTAAAAATAGTTGCAAAATTTGGTAGTAATTTGTCGTTTCTCACTGTATGACATTGCGTAAAAGAAATAGGGCAAGACAGCAAATTAATCGCTCGTTTGTTCTGTGCTCCTATGGTATACTTATTAGGTATTTCACTATTTGTTTTGTTTGAAGTGGATTGAAAACTGTGGTAATGGCACGCAGTTTTTGTAAATGAATAATATATTATTAGTCAAAGGTGTACCCACATTTATCATACGATAATGATTATTTAATACAATTATTATTAGTGGAAGGTGCCGGTATAGGTCTAGATTTTGGTATAGGTACACCCAATATTTATCACATGATAATGAGCACAAAAACAGGTGGATTAAGGATTACAAGTTTGTTCGGCGAATGTTCCGGCACTACGCCCTACGTCACAACTCCCGTCCTTGTCTGACTCGTGAATTGTAAGTCGTGAGGATTCACACATGTTTGTGCGAAGGAAGAGTGACTAATTGGAATTACTTATTATTTCAGCTTTATGCCATTTGCGGCTCGGAAAAATATAGAAGATTATAAAGTCTTTAAATACTTCCACATCATCACGTGAGTGTGTGTATGTGAGGCATTTTTTTTTAAATTTGGTACAAGTTAGGTATATTCTTAAAATAGGAATGAAATAGATGAAAATTGAGGGTTTATTAGTTGTTTTTTTAATTCAGTTGTTTTTAGCCAACAAAATTTTAAAATAGCAATTTTAACAATATTTTGAAGAAAGTGACTGAGAATATTTTCGAGAGGACTAAAGTTAAAAAAAAAACATGAAATTAACCATTATAATTTTAGAATTTGTTAAAGCATTGGAATGTATTATTATTACCTACCTAATGATTAAAAAAAGTAAAAGTAATGTTTCCATTGGCAATGGTTCTTTTCTTTTTATTGGCAACAATGATTTTCCTGTATAATATATTGGAGTTTGTGTGTGCGTGTTTCACGGATAACTTTCGGATGGGCTGAGATATCGAATTCAAATTTAGTATCTTGCCTACACGGTTTGGATTGCTTTTGGGCAAAACCACTCCACGGAAAGGGGTGGAATCGGGCCAAAGTAGTTTTCAGCGAACAAAATTTGTACATTTGTAGAGAGTATTTTTGACATGATTATAAAAAAGGGGTTTGTTGAGAGACAGTGTAATGTGGTGAATTTGAGAATAGATAATTTGAGAAAAAAATGTCAATACTGCCAATATGCCGGTTTCAATTTGCTTTAGCATTTGTGCATAAGCATGTAAGATAATAGGTATTGAATGTAAAAATATACAGGATAAGTCATTTCTATCCTCCGACCCGACAATAGATATGTGGTATACGACAGTATTTTTGAAAATAAATGGTTTCTTGTATAACGTTTTCTCCAGAAAGGCCTCGTTTCCACGCTACAGGGTGTTAAAGTTTTTCTAAAAAGTTATTGTTTTATTTTATAATTTCAAGGGAATTAAGTAAAATTAAATTTGCCGCGAAACAGTAAATGTCTGGAAAAAAATTGTATTATAAAAAATTAGTTTACAATTAAGTATTCTAAAGGACAACGCAAAAAAATTTACACATTATACCTTACTATTTTTTTTTAATTTAGTGAGTCGATCACCCGTATGCATGAGGGACTCAACCTTGCGTCCTAATATGGAAATGTATCCAGATATACTCTGTACCAAATTTGGTTAAAATACCTTTTGCTAGTTTAGAAATTATGAAATAAAATAATATTCTAAATATTTAACTTAGAAAAATATCCAAGAAAATGAATTTGCCTCATTTCAAGAACATTGTCACAATATTTAAGTAGACAGTAGACGTCCCTGAAGACACCAACGAAATCAGAATCAAGAATCGCGTTTTTACAGCGGACCAGAAGTACTGGTCCTTCGCGTAGGTAGCGCCTACCGCAAATTGGGAAAATACTTAATAAGTAAATTCAAATAAATTGAATGACGAAGTGAAGTCACTACAACATTAAAAAACAAAAATTGAAAAAATTAAAAGGGTCGTGTATTTGTATAGCCCAGTAATAATAATTATTGAGAATGAAATAAATTGTTTCAAATTCTTATTTCCAGAGGTGTTTTCATATCTTGCAATTTACCAAGAAATGATGAAAACAGCAAAATTGATATATTATGGTGATGGTGCAACCCCAAACGAAAAAAGTCAGATGCGCACGTGATGATCGGCGGGATCAAAAATTAAGAAAAATTCTAGTTTCCACAATTGATTTTTCGCCAGCTTGATTTTTTTAACAAAATGGCGTTAGAGGCATGCTAGACACTGGGGTAGCACAGAAACGAAAAAACTCAGGTGCGTAAGTGCCGATCGGGGGATCAAAAATTAAGAAAAATTTTAATTTCCACAATTGATTTTTTGCTAGCTTGATTTTTTTACCAAAATGACGTTATACGCATGCTAGACACTGGGGTAGCACAGAAACGAAAAACTCAAGTGAGTACGTGCCGATCGGCGGGATCAAAAATTAAGAAAAATTCTAATTTCCACAATTGATTTTTCGCCAGCTTGATTTTATTCACTGGGGTAGCACAGAAAAAAGTCTAAAAGGCAGTGGCGTACTTGCCGATCCGGAGGTTCAAAATAAAAAAAAACAATATTGTTTTTTCCTCTAACGTCATTTTGGTAAAAAATCAAGCTGGCGAAAAATCAGTGGAAATTAGAATTTTTGATCCCCCGATCGGCACGTACGCACTTGAGTTTTTCGTTTCTGTGCTACTCCAGTGCCTAGCGTGCCTTTAACGTCATTTTGGCAAAAAAATTAAGCTGGTGAAAAATCAATTTTGGAAATTAGAATTTGTCTTAATTTTTGATCCCCCCCGATCGGCACGTACACACCTGAGTTTTTTCGTTTCTGTGCTACTCCACTGTCTAACGTGCCTCTAACGTCATTTTGGTAAAAAAATTAAGCTGGCGAAAAATCAATTTTGGAAATTAGAATTTTTCTTAATTTTTGATCCCCCAGATCGGCAAGTACGCACCTGAGTTTTTTCGTTTCTGTGATACTCCAGTGTCTAGCGTGCCTCTAACGTCATTTTGGTAAAAAAATTAAGCTGGGCAAAATCAATTTTGGAAATTACAATTTTTCTTAATTTTTTATCCCCCCGATTGGCACGTACGCACCTGAGTTTTTCATTTCTGTGCTACTCCAGTGTCTAGCGTGCCTCTAACGTCATTTTGGTAAAAAAAAAATAAGTTTGCGAAAAATCAATTGTGGAAATTAGAATTTTTCTTAATTTTTGATCCCCCCGATCGGCACGTCCGCACCTGAGTTTTTTCGTTTCTGTGCTACTCCAGTGTCTAGCGTGCCTATAACGCCATTTTGGTAAAAAAATCAAGCTGGCAAAAAATCAATTGTGGAAAATAGAATTTTTCTTAATTTTTGATCCCCCGGATCGGCACGTACGCATCTGAGTTTTTTCGTCTGGGGGTTTCACTACTTTGAAATATTGTGAAAACTCACATTCCTATAAAAAAAAAACAAATGTTGATTCAAATCAATGCAATGAATGAATTAAAAATTAATGTTTTTTGTCCCTATCTCGCTTTGCCATGCCTGCTCAATGTCTAGAATAGGAATAATTTGAAAATTATCTCCGATATAAATACATTGCTTCAACCACAGAATAGCCTATTCTGTGCTTCAACCGTTCGCTATGATTCGATACGACCTAGATCAAGGTTATTAAACGAGTGTTCCAGCGTTGAGTAGATCCGGCAACACGGCTAATAGATGGGCTATCGGAACAAAATGTGCGGACGGCGGGCAATTGGGGTGAATTTAAATAAATGGGATAAGAGCCTGCCAGCGCCATCTAGTTCATACATTGTAACTATTCTTACAGGCGTAATGCTAAGACGGCTTCTGTTACGGTGGCTATTCTGTGATACGAGTATAAATAATTAATCATTTTCGCCCAATTTAAGTGAAGTTACAATTTTTAATGGCATTTGTACGAAAGCGTAGAAGAGCCACAGCAAAGAAAAATTTATAATTTCGTAAAAAAGTAAGAAATTATTTACTTTTTAATTAACTTATCCATAACTTCCTACTTTTTTATAAAATTATAAATTTTTCTCTACAGTGGCCCTTCCAAATGTAAAATTCATGTTGAAAAAACTGGCAGTAAAGTGGGAAGAACAAAGGAAACAATGTTGTAATCGGGAAAATAAGAATACACCTAATATTGCAATATTGGATGTATATTATATATTCATAATAAAAATTAATAATAGTACTAATTCACAATTTTCCTCATTTTTTGCTACTTGTGACGAAGTGGCGTCCATTTGGCCTTAGTTTTCTTCTTTAAGGCTATGGCGATTGGATTAACGCTTAAACAATTTTTGAACGCAACAGCTGCCTCATCCTCAAATTTTTGTACACTCTGCTTCATAGCTTGTTCAGCAATTTCAAGCCTTTTTTAAGGGCTTCATTTTCTTTTTGTAGACTGCGTATTTTATTTGTAAAATGTTCGAATTCTTGCTTATTTTCCATTGTACGGCTTCGAAATGTGACTGGTTTTTCTTCATTAATTTAATAAGAACTTGCTCAATAATTTTTTTAACTTTTCACTTTCTTAATTTCTGGAAGACTGTGCAGTTTTTACAAGTTCTATATAGTGTCATTATTTTTATTCTTTCTGACAATCTGTAATGAAAGACAATTTTAAACTTGTCATTTGAAAAAAAAAATGGAATACCTTTCTTATTTTCACAAACTACTACTGAGGGAATGGGAGACACTGAATAATGTTAGACCAAAAATTATCATGGCTATGCAGCCAACGGTATAGAAACGAAAGCTTAGCTTATTAAAAGAAGTTAAATAAAATTACATTTGGCTGCATACCCGTGATAACTTTTTGATGTAACATAATATGACAAGCCGTGATTTCAAAAAAGTCTATATACCACTGTATAATTTAAAATTAAAGTTGAAAGCACATTTTTGTAACTTACCGGTTTTCTTCAATTTCTTTGGAGCACAACCCATAAGCCTGGATTTAATTCTATCTTCGAAATCATCATGTTGGAAGTGCTTTGAACATATACTATACGTTTGTTGCTGCTGGCTGGCTTTTGATGGCATAGTGGCACAGTCGTATCCACTCTTTGAAGATGATGTCATCTTTAGGAAAGGTGAAAAGTCTAACCTGCTCAATAATTTATTTGCCATCAACCTTACAGTATTTGCTTGAACAACTAGCAATCCCACCAGAATGTCCATCAGGTCTCTACCAAAGTTATCATGAACCTTAAAAGTCGAAAACTAAAAGCACAAACCGCAGAAAAGCGACTAAAAGGAACTGACGGACGTCATCAACATGGAGTCCCGATTCGGCTAAGATCGCGGATTTTCGTTTCCCTAGTTACGACGCAACCTTTAAAGTCTGACAACCTTGGTCAGTCAGGGACTTTTTTAGTTTTCTGAAACAATAAAAATGATGGTTTAATGAGTGAGCTAAACAATATTTTTTCCAGTTCCCTCCTTCGTAAGTACACATTACATACTCACTAGCATGCCCAAAAGCTTAAGTCAAATGTTCGAGGTGCGCTGTTAGTTTGGTTGCTAGCTGCAAAAGTGGTTGCCTTCTAAATCGAAGGTCCTACACAAAGCACGACTTTTTTATTATTGTTATTGCCGTATGTGCCTTTTATATTTATCACTGATTATCATTATTTGTAGTAGGTACTTAATTGAACAATAGTTGTTATGAAGATTACTACTCGCATTTTAAAGTTTAATTCAAAGTACTTACCTACAGGGTGGCCCATTTGAAATGGAAGCACCCCCGTAATTTTTTTTATTTTTCACCCGATTTTAGCCGTTTTTTTTCTGAAGATAGGTCGCAAAAAAACTCTTTTTTTTTACTTTGGCGCAAAATTTCAGGTCTTAATCTTATTTAAAATCCTGACACCACAGCGTTAATCAGGACACCCTAAAACCCCCGTATACCAAATTTGAACAAAAAAAATACACAGGGAGTTCCATTCTGCAGGGTGTCAAAGTTGAGCAAAATAGGAATCAGAAACGCAATATGAAAGCTGATTTCACGGAGACATTACATTTGTGATTTCTCTGATAGCTTTCCAAATATACAAAATAGCCACCAGCGAGTTTTTTGTTAGCCACTATTCAAGCTGCCAATAGGGTTAAGAATGGCGCTCTTTTCGTTCTCTGCGCCTTGCCGGTTATGTGATTATAAGCTCTCCTATTAATTATAACCTAGCCTAGGATAGGGTTATTATAACTTGACATATTCGAGCCAATAGACAGTAACAGTAAAATATGACATCCCGTAATAAAATTATTGGCAGCAAGTACTTTCTTCAAGGCACTGACATCTGTAATAATTTATTTCTGTGTTCAACTATTTTTAGAGGAATATCATGAAGTGAATATATTCATGTAGCATTGCAGAGGGTCATTAACCTATGCAAAATCCTGCCGGGTACACTAAGAAAATGGATAAAGGTAATAAAGGCTAAAGATTGGAAAGTGATTTTTTTTTTCAAAAAACTTTGTTATACAGAAGTGGTCAGTGGATCTGAATATACAGTGTGTCGCAGTAGGTAAACAAAGAGACTTGAAGGCACTGAAAGTAAAAAAAACTGGAAAACCGCTTGAGTTCCCACCCAAAACTAGTTTGCAGCGTATTTTCAGTATTGAAAAATCCGGGTGGCCCGAGTTATTCAGGTTGCGCCAATGAACTCCTTGTTATGTCACGAATATATTCCCGAGATTGCTGACTTGTCGAAAATCAGCTAAAATCGGCGAGGGCTTATCCGACGTAAATGACACGCAGAATAATAGTCCGTAAAATTTTTTGAAATTACAAAAAAGCTTTCTGGTATTGTTTTCGTAGATGTTGTGCTCTAAAATTCGACTTTCAGGACCATTTTTTTTTCAATCGGCATCAAAGAGTCTCAAAATCGTCTGGCAGTTGCCAGATATTCAATAAAGGTTAATTTGACTTTTTAACCTCATTGCGGGATTGTTACCTAGAACAATGTAATTTTTCAGTATGGGCTGTTCGGTCGGTTTGAACAACGATCGTATTCTATGTAGACTACAGTTGAGATTAGCCCGAGGACGCCCGCGAATGCTGTGCGCACAGTGGTCCACTGGGCTCGACGCTACTGAAAATAACATAACATACCTTACCTTTGTAAATATTGTATATATGTGTAAATAAAAATTGTTCAATGGTAATGGTAGCAACGCAGAAATAGGGATAGTGCCGCAACGGCGGGCGCGGTCGGCTCGTGGATCGGAGACGGCCCTCTTTAAAGTATTTGTTTGTTTTATGACATTATAAGGATTTATTTATTAGTCAAAATTAAAAATAAAAGTTTATTCCAGGTTTTGTCTAAAGAAGCCCACTAAAAAACACAAATTCATTTCGAGTTAATGAAAAAATGCTACGCAAAATCTGCCGAATACCTTACATTTCAAAGGTTTTCCAATTTTTCATAAGGTGAAACTTTGTGGAATTTTTCTAAAACGCTAATAGATAGTGGGTAGATAAGCTACCTTCTGTATAATCGGGAAAGTTGTTGTTTTTCGATTTCAAAAAAATATATAATGTATGTTGTATATTGTATAATTGATGTTGTATATTGTATAACTGATGTTGTATATTGTATAACTGATGTGGTTTATTTCCCCGTAAATATAATAGCCATCAGTACATAGTTGTTGGATTACGATTAAATCGGCATTGAAGTGACATCTTCTTTAAGTTGGTGTTGGCGAGATTAACGACCAAAAGTCAGATATGCCCGTAGCCCGTCGAACTTATCTTTTTAAATTTCATTGCGGAATTGTTACCTATAAGAACGCAATCTTTCAATGAGAGCATTTTGGTCGCATTGAACAACTGATGTAGACTGCAATCGAGATCGGCGAGTGAACGCTCGCAGACACGACGGGCCGCGAATGCTGGACGGACAGACACGCTCGATCACGGTATGCTTGGCTTGGTCGGCTGTAGACGCCACGCACCGATACACAACCTAAAAGAAATCGCGTAACTTCTGAACTTTTTAATTTCCCGAATTAAAAAAAGACTAAAAACACGTGGTTTAGTATTGATAAGAATTAGTTATCGGTTTTAGTTGTTTAGTTGTTCAGAATCGATCCAGAACCCCAAATCCAAAATTTTGTCAAAATGAAAAAGTATTAAATAAAAAAATTAAGTAAAAATAAAATTTGTTTTGTAGCTTTTAATTTTATTTTGAAATGATTACTTTTTGAAAACAACTAGCCTTCAAAACTTCCATGGCACACTTTTCTAAACGCAGAAAATTCTTAAATTGCTATGTTTGGACTTATTTATTTAATATTTTTTTATTTTAATTGGGGGATCGATTCTGAACAACTTCTTTTAGTAAATTTTTTTGAAAAAAAAATGCCTAATATGATTTTTGGATTTATTTTGTTCTGGTCGGTTAAAAATTAAAGAACTTATAAGGTTGTTTCACTCTTAAGTGAGACACTATATATTTTTTTGATCGGCCTAAGGGAAGAGGAAAGATATTTCGCAGACACTACTATTTCGATTATGAAATCAATTAGGATTCGTTATAGTAGTGTATTGTGTACCTAAGTATTCCATAGCGAGCTATACTCTTTTAAAATGGTAAATTTTCAGAATAACATAGATATTAGGGATTTTTTTATTAAAAATCTAACCCCCAAGGCGTCATTTGGCGTTACTTCAAACTTCTGTATCACAAATGTCAAGGAAAGAAATGATCAGTTTTATTTTTATAAAGGTTTCATTACAATAGAAATTGCCGCACAAGTCAAGCAGTTTATCGCATCAGATGTCAATAGTGTGTCTTGAAACATGGACAAAGTAAAAATGGAACACGCTGAATATTTAAGGCATACAGATCGTCAAAACGGAGTGATGAAAATGCGTTTTCAGTACGGTTTCTTCTCTCAATATCCATACAAAATATATGTTTTTTAAAGAAGGGAGCTCATTCTTTTGTGCTGTCATGCTTTTAATTATATTTATATGTGTAATTTTTATTGTTACATCACGCGGAACAAGATGACTTTTTCTTAGCCCTGAAGAAGGTTTTAAATAAACCGAAACGTTGGCGTAAAGAATAAAAATTCTTTTCCTGAGATACTTTTGCCCCTATTCCAATAATTAGCATCACCTCTACATTATTTTGGGCTACAAAAAAGCTTTTTCTGTTTTCATTTATTTTGTCTATATGTATCAAGGCACACATGAAATCTTATGCGATAAACTGGCTTGGGCTACAGTTTCTGTTGCTTTACGTAAAGAAAACTTATCTGTTTTTTTTTCTGTGAAATTTGGTGTACAGAGGTTTGATGTAACCTCAACTCGGAGAATCGCGTCAGATTTTTAATAAAAAAATCCGCAATATGGTATTCAAAACTGGCCGTTTTAAAAAATCATAGCTAGCCATAATCAAAACAGTGGTGTCTGTGACATCCTTTAGGCCAATCTAAAAAATATATACAGGGAGTTCCAGAATATGTGGGCAATCTCCCGGATTTATACAGGGGACGTTAAAATAACATGACAAGTTCTTATAAAAATTTTCCCCAGAGGGCCCACCTACGGAGATACAACCCCCTAAAAAACGCCCCTGAAAAACATTTTTTTAAAATAACTTTTAAAATACTTTGTGTAATTAATTATTTCTTAATACAATGAATATATAAGCCTCCTTAAATATGGCCCATGAAAACAATTTTGGCTTATTTGGTTTTCCAGGGACGGACTAGCTGTAGCAGAATAATGTCATTTTTTTACACCCTTTACGCACAAAAATAATATTTTTAGACAGCTTGAACCATAAACTAAAAAATACACTCTTGGTTGATATCGATAAAATGAACTGTTTACGAGAAAAAACTATTTTTGTTTAATAAGATTTTTATTATATAATTTTGTATGTTGGTTCAATATGAACTCCTTCTAATGTTATGCATTGCCTCATGTCAAAAAACCACTATAGCAACAAAAAACAAATGTAAATAAAAGTGGCATTTTTTAAATAGGCGCAGAAAGAATGTAAATTTCATCGGTTTAGGTTTAGGTAATAAAAAAAATAGTTTTTTTTTTCGAAAACAGTTCTTTTATCGATATCAACCAAAGGTTCAAGCTATCTAAAAATATTATTTTTGTGCCTTTGTCGTAAAGGGTGTAAAAAAAGACATTATTGTGTTACAGCTAGACCGTCCCTGGCAAACCAAATAAGCCAAAATTGTTTTCATGGGCTATTTTTAAGGAGTCTTATTTATTGTCCATTGTATTAAAAAATAATTAAATTACACAAAGTATTTCAAAAGTTATTTAAAAAAAATCGATTTTCAGGGGCGTCATTTAGGGGCTTGTATCTCTGTAGGTGGGCGTTATTTTCTCGGCTCTTCATAGATTTCTCACCAGCATACGCGGAGACACTGTAGGGAGTGGGTTATATACAGGGCGCCCCAAAAGTAATGGGACATAGAGCAACTGCATATATTTTGGGCCAAAAATATGACGATTGAGGCCAATATGCCTTATAGAAATGTAGTTTGTTGAAGTTCATTTTTTGAAATATAATTATGGCTACATCTCCCAAAATAATCAAGCTGCTGAACTGAAATTTAGCATTGCTGTATTTTTGGCGATGGATAATAAGCTGAAAATATCAATTTCGCCGTTTTGTGCTGTTTTTGGATCGTGATTTTAGTCGTAACTTTTTTGAGTATATATCTTTTTGGTCCTGCAGGTCCATCATTTTGGTGCATCTTTTCATTCTGCAGTAAAAAGGTACTCTTGTTTCATAACGATCAAATCAACCGTTTGCGTTGAAATCGGCAAAATGTGCCCCAAAACACTTGTTGACTTCAAGATTCGAAACATAAAATTTTGACCTACCTGCGGTTGCTATATGCTATACTTTTGATGCACCCTGTATAAAACAAATAATAATATTTCTGGTAAGTCCATTCGGCACAACCCTTCCGGGAACGAACATCTTAGTCAAAGTCTATATAGACTTTGCATCTTAGTTTCTTCCTTTCTTTCTTTTAGCATCGGTCTTGTTCTTTTGATGTTACCAGTTTATTTTCTAGCCCGTTTCGCCAATAATTTCTGGTTTCCGTTTCCAGGCCCGCCCCGCCGCCGCCGCCGCGATGGCGTACTCGTGCCCGCGCGACCTGGACGGCTTCCTGGCGCACCTGGGGCGCGCGGACACGCGCCTCCGCCAGCAGGCCGGCGCCGACCTGCTGGCCTACCTCGCCGAGCCGGCCAACCCCGTCACCTGCCAGGACGTCGGCGCCCTTATCGACGGCCTCGTACCCTGGACCCAGAGCAGCAACTTCAAGGTAAGTCCTACGAATACACTATAAACTGTTGGTTTGGTGTGGAAGCACGCATCTAGACCGCATGCGTACTGTCCACACATGCGCGTGACGTCATTGAATGGCCATGTCTCGTGAGTTCATTACTAAGTGCTGATATCAATGTTATTGGCACATAAAATTCTTAACTATTACAAGTTCAGGCCCACGATACATACCTTGGTAATACATACTCGCAATCTGCCCTATTAGCATATATTTTTTCTTCTTTTTTCCTGGTCGTGTGAAACTTAGTATTATTTATTCCTGGGAATCGACCAAAACATTAAACGACGGATTGTCATATAAAAAACATCAGTTTTTATTATTTATTACTTGTTCATTAAAATTTATTTGTTACTAACATATGTTTCGATCTTCTCTAAGATCATCATCGGAGCATAATATTCTAAAAAAAATTGTTTTTAAGTAAAAACCTCTACATCTAAAACATCCTCATCGAGTGCTAAATTTTTTTTATATAATTATTTAAAAAAATACAAAAAATTTGAAAAAGATTTAAACAACTTTTCAATTGTTTATAAAAATTTTATTAACTAAAAAATATTTTTAAATTTTATTTCATATACTTTTGCTCACTGTATATTATTCTTGATTTTTTACCTACCAAATAAATTTTAATGGACAAGTAATAAATAACAAAAACTGATGTTTTTATATGACAACCCGACTTTAATGTTTTGGTCGATTCCCAGTAATAAATAACACTATTAGCATATAGGTACACTAGAAATTCCAGTTGCAAATAATGTCAAACCCGGAATAGACAGGGCAACGCCGCAGCGGGAAAGTTTTTTTATAATAATTATAATTCTCACCCTCACAATAGTCCAAACTAGGAGTACCCCAGAAGCAACCACATGCTTGTGCGGGGGAGGGGGGCAATTACTATTGTTTTGTCTTCGTTGCCATTTGCGGCTAGGGCCGACTTTTTTCCCGATAGAACTAGGATAGCATTCGCTCAAGTACTACGGAAAACCGTAGTATTCCCAGTGAGTGTAGGACAATTAGTAAATCACACGGATAAAGCTATTTAGGAGCAATACCGTGAACCCACATTTGTCCAGCGCTCTTGGCCATAGCGGTGTTTTTCTTTAAAGACAATGTGCATGCGCCTGCCTCGAACCAAGGTCGATCGAAGGCAGAAAAACATGCAGTCTAAAAAGTCAGCGCCGGTACGAGCGACGCCACCGCGGGTCTATGCAGTCTAGCGGAGCTTAATAGCGGTCGGCCTTTTTGACGAACTTTTCAGCACTTAGACTTAGTTCCTTTTTTCTAATAAATTTTTAAACACTTATTTTAATTGTAATAATTAGATGCATTCGTGAATCTTGTTTTAATAATTGGGTAGGTATGTTTGAACACAATCCAGACAACAACAAAATAACGAATAAAATATAGGGTGTATCGGTCATCAGTACAATAATTTTAACCACGTAATCAGAGAACCCCATAAACTCAAAAAACACAAAACAAATTTTTACTCGATGTTTAGAAAATGGGGAAAATCAGTCTTTGTCGGTGCTTAATGAATGCCGCTGGATTCTCGCTGGAAGCGCTTAGCGAGAGGTCTTACCTCTCCTTTAGCGATGGAGGGGAACAACGTTGGAATTGCGCGATGTTGTCTAATTTCAGAGTGGAAGAAAAATTAGATAGGTACCTTTGAAAATTATTCCTGTTGGTAGATTTGTTATCCCAAGAACTGATGGTTATTGCTTTCTTCATGCGCGCACAGAAATAATTTAACAAATTACTTTTTAACACTTTCCGATATTTTAAGTACCTAGGCAGCGGAAATTTAAAGAATGCTAGTAAAAATAGCTTGTGCAACACCTTCCAATCAAAGGTGCACTCTTATCCGAGAATTTTCTTATTTGAATAGTTAGGCTTCAATAAATTATTAGAAAAAATATTTTTACAATCGTATGCGATTTGTTCAAACGCCGGTAAAGGACGTTCATTAGTAATAACACTGGTGAAAACGGCCGCTGCCTTCATAATAAATAACGCCCTTTTTCCCATTAGTCCCAAAATGAATATGTCACATTTCGAAATACTGTAGACACTGGTTGCAGGGAAGAATTCCAGCCGGACGCGCCATGACAAGAAATACGCGTTTCCCGAATATCGGCAGTGTAAAAACTGTTTAGTTTTGTTGTAGTTATTAGACGACACTAGACACCGACTGCTTTTGCGACAGAATAATAGCAATGTTGCCAGTGGCAGACTGGCAAAACGAAAAGCATGTGACAGCTTTTGATGTTGTGAAAAGTCGCCAATTTGTCTTATACATATGTAAAAATAAACTTTGCTTTAATCGGATTTTTTTGTTTATAAACTTTTATTTAGCTTTACCTGTTAGTAGGTTAGTATCATAGCCGAACTAAACATTGTTAGTCCTTACATGTGTGAGTCAAATCTTGCAAGTGAATTTTAAACCTCTTCCACCCAACCGATTGAGCTGAAATTTTACACACACTTTCAGTGCTAGTGACACTAAAATCTAGTATACTCAATAGCTTTGTTCCAACAATAGTTCTGAACCAGTTTGTTCTGTAACAAACCCAATATTGTAATTTGTTCAAAATGGCCGCCGCTCCAAGTGGCGGATTACCTTTTTTCCTTTATAACAACCTTGATATGGATATCAAAAAACGAAAGGGAAAAAACGACAAAGTGAGTGATGTCATACTAAATTCAATATGGCAACCGCCAACCGCCCCAAGATGGTGGATTTCCTATTTCTTCACAATCTCCTTGATATGGATATGAAATGAAAGGGTTTGACGAGTAAAAAAAAATTATTTACTACCTCGTCACATGGAAATAAAAAAATACTAAAAAGCACAAAATAAAATAAAAAAGAGCCTTTTAAAAAAACAAGCTTTTATTTAAGCCATGTAGGTACTGAAACGAATAAAATAAGTTTAGGTTTTCGTTAATTTAATTTAACGAAAACCTAAACTTATTTTATTCGTTTTGGTACATGGCTTAAATAAAAGCGAGTCCTTCAAAAGATTTTTTATTTTCATTATGTAGAAAATATTCTGAATGGTAAAAAGTCGGAAAAAATAGCTTTTTTGAAAAATCGTCGCCACGCTTTCATGAAAGCCCTCAGTTTGGCGACATGTCGCCATAAACGGCAACACCGAGTAGTTGGCGATGGAGGGACGGATTGCGCGGGATTAGACAGGTGATTAGGTGATCACGCCAGACGTCGTAAGTCGTAATTCTAACCGATATTGTTCTGCAGTGTTGCTGTGTTTGACGATCTGTCGTCGGAAGTGCTCCGTAAATTGTGCATGACGGAGCTCTTGCACATTTTCCCAGACCCGTTGGCCATTTTTTGGACTAGCAGTGATGTCCAAACTTGTTGGAATCTCCGATGCAAGTTTGCAATTGCAGTGAAATAAGTGATTTGTTCATATTTCCATTTAAAAAAAAGCAATGTTAACGTTAACTGCCTCTGTGTAACAGTATTTAGAGGACCTGCGGTATTTCTGGCGGTGGGGATCCACTTCGTCGTGGCTGCGTACCCCGTTGGAATGAAATTAACAGTTGGAGAAAACCAAGAGGTCCCTACTGTTTGGGATCGCGCCGCTTCAAGTGTGCGGTGAGACAACCATGTGTAATACCTGTTCGTATTTGCGTAAAAAAAGGCAACGATGTGTAATACCTACCTAAATGTTCGCGGCCATCTGTAAAAACAGTGTAACTACTTAGTTACCTAATGCTTTTTGTGATTTTCGAGAGTATTTTTGGATAATAAACATAAGAAAGGAGTACGACACCCGCAAGAAAAATCATTGAGGTATCTGAAGGTAGTTTTTTGCATGCTATGCGCTAAAAGAACCATTAAACATTTGTCCAAAAATTAGTTTAAAGACTTCCTGAAATACTGTGAAAGAGCTATACATCTGACAACGCTGCACAAGGGAATTGGGGGGAACCAGCCTGAGTCCCAGCTGGTTCCGGCAAGGTCAAGGACGCCTGGCTGTGGCGTCGGAAATAGGGGTTTTAATAGCGTTTTTTAAAAATATATTTCTGACGTTAATATTCACTTTAGAAAAATTTTAATTGCAGATTCATAACAAGCGCATTTTCCCCTACCTGTCCTTAAAATTGTAAAAATGTACTGATGACCGGTACACTCTATATATACGAGTATTTTTAAGTCATAATGGGGGTTCATTAATTTAAAAAATTGAAATACAATTTTCGTGGTTCAAAATTGCGTCGCAGGCCAACATTTCTCTTTTCAAGGTCAAATAGTTTAAAATTGAATGAAAATATTTCGAAGTAACCTAATATGAGCAAAACTATTACTTAAGTCAACTGCTGCTCATTTTTTTCTTTCTTAACTAACATCATTTTTTAAGAAATTTCGGCAATTATTGGTTTTTTAAAAAATATGTGATACTAGGCCACGCATCTCGACTGCATTTTTACACAAAACTAAGGCATCAAAAGGCACAGAAATTTAAACTTTAAACCCCGATTTCTCACCCTTTGTATTGAATTTTGAAAAATCATTTTTTCAGCGAGTGCCTGTGTCGTAATAAAAAAACCTACCTGCCAAACTTCAAGATTGTATGCTTTATATATTTATAGTTCTCAATATTTCGTTGTGAGTGAGTCAGTGATCTCTCGCTTTTTATGTACAGATTTTCAATAGCCTAAATTGAAATTCCATATGAATTTTCTCAGATACATTAGCTATCAGCTGACGAGCATCCTTCGAATGGTGCATCTCTTGTGGTGCATCTTTAAATAGAAATAATATGTGAAGCCCGCCGTAGTACGTATCATTTCGTCGCCCATCGAAGCAAAGCCAACGGAAATCGCAACCATCGTATAGGATTTATCGAAATGAGCCGCTTGGAATCTTATTTCGCGTTCTGGGTGACTAAACTTACTATTTATGCACAAGCTTCAGTTCGATTCAGTTGCTTCGGGGGTACTTCTAGTTTGAAATATTGTAAGGGTGAAAATTATTGTTATTATTATTATATCGACGTAGCCAAACGGCATTCGCACTCCCTCTACGGGGAACATTCACTCAGAACTCAGATCCCAGGTATCCCGGATACCTATAAGGATCTGGCTCGGACGAGACCCTTGCCATGTTATCGGGCCTTAGGTGACATTGATGTTGTTGGACATTCCTGCATTCCCCATGAATTTCCTGACGGTTCGGGCTGTCCAGGGCCGCAACAAGGTGTGCGCCCGGGGCCATTGGCCAAGTCTTTTGCGCCCCGCCCTTGCCTCGCTACCATCCCACTTCCCCCCTCCAAATAAAACAACGTTAAATAAAAATGTGTTCTTGTAAAACCGCCAAGGCCAAGCGTAAGCGCAGGGCGGTAGCCAGACAGGAACTTCAGGGGAAACGACTTTCTTGTCAGGGCAGTACACATTTGAGAAGTGAGGGATAGGTACCTACAGGGCGGTACTTTCTCGATGGGGAGAGGGGGGTAAAAAAATGTTATGTCATTTCCGCTGCTAAAAATCGCGCCGTAGGCGAAAATTTTTGAAATTTTCAAGGTCAAATCTAGTATTAACATTAAATTTTATGTTAATAGCAATGTTTTTGCTAATTATGCGCACCCATAATCACTTGTGCAGTAAGCAAGAAGACTCTGTTTTCTTTCATAGAGGAGACAAAAGTGGTAACAAAGTTCTATCTTATTGTTATTTATTTTATGCCCTTCCAAGCAATATATCCTCGGATATACCACAAGCGCTACATATCTCTTGCGTTAACCTGGTTTATGTGTATACAGGGCGTCCCATCAATAATGGCACATAGAACAACAAACTGTATGTATTATTTTGCAGCAAAATATTACGATTGAGCTTAACAACATTATATTGTTACTGATATACAGAGTTTTGAAGTTCTTTTTTAATTGAATTATGGATATATCTCCCAAAACAATCAAACTGCTGAACAGAAATGTGACACTGCCGTATTTTTGGGGATGGAGATTAAGCTGATTTTTACTTATCAATAGAATAGACCCACGCCACTTGCGCTGTTTTTGGATCGTACTTTTCCGCGTAACTTTTTTGAGGTTCTCTTTTTGCTCTGGCAGGTGCATCCAAGTGTATACTTGTTTCATAACGATATAGTCAGCCGTTTGAGTTGAAATTGGTAACACCTGTTAACTTTTGATTTTTGGACCAAAAAATTTTGTATGTAATATTAAGTAAAAAAGTTATATTAATTAAAACAGTTGTAGATAGAAATGTCTGTACTTTTTAACCATTATATCAAAAATTTTACAGGGTCTTCCACTTAAGTGTGGCAAACTATATTTGAGTTTTTCTAAATGGAGCACCCTATATTATAGACTCATCTTGAAGTGATCAAAAAGGGCTTTTTAGCAATATATTTTTTAAATTTATTTATTTTAATTAATTTTTCGGTAGCAAACTCAGTTGACCATGAAGCAAAACAATGTGTTCTTAACTGTCAGATAACGCTATGTTTTAGAATTGAACCAAATTTTCATTCAAGAAGTAATATTATTTAGGCTGAACGACACATAATTTGTTTACTAAATCAACAGGTTGTAAATTAAATTTGGAATATGCGGAAATGCAGGCGTATATACAGGGTGTCCAACTTTAAAACTGTACATACAAATCCGTAAAATCTTCATTTTTGGAGTTAATCGCCTAAACTTTTTTTTGTTTGAAAGGCCTTCAAAAACCGCTTCTTTTGACCTTCCTGCCATTTTCAAAATGCAAATCCAGGACCGGCTGCGATTTTTTTACACACCCGATTTTCACGAAAACCATTTAGCGATTTTTTTATTTAAAATCTGATCCCACAGCATTAATCAGAACACCCCAAAACCCCCATATACAAAAATTGAACAAAAAATATACAGCGAGTTCCATTCTGTAGGGTGTCAAAGTTGAGCAAAATAGGGATTTTAAAGATATCTGGCGAGTCAAATGTGCCATGGAATCCCTTCAAAACAGTTGAATGGTCAACAGGACCACTCAAAATGTTGGTTTGAAAAGATTTAGGTACTACAAAAATATACAGGGTATTTTTCTCTGAGCCATCTCAAAATAATTCTGAATTTTTATTAAACTTTATACTGGTCAGGAGTGCTCTGGAATCATTGAGAAAAATATTAATAAACCCAAAAGTAATTTATTCCTTTACAAAATGCCAACCAACAAATAAAAACAATTTAAATTATAGGACCTTTCTCAACAAAGTCACTGTCTAAGATGATACATTTTCTGTGCGTTTCCTGTTGTGGCACACCAGCCACTTTAAGTGATATGGACTTACTGACTGGCAGGCTTCTGTATTTTTTAGATTTAGTTCATTTATAGTATATGGAGCGGTTTTGATATACACGATTTTTGACCTGTATAAAGTTTCAAAAATTCAGTAATTTGAGATGGCACAGATAAGAACACTCTGTATATTTTGTATTGGACCTTTGCACACCAACACCTTGAGTGGTCCTATTGACCATTCAACTGTTTTGAGGAGATTCCATGGCACACTTGACTTGGCAGATGCCATGAAAATTCCTATTTTGCTCAACTTTGACACCCTGCAGAATGGAACTCCCTGTATATTTTTTATTCAAATTTGGTATTTAAGGGTTTTGGGGTGTTCTGATTAATGCTGTTGGGTCAGATTTTAAATAAAAAAATCGCTAAATGGTTTTCGTGAAAATCGGGGGTATAAAAAAATCTTAGCCGGCCCTGGATTTGCATCTTGAAAGTGACAGGAAGGTCAAAAGAAGCGGTTTTTGAAGGCCTTTCAAACAGAAAAAAGTTTAGGCGATTATCTCCAAAAATGAAAATTTTACGGATTTGTACAGTTTTAAAGTTGGACACCCTGTATATACAGTGCCCGCCAAAAAGTCTGCACCATATGGGAAAAATTTTTAGTAAATAACTTACGGAAAATTGGCATAATCAAATGTTGTGACGTAGTCTTTTTTATATGTCAAATTTGACATTAATGAAAAAATGTCCGAAAAATGGGCTTATTTAACCGAATTTCGAAAAAAGTCATAAGAAAAATATGTTTCTTTCGCAATTTTATACCCGTGTGCAAAATTTCAAGAGCCTACTACAATTTTCATATTTTGCCCTTTGTTGCCCTTTTCCGTATTTGTTAATCCATAAAAGTCGATCCTATGTAATTTAAAACACTCATTGACTGAATACATACTGCACAATACTTAGTTTACGGTCTAAATATCCTTCTTTTTCTTTTTTTTTTTTTTAATTAAAATGAGGGCTTGTTGAAGAAGCACGCTTGGTGCAAAACTGATCTTATTTTTACAGATAAACACATAAAGTCGATTTACAAACTTCTTTCTATAGTAAATGGTTGTAAAAACACACAAATATTTCTGTCATGCTGATCTGATCAGAAATATCTAGAAAATTTAAAATATTATGTCCAATAATATCCAACAAAGGGCAAAATATGAAAATCGTAGTAGGCTCTTGAAATTTTGCATAGGAGTATAAAATTGCGAAAGAAACATATTTTTCTTATGACTTTTTTTCGAAATTCGGTTAAATAAGCCCATGTTTCGGACATTTTTTTCATTAATGTTAAATTTGACATATAAAAGAGACTACGTCACAACATTTGATTATGTCAATTTTGGTTCTAGAGCAAGCAAAACCTGATGCCGCAAACAAATTTTCCGTAAGTTATTCACTAATAATTTTTCCTATATGGTGCAGACTTTTTGGCGGGCACTGTAAATATATTACTTTTTTCACTTAAAATAGATAAATATACAGGGTGTTCTATCTATCTCTGTTACTATCTCACTCTAATGGTATCAGTGATGCCAAGTATGCCATTTTATTGGAGAAACCCATGAATATAACAGGTACCTTGGCTGTTAGTAAAAATTAATAATGGTTTCCATGATTTCTAAAAATTAGACTTGACAATGTTGTGTCTACAAGTGCATAATATGGCAACTGCCAAATGAAACAAGTTTATTTTATAGTTGAAATTGATTACCAGCAATTATTTCCACGAATTTAAGTAGTAAGTATGGTAAGTCAGTGCCAATTTTGCAAAAAGCTGAATAATTATAATCACCCCATTTAACTTTCCACAGGTAAGAACAAGAACCAATGTAATTGCAGCATATTTATAGGTTACAACAATTTTCAGTGGCGTGTTTCTAGTCAGGAAAGTACGTTTAATCAGGCCGTAAAATAAACTTGTTTAATGTATCTACCCAAAGAACTTTCACAGATTTCGGGATGGACTAATAAGATTAGGTCTAGTAGTTCTAATCATGTAATTTTTCTCGGTGATCATTATAAAATGTTGTAATTTTATTTCTCTCCCAAAGTACCGCACAAATTTAAAATAAACTCGTAGCCGTATAGGTAAACTCTTTAAAAAAAGACCTGGCTGAAGCTACCTGCTTCATAATTTAAAATTTACGAAATACATAATGCCCACGTAATGAGAATTCTAGGATTTCTAAAGGTGAGACAGGAAAAATCTTGTTGGAATTATTGGTACTACTACAGGCGGCCTCTTTTCCCAAGAGGGCATTAATTTACTCGTTTTACACATGAGTATATGGAAGTTAAAAAACTTAAAAATAAACCCAATGAGTCCACAAGAAAAAGGTAAATCAGTTCGAAAGATATCATATTTTTTTCTAGAGTTACAAAAGTACTTTCAACGTCACATTTCTTAACACTACGGTTTTCAGAGTTAAGTCACCACTGGGACAAAAAACTTGTTTTTGATTTCCTCTGAATGCACATCTGTGTCTTAAGCCGACATTGCTGAACCTCGCCGAGTAAGGTAATTTTATATTTTAGACAATAAATAATATATCCACATATAGGTAGGTACAGAGAAATTTGAAAATTCTTAATTCAATAATAATAATAATAAAAGTAATATATGTAATACAATACTAATAATGACATTTTTGTTAAAATTGTATTTATTAGATCAGTCATAATATGTCCAACCTCAGCTTTATTTATTTGTGAGAGTGTTCAATATACATATTTTTTAAATTGAATTTGACTTTTTATACTTTTAAAAACTTGTAATGAAATATTAACATGAATATATCAAATTCAAAAAGACATTAATTCAATGCGGGAAATTTGATAAGCTATTATGTTTTTCCAAACAACATTTCTTGTTATTAGAACTATAATAAGAGTACTTAAATTAATATATTTTCTAAGATTTTTAGATAATGTTTATAACTCAATTCATTATTATTTCATAACGAGATAATCATAGGTAAATTTTTGCTCTGTAACATAAGGCAATTCAAATTTGAAAGTTGATGCGAATTATGATGGGAAATATTTTGCCCCCTTTAGAATCTATGGCACTGGCATGCCACATAAAACCTGATGGCAGTTGGACACATATTGACATCTTGTACAAGCCTCCTTGTGGTCTCCTTGGAGTCGACAGAAAACAGATTTCCCCTCAAGGCTTCCTATGTTATAGAATGTGACATGCTGGGTCCCCTTATTTTAAAGAGTCCCTGGTTGGAACCCTATAACATTTCTATCCGACATTTTTTTCTAGGTCAAAAAATACCAAAGTTAATGCGTGGTAAAAAAAAATAACTATGATCAGCCTGTTCCTTTTGATTCACGAGAAATGCGGGTTTACTCTGGGCCCCAACAATAAAGCAAAATCATTTTTGAACATTTTAGCATCACATGTTTGTACATTTAGTATGTTGAAAATAATGTTTAAAAATATCTGTTTATGATTTTGTTGGTACTCAAAAAGGTTCTAGAGAGGTCATTATTCAATATCATTTTTCTTAGCTTCTAATTTCTTCACCTTATAATTTGTGTGATGTGTTTTCTATTGATAGAATTTTTTAACCTGACGGTTTTTATTATTCTGTAACAACAGAAACGAAAGATCTTAAACTACATCACCATACAGCGTGTGTCGTTGTGAAATGATGATGATGATGTTGAAAAAATATGTATAATAACTGAGATATTTGTTTAGATACGATTCATAAAGACTCGCGGTCCTTAAACGGATAGACTTTCCTTTCTCATTATTATAATATTCTCTAATAGCACAAGGCGAGTACTTGTGCGCCCCTTTCGTGTTGTAGCGCCCGGCACCGTTTCATTTTCACCGGCTTACTTATTGCAGGCTTTACATAACGCGCGTCGCATTGTTATCAATGTTAACTATTTTTTTCGAGGTGACATAAGCGGTTAAAAATAATAATGCGGAGAGCTTCACCCATCGGCGAAATTCGTGTTCATGCCTCGTTGTTCGTTGTCGTCTTATTATTATGCACTGAACTGGATATATTATTTTGTGCCGCCAGCACTTTGTTGTAACAAAGTCTAGAGAATAGTCTCTAGACTTTGGTTAAAACTGGGTAGGTAGTCGGTACCGGGTGTAAATTTATGAAGATTTTTGCAAGCATTATTTCAACTATTTAGTAGAACTAGCAAATAAACTCGTTTTTCACATCACTTTAGTAATTAAAAATTGGCGAGCGACATTTTTCGCGGATACTGTCAAGGCTCAGTATATGGAGCTTTTCGTAGAATCTCTCCTGCCCAGGTGGAGCCAGAGCCTCTTAAATTGTGCCCCAATAACACTTTTTCTCTGGTGGGGGGCAGTAAAATACTATATTTTTTTGGTTATTCACTTGTATAATATAGGAAAAGCAGCATTATAAAAAGTTGCTTGGCAGAAAAATAGAACAAAACTAAATAGGTATATAAAACAAAACTTAGTAGGTAAATAAAAACAAATAGGCAAATAAAAACATATTATTTTTTGTATGATTGCACAACTGCAAAATACATTGCTAATATTTTCATAAAACAAACTGTGACATTACAGGGTTGTTAAAAATCATGATTTCTTGGGGCAAAAACGATTTTTAAAAGAATCATGTTTTTTATTTATTTTTTATTAATTTTGGCTAGTTTTAATTAACATGCATATTTTCTAACTGTTTATATCTTGTTTCGTCAAACGAAAAAATATTTTCAAACATGAATAATACTTATTCTTAATCAGAATACAGAAAAGTAATTCCAGAACTATTTTCAACCAACTAGATCGCCGAGAACCGGTTCAGAACTGCTGTTGGAACAAACCCTACAAATCAGGAATATTTTTGTATCTGTCCGAGTAAGTTATTATAAAAATTCGCCTAGATTTTGTTTTTGTATCCAAAATTATTTTAAGGTTTTCATTTTACGAATAAATATATTCTTATAAGTATCCTGATTTTAGCTTTATTTTTAATTTTAATAATGATTTTATTTAAAAAAATCGCTTTAAAAAAATAGCTGGTAATGGGTTCCTGTATAACCGTACAGTAAAACCAATTTTTTAAAATTATTTTATTAAGAAATTAATTGTTGTGTCCTTAATTCTGTTTTTTATAGTGTATTATTAATTTCGTATTTTTAACATGTTTGTTCTCAGAAAATTCCCAGGGAGCGAGAATATTATCCATTTTTACGTTTTCGAGAATTTTCCATCTCTATAGTTGTAGCTACGCATATACAATGGTCGCGTTCAATGATTCAATGCAGGCCCAAGTTTTGTAATCGCTAGGTAGCGCTATCTGCCAACATTTGACAGCGCTGTAATCGCTGCGGTGGTACGTACATTGAACGATAAATTTGCAAATTAGAGTTGTCTGTCATCAGATATTTTTTTAGGTTATGTTTATGTATTTTTTAGGTATATTATATTTTCGTTTTTAAAATATAACCTGATTTTCTGTATTTATATGCCGAAAATGGAGGAATTTACCATTATGGCTGACGAAAAAATAAACTGACGTGACGCCTATATCAAACATTTTGAGGTTAAGAGTTTCAGAGTAACAAAGACAGTTGAAACGATAAAGAAAGGATAGAAATATGATAAGTTCGCTATCAAAAAAATCTAGCAAAAATGAAATCGCTGCCGAAGCGAGGGCAGCGCCAACTAACACTATACTCAAATTATTTTAAGAAGTCCTTACTGGGACTGTCAATTGGTAATTTCGATATCCTTAGTTGGCACCAATGCAGCAAAAACTGCAACCGGGTCATAAGTTCAGGTCAGTAACTAGCCCATTTGCACTAATAACACAAAAAGTAACACGAACAAGAACAACACAGATGATGGTAAAACTCACGAAACGTAGAAAACCCGCGAATATTTTCATTGCCGAATGTTTGAACCAGTTTGAACGATCTGTCACTTTGACACACCGAAGCTAAATTTGCCTGAGTCCGCCCATAGACGCTGCCAAAAGCAGCTGATTATTACAAAATACCAAAATGAAAAGTGTTTCCATGACGTTTGAAATTATTATTAAAATGAGTTGTAGTGATAGTTATTGTTATTTATAGAGGTATAATCGTGATTGCAATGGGGTTTTTATTTTATTATGCTCTTTTTTTTCGTATCACTTGGGTAACTTTTCACTTCATAAATCAATGAGTGACGTCATTAACTGGTTGAGACACATATATACCAATGTTATACCCATGGTTAACAGAAACTTCCTAGGGATTTAGTGGAGAATGTCATCTGACAAAATCGGGACTTCTTACAGTAATCGGGGTATATCTGTCATTTCTGCCCATTCAATGCATATTGACGTAAAGCTTTGACAGCGATTACAATTTTGGGGACACATTGAACGCAACCGTGCTATTCATAAAGTTAATTATTTTACTATTGTAAATAATCTTTTTCTCCTTAATTTTGCGTTGGAATTTATTTGTAATGTTGATTCAGTAAAAGAGCAACCAGTAAACAAGTGTCTTAGGTTATTTGCGGACAAAAATATCGAGTGCCGATTTGAAGAGGAACAATTAGTAAAGTACAAAAAATACTCTGTTAGCTGAAAAATGGCATAGACGCACAATAATACAATACGAACACATTTCTTGGACGGACATGAACTGTTACGTCACGACTCTCTTTATAGTGTACCTACCCAAAATACGCACCAACATAGCCTTAATCAGATTTTAAAAAATCGAGTATTTTTTTTGTTTTTTGACCTATTTGCTGCAAACTTTATGAATAGCACTGTAGTTGTATTTTATGTCGCTACTCCAGTGTAGGAACAAGATCGATTTATTTTCATATACATATAGGTATCTCAAAAACATTACCTACATACTTATCATTCTTTAGCTATATAGCAGCCTAGATAAGGGGGTTTGAGGGTTCAACCTCATTTAAATTATTTGCCCTAACGATTTCTAAAAAATTTCGCCTGCGGTGCATTTTTTTGCATAAACACCTCTACTTCCATGAACACTTACTTTAAAAAATCACTATTCGTTATGGACCCACCATGAAACAAAAGTATACTTACGACACTGGACGGAAAAATCTGTTTTATGCAAAAATAATATGCAATAATAATGTAGTTTGAGACAACATGATACGCGTGTCGCAGCAATTTTATAGGCACTAACTTATATTCTTACTTCCATCACTAAGGTATGACTTTGTTGTTGATAATAACTGAATTGATGTCAGTTCAAAATCAACCCTAAATAATAACTCTGTTAGGACCTTTCAAAACATTTCCCGAATTTTAGAGACAGTCTTAGAGCCACCACTGGTCGCAAGGTCGCTTCATTGCAGAAGCGATGGCTTCCTACTGCAATGTGGCCAAACCGTCAGATAATTCCCTGAAAAATTATCTGTAAGAAGACTCACCTAGTACAATAGCACTCTCCATAACTTAGCAATAATAATATTTACCACTTCACTGATTTGTTTCCCTTTTCAGAATACAGCACACCACTTCTTCACGACGTACCTTTTTTCATAAAAGTTGTTCGAAATATTATTCTCTTTTCCCAATACAAGCTTCAAGTTTTCGCTGCATAGATTATTTTATTTTAGCTAATGTATAGTGGCTATTTTTTATTTCGTTCGCAGCGGCTTCTACACGAGCTCGTAGTTCTTCTAATAATGTATTTGCACGAGCCGAGTAAACAATTTGTTTCATGTGACCGTGACCTCACAAGAAAAACATAACATGGATTTAAGTCCCGTGACCTTGGTGGCCAGGCAACTGGACCTCCTTGTCCCATCCATTGATCATGAAAATTCTCGCCTAGCCGTACTATTCTTGATCGGTGGAGCGGAGCACCATCGTGCTGTATCCACTCTCTAATAAATTGTAATGGCAAATCGTCCAAAAAATGTTCAAGATTATTCCTCAAAAAGTCCAGGTATACATAGCTCCGTTTAGCTGCCCTTCAAAAATATGTGGTCTAACAAGATTGTCATTATTAATTCCTGCCCACACATTTAAAGAAAATCTTTCTTGATAATGGCTTTCTCGTACTTCATGCGGATTTTCGTCTGCCCAGACATGAGTATTGTGCACATTAAAAATCCTTTCTCGGGTAATGCGGCCTCATCTGTCCATAAGACATTCACAAAACGATACCATTCACAAAACGCTACTCTTCGTGGCAAATCTTCCTCTTTGAGAGCCTGAACCTTTTGTGCATGATAAGGATGTAAGTTTTGAACTTTCAAAGTGCGGAAAAGAGTCACGTGCGAAATGTCGAATCTAGCGGCCAATGTTCTTGTGCTCGTTCCAGGAGTTTCTTCAATTGCCTTTAAAATTTGAGGTTCTAAGTCTTCACTCGAGCGGTTGGTTCACGGCCATTATCTGGATATCTGGCCTTTGGTGTCCAAATTTTCCAAAATCTCTGGACAATTCTAACAAAAGTTCGCACATTTGGAGTATTCCTTTCTGGAAATTGTTCATGATACATTTTGTGCGCGGCCATTGCCACCTCTCCTGACAAAAAAATATGCTGGTCAGCATATCTATCATCTCTGCATGAGAATATGCCATCTTTAATCACCTACCACGCTAAATTTAAAATGCTTTTTACACGACACCAATAAGGGCGCCGCGTCGCGGATCAAATTACCTGCCGTGTTCTCAACCTATTGTTATTGGTGTATACCGAACTGCCGCCGGGCCGGGTGCCGTCCGACGACCTGCGATCAGCAGCATTAAAAAGTTTTTAAAGTATAAGCAGTTTTGTCATATTTTTGGTGTTTTATATTTTTTTAAGTAAACTTCATAGGCGTGTGTCAAAACCTGTCGCCGGTTAAAATTTATGTACTAATCAAAGCTACACCCTGTATATTAACTTCTGATCTTTGCCATTCTAATAAAAAAACTGCAAATTCTGATATTTTGCAGGACTATACAGTGTGTCCCACTTAAGGACTGACCACCCCTGTAAAATTTTTATTTATAGCTCGATTTTCATAAACTTTTTGTTGGATAGAGCTTCAAAAATAGCATCAAACACATAATTCAGGTGCCTCGTGCGTTAAAGTCATGGCCCACTGAGACGGTATTTTAGTGCTGAAATTTCGAGAAGTACTATTAGGGATTTTTTTAGAGGAAAATTAATGCCAGACTCTTATTCAGCATTGTTCGAAACCCAAACGTACCAATTTGCATTGCCATAGCTCTACAGGGAGTTTCAAAATTTTTATTGCCACACATTAAAGGCTGACCACCCCGTAAAATTTTTATTTATAGCTCGATTTTCATAAACTTTTTTTTGTTGGGTAGAGCTTTAAAAATGGCATTAAATGCATAATTCAGGTGCCTCGTGCGTTAAATTCATGGCCCACTGAGACGGTGTTTTAGTGCTGAAATTTCGAGAAGTACTATTACTATTAGGGATTTTTTAGAGGAAAATTAATGCCGGTTTCTTGTTCAGCCTTGTTGGAAACCCAAACGTACCAATTTGCATTACCATAGATCCACAGGGTGTTCCAAAAAAATTAAAAGGAAAAGTAAGGCCGGATTCTTATATGCAGTGAGAGGTTCCAAACAAAAACGTACTAATTTGTAATTAATTTTCTTAATTTCTGGTAAGTTGGTCACTAAAATATTCATAAGGAACTCATATTTTTTCAAAAATTTATTAGCGAACAAATTTTGTATTTAATTTAATATCATCAAATACATGAATAAACAACACAACATAACATAAACTCAAATTTCAGTCATTTCAATTAGTCCTCCATTTTCTAATGCAAATTGGTACGTTTGGGTTTCCAACAACGTTGAATAAAAATCTAGCATTAATTTTTCTCTAAAAAGTCCCTAATAGTACTTCTCGAAATTTCAGCACTAAAACTTCGTCTCAGTGGGCCATGAATGTAACGCACGAGGCATCTGAATTATACATTTAATGCCATTATTGAAGCTCTATCCAAGAAAAAAAAGTTTTAGAAATCGTGCTAAAAATAAAAATTTTACAGGGGTGGTCACTAATTAAGTGGGACACTAAAAATTTTGAAACACCCTGTAGAGCTATGGTAATGCAAATTGGTACGTTTGGGTTTCGAACAACCCTAAATAAGAATCCGGCATTGATTTTCCTCTAAAAAAATCCCTAATAGTACTTTTCGAGATTTCAGCACTAAAACACCGTCTCAGTGGGCCATGAATTTAAGGCACGAGGTACCTGAATTATACATTTAATGCCATTTTTGAAGCTCTATCCAACAAAAAAAAAGTTTATGGAAATCGAGCCATAAATAAAAAAATTACAGGGGTGGTGAGTCCTTAAATGGGACACACTGTAGATACTGAATCAGTACAGGGTGGGCCAAATTGGACACTTTTAAAGGGAAACTGATATCGGTGTCTGAGGCTCATTTTTTATGATAAACTTAATGGCGAAAACCGCAAAGCGATACCTGTCACCGTTCTTGAGTTACAGAGCGTTTTTCGAAAATGTGCGTTTTCGAAAAGTGGCCGTAACTTTTTTCGGGTTGAAAATTTTGTGTTTCTGTAAAGACATTCTTAAAGCACTTTTTTACGCAGAATCCAATGCTGCTACTACTTTTTTTTATAGTCAATGGTTTAAGAGTTACGGATAAAAAATATTATTTTTTAAACACCCTGTATATTTTTGCATTTTTTAATAGAGCAAAAAATGACCATTCCAAAAATATATAACACTTAATGATTTACTTAAGTAGTTATCAATTACTAATAGCTTTTATGATTTCATGTGTATAATTGGAAGCACGCCCTTTCAACAAGTAGGCTTTGGACGGTGAGACAATGAAACAACCGTGGAAAAATGTTTACTGTTACCTACCTGTCAAATTTTCAGTTAGGCTGTTTAGGCAGGGTAAAGATTTTTCTATTTTTGTGTAATTTATAAACTTTATAACATACCTACAATATTAGCAAAAACATAACGAACAAATTATAATAAAGTTTTCTTGGTTAAAGTTCTTTTTATTACTAATTTCACAAAAATTGTTAATTTAGGACAATACCTACTGTAAATAAAGAATTCCAAATGAATAAATCCCATTTCTCAGCCTACTACGAAATTTTAATTTTTTCGAATTCACGCGCACCGCGACACAAAATTGCGTTTTTCATGAAAACGGTTAAGGTTTTCGTATTTTTACAAGAGACATTTTTTGTTCAAAATCGAATGTAATTTAATATTCCGCTGTCTAAAATGCAACGACAAAAAAGTTTAAAACACTTTTGTTCGAAAGTAACGACGTAGCCAACGCCCTCTAGCGGCTAGAAGAAAGTTGATAGAAAATTCATAATCGCCGTCCCAGAAAACATAAAAGTACCAATTTTCAACTCGATAGCATAAATGGAACCGAAAATACTAATTTTTTTCTGTTTTTTAAAGAAAACTTTGACGCCCTGTATGTTGAAAACGAAGCGTTTTTGGACAAAATGTTATATGAAGAACCCCATTTATTTTTAAAAATACTACTCAAATTTTGAGTATGGCGGTTTAACTTCGACTCACCCTGTATACTCTAAACTAGGAGTATCCCAGAAGCAACCAAATGCTTATGCGGGGGAGGGGTAATTACTATTATTTGGTCTTCGATGCAATTTGCAGCTAAGCTGAAGATGCCAATTTCTATGTATCTCACAGAAGGCGTCATTTGCGCTTTTTTTGAATGGAGCTTTTACTCGTAACTTTTTTGTGGTTTCCTTTTTGTTGTTGCAGATCCATCATTTTAGTGCATCTTTTCAATCTGCAACAAAAGGTACTCATGTTTCATAACGTTAAATCAACTGTTTGCGTTGAAATTGTCAAAATGTGCTCCAAAACACCAAAATTTTCAGATACAGCTTTTAAATGTTTCAGATCAACTGTACATTCGAAATAAACGAAAAAAATGCAAAATGGGCATTGGTCAAAACACCATTTGTTTTCTTGAAATACTTAGTGTTCAAATTTTGCCGAAACTCGCGAGTTTCAATTCGTTCCATTATTTTGAAAGCGGAACATTTTTGGTAGATTATCCATAAGGACTTTTTTCTCACTTTAAATGGTACAGTTGATCTGTAACATTTAAAAATGGTAGGTACAAATTTTATTCGAATGTTGGAGTCAACAGGTGTTTTGGTGCACATTTTGCCAATTTCAACGCAAAAGGTTGATTTTATCGTTATGAAGCAAGAGTACCTTTTTGTTACAGAATGAACAGATGCACTAAAATAATTGACCTGCAAGACCAACAAGATAACCTCAAAAAAGTTGCGAGTAAAATCACGATTAAAAGTGCAAGTGACTCCTTCTGTGAGATACGTAGAAATTGACATCTTCAGCTTATTCTTCGTCCCTAAAAATACAGCAGTGCCAAATTTCAGTTCAGCAGCTTCATTATTTTGGGAGATCTAGCCATAATTCAATTTAAAAAAATGAAGTTCAACGCCCTGTATCTCTTAAACAATTATTAACTACTAAAGCATGTTAGCCTCATTCGTTATATTTTGGCCCGAAATATGTGTAAGTTGCTATTTGGATAATTATTAACCAGACACCCTGTATGTGTTATTAAAGTGTGTTTCATACCATTGTAATGACTCTATTTGTAATGTTTGTTGCATATAAGTGTAATATTAAAGTTATTGTGAGTACAATCATTATTTTTTCACCCTTAACAAATAACCTATGGTGCTAAACATATATAATGGATCATAACTCGTAAACGGTAGAAGATATTGAAAATTTGTTCGTCAGCTCATGCAGAATAGAAAATGTTCTATGCACATTTTGCGTGTGAGTCCTCTGGACGGAGTTATTCTTGATGGAATAAATGTCTTGTTTGCCGGCCATCTTGGATTTATGACGTCATAAAAACCAAACGGCGCAACTCGAAGGTAAACACCCGGTACTACGCCATTACGTAGCATACAATAAAAAGATTCCACATAGTCTCAACTTCCTTTCACAAAAGGTCCTACGGAATACATTATGCTCCTGTACTATTTATATGAGCAAACCCCCGTACAATGAGTTGTCTACAAAATGTCAAAAGTCCTGATCTAAAAATCTGGGACACCCTGTATATTACACCAAAAAATAAACTTTCGATGTCTTGTTAGTTAACAAATAAATAAACACAGCTATACATACATAATATAGGCAACTACAACTCAAATTTTTAAATATATTTTATGAAGTATGAAGTGACAAATCTGTCTATCAGCTGTACAGTTTTGCGTACTTTTGGTTCAAAATACTTTTTTTTTTTTTCATTTTTATCCTGGTCAAGTTGATTATACAAATTTAAAATATATATATAGAGGTTATCGTTAAATGAAAAAATAAATTATAGAGAAGTTATGATGTATGAACCGAAACTGCGTACAATTATATACAGGGTGTCCCATTAATAATGGTACCTAGTGCATTAATGTTTTGTGCCAAAATATTACGATTGTGCTTAAAAACTATATACCGGTCAATCTCAATAGTTACTGATATACTGACGTTCTTTTTTAATTGAATTATGGCTGTATCTATACCAAACTAATCAAGCTGCTGAACTGAAATGTGACACCGCTGGGAGTTTGGGGATGGCGAATACGCTGAAGAAGTCAATTTCTACGTATCTCACAGAGGGCTCCACATGCGCTGTTTTTGGATTGTGCTTTTAATCATAACTTTTTAAGGTTATATTTTCGGTCTTGTAGATAATTTTAGTCTATCTTCTCAATTTGCAACAAAATTTCATTTTTCGCATTTTGAAGTTAACAGCAGGTGGTTTGGAGCATATTTTGCCAATTTCAACGCAAACAATTATTGTATCGTTTATGTATATGAAAGTACACTTTCAGCTAAAAAGAAAAAAACATCAAAAAAGTATCATTCCAAAAAACCCAACAGGGTTTAAACCCAAAGGCCGCCAAAAAAACCATTGTGGTAAAAAAAAAACCAACCGGGTTTAAACTAAAATTGAGTTTCTTGAGTTTAAACCTAAAAACTCGCCGCCCTGTCACTGGTATTTAATTATTTTGTTGTATTTGATCAAAGTCTTATAAAAACAGGATTTATATGCCTGTTTTCGAGGTCCACAAGCCCTAGAAAATATTTTAAAGCGAAAAGCACAAAACCGTAAAGGTGTTTGTTTTAGACATTTCACCTGTCATATGACAGTTTTTAAAGTTGTTTCATTAGAAGCACTAGGTACTAATAAATGGAGTATGGCGGATTTAGCTCGACAACAACCTGGCACTCCTCAAGTTGGTGGCGTTCCGTGGTTGGTACTTGTTCCTGTTATTATCATAACAAGGAAAGATCAAAATATCATCACACTTTTATTTATTTACATATTCTCCTACTCAGTGCACCATAAAGATTCAGGTACGCGAGGCGTAAACAAAATATGGAACACAGGTTTTCCCTCCCACGGTATTACTTTGGTTTAAAAATGAGGTCTCCCAAGTCTACATTTCATTTTTTAATTCGAGACACGCAGTTCCACCGCATAGCCCATTTTCTCAATATTTCTTCGCCCAGATAAAAGATTTGCGGTTATGCAGAAGATTACTTTACTGCTATTATATTATTTTTGATGGTCCTACCAAAGAAACATGTTACAATATTAATGTTTCCTGTGTTTTAATTTTAACTGCTACAATCACACTTCTTTTGATTAGACACGATTTGTTTATCTTATACATACCACCTGTTAATCGAAATAGAACGTAGGGTTTCGATATCACTCCTGCTGTCAATTTATTTTGTTCGAAAATAATTGAATGACAAACTAAATTTCCTAGAATTAATTACATACCTAGGCGTATTATTAGGAAAGCATATAGGTTCAATTTTTGACATAATCTATATTGTATAATTAGCGGCACATTTTGTTGGCCAATTATACAAGCAACTGGCTTTTTATTACAGAATGCAACCATTTTTGGGGCGAAAGGAAAAATAATCAAATTGCATTTGTCTCCGAGAAGCAGAATTTTATAAATTATTAGAGGTAGAGATTATTAAGAACAGTTTGTATTATGTAAGCGTAGTGCAGTTTAGTTTTTCTCAGACATCAGACTAAATATTATGTGATTTTCGCTCCGCAGGTGGTAATTTTTGCACAGAAAGGATTGGGTTTACACCATTGAAATGATCAATTCGATGGTTTACACCACAATGGTTGGTACCACGAGCACTGAAGTTTGTCATCGCCACGTTAGCCGTCAGCATTGGTATTGTGTTGACTGCAACTTTCGGTTCTCTATGCATTTATGTGCTACATCAAAAGTTATGCAAGTTTCATTTTGGGGATGAGTTGCATAGAAATATTCATGGTCCTATTACTATACAGGGTGAGCCATTTCTATCGTCCGACCCGACAATATGTGAGAGTATTTTTAAAAATAAATGGGGTTCTTGGAACGTTTTCTCCAGAAAGGTGTTAAATTTAAAAATATATACATGTTAATTAGAAATATAAAACATTATAAATAAATAACTATATGTAAATAATTATAGGTAAATTTAATATCAGTCCAACTAATACTATTTAAGTAAATTCTCAAAATATTTGGTGTGTGTAAATGGGCTCATTAATGACCTGAATTTAGGTCCCGGTTACATGTTTACCTGCATTGATGCCAACTTAGAACTTCGAAATGACCAGTTGACAGTCCTAGTAAGGATTGACAAGAACTTTTACTATAGTTAAAAATAATCTTTCAAATAAATAAGTAAGCCTTTCAAATGCATTAGCTTTTCCGGATAGTTGTAAATAAAATTATATTGATACAGGCAAACTAAACATACTCTTGATGGCGCTTGAGAATAAATTTCTCAAGAAAAATATCTTGCACGTATTGTTTTTGTTGGGAATATTTCACGAATACGATTCCTTTAGATATTAATTTCCAGTATATTTATATCTCCAAACCGATCTATTTGTGTGACAGCTGCGGCTGGGGCGTCCAAACAAACTTGACCAGAATACAATTTGAAAAATGTCAGAAATTTCAGACGCTGTAGAGAAAACATCCTGTATATTTCTTCTAGCAATTTCGTCCATCAACACTTTGGGTGGTTCTATTAATTCTTAAACTGTTTTGAAATCATTCCATGGCACGCTTGACTCGCCAGGTGCCTTTAAAGTTTTTGCTCAACTTTAACACGCAGTGCAGAACCGAACACCCTCTATCTTATGTTCAAATTTGGTATATTATGGGGATTTTGGGGTATTCTGATAAACATTATGGTGTCAGATTTTAAATAAAAAAATGGCTAGGTGGTTTTCGTAAAAATCGGGGGTATAAAAAAAATCGTAGCCGTCCCTGGATTTGTATTTTGACAAAAGTAATAACCAAAATGAATATTTAGTGTCCCCATTATAATTTTAAAAGAAATGGCTCGTGGCATATGGGACAAAATGCTTTGGTAATTGGCAACACCAAACTAGTTTCTAATGGAAATTATGTATGGGTCTTCCGGAGGTGTGCAGACCACGACAGGTACCTGTTTCGGGCTTGTTGGCCCTCATCAGGCAGACGTAGCGCACCTCACCGAAAAACCCAGATTACGTTGGCTAAGTGGAATAGGAAATAGTATAATGCGGTGAGCATTTACCATCCAACGCCATCTAGCTGGTACTGCCAAAACCAAAGCAATGTGAGTGTGTATATATCGACCGGTCGATCGACATATAAAAAGAACTCGGCAAAACGGCGCGGCGCGGTGGAAAAACCAGAAGAAGCATACATACGGGGAACCAAAAAACTCGTTTGATTCATCACCGAGTATCTTCTATTATATAGAAATCAACAAGGATCGAATCGTGAGTTTCAATCCTCGTGTGCTTACGTCTATAGCCAAACGATGATTAAACAAAATGTATATTTTGTGTTTAGTGTTTATAATGGGGACACTAAATATTCATTTTGTTTAATCATCGTTTGGATATAGACGTAAGCACACGAGGATTGAAACTCACGATTCGATCCTTGTTGATTTCTATATAATAGAAGATACTCGGTGATGAATCAAACGAGTTTTTTGGCTCCCCGTATGTATGCTTCTTCTGGTTTTTCCACCGGGCCGCGCCGCTTTGCCGAGTTCTTTTTATATGTCGATCGACCGGTCGAAATATACACACTCACATTGCTTTGGTTTTGGCAGTACCAGCTAGATGGCGTTGGATGGTAAATGCTCATCGCATTATACTATTCCCTATTCCACTTAGCCAACGTAATCTGGGTTTTTCGGTGAGGTGCGCTACGTCCGCCTGATGAGGGCCAACAAGCCCGAAACAGGTACCTGTCGTGGTCTGCAAACCTCCGAAAGACCCATACATAATTTCCATTAGATATTGGAAACTAGTTTGGTGTTGCCAATTACCAAAGCATTTTGTCCCATATGCCACGAGCCATTTCTTTTAAAAGTAATAACGCCAAAAGAAGCGTTTTTGGAAGCCTTTTCGAGCAAGAAAAAAAGGTTTTGAATGTATCTCACAAAATATTTTTTTTATCGATTTGTACACACTGAAAAGTAGACACTGTACGAGTAGGTACTTTATGGAAATTTGCAATAGATAACTCATACCTATAGATGTTCTCTGTATAAAGTAAGCAGTTTTCAGTGATTATAGTATTGGGAATATATCCGACCGCTGTGCTAGTAATCACCGATACACGCTACTCGAATGCAAAGTTCTTGACTCGTTACATACCGCCCTCTACGGGTGATAGCCTGAAGTTTAATTTCACAGAGATCATTATATCTATGCGGAGGTCACAATGCGATCCTGACCTGACGATTCCTTACAGAACTGCAAAGATAGATTAATTCATGCTAAACTCTTCGGCTCAGCCGAATGTCTTTTGCCGCCGCCATCTAACGGAAGGAAGCTGTACTCGACGATTGAGCACTATGCTATTGGAAGTTGTTTTTATAGTTTTCGTACACGCCTCGAGTTAATTCTCGATCCTCGTAATAGGGGGTAAATGCTAGCGACACCTCGCGTCGGGAATTATTTGTAATAATCACTGGACGTTACTGATACATACCGGGTGGGCCAAAAAATTGTTGACTTTTTGTTTTAGCCGTATTTTTCCTCTGTCAACCGATTTTTAAAAACGAGGCATTGTTGTTTGCAGAAAAGAACGGATTATTAACAGAAAACTTCAAATGACCGATTTTTTAGAATCCAACATGGCGACGATGTTTAAATTTGGCCCTTTCTTTCAACTCCTTATTTTTGCGTCATTGTCATTCAATAAAAGAAAGCATCATTTTCATTATTGATGTGCTCTAGTATTGAAACTACCTTCTTTCTTTTGCCGAAAGAACGGACTATTGTCAGTAAACTTCAAAATGGCCTATTTTAAAAAGCAACATAGTCCTCGGGTCCATGCCTACAAAAAAATTGTTATTACTTCATCGTTGAGACTTTGTACAGGGTGATCCAAACTCGACGCCCCAGGCCTACAGCGGGAACACGAAAACTCAAAATAAAATTTCGAAAAGGGGTTCTTAAATGGGAGATACTAAGGTCCAATTTTGACCGAAAATTAGCTTTTTTGATGTTTGGAAAATGGCCGCTGTGACATCATCAATATTATTTTCCCAGAAACACACCAATTTTTCTGTATATTTTATTGTTCAAAATATACAGGGTCAAATGGTGTAAAAAACATGGAATTTTTTCTAATCATTTTTCGAAATCTAGCTAGTCATGGAAACAATTGATAGTCAGAAATTATTTAAGAGTGTTAGGGTGCCTTGCGCACCTTTAAATTTATTCAACTGGAATATTTTTTAAATTTCTGAATTGTGGTTGTTACTAACTTGTTTATTATTGTTTGTTACAAAAAAAATATATTCCAGTTGAATAAATTTAAGGGTGCGCAAGGCACCCTGACATACTCTTAAATAATTTCTGACTATCAATTGTTTCCATAGCTTTCGAAAAATGATTAGAAAAATTCAAAGTTTTTTTACATATTTAACCCGGTCAAAATTGGACCTTAGTATGTCCCATTTAAGAACCCCTTTTCGAAATTTTATTTTGGGGCGTCGAGTTTGGATCACCCTGTACATGTGTTCTTTATGACCACAATTTCTGACATAAGAAAATTCTCAGTGGCTGGGCGTTTTCTGGGACCCTTTCAAACTTTTAAGGGGTTTCCGACAACGGAATAATTTACCGAAAATTTTTATCGGACAAGGCACCACGTGATTTTAAATATTTTTATTAAACGATGAAAAAATCAGCTGTGAAATTGTATGGCGTCATAACTTTTCGGTGTTAGTTAGGTGTGTCACAGCTGATTTTTTCAGGATCGTTTAATAAAAATATTTAACCGACAAAAATTGTCAGAGTTCAATATACCTAAAGTTTCTGGTAATTTTATATTAGAGAAGAAGAAGAAAATACATTACAGGTATATTGTTTTCGCAAACTAGACATCAGATTTGGCTGATTTTTTGCCCCAATATGCGCAATATAATGTAATATTTGAGTTGAGCATTGGTTTTTTGAAAACCCTAATAATTTTAAAAACAAACACCAAAAACACACTTGGGTTGGCACTATGTGTGATAATGCCCCCTTAAATTGAATGTTATTTAATAATTTAAACGATTTATTCGATGTAAAGTGTACTTGGATATGCGCAAACGGTATGCCATCTTTTCTTCAGCAGTTTCATAAGAACTTGCATACTTCTCATTGGCAGAATGTTTAGAAACGTGGAAAAATTAATTATTAAAATACAAGTTCACATCGCAATAATAGCCCTTTGGACCCACGCTAACGGTATGCCTATGACTTTCCGAGGAATTTTCTGTTTTGAACCTCATAAAACACATGGCAGCCTGACTAAAATCATATCATAACGCATATTTTTCGAATAAATGAAAACTTAAGTTTTTCATATGAAGAACCCAGGATGACTCTCTGATTCATACCTTATTATTGTGAGAATATGTGCCACACAATGCCCTTTGCAAGGCATACTGAGTAAAAATCTGTCACTATCTCCCGGTCTATAAGCTTATAGGCCGAGTGCGCCGACTTATAGTATTCTCTAGACTTTGGTTGTTGTGCTGTAGTACTGAAACTGCCCATATTCTTTTTATTTAGGTACTAAATTTCCGATAAACGTTGCACCGTTATTTCAAGAAAGGGCGGATTATTGACAGAAAAGTTCAAAATGGCTGATTTTTTCAATTTGAAGATGGCGGTCATACTAGAAAAGTTTCCTTTCATTAGGCCAATTATTTTGTATGCAAAAATATTGAGGAAAATTGGTCTATCGGGAGAGCGGATCTATATGAAATAGTAGACAGTCATTTTCATCATTTTCATTTTATGGTATATACAGGGTGTTCCTAAATTGCACCAAAATATTTTACAGAGCGATTCTCCCGTTAAAATTAGGCGGTTCTTTCATATAAATTTTTCCTCAACCCCCCCCCCCCCCTCCGAGTTACACCCCTCCAAATATGAGGATAAAAAATTGTTTTTATTTATTTTCTCCACTATGGAAAGAGGTAGAAAGTTGAAAATTGGTGGACCAGTTGCACTCATGGAATGACATTTTGTGACATTTTTTCAACCCTAAAGTATGAGTGGATGGAGATGAAAAAACCAACACCTAAATTATTTTTCGCCAGATTTTTTGAACGTGTCAAAATTTCAAAACAAAAAAATGATTTGTAATGACAAATGCGTTTAAAAACTTTTTCAACTCTTGTCTTTTTGCCCTAAACTTGACACTTTGGGAGTGGATGACAAGGTTGGTTAGACAATTTTTTTTTGTAGGAGAAACGTTTTTCCACATTCTTTATTAAATAACCTCTACATTTAACTAATAAACTAATTGTTATGATACAAAATTTTAAAATCACCCGATCCACATGTTTTACGCCTGCGCGCTGCCTTAGTGCACGGCCACACTATAAGGCCGACGGCAGGGTAGAAAGCGGAGAGTAGTGCGGATACTGTCCACACAGTCAGCGGATTGTGACAGCTTTGAAAGGCGTATTGCGCAGAGAGGTTGGAAGTAAAGTGGAAACATTGAAAAGTCGAACTTCATAGAAACAGCTATAAAAATGTCGATTTCTACCGCTACCATCTCCGCTCTGCTCTCCGGTCCGCCGTCCGCCTTATGTGTGGCCGTGCACTTAGCGATTATTATCGAGAATTCTCGAAGAGAGAAAAGTTGTAGGACTCGTCAAAACGAAGCTATTCACTAAAAAAACAGCCGCAGTAGCCAACAGCATGAAACACGTGAATGCGGTTACGATTTTTGTTGTTGTTTTGATTGATTGTCCATTATCTCTTTTTCTTGTAAATACATTTACACTCACTGCCGCCATTGTCATTGTATCTTGAGTTATGGAGATTTCCACGAAGGTCGCTTTAGCAGCCTCCGTGGCGATGTTAGTACGAGCCCCAAAATCGGGGATGTGCTGACTGAAGCTGCAAATGTGCTGTTGGCTCCTGCGTGGACTTCATTTGTTGCTTCCCAAATCATGACTATCATTTTGATTTGGTTAATATTACACCATACTTTTTGTTGTTGTTTTGAGTGGTTGCCCATTCCATCTTTTTATTATAAATAAATTTACACTCACTAATCTTACATCTTTATTAACATAATGGGAAAAGCCCCTGACGGCGCCTTTAATCGCGGCGATAGAGACTTTCCTGTTTTATGCTCCAATTCTCCAATAGAATCTCGCTTTGAAGTAAGGTTACTTCCCTATAAATGTAAATCGCACTAAAAAAAAGTCTATCCAAGTAACAGAGGCAGTGGATCAAAACATTGGTCACCACGTGACTTATTCTCTTATTGGTCTGGCCACCATAAAATGTCAAGTGTTTACGCAGCGAGCAGAATGCAGGGCCAGCTCTTCCCTCAGTCGAGTTTCCTGCATATTTTAGATCGGATCGCGAGCAGTATATTCTGTAAATTTATTTTGCTACTTAAATTAAGGAAATTTATATAAAGATCCACGAAAGGTAGAAACACAAATTTTAGAATTAGTTCAGAATTACAAGCCACTTGGAATCTCATATTAGTCCGACCCTGGTAATCGATCGCAAGGCGGTCATGTGACTTTGTTTATATCTACTGCCGCTGTAACTTGGATACTTTAGATTATTTGCTTAGATGATTTGTGAACAAATATTATTTGCAAGTTTTTGCAATACGCTAAGAATCAAATAAAAGTTTTTTCATATGGGCTTTATTTGAAGCATAAACTAAGGATAAATCACCCTATAGCACTTGACCGGTGGCATTTCCAACATATTCGAATACGTCCCTGATGTATTCCTCGCATTCCGTCCTTCAACCATTCTATGTCATCAATATTCGCTGAGCTGACAAATATAAAAAAATAACGTGCCTCCAAACTTTCATATCGGCTTCTGCATAATACAAATAATAACATACATATAGGGCCTTCTTGAACTCCAGGGACGAAACTAGCTACTACTTAACTAATTTCATTAAAATTGACACTCCTCGAGGATAGATTTTATTTACACACGATGAGAGAACAACTTTAAGGTCTTAGTCAGACATTTTTCTTTGAAATGCCTCTCCTAAAATCGATCAAGGAGTCTACCATTTCATTTGGTTGTACACTTCTGAAAATCATTTATAGAGATTTTCGATGTTCACATATTATGATCTTTCTGGTTTTTCTTTATGTATCAATTTTCTGTATTTAAGTAGGTACATGAATTGAAAAAATGACCTTATGAAATAAAACATACAAAGAATATAAAAAACTATCACATTAGATGATATTACCGCTAGTGCCAGTGTTGACTGTTGCGCAAAAGAAAAAATAAAAAGTCACACGTAAGGTAGAATTAGGAGTAAATGACGAAAACAATCTTATAAGGCCCACTTACGACACTGTGTCAACAGCGGCGTTTTGTAAATATGCAAATATTATTATTTTCTTAGTTTATCTGAGAATAATGAGAATAATTCCACTTGTACGGCACATTCTAGATACCTAACCAAAGAAATGAAAACAGTTATAAAAATGCTTCGGTAAATCGACATTTCCGCAATAAAATTGTGAATATATGGACATCTTTGGTATGTATGACAAACATGGCAAAAGGGAATACCAACGCTGTGCCATTATTACAAATTTGAGATAAATAGTAATGACTGAAAATGCTTCACGTTTAAATCGTCCCTTAAGAATATACAGAGTGGCTCATCGACAACTTTCTACCACGTTTATTTAAATATATTAATTTTCTTTGTTTAAATGTATTGAATTCGTTGCTTATCGTTAAAATTTGAAAAAAATACTCAAAAGGTCGATTTAACAAAATCGAGCAGATACTTTACGCTTTAAGGATGAATAATTATTGTAAAATGAAAATGTTTTCATATTTCCGTCTTTTGTGTACGCACAAGTCGAAATCGACCACTGCCTGAATCTCTAGCTCACAACTCGTGAAAAATGCGAATTGCTCATAATGTCAAGATTTAGTTTTTGCGTTGTGTAATTTTATATTATAGTGTACCCAATGTTTTTTGTAGCGGGACTATAACATTGGACAGAAAATATCATTTTAAAACGATTATTTCCCTCCTATCTCTTGTATCAAATAAGGTAACTCCTTCCTTTAAAAAACAACCAATCATATTCCTTTGCTAGCGATAAATCCCCTTGTGAAATACTAAGAGAGTTTATCAGTTCATTGCTTCGCAACTGTGGATACACACAATACAAACACCGACTTGCCGAAACTTGTATATTCTAAATTGTAAATGAATCTATCTAATGTAGGCATTCCTAAACTGTTTATATTAGACCTCTGTTTAAATTTATGTACATTTAGAAAATAAACCAGTAACAAAAAGTCGGAAAAATCGCGCCTACCTTGGACATCCAAGCTTCATATTTGTTTACTCGGACACCCCAGCCGAACCGGTCACATTCGCGATTATTCAATAAATCTCTTTGCAATGTAGATCTCTTTATAAGATACTTCGCCTAAAAGCGAGTCTCCTTTTGACACATCGTGTCACTAAGGATTTGTCTGCATTATTCGTTAGTTTGGGCTTGTATACTTTTCCAATTAATAGGTGAGCATTGTGGAGTAGATTTAACATACTTAATTTTGATTGTTTACATCAAGGAATTAATTCGAGTTGATTTTTAAATTTTTCTTTACTAATGAACAATTACTCCAAATAGTGAAATTAGACTAAAATCGTAACAGATATCAAAAAAGTTAGAAAAAAGCCTAGAGACAGTTATTGTACGAATTTGTACCTGGACGCATTTCATATCAAAATCCCCTTCAATATTTCTAGTTGTTTGAAAGATAAAGATTAAAGATAGATAAAATATATTTTTTTGGGAAATTTAATTCCCTGTATCTTTAAAATGAAGCGTTTATGGGCTTATATGAAATTTTCGTTATCAATGTTAAAGTCCTGCTACAGAAAACTAAAACACCCTGTATAAAAGCCATATGCATGCTCTGTCGCGCTAAGTGCTCCATTGTACGCATCATTCCGTTTTACTCAACACTATATCAATATTATAGTGTTGGTCCAGACTCAACTCAAATTACCCAACAGGGCGTCTGATTAATTATTTTTACTCACTGTCGCATTGTGGACAAATCACGCATGCGAGCAGAAAATTCGCGCAGTGGTTGATTTCGCTTTTATTGTCAACAACATAGAAAGAAAATAAATTTAATTCCCACTCAAAATTAATCATTACTATTACTATTACACGTCATCCAATTAAGTTAAATAATTAATCGTTCAGCTTAATTGGTAAAATGTCGGTGCAGTCTGAAGTGAATGAAAAGCTCTTATGGGAAGTTAAAGACAATAATATAAGTAACTATATTTATACAGAGTACGTTTTGGAATGTGAAGCCATTAACAGTTTAAGAGAAACGTACGTTGTTCTTAATCCGATAAGTTCATATACCGGGTGGGCTGAAACATGTTGGGCTTTATGTTTTGGCAATAATTTTTTTGTTTATGACCCGATTTTTAAAAACAAGGTATCGTGGCTGACGGAAAGCCTCAAAATGGCCGATTTACAACATGGCGGCGATGTATAAATTTAGCCCTTTGTTTGGGCTAACTCTGATGTATCCAATACAAGAAATAAATAAAATGGTCCTTTCCCTACATTTTAAGACTACTGCGAGGAAAATGGGTCTATCGGGTGCCGATTTATACGCAATAATAGAAAGAGTCATTTTTATCATCGTTATGCTGTAGTATTGAAATTGGTGCTGTTCTTTTGCCCATATTATTTTTATTTACTAACCGATTTTTTTTAATTCGAAGATGGCCGCCATACTTGAAAATTTTCCCTTCCTTGGGCCAATTCTTTTTTAAGCAAGAATGTTGGAATATTGCAACAGATACAAAAAAGCTGTAAAACGGGCCTTGCTCTAGATTTTAAGGCCACCGTGAGGAAAATTGGTCTATCTGGGCCTATATGCAATAATAATTCATTTTACGCTATATAGAGTGTCCTTCATTGTGAGGCCTGCCATGCTAGTCATGCTACTTTCATACACAGTGCAAAATATTATGTAATAATATTCTCCATTCTCTCCGAGCAGCAACTGGACATAATTTTGTTGCATTCCCTTTTTTCTACCATCTATATCGTCTCCTAAACGAGTAAAGAAAGTAGGAAAGTAATCTGGAAAGGCCATTTCTTGTGTTCTGCGTTTATAATAACCTACAACCACAGAATAATTTTTACAATTTGCAGCCTTGGCAACCTTTGTAGCCGCACTAGTTATTTAGCAGATTTTTTTTGTTTATTTTTCTGAACTGGAAAGCTTTGTTGAAAAATTACCAGCCGGGAGAGATATGTGGCTCTTTAACTTTATATATTTACGAAATTTCTCGTGATTCGCCTTTTTCTTTCAGACTTTCCTTTTCTTTCTCCATTTGCTCCCTCAGTAGAAAGCAATAAAATGCAAAAAAATTAAATGTGAAATAGTTTAACTGACAAACGCTGCTTGCTGTGTTTTCCCTACTATTATACTTTTGGACCGGGAGATAGTGACAGATTTTGGACGTGATTTTACCCAGTATGCCTTTTGGAGGGTACTATAGTACGCATATTCTGTTGTTAATAACTGATAAACTATACAGTCATCCCGGGTCCTTCATATATTAAAATTAATTATCATTTGTTTGCAAATTAAGCGTTTCGATACGATTTCACCCAGGCTGCCATGAATCCACAATAAAATTGAAGTAAAATAAGATAGTTGAAGTGTCAAAGGCATACCGTTTGCGTGAGCCCAAACGGTGATCACGGTCGGATATACTTGCATTTTAAAATACCATTTATCCGCGTTTCTAAACAGGCTGCCATTAAGAAGTATACATGGTTGTGTGATACATCAGCTACAGAAAAAATGGCATACCGTTTGCCCATGTCCAAGTATACCTCACATTAAAAACATTAGTATAGTTATTGAACAAGTATCCGTCATTTAAATCAGCATGCCATTATGTTTCCATGCAGTTTATGATAGCGTATGTTGCATATAAAATTGGCATAGCGATCAGGGCAGTCATAAGTACAGGCATACGCAAGAGAAGTTGCAAAAGGGTTAATGAAATTTCCGTGTTTTTAATTAGTATGCTTCTTTGTTTTTCATTCAATTTTGATGTATTTATATGGTGTATTGAATGGCATACCGTTTGATAAAGTCCGAGGCTGGCAAAGTATACAGTTATGATGAAAGCGCAAAAACCGCTAGTGCAAAATAAACGTTCAAAATTTATATGATTTAACTCAGTATTCCTCTCCAATTTTGAGTCAATCATGTTACATCAATATCAAATCATAAGCGGCATACTGATTGAAAAGCGCCCTTATTCCCAAAAAATTAAATTTTCTTTAACGAAAAAAAAAACACGGGATTATCTACAATGAAAATTTTTATTTATTTATTTAAATTTTATTCGTCGATAAATGTTACTTAAAAATTCGGTTCTTCATCGCTATTACTCTCCTCCTCTTCATAGCCTAAGAATAAAGTCTTCGACGAGCTCTGCCTGATTCTTTTTACAGGATTAAAACATCTTGCTGAGATATGAGGTCGAGGAGTTTTAGGTGAATCACCCTGTATCTATATAAATATGAATGCCATGAATGTGCTAAAGAAGCGAATTTTAAGCGCCACTCGCGTGCAGAAAGGTGTGCAATTCAATTTTCCGTTTGCATGAAAAAGCGATGTCCCCGAACGATTATTATTATTATCACAGACCTATATAGCTATATACCCTTTTGCAACTATATAGCTATATATGTCTGTGTTATTATCAACAGAAATGCAGATTGTATTGTTTAGTATTATAACACTATGTCATAGTATACACAATAAGAATAAAAAACGAAAACTGAATTTTCGTTGATAATTAAAAAAAAAAAGAAAAATCATTGTGTGTTGTGTCACAGAACAAATAATAGCTTCACAACAGAAGCGTCAATAAAGACATGTGTCAAAAGGATGCTCGCTTTAACGCGAAATATCTTCTAAAGGGATAAACATTGTGCATTTTATTTGATTTTACATTAATCCACATTGCAAAGAGATTGTATTAGGACCAAATTTATGTATAAGGTATTGGTTATTTTTCTGTAAATTGAAATCCATTTTGCTTATTTTTGACACGTCTTTATGCACGCTTCTGTTGTGAAGCTATTTATTCTGTGGTTGTGTGGGATTTGAACCTACGATGAAATAATAGTTATTTATGTACCAAGGCACTGAAGTTCAACTTTTTGTGACTCATGTGGAGTTTAGTTGCTGAGGCCTCTGGCCGAGGCAAATAAACCACATGAGTCATAAAAAGAACTTCAGTGCCGAGGTACATGTTATATTTTTTTTAAAATCGAAAAAAAAAAGTTTTATTAGGCAAGAAAATAATATTAAGGTACATGCCGAGGTACATAGTATATTTTTTGAAATCGGAAAAAAATTGTTTGATTAGGCGAAAAATAACAATAAGGGATCACCCGTCCATGAACCGACTACGCGCGGCGTTGCTTGACTTTGACGATCGCTCTACCTAAGACAAGTATGATGAGACACGGCACCTTCTGACAGAAAAACCAAACTGCTGCTTCTTGTGTAGCCTACACAACAAATCTATTGATATTCAAATTTACTAAAATATGTATACTGAAGGATTGCGCTTCTATAGGAAACAATTTCGCAATGTGTACGAAAAGTTAAATGAGCCTTTATCGGCCGGGTTTTGAATATTTGGTCACTTTTGACGGGCGATTGCTCCGCGTCTGACGTTTGATGTTTACATCTCGCCAAGGCCTACTTCTTGAAAAAATCGTACAATAATGGGCTACATTATTGTACGATTTCTGTGCTTTTAATGACGATTTTGGGACATTTTAATGCCGATTTCAAGAAAATGAATTTTTCGTAGGCACGCGCCTTTAGCCACCAGGCTATATCCACTTCTCTAAATTCTTTTCATGAGGTTGCTCATATCTGAAATAACCTGCTATTTTTTGCTCTTTTCGCATTAACTTTTGACAATATTTTACACCACAGAACTGCATGCCAATGTGTAAATCGTCATTTGGTAGTTCAAATTTATCATACAATACAATTGGCATGCATTTGAAAATCGTTCGAGATATCCCTTTTTCATGCAAATGGAAAATTGAATTGCACACCCTTCTGCACGCATGCGGCGCTTAAAATTCGCTTCTTTAGCACATTCATGGCATTTATATTCATATAGGTATATGATTGGCATGCATTTGAAAAACGTTTCATCGGACTGGTCGTGTACCGCCGGTCTAATATAGTTAGAAGTTATTTTATAAAATTTTAATTATTTAACTGGTTGTATTCCACAATAAAATCCAAAACATACCGCCCAACAGTTCCGACAGTGCATGTATTTGACTGGTTTCGTTCCAAAATGGCGCCTGCGTGAATAGGTGGGCACAAGTTTCCCTCCAATAATATCGAAACTGCTGGTTGTTACATAATATGCTGTGAGAATTAATTATATAATATTATAATAGTAGGTACTACCTGAATCTTGAAAGCCCCCTAAAATTAGTGTGGAGAGAGAAAGAGAGAGCATACTCCACTGGTACGTCGTCTCTCGTTCCACGTTGTATTTTTTTTAAGCTTTCGCATAGGAGCTGCTTAACCCCATTATTCCCATAAAAAAAAACTCACATTAACGTCCCAACAAACACTGATAAATGGGCCATTTGAAAAAATGTAGGTAACCAGCACTGCATTATTGGAACGATGATGGAAACCATCATTTGCCCGGGTCCATAATGTTCCCCTGCAGGGTTCCAGCATTGGGCGGTCGGTGCATATTTGCTTATGGTCCACCGTAGAAGTGCCAATGGAGGCTGTGTGCTATAATTTTACTAAACCATTAAAGGTCTTTTGTACTTCAAACATTGCCGGTCATTTAATTTGTATACACATCAAAATTCCATTAAAGGATTATTTTTGGGTTCCCGACTTACCTGTACAGGAGTGTTTTAAATCAAAGGGAAATAATAATAAATAATAAATATATTAAAAACAAAATCAAAAATGCAATATTCTAATAATACCTAAAATAAATCACTACTAAAAACAAGAACAAAAATACACCATTCTATTAAAACACCATTAACCTGTAAAGTAAAAAAACATAAATTATTCGAATTATCACTTATCGAGCATAATATACAAAGCAACTCATAGACTGCCAGAACCATTATTCAAACTCACGCGAGGCATACAAAATATTTAGTATAAAATTTTATACCTAAATATATAATAACCACTAGGTAACTAAATTAAAGTAGGTACTTTAACAACAGCCTACGTCTCAACTCTAGAGTCCTATGACATTTAGGCCATTAAAATTAATTAATCTGTCCTATTTTGTTTTCGTTCCAAAAGTTTGACAGTTGGTGTAGCCGAATTTTCTGCGGACGGTTTCAACCAACGATATAAAGGAATAGATGATTCACTCTAATACAAATTAATCGGTTTTATTTTGCTTCTACATTAGCGGGTCGGGGGGACGAAGACGAGGTAATTTGTTTACATTGGCATTTCTTAAATTCAGTCTTTCCTAATTTGTAATGCATAATAAATTGTTTTTTGATAGACTTGTATATTGTATACAGTGTGTCCCCAGATGGGGTACCGCACTCTTGTAAAGTTTCTTATATTTGATTTTTCGAGAAAAAGTCATTCACGATAAAAAGTTTAGCTTGTTCTTAAAATAAGATTGGCATGAAAAAAGTTAACATTACTTATACTGGGTGAGCAGAAAATTGAAAAAACATTAATTAACGTAAGAGTAAACTGCCTCTATTTGTAGAGATAGTAGGTATAAAGTTCATCGTGGTAAGTTTCTTACGTGTACAAAATTTCAAAGAGTTAGGCCTACTTTGATTTTTTGATATTTTTCTTGTTTTTTCTTTGATTAAATGGTTTCCTGTAAATAGTATGACAAAACTGTATTAACAAAAGTTACCCAGAATGGAAAATTGCGCCTGATAACAAAATTTAACCATTCTAGGCCTATTTTGTATTTTGGAAAATATTGGAAGAAAATCAAAGTATGCCGGGATTGTCGATCGTAATCGAAGAAAAACAAGAAAAAAATCAAAAAATCAAAGTAGGCCTTACACCTTGAAATTTTGTACACCTAAGTAACTTAACACGCTGAACAAATTTTCTTTATAACTTTTTTCATTATCTCTACAAATAGAGGCAGTTTACTCTTATGTTAATTAACGTTTTTTCAATTTTCTGGTCACCCAGTATAAGTAATGTTAACTTTTTTCATGCCAATCTTATTTTAAGAACAAGCAAAACTTTTTATCAAGAATGATAAATCACATATAAGAAACTTTACAAGAGTGCGGTACCCCATCTGGGGACACACTGTATTTGCTTTGAGATTCTTGTACTTACAAAATAACCTAAATCGTATAAAAAAAACTGGAAAACTTGAATGTGTTAACAATAACATCTTTTCAATATCATGAAACAAAACAAGTTGCCTTTGGTAATGTATCTATACCTATACATATATCGTCGGTTTCAACAATGCTTCTGACTATCTATAGCTCCTTTAATCTTGGGTATCTGTTCATAAATTTCCACTAATCAAATATTTATAATTTTTTTTATAATAACAAATAACATAATGATAATATGTATATAGCGAGTTAATATTGAACGTGTTCTCAAAAGGGGCTACACCTCCAAACGCAGGGACTTGACCGAAATAAGGCAAACAATGACTGGATGCGCTGTGAAAATTAGGTACTTTGTATGCTATTTTTCGTACCATACACTCTCACAATTGGTATGCCATTTTATTTTCGCGAACTTTATAATTAAATTGAAGTATAAACTTAAAGGCATACTGATTATAATGACGGCAAATTTTTTCTCAATTTCGCAACGTTTCTTTTTAATTTGAGTACGTAAAACACGCACAACTTGTATGCCATTTGTTATTTCACTTCATTATAAATATATCATGGTTGCTTGAACCATAGAATGTCATACTGATTATATACACAGAACATATTTTTTTTATTTTACAATCTCGCTTCTATTTTCTAATATGACAAACCTGTCCAAATGGTATGCCATTTTCAATATCGATATTTCAGGATACATATTTCTTATTTCAATGCATTTTTCATTGAGTAAAATGACGGATACTTGTTCAATAACTCTACTAGATGTTTTTAATGTGAGGTATACTTGGACATGCGCAAACGGTACGCCATTTTTTCTGTAGCTGATGTATCACATAACCATGTATACTTCTTAATGGCAGCCTGTTTAGAAACGCGGATAAATCGTATTTTAAAATGCAAGTATACCCGACCGTGATCACCGTTTGGGCTCACGCAAACGGTATGCCTTTGACACTTCAACTATCTTATTTTACTTGAATTTTATTGTGGATTCATGACAGCCTCGGTGAAATCGTATCGAAACGCTTAAGTTGCAAACAAATGATAATAATTATTAATTTTAATATATGAAGGACCCGGGATGACTAGTTATTAACAACAGAATATGCGTACTATAGTACCCTCCAAAAGGCATACTGGGTAAAATCACGTCCCAAAATCTGTCACTATCTCCCGGTCTATTTTGTAAAGTGCTATAGGAGCACACACTAAACCGCGGCATTTTTTCAAATTCTGTTAAAGTAGATTTAATTATAATCAGTTTTGTTCATCAATTTCATAAGTAACTTTTTCGGTAACTCCTGAAATAAAGAGAACTTTCGGGTTATTCAAAAATGCATCAAAAGGATCTATGGGACAAGGAAAAATTATGAAATAAAACACAATTTCCTGTCATATTTTTTTATATTATAGCGGTCCTCTAAATTGACTTATATGTCAAAATTCACAAAAGAATTAAGTAATTCTTCAAATTTACATAGTTTGCAGAACATAATTTACAACAATGAAGCAACATTAAATATTAATTAATACAAATGAGATTGTCAGCATATTTACAATCTATATTTTTATTATTCAAATGAAAGTGTATCTCGTTTATCTCGTCAAATTTGTGAAGAGTAAACAGGTTGAGGTATTCCATGATTTATAAAGCGGGCTGCTAAATAAAAATGAAAACGAAAAACTTTTATTTCTTCGTCAAGGGATGGCTTGCATCCGACGAAACTAGACGAAAACGCACGAATTTAAGAACTGTTCACGAAAAGTCGTCGAAGGAGAGAGTTCGCATTTTGTTCCTAAAAACTCCATTTAGTGTGGATCCACTAAGACGGTTGAGTGGATCAGTGAATCTCTAATTCTCTATTTAAAAAGGTCCTGACGGGACCACGATTTTGTCTCTTCCCACAACGACGCAACAATCGCGGGCGGCGGCGACGCGGCATTTTGGCACCCGCTCTTCTATTTCCATCGTGACCGGAGGATATCGTGGTTTTGTTTTGGCGTTGCCCGGCAACGGGCCGGTGAGATGCCCCGATATTTTAAAAGTCGCAACAGGAGGATGCAAATAGACACGCTGTATTTTTGGCGGGGCCGCCGTCGGGCCGCGGGTCCGCCAAGGAGGCAGTAAAGCGGTCGGCCGCGTCTGGACCCTCCCGTCGTCGGGAAGTCGTAATTCCGCGAGAATTTACATAATTTTTGTTGCTAGCTAATAACGCCAATAAAGAGGTACCAGCCAGGCATAATGCAGAGGTAAAAGTTTCGTCTGTTTCGAAAATCTAAGGGTGTGTAATATATTTTATGCGGCAGACATTTTTATTCAATGGGATTTTATAACATTGTTTTTAGTTTATGTTGATTGGGATTTTGTCATTACATTTTTTGGTGACTACTAGTTTAAGTGCGCCATGACAACCAACTTGAACAATATAAGAGAGCAAGCTATTTTACAATGTTTTTATTGTTTTTTTTTCTACTCCTATGCTAGTAACATACCTATTAAGTGACGGTTTAGGTTATAAGTAAGTTCATTGTTACGAACACTGATACGTAATAACTGACACGTAATGACGCAATTATCACGGGTGCCTTGTTAGCGCGGCATCCGCGTCACCATAGCAACTAACCAACATACTAATTGTTGCCTGACAGATAATCAGAAGTATAGTTTATCTATTATAATAGTTTTTCTTTCGTCGAAGAAAAATTATAATACAAAACTCGAGTTGTAAGCTTATTACATACTCGTGGAATTACAGCACTCGCCGCTGCGCGGCTCGTGCGCAACTTTTCCACTCATACGTAATAAGATGTTTACAACTCTCGCTGTGTAATATACTACTATTGTTACGCAAAATGCGTAAGTATATTTTTGTGGCCGATCATCCCGCAGTTTTCCAAATTGAAATTGAGAAAAGAGCAAGCTCAGTCAGTGGTTCGTCGGTCGATAAATGACACATGGCACACACGCAGCATAGGCGTCATTTACTCCGCGAAAATATTTACCTACTTAAAATAATTAAATTTGATTAAAAAAGAAAAGTGAGACACGTCTATACAGGGTGATTCAAAACTATGCGGCACCCTTTCAGGGGCGTAATTTACTCGTTAAAATAAGACGAAAAGTTCATATCAACATGGGTCCAAAAACGCTTCGTTACGAAGATACAGGGTGATTAAGCTTTCAAAAAAATATCGATTTTTGTTTACACATTCCAAACCAATAAGAATATTTAAACCAAATTTATTACACAATAATACCCTCATAGGGTGACATAACACATGTTAATATCAGGTCTCCAAAGTAAACAGTGGCGGAGGTATGGGTAATCAGTACCATTAATTAAACAAAAAAAATAGTACGGCCCTGTACAATACAAAAATTTATTATCTGGTTGAATAAACAATAAAATATGGAACAAAAAATGTCTTTCATTTTTTTCATATCTCTCTCCCTTTCGCGGAAAATTGGAGTTTTTCCTATTTCTCATCTTTTTGGACTTTGTATTATTTTAAGTAAACGAAATGATTTTCAAATGGAATTTCAGTAGGAGTAGGTAATTTTTGATACTAGAAAGGCACAAAATAATAATAATATATTTTTGAAAGCTTAATCTCCCTGTAACGAAGCGAAGCGTTTTTGGACCCATGTTGATATGAACTTTTCGTCTTATTTTAACGAGTAAATTACGCCCCTGAAAGGGTGCCGCATAGTTTTGAATCACCCTGTATACAAGCATGAAATATTTTTTTACTAGTAACTTATACCGTTGAGTCTTAATTATACCTAGTATTGTTTGAACCTTTACTTTAAAAAATTATGACTTTTGTCGTTGAGCTCATTGACAAACACCTCTGGCGTCATCATTTTAGCGGGGGACTACTACTTACTATTTCTTTTTTACACTGCCGCAATCGCATCCCATTCTTTTTCTAAGGCCAATCTGTTTTTGTACAGTGGAGGCCATTATTTTTTGTTCCACACAGAAGGCCATTTTTGAACCTCGTTTTTTCATTATTGTTCTATCTGCATATCAGGCATATCATAATTATTAAGGCAGTCATCTTAAAAAAAAAACACATTAATTAAAAAATCTACGACGGACGATGCGATGTTGTGATATCGCATGTTCGCGCGATTGCCTCCAATTTGGCTGTAGGAATTAACAACTTTTTGCCAATTAGGACCCGCCAGTTTTGTCAAATGTTCGAAATACCCTGTTAGTTTGGTCGCTACAGGTGCGAAAGTGGTTGCTAGGTACAAAAAGTATTGCCTAGGAACACTTACGCAGCAAGCACCTTAAAACAAGAAAGTATCGACACCAAACTTGCGTCAATTTTAATACATTTCACAACGATCGCTTTAGAAACTAGCTTTATAGAAACACGAATTATTATACGAAAGAAACATTACTATTTATCAATGTTAGCCCAGTGTCAGATAAGAGTTGCGTTGGTATAGGAAACAGGTCTGTTTCAAACTAGTTTAAAACTGTCAGGGGCATGCGTAGTTAGAGCTGTGGCGTTATTAAACAAATCCATAGTGTACTATTTGTAGTTTTATTCACAGCAAAATATGAATTTTTATGTCCTCGGAGACACTTTTAAGGGCAAAGGCAACGCAACAACCTCCTTGACCAAATGACGGCCCTTACGCATCTTGCAAAGTAAATAACTATACCTTATGCGCGTACTTTTCTTTACTCTATTTTTATTTACTCTAGAAAGATAACATCGAGTATTTTGGGCTAATAAGAGAATAATCCAAAACCTCTGTTTGTTGACTAAAATTTTAACGACACTTACTCGTAATAGTAAAGGGGGCATGTCAATTTCAAATGTGAGATCCTTTTATAAAAATTAGTAAGTGGAAAATAGGTGGCACATATTTTATGAAAAAATAAACGAATTTTCAGTTTTAACCAGTGGCGCTCCAATTACTATTAAGACCCTGAATATTTTCAACAAAAATTATTTTCTTAATGCCTGTTCTTCTGTAAAAAAAAAATAAAGAAAACATTTCTGTTTATTCCTGAAAATAAAGTATTTTTACGCTTGAAGTACTTTTATGGAAATAGGGTAACATTCTTTAACAACTAAATAACAAATAATGTCATTTCTGATTACATAACCATACAGGGTGATTCACTTTTAAGGGACCAAACTGTAACATGTGATAGATCTTCAAAAAATAACCGTCCTTACCTACTCGTATAAAGTGTATCTTTTGAAGGCCTTATACAAAAGTTACAAGGTGTTAAAATTTTAAAAATATGTGGACTTTATTGGATATTTACAGTTTGTTCGGCGAATGTTCGGCCCTACGTCACAACTCCCGTCCTTGTCCTACTTATGAATATACGATGGATATCGGTCGTATATTCACGAGTCAGACAAGGACGGGAGTTGTGACGTAGGGCCGAACATTCGCTGAAGAAACTGTAACTTGATATTTACCAAACTAGGAGAGATATTTAAGTGAAATTTGGTACACGTTATAACGGCATGGGTTAGCATAAAACCTGTTAATATCAAACACCTTGATTAACCAGTCTTCTAATGACCTCTTGGCAATTTTTCTTATGTGTCATGGTTTCATGGCAAATTTGATTTTTTGTATTAATTCTGGCTATTTCTGAAAAAAATAATTAATAAATGTCCTCGATAGGTAAGACTCAAAGTATAAAAAAATTGGTTCTTACTTTAAATAAAGTTTTTCCAATAAACTTACACATTCGAGGTTTCACTTTTCCAGATACAGAAATTTTATCTTCCCTAGATGTTTCTTCAAAAGTATAGCCGTAAATAGGTAAGTTTATTGGAAATAGTTACTTTATTTAAAATAAGAAACACATTTCTTTCTACTTTGAGCCTTACCTATCGAGCAAATTTTGTAGTTAATTTTTCAGAAATACTCTGAAAATACGAAAAATTGCCAAGAGGACATTTTTGTTTAATACAAATAAAATCCACATAAAAAATCAATGCATTTTTATTACTTTAAAAGATGATTCTTTTTCTCTCTCTAAAAACAATTGTACTAATTACCCACTTCTACGTCACTGGTTGTTCAAGGTGTTTGATATTAACAGGTTTTATGCTAACCCATGCCATTATAACCAGTACCAAATTCGACTTGAATATCTCAACTAGTTTGCTAAATATTCAAGTCATATATTTTGTAACTTTTTCATAAGACCTTAAAAAGGCACAGTTTATACGAGAAAATGCCGTTATTTTTTGAAGATCTATCACCTGTTACAATTTGGTCCCTTAAAAGTGAACTACCCTGTATTATAATCAATAAGTTTAACTTATTTAAATGAAAAGTGTGAAAAGCACTTTAAGAAAACAATTTTTCTTTTTGAACACATCAGTAGCGTATCAGTTTTCTTTTTCAAAATATTCAGGATCATATTAATTGGGGCGCCACTGGTTAAAACTGAAAATTGATTTTTTTTATATAAAAGATGTCTCTACGCCTAGTTTACACCCACCAAGTTTTATAAAAACATCTGGAGTTATTAAAAAATCCATAGGTCTAAGCCTATAGAAACATGTGTTAATCATAAAACCAACTTAAATAAAATTCTTAGGGAAATAATAAGAATCAGCGAATTTAGCGCAGCTATGAAACAGGTAGTAGCAAGATCCGCTATAATCCGCAGTTCTACGACGCCTATTGTACAAATACAGAAAATATAGCCTATTTATGCTGCGATAGTTAAGTTTCTACTGTAGTAATATGCGCAAAGGGGAGGGGCAGGCCGTAGCCGATCGAGAGAATGGTAGGTTACGGACAAGTAGAGTAGTGACGTTAAGTTAATGAGATCGTTTCTCGAATGCAAACGAATGCAGGTATTGTTGCTATTTTTTTAAACAACAAATATTGTTTTTTCTAATTCACAGATTTTTTGGGCTATTTACGGTCTTTTTATGGTGTCCCTACGTGTGCAATGGGGGCTATGAGAGGTGTACAGTGTCCTCCAAAAAGTTCGCATCATAGGGGGGAAATTTGTAATTAATGTTTTATTTTGAAATTTAATTTTGGGGTTACCTTTTGCTTGAACAAAGATGAAAAATGACCCACTCAAACGTAGTCATGTGACTTTCGTTATCTGTCAAAAATTACAATTAAATAATATATCGCCAAAAATGGTTTTATTTTGTTAAAATATCAAAAAGTTTTACTTGAAAAAGCTGTTTCTTTTTCAATTTTACGAAAGTGTACCAAATTTGAACGCTCTAATAAAAGATTTAGTTTTTGCCAATTTTTAATATTTATGAAATTTTTGGAACTTTTGGAACTTGTTACTTTGTAAAAACTATTTTATATCACTAGGTTGATCATTCTATTAACTTTTTATTACTAATCACCGATAAGAATAGGTATTTTTCAAAAGAAAATGATATTAGCGCTTTAAAATTCTGTTGTTTGCTGCAAAGTTGATGTACCGTCCAGCATTTTAGGATATAAATTTAGTTACATTACATTTTCCAGTTCTAAGTAGATGCCAAAATAATAATAAATTAAAATATCATCAAACTATTTTACGTATCTAAGCAAAATTCTTTTTATGGAACAAATAATTATTACCTTTAAGTTTAATTTAGGCCATGGAGAGAATTGAAGCAATTGTTTTTATTTGACAGTTTAATACTTTTTAAACGGAGAATGGTAAAAATGTTGACTGTACAAGACAAAATTGAAATTGTTTTAATATGTGGAGAAAGTATGACATATCGGCAAATTTCTGAAATTTTTAATGCACTACATCTCAATTTCAAAATTTAAAAAAATAAATAATTAAAAATTCCCCCATTATGGTGCAAACTTTTTGGAGGACACTGTATGTATTAGGCTGGGCCGCAAACCTTTTTTATATGATTTTGGAGGTGTAGTGAAAAAAGTTGTCTTACCGCCATGAAAAACTACGTAAAAAAACTGGGTCCCATAAAATAAAATTTAGAAGCACCCCTCCTCCCATGAAGGGGTGATTATTTAAAAATAAAAAATTCCGATTCGGGTAGTTACAAAAAACATTGCATTTGCTCTACGGAATACAAAAAAAAAATTGAAAGTCAAATTTTGAATTTTAGCCACACCCCTGTGCGCTCAAAGATTCTGGTAACCCTAAAAAAAAACTACTTATTTTTTATTTGGGTCAGTTACGATAACGAAATAGAAAAAAATATTTTAAAAAATTTATTCTAACAGTTACGCAAATACATTTATTCGTGCTACAGATCAGACAATTTTAGGTTCAAAGCTTAAATATACAGTGTGGTCATTTAAGTGTGCAACATATGGGTATAGTATGCCCAACTTAATATGTATGTTACGTTGCCTAGTCAAACAAACAACAATTATATTGGTCGGGTTCCTCCTTCCTGTATGTTTTGCCCCCCTTGTATTTTTTGAGAAGAAATGAAATATAACAAGCAGCGTTTCGGCACTCGCATTTCTATTTATATTGTGGAAGATGTCTCGTGTTTTTTTATGTTGTGGTGCGTTGGGTAGATGATTTGCACAGTGTTCTTAAATTGCATATAGGTAGGATACAAATAGATTTCCCGTATTATTAGAGAATTAGATTCGTATTCACATTTTTTCATTTCTATTTTAACAGTTGTAAAAGGCCAAAATAAATTCCTATCAGAAATATTCAATTATTACGTATATTTCGTATGGTATAAACTTTGCTTTTTAAATTATTGATAAATTTGATAAATTGCTTACCTGTATATAGGGTTTTGTTCAATACAAATCTACATAATAGGGGTTATGCAAACATTTCTTGAAAAAATCTTCTCGCTGCAGAATTTTCTATAAATTACCCAATTTCAGATCATCCAAATGCATCCAGTGTTCCAGAAAACATGACTCATTTTGGGCTATACTATAGCGTCTTCCAAAAAGTTCGCATCATAGGGGGAAATTTTTAATTAATTTTTAATAAATATTTTATGTATGCCATTTTCGAGAAGGCAATATGGCAATAAACTGGCAAAATCGTCATATAAAAGTGAAGCTTAAAGATTATAAAAATAAGCCAATGACAAAAAATGCATGGGAAAGGTAGATCGATTTGTGTATCAACTAGAACTCGATTGAGAAAAAAATTTTTAAATCGGCATTAGAGCCTCAAAATCACCATTAAAATCTTTGAAATCGGGAGTAAAGTAAGTCATTATTGTATGATTTTTTCTATGAGTTGGCCTTGGCAACATCTGACGACCTCGTTACTTGTCAAATGTGGACAGATATTCAAAACCCGGCCAATAAAGTATCATTTAACTTTTCAACCTCATTGCGGAATTTTTACCTATAACAACGCAATCTTTCAGTATAAGTATTTTGGTTGATTTGAACAACAAGAATATTTCCCATGTAGACTGCAAGAGAGGGACCAGAGGACTACTGTAGGCAAGTTGTGCCTTATTGCATTATGCTCGATCTAGGTAGAGCAATGTTTAATATTTTGTCTAATAAAACTACCTTCTTCATGCACTGAAGTTCCTTTTTATAACTCATGTGGTTTAGTTGCCTCAACCTTAGAGGCCTTGGCAACTAAATTCCACATTCGTTATAAAAAGTTGAACTTCACTGCCTTGGCATATACACAAATTCAGAGCAAATGTACGTCCAATGGCACCAATTGTTATTCCGTGATTGATTCTGTTTAATTACCCTGCAGATTTTATAAAAAAAATCTGGTGTTGAATCAAATTATTTGGCTGACAGTGTAGATATCATATTCTCAATTTTCTGCGGAATAATAACAATCAGGCCAATCTAGATGCTTCCAAAAATAGGTGATGTTCATTGTGATGGATATTTTCTGCGCAATTTTCCGCCTACTCTAGGTAATTAGTGATTTAACTCTGATAGTAACAATATTTTTACTTTTCATTTCTTCAATTTTTGGTGTTCTTTTTTAGTTCTGAGGAACTAGCTTTACGCTCGGGCAACAATCTTCGTTCTCAGGATTAAAAGTGACATTTTAGTCCTTCCTTACTATTTACGCCCCAATGACAAAACAAAAACAAATGAAAGAAATAATAAAGATACAAGTATTTCCAAAAAACATTATTTATTAATTTCTTAAAAGAATGCATTCAACCAAAATTTGATTGATCTTGAGCTAATCCATTGTTACCATCGTAAAGAATCTAAGAACAACTTTTTCTCTTCCTGCTGGCCTGAGTTACAGGTTGATGATGTTTTTTTTCCTAAACAAATTATTATCCATGTCGTATTATATGGTAAAATAATATAACTTGAATATTGGTTTGGAAGGGTTAAAAATGTTAATTGTTCATAATTTTAATATGTTTGTACATATTACTATTTATGCCCCAATCACAAAACAAAAACAAATGAAATAAATAAAAAAGATATAAGTATTTCCAAAAAAACATTATTAATTTCTTAAAAGGATGCATTCAACCAAAATTTTATTGATGTTGAGCTAATTCATTGTTACCGTCACAAAGAATCGAAGAACAACTTTTACTCTTCCTGCTGGGCTAAGTTACAGGATGATGATGTTTTTTCCTAAACAAATTATTATCCATGTCATATTTGGTAAAATAAATAACTTGAATATTGGTTTGGAAGGGTTACAAATGTTAATTATTTATAATTATAATATATTTCGTGATTATTAATAGATTGTGAGGAAAAGTATCTTTCTAAAATATTTTTTGGCAGGAGCTCTTAGAAAAACATCTCAAGTGACAGTAAAGCTAGGTTTGATATCGATAAAGTTCACCACTTTTGATACCTACCCCAAACTGCAATGTTATGCAGTGACCCTTTCATGCCAGTTGCATATTGTAAATGATACAATAATTATCGTCTACATTTTGCTTCACTGTTTGGCATCAGAAGATTCCTATATGAGTGACATAAAAATTAATATATTCAGTTCTTCCTTCTTAAACTAAGTACTTTTAGTATACTATAAAAGTAATCAAAAGGTGCAACAAGGAATTAAAAATGGATGTGGGTATATGGATAGTGATTAATGATCTCTGAATATAATATTTATGTGTGTATTCTATCAAAATGCAAGGTTACATATCACAGACTGTTAGCTGTAACTTTGAACCGAGACTGGAAAACAAACATTAAGATCATTATTAGATCATTCAAAGGTATTAAATTTTGGGTAGGTCGCCTAGAAGTAATTTAATAGCATTTTCTGTTACACTTGGGTTCATTCCTTGACTGAATATCGTATATTTTCTTTTGTTTGAAATAATCGCTTGTATGTATGTGATACAGTAACCATTGATTTACAGGGGTATGTTTAGTTATATATAATATGCATGCAATTAATTATACTTGAAAGATAATTTTTACAGTAAGGTGTAATTGCAAGATAAATTTATATTTTTGCTAATTGGCTAATAAAATTTCCAGAAGTTTCATTCCGCTTCTGCCATAACCAAATTTGACTATTTAATAATATTGCTGCAAGTAAATAAAGCCAGCCACAAGAAGGCAGTTTTGTTTTTTGTTCCTCACGCCATAATTTCAGAATGATGGTCACTTTGTAACTAAAAACTGCAATAGTTAGTAAGTAGTGTAAACAAAAATTATATTATTATATGTAATTTATAATATATTATTATATATGATTCCGAATAACAATGTCACATCATCATTTACTTCGCTGAATCAAGCAACTCGAGGCTACAGCCTCCAGTGCCGTAGATTTAAGAGGTGAAAATTTATAGTTGTAAATGATATAAAGTAATGTGTTTCACCATGTACCTGTATAGCCAAGATTTACTTTTATACTAGGTGACTTAGTAAAAAAGAATTAACCTCACAATGAGGTCAAATCAACCTATAACAAAATGGCCTCTTATAGTTTGTCGCCATTTAATTATACTTTTTTTTTATAAAAACAGAAACTGAGTGTAAAAGATGGAGTTCAAATAAAACAAGGCAATAAAAAAAATTACAAGCTTTAATCAAAACTTTAAAAATTTAAATTGACAAGTGTAGAGCTTTTTACAAAATATTTATAAGTTCAAACGTTGGTTAAACTTATTGTTATAAAGTTATTTATATACTCAACTTGTTAGAACCCTCAACCCGTTAAAAGTTCCTTGGAAATTTTTACTAGCACCATTTTTGTAGATACCTCAATTTAGATGGATGTTGACAGCCAGACAGCCACACGTTACCCAGACTTCTTTGTTACCAGGTACACTTCCTCAGCTAGCTCTCGCTTGAAGCAGGTCGTGAGTTTTGAGTGGAGTTCCGTGGTGTGCTTATTGCTAGTACCAGTATGGTCCGGTAGTGGTTGGTTTGTGGTGGTGCTCCCACGGGTAGTCACTTCCTTTTTTGTGGTTACATGTAAAGAGAAAAACACAGTGTCAACTATTACAGTTAAAGTTAAATGTTATATTTTATATTACAATAATACTGCACACAGTGACAGCCTAAATAATTTCCAATAAAATATAAAAAATACTAATCAATTGGTGAGATTCTTGACTTGAGAAAAATGTTAAAACTTTATTTGTTAAACTGTACAATAGTATAAATGCTTGATTTCCTTGATACTTTTAATAAAAAGAAGTATAATCAATTTAAATATAAATAAAAAATTGCTTAAATTTATCAGCAGACGACAAGAAAAAATGCAAGACCTCCTCTCTATTCAAAATGTTAATAGAAATATAAAAAACAACAACAACAACAACAAAGTAATTAATTAACACCAGGGACTCTTTAAAATAAGGGGACACAGCATGTCACAGTCTATCACATAGGAAAAGTGAAGCCTTGTTTTCTGTATATCTCCAAGGAGACCACATAAGTGGGCTGGTACAAGGTTATGTTATATGTCAGTGTCCAACTGCCATCAGGTTTTATGTGACATGCCAGTGCCATAGATTCCAAAGGAGGCAAAATATGTCCATTCATAGTTCACAATTTTTATGTTTTCTAACTTCTAGTGAATTAAAGGTAATGCGGCCGTCTGTAGTAGTCCCAATAATTGCAACCAGATTTTTCTTGTCTCACGTATAGTAATCCTACAATTCCCATTATGTGGGCATTACGTATAAGTAAGTAGTTCAAAACAAAAATGGTATTTCCTAAATATTAAATTATTAAGCAGGTAGCTTCAGTCAGGTCTTTTTTTAAACAATTTTTATCTACAACTATAAGTTTATTTTACGTTTGTGAGGTACCTTGGGAGAGAAATAAAATTACAAAAATGAGCACCGAGAAAAACTACATGATTAGAACTAAGTACAAGACCTAATCTTATTAGTCCATCCCGAAATCTGTGAAAGTTCTTTGGGTAGATACATTCAACAAGGGAAGAAAGTTCAAGAACGTACTTATTATACCTACATAATATTACAAATGGTTTGAGGAACCTGGTAACAAGGTGCAATAGCGACAAATTCTCAAATAAGCAAAATCGGCACTGACTTACCATATTTATATTACTTAAATTCCTGAAAATAATTGCAGGAAACCAAATTCGAATATAAAATAAATTTGATTCATTTGGCACTTGCCATATTCTGTGTTTGTTGACAGAACATTATCAAGTATAATTTTTAGAAATCATATTAATTCTTACTAACAATCAAAGTACCTGTTATAGCCATATATTCTCCAATAAAATTGCGTACTTGGCATAATTGAGACCATTAGAATGGGGAAAGAAACGGCCTCACTTTGGAAAGTATAATGCTGGGACCCCTTACTTTAAAGGGTCCCTGATTAACACCCAACAAAGCTATGGTACTCAGCAGCCGATTTAGTGCAGAACAACCTACTCAAAACCTTTTACACTGCTAAATCTAATATTGAACAACAAATAAAACGGATCTGATAAGGCGATCAGTGAATAGCTAGTGGCCCCAAAGGCACAGCGAACCTGGGTGGTGACGTATTTTTCACAAAGACGGCAAAGCCAAAATTCAAATGTAATAATTTGAAAAATACTCGTCCCAATTTGCTGTATTGCAGCAGCCAGAACCAAAAGCCACCAACCCTCGCTGCTCAGCCTCCGAAGTAGTTCCAAGATCGCTTGGCCCGTCGAAAATCGAACACAACCGACGATCCTCCGTTTTGGTCGTATGAAAATTAATACACACAAAAATATTAGCACAGCATGATAAACTCAGTCATAAACAGTCTTTTTACACAAATCGAGGAAAAAAATGAATATTATGCACGTGCATATATTCAAAAAGTACCGCAGCTGTTGTATCGACGAGTAGAGAAAAAGCAGAGGAAAAAATTTCCAGTTGGTCTTATTTATAACCTCGGTCGGTCAAAAACCATTTAATATAAAAGTTAGGAGCAATCAACATAGCTTTAGACTGTTGTCCAGATACATACCTCATTTGGTCGAAATAATTAATTATGTGAATTTGTTTAAAGATAATTTGAAAGGCATTGGCGTATGAACAAACTATTGCAAAATTTGTAAATTCCAAATAGGACACAAGTCACTCCCCGTGTACCTATGACTGGCTGCATATTGGTGATGATAATTTGTCGGCAGTTAAAAAAATTAGCGGTATATTGGGAGAGCCAAAAGGTTTTTACCATTGTAACGGAAATTTCTATAAATTCTGTTACAAACCTTAGCACTCAAGTAACTCGACACACCTGCGCACCTGATTCCAAGATAACATCTGAGGTGAGCGATGTTGCCACATTTCATTATCAGTGTTCATCCTTATTATTGACATCTGAAGAAATAAGAAATACTTATCTACACTCTACATCTACACTTTGAGAAAATGTTGTATTCACATCACAATCACTTGCATTTACTTGAGAAGTTTTGCGATTTTCCACACACACAATAATTCACATAGTTTTTTAATTACACGAGAAAAATGCATTTCCATTTTTCCTGCTTATTTTTGGTAAACCACTAAACCATAGCCTGGCGACCTCAGAGAAATAACCAAGGATAGAGGGAGCAAAAGCATCAAAATGCACATGTTTGTGGTCAACCAACATCTAACGGAAATTTACCAAAGTAAAGTAGGTTATATCCTGAAAAATACCACTTTGGCCTCACACCGCACACCCTTTGTATCCCATTGTATAGTAAGTCATTAGACCCTAAAGACTAATAAATTGTCTAGAAATTAACAAAAAATCTTTTGGAAACAAAAAATATGCACGTAAACAATCACTGGGGTAAACAACACAAATAATGCAGAGAGATTGAAGGAGGACGGTGGCATTGCCATGTTGTGTTAAGTGATAAATTAGCATATTATAATTACAACACGATTTAGTTTTAGTTTAAAATTGTCACATACAAGGAATTAATAGCTACATTTGTTAATTTAATGTTAATGGAGTAAATGAGCTTAAAATTATATTTTTTAGAAAAATACCTAAATTTGTTGATTGGGAATAACATAATAAAGTTCAAAAATGTTTAGGAGCTTTTTCAGATTTTACTGATATTTGATATTCTCGAAATAAAATTTCATAAAAAAGAATTTCTGTAAGATTTCAAAAATTACTAAACATTTTGGGATTTTTTTGTGATTTTCTCTCGGTTAAAACAAATATTTTTAATATTGATCATCTATATCTTTATCATGATCTTTATCTCGAGATCCACAAATACAAATTAAATAAATGTATAAAATTTGAAACCGGAATGTTTAAAAAATGAAAAAGGATAATGATACAAAGTTTTATATCAATTTGATTGTCTTGATGAGCAGATTTCAAGGATGCAAAAATAGGGTATTTTAAAAAAATATGAAGGTATGGTTTGCCACGCATTTGCAAAAGTCCCTGTATAAAATTTCTTACTATCCCAGAAAACTCCATAAAATCTACAACAAAAAATTACAAATTTATAAGGGTGATGGGAAATTTTGTGTGGATATTCTGTAAATAATATACTTCCAGACAGCATTCCGACAGCCAAACTTTCAGTTTGTCGGCAAGAAATGAACAATATTTCTTATCTGTCGCAAACCAAGATGTGAAATAATCGTTTCACTCCTTCATGTAAGACGAAAACAGAAGTAAATACACCCATTGTGAAAATGCCAAAACTATGCAGTTAGCATGAGCTCTTGCTTTCTGTCATTATATATTTTATAGGTATGTAGGTATATTGCCTATTTTTACAGTGCTACTCCCTAACATTCCACTATATTTTACTCGATATTTTCCTCCCCAAGTAATTCTCATATGCCGTATATAAATACTAACTATCCTAAAAAATATATCCGTCAGAGATTTGCTGCTTCGAGCCTGCGCTATTATTGTCGAACCTGCTTTATTCGAAGTATATTATCTGTGTAATTCCAAATTGTTGACTCAGGCTGAATGTCTGAATTTTCAAGCGTATAAGTTGGTTGACTTTATCGTAAAAATGAATGTGCACGCAACAAAATACCTATTTATATAGTAAATTATGGGTAACTTATTTTTTTATTGCTTTCTTGTATTCTTACGGTGAAGGCACTGCCTCCCCCAGACGAGCTACCAATGTCGCCTAACAATGCTTGTGTGTGGACATCATTAAAATTGTTGTCTTCTGTTGCAGGTGTCAAGCATCGGCATAGAAGTCCTAACCTACCTGATTGATCGGCTCGGCACTGACTTCCGACCGTACCTGCAGACGGTTCTACCCTGCGTGATAGATCGTTTGGGTGATACCAAGGACGCCGTCCGAGAGAAGGCACAACTGCTGGTACTGAAGCTGCTCGAACGCAATGTGCTGGCGCCACATGTGTTGCTCGAAAAGCTGTCTCCCGGCTTCACACACAAAAATGCCAAAATCCGAGAGGAGGTCCTGCGCTGTCTAGTCAATATTCTCAATGAGTGAGTTTTTTTTTATTAAACTCATTATTTAAATAATATTTATGAGTGTGTTATATAGTGTATCAGAAATTCAAAACTGATCTTCAACTTCGTTAATAGACAAGATACAATATCGGTTAAATAGGGAAAGTTGTGGGCGATTACTACGAGGCCTGTTCACTGGTGCTTTCAATTTTTTTGTTACATTCATTTCTGATGTATTGTGTGTACCTTATACAGTGTCACACATAAAGTCTGCATTACAGTCAACCTCGTCTATAACGAACCATCAAAGTGACCCGTGAATTGTTCGCTATAGGCGGGTGTTCACTATAACCGATTAGTAAAAAATCTAAAATATTTAATATCAATAATAAAAATACAAAAAGAAAGTGAAAATGTCTATTATAAAAAATTTACATAAAAATATGTAAATACATACATATGTATGTAACAAAGTAATATACATAATATGTATTTTGCAAACATAAAAATAAACTCTATAAAAGTACAAAAAATAATAAGTACAGGGCGTCGAGAGTTTGGATCACCCTGTACATATATATAAAATTCTGATGTATATACATATGTATTATTACATAAAATCTGTTATTTTACTTTGTTTCTGCCTTTTCATCAAACTACCTTTCAATACAATATTTTGCAGGTGTTCCACAGCTCCAACACTTTTGTTATCACAACAGTTACTGTTCAATTGAATACATACATTGACAGTTTTCAGAGCTTTTAAAACTTGAGTTATGGTAGGCACGTCCTGTTGATCTTGGTCTACTTCTTCTTCTTCTGTTTCTTTTCCGTATTAATTCCATCATTTGTTACCGATAGTATGATTTCGTTGTCACTAGGAAATTCAGCAACAACTAAATTATCATCAGAAGTAACAAATTCGTTTAACAACCATTCTGTCAGAGGAATTTCATTCGCAGTTTTTTTGTTGTACAGGAATTCATATGTTGAACACGCAGGTATTTATCCCTATTTGCCCAAATTGTTGAAACTGTTGATAACTTGTAATCTCTACACATTTGAGCATTAGCTGCTCCATTTTGAATTTTTGAAATGATTTCAATTTTTTAGCAAGGCTAATAGCGCGGCGCTTATTACTTTTTTCTTCCATGGAATCGCGTGTGCGTGTTCTTTCGATTATTATACGTATGATACTGACAAGCCACTATAGGTTAGATCGGCAGTTCGGGATATTGCGGAAGAGGGGGGAGGTCCCGTAGATTTTTCTCGCTAGTTTGTTATAACCGATCTATTGTGTTCAAAATGCACTAAATAACAGGCCGTTATAGCCAATAGTTCGCTATATCCGTGTTCGTTATATTGGAGCAAAATATATATTACAAAATTGGATGTACTGTTCATTTTGTTCGTAATAACCAGTAGTTCGTTATAGACAGAGTTCGCTATAACCAAACTTGACTGTATATGGGAATTTTTTTTATTCGATTTATTAAATTTTGATGTAGCCAATTGTTTTAGTTTAACGAATGATGTCACACAATTTAAATAGTTTTCTACAAAACTCGCTCTATTTCAGTATTTTCTGAACTAAGAAGACCCCCAACTACAGTCCAACACACGAGAGAATTATACATTCACAACAAAAGATAGCATTAAACATCGCCATTATTTAAAAAATATATTTTTTTATTATAGTGACTGACGTAAAAGGGAAATCTTCGAGTGTAGATATGTATTTTCTAGAGGTCTAAAATCTGATACAACAGGATAAAATTAAAAAAGTAAACATTTTTTTTGAGAAATGTATTTATTTTTTCAAATAATGCAAAATTTTGCAGATGAAAATGAAGTAACTGATTTTGAACACGTCATTTAACATTATTTTTATCCAAAAACAATTATTGGCAACATCACTGTATTAAATAATTAAATGACACTTGACAAATAATTCCTTATTTCTGATTTCGGCAGAAGTGGCATTACATTTTGATTATAAATGGAACACCCCATATGTATATTATGACATTTTTGAATTCCGGGTAATTTTCCTAATTCAATGATACAACCAAATTATTTTAAAAAACATTTCCATAAGTGGATTTAAGTAAATATATATTTTTGAGCATTTACTGCATTATTGAAGTTGAAGTCATTAACTTGTTTTCTCTCTGTATGCTTATTGTCCTTAATTTGTTTCTCAATAAAATAATATGTTGGTTATTATCTTAATTTTTAATTCCGAAATTTTTTTGACAGTCATAAAGTCGGTTAAGTGGTGTCATTTGCATTCATACAGTAAGCCTTCCTTCATATTATTAGGGTTTTAGATCTTAAATTAAAATACTTATAAAGGCATTTTGCGAATTTATATCACAGGATGTCCCAAAAGTCAACGTCACCACTGACAGTTCAACTCATGACTGACCCGAATGTCAAAATGTAACATTAAAAATCTTTACTTTTCGAGATATTGGCACATTTATGAATTTCATGAAAATTGGCACCTTACCCATCAGTTTTCCGTGTGCCACAGCTACAAAATTCCATATTTTAAGATTTCAATTTTGCCCTGGTATTGATCACAGTTCAATATAAAATTAATAGTGGAAATTTTGGAAAAATTTTGGAAAAAAAAAAACAATTTTCCCCGAATCCGTTTTTTTATTAGCCATGTTAACCTCACAACTCATTTTAAAATATTGCTCATTTACTTTATAAAGAAAGATATTTATATTTAACTGCAAAAAGAGATCATTGTGAAATTATTTTAATTATTTTGTATATGTGGCACTCAAAAAAACTAATCGAGTGCCAATTTTCACGAAATTCATAAAAGTAACAATATCTTCAAACAATGATTTTTTACTAAGGTCATATTCGAATCAGTCATGAGCTGACCTATCAGCTCTCTCAGACTTTTAGGACACCCTGTATAACAGAGTGCTGGGACATCTTCCATTAGTGGCTAATTTGATATGGTATTACATGATATTACATCTTACAAAAATAAGGTATCTAGGTTTTGAGTTTGAGGTTTCAAGTCTTGGAGATTTTGTGTTTCTAAAATCTTGTTAGAGAAACTTTAGTCTATAACACATTAGGAATGACATATCCAACACAACTGGAATCGCTGATCCTTTGTTCTCAACCCAGCAAAATATTGATTGCCCATTGCAGTCTTACTGATGGTCTTCTACTTCAGAGAAACACTAGAGAACTGTTAAAAAGTAGAACAGTTTTTGTCTTTAATGATGGAAATCGAAGAAAGCTATTTGCGCAATTAATTGAATCGTTTATGTAGCCTTTGGCTTTGCAATGTCCTTTGACACTCATGTTTCTATGTACTCTCAAAACACGGTTGTGTATGGCTCTGTCCGAGACGATCTGACCCAGCAAAAAAATCGAGCTGAAAGTAAGCTGGGTCGAAACTAGTCGAAGAGAAGAATTTGAGAGAGTTGAACTCAGAACTGGGAAAATGACTGTATACAAGTAATCATTACATTACAAATTACTTTTGAACAAAACACAATGAAATTACTATGTAATTATATATACAATGTGTCCACGGCCAAGCGGTATTACCTATAGGTGTATATGACAATTTTTTTTTGCATTACAAACACAATTTTTTGTATTCTGCTCTTGCTTCACCCAAGAATTATTTTTAGTATCTTGGATTTTAAAAAATTTATACAGGGCGCTGGTGGCAGCTTAAAAGTAAAAATCCCATCAGGTAAAGTACTTTTTCTGTGCGAAATATTCAAAAATTTTATTATAAAAACTTGCTCAGAATTAAAAAATATACTTAACGTTGTATCAAATTACAGAACTAAATATTTTTTTATTTATAATTTTTTTGAATATTATAAATGTAATCATAATTTAAATTTATTTTCTTGAAATCGGCAGTGAAGTGTCCCAAAATCGTCATTAAAAGCTCAGCAATCGGCACTGAAGTAGCCCATTATTGTACGATTTTTTCAATAAGTAGGCCTTGGCGAGATGTAAACATCAAACGTCAGAGCGGAGCCATCGCCCGTCAAAAGTGACCAAATATTCAAAACCCGGCCACAAAAGGCCCATTTAACTTTTCGTACACACTGCGAAGTTGTTACCTATAGCAGCGCAATCTTTCAGTATAAATATTTTAGTAGGTTTGAATATCAATAGATTTGTTATGGAGGCTGCACAACAAGCAGCAGTTTGGTTTGTCTGTTCGAAGGTGCTGTGTCTTATCATACTTGACCTAGGTAGAGCGATCATCAAAGTCAAGCAACGCCGCGCTCAGTTGGTTCGTGGACGGGTGATCCCTTATGATTATTTTCTGTCTAATAAAACATTTTTTTCGATTTCAAAAAAATATATAATATGTAGGTACCTCGGCACTGAAGTTCTTTTTATGACTCATGTGGTTTATTTGCCTTGGCCAGAGGCCTCGGCAACTAAATTCCACGAGTCATAAAAAGTTGGACTTCAGTGGCTTGATACATAATAGTTATTTATGTACCAAGGCACTGAAGTTCAACTTTTTATGACTCATGTGGAGTTTAGTTGCTGAGGCCTCTGGCCGTGGCAAATAAACCACATGAGTCATAAAAAGAACTTCAGTGCCGAGGTACATATTATATATTTTTTGAAATCGGAAAAAAAAATGCTTTATTAGGCAAGAAAATAATAATTAAGGGATCACCCGTCCCCGAACCGACTACACGCGGCGTTGCTTGACTTTACCGATCGCTCTACCTAGGACAAGTATAATGACGTACGGCACCTTCTGACTGAAAAACCAAACTGCTGCTTCTTGTGCAGCCTACACAACAAATCTATTGATATTCAAATTTACTAAAATATGTATACTGAAGGATTGCGCTTCTATAGGAAACAATTTCGCATTGTGTACGAAAAGTTAAATGAGCCTTTATCGGCCGGGTTTTGAATATTTGGTCACATTTGACAGGCGAATTCTCCGCGTCTGACTTTTGATGTTTACATCTCGCCAAGGCCTACTTATTGAAAAAATCGTACAATAATGGGCTACATTATTGTACGATTTCTGTGCTTTTAATGACGATTTTAGGACATTTTAATGCCGATTTCAAGAAAATATCTATTATTCTACCCATGTTCCTCCAACAATAAATAAATTATTCTGGCACAAAGACGGATCACTTTTATTTTTGTTTCCATGGCATACTCTTCTTAAAACATTAAAATTACAAATGCTATAAATTCAATTGGCCTTCAACCATTCAAAATAGGTACAAAGAATTTAAGAACAGAGTTGAGATGTGTGCTGAAAATGGACGAACATGGGTAGAATAAATAAGTTGAAATTATGATTACATTTATATTTATAAAAATTATAAATAAAAAAATTATTTATTTCCGTAATTTGATACAAGGTCATATTTTTTAATTCTGAGCAAGTTTTTCTAATAAAATTTTTCAATATTTCGCACAGAACGGGCACTTTACCTGATGCGATTTTTATTTTTAAGCTGCTACCAGCACCCTCTGTAAATTTTTTAAAGTCCAAGATACTAAAAATAGTTTTTTGGGTGAAGCAAGAGCAGAATACAAAAAATTGCGTTTATAATGCAAGAAAAATGTCATAACGCTATAATACCGCTTTGCCGTGGACACATTGTATTATTCGTAAAAAAATGTAATTTCATCACACATTACTTTCTTAAAAAAAGAGTAATTCACGAATTAATTTTCAATTAAATTTTCTTACTAGGTAAATTAAACTCAATAATAAGTTTTCTTTTGTATTTGAACACAAAATAAGAAAATATTTACCATAGGTACTACCTAATTACATCAACAAAAAGGAACTTAAAATTCTAACATTATTAAATTTTAAATCACAAAACACAAAACATAATTGACAGTCAAGGATAAACAATAACAAGCCATCCTATTTATTTTGGAGATAATAATAGCCATATCTATAAGACCAGAGACCAGGTATCTAAAAGAAGTGTGTAAATAAACAGAAAAAGAGACAATTTATTGCTATTATTTGAGCTTGCTTCAAATATCTTAGTGCTGGAGAAAGGAACCATTACAGAAAGGAATGATACTTTGAAAATAATGTAATTCTTTTTTTGTAATAATTATCTACTGTAATTTGGGTTGGAAGACCTGTAATAATTACTATTGAACCCAATTATTTTTGGTTTAAATCTTAAATTGCCTATTACCATTACATTTTTTCCAATGCAATTACAATAATTATTTCTCCAAAAAAGTAATTAAATTACTTAGTCGTTACAAATTTAATGCATTACTACCCAACTCTGGTTGGGCTACTGGTTATACTGTGCCTTCGGCTTAGACTACAAACTTTTCACCTGTGTGGAATATGGGCCATTCCAAAAACTTTTTGCAGAATACGCTATTCAGTTTATATCCACTGGAAAAGTCGATTTCCATTCAGGGCCGGATTAACACTAAGGCCAACAAGGCCCGGGCCTGGGGCGGCAAATTTGATGAGGCGGCAATTTATCAAACTGTATGTATTTTAGAAAATCGCTATGATGAGCAATTAAAAAGTGCCCACCCGGTATTATAGCCAATATTTGTTTTATTTTTGTAAACCAGTAAATCAATAGTTTGGAGTATTGCCAGGGTGAGAATTATTATTATTAATATTATATAATATAAAATATTTTTAAAATCTATTGGTCTGCCGTGCGCCTAATCTTTTCTAAGCTTTTATTTAGCTTGCAATGTACGTTAGTTTGTTTAGGTCAAATTTTACGAGCTGAATTAAACCCATTTCTTGACAACCAAATTGAGCTGAAAATTTGCATACACCATTAGGTCTGGTGGCAATACAATATGCAATACTCAATACTGTAATACTTTCAAAATGGCCGCCGCTCCAAGATGGTGGATGATGTATTTTCTGCCAACCACCTTAATATGGGTATCAAAATGGAAGGGCTTGAAGAATAGAAAACGATAAAGTTAGTGACATCCCACTAAATTCAATATGGCCACAGCTGCCTTAATTATGCAATTAATAGTAAAATATATTATTAAAAACAAACTTTTATTTAAACGCTCCGAAAATAAGAAAAATATTTGAAAAAATCAAACCAAAGCAAACCCATAATTTTGTTACATTATAGGTACAACAATTGAATATGAAAAGCTTGTCCCGAGATGTTTGGTGTTTAATTTTTTTATAGAAAAATACAATTTTTATTTAGAATAACTACACTTTCGTCAAAATATATATATTCTCGCGAACTTTTTGTGTATAAATTTCTTTTATAGAAAAGTACATTTTCTACTTTAGGATTACTTTTATTAAGATATACAGAGTGTCCCAGTTTTTTTGATCGGGACTTTGACATTTTGTACAAAACTCATTCGTTAGTTCGTTGTTCATATAAACATAGGTCCTAAAGTTCTTTGTTTGTAGTTATCTTTTTGAAATTGACTTATGAATATCTCCCAAAATAATCAAGCTGCTGAACTGAAATTTGGCACAGGATGGAGAATAAGCTGAACATGTCAATTTTTACGTATCTCACAGAGGGCGCCACTTGCGCTGTGTTTTGATTGTGCTTTTACTCGTAACTTTTTTGAGGTTATCTTTTTTGTCTTGCAATTTTCAGCATATTCTCCATCCCCAAAAACACATAAGTGCCAAATTTCAGTTCAGCAGCTTGATTATTTTGAAAGATATTGCCATAATTCAATTTCAAAAAGAGAACTAAACGCCCGTATCTAGGACCTATTATGTTTATATGAGTAACCCGCTTTACAATGAGTTTTTCTACAAAATGTCCGTCTTGATCAAAAAACCTGGGACACCCTGTATATATTCTCGTGACAAGCTTTTATATCACATACAATTCTTATTATATTGTTATACTATATAATAAGTTATACATATTTATTACCAAGTTTGGGGCGGCAATTATTGAAAATGCCTAGGGGCGGCAAACTTCTTAATCCGCCACTGTTTCCATTTCCAGGCACGGCGCTCAGTCACTGACAGTAAGCCGTTTTATCCCAGACATTGTACGGCTGCTGTCAGACCCTACGCCGGCTGTCCGCGATACTGCAGCCGCGACGCTTGTCGACCTGTATCGGCACGTGGGCGAGAAGCTGCGCGCTGACCTCCAGAGACGCAACCTCGTGCCACAGGCCAAGTGGCCGGGGCTAGCTGCCCGCTTTGACGAAGTCAGGGAAGAGCTGTTGCCTTCTGCCAAGGCCGCTGACTGTAAGTTTTATATTTTGTTCTTTTTTTTGCGTAGTTTTTTAATGCAGGGTTCAATTAAGTAGTACAAAAATTGCAAAATGCCTAAAATGATTAATTATCCAAATTCTCATGGCCATACAGCAGTGATTGGATTTGCTGTGTTTCTACAAGCTGTGTCGACTTGGTTGTAATGTTTTATGGCATTTTCTATTTTTACCAATTGATGTGTGATTTAACTTTATATTTTCACGATTAAGTTTGTTCGGAACATTCCGAGCAGAAAATTCTAACCTCAAAATTACATTTTGTTTTGCATGTGCACCATCGACAAATTTCCGTTATCAGCGTTATCAGTTATTATTAAGACAGTGCACAAGCACAATATGAATAGAATATCTGCAGACATATATATATACTGTGCATATTTATGATCCAAAAAGTGTCTTTTGAACTAAATAAAGATGATTATAACCTCTTCCATTTTTCTCTTATCGATCTACCTACAAAATAATAAACAGTATATTTATACTTACCCCCTTGCTCTTGCAGGGCCAAACAACTTTTCCTAACCTCAATTTTCAGGATTTCCAATTTCTATGCTAAACTTTTCTTGGAAACCAAGGTAGCTAATAATCCTTTTAATGTGTGTATCCTTTTATTGTATTCGCGTAAATATTGATAAGTGTAAAGGCCGCATTACACTTACCCCTATTTTGATGCACAGAAAATCGTTGAAATCTCATCGAAAGTCGCCTGCTTCACACCTAGTGGAACTGATTTGTCTTGTCATTGAGAACAAAAAATCCTAATGACAATTTTTTTGTCTGAGTGGCACATTATTTGTTGCTAACAAAAAACTGTCGAAATAAAACAAATGAAAAAACGTTCCGAAAATAAGTTATTAGGTAAATTGGGCAAAAATAAACACTTTTTGTATCTCATAATTTTTTTTGAAAAACGCACTTTTTTCGAGCTACAGGCGATTTAAGTGCAAAAATGGCCAATTTTAAAAATTTATATCTCAGCTTTTACCAATGCTTTGGGAACGTTCGAAAGCGCAAAATGATCCCCGAGTCTTGTAATATCATGTGGTATTTTTTTTATATATTCCACTTTTGTTTTCAAGTTTTTCTTTGTGAATATACCCATTGTAGCTTACTTCAACCTGTTGAACAAAACTGGATAATTTAATGCAAATTCAACATGAAATTTAACGGGTAAAACAAAAAGTGGCCTATATAATAATAATAAGGGCCGCTGCCTGGGGATTGCCAGGGTATGTCTGGAGCCGGCGATGGGCATGACAGCGAGCGGGACGTCGGTGACAGGGCGCTGATGAGGCGGGCCCCTGTTGCATAAACAGCTACAGCCCAACAACACGAACATCTACAACATGGGAGCCAAACGAGAACTACGGTTCCACCCACCGAAGGTGCTGCGTGGGAACTTCAGCCAGTGTTCACACAGGCGGGATTACAACGACGACGCATGAAATTAACTGGGTCCATGAATGAATCGATTATGCGTATTTTTTACAGGGTGACAAACTTAGGACAAGAGATGAGCGGCTACCAACAACAACTACATGCCAAGTTCTGCAGGGAGTTTCCACACATGCAAGTGTCTGAACAAAGAGTGTGAGATCAGTATCGAACTATTTTACGAAATAACCGAATCCCAGAAACGCGACTTAACGCTATCAAACGGGAAGTTGAGCTAGAGATCCATGGCGAACACATAGACAACAACAACGGGGAAATTCAAGTGCCTGGACCACAACAAGAAGCCGAAACGGCAGGACGAACAACTGAGAATCAGGAATCAGTTAACGAAGAACACTTTGAAAGCCTAGACACACAGCTGAGAAGGGCAGTTTTGCGATACGAAGGCACAGACCCACTGAGCAGACCACCGCTACCAAGATTGAATTCTGCCAGGAAGCTTGCAATCATGCTCGATATTATGAACACTAGAATTTTACCTAACTATGTTTCAGTAACACCAACATTAGAACTTATGCACATGTTAATCTACTGTGCCACAACGGCAATCATCACTGCAATGGGAGCCAAGATCCGGACGGCCCAAGAGTTAAATCGTGCAAGACCAGAACCACGAATGGCTCAATGGGAGATGCGACTAAATCGGAAGATCGAGAGTCTCCGTAAAGACATAGGACAAGTAACGGAATATATTAGAGGAGTTAGCACTAGAAAGATCCAGAGGGCAGTGCAGGCAATAATGAGCCGCACCCAAATGCATTCTCGGCATGACCCCGCGAACAGCACTGCTCAACAATGTCCTGATACATTAAAACAAAAACTTTTTGTTTTCGCAGGGCATCTGAGAAGATACAAGGCTAGTAACAACAGGAAACGAGACAACAAACTCTTTGAATGATCAGAAAAAGGTTTTTACCGTGCTTTGAATTCTAGCACCGATGCCACAAGGTTCATGCAATGTCAGTGCAAGCTGGATCAATGAATAACGCGAGATGGGCCGGAACTATAGCCAGATGCAACACGAGCAATTAACAACCGATGAGGTCTCCAATGTCATCAAGAATTCCTACATGGCTTATGTGGACTACAAAAAAGCATTTGATTCCGTACCTCACGACTGGCTCACAGGTATCTTAAAGCTGTATAAAATAGATCATCATACAGTTTCCTTTTTTAGAACACGTTATGACAACCTGGCGCACTAAAATACAACTCAGAACCGCAAGCAGTAACATCGAGACCGACACAATCAACATCCGAAGAGGGATTTTCCAAGGAGATTCGCTCAGTCCACTGTGGTTCTGCATGGCGATGAACCCTCTATCACATCGGTTGAACTCTACAAAATACGGCTTCGCTATCAAAAGCAACAACGCAGAAGCGATCAAGTTGAATCACCTATTATATATGGATGATTTAAAACTGATGGCCGCAACCAAAAACCAAATGCTTAAAATTGTAGAGGAGTTCTCCAGGGACATCGGAATGCAGTTTGGACTAGACAAGTGCCGCACCCTTAACATCGTCCGGGGAAAGCTCGAACAAAGCGCACACGAGATGCAGGACGGCCAGGAGATCGAAGCAATGAGCATGGGAGATACATACAAGTATTTCGGGATGAAACAAACTCAAAGGATAGACCATCGAACATTGAAGACCGATTTAACAAATGAATTCATCAAGAGAGTAAGACAAGTAGTGCAAACTGATCTTAACAGCAGGAATTTGTTTAAGGCCCTAAACACGTATGCGTGCTCTGTACTCAGCTATTCCTTCGGAATAGTGAATTGGACCAACACGGACATCAACAACCTGCAGCGAAAAGTTAGGACACTACTGACAAAAGCTCATAAACATCACCCCCGTAGCGCCGTAGAAAGAACAACTCTGCCACGTCAACTAGGAGGAAGAGGATTGGCAGACCTCAGCAAGCAATTGGACAAACAAATATTCAATCTGCGTAATTATTTCCGCAGGCAGGCCAACAGCTCCACACTACATAATGCTATATGCGGAGCAGATGTCTCAACACCACTACGTCTGACTGAACACGAGCATCAAAATCACCACCGAACCGACAACGATAAACTACTGAGGTGTTTGGAGAAGCCGCTGCACGGGAGGCATCCTAATGAGGTTAACCAGGAACATGTCGACAAGTTAGCGTCGAACTATTGGCTGACCTCGGGACGAATGTTCCCCGAGACGGAAGGCTTCTTACTGGCCATACAAGATCAGGTTATACCAACTCGCAACTACCTAAAATTCATTGTAGGAGATGCAGCGGTAGTGGATGACAGATGCAGATACAGGTGCTCAACTTCAGAAACAATCCAGCACATAACAGGAGGATGTCAGATGTTCGCATCAACGGAATATAAGGAACGACACGATTCGGTTGCCAAGATCTTGCACCAGGAACTGGCGGAAAAACTGCTGCTTGTGCAGGCAGAGAGGGTCCCATATTACAGCTACACCCCGGAGCCTGTTCTTGAAAACAGCAACTACAAGATGTACTGGGATCGTACAGTTCTTACAGATCAACAAGTTGCCCATAACAGGCCAGACCTTATAATAGTTGATAAAATTTCCAGGAAGACAACTCTGATTGATGTGGCTATCCCAAACAACAACAACCTGTGTGTAAAGCCGGTCGAGAAGATCGCGAAGTACAGAGACTTAGAAGAGCGAATTAGAAGGCAATGGGAAATGGAAAACGTTCGGACGGTTCCAATCATCATGTCAACAACTGGTGTTATACCAATAAGTTTGCTGAGAAACATCAAAGAGCTGGGTCTAGCTGAAAATCTTTACAGGTCCATGCAGAAAGCTGTACTACTTGTGACAGCCCAAACAGTCAGGAAATTAATGGGGAGTGCAGGAACATCCAACAACATCAATGTCACCTAAGGCCCGATAACATAGCAAGGGTCTCGTCCGAGCCAGATCCTCTTGGTATCCGGGATACCCGGGATCTGAGTGAATGTTCCCCTTAGAGGGAGTGCGAATGCCTTTTGGCTAAGTCGATAATAATAATAATTAGAGATGGGCAGGCGAATGCACCTGGGAACATATGAATGTTCCCAAATGGGTACATACCCAGGGTGCATAACGGTTTGCACCGGGTACTTATAAAATTTCAAATTTGGCGCCATTATAGTTAGGGTTTTTGGAAAGCATTTTATTTCTCGATAATTTTGTGATTAAAAAGCTGTGACTTAGAATTACAACACAAAGAACTTGCTTTGTAAGAAGACTGTTTTCTCGTTGACTGAAGGTTTTTCTGCTTCATGATGTACCTAGAATGTATTTTTATGTTATGTAGCAAAGCAAAGAGCAACAATAAACATATTTATTTTTATGAATAAAAGACCAAAAATGCTTAAAACTGTATTTTCATTCCAATTTTCTAGTTAATTCCATTCAAATATCACTTATTTGGCATTGCCAAAAAGGACTTTTCATGACAAATTCAAAACTGCAAAAAAAGCAATGCACCCGGTACATTCAGGGTACATATAAATGTTTCCAAGGAGCAAACGAATGTACCCGGTACAAACCCATCTCTAATAATAGTAATAACTATTCTTTAGATGTGTACTTAACATTATATCCATGCATATAAGAAAAAAATTTTTTTATACAGTGATATCTACAACAACCTAAAGAAAGGGCGAAAGTCCAGCTTTTGCCAAGTGACAAAGCTGATCAACTTAACCCGACCAAAATGAAACTTACTTACAAAAATATTAACTTAATTTAACCAACTGAGAGTGCGCGATAGTTAACATGAGCCGAAGAATTGCAGTCATTAGGTGCTTCCTAAACCGAATTTTGAAAGCATTAAGCGTTATATATTTTGCAAATATTGTGTGTAAAGGACCGTTCGTATGTCGAAGTTTTGTGAACAGGTGGTGTCAAAGTTCCTCGATATCTTAAGGTTGTGCACGTCACTTCTGAAACTAATTTTCCGGTACAAATAAGACGGTTTTTGAAAAATCATAAAAAGAATACCACATGAAAGTACAAGACTTCAGGATGACATGACAAATGACATGACAAATCTGTTCCACTAGGTGTCAAACAGGCGACATTCGATGAGACTTCAACTTGATTTCCTGTGCATCAAAATAGGGGTATACCGCTCGCCAATTATACAGGGACTGGCAGAAAGTTGGACACAAAAATTTAATTTTTTTAAACTCTGATTTCGATTAATTTAAATTTCCAGCTGCTAATCGAACAAAAATAAAGTTTATTAGCAATTTCATGTGTTATCCGATGATAAGTTGTGCTTGCGGTATTTTGTTTTTTGTAATACACAAGGTGGTCGAAAAAAAAATACAAAAAAAGTGAAATTTCTTTTTTTTTACTAGGTGGCTGTGTCTTTAAATCTAACATCTACCTTTGATTCGAAGCAACTTTTGTAAGTAACTTTTTACCGTATTTTAAAAAATAAGGGTACTTTACTCTTGAGTTATTTTGACATTTTTGATATGTGCGTTTTGAGTTTCAAATGATGCACCAACTTTTATCAAGAATAAAATTTTCTGAGAAATTAATAATAAAAAAGTTTTATATTTGTGTCCAACTTTCTGCCGGTCACTGTATGTCAGTTGGCAAGTATAAAAAGAGATTATTTAACTTGACTTAATTTGTGTTGTAAGTATTAATTATTAAGTATTGAATACTCTCTTCACGCTAAACAAAGTCAAAATAACACCCATAAATGCCAAACATTGTTTTTATAAAGACCATACATGTTTATTATTTTTTCATATTAAGCGTAAAGGTACCATAAATATCTTTTAAATTATTAAGTATCCCATTAATTCGAGAGGTTTCTTTTATTATTTATATCACAAGATATCCTGTTTTGTGATTATTGTACCTATAGGGTTATTTTAGGCTCTAAATTTGTACCTGCCTTGTCACTAAAAAATCCCCAAAATTGCCTGGCAATCCCCAGAAAAATAGGGTTGCCAGCAATTTTTCTCGGTAAAAAAAGTTGCAGCCATCTGTTCAAAATAACAAGAATGCTCGCAAAAAATGCATGTAAAAAAATAGCTGCACAGTAGCAATGAAACTTGCTTGCAAGAAAAGTTGCCACAACTTTTGTTGCTTTGCCTAGAATCAAATCTAAAATTAGAATGTTTTGGGTTGGTCTTAAACTTAACCTTAAACCAGGAAATTTTATAAAAAAAAAATAGCCATGAAAACCGAGAAATAGCCAGGAATTTAAATGGTGAAATTTAGTAGACCCCTTGTATAGGTATTCTGCGTAATTTAATGTTCCCTTCATTTCCAGTAAGCTGTGATGACGTAGATAGAGTAACAATGCATAAAGTTCCGTTGCCAATCAAGAAGTCTGCTCTAGGCAGTGCAATAAAGCAACGGCAACCACCAAGTAGTGCTGGTTCCGGTAAGTATTGGTTATTTCGGTCTGTAGCCACCGCTTTATTAATGCCTCGTTTGTGCTAATAATTTACATTTTCTTTTAAGTTTAATTTTTATATTGTAATAATTTGCTTATTCTTTTTGCTTTGTAGATTTAATTAAATAATAAATATTTAAAAAATTTCAGTATGCCAATCTGTGGCTGAAATATTTGAAAATTAATTAATTAAATAGTGTAAATAAATTAATCATTATATAATAGGATACCTGCTCCTGTTTCTCTGTATGCATAATAATATATGGTATGACAATAACAACTTTGTCATAAGGGAACAAAAATTGTTAGCAGAACTATTTAAAATTTTACTTTTCCAGCAGTTTGTGTTTGTTCAAGGATAAAAAAATGACATATTATGCAAAAGTGGTCACGTGACTTGAAGTAAGTGTCAAATTTGACATTTATCGGAAAACTTCAAAAATGCAACTTATTAAAGAAACTAACAGAAATTGAATATTGTTGTAAATTCTTTAAAATTGGTATACAGATAGAGTATTGCAAGGGAAACAATTTTTTTGTGGTATTTTGACAAATAAGTTGCATTTTAGAATTTTGTTGATAAATGTCAAATTTTACAGTTATGGCAAGTCACAAAACTGCTTTGCGTATTTGAATAAGCAGAAATTAAATTTTAGTTAGTTATGCAAACAAAATGTTGCCCCTTATGATGCAGACTATTTATCACACTGTATATTTTAGTATATTGTTTTTTTTTTTGGAACTACAATAAAAAAATAACTTTATGGAACCCCTACATTTTTTAAAGATAAATTCTAAATTCATATAGCTTCAAGTGGTGCGTATTAAATAACTGCGTACCGTTTTACTTTAACATTATATTTATTATTCTCTTATTTTTGTTCTATTATATTTTTATGTTGTATTTAATTTGCTTTTTCTTTTTTCATATTTCTGCCAATGTTACTAATCCATTATTGCCTGCTTGAAAATGAACAGTTCTGAGCAGAGTTGGTTCATTAAGAAAGCTGTCGTTTGCAGCATGTAAGTCTTTAAGAGAGTATACTTTTTATCCAAAATAAAATAACCCTAAGTTACACTTGCACCAAACTGATGAAATACTACATCCTAAGCAAGCTGTAGGGGTGAGGCCTGGCAGTCCAAACCAATAGGGAAATTTTTATTAACTAGTTTGTTTTCGAATTTCGAAGCTTTTTCCTTTTATGTGTCTGTGACCAAATTTATCTTCAAAAAATCACTACAATAATGTCTGGATAATCCGAACAGAAAGTTGTCGACTCCTTTGGGTCACCCAAATATATGGATTATGGAGTTTATAATAAATAGAAATAGTGAAGGGTTTTCTCCCGGGCTTTTTAAAAACTCCCATTCCTCCCAGCCTGAAACCTCCCATCCGCCATTTTATTTAGCTGTCAATACTCCCGGAGCTTTGTAAAAACTCCTAGGATTTTTTGAAAAACCCGGTAGTTTTTTGAAAATGATTCATCATTCTAACTTGAAACTAACTGTATTCTTTACATGTTTCCCTTTAAATCTATATAATATGGTAAATATAGTACTTCTACTGAAATGTGAAGATAAAGAAAATTGCACAAATTAATTAAAGAATAGAATATAAAGGCTAGGTTTCAGCATTGAGCATAATATGCATATGGCATATATATAATGTCATATGATATATGTATTTAATTTTAATTCAAGAAAAAATAAAATTATAAATTCTCAATCAGTTAGACAATTGACAGCTTAGTGGTTGCAAATTTAAAATTTGGGAATATTCCCGGGAGTTTTCGAGTCAATGCTCCCATTTGTTGGGAATATTCCCAATTTTTTAATGGTCCCGTCCCGGGAATATTCCCAGCGACCCATCTCTAATAATAAATGATGTACAGTGTGGAACAGCCAAATGGAATAAATTCATCATTAAATTCAACCCGCTTTGACTGGCAGCTGCAACGCCCAATTTTTTAAATTGGAAGTAGGGGTTTGTGGCAGCTGATTTGAATGGTCTTTTCATTCTCTATTCAAAAAACTATTGTTTTGAAATTTATGGCAAAAATTCTTTCTTGATAACGTAAACAAATCACTTTCAATGTTTGACTTGATTTTCAATATGTGCCCCTCGAACATCTTGACATCACCCAAATCTTACTACCGCAATCAGTTTCTGTGGCATGTTCAAGAAAACTAACAACGCCCAAATTGTGAAGAACGTTAATAAGTTTTTATGTCTTTCTTAAATTTATACTGCCGAAAAAGGCCGCTGGATATCCTTTTTGCTTGTTTTGTTACTCAAGAACACGATGTATGAGGGAGGATAGGTGACACAGCAAGCCGCTCGAATCTGTCCGTTCGTCGGAAATACAAAGTGTGCGAGAGAGATAGCATACGAAGTGCCAGATTTACTCGTTACTATTGTGCCACTATGCGCGGTTGATAGGTATTGAAGGTATTTAAACGATAATACTGTTTGAAATTTATATTTAAACAAACTAACGCAAAGGTAATAGTAACATATCTGAATGATAAAAACATGCACACAAATTATTATTTTACATAAAATACACTACATATAGGATATCCAACTTTAAAACTTAACAAAACTGTAAAATCTTCATTTTTGGAGATAATCGCATAAACTATTGTTTGTTTGAAAGGCCTTCAAAAACCGCTTCTTTCGACCTTTGTACCATTTTCAAAATACAAATCCAGGACCGGCTATGATTTTTTTAGGTACCCCCAATTTTCACGAAAACCATTTAGCGATTTCTTTATTTAAAATCTGACACCACAGCCTTCATCACAACATCCAAATATCCCCATAGACCGAATTTTGACAAAATATATACAGGGAGTTTCATTCTGCAGGGTGTCAAAGTTTAGCAAAATAGGAATTTTAAAGGCATCTGGCGAGTCAAATGTGCCATTAAATCCCTTCAAAACAATTGAATGGTCAACAGCACAACTCAAAGTATTGGTGTGCAAATAAAAATAAAAGATTCAATACAAAAATATAGGTACACAGGGTACTTTTCTCTTATCCAAAATTTCAACTTAATTGGACATCCAAATGTAGGTTAAGTTTAAATTTTAACACTTCCCCCCTATGTACGGCCCTGAGCCAACACAATGACACAATAAAATTTAATTGTCACCCCTCTTATATACACATGAAAAATTTCAGCGAAAACAAACACCCAAGACAGGGTTAAATACCCCCCTCCTAAGTACCGCCCTGAACCAGTTTACTGACATCATAATATTTTATTGCCACCTGATTTAAATACGTATGCAAAATTTCAGCTCCATTGTAGGGGGAAGTAGGTTTCATTTAAAATTTTAGCTCCCGCCCCGTTGGAAAGTGGGTCAAATTAAGCTTGCAAAATTTGACCGAAACAAACAAACATTGCAACTTAAATAAGAGCTTGAAAAATAAAGATACAGTGTTAAGAACATCTATAAAAGGGATCAATCCTAAATTTACCTTGTACGAATCTGTTTTAAGTTTAAGTTCTCTTTTCTTTCTTTTAAGTTCTCTTACATTATCCTTATTTAAGTCTCTCCTTTTCCTTATTGTCCTCATAACCACTACTACAGGGTGGCGTTACACATCTCGAACCCACTTTAATATTTTACTAAATACTTCGGCAATTCTGAAATGCAAATTCTTTGTCATCTGCATCGCGCTGGCGCTGATTGAATGCGAGTGACTGCGAGAGAACAAGACATTGTGCTCCTTGTCGCTCGGAACTATCTTCAGATTATGGACAAGCAGCGACACCGCTTGAACACTGTGTCGTTTCACCTTATCTTCCTACATCGTGCTCAAGAACGAAACGGTAATCTAATTTTTTTGCCCTTAATGTTTGCAATAAATTTTAAAACCATAATATTTTTGAATAGATAATGAAAAGACATTTCAAATGAGGTATCACAAGCCCTTACTTGCAATTTAAAAATTTGGCGGTTGCAGCTACCACTTAAAAGGGGGGGGGGGGGTTGAATTTAGGGATGGAATTTTTACGTTGTACTTACGGAGCGCTATAAGAAGGAGATAAATCGCATTGTCAACCTAATGGGCCTGAAGTTGGACTTGTAATTGAGCTTTTTGAAAACACCGCTAGAGGCGCACGTGTTCTAACCGAGTCTAAAAATGTAGGGAATAGCTCTTTAAAATAAAAATAATTTAATGAATTATTAATTAACTTAATGTTTGCATATGTGTATATTGGGTGGTACATAGATTATATCAAGTATATTTTGAAATATAATGCCTGACGGCTCTGAAATAAATAAAAATCGATTGGCAATAACAATGAATAAGGGGTTCTTTATTCATAGGGCTATATGGATAATTTTAATCCCACAACGGAGATGAATCAACTATCGCAAATAATAATTTGGTGAATTATTAAAAAATTAACTTACATTGGGATTTGTGGACATATTATATGAGTTGGGAAATAAAACCATTTTTTTAGACAAACAATTATTTATTTATATAGGTTATATATTCATTAAAAGTACTTGAGAGGCATATTTCCGCTTTAATTTATACAAAATAATCATTATTTCATAGTTCATATTTATTTTTAACTTACATTAGGTGCTTTAAAGAGACTGGGATTGAGTTCACTTGCCACTTTCCTGGCTTTTTTATCGAATGAATAACCCGTTCTGCACCCCGGAACAAAACAGGTTCTATCTGTATTTCTTTTCATATCACTCAATTTTTTTATTAATGTTAGCAAAATACTCCAAAAATCCACTAAATTTAATAAAAAAATGGCACAACTTTGTGGAACTTCACAAAAAACGTCAATCAAAAATAGCGCCGCGAACGAAGGACGCCACACCTACGTCGAAAACTTTAACTGCAATAAAAGTAGGGCTGGAAATTTTGAAACAGTGCTATATCGATATATCTCCTTCTTATAGCGCTCCGTAGTTGTACTATGTCATTTTATAATCTAAAATTGACGTGTTTTGTCATTTCCTTGAGATGTGCCAAAAAAACTTCTAAAAAAACCTGTTTTTTTTTGGAAAGGTGAATTTTGTATGTTAGGTGCCCAAAAATAGTAATCAAGTGTGTTTAGTAAGCACAGTACTGTCCTGTTTGATGAAAACGCCGTATATGCAAAAACATGGTTTTGAGATAATTATTGTGGTTTTGTGTTTTGCCTTGTGACAATCCACAGTTTTTTAATATCGAAAGAGATTTTTTGGGAATACATAACCAAATACACTAAACATTTTCCTGATTGAATAATTGATAATTTATTTGAAACTTTTGAAAAACTGCATATATACGTCAATACGGCAATTTTATTTAAAATGGTAAATTGAATTACTGTATCTGCGAGATGGGAGACTAATAATAAAACACAGGTAAACAGAAAACCTATATTTATGAATTTGTATTGTTATATAATATACAATATATCTGTGATATTTTGCTTAAATTTTCAAATAAAAAAAATATAAAAACCTATGAACTTTTATTCTAACTTATTCATTCATTTTTTGTAATATACATTTACTTATAAAAATTGTAATGCACAGCAAATGTCCTTAACAATTCGCAAAGATCATTGTGTACTTCTTAAAATTATTGTTACCATATGGCAAATATTACAAGCTAAATCTAAAAAGCTGCCTATAGGGCAAACAAAAAATTGATATATCTTTTCACATGGTGCAAATAGGGCTTTTGAAGTAAAATAAATAGTTGAATAATAACCAGAAGAGTCCAATTTTGCCGCAAACGAAAACTCATGAAAATGTTGGCTATGGCATTTTCATTTAATACGGCAGTCCTATTATTCTCCGTGTGGCCAATCAATTTTTACAATAGGGCTATATAATAATAATTCTCACCCTCACAATACTCCAAACTAGGAGTACCCCAGAAGCAACTGAATGCCTGTGCTGGGGAAGGGGCAGTTACTACTATGTTGTCTTCATTGCCATTTGCGGCTAGGACCGACTTTTCCTGATAGAACTAGGATAGCATTTGTTCAAGTACTATGGAAACCGTAGTAATCCCACTAAGTGTTAGACAATTAGTAAATCACACTGATAAAGCTATTAAGGAGGAATACCGTGAATCCACATTTTTGTTCGGCACTCTTCACCATCAGTGGTGTTTTTCTACAGAGTGACTCAGTCATGATGTAAAAAATTTTAACCACAGGTGGATAAAAATTAGCGTAATATCAGAAATTAAAAAAAATAATAATAAAAAATATTTTCAGAAGTTCTCTTAAACCCCTAATTAACGGCGCTTCTGACTGGCTGAGCTAGTAAACATAGCATGGAGGCCTGCAACTACCGCCGCATTGTTGCCAATTGCATCAACATATCCTAAATTTATTTCTTTTTTACTTATTCCCAGAAATCTCAAAAAATGCCCAAATATTGAGGAAAAATCTAAAAGTTCGATAATTTTTCCGGGGTTTTTAAATTTTTGGGGAAACGGTTTTCTGTTGTGACGATAAATACAGCATGGTCTCAGTTAATTTATTACCTTATTTTCCTTTATTGATACCCAAAAATGCGCGAGCAGTAATTAATGCATTGCATTTCCGTCGGCCGACACAAGTTGTTTACGGCGAGATAGTCAGTCCGACCACCACGACCAACTGAATAACCTTCCACCGTGGGAATCGGGAATACTGCGAAGCACTGTGCAGTGCAGTAGCAAACAAAACACAAAACTAAGTACAAAAACAGCAAACACGCACCAAAATGCACTATTACTATTTTGAAAATGTCACCATTCACTTGAATAACAAGTTATTAATTCTATTCATAAGCGATCCACGAATAAGCACAAATATAATCTGGGATTATTGCGGATTCGAACAGCAGCATCTTCAATTCGCGCATGTAACTCTTGCTCACTGTCAATTTCAGTTTTTTCATACTCGGTGGATTTTATCGTATCCTCATCAAACACGCGGGGATCACGCTGATCATGGCACAGGCCCTTCTCTACCAGTCCAGCGATTCCAGCAGTGCTGGTTCAAAAATCCACGAACTGGCCGTGCAAAATGAGCTGGGGCCCTTCATGCGCAAACCACATGTCGCCAAAAATAGAGACCAATCACATGGTCTCCATACACACTGGCCCATACGTTAGCTCCCCATTGACATTGGAAATGATTTGAAAATTGAACAATTGAATGAAAAAAATTTTCATAGCCTCAAGAGAGCCGAAGACCCTGTGTAATTTACTGAAACTATCTGACTACGTGGATGGATAAAGCTTCTCAGTGCCATTAATTTTCAATATAAAAGTTTTCCTCTGTCTCTTAAAATAAACATTCCACGGCTATTAATAGTTTTGCTCAATTTGAGGTTTTCTTAATATTGCGCGACAAGTTGGCCATGGATGCTGATTTCTTTTGCAGCACCACTTAGCTGTCCAAAATTGCAACATTTTTGTCTTTTACGCTTTTTTTGTAGGGCGTAAAATAAGCGAGAAAATGGCGGTGGTAGACCTAAAAAAATCATCCTGTATTTGCCTATCTGTAGAAACACATACCAAATATTAGCCCTCAAATCGCAATATTTAATTTGCAATAAATAATTAAAGTTGTGATCGCGAGCTATTCATTTGAAACGATACAAAAAGTGCGGGAATGGTCGTGACGTCAAATAGCTTGATCGATCAGAAGGCAGTGACAGGAATGACAGCTACACAGAATTAGAGAAGATGAGAATGGAAATCGAACGTTAAAATAAACAGTTCGGCGACCCATTTACAGAGGGCTCTGATGTAGGTCTCGGTACGTGGGATTCCATTTGCTGTCAGAAACGTGACACTTGCTGCTCAGGACAAAAAATTAGTACGCTTACGCATCTCGCAATGTAAATAACTATTTAATTCAGCACACACTTTTCAAACGTTATCAACAATATCAAGACGGACAGACAAGGATAGGACGTTGTCGTTTGGTCTTTCTAAACAAAGCTTGTATGGTGCTGTAGTTTGTTTACATGTGCCGCCCATATTAGTTCATACATGGTGGTGGCGTCTCGAGCTACTTGACGTCACAACCAAGGAGGGCGCGTTGCAAGAATGATTTGGATTATGCAGTTTTTAATTGCTTATATTTATTACATAAAAATAAAAAATGAGTTTTTTTGTGAACTGTGGTTCATTTAATGGCAATAAATTACGTTTGAAAGTAATATTTTTCAAATTTAATTTTTGTGCAAGTTCCCCATTAAAGCGACGAACTGGGTGGAGGTTTTCGTCTGATCATATGTTCAGGCGGTGCCAACTGTCATCTAGGGATAATGTCATCGTAACTTGCCGGCCCTCTGCCGGCTGTAACCGTAACCCTCATAACCTTATAGGTAGCATGTAAGAAACTGTCAAAAATACCCACAGAATGTGAAGGTGTTGCTGTTGTTACTTTTATCACTAGAGGGTGCTAGCAGTTATAAAAGTATTGTGGGGATCGGATTTAGTAAACACAATGAAGTAATATAGGATTTTTAATTTATCACATAATTATTATTTGTCATTTTTAAAAATAAAACTTTGAATTCTATTCTAAAGTGTATAAACCACCTTTACTGCTAAAGAACACGCCTGAAATAATCTAATTAATTGTGAGAATTCGAAATACCCCAGTAATATGACTTTTCTTCAGTTTTAATAATTCACAAAAACCTTCTAACGTTAAACATTATACAAAATGAATATTTAGCGTCCCCATTATAATTTTAAAAGAAATGGCTTGTGGCATATGGGACAAAATGCTTTGGTAATTGGCAACACCAAACTAGTTTCCAATATCTAATGGAAATTATGTATGGGTCTTTCGGAGGTGTGCAGACCACGACAGGTACCTGTTTCGGGCTTGTTGGCCCTCATCAGGCAGACGCAGCGCACCTCAACCGAAAGACCCAGATACGTTGGCTAAGTGGAATAGGAAATAGTATAATGCGGTGAGCATTACCATCCAACGCCATCTAGCTGGTACTGTTGTGGTCTGCACACCTCCGAAAGACCCATACACAATATCCATTAGATATTGGAAACTAGTTTGTTGTTGCCAATTACCAAAGCATTTTGTCCCATATGCCACAAGCCATTTCTTTTAAAATTATAATGGGGACGCTAAATATTCATTTTGTTTAATCATCGTTTGGCTATAGACGTAAGCACATGAGGATTGAAACTCACGATTTGATCCTTGTTGATTTCTGTATATTAGAAGATACTCGGTGATGAATCAAACGAGTTTCTTGACCCCCGTATGTATGCTTCTGTATGCTTCTTCTGGTTTTTCCACCGCGCCGCGCTGCTTTGCCGAGTTCTTTTTATGTCGATCGACCGGTCGATATATACACACTCACATTGCTTTGGTTTCGGCAGTACCAGCTAGATGGCGTTGGATGGTAATGCTCACCGCATTATACTATTTCCTATTCCTCTTAGCCAACGTATCTGGGTCTTTTGGTTGAGGTGCGCTGCGTCTGCCTGATGAGGGCCAACAAGCCCGAAACAGGTACCTGTCGTGGTCTGCACACCTCCGAAAGACCCATACATAATTTCCATTGGATATTGGAAACTAGTTTGGTGTTGCCAATTACCAAAGCATTTTGTCCCATATGCCACAAGCCATTTCTTTTAAAGTTAAACATTATAGTTTTTAATTAATTATACCATTTTCAAAAACAACTGGGTACAGATTTTATTTAAGATACCAAGTAGGTATTTGTGATATCAGAGCCATCTATTATCCGGCATTGCTGGCAGAACTTGTCGTCCCCTTTGGCATAGCTATACAGAAATCTTAACAAGCCCAGCTGATAGTGCCTACAAGGGTTAAAAGAGAGTGGTGCTAGCAGCAACCTAAACATCAACAACATGAGTCAGTAGGCTATGGTATGGTTTTGTGGTTCACCAAAAATAGACAGGAAAAGTGGAAAATGTGCAAAGTGAAAACTGATAGACGCCCTTAGATAGCAATTTTCTCGTGTAATTTAAAAACTATGCAAATTATTCTGTACGAAAACTTCTCAAGGAAATGCAATTGTTTGTGACATGAATACAACATTTTCTCAAAGTGTTTCAAGTGTTATAACAATTGCCATTTGAAGAATCAAGCCTGACAACCGCAATACTGCCGATAAAAGATAAGTATTTTTTATTTCTTCGGATTAACTTTCATTAATAAGGTTGACCACTGACAATGAAATGCGGCAACATCGCTCATCTCAGATGTTACCTCGGAATCAGGTGCATGGAGTTACGCGGGTGCTTAGGTTGATTTGCCCCAAATTTTAAACTTTGCCAAAAATATTTTTTCGCATTTTCCTTTTTAGTGGGCTTCCTCCACTATGTGGTTACAATTTTTTATATCATGACTGAATCCCCCTGTATAAAAACATATGCATGCACAGTCTGCCTCGACCTCGATTTGAACCAAGGTCGATCGAAGGCAGAACAACATACAGTCTAAATAGTTAGCAATGCTGCCACCACAGAAATGATTGAATTTGTGGCACCAATTTTTAATGGATCCAAACGTGGATGTGATATTGAAATATTAGAAAATAAAATAGTGAGGTTATGTTTTCAGGCCTCATCTTTTTTCCGCCCCTACATTGGAGGCTTAAGATCCAATTTACTTAACCAGTTAATGTTGCTATGATGTGGTTTCACATGAAAAACGTGATTTTGTCAGATTGGTGCATAAAATGTGGAACACTGAACACATAATGTAGTCTCCTTGCACACAATTAACATAACGATCACTTTGGTTTGTAGTAAGATAATAGTACAGTTAATCTGTCGTGAGAGATTGAAAAAATTCCTGGAAAGTTGGCGTATCTCGACCCTTCCTCATTTCCCGACCATCTTGAAATAATTTTAGAACCGATTTATCTCGTTTACTATTGGTTAGAGGCAAAAGTATAAGGGCAAAAATTGCGGAACTTGCAATTTACAAAATTTTTGCTCCTGGCTGAACTTTCTGCGGTTCATTTCCAAAAAGATATGTCGCCAAAATTTCCAAAAATAAACAGCTTTTTCACATTTTGACCAATAAACCTTAATTTAAACCAAAGAACATGTAAAAAAAGCTCCAAATCTCTTAACAAAAATTTGTTGTAAAGTTGTAAATCTCTCAACAAAAATTCAGCTTACCCGGAATTTGTTCGATCTACCCCCTTTATTTTGGACAGATTGTACTAAATAGTATGTACTTATAAACTTTATTGGTTCGTCAATCAATTGACATTTGGTGCTGGAGGGTAAATAAGCATTAACATTGAACAAGGGGAAGGGAAAGAGGAATAAAGTTGGTTGTAAACAGGGACCCTTTAAAATAAGGGTACCCAGCATGTCACAGTCTATCACATAGGAAAAGCGAAGCCTTGTTTTCTGTATATCTTCAAGGAGACCACATAAGTGGGCTGGTACAAGGTTATGTTATATGCCAGTGTCCAACTGCCATCAGGTTTTATGTGACATGCCAGTGCCATAGATTCCAAAGGAGGCAAAATATTACCCATCATAGTTCACAATTTTTAAGTTTCTAACTTCCAAATACTCAATTAAAGGTAATGCGGCCGCCTGTAGTAGTCCCAATAATTGCAACCAGTTTTTTCATGTCTCACCTTTAGTAATCCTACAATTCCCATTACGTGGGCATTACGTATAAGTAAAAAGTTCAAAACAAAAATGGTATTTCCTAAATTTTAAATTATTAAGCAGGTAGCTTCAGTTAGGTATTTTTTTAAACAGTTTTTATCTACAACTATAAGTTTATTTTACGTTTGTGAGGTACCTTGGAAGAGAAATAAAATTACAAAAATGAGCACCGAGAAAAACTACATGATTAGAACCATGTACAAGACCTAATCTTATTAGTCCATCCCAAAATCTGTGAAAGTTCTTTGGGTAGATACATTCAACGAGGGAAGAAAGTTCAAGTACACATATTATTACAAATGGATTCAGGAACCTGGTAACAAGGTGCAATAGCGACAAATTCTCAAATAAGCAAAATCGGCACTGACTTACCGTACTTATATTACTTAAATTCCTGGAAATAATTGCAGGAAACCAAATTCAAATATAAAATAAATTTGATTCATTTGGCACTTGCCATATTCTGTGTTTGTTGACAGAACATTGTCAAGCCTAATTTTTAGAAATCATTATTAATTTTTACTAACAATCAAAGTACCTGTCATATTCATAGATTCTCCAATAAAATGGCATACTTGGCATCATTGAGACCATTAGAATGAGGAAACAAACTGCCTCACTTTGGAAAGTATAATGCTGGGTCCCCTTACTTTAAAGGGTCCCTGGTTATAACAAACCTCTAAGGCACCATGAAATTGGTTCGTAACAAATTTGTGCATTTGCACAACCATTTTACAGCTTTCGAACTACTATAATATTCGACTTATTTGACAAGGAAATGGATTTTCGACTAGCTTTCTTAATATTGGGGATGTTTAATGATACATATAAATTCAAAACAAGAGAATCAACCCACAGAACAGACCTCGTGAAAAAAAGATGGATGTTGCTTTTCTGATACGTTATGCGGACGGCAAAGGGGGTCCGCTAATATAGATTGGAAGCCAATAGGAAAGCTGTGTTTTTGGTGGATTATTTAAAATAAAGTGAAAAAGACGAAGAAGTCTTATACCTACATTTAGGTATAAGACTTCTTCGTCGTTATACAACAGAAACCCTAGACACTGACACATCATGGCATTCCAAAAACAACCTTCAGACAGAACCCATCTCTCTTATTCATTGTAACCGAGTTCAGATTTCTAGGGTAGGGACTTATTAATAATTAATGTTTGTCATATAATGCCCCTTAAATCATTAAATATTAGAAACACAAAAGAAGTTAATCCTCTAAAACTTTTATTAAGTTATTTTTTTGTAAAAAAAAATGTTTACAAGACCACCCCTCCAGCGTGCGGAATTTTTGTCATATAAGTAATGCGCTGTAACTCGTTATGTATTATAGATACAAAAAAATGTATGAGTCAAAGTTGTTCATACTTTGATCCCCTACAACTTTTATTGAGGTCGTTTTGCTCTAAAAAAATGTTTAGGAAACCACCCCTATTATTTAGGAAACCACCCTATAGTGCATTTGATACTAGGAGTTCGAGTATGATTTTTTTGAGAATTCAACGCCTGCCAATACGAACCAATGAAATTATATGATTTTTTAAATATTAACCAAATCAGGTAATGATTTCAGCGATAATACCACTAGTGGTATTTTCGCTGAAATCCTACTCTCTTAGTTACGTCCTAGTTACGCTAAACCAATAACATATTCAGAACCGAAAGTTTAATCTAAATGACGGCAGGTGTCAAACTAACTATTTGCAGTTGTTAAATTCTCTTTTTAAATACAACTCGTGGTATGCCTAATAATAGATAATACCTTTCCTTAATTTATCACTCATTATAATCCCAATGCTAAGAAAATACCACTCCTGCTGCGCAGTCGTGGTATTTTCAGCTTTGGTATTATAATTCGTAAAATTAACGAAAGGTATTATCGATAATAGGCACACCACTTGTTATATTACCCCTGATTAGACACTCAGGAGGCAGCTCCAAGCAACTTTGAAAAAATCATCCTATTTGGAATTTTTTTTTCGACCCCTATAAGCCGAGCTCAACTTTGGACTAATAAATCTTTATAAAAACCATAGACATAATAAGAATGATAGGAGCTAATCCTTTTTCTAGAAAATGAACCTTACTTGAAATTTTAAAACCTATTGAATTTTTATGCACAAATATGATACTTTTTTTGTTCGTTAGCTGGAGCAGTTGACGAGGAATCATTCATAAAAGCATTTGATGATGTTCCGACAGTACAAATATTTTCCGCCAGAGAGGTGAGTGAACAGTTGAAGAGTATTCAAGAAATTATATCGGACCAAAGCAAGGATTGGAACAAGCGCGTAGAAGCCGTAAGATTTAACAGCGAAGTGTTAAAGAAACTTTATAGCACATTTTTTTTAGTTAAAAAAGATTCGTTCTTTAGTCATAGCAGGAGCGCAGAATTTTGATGAATTTTATACGGGTCTAAAGCAGTTAGACATACCCTTACAAGAAACTTTGAAAGACTTACGATCACAAGTAGTTCGAGAAGCCTGTATCACCATATCGTATCTGGCACAAAATTTAGGAAATAAGTTTGACAAAACAACGGAACTTTTGCTACAGCCGCTTATCAACCTTATTCAGAATTCGGCAAAGGTAAATTCGTTAACTTTGTAGTTTGTTGGAATTGTTTAAATGATGTATTTGTCTAGGTTATGGCCACAGCTGGTTTAGTCACAGTGCGAATTATAATACAGACGTTACACAGCCATCGACTGATACCGATTATTACGCAAAATGCATCAACTTCTAAGAGCAAAGATATAAGAAGAGCTTGTTGTGAATTCGTCGAGATTATGCTGTCAATCTGGCCTACGCACCCACTTGAAAAACACATTGCAGCTTTGCAGGAGAGCTTAAAGAAAGGAATTTCTGACGCGGATCCAGAAGCAAGAGTAATATCGAGAAGGTAAGATGAATATCAGAAACTCACACTATGCTTTTTAAGTGAAATCCTAAATGGTTGAAATTAACTCTTTTCTGGTGTTAAAATTGCTGTAACGCTGTAACTTTGTTAACAACTTTTGTAATTTCTAGAACAGTACGATTAGGGTTTCCAATTTTCGGGATCGGGATCCCGTTTTGAGATCCCGGGATGAAAATCCAAATCCCGGGATCCCGTTTTGGATCCCGGGATCCAAAACCCAAATCTCGGGATCCCGGAATCCCGAGATCAATCCTAATAATATTTATATTAAAATGCATAATATTAGCAATAGCAAATAAAAATGCAGACATAGGAAAAAAATTATTAAAAAACACATAAATAAAAAACATTTTTATATATTTACATAGTATTGTATAAGGTAGGTATAATAAATACGTAAATAACTTGGGTAAAACTAAATAAAACGCCGATAAAGTACAAAAAAAATGCATTTTACACAAAAACCGTCGAGAACAGATTAAAGTTCGATCATTTAAAAAAATCGGGATTTTCGAGACCCCACCGGCATCCCCGGATCTCAAAATCCCAGGATCCCATCTAAAACCCTTCCGGGATCCCGAGATTTCGAGATCCCGGGATCCCGGATTGGAAACCCTAAGTACGATATATTTATATAAATTTTCTTTGAGTTAATAAACCTTCAATTTTTTTCATATTAATAGCGAGAATACATTAATCAAAACAAGGTTTTGGCCAGTGAGGTTATATGGTAGGGAGTCACACAACTTGACTTTGGTTCAAGTTTTGGCGAATTTCACAAGAATAAGGCAATAAATTGACATTAACGCGTGCCTTCGATTTTCCTCAAACTGTTTTTTTAGATTATGTCACGATAGACTTACCCACAGTATGTCATTGCGCATCTTGTGACGCATCAGTTGCGAGTCAGAATTTAGTTTTACATAGCATAGTTACTTTTTTATGGGTTTTTGCTTATTTCTTTTAAATAAATATTGTTAAAAATATGTAGAATTTATTACTAGATAAATGAATGACTATTCTGTTGATAAAAAACACATTTAATTTGATACGCTGACTGCACATACTCTGACTGCACATCCCGGCATTTTTGGCCTATTTCAAATCACTGTCGAGCTGGACTGACGATCAGTCAGTTGTTTACACTTTTTTCCTTGACACATTAAACTGTAAACTATAAAAAATCGTAAAACACAACCGCAGCCGCTGCATTATTTAGAATTCGTGACTCGCAACTGACGTAGATGCGCAGAGTTGCCTTGTTTTCGGATTCGTTACTGACATACCGTGGGTAAGTCTATCGTGGATTATGTTTGACTGTTTAATGTTTATATTTACAGGTATATTATTTAAAGTCCTTAAATTTCTTAAAAAATAAATCATGATCAATAATATAAATAAATCAATTTGCGACTGTATGAACTTAGATTTAAACTTATAAATGAAATGGGGCATCCATATTTTGTCGAATTCAATCCTTATTCTATTCTGAAAATGAATAATTTTTGGTTCATTATTCATAGGGATTTTCTTTCTCACAAATGGTACAGTTGATCTGTAAACTAAGCCCTTACTAGTACTGTGAACTGAAAATTTTTACGTTCTAAGTCGATATCAATGCAGGGAAAATGCAACAGGGTCCTAAATTCAGTTCAATACAGAGCTCATTTACACACACCAAATATTTTGAGATAGGTTGATTGATATTAGGGGTCCCAAATCCCGAAACGAAAGAGGTATTCGGGACTTTGGTCCCAAAAAAGGGTCCAGAAATCAAGATGACGTTTCTTTATAAAAAAAATTCTACGAAAAAGTTTATAAAAATGAAATATTTTTATTTAAAGGTAGTACGTACCTACAAAAAAAAACACAAAATAAAACTGAGATTACTTAAAGAAAACACAACACACAACTAAAGTAGGTCCAACTCTAACTAATATAAATGTATGACTAAGTATACAAGTAAGTATTCTTATTTCAGTTTAAAACCTAAAAAATTTAATAATTACACAATTCTATGTATGAATTAAAGAAGTATACAGTATGGAACAGCCAATGGGAATAAATTCAATACCTCTTTACAGGGTGATGCTAGAAAAAAAATTTTAAATACAAAAGTATTTGATAGATCGAGGCGCATAACATAAAAATATAGTGGTGTATACAGGGTGCTCCATAAGCTCCAATACAGCGCAGTGGCGTAGCTTCAAATTTTGGGCCCTCCCGCCAATCTTAAATTTGGGCCCCCTCAAATTGGAAAATAAAAAAAACAAACATGAAGGTGAAACTAGCACAAACTTTTATTTCTTAGTAAATAAAAAGAAAAAAGATTCTAAAACAAAAATATACCTCCAGGCAGGGGTGTCGACATAGACGTAACTAGGGGGGGGGCTAGGGGGGGCTTAGCCCCCCCTACATTTCTATTAGCCCTCCCTAAAATGTAAAGGATGTGCGAAGATCTGCTTCTCGTAAACAGAACAGATCTAACATTCTGACAACGCAACGTTACGCAACACGGCGGACATTGCACGCGCCTTTTTAAATTCACCAGTTTCGACGAATCGCTTGCTCTTCCGGAATCTTGCGCCTTGTGCCCCCACAAAATCAGACTGAAATTTAAACGTGCAAGCGAGAACGAACACACCGTGCCTGCTGCCGAGAGAAAGAGAGACGAGGCGGGCGTCGGAGAATGTACTTTTGCTGTGCCAGACTCCAGACTTTTATTTTGTTATTCATCCAGTGTATTGTTGAAATAGCAGACATTCCCAACATTTTTTCTCTTTTTTCTACTCGGAATCCTCTACTTTTTTATAATGTTTTTTCTTAAATGAATTAAAGATGATTCAAAATTACCAGTAGATAGACCTATACATTATTTTTTGAAGCCTTAAAATTAACGTGTTTGGGTGTGGCGTGTGGCTGTGGCACCTCAAGGGTGGTACAGGGTGATCCAATCAGTAACGTATTTAGAAGGGCGGGACCGAACCCATTTCGGAATTTGAAAATATTCACTCCAGCTTGTAAATTTGAAGATATTGGGATTTCCCAAGACTAATTTTATGTAATTTTTCTTCAAATTTATAAAAAATTTCGCCTGCGGCGCATTTTTTAGAATTATTTTAAATGCCCTTGTTTAAAAAAAAAAGACACAAAAATTGTCCCTCCACCACTCGAAATTAATTCCTAGATACAATAAGTCACAGAAGTGATCCAAACTCGTAGCCCCGGCCTACCATTTTACAGAATGACATGTAAAAAATATACCTTTCAAAAATTTCTTCTTAATCTTAATGGATTAAATAGTTCCTTGTCGGGGCCCCGCATTTCCATGCGGCACCCGGCCCCGCAAAATCTTGAGCCAGTCCTGATCAGCCCCCCCTAAAAATACGACCTAGTTACGTCTATGGGTGTCGAACTTTAAAACTGTACAAATCTGTAAAATCTTCGCTTTTGAAGAGAGTCGCCTGAACTTTTCTTGTTTCAAAGGACTTCAAAAGCCGCGTCTTTTGACTTCTTTACCATTTTTATGATGCAAATCCAGGGCGGGCTATGATTTTTTTATACCCTCGATTTTCACAAAAACCATTTAATGATTTTTTATTTAAAATCTGATCAAAAACACCCTAAAACCCACATATACCAAATTTGAACAAAAAATATACAGATAGTTCCATTCTGCAGGATGTCAAATTTTAGGAAAAATAATAATTTTAAAGGCATCTGCCAAGTCAAGTGTGCCATGGAATCCCCTCAAAACAGTTGAATGGTCAACAGGACCACTCATAGTGTTGGTGTGCAAAGGTCCAATACAAAATATACAGGCTGTTCTTAACTATGCCATCTCCAAGTACTGAATTTTTGGAACTTTATACGGGCCAAAAATCGAGTATATCAAAACTGCCCCAGACACTATAAACGAACCGAGTCAAAAAAATACAGAAGCCTGCCAGTCAGTAAGTCCATATCAGTTGAGATGGCTGGTGTGCCAGAACAGGAAATGCACAGAAAATGTATCGTCTTAGATAGTGACTTTGTTGAGAAAGGTCCAACACTTTATGCGAATCATCCGATTCTTCCTTTAACAACAATTTCTCAAATAGATTTTTATTAATTTTTTTATTGGTTTTATTGTTTTATTCTGAAGAAGCAACAGTTACAGGAAGGGTCAAAAATATTATATCAAAACAGAACAGAACACGTATACGCCCTGTCAAGGGGAGGCCGTCGGGGGTTCGAGGGGACCCGGCTCTGCCGGGCCCCCTTGACGGCAGGGCCCCCCCGCGACCGCGGTATGGTAGCTACGCCACTGATACAGCGGGATGAATAAAAAATGCAAAAGTGTTAATTTTTTTTCTTTTGAGTTGGTGGCTGTGAATTCATATTTGACATTGTCTTGAGATTCCAAACAACTTTTCTTAGTGCAACTCTGATGTAGTTCTAAAAATAGGGGTATTTTACTCTTGAGGAATTTTCATATTTTTCAACCTACCCTGTATACGAATCGAAATTTCAAAATTTTTGCTGGTGTATTTTAAGTTTAAGCACAAGCGCCAACTTTTATCAAGAATAATTTTTTTTTGAGAAACTTCAAATAAAGAAAATTTCCCTTTGTATCCAACTTTCTGACACTGTATATCGACAAATTTAATCAACTATTTTTATAGATTTTTTGGCGTAGAATCGAATGGAATAATTAGTTTTTTGGTACCGTTAATAGTTTTTGAGATATGAACTATGGTTTCCATTTAAAAAATATATAACTTTGGTTCATATCTCAAAAACTATTAACGCTACCAAAAAACTAATTATTCCATCCGATTCTACGCCAAAAAATCTATAAAAATAGTAGATTAAATTTGTCGATATACAGTGACCGGCAGAAAGTTGGACACAAATGGAAAACTTTTTTATTATTAATTACTCAGAAAATTTTATTCTTGATAAAAGTTGGTCCATCATTTCAAACTCAAGGCGCATATACCAAAATTTAAATATCTCTTTTTGGATACGAGGTAGATTCAAAAATGTAGAAATGGCTCAAGAGTAAAATACCCTTATTTTTTAAAATACGGTAAAAAGTTACTTACAAAAGTTGTTTGGAATCAAAAGTGGATGACAGATTTAAAGTCACAGCCACCTAGTAAAAAAAAAGAAATTTAACTTTTTTGTATTTTTTTCGATCACCCTGTGAATTACAAAAAAAACAAAATACCGCAAGCGCAACTTATCGTGGGATAACACATGAATTTGCTACTTAACTTTAATTTTGTTCGATTAGCAGCTAGAAATTTAAATTAATCGAAATCAGAGGTTAAAAATATTAAATTTTTGTGTCCATTGAATAAAATAAGTAGATTTTTTGACAAATTTTAATAATAAGTAATTTAAATGAAAACAGTAACTAAAAATAAATTTGCTTAGAGGTACCTATCGAACAAAATACGAGATTAATAGGATAATCCATGCTATGGCCAATAATAAAACTCTTGCAAAGTTGGCTTTGAAAACAATAATTGTCGGCGAAGAATTATTTTACATGTCAAACTCCGTTATTGTCATTCTGCAACTATGCCTGCACTTAGTGTTCAAGATAAAGTGGAAATTGTTTTAATACACGGTGATAATTATCATACTTGTCGAGAAACATCAGATATTTTCAATGAACGACATCCAGACAAAAACGTCAACTACTCAACTGTGGCAAAAATTCTTAGGAGTTTTAAGCAGTTCAGTTCAGTGCAAAATAAATGTCAAGTACCACATAGAAGAAATGTAACAGGTAACAAAGATAAAGAAAGTCCTCTCCGTTGTTAAGAATCCTAAAATGCCGCTGTCCCAAAGGCAAACATAGTTGAAAAATTTTTTTGGCAAATTTATTTTTAGTTACTGTTTTCATTTAAATCACTTATTATTAAAATTTGCCAAAAAAACTACTTATTTTATTCAATGGACACAAAAATTTAATATTTTTAAGCTCTGATTTCGATTAATTTAAATTTCTAGCTGCTAATCGAACAAAATTAAAGTTAAGTAGCAAATTCATGTGTTACCTGGTGATAAGTTGCGCTTGCGGTATTTTGTTTTTTTTTTTTGTAATACACAGGGTGATCGAAAAAATACAAAAAAGTTAAATTTATTTTTTTTTTACTAGGTGGCTGTGACTTTAAATCTGACATCCACTTTTGATTACAAACAACTTTTGTAAGTAACTTTTTACCATATTTTAAAAAATAAGGGTACTTTACTCTTGAGCTATTTTGACATTTTTGAATCTACCTCGTATCCAAAAAGAGATATTTGAATTTTGGTATATGCGTTTTGAGTTTGAAATGATGCACCAACTTTTATCAAGAATAAAATTTTCTGAGAAATTTATAATAAAAAAGTTTTCCATTTGTGTCCAACTTTCTGCCGGTCACTGTATATAAGTTGTATCCAGGAGAGAGGTTTCCAAAAAATCGAAAATTTCAGTCCTGCGCCAAAGCGCGGAAACTATAAAACTTATCTAAAATCTGATTGGTTCCCCAAATTCCTCTCAAAAAAGTAGTGACGTGAAAACTGCAACCCTCTAGCTTTAATAATAACCGAGATTTTTGAGAAAAACACCCAAAAACACCCAAAATGAGACACCCTGTACATACGGATATGCTTAATCACACCACACAATTTATATATCAAAATGTCGGGTACTTGATGTACAGTTGTTGTTGCTTTGTGCAGTAACAGTTTGGTGAAAACTGGCAAAACTGTTAATCGCTAGTGATGTCTAATTTTGAACCTAAATTTGGAGGATGGGTGGAGTAGTGCATGAAGATGTCTTTTTTGAAATTTGTTTTTGTACAGGGTGATCCAATTTTTTTTTTCAAAAGTAAATATATTTTACCCTTATAAAAAATTAATTTGTGTAAACTATATGTGTTTCTCATAACATTTTCTCAAGTTCTTATGGTGAATTTAGATGTCATGTACCTTGGTACATAAAGATGTTTTTTTTTCTAATAGACCACTGTAGTTTTACATATTATGAAAGAACTTGTTTTATTGATTGCAAAATGATATAATATGTTGATATTTGCACCTACCGTTTTCAATTTATATAGTACAAACACAGGGTGTTTATTAATTACTTGTACAAACTGAAAAGGGAAAATCTTTGACTAATTTTAAGATAAAAAGTTTATATGAACATGGCTCCGCAACGGCTTGGTTCTTGAGATACATGGCATCGAAAAAAATGTATTTATTTAATTCTTGTAAATGTTATGAACTTATTTGTAGAAGTAGTTTAGTCTTAGTCTTGTAAATGATCTAGGTTTGTCACATCACAATACAATCAATAAAAGACGTGTTTTTCTTTTGTATTTCAAATACTCTTAATGATTCAGCTTACAAAATTACAACGCGGGTTTAACTTTAAACCAGTTTTTATTTTTTTTTTCAAAACGGCTCCTGTCAGTGACAAATAATAAGAGTTGCTTTTGTGCGTAAAATTGAATTGTAGAAGTAGTTTAGTCTTAGTCTTGTAAATGATCTAAGTTTGTCACATCACAATGCAATCAATAAAAGATGCGTTTTTCTTTTGTATTTCAAATACTCTTTGATTGGAGAATGGGCCTGCCTAGTCAAAAGTGACTTACAGTGCGACACGAAAAAGTTATGTTGTTTGAAGTTTGTAGACAAGGTAGATTGTTGAGTAAAAATCTGTTGTCGGACTTCCATTGTCTTTATTTATTTCTAAGCACGACGTTTCGATCAGAACAAATCTCTGATCGTTTTCGAGTGAAGTCCGACAACAGATTTTTACTCGAAAAAGTTATGGTTAGGTATTTAAATCCAAGTATAACACGGCAAGTGGCGCCCTCTAACTTTAAACAAAAAAATCAAGTAAATATTTGAGTATCATCAATACTCCAGTATCGCGAATGCCATGTTATTGAACAAAAATATAATCAAAAAACCGAATAAAAATGTTTTAGGATGCCCTGTACCTCAAGAACCAAACTGTTGCGGACCCATGTTCATATGAACTTTTTATCTTAGAATTAATCAAAGAGACACCCTTTAAAGCTAGTACTTGTACTCAATAAACACCCTGTATATATAAATATCAGAAAAAAAATCCTGTTAGGACCCCTCTTGTACCTATATACAAAATCTAAGACATTTTTTACATAAAACATAGTTTTCATTTTACATTTTCATGTTTAAAATGCATTTTTCTACTCCTATACTAGTAACATACCTATTAAGTAACGGTTTAGGTTATAAGTTAGTCCATTGTTACGAACACTGACACGTAATAAAAAAATTGCATATCTGTTCTTAATTAAAACACAATTACCACGGGTGTCTTGTTAGTGCGGCATCCACGTCACCATAGCAACCAACCAACATACTAATTGTTGCCTGTCAGATAATCAGAAGTATAGTTTATCTATTATAATAGTTTTTCTTTCGTCGAAGAAAAATTATAGTACGAAACTCGAGTTGTAAGCTTATTACATACTCGTGGAATTACAGCACTCGCCGCTGCGCGGCTGGTGCGCAAATTTTCCACTCATACGTAATAAGCTGTTTACAACTCTCGCTATGTAATATAGGTACTATTACTTTCCTGATGTGTTTATACACCCAGCACTCAGTGAACATCTAATACATTTAATTATTCTTTCCCAATCTATGTCTCTTGTCTATGGCTTTAGTTGCAATAAGAAAACATTATCTAATGTATATTTTTAAAACTAATGGCTTCATTTACAGGTCATAAGTTACTAAAGTATTTTTTATATTTTTTACTATGAAAATTTGTAATGATAACAACAATGAGAATAATAATGTTTATGTAATTGTAGATAGTTAATTTACATGCTATTTACGTGTGTGTCTTTTCTAACTAAAACTAAGGAAATTATTAAAAATAAACAGATAATTCCATGAAGATTTTTGTCGCGCCGATTCCAGCGTGCCTTGCAATCCGGCCACCGATCATTTTGGGTCTACGGAAGACGTCACATTACGACCGCGGCCGAACGCCGCTGGCCAGTTATGAAGTGAGCGTGAGCCAGCTTCTCATATATAGACTTTGGTCTAGACTTATGTTTATTAAAAGAAGGCAGTCACATTGAAAATTATTTGTAAGTAAGAACCTACCTAGCATTTATTTTTATAATGTTGGTTTTTGTTTTCGCTAAAATTGTTAGGTTTTTAAATATAATACATAATAAGTGTTTATAATAACAGTTTTTCTTAAAAAGGCATTCATACAGTTATATTTTTATAACTAATAATAAAATTTTAATACTTTTTCCATAATACATCTGTCCGAGCATCTGACAATTGTTTCTGTCAAAATTATACCTTCATAAGTCATGGCTAACATGATTTTCATTTTACAAATAATACGCATTTAACTTTTTAATGAAAGGAGATATCCAAAAATGTATTTATGAAAGTTTATCAGAAAAACGTGCTCTTTCCAAATATAAAGAGAAACAGGTATGGTCCTGGGAAAAATATATTTTATGATGCCATAACCTATATTTCCCAAATTCCTAAAAACTATCTTTTTGGCTCAGAAGCAAGCTTAAGTGGTCCAACAAGTCAAATTTTTACTGGCTGTTTTTGTTTGCCTATAATAACCCCGAGGCTTCGAGCTTAGGACACCCTGTACACAAAAATAGTTATAGCATTGTTTTTATCGGAGCCAAAGCTTTTTAAGAAAAATGTGATGACCAGGTGATAACCTTCGACCGAGTCCGAGTCCTCAGCTTTCTCCATAAATGATAACACAATATTTTTGTATTTGATCTGTGGTGTGACACAATTTTTTTTGTTGTTCATCACTATCAGATCACTTCATGTTCATTTCACTTCAAATTCACTTTTGCAAAAAGTTAAAAGGAGGACAACAACTATTAATGGTCCCAGTGTACTCCCCTGGGGAGTTCCCACATCAGAGAATGGTTTTGTCAGATAAATTAGACCCAACTCTTACTTTAAACTTTAAATCTTCCAGGAACGAAAGATCCAAACTAACTGTTGACTGTACCGCGAATGCCCAACTTGTGCAACTTATCCGTCAAGAAGTTAGTATCAAGAGTATCCAAGGCACACCAAAATTGTATCTCCACAGTCAAGTTTGTTATGAATATATTGAATTAATACTGCAGACACTGTTTCTGTAGAAAGGCCCAACCTAAAGCCGTGCTGAGCATTTGTAAAGATTTTATTTTTTTCGAGAAAAGGTACGACTGAATTGTAGACTACTTTTTCGACAACCTTTGATATAACGCTCAGAACCGAAACCGGCCGATAATTGGAGATTTCAGTTCTGTCACCCTTGTTGTATATCAGTACAATTTTGGTACATTTCGGATACTCAGGGAAGATACCCGCAACTATGGATTTATTAATTTACAATGTAAAATACTTCAGAAGAAAATTCAGTATTGCAACACTTCGGCAACTCCGTTGGTACTTCATCTAATCCACACGAATTTTTGTTTGGCAAAGACTCAATAATCTTTTTTACCCCATCACTAGTAACAGGAGGAAAGGAAAATGAGTCCAGGACAGATTTTGTTGTTGTTGTGCATGAGCTGCTTTTCGTTTTTATTGAGGAATTCAAAAGTTCGCAAATGCATTAGCTATACCACTACCAGTAGTAAACACTTCGCCGCCTGAGATTATATCGTTTGGTATCGACTTTTTACACTTTCCCAATTTGTTATTTACAAATTGCCGCAATGCTTTTGATTGATTCTTAGCAGAAATAATTTTTTCAAAATGAAATAATTTAGGATTGGTAAAACTAAAATAAACATAAAGCATCTTTCTAATATCATACCCCGATTAAATCTGACAACTGAGTAAATAAACGCTTGACGTTCGACAGTGCACACCACTGTGGACTATTTCGACGACGAAGAATACTGAGAATCATGGAAAGGAGTTATATTTGAGTGTATTTCTTCACAATGACGAAAAAGTGCTTTGTTAGCTATTGCACAAATACCTACGTCTGATAATACTAACAAAATGTTTGTGACAGTGCCCACTGCGCCAGATAAAAAGAAACTAGGGCTTATTTTTTATTTTACCAGAAATCTCTTACTAATAGAACGTATACACACTGCAAGAATATGTATAATGCTGATAAACTTGTACCTGTAAACGATAAATATATACCTAAGCTGTAAACCCAATAAATTAATTACATTAAGATAATTTAATCTGGGATTTCCTACCTACCTTTTCCCACAGTAAGTAGAAAAATTAATCCTTTATACTCCTGCCTCCTCTTCTTTATTATTGTTTAGACTAGAAGATAATAATAAACAATATGTTTCTACGACACAAGCTATCATCAAAAACAAAACTGTCCGAAGTTTGGATTTCCTGGTTATGTTGATGTTGTCCCCTGTCAGACTGTCAGCTGAAGGATATTTCACAATGTCCAATTATTTTTATTTCTGCTTCTTCTGAGCTAGCGTTCGGCAATCTTCGGGAACTATTATGACGTAGAAACCCCCGTCGGCAAACCGAATGAAGATTTAAAAAATCTTCATTTTATTTTCAAATTATTAATTAATGCAACACTTTTGAGGAAAGTTATATGTGCTAGTAGTGTAATTTGGTGATACTTCATCCGCTGATTAGCATTTTATCTCGAACTTCGATTAGAGGAAACTTCCCTATTGTATGTAATTTATCAAATTCATAGTACCAAGTCTGTCACTGCACATCCAATGTTCAGAAAAACAAATTTATCTTATTAGAAATACACTGTATATTGATATGTATTAAATTTAGATGCAGAATAGTTTCCTTATCATTCTGATTAAGAGTGTCCCTGCTGCCTCGGAAAAACTGGTACTCCTTAACAATAGTTTTCTCAGGCCAAGCCTTATCACTTAAAAGTAAATTCTTATGCTGCTTTGCAATGCTTAACCTAAAACAACTGTTTTTACCTTTAGATTTTAGCTTAATACAATGGATCTCGTGATCTGGCCACTTTTGTTGAACAAACTTACTCATTTCACTTTCACTCACTTCAACTTTGATGTACCCCGCATAAATCCAGGCAAACTCCTCCACACCTCGAATATCAACAACCTCTGTACTTTTCCCTGTGATAACTCTGCTTCGGTGCATATAAAGTACTTCAGTAAAACCGGAGTCACCATTCTGACTCCCCAAGTCTGCCGAATCGTCAGAGAGTTACCTCTCCGACAGGCAGCAGGTTACATGCTTCGATGGGATTCTCTCAGAGGCGGCAGTGGTTAGATATGGGGTGCCACAAGGGTCTCTCTTGGGGCCCCTGTTATTTATCATATATATGCAAACGATATGAGTTCAGCACTTCCAGATATGAGGCTGGTTGCCTACGCTGATGACACCACTTTCATAAATAAAGAAGTCACCGACTTAAGTCCTCTGTACATGATGACATGAGACAGTGGCTTTGCTCAAACAGATTGGAATTAAATAGGTATAAAACCGTTAACATGGTTTTTGCCCTTAGAGAATATGATCTACCAAATAATCTAACAGAGATCTCTTGCTTGGGTATATTATTGGATCCAGCACTTATATTTGATAAACACGTAGATAAATATGCAATGAAACTGTCTGCGTATGTCTTTATGTTGTGGAGACTGCGAGACTTGGTGTCACCAGGCCTTTCATGGTGTTTTTCAGTGTGTTGCCTGCTACGGGATCCTGGTCTGGGGCCACTCCACACATTCCGAAAGAATTTTTGCAATACAGAGAAGAGCGGTTCGAGTCGTGTCTGGATTGGCATACCAGGGAGGATGTTAGGAATACCTTCATCCTCCTTAATGTAATTACCATACCATGTCGCTATATACTTGAGTGTCTAATATACGCATATTGCCACCAAGGTCGTTATAGTCTGCAAAGGGATTTCCATGAATACGACACGAGATACGCTCGGGAACTTCGCATAAAATATCATCGTTTGCAAAGATCACGAGTATCGTGTAATTATTATGCTCTACTCTTCTTCAACAAACTGCCGTTGGAGTATAAGCAGCTTAGTCTTTCACAATTTAAACGAAAAATTAAGAATTTGTTGTGCTCCACTGCATTTTATTGCATAGCAGAGTTTATGCAATTTCAAATAATATGATTGATCCCTTAAGCTTCTCATGTGTGTACAAGTATATGTGCCATGGTATTGTAATGTAATTAATTGTACTTATTTAAGTGACTTTTAATCTAGCTATAGCTTAACTTTGACTTGTGTAAAAACTTTGTATTTGTAACCAATCCCAGAGGCACCGCGGCCAACTCAACTTTTTGTGAATCACTGGCTGTTGCCGTGCTCATGATGTTTACTTTTTTTTCACTCTCGATGCCATTGACCTTTTTTGGCGTCTCACAAAAAGCAAATTTAGATCCCTAGGCACATTGGTACTTTTATTTGCCTTCCGCTTTGCAGATGGCACTGCTTGTATTTGATTTTGCTTTTGTTGGTTTTTAAGTAAGCTATTTGTTTCTTCAAGATTTCCTGTGTGTTTTTCCACTTGCTGCTGCAACCGGCCGAGTAGGAAATTTTCCTTCAGTAGGTACTCACACGCCGTGCACCATTACTCATCTGCATGTCTTCTTGATTTTTCACCCATTTACACAACACTTCGTTTTCACTAGATTACTTGGGCAGCTTTTCACTAATTAAAAACTCTATTAGTTGGTCTTTCTTAAGCTTATTTAGCTCCGCTGAAATTGGTGAATTGTCAGGCGGCGCCATGTTGGAATGTATGGAATTTTTTCAAAACAGCGTAACGGTTAACAGAACCAATCAAAGTGTTGGTGTGCCAAGATGCAATAAAAAATATATAGGGTGTTTTTCTCTGTGGTATGTCAAAACATATTGTGCAGATTACTTCCATAGTTCCAATAATGAAACAATTGACACAATATTTTGTATGAGCAAAGAAATAAGATAATTTGGGACTAATAGAGGTGGATATAAGTTTCCTATGAGACCTAAGTATATAATATTAAATTATTTCATAATTTAAAATTATAAAATATACAGTTGACCTCCCATTTTCAAAAATAAAAAAATCTGTTGCATTATGAAATTCATCAAGCTTGAAACCAGGTCTGTGTAGGCTCATCGGGCTAATTTTCTTCCTTTGTCCCACCGATTTCAGTTTTCCTTTGGACATCTGTTTTTTATGGACTTCATAAAGCCTTTCTCTTTTCTCACTTTATATTGTCTTTCTCTCCTAGTTTGAGAATATTGTTATTTTTATGACAGTAACATAAAATCCCCATAAATATGCAGCATTTCCAGATTCCAGACACTCAGCTAAGTGGCAGATTTATGGAAAAGTGATGCAAAGGGCCCAGATGTTAAAGTTTTACAACACGTTTTTCTCTTTCCAGAGCCTTCCATTGCTTCCGCGAACATTTCCCAGAGCAGGCCGAAGCCTTGCTACAGTCCTTGGAGCCGAGTTATAGAAGGGCCTTGCAAGGTGAAGGAATGTCAGCCAGCTCATCCAACAACAACCTAAATAGTGGGTTTAAGTCGACAAGGGCATTTTCCAGGACACCGGCAAGCGCAACAGGTAAGCTCGACTTTATCACAGCCTTCAATTTTGTAACTTGTAGTCGTTCTCAAGTTACTTTTATAACAATCTCAATCTTAAACAACGAAAGTTTTAATTATGAATATAGACCATGTTAGGGGGGATATCACACTACAAACCATCATTGGAACAATAAATTTATGAAATTTTTTTTTATAACACACCATTGGTTATTGCGCTAAAGGAGGCCAAAATATGAAATAATAAACAATTTGTTATTTATTTTTAATGACATTGTGCCTGACTTACCAGTGGGCGCAGGAAAAGAATAGGCGGTATGACATAATATTGTAAGTTTGTCAATATACAATTATTAAAGAGTAAAATATAACGACTAAGGTTTTCAATGCTTTTCTCGGATGTAGCTTGAAGATACAAGTGATTTTCTTCTGTGACTTAAACACTTCAACTGACCATGATGAGAACCCCAAAAAGATATCCAGTAAGTAATGTGCACTAAGGCAATGCAAACCATCCTGATGCTCCTTATTTCCTTTAATTTTCTAATTATTGCTAACACGTACACGATGGCAGATCATTAATATGTTTTTTGCATGTCAAATTTCCCATTTGTTTTTGTTTGTTTCGCACACATTAATATTTTTGTTCGATTAAGATAATTTCAAATTTCTGTTGGTACCATTTTTCCGTTTGCTCAATTACAGAAGAACCCCGCTTCTAAGAGGGCTCCAAATGTAGCCTTTGGTAAATTGATGGAGTGTCAACCTTCTGACAGATGGAACCGAAAAGCATATATATTGCTGTAAAAATCATGAACAAAATGGACTAGGCCCAATATAAAATCTTAGGAGATACAACACTAGAAATGAACAGATTATATTCTTATATAAATTTTAAATATAATAAGGAAAGTGGTAAATATGAATTTATTATTACACTTTTATACTTAGTGATTTAACATTAACACATAGATAGCTATTAGGTATTTGTTGTTTTAGTTACATATTGATTTTAGTTCAGCTGTTATATCCATAAAAAAAGTATTGTATGTTTTCGCAAGTGTGAAATTGAATTGAATATTATAGTTTGTTGTTTTAATTTGTATGACGTGCAAATATAAATAATACGAAATTAAATTTAGTTAGTATTTAAGATGTCCAATCTTGTGTAAGAGATATGATAATAGACACAATAGTGATTATCAAATCTTGATAATTCTTTAGAAAAATGATTTAATTACTGCTAATAATTCTCATTCTGTGTCTTTCACTAAATACCTGAAAAAAGTCGGATAAAGCAGCTCAAGCAATTAACATTTTGTTAAAACACCCTAAATATACCTAACAATATTTTTAACACAAGATGTGCTCATGTCAGTGGGCATTGAAAAATAATCTTAGTACCCAGTTCAACAGTATGAACTTCAATCGAAAGTCTTCGAAGATATTAATATTATAACCACCCCTGTGTGGTAGGTAAATTCTTTGAAAACAAAAATTATTCAAAACGCAATTTTTGAACACATCTTCGAATGTGCAATGTAACCTATTGTCATAGGAGAAACATTTTTATGGAACATATTTTGATATAAATTAATATTTTAGGTCATGTGCTAATCCTAAAATTCTCTCTGCAGTGTTTATACTTTCTTTTAGGTGTATATGAGTCCAATCCTCCCATGTATTGGTCAATTTTTAAATGATTCAAACTTTGCTCTCTTCTTCTTGCTTCAATGAATTTTCATATGGATCGATGGTTTGCATATGTCTGACTTTCGAAACTCCTACGCCACGCCACCTTCAACAGAATTATTGGTTTCGCCTAAGTCACTTGATACACTCGAATAGCAATTCAATATTCCATATTATGCAAAGAGAAGCTGATTTCTTCTATTTGAGAGGCTGATCCATGTGTCCTCGAAATAGTCAATAACATCCTGGACTTCAATGAGCAATAAATTGTTATCGCACAAATAATCAAAAGCTTCAAGAACATGTTGTGGATATAAAAAAAATATCAATACACTTAACAGCCTTACCCATAGTGAAAATTCTGGGTCGGAGTCATATCTCTGCTTGTGTCTGTTCTCTTGAATTTTATAGTAAATATATTGGCAAAAACAACTAAACAACTTTTTTTAGTAAATTTTTTTGATAAAAAAATGCGTGATATGATTCTTGAATTTTGGGGGTATAAAAAATGTCGCAGTTAGCCAGGTGTTTGGTTTTCAAAACAATTGGAAGGTGTGTCGAATGGTATTATCAGAGAAAGTTTTTCAAAATCGGAGCAAAAATAACAATTTTACAGAGGTGTCTCCAGGGACCCTTTAATTAAAGGGTCCCTGGGTGTCTCCATTCCAAATGGGCCACACTGTATGGTTGAAGATTGTTTTTGGGCCACCGTGATGTGTCAATTTGTAGGGTTACTGTTGTATAAATCTTCCTCCTACTCACTTCATTTCAAATATCCTGCCAAAAACTCAGCTTTCTTATTGGCTTCCAGTCTATGTTAGCACACTGCGTAATGAATTTATAGGTATTGTTAGACATGTCAAATATTAAGGAAGCTGATCAGGTAACTTGACTATAGTTGTGCAAATACACTTTACCGTGATTATGGGCTTACCATATAATACATATTGATTTATGTAGGTACAGGTATGGCCTCATAAATGTTTCCACTAGGCACCAGAATTGAGCAAGACATCAAGAATTTCGGGTAAGTGCGGCAACGTTGCAGTAATTCCACGGCTTCTCAAATCAACAGCTTCTCCTACATTCCCTCATACCACCCCACTCCTCCCCGTAGAAAATAAAAATTGCGTTGACTGACGTATTAATACGTCAGTCAACAAAAATTGGTTAAATCGCTGCATTATTATTATAATAATTTATAAGGGGATTTAAAGTTACACTGTTACTTGGTATTTTGAGATTCACGTAACGTGAAATGACGTGGATTTCTTTGATTGTCGAAGTGGTATTAGTTAAATAAGGTATATCTAAGTATGATTGTGTTATTATGGAAGAATCTCGTAGTGGTTTTTTAAATTGGTTTATTACACTTCTTTATCTTAACTGCGAACCAAAACTTTGATTTGAAGAAAAACACGCAATTTCCAAGAGTGGTTTCAGAGGATTTTCCATCGGTTCTACCCCAGAAAAGGACGAATCAGAAGTGGCACTTGCTTTCGGCGCCTTTGATGTCGCGGTTCCAATTTCCCCCCACGCCCACCGTATTTTGGACAGAGTAGAACTTGCCCATTGCGTTGGCACGATCAGGTCCGGGCTATAGAAAATTTTGTGTTTTATATAGCAAAATTAATTTTTAGAATAGTAAAGTTTTTTTCTGGGATTAGATCTAGTTAAATTTGGATCTCCAGAAGTGATTTTAAGTAGGTATTTTACTGACGAAAAAAATATAAATATTAATATTTTACTAAAGAGAAAAATACATTTTTGTATTGTACATGGAAATTTCACAATATTTCCTCTTTATTATTTTATACTTACCTATATTAATTAGAAACAACTATGATTTAGGTTCAAGTAAACTATTCTACTTGGGTGGTTGAAATATTACAATATTTCAATCGACTTGCGTCCAAACTCATAGCTTGGCAATTAATTTGTTTTTTTATATAGATCCATAACAATTATTATTTGCAAAATTCGTATCACTGGTAGTAAAAAACGTTATTTATCAAAAATGTTTATTACTAAAATCTATAAAAAAAATTCAAAAACAATAGCACATATAAAATATAATACCTATAAATACAAAAGATATTATAAACTACTTACGTACATATTATGCACATGCACACTATACATTATCAACTTAGCCTAATTTTTCAAAATAATGACCCCTGGCAGCACTTATAAATGTAAATTTCGAAGTTTATAATTGTTATTAGTTTTATTAGAAACAATATCACGATTTAAAAATTTTAAAGAAGAATAGATTCTAAATCTTACATAAAGGGATAATAAATAGGCATGATTAAATCTAGAGCATGGATGTTGATATGAAATGTTTTGCAGCTTATTTTTTAATTTCACACCAACATTTTCTTCTAAAGCAAACTTTGGAAAGAGGGTACAAAAATTAACTTCGAGAGTTTTAATATAATTTAGGAAATTATCAGGAGGTGAAAATAAATGTCCAAAGGTTTCGTTACCACTTGATTTGTATGCTTTAAAATAAGTAAACAAATCAGTATCCCCTAATGTATGACGTTTACAATATTTAATACAAACTTCACATGAATGTTGTTCCAAGCACTTTCTTAATAAATATCCACAAACATATGATATACTATTTGATTCATGTAGTTCGAAATCAATATAATCTGGTGCCACCGAACTTAAATCAGAAAAAATAGATCTTGCATTTCCCACAACAACTTTGTTGTAAATTTGTGTATGTTCGGTGGTTACGTATGACAATAATGAATCAAAATCCTCAATACAATTAGCCCCATCCGCGTGTTGGAAATAATTTAAACAAAATGATTTTTTGAAAGCCCTTTCGCATTGGATGGGGGTTGGATTCAAGCAATTTCCCCCTTGCTGCCTAATAGTGCCGAAAAAATTTTCGAGACAATCTTGATTTAAGCGTCGAGTGTATAAGGAACTAAACTCTAAACAATGAAATTTTTCCCAAAGACCTAAAAATGAATTTATTGTGATTTGCCACCCTTTCAAAAATTTAACTTTATTGGTAACCTCTATATTTTGTTTTAAAATTTTAATATTCTCAAAATATGTAAACATTTCCTTTAAAAAATCGACTTGGTAATCTGCTCCTTTGAAAGGTCTATTGTACTTGTATTACTGCCTGATATTTTTGAGGAATTTAAGATATCAAATAACTTATCAATTTTTTCTACAAATGACACTGTAGCGTTTGCCGAAGGGGGGAATTGTCCGAATTCAATAAAGGAATTAAGTGCCGCAGCTACCATTGCGCTGAAAACTTGGACGGCTAAACTAACCTTCAGTTTTTTAAAAGGATTCGAATTAATGTGTTCATCTGTAAATTTTGGACACAGCCGAAGAGCCAAAGGCTTATGTTTTTGTTTATTATAAATTTGGTCAATACCTATACGTTTTATTTGTACATCCTTCAGAGGTTTCGAATGTGTAATTGAAAAAATTATTTCGTGTTGATTTTAAGAGATGCGGCACATCAAAAATATAAAATATTTTTTCGCTATCGACATAAAAATGTGAAGCGTTTGGAGAGATACCAACTGATTTTGAAAATTGTACAAAATTTGATCCTTGATCAGACACTAACGCACTTACTAGTAATCCTACAGATTTAAGTTTCCTTATTGCTTCAAAAATAATAAATTTTAATTCCTCCCCTGAACAAATATCAATAAAGAAATAAGCAACTGGTTGCTTTCACTTAGCAAATATTGCTCTAGCCATAATAGCTAAAACATATTTAGCAGGAGCATATCTTTTTTCCTTCAATGTATTATGAAAGCCAACAATGGTATCGGAAGATCTATTGTAAAATAAAAACATTTTTAATGACATTTCGTCAATACAAAGGATGCACTGTTTTGAAGAACCCTCTAAATTTGTAGCTTTTGATTTAATAACCTCAAAAATGAAACTGTTAAGACCTGCAGTTATATGCCATTTGCTAGTTATTCTTTGAAGAGTGCTTTTAGATGGCAAATAAAGTGGTTTCATTAAAAATCTATAAGCATTTGGGCTTAGAAAATAAATTGTTAAGGAAAATTGTTTCATATCTGAAGAGTAACGATATCCCTGTGGATCTTTTTTGGGATTTTCTAAATAATGCCTTACAAATAGTAGCATTGAAGCAGACAGTTTTTTCTCACAAATGGCAAGAAATTGTTCGTCATTTATTTCAGTGTCGGCACTGTCGACAGCTTGCTCCAACTTCGGATGCAACTTTCTTTGGAGTTTTTTTATTTGTAACTTTAATGAATGCTTTCTCGGACTATGTGCACTCAAACTAAGAGAAGTTTGTTGACTAGCATCTAAAAATAGAATTATTCAATAACCAAATAAGTAATACAAAAAATTACAATATATGTACACACACCCAAACTTATAATATGGAATCACTTAATATTTATTACAATTTATATTGTCGGGTTTTTCACATTTAACTGTTTTTGTTAGTAAACACTTTTGACTTTCCATGACATAATTTTTTTGACAAAAAAAATTATCGCAAATAATGCGTGATGTCATATAAGTTTGGGTGTGTATACTATAATAACAGTTTGTGAATATATATCATTACCTTTTGATGCAACTGAAAATTCGGTAATGCTGTGGAGATCGCCTATAGGTGACTGTGACAGATGGGGTGTACTTGGTTGATCCAAAGGTTGAGCGATCGAGACTGGTTGATCAAGTTCTCGTTGAGGTTCTAACAAAGTCAAATTGCTGCATACAGACACAGAAGGACTCTGTGAAGAAGCCTCATCGATATAACCTAGTAAAAAAAATTAAATGCAGCAAAATTACAAGTATCAGCAAAAAATACATATTATTATCTAATAATGAAGGTGTAATTATGGGGTCAAAATGTCAAGAAAATCGGGCGGTGCATACACTAATTTCCATAATTACCAATGAAGGTACTTACATGATGAGAACACAGTTGGTATTGCTGTTTTCTTTAGCCCAGACTTCGACTGGTTTGCAAACATACTATTTTCAAAGTGCATTGAACAAACTTTATAATTAATAAAAAGCTGTGTGGGTGTTTTTTCTAACAAATCCTGCCTTCCACACTTTCTCGTCCATGCATAACACCTTGAAAAAAAATTAAAAACCATAGTTAGGTAGGTATTATCAGTAGGAAACCATTTGTGGGTTTTCTGGGGTAGGTAATACTCCAGTAAAAGGGGTAGTACCTACGTAGGACATAAAATTTATAATACCTAAGGATATAATAATGTGGTAACAAGGTAGGGACAAACTACACATAGGTACCTACCTGTTTTCATCAGCAGGTATTTTGAAAAAACTTATCCCAACATTCCTCGTGTTGTTAGAACATCCACGAACACAGCAATAATTGCGGGGCCATTTCGTCACAAAACCTAAGCACAAAGTGGGTTTTCTGGGGCACAATGCACTAGTGTAAATACAGCAACGAAGTATTCGAAGTAACAACACAAGCAGTCAAGTTAAGCTGAATACATATTGTACACCTTATCTGGTCCCTGTTTTGGATACTTTTATCACAGTCATGATAATAATACTGGGCTTTTTTACTTAGAAATTGGTAATCGTTTTTCGTTTTATTGTTTACGTTTTATAAGGAGTTTAACCTCAATTGAACATACTGACGCTGTCTGGCGTCTGGCGTTAGGTGGCGCGTCAGTCGTAGGCCACGAACGACGTTGCCGGACTTCGTCAGCTTTTATGCCTGACAATTTCCTTAAATTCATTTAGCTATTTTTATCGCCTTCAATTTAATATCAACCAAAATACTATCAAGGACTAACATTTTTATAAGTAAATTATCATCGATTTCATTTTATACTAAATTAATTTGCATTATATTTTTGTGGGTTGCCTTGGTTACCGGCTCCCGACTGGACGATCTGGCAGTGCCGCAAGAACGGAATCTGTGGCGCCGCGCCGCGCTGTTGTCAAGCATTCCGCTTTCATAATCAAGTCCCAGAAAACAGGGGTCAGGTTGTGGGTTTTCTGGGCTCAGATAAATAGAATAAATGGTTCGTAAAACATTATAATTTTACTACCGGCACACATTAGATAATATTAATTGCTTTCATATTAATTTTATTGGTATACCTACCCAAAATGAATAAATGATAGTGAAAAATATGTTGACATGTTTTAACCTTTCTAAGGATCTGGCGGCCTAGCAATACTCTCCGTCCCCACCACCTCATAAAAATACCCCTCTGCCCTCTTAAATTAGCCAAGTGCCACTTCTGATTCGTCCTTTTCTGGGGTTCTACAGCCGTCCCAGTTCTCGAAAGTGGTTAATCCTGAATCGGGAAATTCTCTTAGATATCGGATTTTCGAGGTTCTTTTTGGTACTGGAGGACAGTATGACACCCAATTAAGAGATTTACCACCTCCTTTGATTTTTAGAATGGCTCTATTCGAGGTTGTCGAAAGACTTTTGCGAAAAAAGCCGCCAGTGTCTGTGGGCAGGATTGTAAGATTTTCCACTATTATTCAGGCAATCTAAGGTCAACCTAACGGCGCCAGATTTACTGTTTTTTGCACTGTAACTGGCAATGTCGCGTAGTAATATGTTAGATTTGCCGTCACTTACACTTTTGAGGTTATGGCTGACTTTCAAACCGCGAGAGGGGAGGGGTAATTGCAACGTTGCCAGTTGAACACCTTTGCGGCCGCACGTATTCGAACGATTTCAAGGGCCGTGCCTGTACATGCATATGCAGTTTTGAATTTTCTGGCATTTGCTGAATAAAAATGTTCAATTGACAAGATTATTATTTGGCCGTCTTTTATAACGACCATTCACATATTACGAATCAATTTTATGGTTCCTTAAAGGCTTGTCATAACCGAGTTTGACTTTATATCTACATATATACAGTCTATATATCTTCTTTTCTTCTCTCTTCTTTTCTTATTTTCTTCTTTCTTCTTTTCTTCTTCTTTCTTCTTCTTTCTTTTTTTGTTTGTACCTTTAATACTGAATTTCTGGATCATGGATCTTGTATATAAGGATACTATACTGTTGTTAGTTGATAATTTAGTTGATAACTTATACAGTAAGCATGTAAACATATAATCATATGTCCTGACTTGTGTAAAATTTTTATAATTATGACATTAATAAACTTTGCTTTGATTTAAACTACTTTTAAAATTAAAAACTGATTGCTGCAAAACACACAACTTCATTTAAAATATTGGAATTGTTGTAGTCTTTCAATAAGTGGTTTATCGTCTTTTAACATGTTATGGCTACAGTTTCCATCATCAGATGTGACATCATGAATTTGTGTATGGAGACTTAAAATGTGTATATTTATTTTCATCTCTCAGTGTAAGATGTAAAATTCCACCAAATTAGTTTTGCTTTACTAAAATATCTAAAATATTTTATAGATGGATGCAACTAGTGCGATACTACACCTAACATGGTCTATTGTCCAGAGAGTGTTGCTTAGTGTGGTTCTAAACAGTGTTTTTAGACTCGAAGATAAGTTACGTGGATACCCACCTTGGGATTGGATTTTAAAAAAATTCTAAAATTTTGATTGCTCTAAAATGTGAAGTACTACGTTAAGACAAGTAGACATTTTGTCATAACTTCACTGGGAAACTGTCCACAAGCTATATTAGCACTGAGTGAAATATTTGATAAGAGGAGCAACGATTGTCAATTTAAAATTACGTTAATGATTTATGTTTTGTGACTATCCTTGCATGTTTTGGGGAAGTGACAGCCATTGTTTCTCTTTAAATATCCTTCACTTAGCAATATTAATATGTGGTAATAAATCTATGTTATATAAAAAATGGTTTTAAATGCTGCCGTGGATATCCTAGGAAGCACAGAAAATTTGTTGAATACTGGTGGTGGTCTTCATAGAGCACCTTCATTGCCCAGGAGCTACAGGCAACGTAGTGGGATTCCTGTATTAACTAGAGAGAGTATGTAACTAATGGCGGAGAAGGAATATGAATAGGCACTTTAAGCGTTGACTGACATATTTATAAGATTTCTCACCGCTATAGCTTCATTTCCTGAAAAATGGCGCTAATTGCTAACAATGTATTTTGCATTGTATTTTGTGTCCGGAAACCACATGGTGAGCCAAAAAAGTATCATACCTGACAGCCATGGGCAGTCTTTTTAGTCAGTGAACGTTTAAAGTGTATAAGAAAAAATTTTCATCTGTTGGTTAATTTATATTACAATAAATAGCTCAAAAAAACGTAGAGCTAAAGTCAGGTGGGTAGCCTATTACTGTGACTGCAACAAAACAAATGCCTGTATTTGATTTGGCTCTATTTTCTATGTATACAGGGTGTTCCAATAATAATAATGGGATAATTTGGCCAAATGTGTCTCCTTTTTCAATTTGCAGGTTGTTGAAGTTGAACAAAATATATTTATGATTTTTTTCATTATTTAGGTGCATTGAGTCATACCACACTTACTCGTGGCATAAGCCCATTTTATACTTTTTTTTGTTGATTGGCATATTTATAAGACTTCTCTCGTCCATAGCTTCATATCCTGAAAAACAGATGGCGTTGATGGCTATCAATGTATTTTGCATTGTATTTTGTCTCAGGAAAAAACATGGTATGCCAAAAAAAATGTCAGACGTGACAGTCATGTGCAGTCTATTAATACATCAGTCAATGCTTTTATGTTCCTTGCATATTGATAGACGAAAAGTTAATGCCAGATTTTTTTATGTGATTTTACTCAATGAGTCATCCTGGGTTCTTCGTATGGAAAAATGAGTCTTCCTTTATTTGAAAATTATGCGTTTTGATATGATTTTAGTAAGGCTGCCATGTATTTTAAAATGAAGTTCAAAATAGGTCATTCCTCGGAAAACAATAGACATACCATCAGTGTAGGCCCAAGGGGCTACTATGGTCATTTCAATTTGTGTTTTAATTCAGTAGAGTCGCGATTTAGTGAACCAATTCCGGCAAAGCCATTGCACTATTTCGAGGGTGTTCACTTTTGCGACGTTTGAAATTAAGGGCACTTATTCAATAAAAAAAACTAATAAGTAATGTTTATTCTGCAAGAAACAACCGTAGTATGTGTGTATTTACATTAGGCTAAGCCAAAAAACTTTTTTTATATGATTTTGGAGGGATAGTAAAAAAGTTGTCTTACCGGCCTGAAAAACTACCTAAAAAAGCTGGGCCCCATAAAATAAAATTTAGCGACCCTTCTCCTCCCGTGCAGGGGTGAATTTTTGAAAATAAAAAATTCCGATTGGGGTAGTTACCAAAACAATGCATTTGCTCTACGGAATACATAACAAAAAATTGAACGTCAAATTTTGAATTTTAGCCACGCGCCTATGCACTTAAATATTCTCGCAACCCTAAAACACCTACTTATTTTTCATTTGGGTCAGTTACGATAATGAAATAGAGTAAACGATTTTTAAAAAATTATTCTAACAATTATGCAGAAACTCATTCAAACTATTCAAACTAAATGCAAGTGAAAGATAAACAAAAGTTGTTGCATGGCTAGCACGTGATTGGCTAGTTGGCAATAAAGTTTTTCCAGGCGGGCGAGTTCAGCGAGTCGTTATTTATTACAGAGGTGTATTGAGTTGCAAGTGGACTTTTAATTTTTTCCAATATAATTCTTTCGCTGTTTATTAATTGTTGAAGCTACGATTTGTGTTAATAGTAGAAATTTGCAGGTAAGTGAATGACTAGGTGTGCCATAAAAGTTTGTTTTTAATGTTCTTAATACTGGGGCATATTATTTTAATATTTTATATTATAAAATTCATAAAGATCGTCCTTAATGCGGCCCTGCCTCGTATTACTCCTCAGAATTGTTCATGTGTTTCCATCGTGTAAATGTTTACGCCCAACTTGCATTTTGATTGAATAGAGTGTAGTTACAATATTTTAGGTTCAAAGCTTAAATATATAGTAACATTGGGTAAAGGAATAATAGGGGTTCATTACTCAATGATATAATAATATAAAATACAAACTTAGCAGACACTTGTCTGCGCACTCAGCGTTTATCAGCACTTTCACGTGAAAGGGGTCATTTCTATCTTGACTTGTCCTCTTCTTATCTTGAACTTCCCTTGGTTGATTCTCTATGTGTCGTATCCAATTAATAATGTAATACTAATAATAATAATAATGCTTGTAGCAAATCCGTAACTGAAGGTGTGTATCTTTTCTATATCGGAAACTTGTAGAAGTGTAGACTTTTCTTGAAGTTTGTGTATATTTTCTAAGTTGATTGGTTGAAGTTGGAGAGGTTTTACTCAGAGATAATTGATGAAGTATAAATCGTTGATTTGAATTTCTGCCAAGGTGAATGGTTTTCTTTTAATTTCCTTGTTTTTATTAATAAATTGTAAGTCTTTGGTTTTTATTCCACAATTTTCTGGTAAATGTATTAAATTTGGTTTATTACTAATTTTGATTTCTTCCTTCTTTTGGCAATTCGTTGAAATTTTTAGTGCTTCTGCGGCAGGAATGCCAATAACATATTCAACAACGGGGGTAAAACTTACAGTCTCTGCTCCACAAACACAGCTTCTTTAATCGAAAGATCAACTGTACATATGTTTCGGCCCTCTTAGGGGTCATCTTCAGCAGTAAAGCAATACAGAGAAAATTATTTATATTAAAGCTAGAAAAAATATTTTGCATTAGATCAGTATCTACTTATAAGTAATAATAAAATTATATAATAAAATAGACTAAAAATATAGATGCTCACCTTTCCAGACATAGTCAACTACAGTGAGTGTGGAAAATTAATAATGTAATAAATTATTATGCGAATTAGATTTTGTCAAAAACATTAAAACGTAGAAATAAGTAAAATCTTTTTAATCGTATCGAGGAGTCTAAAAGCAACAAAAAAAAAACAGTAAAAAACGGGCCAAATTAACAACGTAGAAATTATGTATCTTACCATGAGGAATTGTGTAGTCGAGAATAACAGACTTAGGCAACCTAAGGGACCACTTGTTGAGTTTATAGCGAGATTTCTTGGGGGTTCCGAAGAACCAGAAATTCATGTTCAATTAAATTTTGGAACCAACGTCAAGTCACCATACCGGTTGAACACCCGATGAGAATGGAATGTCAATTGTCTGCAAGGTGTAATGTCAAATAGAAGCTGTCGAACGTAAGAAACGGGTTGCACATGCGCAAGAAACCAGGGCGATTTAACTTGCGGCAGATATGAAAAGTAAATTAAAAATTCAAATTGTAGTAGGACCGGCGCATTCAACAAAATTTGAAAAGTAATAATTGTTATTCAGTGAACAGGAACTTTAGGGATCTATAAAAATTCAGATTTGAGAACTCTAGCTGGTCATTCACTATATGATCATGTGTACAATTTTTGGCCTTAAAAATTTCTAAGCTTTCAAGTAAGTTCAATATAGCGCCTTTTCTTTGACAATGTAAATAAGTAACGTCATTGTGGCAATCGAAGTGATGGTTGTTATTCACTATATGTTCTGCAAACGTGGATTTGAAAAAGGGGGGGGCGCTATTTATATAGGTCAAACGGGAAGGAAATTCTCTGTTAAGGTTAATGAACACAATAAGGAGATTCTTAAGAGTTCCCAGTTCCCCCCCCCCCCCCTTTTTCAAATGCACGTTTGCAGAACATATAGTGAATAACAACCATCACTTCGATTGTCACAATGACGTTACTTATTTAAATTTTCAAAGAAAAGGCGCTATATTGAACTTACTTGAAAGCTTAGAAATTTTTAAGGCCAAAAATTGTACACATGATCATATAGTGAATGACCAGCTAGAGTTCTCAAATCTGAATTTTTATAGATCCCTAAAGTTCCTGTTCACTGAATAACAATTATTACTTTTCAAATTTTGTTGAATGCGCCGGTCCTACTACAATTTGAATTTTTAATATTTAATAACCCGTTTCTTACGTTCGACAGCTTCTATTTGACATTACACCTTGCAGACAATTGACATTCCATTCTCATCGGGTGTTCAACCGGTATGGTGACTTGACGTCGGTTCCAAAATTTAATTGAACATGAATTTCTGGTTCTTCGGAACCCCCAAGAAATCTCGCTATAAACTCAACAAGTGGTCCCTTAGGTTGCCTAAGTCTGTTATTCTCGACTACACAATTCCTCATGGTAAGATACATAATTTCTACGTTGTTAATTTGGCCCGTTTTTTACTGTTTTTTTTTTTTGTTGCTTTTAGACTCCTCGATACGATTAAAAAGATTTTACTTATTTCTACGTTTTAATGTTTTTGACAAAATCTAATTCGCATAATAATTTATTACATTATTAATTTTCCACACTCACTGTAGTTGACTATGTCTGGAAAGGTGAGCATCTATATTTTTAGTCTATTTTATTATATAATTTTATTATTACTTATAAGTAGATACTGATTTAATGCAAAATATTTTTTCTAGCTTTAATATAAATAATTTTCTCTGTATTGCTTTACTGCTGAAGATGACCCCTAAGAGGGCCGAAACATATGTACAGTTGATCTTTTGATTAAAGAAGCTGTGTTTGTGAAGCAGAGACTGTAAGTTTTACCCCCGTTGTTGTATTCTCCTACTCCACTTCAAGATATGGACTATTTCCTCAAGTTGTAATAACATATTCGCTGTTAGTTACCCATATTATTGGGTTTATTATGTTGATTGGTAAACCATGACAAAATTTTCCTTCTGCTTCTTTTGTCATGGAAATTATTAAAGAGGTAGGAAATAGGTTAAATTGCATCATTATTATTATAATAATTTAGAAATGGATTTAAAGTCTTACACTGTTTTATAGCGTTGTTTTTGTCTACGTCCGATTTTCCCATTTTATAGTTTGGTTACTTTATTTTTGGTGGGCTTCCTTATAGCCTCTTTTCTTTTTGAAAGAGAAAATCGCACTTCTGGCAGAACGGATGCTCAGGCGCCAGTTTTTTAGAGCGGTATGCTCTGCTTATGTTCGGATAACTTTCAGTCAGAGAAAATGAATTTTCCAGAGGTCAGTGGTGTGTCGAGAATGGGGTATAAGTAAAATATTGGATACAAATTTTACACGGTCTATTAGGTACAACTTTTGGATAGGTTACGTAACAATTGATTAACAATAAAAAAATAGACGGCCGGCCCAAAGAGGTCCACGGATCTGAAAACAAGAAACAATCGGATAAGCTTCTAGCTTTGAGTCTACGTTAGCAGGCTTAATAACTAACTAAAATGCGGTGAGGGTCTCAAGCGGCAAGCAGGCTCGAAAACCTTCGGGATGACAACTTAGCAAGCTTGCGAAGCTATTTAGGACAAATCACATGGTTAGCCCTATTCTAGGTAATCTCGTTCCCTATCTTTCAACGAACTAGAACTAGGGAAACTTTTGAGACGGATGTTGGTCAAAGAAAAACTCGTTCTCCCAACAGGTTAACGGAGGTTCTAGGATGGATAAGGCTAGGGTGGAACAGTCTAAATCTAAGTATACTCACCAGGACTTAAGTCGGAAAGCAAAGAGCCTCCGTGGCAGCCACAACCTATTTATTTGGTCGGGGTGGTGCCACCTCGCAGCGAGTGCGCTGGCCGCCCATGGATCGGAGGTTCATCCCCACCACTTTGTTCTCGAAAACGGTAGTCGGAGGCTATACGTGCAATTAGGGGGTGTAGCATCCCTGACAGGTCCCTGTCAGCGCAAAATTTACTGTTTTTCACACTGTAACCGGCAATGTCGCATAAGGCATTGTTGCGTAATAAGATGTTAGATTTGCCGTCTCTTGGGTTATGGCTGGCTTTCAAACTGCAAGAGAGGGGAGGGGTAATTACAACGTTGTCAGTTGAACTCCTTTGCACGTATTGGAACAATTGCAAGGGCCGCACCTGTACATACTAATTATAGGTTTATAAAAAATAAAATAATTTTAAAACAACATTTTTATGGAAAATGCGTAAAAAAATGACGTGATTTTGGATTGTTTGTACTTATATAAAATAAAATCTTGTTCACTCTACGGGGTAGTTTACGGGAAATGGAGTTCACTACATTGCGATTCTACTGTAAATTTTTTTTCTGCATTACTGAACGCCAATGATAATTGTGCAAGATTTTGTTCTAAAACTGTTGAAGAAAGATGGCATAATAATAATAATAATAATAATTCTCACCCTCACAATACTCCAAACTAGGAGTACCCCAGAAGCTACCACATGCTTGTGCGGGGGAGGGGGGCAATTACTATTATTTTGTCTTCGTAGCGTTTGCACATGCCCAAGTACAGTTATATTGAATGTTATTTATTAATTTACACGATTTATGATATTATATGAGAATATATGGTTTAAAATGCCCTCTGAAAGGCATTCTAACTAAAATCACATCCAAAAATATGTTACTAAAATATAAAAGCAACTTTAATTCTATGCAAAAAAAGGTGTGCCTGTTGAAAATCTCGAAACTTATAATTTTCATTAGGAAAGGGATTTTATACCTAGGTGCATATTATCGAAAAATTAACTATTTTATTGCTGTATAAGACACTTTATGATGAAGGAATGAATTTTTTAATAACCACTTATGGGGCGAATCACTTTTGGACCACCTAACTGTAATGTTTTTCTACTTAAACATTTCCAAAATTTTGAATCTACAGTCTTCTACAGTAATTATTATTTATACCCCAAAAGGCACTCCTTTCCCGTTAAGAAATGCCTAATTATTAATAGGACACCCTATATATTTTGACGACATTAGAGCAAGTGTTAGGTCGTATTATTCTTTTTCATGAAATATCTGGTAGTTGATTATTTCATTTTCTGTTGATTTGATCTTACCATCATCTCTGTAACATTCGCAGTTCTCTAGGATAATATGTTTTGCAGCATGAAACACTGTAATATTTATTTGTTTGTTTCTGTTTATATTGCCTCCTGGGTTCTAGATGTTGTTCTTGTCTTTCTAAGTCACTTAGCAAGTACATTATTTAATTATTATGCCTGCAATGATATTAGGCTGCCATTTTTGCCAGTAAACAATTTACATGAACTAATTAAAATGGATTATAGTTTAATAAAATTAAAACTGAAGTTCTGAATTAAAAGTCTAAAGTGAATCGATAAAAGACAAGCTCTCCGTCTTTTAGCTTCGTAAACGGAAACAGGTGATATAGAATGTGATTTTAAGCAAATGATTCACAAAAAAGAAGAAAAATACATACTGCTGATGTGATAACGCATTTAGACTATTTGTTTTTGAAATTTCTAAAAAAATTCAAATGTGGACATTTTAGTGAACAACGCCACTCCTGTTCTGAATACCTGTTAAAAAAATAATTGTCTTTATGGGGCCACTACACTATAAATTACTACGAACCTACGATACTGGTTAGAAAAATGTATTTTATGCAGAAGTTAGATATAATGTGGCACTATGAAAACATAATTTGATAATTTATAGAATATCGCAATAATTTTTGAGGCACTAACTTACCTATATTAAGGTTAATGAATGATTGATAATTATTGTTGTCAGTTAAAAACCAACAATAAACATGAACTTTCTGAACACTTTAGCCTTTTCTGTGAAAAAAGAGTAGTTCTTGGTTACCGCACAAATGATTATGGGCCCATAGTTAACAAATAAAAATTACCATCAGTTGGCTTAAGTAATATATTTTGCTAATATTACATTAAAGTTAGTTAAATTTGCAATAGATTACTTGACAATATTATTAATTGCTCTAAAATCGTACTTAGTTTACGGTAGATGCACAAACATAACACGTAATAAATAAAAATACCTTTTAACCCTTATTTATACAAGTTTCTTCACGCTGAAGCCTACAGTTTCATCATTTTATTGTCTAGAATGCCAAATGTGGCAACTTCTGTGCCTGTCAGAAGAAATGGCATTGCAATGTTGCCAGGGCCCATTTGCAATAATTATTCGTGAAACAAAGACAAATTGTATCTACTTTTCTAGTCAAATGTCTGCAGCTTGCCTATGAATATCTATTATTTAATGTATTGCAACCTTTGAGCTTTAACTAATTCAATTAATTGCACACAAAAATGTATTTATGAGACATATATATGTGTAAGTTATGAGTATAAAACCCATTGTGCTACCCAGCCCCTCTACCTCTGGGCGACAAAATAACTGACCAAGTTTCATTTAAATTACATAATTTCTGTAGAAGTTATTGCCAAAAATATGTTTTGCAAACTGTAATTTATCACCCTGTAACTTTTTTATTATGCATTTTCAGACCCATGTTTATATTAAACTTTTTGTTTAAAATAACATTTTCTACATGTAATATTACGTTGGCACCATAATTTAGAAACATGTTGGTATAGGAAACCGCAGTTATTCGATTTGTTTGGACCTTAATTAAGCCGAGAATGAAAATAGGTATTTAAATTTCCATACCAGTGACATCATGGTTCGGGTCCATAGGAGGGCATTTCCCAGAATACATGGAATAAATATTAAGTATATAATTACTAATTCTAGGAAACAGTTAAAATGTATTATTACAAAGAATAATCTGTGTATACTTTAAATACCTCAATAAAACCTAGGAGTATTAAATAGTAAGATAATCCTCATTTAAACTGAAATGTTCTACTTTTTTATATTAAACTTTGTGGCCCACCCTAATAAATACCTCCTGCTTGCCGAATTTACCTACCTGCTATTAAATTTAGAAAATGTCTTAGTGGATGGAATAGACAAAAATGGCAGAAATTGGATGAAAAGGCAAAAATGACAAAAAACGCATTTGCCTAAAATCCGAGCTTTAATTGTAATATTTGTTTTGATTCCATAATTTCCTGCCAGATTTCTGACCGACTGGTTTCCAGACCTGTCTTGGTAAAAAAATTATTTGCTTCAAATACATTTTATATCATGTTTCAATTTGCAAATTTAAGTGTACTTAATTCGTACCCTGCACCTTTGTACCTGCTTAATTAATTTTAGTTGTTGCTATTCTGACGTAGTTTTATTTTTAGACAGTGCCAGGAAAGGATTCAGGAGTAACTCGGCTATCGACCTGCAGGCGGCACAGAGGGCCAAAGCGAGGGCACAGTATTCCGCAATGGCACGAACAAAAATTCATTCGGGCACCGCCAGCCTGCGTACGTTACATTTAACTTGATGCATGATAGATTGCGTGCTGTTAGTCTAACTGTAGATGCTATTTCATTATTTATTCATATAATAATACTTAATTGTGAGTGACTCTAGTTTCGAATGTTTTTCATTCAGACTGTATTTTGGTCCAATGATATTCATAAATTGGTTCAAGAGAATAATTTAAAGGGATTTGTGGTGTGACAATCTATTGGGATTGTGACTCTTGTGTGCAACAGAAGCTTCCCAAGCTCGCTTTCAAAACCAAATAATGGATTATTGACAAAATTCTGTTTAATCGTTGAACATGTCATTTTATGGAAATTCTAGCTTACTTCTTGGTTCAAAAGAATTTCTTATGAGAATAGAGTTAAGGCAAGACACTCATGAAGTCCTTCTCTCTTTGTCCTTTAACTTCTCTGTAGCCACACAGCATATACAGTGTGTCCCAAAATTAACCTGCCATAATTTAGCTGTGCACTGCGGTCCAAAAAAATTTAAAAAATCCAGTAAACATTACCTCAAAAATGCCCCCTTAGGGGGCTATAGCCCTTTTATATTGCACGACGAGTTGAGGCGCGAAATAAGCTAGAAAATTGGCATGGCAGATGAGAACCAATATTTAAAGTCATGCTTTGATTTGTAATGTATCTGCAGATTAGTGTATGAATCTGGTATAGTGTTAACCACAGTTGCATACAATATTCAAATGCTGCACATGTAACTTTTAATATTCATTCAACTTTGTCCTAGACCTAAAAATGCATGTCAAAAGAAACTTTAATATTGATATTGTATCAGAAGTATTAGTGGCGTGATCTCAGAGAAATAACCAAGAATAGAGGGAGGAAAAGCATCAGAAATGTACACACTTGTCATCAACCAATATGTAACGGAAATTTATCGAAATAAACAAAAATCTAATCTAAAACAGAAGGCAATGACATGTAGTGCTAGCGGTACATCGACGATTCTTGAAATAAACGGCAATTTGTGATACCAAGGTGCCACTTGGTACTTACAGTTGTCCCTTAGACCCATTTGGTTGATTTGGCCCGAGGAACACTCGACATTTTTCGTGTGGGTAGATTTTATAGAGGGGTGGGGGAAATTTAAGGTTAACATTTTTAAAAATTAAAAATGACCCAGAGTTTGCGAGCTGGATGTCGATTCCGCATAATTTCGACTCGAGGAATTCAACCGTAGCCCCGGAAATGTGATCCGAGAACCAGAAGTCCGCGACCGATTAATGTTTCTAACGCACACAGGGTCATGTCAATACTTATGTTTTTGAGGTCAGCGAGTTCATTTATGGCAACGAAAATGACCTTCGGTCACCGGAAGTGGGCTCTATTCACCGGAAGGGGGCTCGAGGCACCGGAAGAAGCTCCCATGCTACACTTTCTGAAGAAGGGAGAGCCACAGTAACACACAGTGTCACGAAGGATAATGAATGCGACATGTTCCAAGTAATTAGTAGTGAATAATACGCTTAAATTTTTATTTGTTTAATAAAATTTCAATATACAGGGTGTCCACTTTTAAACATATACAAATCCATAAATTCTTTACTTTTCGAGATAATCGTCTGAACTTTTTTATAAAGGCCTTCAAAAAAACTTCTTTTTAATTTAAAAATCTGACACAGCGTTAATCACGACTCCCCAAAACCCCACATACAAAATTTGAATAGAAAATGCACAGGAAGTTCCATTCTACAGACAGACAAAGTTGAGTAAAATAGGAATTTCAAATGCAGCTGTGCAAAGTCAAGAGTCAAACAGTTAATTGAATGGTTAACAGGACCACTCAAAGTGTTGGTGTCCAAAGATCCAATAAAAAATATACAGGGTGTCTTAATCTGGGCCATTTCGAATTGCTGAGTTTTTGGGATCAAAAATCGAGTATATCAAAACCGCCCCAGCCCCTATAATTGGTGTGCCATAACAGGAACAGAACACTTTGAGTTGAGCAATCCTGTTGACCATTCAAATGTTTTGAGGGCACACTTGACTTGCCAGATGCCTTTATAATTCATATTTTGCTCAATTTTGACACCCTGCAGAATGGGACTCTGAATATTTTTTCAAATTTGGTATATGGGAATCCTGATTAACGCTGTGGTGTTAGATTTTAAGTAAAAAAATGCTAAATGGTTTTGGTGAAGATCGGGGCTATAAAAAAATCATAGCCGGCTCTGGATTTGCATTTTGAAAATGGTAGGAAGGTCAAAAGAAGCAGTTTTTGAAGATCTTACGAACAAAAAAAATCCAGGTGATTATTTCGAAAAATAAAGATTTTATGAATTTGTATTTGCTTAAAAGTAGACACCCTGTATATTGAAATTGTATTAAACAAATAAAAATTTAAGCGTATTATTTATTACTAATTACTTGAAACATGTCGCATTCATTATCCTTCGTGACACTGTGTGTTTGTAGCTCCCCCTTCTTCAGAAAGTGTAGCATGGGAGCTTCTTCTGGTGCCTCGAGCCTCCTTCCCCCACTTCCGGGGACCGCAGGTTTCAAAAACTTTCAAAAACATAAGTATCAACATATCACATGCCATTTTTCTAAAGTGACGGCTTTTGATCGACTGCCGGTTCTCGGATCGAATTTCCGAGGATCTGGGCCGTTTTTAATTTTTTTAAAATATTAAATAGCACTAATGCCTACATTTTTACAGTATAGGCTGAAAGTTAAAATTCTGGGAAATGGACCAACATTATTTATTTATAATTTTATAAGAATTTTTTGCAATATTTTATGTGCCTATAGCATCCTGTCGAATAACTCGGTCATTGACAACTTGTTTGACATTTGCTAAACTCTCAAAATTGCCTGGATTGACAGGAAAAATTAGGGACATATTAGGGCATATTGGGTAATTGAATTTTTCGCCATTTACAAAATGTCGAGTCGAAATCAAACCGATTTATTTTTGTCTTGTTTCTGTCTAGACGTCCGTGTATGGACAAAGAACTTTGAAAGAAGCACCAATATATTCCTGTGTTTTGTGCGTTAAACAAAAAATTGTAATTAAAAAATTAGATACTGCCCTGACACCCCTGACAAGTCACAGCATCTAGTGAAAGAGACAACTAAAACCCCCAATTGATTAGCTGCAGTTATTGTCAGTTGGTATGAACTAACTTACCAAAGTGTTAATCCTGTGGTTGGCATATCCAGAAAGACGAATAATCTTAAATGTGATTATACTGTGATTATCGTCACTCTACTCGTTTTTTTGTTTGTAATTTTTATTATCAATTGAGGTATTTATTCATTTATAAAAAAAAATCCTTTATTTTTGAAGAATCGAAAATGTAGCATATTTATTTGAATTGGAAGTGACTTTGTCATTGCAGGGAATCAAATAAAAAAATAGGCACTAGTCTTTGTAAAACCTTATTCTTTTATATTTTCATAAAGGTACTCAACAATTGATGGTTCTGGGTTATAATTACAAACAAAAAATAATTCAAAATTTCTTTAAATGCGATACTCCTTCTATGTTCTTGTGTAAAAAAAAATTCGCAATAAATATTGTATATACCTGTGATAGGTAGGTTAGAGCCTGTCAAATTTTATTTGTGCCACATATCACACACCTCTTGCGAACTTCACTGGTTAGTATATTAAATAACACTGAATAGCCTTTAAACTAAGGCAAAGAAAACACTTTAAATATCGCAATACATAAACTTAAACAATCGTACAATGTGACAGATGTCACAAATGTCAAGTGTCCCCAAGTGACGCGATAAACGCATGATGCTGGGTTTTCATATTGGGTGCTTTGGCTATTTACCAATGTATCAAAGCATACCAATAATTATGACACAATTTAGGTTTAGGATTTAGGTCAAATTTAAAATTGTTACATAGAAGGATTTAATAGGTAATAATTTAATATGTGAAGTGCGCTTGGGCACATGGCTATTTGTCAGCAGTCAAAAGAGGTTGGCTCCTTATTTTTTGTTGTTCCCTCTATCCTTGATTATTTAATATCTCGAAGGGCATGATACATCAAGCATCATTGACTAATGGATGGATTTTCACACCAGAAATTGCTATATAGGCGTCTCAAATAATATACAGGATGATTTTTTTAGGAGTATCACCGCGATTTTCTCCCTACAAAAAAGCGTAAGAAACAAAAATATGGCAATTTTGGACAGCTAAGTGGTGCTGCAAAAGAAATCGGCATCCATGGCCAACTTGTCGTGCAATAATAAAAAAAACTCAACTTGAGCAAAACTCTTAATGCCATGGAATGTTTATTTTAAGAGACAGAGAAAAACTTTTATGTTGAAAATTGAATTTTTGTTTCTTACGATTTTGTAGGGCGCAAAATAAGCGAGAAGATCGCGGTGGTAGTCCTAAAAAAATCATCCTGTATATGTATATGCAGTATGTCCCCGGCTGGGGTTTACAAGAGGTGAAATTGCCAAAAAATTTAACTTTTCATAAAAGTTGTTGCTTTCTTCAAAATTAAGATTCACATTGAAAAAATATTAATTTATTATACAGGATGTTCAAAAATTTCAAATTTTGAAATTAGGTCAAGAGTAAAGTACCCCAATTTCTTTAAAAGTTATTTAAAAAAGTTTGTTGGCATTGAAAAATCACAAGCACCGACTCGAAAAACATTTTGTTCATATTCTTTTTTTTTTTCAATTAATACTAAAATGGCAAGGGTGATTTTATTGCAATATTAATTATTTTTTTTACTACTAACCTGAGAAATCACCATTATTTACCTCATTCCTCTAATGAGAAGTAATATTTCTCTACCTAGGTAAATAATGATAATAAAAAAATACCTAGGTAAATAATGAAAAATTTTCTATGTGACATTTAAAAATTAGTGTCATTTTATCAGCTTGACAACTGAACTCCCAGGCTACTTGATATTTTGAAGTATTTGAAAAAAACGAGAAATGACTAAAATATAGCAATATTTCAATGTTAGTAGTAAAAAAAATTCTATATACACTTCGGTTGAGAAGGCCATTATTTAAATAATGGCTCACTTCTCAACCTAGGTGTATAATATACTATTAATTAATAATTATTATTTAATTAAAAACTTTAAAATACAGAGTAAACAAATACAATTATTACTGCATAAGACCCACAATAATCAACAATAATAACAACAAAATGTTTTTCGAGTAGGCACCTGTAATTTGGTATTTGACATCTTCTCTCAAAGCCAAACAACTTTTGTAAATAACTTCTTGAAATATTTTGAAAAATAGAAGTACTTCACTCTTGACCTAATTTCAAAATTTGAAATTTGTGAACACATTTGTAAATTAATATTTTCTCAACGTGAATCTTGATTTTGGAGGAAGCAAAAACTTTCATGAAGAGTAACTTTTTTGTGAAAAGTTAAATTTTTTGGCAATTTCACCTCTTTTAAACCCCAGGCGAGGACATACTGTATATATTTTTCAACCTGAACTGTACAGTCATTTTGCTCATTGATATATTCAAGGTATTTTTGTAACTTATCATTGTATCATTAATAATGTTGTTTCTAGAGTTGTAGTGCTGATCGCTAACTAACTGTTGCTTTTTTCCATGTCTTGCAGAGGGGGAGGTAGCCCAACAAGGTACTTACATAAATGAATCTTCTGCAGTTAAGATTCGAAATAAAAAGTGATAATTTTTCACAAACTTTAACACAGTTAATAAAAGTTTGATACGGTCCTCTCTACAGGGTGATTCAAAACTATGCGGCACCCTTTCAGGGGCGTACTTTACTCGTTAAAATAAGACGAAAAGTTCATATTAACATGGGTCCAAAAACTCTTCGTTACGAAAATACAAGGTGATTAAACTTTTAAAAAAATATCGATTAACAATCAATTATTTTTTATGCCTTAGCTAATTACTAGTAACAAAACTTACATACTCCTACTGCCATTCCATTTGAAAATTATTTCGTTTACTTCAAATAATAGTTACATACCTCAACCCGAAAAAGCGTTAGAGTCGAAAAAAGACGACAAATCGGAAAACTCTAACTCTCCGCGAAAGGGAGAGAGATATGAAAAAAATGAAAGAGGCATTTTTTGTGCCAAATTGTATTGTTTATTCAATAACATAATAAATTGTTGTATTGTACAGGGCCATACTATTTTTCTTGTTTAATTTATGGTACCGATTACCCTTACCTCCGCCACTGGATACATTCGCGACCTGATATTAGCATTTCTTATGTCACCCTATGATGGAATTATTGTGTACCAAATTTGGTTTAAATATTCTTATTAGTTTGGAAGGGATAAAGAAAAATCGATATTTTTTTCAAAGTTTAATCACCCTGTATCTTCGAAACGAACAGTTTTTGGACCCATGTTAATATGAACTTTTCGTCTTATTTTAACGAGTAAATTACGCCCCTGAAAGGTTGCCGCATAGTTTTGAATCACCCTGTATGCAGGGTGAGTTACGTAGGCCGCGGTGGTCTATATCTTCTACATTGTTAATGCTAGAAAAAAAAGTATAGACAAAACTTGTAGATACTACATTTTGAAAATATTTTCCAATATACAGGATGATGCAATAAGTAGTGGCCACTCAAAGATATGTTTTTTTTTTTAAGGAACACCCCGTATTTTGTTACATTTTTAGAAACCGCTAGAGAGTATGTTCTTTTTGGTACAGGGTATAAGGGTCTATATTTAAAGGTTAGGGAGTTATTTTAATTTTAAACGAAAAAGGGGCCACTTTTGGAACTGTATTAATCAAAAACCAAATAAGATTTTGGGCTATAACTTGAACTGGGGATTGCCTGTTATGCCTAGTTAACAATTTTGGTGTCAAAATGTCACTTTTTAAGCTGTAAAAATAAAAAGACATATTCTTGTTAATTTTTGGGGTAGTGGAAATAGTTGAAACTACCTGATATTTATTTATGGTGTTACAAGTAGGTTTTCAACTATTTCCAATACACCAAAAATTAACACGAATATGTCTTTTTATTTTTTACAGCTTTAAAAGTTACATTTTGACACCCTAATCATGTAATCGGCCCTTTTAAAGCCCTTTCTTAGACTAAAATGGAAATAGCTCCCTAACCTTTAAAGTTAGACCCCATTTAAGGGCTTTCCAAACATGTAATAAAATATAGGGTGTTCCATTTAAAATTAGTAAGTGAACTTACGATTTTGCCTAATAAACGTTCTTCAGAACTTTATCTCAATATCGATCGAAAATTGTTAACTAGGCGCAACAGGCAATCTCCAGTCCAAGTTATGACCCAAAATTTTATTTGGTTTTTGAGTAATACATTTCCAAATGTGGCCCGTTTTTTCGTTTAAAATTAAAATTAAAATAACTCCCTTAATACCCTGTACCAAAAAGAACATACTCTTTAAGGGCTTTCTAAAAATGTAACAAAATATGGGGTGTTCAATTTAAAAAAACATAACTTTGGGTCGCCACTACTTTTTGGATCACCCTGTATATTGGAAAATATTTTCGGAATAGCATTAACAATGTAGAAGATATAGACCACCATGGCCTACATAACTCCCCTGTATAGAACGAGTTGTCTTTTAGAATGGAAAAAATTGTTTCGTGTCCCAAAAGTAAACAGTCATATATTATCTTAACCACATGTAGGAAATTCAGTTGTGAGCTAAAATTCCTAATAGGCAGCTCAGTTATGTACTATAGCCTCAATCTTTGTTTTACTTTAAAACTAAGTATTGATGTAGTTATTGATGTGTATTGTCATACATTTTATAAACTGTACCAGGGCACTGCCGGTTGAGTAGTAAATTAATTAAACTGGTGTTTGGAAATGCTAAATGAAAATGTAATTAGTACAAACATATTTTGCTAATGCCACGGAAGGGACAAAATAATACTAATACTCGAATGTACAACTTACAGAGTAAAAAAAGTTAATATAAACAGGTCCAAAAATATATGGTTTTCTGAATACAGAGCAGAGTTCTAGGCCACATCTGTTAAAGAAGTTTTTGTTGTATGAAACTCGCATTTGTCATCTTTATTCAAAATATATATTAGTTTTCATACTAAATGACAGGAGACTTATTGAAAAATAGTTTTAAAAATTAAATTTGAATCTTTATTTGAAGCGTTTTTGGGGTTGCAGTTAGATTTTTTTTATATTGAATTTAACACAAGGTTAACATTTATGGCTGCATACTTTTGGCATACCCTATTTTTATCATTTCTGTTGTGAATATTGGTGTGTTCTAAATTGTGATTTTATAGAAACTCCGACAGAATAACTACTAGTAATATCACAGTATTATACAGTAGCCTGACTCTCAAATATTTTCAGACTCTCGCACTTTGACTAACATAGTTGCAATATGAAGTTAGGGGACTCTGCATGACCATAGGCTGTATAAACAATTCAGTTAATTGTGCACACAACTTTTCCTTACCTTTAGTGTCAACAGACAATTTTGAAGTATATTTTTCCCTAGCGTTTTTCCAGAAGTCGATTTATTAAGTACGGTTCTGTGCGGTTTTGTATTACCTAACATAGAATGACTTTGAGTAAGACTGCAATGGTCAATAGATATTTTGCTGGACTGTTTGGTTGGGACTCCAACAAAGGGTGGCAATCGTAGTTGTTATACTGTTACATACTGTGGTAATATCTTAAAATCGATAGTGTACAAATTTATTGCACTCGAAACAGTTAAGAGATTTCTGAGGGGGCACGAGCTCTGTTACCCCCGACATCTTCCTATGCACTCCAGACTAAACCAACTTGTGGAAATCATAAGGCTGTCATCATAAGGGTGTATTGGAAGAGTAGAGGCAATGTGTGCCATTAGTGTGGTTATTCGCGGATTTTTGCTGATTTTGGCCAGACATAGTTTTTCAATCTTTTTTGGCATATTTTTAAAATATTTCCTTGGTAATGGAGACCCAGCGACCATTCAGACTATATAATTATTTACTATATAAGGAATCAATCAATTACCGAAGCAATTAATTGATCATGGAGTATTATAATGATAGCACGCACACCCGAAGGTGCGGGACAAAGCCACTGGTCTTGATCGGCAAAGGCTCACGCCACAATTACCGAGACCCGCCATCTACCGTCTACACAGCATCGGTTCACCAACCGAAAACATCGATAGAACAAAAAGAGTGATAGTCGACCATATACAGTACTGTTTCGGGACGGTAATCCCTCATCAGTATGGCTCACCCGACTATCAAGTGGTAGACAAACGTGCCTAGACGATAGATTTACTATATAAGGAATCAATCAATTACCGAAGCAATTAATTGATCATGGAGTATTAATCTTATTAATAAATTAAAAAATAAATTAATCTATCGTCTAGGCACGTTTGTCTACCACTTGATAGTCGGGTGAGCCATACTGATGAGGGATTACCGTCCCGAAACAGTACTGTATATGGTCGACTATCACTCGTTTTGTTCTATATAATTATTGTCTAAATAAAATTTCTTATCCTAGTACAGGGGTCTCCGAACTAGGGCCCGTGGGCCAAGGCCATCAATCCAGCCCGCCACACTAGTTGCACTACTGGGCGGGCCAAAAAATTTTGGACTTTTTGGTTTTGGCCATTTTTTTTGTTTATCAACAGATTTTAAAAAACGAGGTATCTTTTTTTCTTGCAGAAAAGAACGGACTATTGACAGGCTATTTATTTATTTAACTTGTAGTGATGTAGGCAGCTGTAAAAAATATTGCTTGACAGGTAGGTGGGGGACAAGTTACTGCCAGATCTCTGTATAACCTTGAACGCTGTACTCATACCTAAGGTGTCACCCGCGATATTCTCAGCAGGTTTAGAAGTTGAAAAACTAGTCTTTTGCAGTTTTTTTCCAAGGAATCCAATGCCACTGAAAAAAAAAAGAAAATTGGATATTAGACCAGAAATTACGACTAATTAAAAGTAATTTTTCACAAGAAGACAAAATAGTAGATTATTGTTTATTTGGTTATAGGAGGGTAAATTGGGTAAAGAATAAATATACAGTTTGGTCCAGGTTTTATGGGCAAAACTTCAAGAATCTATAGAAAATGTCAAAATAAGTAGAATTTTTCATATAACATGTATCGAACTCCTAAGGTCCTCCGCAGACGGGTCGATCGGCGATGTGGTCGACGCGACTGTAATCGCGTATAAAAATGTTCACTCGTATAGTAAGACACATTAGAGAATGGGACAGCGCGTGACGTTCGATGCGATACTAAACACACCCAATGCACACTTAACACTTTGCATTTGCAACTGAACGAATTTACAGAGATGGCCGGCCTATATAAACCGCTTGAGCTGTGCGGTTGCTAAGATACGAGGGACGCTTCGTCACGCGCTGTCCCATTCTTTAATGTGTTAACCTCTACGATCCATGCGTTGGACACGTTCACCATCTGCACACGGGTCCGATTTTCCTCAGTCGATTTGCGTCTTTCAAATAGATAGAACCATGTTTTTCTCTGTCTGCCTCATCCCTAGATAAGTACCAAAGCGAATTTTGTAAACGTTATAACTGTAATGGTTTTGAAAATAATTTAAAAGCATTTCCGAACTATTCGGACTGGGCATATGAAACGAATGTTTAATAAGCAGTTTCCGAACAGTTTTTATCGGTATGGCGAATGTTATTTGACCTTTGTAACTTTAAAACACAACATCTGTTAACACATCGCTTGAAATGTCAGAAAAGTTCCATAGCCTACTTGAAAACATTTAACAATGACTGTGTTGAATAATAAAGTCTATAAAAACATGTTATGCTATAAAACAGTGTGTCTCCTTTAATAACAGAGATAACGAAGTAAACCAAAAAAGAAAATGTTGAAGAAAGATGGACCTACCGTCTAATGTCAACTGCTATACGTTTCGGTTGCTAGTATACTCCACAGGGTGATACGAATTTTCGGAAAAAACATAACATTTTTATTACACCCGGTATAAATCAAAAATGAACTTTTTATCGTAAACAGAGAAAACTATGACATTGCCAAGGAACCAACCTACAATGCAAAAAAAAAATCATTCAAATCGGATCATAAATTCAGAAAAAAAATAGGATCAAATAGGTGGCAAATTTATGATGTTGCGTTAAGGGGGGGCTCGCCATTGTATGTTCGGTTGCCTGTATCAATGTATTTTTATTTCCAACTAGCTGGAAAAAGTAGCGAATTTCAAAGGATTACAAAAAACACGGATATTTTTAAAATATCCATAGATACTAATGACACTAGTTTAAAAGTTATGGGCGAGATTTTTTTTTGAATTTCAAACTTTATGCCGGCATAAATTCGTCTATTTTGTCTCTTGAGCCGGAATTTTACCTTTGTTAAGATTGGCATAGGTTTCGGAATATGCTCGGAACGAAAGCACGGTAATAAACATTGTAATTATCCATTCTTGTTGTAAATAAAAAACATAGGCAAAATTACCTTAAATTATGCAGCGGGAATGCAAAAGTGTGGCTATTATTTATCAGATGGTGCAAAAAACAGACGATCGATGAACGGTTGACGCTGTTGTTACAGGTCCAGTTTAATAATTACATATATTATGTTCATATGATCAATTTTACGTTTTGGCGATATAATATTTAATCAACTAAGCTGTCTGATTACTTTTTTATGTTTTTGTATTACTTCCATATTATTATATACTATGAATTGCGAATTTTTAATATTAAAATAATATAAAACTTCAAAAGGTATATTCGGGAGACCCTCGTAGCTCAAAGACTCCGATCTGTGATTTTAACCCCTCTCTTTTTAGCAATGGTTCATTGATTTTTAGCTTGAAAGGTACAAGGCGGCACTGCTTTAGTTGACTTTGCTTTATACATACGTGTGGGTTGGGTACTGTTATGTTCTTATAGTTATGTCGCCGTTATGTATTTTTCGTGAGGAAAACACAAAAACGAAAATCACAAAAAAATCACATAAAAGTTGAAGCATATTATGAGGTGCAATGTAAGACGCATGTTTTCACTTGTAGGCAGACGACGTTTTCAAGGTCAATTGAATGTCTACTGTGTTTTTTACTGTTAAAGGCATATCTTTAGTTAAAGAATGTGATTCGGCACATTTTCTGTAGGTATTGCGCTGGTATTGCTGGCTTAAAAGTTCTACAAAATTATGTTTAGTTTTTTCAATGAAATGAAACATGGTCTTTTATGTGTACATAAGGTGTTTCTTCGTTTGCATTAACACTACATTCAAACACACATTTTAAGTAACGCAATAATTAAGATAAATACATATCTCGAAAAAAAAAAAGGAAAAAAGAAAACGATATATTGATGCGAAAGAACATCTTCTGTACCTATATGTTAAAGATCTACAGTGTGACCTCCGTTAAGGAGTTACCACCCTGGTAAAACATCTTTATTTGTGTACCGATTTTGATAAACTTTTTTTTGTTAGGTTCAAAAAGCACATTAAACAATGTGTGTAACTTTACTTTTGGGCTGTAATCATGGTCACCTGTCAACACATGGGCTCAATTTCAAAAAGTACTATTATTTTTTTAATAATATTTTTATTAGGCACAGGGTGTCCGCCTGAAGGTGATAGGAACATTCAATTTAACCATTCCGTATTTTTTGAGAAAAAATCAATCGAACGTCAAACAAAAGTTATAACCAAAAAACCTTTTAGGAAAAAATGAAGATGGTGCAAAATGTATCTTTTTATTAATTTAAACATATTTTTTTATTAACGGATAATAATAGAACACATATGCAGTTAACTTTGGGGTTACCTTTCGATTAAAAACGAGGAAAAATAACCGACTCAAACGTGGTCACGTGACTTTCGCTATCTGTCAAAAATTATATTTAAAAAATAAAATCCCTAAAAATTGGCTTATTTGTTACAATTTCAAAACGTTTAACTTGAAAAAGTCGTTTCTATTTTAATGTTACATAAGCGCCTATTTCCGATTTATAAAATTTCTTAAAATTTTAAAAAGTCATTACTTCGTAAAAACTATTTTATATCACTAGCTATACAACATAATATACGAGTATCATTCTATAATTTTATTAACTTTTTATTATTACCAAAAAATATCGATAAGAATATGTCTTTTTCAAAAGAAAATTATATTAACGCTTTAAAATTCTATTATGTTTGACACAAAGTTGATGTACCGGCAAGCAGCCGGTAGGTAGTCCTCTTACTTAATATTTTACTCAACATAACTATGAAAAAATATAGAAAAATAAAGGAGCTTAAATATTCATATTATTATTTTGTGTTTAACAATTCACAGTTTCAATCCCAAAATTCGCCAGGATGGGAGCGATGTGCTGTTATTTGTATAAAAAAGGGGCTCGGTCCGCCTGCCTCCCCCTAGACCCCTGGTTCCGACCAACGACCTTGCCGGGCAACAAAACAACTTATAAGGAACGGAAACTTATTTTAGCAAGGCGAAACATTACTTTTTATTCTCGCTCTGTACCAATGGCCGCTCTCCAACTCCAGCGCCATCTTACAGACACTTGCGCAATTTTTGCACTCCAGTACCCAATTTCTGTTTAAGCAACATTTATCCTAGTTAGGAACACGGTCAAATGAAGGTCGTCGCGAGGTGATGACGTTTTATTTCCGTCCTTAATTTTGTCCAGGAGTTTATGTCCACGGCTGGGGTTTAGAATAGTTGAAATGGCCAAAAAATTTAACTTTTCCCAAAAAAGTTACTCTTGATAAAAGTTTTTGCTTCCTCTGAAATCAAAATTCACATTGAGAAAATATTAATTTTTTATACGGGGTATACAAAAATTTCAAATTTTCAAATTACGTCAAGAGTAAAGTACCCCTATTTTTCAAAATATTTAAAGAAGTTATTTACAAAAGTTGTTTGGCATTTGGAGAAGATGTTAAATGCCAAATCACAGGCTCCTACTCGAAAAACATTTTTTTGTTATTGTTCATTATTATTGAAATGTAGAACTTAATTGCATTTGTTTACTCTGTATTTTAAAATTGTTCATTAAATTATAATAATAATTAAAAATAATCCATTTTGCAATCAAATATTCCTTTCCATTTTAGTATTATTCGAAAAAAAATTAAGAACGTGAAACAAATATTTTTCACTACCAACATGACGGTGCACCCGCTCATACGTAATTCTCAAGCAGTTTGCGAATATGTAAATATTCGATTTCCAAGCTGGATTGGGAACGCAGGTCCTGTTTTGTGGCCAGCACGGTCACCTGATTTGACGCCCCTGGATTTTTTTCAGCCGAATCTTAAACAAAGAAGACTAGTGCAACTTTTTATGCGTTCTGGCAATAAATTAAAATACAAGGAAAAACCAAACAATTTGGAAGAACTGAAGAATCATTAGAAAAATTCGTCGACAAACACTACGAAAAGTATCCTATGAAATAGTTCTAGATGTCAAAAAAGCATAGAAGTGAATGGTGGCCATTTAGAACATTTCATTTACAATAATATGTTTAAGTAGTTAATATGCAGTTGCTGTATGTCCCGTTAATTACGGGACACCCTGTGTATTGTGGGAACAGAGAAAAGCAAAAACATAGACGCATTTTTTGTGACCAGTTTTGTTTTAAAGTATAATGGTTTGATAAATCAAAACTGGATGTAATCTTAATGATTAGGTGTGTGAAATAATAATTGCATCTAGAAGGTATCAAATAAATCTTTCCTTTTATAAATCCGCCCATTAAACCTGGATCTTTTATATTTTTTTATAATAATGATGAGCCATCATTAGTAAGGACCTTTTGGAAATACTTTGCGGGTGTATTATGCCATTCTACCTATTGTGATTTCTATTCCACATCAGTGGTATGACATTGTAATATAGAAATAGGTCATTTATTGCCTCTACTCTACCAATAATAGCACTCTAGTTGTGATGGGAACAATCAAGTTAAAATCTGTCTGAGTTTCTATGAACCGGTAGGCAAATAAAATGTCAGTAAAATGCAATGATTTTAACAGCACGGCCAAGGAAGGTATCCGATGCTATACCTACTGCTTCACCAGAGCGAGTTAGTCGGACCAGAAGCAGAAATTCACAGTCACAACGTAAGTAGATTTAAATTCTGGTACTTCTCTGTAAGCTGCCAGTCAGCCCACACAGATTTGTGGACTCATTTGTCACACATTTCTCCTATTTTCAGCTACAAGTAGATCGGGTTCTCCAAGTTCACGGCTAACATACCTATACAACAGATCTACTGAACACGATTCACCTCGGACAAGAAAATTGTCGTCTGGTATCCCAAGGTCGACAACAGGTACACATTCTACATTTTTCTTGAAACTGGTTGTAAAAACCGCTATGAAGCATTACTTTTTATTGTCGCAATAATTACAAATTTTAAATGTCTAGTCATTTTTTTATTCAGAATAATGTGATTTTGGATGGTTTAACCCTTTCGGGACTGGACCCGGATGAACATGCTGGGTCAGTGAGACCGGAATCGACTATAAACGCAAGTAGGGAGGCATGACAAAGAGCTGAAACCAAACGGACACGCGTTGACTAAGGATACTTTGGATCGGCTACTTTGCATTGGTCATGCCCGCAATTGATGTTATTGGCTGATTTTCTAGTAATGATATCTAGTTGGGTGGTCCTTTTGGTAAAAAATACACTTGGCCACTTAAATACGTCAGAAAATTCCCACTCAAGCACATTTTGCATTTGGGCGCATCATAAAAATGATTTATGTTCTGAAAAAATCTGTTTTTATGTGATGGCTCGTTGCAATAATTATGGACTGTATATACACCGCTTCCCTCTGCTGTCCATCAGGCACTGATCCTCAGACGGCCGCAGTCCCAAAAGGGTTAAGCTTATATAAAATAGAATTATGTGTGTTCCCTCTACAGTGTAATTCACTTGAAGCGAAGTTCACTAAATCGCCGACTTTACTGTATACAAAAAAAACAACATGCGTACACATATTAGCTTTCCAAGGGTGGAAACCAGCTAGTGTAAAAACAAAGTAACGCGACTTTGCAACTTATTTTTAAATTATGTTACTTTTTTAGATCAAAAATAAAAATGTCTTACATCCGGAATGTGCTATTTGAAACTGCAAAAAGCACAATCAATTCCCCTATAATTGAATTTTTAAAAATATATTTTAACCTTTAACCGCTTACAAAAGGACCTCTGACTAGATTTATAAACACGACCATATGTAGCAAACGTGCATTTAAATTGACAAGTATACCCTGGGATAAATAAACTACTGTCCATACAATAGGTTAGCCGGGTTCGGAATATGCACTCCAGTCACAATGGTTTCTGTGGTGACCACATAGAATTTTTGTACAGGGTTCAGACTTCAGAGAACCCGAAAAATTCCCCGACTCTCCCAGGTTTTTCCTGACTACTACAAAATTTTTCCAGGACCAGTGAAAAGATATGCGAGTAAGCAGCACATATGGTGAGTTTTGTGATAGGCTTATGATTCGTTTTTTAAGTTTAAAAATAGTAGGTTCTCTTTGGAGTAGAAGAGTTCCATTGTGCCAAACAGGCATTGTTCAAGTACTTACTAGGTAATTCTTTAGAAATAGACATCAAAAGAAAAACAAAATACTTTAAATTTTGTTTCTTGTACAAAATTAAGGCGTAACTGAGAAATTCACATCCCGATAAAAAAGTTATGGGACACCCTGTTTAAAAAACATATTTGTTTATCTTATACTTAATTATAAATAGGAAAACAAAGACATTGGTATCTTATTTTATGATATAATTTCTGTAGAAAATACATACAAAAGAAACACAGTCATATGATAAGTGGTCTAACCAGAATGTAAAATTGGGGCAGGGGGCTACGTTATTTCCATATAGGTAATAAAGATGCGATCTATAATTTGGAGTTGATTTCTGTTGATAATTATTTCATAATTACTCCACTGATATGATACATATTGCACAACATACTTAATGTTGGTATTCTAATGTACAAAAATAAAAATATTTCTATTATTTATGCATACAACTCAAAATAGTCACTTTTCAACTTACCAAACATAAATCAGATCTTTACTTCTACAAGTAGGCTAACAACCCACTTATTTTTATGTCTGATCTATAGTTTTGGTTTCATAATTTGCTATATCATGAATTTTTGCCTTCTTTTTTTCGAGGTTTGTTATTTCAGAAGCAATTCTCTTTCTTTTCTTCTTCGTATCTTCGTTTAACTTATTTATAGTGTAGGCAAGTTAGACTTTTTAGAAGAAAAAATTTATAAAGTTTTGAAATTTTGGTTGTGAACTCCCAGTAGGAACCCGAATACAGATCCGAAGAGTTCCCACCCCCCCGAGGGGAGCTTCATCCCCTTTTGCCCAAAAAAACCACCCCCCAAACGTGACCTTGACGGAGTTTTTTGCGTTTTGCACGTAAACCGTAACTCTGACGGGAAAAAGTTATAGGACTTTTTAGATTCTCCATTAAATTCTCCACAACAATGGTCATATATTTTTTTTTACGTATCTCCCACCCAACGCGAATAAATGACTTTGGAAAATATGCATAGTTTTCAGCGCGAACAAAAAATAAGCCTTGCGCCGTCTGTTGCGTCGATTATCTCGAAAAGTAGTAGCGCGAGCAAAAAAATGTATAGAAGCAAAATTGTAGAGCAGTTCTTTCTCTACAAGACTCATATTGGATAAAATATTTTTGAGAAAGTATTAGTGGATATATGATGATTTTTTATACCTGTGTATTCTGCACTTTGAGCGTGTTTCCACACCACCCATCAGGTAACGCTCTCGATGCGTTTTTTTAAAGTGGTTTCCTCTATAGGCCTATTCCACTAATGAAATATAAATATTTAATCAATTGCCTCTGCAAAATGGTCTTGCTCGATGGAATTTAAACAACTCTGCCCATGACAAGAGCAGTGCAAGCCAATCTTTGCACATGTACAATGCTTTCCACAGCCCTTTTTACAGCCGCAAGATATGAGCTGCAGAATTGAGGCTGGAGCTGGTGCTTGAGTAGTGAGCACTGGCATTAGAATGTTGTTAGTTTTTCTACAGCCCCATTCAGTTGCTCTCAAATTTCTTCCTTTCCACAAATGAATTTGATGAAAAACGCGATAGGAATGTTGTCTTACTGCATCAGATGTAGGTGGTAGTCCGGACAAAATGACTGCGTTACTCGACTGGCCATGCAACTAGCTTATTAAATAAAATAAAGCGATAATGGTTTAAAGATGTCTCTTGTCGGGGTGCCTTATATAGAGCAAGCGTAAATTTCTCCCCAGCTCTTGCAATGTCATCTTTTCCTATAAAGGATTATTGAATATGGCGACCACTTCTTCGCGTTTTTCATCAAATTCATTTGTGGAAAGGAAGAAATTTGAGAGCAACTGAATGGGGCTGGTAGAAAAACTAACAACATTCTAATGCCAGTGCTCACTACTCAAGCACCAGCTCCAGCCTCAATTGTGCAGCTCATATCTTGCGGCTGTAAAAAGGGCTGTGGAATGCGTTGTACATGTGTAAAGATTGGCCTGCACTGCTCTACAACGTGTTCTCATTGTCATGGGCAGAGTTGTTTAAATTCCATCGAGCAGGATCATTTTGCAGAGGCAAGTGATTAAATATTTATATTTCATTAGTGGAATAAAAAAAACACCGAGAGCGCTACCTGATGGGTGGTGCGGAAACACGCTCAAAGTGCAGAATACACAGGTATAAAAAATCATCATATGTCCGCTAATACTTTCTTAAAAATATTTTGTCCAATATGGATCTTGTATAGAAAGAACTGCTCTACAATTTTGCTTCTATACATTTTTTTGCTCCGGCTACTACTCTTCTAGATAATCGACGCAAAATACGGCACAAGGCTTATTTTTTGTTCCCGCTGAAAACTATGTTTATTCTCCAAAGTCATTTATTCGTTTTTTCTTCTAAACGTCGTTTTTTTATCTAACTTGCCTACACTATTAGAACTTGTAATGCCTTAATATGCTTAAAATATACATTTATACATTTGTATAAATATTTACATTAACGGTAGAAGAACCTCCCAAATTATGAATACTGTCATCAATAATTCTTCTGGTGATTAACGATTTTTCGTGCTAGTCTCAACAAGCTTTTGTTCATATTAATTGAAAATCCACTTTCAACTTGTGCGTTACAATGTGATAACAATAATACCATCTTAATTACATGAAAGAGCTGTTCATTCTCATCAATGAATATATCAAAAGTTTGTTTTTCTGTTTTGTAACGAGTGTAATGTTCTTTTAAATCTGCGTTATCAAGGAGCTTATTAAATTTCATGTAAGCAGTTTCAGCTTCTTCGAGAGATATCACATTTTTATTACAGAAGGTTTCTAACAGTGAAAAAAATTTAGATTTGGCTGAAGAAGGTTCATTTACTACATTTTCCGGATCAAGATTGTTCATATCTTTTACAATTTTATATTTTAAGAGAGATCTCTACAGTTCTCTTTATTACAATTTTAATAAATTCTCGGAAATCCTTCAACAAGTGTAATTCTTGAGATTCCGTATCAGTGCTTTCAAAAAAAAAAATTCTCTGAAGCTAATATCTTATTCTTACAAAGGCCTATATTACAGTGTGGCCCACTTCAAACTGGAACACCCCCCATAAAATTTGTATATGTCATCCGATTTTCGTTAAGTGTTTTTTTAACGATAGGTTATACATATTTTTTGGGACAAAATATATTAGGCATATTTTTATAAAAATTCTAGAAACCAATGAAAATCACAATTGAAGACCTCGGTGCAAAAACCGGACAAGACCACTTTTAAGTAAAATTGACTTTTTCCACTACATTTATGTCGCCGATCAATTGGCGCAAGAATCAGCCAAGTCCAAAGCATGATAATGTTGATATATAGCTTAAGGACTTGGCCACTCGCATTCATGGGTGCAAGAACCAGACAAGTCCGGGAGTTTTTTTTTTTTTTCATTTTCCCAAAACTTGTAAACTATGGACTTGTCCGGTTTTTGCACCGAGGTCTTCAATTTAACTACCTATTTTACTTGCCTACTCGCTTCAATCAAGTTTCATGGGGATTGAAAACAATTAATTGAAACTATAACTTGCTTTATTTCATGAAAATAAGTTGCTAAGAAAATGTAATGTAATATGACAGTTTTCTAGAGGATAACTTCATATATTTGGCAATCCTACTGTCTTTAATAGTATATTACATAGCGAGAGTTGTAAACAGCTTGTTACGTATGAGTGGAATAGTTGCGCACGAGCCACACAGCGGCGAGTGCTGTAATTCCACGAGTATGTAATAAGCTTACAACTCGAGTTTTGTATTATAATTTTTCTTCGACGAAAGAAAAACTATTATAATAGATAAACTATACTTCTGATTATCTGTCAGGCAACAATTAGTATGTTGGTTAGTTGCTATGGTGACGCGGATGCCACGCTAACAAGGCACCCGTGATAATTGCGTTTTAATTGAGAACAGATACGTAATTTTTGTATTACGTGTCAGTCATTACGTATCAGTGTTCGTAACAATGAACTTACTTATAATCTAAACCATCACTATAAGATATGTTACTAGCATAGGAGTAGAAAAACATTTATTCAAACACATTCGACTGTATGTAAACTCCATATTATTTCTGCTTCTAATAATGATAATAATAATAATGATTTTATTGCAGTCATTGGTTGAAACAAGAACAAAAATTACAAAAGGCGAAGTAGACGACAAGCTTCTTCACTTAACCTACCTTAACATACCTTAACTTAACCTATAAGCACATATTTTAGAAATTCAGGTTGTTATACATTACTCGTACCTTTAGACAGTTAAATTAATATTTAATACTTAACACAATAATAGACAATAATAACAACAATGACAACTCAACACCCTGTCTATTCATTAGCGATATTACCTACACATGGCAGTAGCAGTATTGCTCTCTTGAATTTCAAGGGACAAACCTCCTTTATTTCAGAAGGAACCATGTTGTAAAATTTTGATATCGTATAGCTGAAACCTAGCTCAAATAGCGAAGTCCTCTGTGATACATTACCTTTATTAAAAAAGTCACTGCTGGATATTTCCGATTGTTTTTAATTGTATTAGTACTTTTGTATTTAATTAGTGCTTCTACATGTGCCTTCTGTTCAGGGTTTCAGGGTTATCAATTGTCACAGTCTCAGTAGTGTCAGTTCTAGAGGTTTGTTAAAAATTGCTAATGCTTTTAAATGACTACAAAATGTTATTTCTTTCTTTCTTAGCCTCAACTGTTTTTTGTGCAAAGCGCCTTTTTCATGACTGTGTAGAGCTTGTTTGCCCATGTTACTCAATAAAAGCACCTGGGAGCTTATTTTACAATAGGTGCTAAATTGATCTCCATCCACTGGAGCAAATACAGTACACCAGTCTTCATTTATTTGAGGGTTACACCATTCTTGATTAAATCTTGTTTTCTAGCAGTCATAATAATAGGTAGGTAGGTTAGTTGTAGTAGTATTATTTGGTTGTTTGTGACAAATCTCGTTTTATTAATCCTAAAAAATATAGATATGATATTATTTTATCTTTAGAAGAACTTTTCGGTCCCGTAAGAACAGCAATTATTATAGTCTTCAATGTATTATATTTATTATTTTATAAAAATGTATACAAAAATCACCATATTTTTTGAAAAAAGGAGCCACACTGCATTATTTAATTTACTCAAAAATGCAACAGTCACTGCGAGAGGCGACACGATAAGTCCTCGAAATGACTGGTATTTTCTATCGCACTTGATTGGCCTAGCGTGACCGGCAACTTTAAAACAATGCACTGTAAGCTAACACTCCGAGCCGGCGCATACACGAATCGGAAATGGCGTCGGGGCCATACTGGCCCAACCAGTCCCCCCAGAGTAGGCATAAGAGTATTTTCGTTTTATAAAAAAATACATTTCTAAAAGAAATACTTAAATACCTATTTCTGCTGCATAGAGAATTTCCAGTAGGTATGCAAAATTGATTTTCCCTGACTGTAAAAAATATATACATTTCCCTGTCTTTTGGAGGCATTATTTTTTCCCTGACTTTTCCCGGTTTTCCAGGTGAGTCCGAACCCTGTTGTAGGAACTAAAAGTGTGAATGAAGTGCATATTCTGAACCCTGCTGTCAAACTTGCTAACTTCTAAGTTATAGTACTGTCATTTTTGTTATTGTTAAGATAACCCTGTACACAGTTTCCGACAATGTTGCCAAATGTACCATATTCCCAAATAAGTGACATCAAATATGTGTTTAAATGGGATTAAGAGGGGGTTGCTGACAGCGAAAGTGACGTTAGATTTCGTATTTTTTTAAGTTGTATAGCATAAAATCTAATTACATTTTACCTGGCAAAAATTTAGTACAAACATCTCTGTCTTGATTTTAATCATAAGATCTTCAAAGCAGCGTTTTGTTTTATAGGTTATGAAAACCTTGGGAAAAATAATAATTCCAGTGCATATGCTTTCAAGATCTTATGATTAAAATGAAGACAGAGATGTTTGTACTAAATTTTTGCCAGGTAAAATGTTATTAGATTTTATGCTATACAACTTAAAAAATACCAAATCTAACGTCACTTTCGCTGTCGGCAACCCCCTCTTAACAAGTGGATAAGTCGCTAAAAACACAACATTTTATATACGTATTCTTCCAAAAGGTATTTGATTTGAACGGTTTAAATGTTTCCGGTACACAGAATTCTTTCAAGTGTGACAGGAAATTGCAAAGATTTAAAAATGTCACTTATCGCCTTCATTCACTTGTTGCCTCTTTAATTGCAACTGGTAATTAGTAAATATGGTTTTGGATGATTCGTAGGGTCAAGAGAAGCATCACGAGAAACTAGTCCAAACAGAGGAAGTCTGACAAGGTTTAGGAGGGGAAGCGATAGGCCCCCATTAAGTCCTGCAGCGAGACCTGTTTTGGCACAGAAGATATTACAACAGAGTAGGGAAGCAGAAAGTGCACTAGCAGACGCATTTGTAAGTATGTGTATAGTTTAAGTGGACCTACTTCGAACCGGAATACCCTCATAAAATTTGTGTTTGTGATTTGGTTTTGATCATGCTTATGGTAAATTTTATTTAAAACACATATTTAAAACACATTTTATTTAAAAAAACCAAGGCCTACCTCGACATATTTTTGTTGTCAAAATTCGAGAAATATAGGTCCACAACAGAAATCTCAACAATGCCTGTCAAATGGACTTCAAAAACAAGCAGATTGTATTTCTTATGAAATGATATTTTCATAAAATTTTATCTTCGATTGCGAACTTCTAATAGTGGAGCATTAAATATTAGGCAGTGCCTCCGTTGCCGGCAACGGTGCCCACAAAATAAACTAATGGCTGCCGGCGCCAGTTGCCCCCTCAATATTTTTCTCGGATGCCGACAAAGGCGCCCCAAAAATTGACTAAATAGTGTCGATTTTGAGTGCCTAAAATCTGGCCACATAGAATAAGCAGTAAACTGAAAAGCTGTTGCATTGAATTGAGTTCGAAAAGTGAAATTTCGCATCAAAAGACTGTCGTCGCGACACGTAGAAGATGGACATCATTTGAAAAACGAGATATTATTGTTGAGGCCTTAGACAAGGAAGGGGAGAGAGGACGTATAATCTGGCCAAATTGAGTGTGCCCAGTTCGGCACCACCAATGGCGTATCACTTGGGACTGGTAAAGAATGAAAAATGCCTATAAAGCATTACTGTTGGTTTGTAAAGGGACCAAATTTCAACAAAGCAACAAAATTTTAGTTGTTTGAGGCGTTATACAAATAATACAATGTGTTTTTTCCTTGAAGCTATTTTGCTAACTATAAATATTTACCTATGAAAGGTTATTCTTGATACTTTCTGTCCATCTCGACTTTTGCATCCAAAAGCTGAACAAAAATAACAATGTCTTCGGTCCGTATGAGCACAAAATCACAAAAACTAAACCTGCTGTCACACACTACGTCTGGCACCAAATTATGGCGTCGCATTGATATTTGGGCACACTCTCTGCTATGGTCCGTATATACACGTTACGCGTCCTCTCCCCTCCCTTGTCTAAGGTTGAACCTTATATTTTACGAGATTATGTGCTCTAAAACCTGCAATGTCCACGTCCTTCCTCCCAAATGTATACCTACACCATGTTACAAAAAAGTAGGTTAATCTATTGACCACAGATTATTTGGGTTAAAATACTGTGACCTTCCTCATTTTGTTTTCATTCAGACGCTTCTACCTCAAATACAGTGTTTTAAAAGTTGATTAAAAAAAAACCAATTTTATACAGGGTGTCCCGCAACGATATATATCGTTGGGGTCACCTAATGATGTGCAAATATTTGGAGGAAGTGTTCTGCTGGTAATTTTAATTTTTCAATTTAAGCCTCCCCTGCGAAGTTATTCCAAAAGAATTTGGTTTAATTTTTGTTTCTGAAAAACAGTTGAATATAGAAACTTGAATTTTGGGATACTTTTCTACAGCTAGTTGGAAGACACTTTATGGTAGAATTACTTTTTGCATCCTGTGGGTTGCTTGTCGCAATTTGGCAATGAATTATCTTAACGAAAACAAACTTATTTTATTCGTTTTAGTATAAAAGCTTGTTAGTTTTATTTTTTATTTTTTGTAAGATAGACTATTGAAAAAAGAAATAATCATTTTCTGTAACCCACTCAGAAAGTTTTTTCCTCTTGATATTTTTCATTAACTTGATAGAATGAGTGGAAAAATAGACATTCTTTTTTGTTCCCTATTTTGTTATTAAGTTATTAAAAATTAATCATACTAAGTGGGCTTAATTCTTTTCACTTTTTTATTTTACTACTTATGAGCGTAGTAGTGAATAGTTTTTCCTACATTGGGAGCATTTAAATAAAAAAAATCAGGAAATGTAACAAAATGAAAGTGGTAGGCAGGGATTCAATTTTTTTATTTCAAAATGTTTAGGTATATGAGCAACCCAGCTTACAATGACTTTTTCTACAAAATGTCAAAGCCCTCATTGAAAAACCTGGGACACCCTGTATACACCCTTCTAATGCATTAAGAATGAATGTCCATCCTTTTTTTGTTAAATAGGTACACTATCATGTATTTATTCTATTCTTATTGCACTACTACTTACAGTGAATGACAATTTGAATTCGAATGGAATCTTGAAATCTCCAGAAAATCATATAGGTTGAAACTAGCGATTCGAGGACAGGGATACAAATTTCGGACCTAGTTTCTTTTGCAAGGGAACTGTTAGGTGGTGGTGGTTTTTTTTTTGAGGGTCGAAAATGGGTGGCCAAAGAAAAGGAAATACGCACGTACTACACGCCTAGTAAAATAAAGGTGATCTTTTTTTTGTAATTGTCAGAGTGGCGTCCCGTAGCCCAGTCGGATAGAGGGGAGTGGGTAAATATAAGTATAACTAATTTTTAATTATGCAATTAAGAAAAGCGCCACCCGTTTTCCTCACTCTGACAACTAGCACAAACACAAAATCTAAACGGGAAATATTCTGGAAGTCAATATTGCTTTATTATTTAAAGGTGTGACGATATTAAGTATTTTTCACAAACGTATTCTCTCTTATTGATTTTAGAGCCAATTACTCCGTGGCAAAGCGTATTCCCGTATTATTGCGGGTCTTTTTATTTATATTAAATTAAGTTGATCTGATACGTAACAAATTCGAGACCAAGGTACCTTGTTTACATAAATATTACATACCCGTAACATCTACCTACTTAGGCGTCTGTATGTAGGGGACACCGGTTTAAATGTGCTGGCTCTCCAGAGTCGATATTGCGTAAGGTAACTTTGGACCTCGGAGTAGTTGCCTAATAGCTCGGGAAAAGTGGTTGCAGCTCAAGCCACTCAAACAGCAGGTAACTCTAAGCCCGGGTCCGGAGCTGTACGATAGGGGTGCTTCTATAGGTAAGTACTGGGGTGGGTTGCCGACACAAGGGTGCCGAAGTTGAATGGGGCAAGTCCCCGACAGGAGAATAAGGCCTACAAGCAGAAGGTTGTGCTTATCAGGGAGCGATCTGGAGAGAGATAAACCTGCGGGTTTTTAGGCACAGGTAGGGGTACGTACCTTGGATGTAGGGTGGCCTTCTGAGAATAGATGGGGTTCTTTTTAGTAATACAGTGCAAATATATCTGGGAAATGGTGAATCGCTCGAATCTCCAACCTCTGGGACGGGGTAAAATGCTTACTCCCCGATCTTCGCCAAATCCCAATTTGCTTATTTTATCAAACAAAAATTATTCACGCATCCACGATGCAGTATCGATTACCAATAATCCCCACTCCCGGTCTTTAACGGATTTTCGGTTTAAATTGTCTGTCGTTTAGATTGGTATCCCTGCTGTAGTAAAGGTCGGGTTAAACGTTTTTGCAGAAACGGCAGAAATTTTCGGTGCACACTTAGTTAGTTTGTGCTACACTTTAGTACAATAAAGTGAAAGGTACAATTTACCGGCACTCTCCAAATCGACCTCACCCACAACGTTCCGCTCGCATCGACAGTGTTGATGTTTAGATCACCCACAAAACCACCAATACTGGTTTGTTGATATCGAGATTTGACTAATTAAAACCAAATTAAACAACAAAACAATACCGGAATTGCCGAGACTCAGCTGCAATGCACGAAATTTTAGGTACGTTTACGAAAAATTTACTAGTATCGTTTCTTTTAAGTGCGATTTAAATAAAAATTCAATATGCGCAAAATAAAGCGTTACAAGGTAAAAGTATAATCAGTGACAAAACCTAAAAATTCTCTGCCGGCAGCTCATTCGAGTGCCATTGCCGGCAGCTAATTCGGGTGCCGTTGCGGGAGGCACAGTGTAAATATTAAGCCTAAAAGTTGAGAGTCCATTTGACAGCTGTTATCAAGGAGCCTTCTGTTCTTAATATATTTTCTGTGATATTAAGCATATTTTTATAAACATTCTGGCTACATCACTGGGTTGAACATGACTTAAAACGGGGTTGTACAAAATTTTGTTAAAAAATACCGACCGATAATAATTGTCGAAACAAATGGAAATCGCGATTTAAGTAAACTCGTCTTGCAGAATAATAAGACCCCAGAATTGGCACATTGGTAATTTAGTTCATACCAACCAAGCGGGTGCCAGGGCCATATTTCATTTTTGTCACAGTTTTTCTTTACACCACAAAACATAGAAACGTGTTGCTGCTTCTTCCAAAGTTGTTTGTCTAGGTGTCTAGACAGAAACAATACAAAATAAGTCTGTTTCCTTTTGTTTGGGCTTTTTTGTAGTAAACTTCCAAAAATTCAGCTTTACAATAGGCCCTAATACGTCCCTGATTTTTCCTTTCATTCCAGACGATCTAGAGAGCTTGGTAAATGTCAACGTTCTAGCTATTTGGTAAGACACCTACCTACTCACCTAAATCAAGTTTCATGTGGATTAAAAATAATTGAAACTGTAACTTCCTTTACTACAAATAGGTATAGGTCAATGTGATGTGACTTGGTACCCCATTCATAAAATGGGCTTTGTTTTGTCTCCTTGATTGTATCCATACTACTCTAAAAACAAAGATAGTAAGTCAACCATCAACCATGTAGTCATTTTTTTGGGGGCGAAAGCATTGGAACCTCACCTGTAGTCTCGGGGGAAGATCTAATGACGCCGGCCACAGAGCCCCGATCTGAAATAACTTCGCTACGGCTCGACAAAAAAGAGCAATTTCTCACACATAAAAATTTCGATTTCTCACAGAAAAAGCTTATCTCTCAAAATCTCCTCTTTGAGAATCTCAAAAAGTGTTAAATCTCTTAGGCGGACCTTCCTCTCACTTCCCATCGCGATTTTCTTCACTCCCACGACCCTTATTTAAGAATATTTTTCGGCTTGGTCACTGCGGAGACAGTTTTCAGGGGCCAGAAAATATCTTTGCCTTTTTACTGGAGCGCTTAGAATGTGATTAGGTCTGGGCGTCAGGTGTTTATCAAAACAGACCGGTCTATAGGTTCTGACGTTATTGGTATGCATAAAAACCTAAGTAAAAATTATTTTTTATACTAATCCACCATTTATTTCGAAAAAAAATTACCTCTGAATTTTTGTATTTAGGTAGGTATATCTATTGACTGTAGCTTTGTTCCAACACATGTTTTTGAACCAGTTCTAGTGAATCAGAATACAGAAAAGTAATTTCAGAACTGTTTTCAACCAATTACCGAGAACCAGTTCAGAACTGTTGTTAGGACAAACCACGGCGATAAATAAACTGGTGGGTAGGCCGCGGCATCGCCGCGCGGCAGCCGCTGTCCGTCGAGTTGTAGATCAGCCTTAGAGAGAGACAGAGAATTTAGTCGAGCCGGCCGAGCTGTGGTCCGCGGAGTTAGTAGTGTTTTCATAATATTTCGGGTGCGCGAGTAATGGGGGTACATTGTTTCGTACCCCAATATTATGGTGGCTAAATTTTTAATTAAAATAGAATAGGTGTTAATGAGCAGAACTCTTGATGAAATTATATTATTTAAGGAAAACAAATACTGCATAGAATTTAGCTGCCAAACACATCGGGCAGATGTGCTCTCTAAAATTGTTTATAATTATATGATTATGAGAGTTAAACAATATTATAAACAAGAAACGAAACAACAAAGAAATTCTAGGGTATAAAAAAGAAAAGAAGCTAAGCTTCAAAAAACATAATTTAATTTCATACTGCATAAGTGGACACTTTTGTAATAAATAATTTGCAGACCCGGTACTAGTTTATCGTCATGGTTACAGATATTCCCTATAACTATATGTACTTGTTTTTTTAATTAAGTGTTAATAATAAAATCGCAATTGCTATAGCAAATTTTTAGTGACGAAAGTGTAAATTGTAAATGCACCTATTATACAGGGTGTTTCTAAATTGCACCAAAATATTGTACAGGGTGATTCTCCCGTTAAATTTAAGGGGGGTCTTTCATATAAATTTTTCCTCAAAACCCCTCGCCCTCCGAGTTACACCCCTCCAAATATGCGAGGGTAAAAAATTGTTTTTATTTTTTTCTCCACTAGGGAAAGAGGTAGAAAGTTGAAATTTGGTGGACCAGTTGCACTCATGGAATGACATTTTGTGACATTTTTTCAACCCTAAAGTATAAGTGGATGGGGATGAAAAAACCAACCCCTAAATTATTTTTTGCCAGAATTTTTTAACGTGTCAAATTTCAAAACAAAAAAAATGGTTTACAATGACAAATGTGCTTAAAAACACTTTCAATTCTTGTCTTTTTTGTCCTAAACTTGACAGATTTTTCAGAAAAAATAAAACTTGTGGACACCCACGCCACTTACGCATGGTTAAAAATTCTTTTATGAATCAGGTAATCTTAGGCATCATCTAATTACTGCGTTTAAAAACGTTTAGTCTAAATTTGACAAAATTGTAGTGAAAGGAAAACATAGTATTAATAATAAGTAGTAATTCTTTGTAATAATAATAATAATTTTACAAGTAGGTAGTTATCAAAAATACTTTAATTCCAAATATTAGGGAGAGATGATACAGACCTAAAAAACTAAGGAAATAAAAAATCTGAGAACTTTAACAACTATAAATAATAACAACAAATGCTCGAAATGTTTCCCGTCTGCTAAAATGCACGACTCTATTCTTCGGGCCATAGAATTCCGAATTCTTTGAAATATTCCGGAAGTATTTCTAATAGTTTCGCATGAGCCCATAACAAAACGCATATCCCGCATTTCTTCATTTGTGAAGTTCGCCATTTTTTTGTTATAAGGGACACAACACAAATTAGTTATGACATCTAAGAATAGTAATTAGATGTTTGAAATTAGCCTACTAGATTATCTGATTCATAAAAAAATTATTATTAATCATAAACCATGCATTAAGTCGCGCGGGTGTAAACAAGTTTTTTTTTTTTAATCTGTTTAGGACAAAAAGACAAGAGTTTAAAAAGTTTTTCATACCCATCGACTCACACTTTAGTGTTGAAAAAATGTCACAAAATGTCTTCCATGAGTGCAACTGGTCTACCAAATTTCAACTTTTTACCTCTTTCCATAGTGGAGAAAATAAATAAAAAACAATATTTTACCCCCGCATATTTGGAGGGGTGTAACTGGGAGGGGGAGGGGTTTTGAGTAAAAATTTATATGAAAGACCCCCCTTAATTTTAACGGGAGAATTACCCTGTAAAATATTTTGGTGCAATTTAGAAACACCCTGTATATGTGGTTTAGACTCATTTAAAAGTTAAACCGGATTAAAACAGAAAATAGCAAGAGAAAATGACAATAAAATCAAAATTCATTTCTCTATGGTTATTTTCTACTTTAATCCGGTTTAGCTTTTAAACGAGTTCATATCACATCGGTACACAGGGCACTAAAAATAATAGTAAATATGCTTTTTAGGTTGTGCAGAGACAAACTAACCTGGAAAAATAAGTTTTAGATACATTTTAATTGGTAACATAAAGACTCGATCCACTATAGTATATCATATACTATAGGTACCTATCTATAACAATGAAAAGTTAAGAATATTTGAACTAATTGTCGATGTATGCTCGTACTTTTAAATTTACCTACGTACATGAATATAATAATTTTTAATTATTCTTCGCAATGTAAGTATTTAGTAAAGTGGTTACCTATATTAGAAAATATTGAAAATATGTTATTCATTGTTCCAAACCCTAACATACAAGAGAATTGCAGAAATACGATGGGAAGCGCCAATGCTCCTAATAATCTTGGCCGACTAAATCTTCCGTCTCTCTCTTCGGCGCGTCTACAGTTCGTTGGTCACCGCCGAGACGCTTGCCTCTATACCAGTATAATGTATTGCCGTGGGACAAACCCAGAGCTGGGAAAGATCGCCCCAAAAAAGATCTAGATCATAGATCAGATCATTTTTTAAAAAAAATCTAAGATCATTTAAAAACAGATCTTTTCATACAAAAACGATTTTAGATCAAAGATCGGCTAAAAACAATCTGTTTAAAAAAGATCATTTGATCTAAGATCTTTTAAATGATCTAAGATCTTCTAAACCATCTAAGAACTTCTAAACGATCTAGGATCTTCTAAACGATCTTAGGTCTTTTAAAATATTACATCTAAAAATTCATAATAAATATAATAGTTAATAGATGTCTATAGATACTTTTCCTAATTTTGAAATAGTAGAAAGTGATATCTTTCAAAACCGGAGCAAGTGATGATACGTCAAATTTTACGTAACTCGTATAAAGTAAAATTATACGTAACTGGTTACGTAAAGTTATTTCCCTAACTGAACTGGTTACGCAATCAATCAGTTGATGTGCATATGGAGAATAGGCTGATGACCTACCCCCGCACAATTCGTTTCCCTCTCCAATGAATCAAGGCCAAATTCTTAAAAAATATTTTTTGGAAAAATCTTAGATTGTTATTCTGATCTTAGATCCTTTCAAAGATCTTAGATTTTTAAAACAATCTTAGGTCTTTAAAAGAATCTAAGATCGCCAAATTAAGATCAAATATCAGATCTTTTTGAAACAATCTTTTTAAAAAGATTGTTCTTTAGTGAAACAAAAAAGATCTAGATGTAAGATCAAGATCACGATCTTAGGGCTTAGATCCTTAAAAGATATTTTTTTAAATAGATCTGCCCAGCTCTGGACAAACCCATTACTAATATTTGTAATAAAGTAAGTTACAGTTTTAATTGTTGTTTTTAATCTGCATGCAACTTGATTTAAGCGAGTAGGCTGGTAAAATAGGTAGTTGAATCGCGATTTTCATTGGTTTCTACAATTTTTATCTTTTGATATTATTTATCAAAATTTGGTACATACAAACGCGTTTAAGGGATGCCCATTCTAGTGGTGTAGTCAGATTTTTTTTTATAAAAATATAATATTATGATTTGTTCCATTTTGATACAAAAAATATGTCCATAGCAGGCCTTGGTTTTTTAAAATAAAGTTGCAATTTAGCCCTAAACTACAGTTTTTGATGGCATCAATTAAAAAAAAATCAATCAAAACCTGATGATAAATACAAATTTTACGGGGCTGTTCTAGTTTAATGTGGATCACACTGTATACTAAAGTGTTACTGTAAATGGCATTGCTTAAATTCAGTAATACTATTGCAATGCTTCCTAACAGCTCATTATAAATTGTGTGAGAAAAATAGAAAAGGGTTTTATTTGATTATTAGTAGCCGCAAAAATACTGTACATACATAACATACATGGAAAATGGAAAATGTTATTTTCTACCTAAATAACTACAATTACATTTTTCTCCATGTTATTACGCACACAATTTCTCTTAGTAATTAATGTTGTCTTTCCACCCCTACATTTTTGATTCTGCTATTATTGTTTGTTTTGTTGTTTATTTTATGTTCGCATTGCTTACATAATAAACTGATTCTAAATGATTTCCAGAATGATTCTACGGACAACCATAGAAGCCCCAGAAAAAGCATTCGGTCCTTGGACAACCATTCTGACGAGTCGGAGACATCTAGTGTATGCTCTGAAAGATCATATGATTCGCTGAGGAGAACTTGCGATGTAAGTACAAATTTCATGTGGCCCTTAATTTTTTATACAAGGGCACGCTTTTGCATTGTTGGTGTGGCATAATAAAGAAATATTTATATGTATGTAATAAAAAAGGAAAAAGGTACTTGCATAAACTCTGAATACATTTTCATATTATTTAATAATAAACCACGAAAGTGTTTTTAAAGTTCTATCATGGATTTCGATCGGCATGTAGTCTGTTACTGATGTTTTGTATAAATTGAAGATTTATACAAGCACCCTATTAATACATGTCCCACGTTGCTTCAAATGTGAACTTCTCTTCCACTGCCTAAAATCATATTTAGAAGCAAACTATACCTTAGTCACTAACATACAGAAGAATTAATTTAGAAAGGTGTGACTGGGACACTTTTGTTATGTAAATGACCAGAGGGTTGTGGCTAATTTGATTTTTCTGTCAGTCATATTCGTGGAGCGGTTCACAGCAAAGATTGGCAAGCAGGGATTTGTGGGAACCCTGCAGAGTAAGTACATTACCACATTTCACTCTTGCTTATTATTTATGTTGGTGGCGGTATGTGGAATGGAAGTAGGTGGCACGGCGCTTCTAAATAATGCACATTTTTTACATCTGGCCAGAAATAGTGATCTGGAAGCAATATGTCATTGTATTTTCTGAAGTGATTTAGTATTTGTTCTGAATCTACCCACAAATTTATTATGCTTCTAGCTTCATGAACGGCTGTATTAAAGTTTGTTTCAAAATATGCTTGTCAATTTCTTATGTCCTTTGTTCAGAAAAATCAACAAGCATATAAATGGCTTTATGTACTGTAATATGTGTATGCACAATAATAGTTGTCGCTATAATAACAAATGAGCTTTTACATAATATATTAGAATGACAGTAGTGGTTAGTCTGGACCAACACTATATTAAAGACCTGTGCATAGCGCTGTTTCAAGCGATCGCCACTGGCTCCACACAACGAAACAAATTTACACGGTGGTTTAATGTTAAAACACCATTGTTGCAGAAACTTTTATAAGATAAAAACATGCAAATGTGTCTGTTACAACGAATTTAATATCCAAAATAAAATAAAATAGTTGTTTGTTATCTCCCTCTAATTTGACAAGTTCACATGGCATATTTCCAACATTTTCTTAAGAAAAGTGAGTCTAAAAAGCAAGCAAGAGTATTTGGTACCTTTTGGTTTGAAATGAAGTCCATGGCTAGTTGTAGTGGAAGTAAGCATAAAACGCATTAGATTTTTCAGTTTCTTCTTATATGGATGACTATTGGTTCGCTTTGGAGCTATAAACAAAATTTTCTATTTCCATTCTTGCATACGTTACAAAATACTCTTCCAAAATAATATCTAGAATTTTCGCTTCTTCAGCTGTTTGATCAAATCATCCCATAATTCCAAAATAGTGTTTTTCTGCAATTCACCTAACGGTCTGTGCAGTGTGCATACCATTTTCTTCATGTGCGTGGAAATTTCATGTTATCACAAACAAATCTACCTATAAAAGCTGTGCTAATAGGATAAAACTGCTAAATAATGGACGCTGAGACAATCCATTACCGTAAAAAGAAGGCAAATCGTAATAAAGCTGGATATTTAAAATTTGGGACATTTTAAACGTCAGTAACTGACATACCAACAACCACAGAATACCCCCCTATAACCTATAAGTCGCAATTTTTTTCGTCAAGTGGCGCCACCCCAGTCCGTAAACAACAATGAAATATGACATCATGCTCGGGTCTTTAATATAGTGTCAGTCCAGGGTTACTACATTAAACCAGTGGCGTTACCCCACTTTTTGAAGTTATGAATAAATATGAGAATGTTTTGCTCAAAACATTTTTTTATAATTTGAAAGTTATTGCTTAGTTTTTTTTTCTCAACAAACATACATGTGGAATTTGAAACTTCGTGAAAGTAATACTTAATAAACAAACTTAATAGGTCTAGAGGATTCAAAATTGCAACTTTCTTTTTTAAATGTTTTTATCTGTAGTTTTGTGGTTCGCTTTTTTTAGAAGTAATAATGTAGGTTTTTAAGATGAAAATACTTTGCCGTTTTCTGCAAAGTGGGTACACCTGTTTGTGTAATTCATTTCAAATTGCATTTTCTAATTATCTACCTCTTATGTCCCGATAATGCTTTATTATAACTAAATATTTATTACACAAAATAGCATTAGTGAAATTGGATGCACCTATAAATTCCATAAACTTGCTGGGATCATATCCTGATAGTCCATCAAAAACAAATCAAAGACCATTTCACATGAGTGAAGTATAGTATTTCTAAAGTCACTTGAAACAGCATAAAAAAAACTCTAATTGACGTCAAAAAAGAATATAGGATATAAGCGTCATGCAGTTTTCAAAAATATACATATTCTACAAGCAACATAATATTTCACTTTTAAGGTTTTTTTAAGGTTGTCGTCAAGCACAACGTAAAGTTAATGCACCATATAATATTGTCAAAGGGTCTCTAAAAAGCCATATCGATTATAACTAACTATATTAGGGGCCGCGGTGGCATCGTTCGTAGCGTCGCCGAACTATTTAGACCGTGTTTAGACCATGTTTTCTACTTCAATCAACCATATACCTATAGCAACTTATACCGCGCAAAAGAGACGCCCGACCGGGGGAATAATTTGGCGGTCATTTTTAGTTTTGTTGTTTTATCCCAGCTGGCGGAACCATTGGTCAAAAAAAGCTGGTGGAACCGTTGGTGAAAATATAAATAACCAGAATAACTAATCTCATGAGCACTTGCTCTTAAAAAGTGCGAGATCCGATAAAATAGCATCAGTCTCTGTCTAATATCGCATGGAGTGAAACAGCCAAAATATGTATGATAAACAAGGACAGCTATACATATAGCCGAGGAGCACATTCAGCAATGGATTTCGTCGCGGCATTGCCAGTTGGCCCAATTGATAGGATTGACAGCAATATATTAAAAAAAAAAACAAATTAATGACAGTAGGAATTTATATATATGAATGCATCCTCTTCTTGAAAAAGCATCCATCTTACTTTGAATCTGATATAGGCATAAGTAAATACAAAACAAGGAATAGAGACATGTATTTATAGCCATCTCACAAATTAACAATAACTGAAAATGGCCCACATTACTCATGTATAAAATTTTATAACTCGTTACCACAAAATTTACGTTCAGAGGATAACTTTACCACTTTTAAGAAGGGTTTGGCTGATCTTATTTGTACCATTGAGCCATACTCCATGGATGATTTTTTTGTCTCTCTGCGTAGTTAAATAAATTCTTATTTTGTTGGACTTGTTTCAAATGTATTTTTTGTACAAATTATTGAAATAAAGTGATTATCTATCTATCTATCTATATATTTTTAAGATAATAGCCAGGCCAGGTCCCAATTTTGAGTGACATTTCTTTATGACAATTAAAAAAAATGTTGATACTATGGCCCCTGCCTGCAGGCTGCAAGGCAAAAGGCAACTACCAAAACGGTGTTTTTCAAATTTTTGCAAGTAAGACAATAAATAATCGACAACGCCGCGGACCCAGCTGGGCCGCCTCGTTAGCCACTCAGTGTGCGAAAAAATATAAACAAATGCCGGTACAGGTACACGGGTTGTTTGTTTTAAAATAAATTATACAATACGAACACACGTTAAAAACAGTGTCAGTATCATAGTCATGGACATAACTATTGGTAATAGTGGCGGACGTGGTGGTTTAAGTGCAGCAGCTACTATTGTCACTAATAAAACTATAAATGTGGACTATTTAAAGAACAACTTTTGCAAACTATCTTTAAGTGAAAAGGTGCATGTAAAAGACATAGGATGACCAACGCCTCATTTAAATAGGTATAAGTCGAATAACAAATGACGAAAAATGTGATTTTAAATGTAATTTTAAAACAAACATATAATAATGCATACGAATGGTTCAGTGGATGTGACTTTAGTAATCGCTTATTTTATTATCCTTTTTTACTTTTGGCTCGCGAAAAATGTGATCCTGCTTGGGTAAAAATTGGTGTTATTGACTTGGCGCATTTATCACAAAAAATCAAAAAGCATGAAAATTCTGAAGTTCACACAGTGGCGGCTTTTCTGTAAGATTTCAGGTAGGTTAATAGGTTTTATATTTTGTATTAGATTTTAGGGTCAAAAGTTGGCGTGGCACCTCAAAAAATTTTCGCCCCCCCCCCCCCCACGAAAATTTATTATTGATGTCACACATGAACCCCTGATATATTCGCCCACGAGCCGCCACTGACCTAGAGTACTAAGCCACATTATAAATTTAGTTTCTTCTCTTAAAAACCTAAAAATCTGCAAGAAATCAGAAAATATCATTGAAAAAACAATATTATTTGGCAAAAAATTATACCGATTTACTTACTTATGGAATGTAATTTCACAATCTGAATCTAAAAGTCTCTTCGCATTTTTACAATGCTTTACCAAATCATTTTTTGATCTCATAAATTTGAAAACTAAAAGCCCTTAACTGTACAAAATATAAAGAAAAAATCGCGATTAAAAACTACTAACGCATCTCTCAAAAAAGCATGTCACGGCGACTTTAATGATTTTACCGGCGCCTTCAAAAAGTATAATGCAATTTCATTCATACAGTATGAAAAAATTTAAACAAGGAATAAAGTAGCCACCATTCAAACTGCCAATATAGGGTTAAAAATGGCGGCGAATTTCATCTCTTTTCATTCTCTGCACCTTGCCGTGCGCATTAGGGGCAAAAGCCATATATCTTAATATACAAGTATGTAGTTTGAACTGAGGTCATGGCAAGTGCATGTACATGTCTTTATAGAAAAACACCGCTGATGGCCAAGAGCTCTGGACACATTTGTGGATTCATTGTATTGCTCCTTAATAGCTTTATCAGTGTGATAATTGTCCTGCACTCCCTTGGATTACTACGGTTTTCTAGGGTTTTCCCTAGTACTTTCATGAATGCTATCCTAGTTCTATCGGGAAAAAGTCTACCCTAGCCGCAAATGACAAAGAAGATAAAATAATAGTAATTGCCTCCCTCCCCCGCACAAGCATTCAGTTGCTTCTGGGGTACAACTAGTTTGGAGTATTGTGAGGGTGAGAATTATTATTATTATATACCGGAAATTACACAGATAAGTCAATTGATTTTTTTCCCTATAAATGTTGTCCGTCCATCGCCAAAATGTTGTATTTTCTGTATATCAAAAACAGAAATTAGTCTCTCATATGTATTGCTTTAAGAACAATACCCACACATAACAGAAGCCACCTTAAATGTACAGTGTAACCTATTTGTTTTTGGGCCACCATGTAAAGTGTTTATTAATTGTGGGATTTGACCTGGATTATTTTTAACTATAGAGCTTGATAAACTGCTTTTTGGGCAAAAAACAACCTCTTTCATGACTCTTTCGGAGACGATCTGACCAGGAACAATGGAATTTTCTTTTTTCACTTACTAGGGTGTATTTGGTAAAAAAAAATTCTGCCAAGGATTTGTGCTATAGGGGATATATTGCACATCCTTTTAAGAAAACAGTGATAATAATCAGACTAAATCACAAAAATAAATAATTTAAGGGGTGTTCAGGTATTTTTCTTTTCTAAAAAAATTAAGAAATTTAAATTTTTAAATGACATAAATTTTATCACTACCAAGTTTGGTTGAATTTGGATTATTTTAAATAGGTATGTTGTGGTGATTTTTTTTTTGGTAAACTGCATTTTATTTGGATACTGCACAAACAGTTAGGATCATTATCGGTTGCATTCACATTGCGAATGGCAGCTTTGGGGGTGGGCGGTTGGATAGCAGGGTTGGTGAGTTTGGAGGCTGGTTGTTAGAAGTTATTAGGATTTAGATAAAGGAAGGTAAATTGGACGTCACCTACTTGTTTTTTATTTTGTAAACATATTTGGAGAACTGGAAAACCAAGAAAATGTTACGTAAAACTGTTAGTTTTTGTTTTTTGTCAACGACAAATGCAAAAGTGTTGTAATAGTGCCCTGTTAGCTAATGAGTTGGCAACTTAATAAAATGTGGTGGTAACTGCTATAAAGTTTTGTAAAAAATTGTCTAATCAGAGTTTCATATTTATAACCCAGGTACTCTATAAGATGTAAAAGGATGTTTCTTTTATTTAACCAAAAAAAATCAGTATCTTAATTACCTAACTTAAAATATAGATAAACTTATTACTGTACTATAAGCAAAACATAAATAGTTCTATAGGTAACTCAAATCGTTTTAAACAAACCTTGGTAGCACGTTGTGTGGAACAGAACTAAAGTGGAGGGAACTCAGGAAGAAACTTAGCTCATACTGGTATGGCTTAAAATGTTTGTATCTCATGGCAGAATTACAAGAACAGAACAGAAATGACTTTCAGTTCAGCTGGGTGCTACGCTTGGCGATATAATAAATTGTCACAGGGATCACAAGAACTTTTTAATGGCACATCTATCTCTATCAGTTTTTTAAATAGCTTACCTGCTTTATTGGATCTCAAGAAAAATATCTTTTTTTTTTAATTTAAATGTAAGAAGCATAATGTAGGGATATTTTGACACTACTTCATGATAATTTAATTGCAGAAGTATAAGACCATCCTCGTGGTCAGGTTCCATCGAAGGAAAATCTATAAAAGAAGTTCCAAGTATAAACTGGTTTTTCTTTTCCGATTAAATGAATAATAATTATTATTTATTTAGTTATTTAAATGTGTTTACTAAGCTCACATTCACAACCAACTTGTCAACATTTGGGTCCAGTGATAAGGAGATTTCACTTTGACCATTGGGTCGGAAGCTATAGTTGATTGTACTTCTCAGGATTCCTAAGTGGCACTGATTTGATGGACATGCTGGAACCAATGCCGAATGATCGGTTTTATATTGCCTTTTATAATGAATGAAAAGATGCAATAATTTTAAAATTTTGCTGAAATAGATAATAAGAGCTTATAGGAAAGAGATACAAGTACCTAGGTGGTACCAAGTGGTCAATGTACAAAAACGCAATTCTTCATTATTATTTCTTCATATGTTAGTATTCACCTTTATCTACGTCTATGTCTGTGTACTACTTACTTACGTATGGGAAGCAACTTCTCTCTGGATTGATTTGCACATAACAAACTTTTTCCTTCCTATATTCCAAAGACACTACTAATCCAGTGTTTGTTTCTACATGAGGAAAAGCCCAACTGTCCTACAAAATACCTAAAGAACAGCACAACACTAACTGTCAATATGAAGATGTCATGGAACGTCACACCACCCGGAATCCCAGAACCGTTTGTGACAGATTGAGCAATAAGAATTAGTATTGGTATTATTCTTCAGTCGCGGCTTGCGGAATTTAATGTGCAATTTAATGATTGGTGTTTGATAAGGTTCTGAAAATACAATGTTTCTATTTATAGTTATAAATCTACTCAATCAAATATAAATACTTGCAATTATGAATTTTCCAATCATGGAATTTTTTGTATATTTTCTATTCATCTATATAATATTGTAAATAGATATATTTGAAAATTATATTGTTTCAATTGTTTACTATAATAAAATTTTTAATGCAAGCACCTGTTACCATCCTCTGCACTATGGTACTTGAATTGCGACTTTTACCTAAGTCCTCTTGACAACGTTGTTAGTAAATAATATAATATAATCTGCTGCATTCTGTTATGGAGACACCCAATATTGTACAGACACAAATTAGTAGAAGTAAAAACTATTTCTATGTATTTTATTTTTCTGAGGTGATTTGCCTCAATATTTGTGCTTCATACTTCATTTTAGTATGGTCTGCATTTTCTATTTACCTACTACTTTCACAAGATTTTTTAAGGACTAGTAATTTTTTGGAATTTATTTTAATAGTTTAAACATTGAAATTTAGAAATGAAGAAAATTGAATTAATAAATTGATAGATGTCCAAAGGAAACCAACAGTTGACTGCATTTATACTAAACGACTGCTCAAAAACGTGAGAATAAGATATAGTAGCAAGATGTTGACAATAACGCTATAATTGAAGGAGTCGGCGTTTTTGGAGCATTACGTCACTCCCTAGAAAATTTTTTCTCTACTATGTATTTTTAGCGCCTTTTCTGGTCGCACAAAACGGAAAAAATATTTTTGGGCTCTATTGTCAACATAAAAATGCATCACTAAGTATTATGCATGCTAATAAAAATTTAAAAAGTTTGGTCATATTTCATACCATTACTAGTAGAGTCTGGTATGAAAATACAGGGTGATTCAGTTTTATTCTAGGACACTTCAACGGGCGATAGAAAACCATAAAATATTACTTTTCATCCATGGCTTCATTATCGAGATACAGGTTGTTTAAATATATGAATAAAAATCAAACGTCGCGTTCGCGAGTTATGTCAAAAAGTTCATGAGCTTGGTGGCTATTTATTTGACAAACGATATAACATTCCATCATATCACATTTTTCTGAATGCGTGAAAAGCATGTTTTCTTTAAAAAACTTCAATTTGGCATAATCTTGATGGCATTTATAAAACAGACTATAATGTTGTTTATGAAATACCAGCCACCTTGACGAATTTCAAAAAATCATCAATCAATTATCATTGCTTTTTGTCATTTTTGATTTTAGGATAAAGGGTCATAGCGTTGACTGACGTATTAATAAAGACTGCTCACGGCTGTCATGTTTGACAGTTCTCTGGCTCACCATGCGCTTCCCGGAGACAAAATACAATGCAAAATACGTTGTTGACCATAGGCGCCATCTACTTTCCAGGACATGAAACTATAGCCGTGAGAAGTCTTATTAATACGTCAGTCAACGGTCATAGGACAATTTTTGTTCAGAATTCAATTTCCAATCGACTGAGAATATTGTATACTTTGTGTCCCATTTGAAAAGATGAAATTTTTTGACATAACTCGCGAATGTGACGTTTGATTCTTATTTCGTTTTCACCATTGTAATCAGCGGAAAAATTACTACTAGTATGTCTATTTCACTGACTTTCTAGCTGCAATAATAATACTGCTATACTAGCAATACTGCCGATTTAAGTTTGAAAACATGTATTGGTCGGTGGTAATAGTCACATAATGCTTGTAAGAAAAGGCAATGAATCTGAGACACTTATCATTATTTTTGTTATGTCTACTAATACTGACAAGGGTATTTTCATTTTCAACAGGATCTATACCATTTATGTAACTGTATTGTGTTTATTTCTTACAATAGGACATTAACGAAATCATTGCCCTGTGTGCCAGCACCAATTGGCAAGAGAGAAAAGACGGACTGTTATCACTGCAATACTATTTAAGCAATGACATGAGGTTGACGCCTGGGGAATTAAAACACTTGACAGAAATCTTCACCAGGATGTTCATGGATTCTCATACGAAAGGGTTAAGTGTTTTCTTGGACACACTACACGAAGTAGTAAAAATGCATAAGGATGAAATGCATTCTTGGATTTACGTACTACTTCAGAGGGTATTTTTGAAAATCGGCACTGAAACGCTAAACTCAATCCAGAGTAAACTCATGACAACCCTGGACTTGATTAGGAATAGTTTCCCTATATATTTGCTCATACAAAATGTGTATCGATTTCTAATCGATGCCACCCAGACGCCAAATGTTAGAGTAAAGACAGTTGTTTTAAATTTTCTGACATCGTTGTGTAACAACGTCGATGCCTCTTCCTATATTTCATCGTCTCCTGCCAAGCAAGCTTTGCAGAAAATCATCGGGTTTGCTCAAGACCAAAAGTCCATAGAAATTAGGAATGCGGCGAAAGTGTGCATAATGGCCATGTTTAATGCAAACACCTCACAAGTGACGATGATGCTAGCAGAATTGCCAAAAGATCAACAAGACATTGCTCAAAGTATTGTCCACAGCCATATGCGAAAGAGTTCAACAGGCAGCGAGCCTGACCGAACACTATCAGGCAGTCCAAAACCCATGTCGCCCGACACTCCAACCATGGGTGACGGATTTAACCAAGAAGAAATTTACAAGAGCTTAAGGAAGACAACAGCAGAGATTCAGAATTACAGTTATGAAGCATTAGGTAAGTAATAAATCGTCGACTAAATTGGGAATACACTAAGTATTTTAGGTTCAAAATTAGACAGAGATAGAGATACGACATCACAGGATTCTGGTATTTCACAAATGTCAGTTGGGTACGATATTAAGAATGATGTAGTACTTTTAGAGGAGAAAATGGAGGATCTGTCAATACGAAACTTCAACCTAAAATCAGGGCCAAGGTCCCTTCCATACCCTAGTGTTAATGGTGTAGTTGAGACTGAATCAAATGGCTGTAAAAGTTTAGGTGAATACCATCTGTCTTGTATTGAGTTATTCAATAATAATTGTAAAATTACCGGCAGTTCTCATTGCAAATAAAATATAATTCTATTTGTATTTCACATTTTCAACATAATAACAGGAAGTAATTTTAGGAGACATCCAGGACTCCAAAACAGTTGTGAATAACATTATAGAAAAATGTATGATCGACGTCCCCATTCTAGTGTCAGAAAAGAGACGTTATCTGTCACATCTAATCGATCTGATAAAGCAAGATCAAACAGAGGATATTACTGCCAACTTTAAGTATGTATTGTATGCCCAGTTTGTGTAAATATTGTAGCTCTTGCTCTTGTAAGTAAAATTATTCAGATATAAGTAAACTTTAAACTGAATTACTTGGAACGTAAGCATATTTTCGCGAGCAAAACCCTACAAAATATTATTACTTTTATCCACAACAAGCCACTTTCGCGAGATGGGATATCAAAGGGGAGGCTATGGTGACGTCATAATAAAGTTAACACCCTAAAAACCTTGTAAAACAGATTTTGTCTCGTTTTTGTTCTTTGCGAATTGTTTTGTAGCATTGTGTGTGGTTAACAGCTCGTAGATAGAGAAGAAAATTAAATTAATGTATTTTTATTAGTGTTGGCAGCCAAATGGTCACAGTCATCTTAACTGGCCAGTTACTAGTCAATGTTCGGCGGTCAGGTCATTAAGCAATTAAGGCCATGGATCATCAGTAGAAGAAAAGCCACACCCATAAAAATAGCTTGACAACAGAAGCCTTCTTACGGACATGTGTCAAAAAAAGCGAGTCTCCTATTCAATTTACAGAAAGACAGCCAGTATTTTAAGCATAAATTGGGTTCTAATTTCTAATACAATCTATTAGCTATGTAGATTAACATAAAATCAAATAAAATGCACAATGTTTATCCCGTTGGAAGATATTTCACCTAAAAAGTATCTAAGGAATTTTCTGTATTAGTCATTAGTCTGTGGTAGAAGTAATAAAAATAGAAACAATAGCTCTTTAAACTTATATGTCATGTATATGCTTGATCTGTGATATATATTTTGAATTTGTGGCAGTGATTACAATTATTATTAAGACAAATAACAAGGAATAAGAATGCCAATATCCCAAAAGAAAAGTATCATTTGGAACTTTTCGACAAAAAAAACATTTGCTTCAAAAAACATGCAGGAAGTGAAAATCAACTACAACTTGAATGACAAAACCATTCCCTCAACTATATTTATATAAGTGTTATATATTATACCATTTTGATGAGAATTTGATTATTATATCGAATGGCACTGTTTTTTACAATTTTTGAATTTGACCACCTTGCGTGCCCCAAAATGACCAGTTACGATTGTCCGGTCAGTCACAAAATCCCATCTCTAATTTTGGCATTTTTCACTTTGAATAAATATGAGTTTAAAACAGGTTTCCAAAAACATCCGTTTTCACGATGTAAGAAAATTTACTTGGAGGGGGACTATTTTCATTACCTAAACCAAACAAAACTGGCCGAAGCCTAAACCCGGCTCACGAAAATAAGGTTTATGTTTTAAAAGGAATTTAAAAAATATACAGTGTGTCTATAGACAAATATGCATTTTTCAGATAATTTTATTTTAAAGACAAAATTGCTTTCTGGATGGGATAACTTTGTGTAAAAACCGCGGCCCTTGTAAAATAAACTGGACTGCTTTTGCAATACAATCATTTGTCCCACCTATATAAAGACATACAGTGCCCGCCAAAAAGTTGGAACCGTATTGAATTTGTTTTTATTTTTGGGCTAAGATGAAACTACTCTGGGGCGATCATCTCTGCTTCCAAAAAGATTCGAAATGAGATCATTAAACATTGTCATGTCATTTGACATAGCTGTCAACAATCACATTTATTTAAATAAATGGCCAAAATACGCTTTATTTGTGATTTTATTGAAAAAAAGTACTTTGAAAAAGTTGCTTGGAATATTATTTTACCCCTATGTGCAAATTTTCAGACAAAATTTGTGACAATGATAAATTTTTAATTTTTTGAAATTTTCTTGAAACTAGCCGATTACGACCCAAACAGGGTCCATAACTAAAAAAATATCACGTTTGGATGATAGGCAAACAATTCTAAAGTCGAATATGGCACACCGAAAAAAATGAATTTTTTTAGTTTTTATATTTAAAAAAAAAATTATCATTGTCAGAATTTTTCCCCGCATATGGGGGTAAAATAAAATTCCAGGCAACTTTTTCAAATAACTTTTTTCGATAAAATCAGAAATAAAGCGTATTTTATCCATTTATTCAATTTAATGTCATTTTTGACAGGTATGTCAAATGACGTCACAACGTTTAATGATCTCATTTCGAATCTTTTTGGAAGCAGAGATGATCTCCCCAAAGTAGTTTCATCTTAACCCAGAAATATAAAAAATTCCCATATACTTTTTGACGAGTACTGTATATACATATATCCCACTGAAAGGTCGACCATATTGGGCCCACACGTCATTGGCTGTCAAATGCACGAGGGCCGTGGTTGGCAGCAGTCAAATGTCATTTTGTGTTGCCAACCCAAATTTTGCTTCTCCCCTAGAATGCACACTAAATCCCCTAGAATAGAACCAATATGGCGGCTATCGAGACCGACACCAGCACTCTCAGCCGGGTGGCTAAAAATTGGTGGAGGGACTAGGGCCCAATGGCGGTCCAGTTCATTTTACGAGGGCCATGGTAAAAACACATTCGAGAATCAAGGCCTACTTTCTGAGATATTTTTAAAAACCCGAAAATTCCCGAAACTCCTTGGGCTTATAAATTGTTTGTGATATTAATGGACAAAACTGACTGCTTTAAGCCTACTTTATCAGAATTTGGGAAAATGTCATGGTTTAGTGGATGCTTTCTTAGCACTTAAAAAAATTACTCAATTTATAGCTGTGATACTAGAAACTTTTACAATTGTGTGAGATACAGATACCTCGCAAGAAATTTCCAAGATTTGCAATTTATGTTGTGCAAAAAGTACTGAAAACATGAAAGTACAGCATCGAGGCCATGGCCTTCTACAAGATCACCCACTAAAATGTGTCATTTTTCCAAATTCTAATAAAGTAGACTTAAAGCAATAAATTTTGCCCGCAAATTTAATAAGGAAATTTGAAATATAAAATTACAAGCGGAAGAAATTTCGGCTATTTTCGAATTTTTCAAAAATATCTCTGAAAGTAGAGGATGCATCGCAAATGTGTGTTTACACAAAGCTAGCCTATGAAAAAGGTAATTTTTTCTTTCAAATAGAATGTTCTTTCAAAAATGCATATTTGGAGAGATATTTTCGAGTGGCCCTCCATCACTAGTTACCCTGTATAGAGGAAAGTTGCTTAGATTGAAATCTAGGTTCGACGCTCTCTCACATGAGAAAACGTTTTTGGTATTTTCTTTGTCACCAGATATTTCCATTCCTAATTATAATTACTTTAATATTCCATTGATTTTCAGAAAAATTATGAGGATCTTATTAGACCACCTGAATTCCAAAGATCCACAAAGCCAGGTCATAGTGTTACAAATTTTGACAGGGATATTTCAATGCCCCAAAATGAAAGATTGCTGGATAAAGTTTGTAGAGTTATTGACTTTAAAAGTGTTGGCAGCACATTGTGAAGAAAGACGTGAGGTTTGTATAACACTTTTCCTTTGTTTTTGCCGTTTTAGCTTATATTAAATTTGAATATTTCAGGTTGTCAAAGAAGCTGAAAACACAGCATCAGCAATGGGAGTATGTCCATTTGATACAATCGTGCGCACTTTGGCTCCCCTCATAAGAACCAGTCCTTATCCAGATGTGTTGGGCGCAATAAAAATGCTAACGAAACTGATTGAAACTAATTCAAAGGAAATAACGGATGAACATTTGAGTCAAATCATGCCAGGGATTTTAAAGGTGAGCTATCTGGTAATAGATAACAGACAGTATTCTAGCTTAAAAGGATATTTTTGCTTCATACCCAAATTGTGTCGATGAATTGTCTAGATTCTAGATGGTCAAGATTGAATACATCTATTTTAAAATTATTATTGATGCTCTCCAAGCTATTTTTTCTTTAAGATAAACATCCTGTAATGTGAATTGTATTGTATCATTAATTTGATGAAGCATAGAAACTATATAAACTTACTTATAAATTTACAGGGCACAGATCACAACGAGAGTCCGGTACGCAAGAGTTCCATATTCTGCATGGTGGCACTGTACAAGGCGGTCGGCCCAGATAGGTTTGCTTTTTACATGAACCTTTTGACAGGTAGTAAAGTTAAATTGTTACAAGTATACATAAACAGAACCGAACAGAACAATTCAGTGCCTACGAGTCCTAAAAATTCTGCAACAGCACCATCTGATACAAATAATACTCCTAGTGCATCAAGCTAAGCATTAAACATTTCTTCCATACTTTTTTTTGTTTGTGAAATTCATATCAAATTATTGGTTCCATTTTAGGACTGGTGAAAACAAACTTATGTTTATGAAACTCATAGGTGTAAAAAGTGCTTGTGATTTTAATTTAATGTTTATAATATGAAGCTTATTTTTTTACATGCACATTTTAAGGCAAGTAGTTCTTTTTAAGGATTAATTTATTAGTACTGTTGTGTAACATTTTATTGTTTTCTCTATTATTTATTATCTAAGTATTAAATAATCTTGTATATAATTGTTTAATAATTATACTTACATCTATAATAATTAATTCATTATTGTATCTTTGTTGAAGTTGACCTTGAAATAACGAATAAAAATGCACATCAGGTGGTGCCATTAATGAAATAAAATTAGTTCACAAAGTAATCAAATCATGTTTCTCTATTCTATTTAAATATTCCTTTATAGCTAGCTCCTTTCAGTTAATATTTTTATTTCAGACCAAAAATAACATACACGAAACTTACAATACAAACTTTTAACAGTAAAATTTCACTAGTGGATATCGATATCACAAAACTGGATCCATGCATCACAATGATTGACAATGGAAATTGCGTTGTTAGGCATTGTGACGCAGGGATCAAGATTCGTGGTATAAATGATATGTTTACTAATTAAAAACTTTGCTATTTTGTCGCCCTTTATATCTGTTAATTCTTCCACTGTTTTGAAATAATTCCATGGCAAAGTCCCTATTTTGCTCAACTTTAACACGGTGTAGAACCGAACACTCTCTACATTTTTTGTTCAAATTTAGTATATGGGGGTTTTGGGGTGTCCTGATTAATGCTGTTGTGTCAGATTTTAAATAAAAAAATCGCTAAATGGTTTTTGTGAAAATCGGGGTATAAAAAAATCGTAGCCATCCCTGGACAAAAGTAAAAACGTCAAAAGAAGCGTTTTTTGAAGACCTTTCGAACAAAAAAGGTTTTTGAAAATATCTCACAAAATACATTTTTTATCGATTTGTATACACTTAAAAGTAGACACCCTGTAGATTAAAGGAGATCTAAGCACTGTTGAAACTGCCCGTAAAAAACAATTTTTTTTATCCTAAAATTCTTAGGCTTCAATAGTAGAGGTATTTTAATTTAGTTATTAGTTTTTATATAAAATTTTATGCAAAATATCTTTGGTGTACCTTGCTAAAATTTCAACAATACTTCTGACAGTCTACATATAAAGGTGGCTTTATGCAAGCCAATTTAACGTAATTTAACATTAACATAATGTAAGAGAGAAGTTAAAATATATGTTATTTAATGGGAGTGTTTAAGCAGCATAATTTAAAGTAACGTAAAAGTTAACCACCTCTTAACATTTACGTTAAAATTAAAGATTGACATTGCACATGTGTAATTTCATTGCCAACAGTAAGAAACAAACTCACAACTGGTGAGAACAAAAATTCCCTGGCACTGGTTGCTTATTATATAGGATGGTTATGGGTTAGGTTTTTTATTTTTGTGCTGAAGGGCAAAATCCTACGTCGCCCAGGGGGCCTCCGATGTTGAAATCGAGGACTTATAGATCTCATGCGAAATTTCATTTTGACATTTCCCTGGTATTGCGCAGGCAAAAATTATGAAATAGCCCTTGCATAAATGGGACACTAAATTTTACCTTAAATTGTTTTACATAAACACACCTTAAGTAGCTTTGTCTAGGCTAATAATAATTATAAAAAGAAAGTCATACTTATAGTCAGATTTTCAAGTAAAACTGCCTTCCTTCCATAAAGTAGCTAAAATTTTTACAGGCTCAGAAAACCATTATAAGATTTTTTGTATATTCTTATTCTACAGAGTTACCAGTAAAGTCTGCATCATATGGGAATGTTTTTTATTAATTCATTCAAGGTTGTACCTACTAAAAAACAATTTGTTGCGAAATTTACTGTATCTATTTGAATTGTTTTATGAATTGGTCACGCAAGTTGAATCACAAAGAAAAATAAATGACAATCATTTTTAGGGCACTTTCTACCCTTACAACTGAACCAGTAAACTTGTACCAAAAAAATACCTAAGTAGGCGATGGAAACAGTTGACAGTGATATTTATTTTTATTTGCGATTACTTTGGCAACTAGGAACTTAATCGAAATACAACTTTCAAAATAGGTATAACCTCTAAAAAATATGAAAAATAAACAACTGTTTCTTTTACCATTATCCGAAATGTTGAGAAATAAAACCGTTTTCTCTTTTACCATTATCCGAAATGTTGAGAAATAAAACCGTTTTTGGCATTTTTTAAATGTCGGATTTGACAGATATGGAAAACAACCTGCTTGCTCTTGGTCAGTATAGATTTGACATCACTTCAAGCAAGAACCATAAGCAGTCGAAATTTGCCCGATAAAAAAATCCTAAATGATGTGTACCTACTTTATTGGTGGCGTTGAATGTTGAAAACGCAGCTAAAATTTTAAAACATAAATTCCGATTTTCTTATTCAAAAGAGGCCTTCAACTTCATATTAAATTCTAATTTTCAAAGCTCATGACATGGATTTGTGGTATAAATTAAATGTATAATTTATGAATTACAAAAATAGAATCTGCCTTCCTTAATTTAAATTTATAATATAAAAGTTCATTTAAGATGTTAACATTACTGTTACTTATTCTTATCACATTTTTAGAAGAACCCACATGCCATGCAACAGCTTTCATACCTTTAATCATTGTTCAGACTCACCATACTGCAATATTTTGGGAGTATTTTTTTTTTTTTTTTCATTAAATGAAGATAGTAGTGGATCGCCATGTTATATGGTCAATCTATTCAGTAAAACAAAACCATTGCAAATGGAATAATAAATTGAAGTTACAGAAACTAAATTATTCCCAAAATAATTGAAAATTTGATGTTGGATGCATTGTGGCAAAGCTATTGTATATATCGAATTGTTAGTGTGTTTACCTGAAGTATACAAGCACAGTGGACTGTTTCCTGTAAAATTCAAAAACCTCTGCCCTGTGTATGTACAGTCTCAGGTGGCTGGGGCTGGGTCATGCACTGTTCTGTCTATTTAGAGGTATCCTCATTGGTTTCAAATTATAGTGTTGGCTACATGTAGGTTATGTGGGTTATAAAATAGGTAAAATAGGAACAAAAATCCATGGTGGTGGGGGGTATTGGTACAATTTCAGATTTTGTGATCTCAAAGTGTCAGGGGTATCTAGTACAAAATACTTGAAATCTTATCTTTCTGCCCTTGGCCCTCTTATCTTCTTTTGAGACATACTGCGGAAGCATAGTCACACAAACCATTCCATTGTCCAATCGTTGCCTATAGTTACTCCAGGGTCTTTCTTTGGTTATAGGGGTTAGGTTATCAGTATGAATGAATGAATTTTGCCCAAACTGCAACAAGAGCCATGGACAAATTGTGGATTCACGTTATTGCTCCTTAATAGCTTTATCAGTGTAATTTAGTAATCATTCTACACTCACTGGGATTACTACGGTTTTGTAGGGTTTTCCATAGTACTTGAGTGAATGCTATCCTAATATCGTAATAAAACTGGATATTTAAAATATGGGATGTACTAAACCTAGAGATGGGCAACGGAAACTTTCCAAGTTGGGAAAGTTTCCATTTTTGGAAACTTTCCGGGAAGAAACTTTGAAGGTTTAGGAAACTTTCCCTGAGAGTTTCGGAAACATTCCTGGGAAACTTTCCCGGAAAGTTTCTGGGAATTTATGTAGAAATTTTAAATTTGCCGCCATAAATGCCTGGCCAACATTCATGACATAACCTAAAAAATACAAAAAAGAACAAAGAAGAATCATGAACAACTGTGTGCTTGTGCTATAGACCACAGATAAAATATATTTTATTATATTCTATTACTTTTTGACTGAAATTTAATAAGTTTAAATTTATTATATTCTTTCATATTTGGTTTTATCTTTTTTATTTATCTATCTATCTTTCTTCAGTTCTCTATTTTATTATGTTTACTTTTGTACAGGGTGACACAATTAAGATGTTACTAGCGATTATATCGGTAATTTTTAAGATACATTGGCCGTTCAAACACTAAACTTGTGTTGTTTTTTCCAAGAAATTGAATGCCACCAAGAAAAAAAAACAGTTTAAGTTATCGCCAAATTAGCATTTTTTTTAATTAAGATGGCGATTTTGTTGCAATTTTTCATCAGACTAGTAAAGTGAATAAAAAAATCTGCACAACACGGTGGCATATCACTTTCGGTTTAGCCGAAGCAATGTTTTTTTTGCCCCAGCTAAATCTGCAAAAATAATAGTATAGTAAAATTATTTTAAGAAGTCCTTACTGGGACTGTCTAATGGTAATTTCGCCATCCTAAGTTGGCATTAATGCAGCAGAAAAAGCAACCGGGTCATAAGCCCAGGTCAGTAACGAGCTTATTTGCACAATGAATAACTACTAATTACACGAACAAGAACAACATAGATAACGGTAAAACTCATGAAACGTATAATACCCGCGAATATTTTCACTGCCCAAAGTTTGAACCCTTTTGAACGATCCGGAAAACCTTCACTGTCACTTTCACAACACCGAAACAAAATTTGACTGAGTCCGCCCCATAGACGCTGGCGCAAGTGGCTGATTTTAACAAAATACCAAAATGAAAGTGTTTCCATGACGTTTGAAATTATTATTAAAATGAGTTGTAGTCATAGTTATTTTTATTTGTAGAGGTATAATCGTGATTGGCAATAGGGTTTTTATTTTATTATGTTCTTTTTTCATATCACTTGGGTAACTTTTCACATCATAAATCAATGAGTGACGTCATTAACTGGTTGAGACACATATACCATTGTTATACCCATAGTTAACAGAAAATTTCTAGGGATTTTGTGGAGACTGTCATCTGACAAAATCGGGACTTCTTACAGTAATCGGGGTATATTTTTTTAACAAAACAATGTCACTTCCTACGTTTTTTGCTGTAGGTAGTAATTAAATAATAATGATACTAATAATTTAAAATCTGAAAGTGGAATTTTGAATTATGATCATGAAATACCAAGTATACAAAGCAAAACTTTTACATTTTGTGATATTATACTTTTTCTGCAATATCTTTAACAAATTTCACTCAAAATATGACATATTTGGTATTTTTGGAAAGCTCTAAGTGTGACTAACTAAACTAAACACTAAAAAAAGAAGACTGGAAACTTTCCGAAAGTTTCGGAAATTTTTGTTGGAAACTTTCCGGGAATTTTCGTAAAGTGGAAACTTTCCCATCTCTAACTAAACCTCAGAAACTGGCATATCCATAATCACAGAATACCCACCTATAACCTTTAATAAGTCGCCATTTTTTTCTTATACTAGCGCCACTCCACTCAACAAGAAATTATGAAGTTATGCTTGGGTCTTTAAAATAGTGTTGCTCCAGCTTTAATTTGCAATAATTTTAAGCCAAAGGCTGTAGTGTAAAACAAATCCAGAAATTTACATATTGATGTATCTTCCTTGAATTTTATGATAATTGGGCCTTATTTTTACACTTGCCACAAAGGAGAAATCCGTTACTGAACTTTGTTGATCTGTCTTTGAATATTACTAGTAAAAAAAAAACATTGGAAACTTGTATGTTATGAGTAGGTATGGTGGAAATTTCAAAATTAGATGTTTTATATGTAAGAATGATTATGATGAACTATTTGTATATATTATTGTGTTGTCATATTTTATTCTGTTTGGCAGATTACTTTATACACGTTAAGTATTGGTTTCAAATTAAAGTTAATGCATTAAAATAGGAATTATTAGGAATAGAATTTTTTGTTGGTAATATTGCTTGGGTTTAATAACAATCGTATTTTCAATACATTTATATAACAAGAATTTTATGAGGTAAAATAGTATAAGAAAAATGTGATTTTTTTTACAATACAATAACACTCTATTGAAGTTCTTTGGAATAGTAGTTTATTTGCATAGAATATTTCAAATTTACAGTGAGGAATTTCAGCAAATTTTTTATAGAAAACTTCGTGTGATTAGATGTTTTTATGCCAAAAATATGTAATATAGAGGTGATGAAAGGCTACATTGTAAAATTGACTATAATTGTGAATATAATGTACTTTGTCTTTAGCATATAGTACCAGATCATTCAAAAATTAGCTTTGAATTATTGTATCTTGTTTTGTTGTTTTTAATTAACCACTCTTTAAATAAAGCCTATATAATTTACTACGAGTCAGTTTTTCTTTAATTATTATGCAGTTCTTTACAATAACATTAACATCCAAAGAACTTGGGAGGAACAAATGAGGTTAAGTATACAGAAAGTAATGAAAGTACTTACGTTGTTCTGGTATGTGTATCACCCCTCGCTGAATCTTTGCCAACTATTACTCTGGTGGGAAATAGTTCTCAAATCTGACAAGATGGCTTGTCTGGAAGTTCGTGCTACCAACCAAATTGTCATGAAGTGAACAAAAATAATGCTTCCATTTAGATCACCTTATTTTCAAAGAACATTGTTAGTTATATTGTAAGTAGATGTAGATTCTATTTTTTTGTGCATATATTATTACTGTATATTTAAAATATCAAATAGTGCCCTGATGTTAATTGAACTGCTACAAATGAGGAGGTTACAACAACAACATTTTCTAGTAAACAAATTTTTGAAAAATACGTACATACAAAAAATGTATTGAAAAAGTTATTCTGGTAAGCACAATGTGAACTTACATATGCCTGATATCTAGGAGTGAGTTTTTTTAACATTTTTTGTTTATTTTTTATGTGTAATTAATTGACATACAAATATTTGCTTTTTGGGTAGCGGTTTTAAAGAAAAAAATCCTATAGATAAAAATTGACACATTTGGGGATGTTTTCTGTGTAACCAAAGAAAATATCTCCTGCAGTTTTCGAGACATCGACACTTTTATGAATATCGCCACCTTGCATCAGTTTTTCGAGTGCCAGAGCTACAAAATTAGATTCATATATAAACTCAGTTGATTACAGCTTTTAATAATAAGATTAATAAGCACAACTCGAGGCACAACTTATTTGATGTTTTCTCAAAGAATGGCACATCTATCTGACACATTTGACACCAGCTGCTGGTCTATATACTAGGGTGATTATAGTCGGCCAGGCTACCAACATCCACATGCTCGTGGATATTCTGCTTGTCCTTGTCAGCTGACGTCTGTCGCTATAAAAAAAAACACACATCGAATTCGGTACTGTTTTTGGCTGGTGGATTAATGCAAAAATAAATAAATTTTCACATTTATAACTATTTTTATGTTTATCATCAACATTAACGTTTTAAATACAAAATTAACTCGTGCAATAACATCCACTCTGGGAGGTACCTAGAATCTGCAAGCAATTTAAATAGTTAACTAAACCTAAAAAAATGCATATGGCCATATGACTAAAACTAAAATTACTAAGTACACCTATCCTCAACAGTACGTTACTGTTTTTTTTTCTTTTAACAGGTTTTTCGTTAACCTGAGGAATTCAATGGGACCTTTCCCTCAGAATTTTCATCGTCAGAACCCCCAGCTGGTTCACTTGAGTCCGAACTCACTTCTACGTTATAGGCCTTTATTTTATCAAGAGAAACTATTCCTTGATATCTCCTTTGCGACCTGGTCGACCCTTTTACATCTTCAATCGCAAACCTATTATAATCCAGGACTTTTGTGATAACGTATGGTCCAGAATACTTAGGCAGCAATTTTCTACTCTGCCCTTGATTCGTTCCAAGTGTGGTGCGCACCAATACCTGTTCTCCTTCAACATATTTCCTTCCTTTGGTCCTTTTCTTGTCAAACCTGGACTTTTGCTCCTTTTGCTTCACCTCAATGACTTCCTTTACTTCTTTTCGTGTTTTCTCGAGGTTACTGTCGTAGCTGGGTTCTAATTCAACCTCATTAGCAATCATAGCATTCGCAACTCCTCTTGGTACATAACCAAAGAATAATTCATATGGCGACTTGCCGGTGGTTGAATTCTTCGTTGAATTTAACCCCCATCGTACTTTTGCCACTTCTGCGTCCCACCTAGCTTCATCTGTCATTGAGGTCGTAAGAGCTGAGAGAATACTACGATTGTATCTCTCCACTTGTCCATTTGCCCTTGGTGTTGCCGACGCGTTCAGAACGTGTTTTATGTTTAAGCACAGAAAATTCGTAGTATATTTTCTGTGGTTTAAGTTCTTACAATATTCCTCAAATTGTTTACTAGTATAACATGAACCCCTGTCACTGATTATTCTTTTTGGAACACCAAAATTTTCTACTATGTCGTTAAGAAAATCTATCAATGGATGTACCCGTGTAGATTGCACAGCCTTCATAAACACAAATTTTGTAAAAGCATCGACAACAACAATAAGGTACTTGTTTTTTCGTTTCGATTGTACAAACGGACCGAGATGATCTATGTGGAGTGTATCAAATGGCTCCGCGACCTTCTCTATTGGATGGAGAAATCCAGGGCGTCGTCCCCCGGGTTCTTTATTATATAAACAGTTAAGGCAACAAGAGGTATATTTCTTTATATATCTTCTCATCCCCGAAAACCAATATAATCGATTAATTGATGCAAGAGTTTTGTCGCATGACATGTGACCATTTCCGTCATGAAAGTGCATTAAAATTTGTCTACGGGCCGCTCTGGGAACAACCCATTTATCACCTTGATCTGTTCTTTTATACAATCGATGGTTTATCACTTTAAAGTCTTTATGTATTTTCTTTTCGTCTGTATCGGCGGGATTTTGACCTAGCACATCAATTAAAAATTTACATCGGGCATCTTTTAGCTGAGCATGCAATATCCAGTCATCTTCGTTTATGTTCACGGTGTTTACAAAAATTGTACTATCGTCGGCTAGAATAGCGTTTCTGCTAAGAGCATCGGCATGAGACATTCGTTGTCCCGGCCGATATTCAACTTAAAAATCATATTCTTGTATTGCTAACCACCACCTACCGATTCTTGGAACAAGATCTTTTTTGTTCAAAGTAGACCTAATGGCGTTGCAATCGGTTACAACCTTGAAATTGATACCTACTAAATAAACTCAGAAATTTTTTACTGTATTAACTACAGCCAGCGTTTCTAACTCACATGAATGATACCTTTGTTCTTCCTTTGTCATTTGTCGAGAATAATACATGACTGGTCTTAATTTTGTATCTTTCTGAATTTGAAGTAATATGCCGCCTACCCCATATTTTGAAGCGTCAGTGTGTACCTCAGTTGGTAAAACAGGGTCGTAAATTGCCAAGAGTGGCCTAGATGTCAACTTTTCTTTAAGAGTGTCGAAAGCGTTTTGTTGTTCAGCACCCCATTCAAATGTAACATCTTTTTTCGTTAAACTAGTCAATGGTTTTGCAATCGTAGCAAATTCTTTTATATACTTTCTAAAATAACTCGACAACTCTAAAAATTGGCGTACACCGCGAACGTCTTTAGGAGTGGGAAATTTTTTAACCGCCTCTATTTCTTTTGCCAGGTTGTATTCCCTCGCTACTAATTTCATGCCCTAAATATTCTATCCTAGTCATAAAAAAATGGCATTTTGACAAACGTAAAGTTAAACCACCTTCTTCTAATTTGACAAAAACTAACCGTACATTTTCTAACCCCGTATTGAAGTCTTTACCTGGCAAGAGAATATCGTCCATGTACGCTAAAGCTTTTCCATATCGTAAATTACCTAACATTCGGTTTACCGTTCTCTGAAAAACTGCTGGCACGTTTGCTAACCCAAAAGGCACTCTTAAATACTCGTATTGCCCATCTGGGGTAATAAACGCTGTCTTCGAAATCGAGTCCTCGTCCATTTCGATTTGATGATATCCGCTCGCCATATCAAGACTTGTGAAATATTTACAATCTTTTAAATGCTCAAGAAAATCATCGACTCTGGAAAGGGGAAATCTATCTTTTATAGTTTTTCAATTTAAGGCCCTATAATCAACACAAAGGCGGAATTCTCCATTTTGTTTTTTAACCAATAAAATAGGACTTGAATACGGAGAATTTGATTCTCGAATAATATTATTACGTAGCAGATCGTCAACTTTTTCTCGCACACTTTGTCGTTCACTGTGCGACAGACGGTAGTGGCGGTGAATTACCGGCCTGTCCTTAGAAAGTTTAATAGTCATTTTCAAAATATCTGTTTTGCCTAACTCACTAGTACTTTGGGCAAAATAATGACGAAATTCATTTATAAGCTTTAACAATCGTTCTACTTGATCTGGCGTTAGGTCAGGGTTATAGGAAACATCCTCAGAAGAAAATGGCTTTTTCTCAACTAAGGTGGTAACACCGACCTTGACTAAATTTGACAAACCCTTTTCTTCCACAGATAACACACATCGTACTAATATTTGTTTGTCACTCACCTCGATTGGTTGATCGGAAACGTTGGCAATTGCGACGTAGCCATCTGCTCCGCTTGTGACACATTCATTGACAAGATGCTCCTTTCCTGGAAGGCACCTTAGCCCCCCTTTGACATACACATCTGCATTTGTGTAACCATGCGACGTGACGTTCACGAACGCGATAGTTTTTGCCGGTATAACCGTACTGTTCTTCGCCCACAAGGGTATTTTCTTCGTTGTTTCTAAGACCTCTCCAAGATTGTCTGTAGTTGCTAAAAGGCGAACTATATCGCCTGATATTAACATAGTCACTCGTGGCTGATTTATGAACGTTTGTCCTATTAACACCTCTACATCCTGTGCACCTTGTGGCACTATAAGAGCCTTTACGTCAGCCTTGGCACGATCTACTTGTATGGAAATGTCATCTTCACCGATAATGAACAAAAGCGCCTCCATACCCCATAACACTTGAAACACTAGGGTTGAATGTCATTCCTATGAAAGTCGCGACGTCTTCCCTTATAAGTACTGCTCCGCACCCGGAATCAACGTAGGCGCGTGTTGGCTTTTCGTTCACCGAACACTCGAAGAAGTACTTATCGTTATGTGACATATGGTCTTTTCGTTCGACCACTTGTGATTTTACTACGCCTCTACGACAATCTTGTGCCAAATGTCCTAGTCGGTTGCAAGATTTGCATTCAATTTTCGGTTTTGTGCACTGATTTGCAAAATGACCTTTCATCTTGCAATTAAAACAACGTTGTTCCAAATTGTTTCGCTTAAGAACGTTGTTCGTCTTGAAGGTATTTTCTCGCCTTACGTTAGCAAAAGAAAAGGCCTTCTGTTTACCCAAACGTGTCATCACTGATTGTGTCATTAAAACACTACTTTCGGACTTTAAAGCCGATAAATACTCGGCGTTCAATCTGTCAGGTTCTTCATACCTGTCCTGCTCGAGCCGCTGCCTGTATGCTGGGATCAGTAATTCCATCAATCAAACAGGACACCGCCCTTTTTCCTGTGATGTCGCATGCACTAAGGAGCTCATTTTTTTCGAAATAATATCGCTCCCACGACTCTTCAGGCAACTTTTGCCGCGTCACTAATTTTCGCAACATTTCGGCGAAGTCTTGATGTTCGGGAAAGGTCTTCAAGCAACCCCTTCCATTCGGTCCAATCCATATGGTATGAAGGCAAGTTGTCGTGCCATTTTCTAGCTAGTCCTGCCAGCGGGCTTTGCATGTTGTAAATCATAAGAGATTCATCCCAATGATTAATTTCAGCCAGTTGTTCAATTTTGTCTATCCATTTAGAACAACTCAAGCTAGAATTGCCAGGGACGAATTCTGGTATACATTCTGATTTGGCATAAGACTTGGAAAAGGATGGCCTGGTTGTCACATGATCGAGGGGGTGTTCTTCTTGTAGTACGTCTCCTCTTTGAGCGTTTGTAATTCTCGTCATTCGATGAGCTCGAATTTGAACTCGAGCTTGAACTGGTTTTCCCCATTTAGATACTCCGGAAACGTTTTTGGTGTATCCCGCCGCTGCTGTATAAACTCAGTTGATTACAGCTTTTAATAATTAAGGTGGATTTATAAACTCGACGTTTGCGTTGGCGCTCGCCGTTGCCGTTTGCGTCGAAAATGCAATCCCTATATTTTACGTGTAATCGTTTATAAACGCCGTCGAACGTTGCCGTCTGAGTCGGATGCCGTCCGATATAAACCAATTTCATCTTTCACGTCCCGCCGTTCGTAGCAATTCGACGTAGTCCAATAAAAATTAAGTTCAACAATCAGGTGGTGTTTTGTTTACTTTGTGGAATTTTAAAAATTGTTGTCAGTGTCAGTCTGCGATACGAGAAATTATTTTGACGAAATACAAAAGATGAGTTTTGAAAGAGATTTTGATGACTATTATGGTAAGTTATAAAATAATTTTAATAGGGGGTTACTTTTATATACCTACCTAGAAAGGGTATTACAATAAATAATATTATCTGTTAACAGCTCATGAAACACAGGAAGATATTTTGGAGGGTGTAGAAGATGCTACTCTGGACATAGGGCTACTAATTGAAATGATTCAAAATTATCAGTTCCTATATGATTTGTCCAACAGAGACTATAAAAATGCGAAGAAAAAAACGCAAGCATGGACAGAACTGGCTAAAATTTTAAATGCCAATGGTAAGACACAAAATGGTATCCAGGAAGCTACTTTGTTAAAATAAGACATAGCTTCATTATTGGAATGTTTAATATAATATGTTTATTACAGTTGACGATGTTATGAAAGCATGGAAGAATGTCAGGGATCGGTTTGTAAAAGAACTGAAAAGAGGAAAGTCTGGAGAGCCCGCTCCGGAGTGCACGTGGCCTTACTTTAATGCAATGAGGTTTTATACAAAAATTACCAAAAAGATGCCGTAAGTTAATGAAAATATTACGACCTTTCATTTTAAGTAGTTTCTATAGCCGAATTCGGCATTGATGCTCCGCAATGCCGAATCTAGCCTATGTTTAATTTCGAAACAAAATTGTTTTTACGGTTACAGAACTTATTCTACTGCAGAGGGTCCCAAGCAGGCAAAGAAACAAAAGCAGGAAGAAAGACCTTCCTCAGCTGCTTCATCTTCACGGTCAGTATGGTCAGAAGCAACGTTGGATTCTGTATTGACAAGACCACCTTCAGGAAATTCTACATAGATTCGACGAAGAAGAAGAACGGTCAGCATTAGAAACAAGTACCCCAACAGGTATGTTTTCAGAATTAATGTGTACGTGTATGTATAAATACATAGGCGCTTTCATTTTTGTAGGAAAAGCTTCTGTGAGAAAAAGAGCAGATCAGGATGTTAAAGAAGTAATGAATACAGCGAAAGAAATATGCACGTATTTTCAAACAAAAAAAGAAGTCCAGAGTAACTCCAATAAAACCTTTGCAGAATATATTTTTACACGGTTGGAGGAAATGGGTGGGCAGGAAGCAAAGGAGAAGAGAAAAGAAATGTTGCAAATTTTAGAGCGTTGATAAGAATAAGAAATAAATCAGTGAAGTCATACTTTCATTTTTTGTGATAATAGTTATACTCTAATGAATTTAAAAACAAAATAAAAAGAAGTTTAATTTATTTTATTATTTTATTGGGTTGTAGGAGATCACAAAAAAAATAAAAACAGTAGGTAAACAAACGAAACTATTAATTATTAATCATTATTCGTCAAACATTAACAATCCTTTACTAATAATTTTTTTTTGCCAAAAAACTTTACCACTATCTGATATAAAATAATGAGCTAAAGGATCTCGAGTTTGCTAAAATATTCTTTTGGCATAATTTGCTGACAATCGGCCCACTGACTTCAGCAGAGATTGTTCTTCCCTCCAAGCACCATTCTCAATATCATCTGAATCTACAAAACCAGGTGGACAATAAATGCTTTCATTTCCTTCATCTGATGATAATTCTCTTTGGCAATAATTGTGTAATATTACAACTGCTTTTATGATATGGTCAATATTTTCAGGTTTTGCATTAATATTTATTTTAAGGATTCTCCATCTTGCCACTAAAATCCCGAATGTATTTTCAATGACTTGCCTAGCCCGTGACAATCTGTAATTGAATATTTGTTGTGTTACGGTTAATTTTTTCCCCCCATATGGTCTCATAATGAAACTTTTTAAAGGAAAGGCTTCATCTGCAACCAAAAAGTAAGGCATTTTAATGTTTGTTTCTTCCAAAACACTTTCCTGTGGAATGTTTAATGCATTATCTTCGAGTTTTTTTCCAAAATTGCTTTCTCTAAAAATACCACCATCACTCTGGGATCCATAAGCTCCAATATCAACCATTATAAATTGATATTTACTATCACAAGCTTCTAGTAAAACAATGCTGAAGGTTTTCTTATAATTATAAAATAATGAGCCACTTTTTGTTGGGGCTTGAATTGTTACATGTTTACCATCTAAGGCTCCAAGGCAATGAGGAAAATTCCACCTAGTTTTGAAACCATCGGCAATTTTCATCCATTCATTTTCTGATGAAGGACACTTTAAATACTCTTTGCTTAAAACATCCCAAAGTGCAATGCAAGTTTCATGAATTATTTTGTGAACGGTGGTAAGTCCTATCTGAAAAGTCCATGCCAGAGATTGCATTGAGACGCCTTGAGAAAGATTCCTAAAACAAAAACATTTATTACATTATTTTAAAAGTGCTTTTCTATGATCTGGCGTACCTAGTCATATTTCATGCCACAATTTATTATCGGTACAGGTATTGAAAGACTAACCAAATATACTCACTGTAGAGTTATTACAAGTCTCCCTTCGGCATCTATTCCATCAGAACGGCGTTGTCTTGCAATTTTGGGTTTCACTTTGCTTAACAGTTTTTCAAAAACTGGAAGTGTCATGCGGGTATATTTAAAAAATTGGGATGTATGCCACGCTTTCATTTTGGAATAATAAAAAAAGCTTCCTCTAGTATTTCTCTGTCGATTTATTGGTCTAATTTTAAACCTCCGATGTTGTTTTCTAATGTGCATATTTGCATACACACACAAAAGTGCTCCCAATAATCCAAGTAATAGGTCCTCTTCCATATTTTCTGTTATAATCATCTTCTTGTTTTAATAATAATAATTTTTCTATAAACGTCCTTTTTTAAGGTTATAACAAACAGTTGACATTTCTGGACGCAAACGGAGAGTATATAAATATCTGCTACGGAAGGCAACGGCGAAGGTCACCGTCAACCGCGAGCGCCAACGCAAACGTCGAGTTTATAAATCCACCTTAAGAGTAATAAGCACAACTCGAGGCACAACTTATTTGATGTTTTCTCTCAAAGAATGGCACATCTATCTGACACATTTGACACCAGCTGCTGGTCTATATACTAGGGTGATTATACATATTTTTGTTACACAACCCTGAATAGCCCTGCTATTGATCACAGTCCAAAATAAAACTAATAATTCTATACCTTTAAAAAAAAACATGTTTGCCTCCAGAATATTTTTTAATAACTCTAAATTCCTACTGTAAAAGAAATGTACCTTGATAACTTCGCAAGTTATTTAAAAAAATTAATCATTTATTGCAGTTTTTAAAATGGTATAACATTTTATGTTTTAATTTAGCAAAAAGAGCTCATTGTGAAATTATTTCAGTTAAGAATTTGAATGAATACACTTCTTGTTAAATAAAAGTGGCAGGTATTTATTTAAAATTGAAGAGATCACAAATAAAAATCAAATAATACAGTCAAATTGAATGCCACTGAGTCCAAGGCAAGCTCGGTATCTTTCTAAAAGAAGTTGTTATTTTTAGCCGTCTTGCACTTACGGTAACATTTATTTGTTGTGTGGCTTCAGTAATATGTTGTCTCAATTCATATGTTATTCAATAGTTTTGCATACATTCTCGTTTATTCAACCCCGGTAGAAAAAATCCAGAGGATTTTAATCTGGAGACTGGGGAGGCCACAAACACCAGACCTAAAATAGAGGGCTGATCTGTCTCGTCATGCCTAATGAGCTGGCCAACCATTGAAATTGCATCATTCTAAGACCAATAACTGGACAACAAACAAGACAGATAAAATATCTTTTTTAAAAAGATACATTTAACTTGGTCGCAGGCAATTTGAAGACATTATTTGATTTTCATTTCTTTAGTTTTAAATAAATACCTGCCACTTTAATTGTCATTTCATTAGACTTCCCACTAATTGAAATAATTTCACACTGAGCTTTCTCTTACAGTACAAAAGCAATATCTTTTTTTCTAAAGTATGTGGTGAAATGACAACTTCAAATCATTTGTCCACAATATATACGAGTACCAACAATATATAGGAATAGATACATTACAAAAGGCAACTTGTTTTGTTTCATGATTTTAAAAAGATGTTATTGTTGGCACATCGAGGTTTCCAGTTTTTTGATACGATTTAGGTTGTTTTGAAAATATAGGTATCTCAAAGCATATATACGACATACAAATCTATAAAAAAAAACTATTTATTATGCATTACAAAACAGCAATACTGAATTTAAGAAATGCCAATGTAAACAAATTACCTCCTCTTCTTCCCCCCGACCTGCTATGTAGAAGCAAAATCAAAACCGTATTATTTGTATTACCATGTGGCATCTATTCCTATAATATATCGTTGATATATTATACAATTGTTTCGATTACCTAATTTAGTGATCTATATTGTAAATTGCTAAGTTGCTATGTTGTATTATAAATTAATAAATAAAATAACACTAGTGATAATGATAATAATAACTAGGCACCACACCTTTCCCCTTCTGAAAAGTTTTCCACATAATATACTTAATATCTATCCCTTTTTAACCCAATACACATATAATAGTTATTTATGTACCAAGGCACTGAAGTTCAACTTTTTATGACTCATGTGGAATTTTGTTTCCGAGGCCTCTGGCCAAGGCAAATAAACCACATGAGTCATAAAAAGAACTTCAATGCCAAGGTACATATTATATATTTTTTGAAATCGAAAAAAAAATGTTTTAGGCAAGAAAATAATAATAAGGGATCACCCGTCCATGAACCGACTACGCGCGGTGTTCCTTGACTTTGACGATCGCTCTACCTAGATCAAGTATGACAAAGACACGACGGTTTCGAACAGAAAAACCAAACTGCTGCTTGTTGTGCAGCCTCGATAATAAATCTATTGACATTCAAACCTACTAAAATATTTATACTGGTAGATTGCGCTGCTATAGGTAACAATTTCGCAATGTGTACGAATAGTTAAATGGACCTTTATTGGCCGGGTTTTGAATATTTGGTCACTTTTGACGGGCGATGGCTCCGCGTCTGACGTTTGATGTTTACATCTCGCCAAAGCCTACTTATTGAAAAAAATCGTACAATAATGGGTTACTTCAGTGCCGATTTCTGAGCTTCTAATGACGATTTTGGGACACTACTGCCGATTTCAAGAAAAATTATATATGTTTATACTTTATACATTAACTTTTTTATTTGTGATTTATCTCCTTTTCATAAAAACATCCTTCAGACACATTTTTATGTCTAATTTACTGAAGTAGAAGGCAAGTTTCTAAATGTTTCCATTTTCGACTTATAACAAAAACATATTTTTTAAATGGTATAAGATAATTAAAATGATAAATGGAAAAGTACAGAAAACTTCAATCTTCACAAATGAATTCTATGCAAAAAATCGCACCAATTTTTTTTTAGAGAAATTAAACATATGCATAAATAAAAAGTATGTTTGTGGGTTGTCGAGATATTGTCGTTATGGGGCGTTTATTCTATACCTTCAGTTTCATAACTTTTTTATTTGTGAATATTTTTATGTAGAATTCATTCATTGCTTTATGATTAAATGGTCCTTTATAGGGGCTGTCTAATTTATACTGAAACCTCTTTCTAACAATACCAAATCTCCAATATCAATCTCCATCGTACACTTTGTTTCAGCATCATTAAGTAGCTCTTGAATAATCCTCTTATGGGCTTCTTTTAATGTTGTATACAGGATTAGACATGTAAATATCATTTGGTAAGTTTGGACTTTTTCCAAATGGTAGTTCATAAGGAGAATAGTTTATTGCTGAATGAGAGGTTGTGTTTATAGCACAGATGATGTTATAAGCAAAAACCAAGTACGGTAAAAATGTATCCCAATTTGAGCCGTTTGAGTATGTGATTAAACATTCATGTAGAGCAGTTGCAGGCCTGTGCCTTATTAGGAGTGATTTATTGATTAAATTTTGAGTTTCATCATTCCTTTATTCAATGGTTTCATATAATATTCTGTACCTAGGTCTCTTCAAAATTTACCTATTATGCCATCTGTAATAGGAAAGTTATCGTCTACCAAATGAAATTCTTGATTTCTTGCGACCTAAAGGGTAGATTTTGTGCAGAGTTATACCACCTATTTCACATTTCTCACACTGTATTATAAAGTATCACTAAAAATCTGAAACTGAGCTGAAACCCACCCTATCTCGGGTTGCATACCATGTGTACGTGTGGTTCTCGTGGCATAGTGGCCAGTTCTTTGCTTATTTAAAATTATTTTTCAAGTATCAATACAACGCAATCTTTCAGTATAAGTATTTTGGTCAGTATGAACAAGAATATTTTCCATGTAGACTATACACAAGAGAGAGGACTCCTGCAGACAGAGGACTCCTGCAGACAAGTTGTGCCATACTGCATCATATAGAGGCAAAGCAATGGCGCGTGCGATCGTTGCATGGATGGGTGACCTTTTTTAATTATTTTGCCTAATAAAATTAATTTTTCCTAATTAAAAGAAAAATTATAATATGTCCCCTCAGCACTAAAGTTCCTTTTTATAACTCGTGTGGTTTATTGACCTCATCAACTAAATTCCACATTCGTTATAAAAAGCTGAACCTCACTTTCTTGCTACCCAAATAACTTATTTAGTTTTCACGGGTATAACCAACCCATTATTGTAAAAATCAGTTCCAGGGGAGCGCAGAATGATTACACACCCAGCCCTATTCCACTCCAAGCAGCGATCGGTGGGATCATTGAAGTTGTGGATGTTCGGCGGCTAGTGCTTGGAACTTATTGATTTCACCTGCTTAAAAATATACTGGATGCCCCGTTTTTCTAGATAAACTTTGTCAATTTGTAGAAAAAGTCATTTTGGAACAAAAAGTTCATATAAGCATGAATGTCGTTAGTTTTCAAAATACGGAGCATTTAAGAAAATATTTATTTCATATTTTATCTCTGGAACGAAGAAATATTGCATTCAAACTCAGTAACAGTAATAGGTCTTCAAGGTCCACAGCGATGTGGAAGAACTGCCCATGTACAGGGTGTCCCATTTTGGGTGTTTTTGGGTGTTTTTCTCAAAAATCTCGGGAATAATTAGTTTTTTGATAGCGTTAATAGTTTTTGAGATATGAACTATGGTTTCCATTAAAAAATAACTTTGGTTCATATCTCAAAAACTATTAACGCTACCAAAAAACTAATTATTCCATTCGATTCTACGCCAAAAAATCTATAAAAATAGTTGATTAACTTTGTCGATATATATAAGTTGTAGCCAGGAGAGAGGTTTCCAAAAAATCGAAAATTTCATCCTGCGCCAATGCGCGGATACTATAAAACTTATCTAAAATCTGCCAAATTTTGGTCTGCCAAATTCCTCTCAAAAAAATAGTACAGTGACGTGAAAACCGCAACCCTCTAGCTTTAATAATAACCGGGATTTTTGAGAAAAACACCCAAAATGGGACACCCTGTACATTCATCAGTGGCATGAAAAAAAAATACCGCTAAACACACTATCTGGCTAATTTTGGAATTTAGCTGCTACCAGCTACCATGTAACTAACACCACGAAAATTCTGCATCTTATACAGAATGTTTCAAAATTCAGTACAAAGATTTTAAGGGCGTATTTTTGAGGCGAAAATAATACTTTTTTTCCTATAAACATGTGTCCTAAAATGCACCCCCTCCGAGCTAAAAAAAAGTGTAGACCCCCCCCCTAAATCCCCCCCAAAATTAGGTTTACGTCATTTTTGAGGCAAAAAATGATTAGAGCGCCTACAGAAACAGGTTTGCAAATTTTCAGGAGATTTGATAAATAAATGTAGGCACAGTTCAAAATATTCGATTTTTTCGCGCAACTTACAATGGCGGTGGCTCGGAAACATACATACATACATATATACAGGATGTCTAGTTTTAAGTGTATACAAATCGATAAAAAATGTATTTTGTGAGATATTTTCAAAAACCTTTTTTTGTTTGAAAGGTCTTCAAAAAACGCTTCTTTTGACGTTTTTACTTGTGTCAAAATGCAAATCCAGGGACGGCTAAGATTTTTTTTTATACCCCGATTTTCACAAAAACCATTTAGCGATTTTTTTATTTAAAATCTGACACAACAACGTTAATCAGGACACCCCAAAACCCCCATATACTAAATTTGAACAAAAAATGTAGAGGGTGTTCGGTTCTACACCGTGTTAAAGTTGAGCAAAATAGGGACTTCAAAGGCACCTGGCGAGTCAAGCGTGCCATGCAATTATTTCAAAACAGTGGAAGAATTAACAGGACCACCCAAAGTGTTGATGGAAGAAATGGCAAGCAGAAATATACAGGATGTTTTTCTCTACAGCGTCTCAAATTTCCGATTTTTTTGAAGATCTTTCGAACAAAAAAAAGGTTTTTGAAAATATCTCACAAAATACATTTTTTATCGATTTGTATACACTTAAAAGTAGACACCCTGTATATATATATTTGTCACTGATTATCATTTTTAGTAATGGAACAATGGTTATTATGAAATTTATTACTTACAAGCTACTCCATAGTGAATTCAAAGTACCTATAATATGAAATTATTATCGATACCCTACCAGGAAAAATTTTATACATTGTGTAAACTCTTTTTTTGGGCACGGAGGTACTTTACAAATCGTCTTATAATAATCACCATAAGAAAAAAACTATTACAAAACATTTGTTTATTTAAAAATATAGAACATATAAGAACTTCAATGTATAACAAATAAAAATTTAAATGTGCGGAAATAAAATTAACTAAAATTTTTTTCTAGATATAATATTTCGAAAATCTTTAGGCAATGTAAAAAAATATTTTGGGCACACATCAATGTCTACCAATTGAAGTCTTTTGCTACTTTTATCTATTAATTTGCTAATTATAAATCGATATAAGGAGAATTTGGTTTTACATACAACAATGAACGCTTTGCAAGCAATATTTTCCAAAAGTTCAAAATTGACACTCTTGTACTTTGGTCCTCTGTATGTTCGTATTATATGACTCGTTTTTCTTGAATAAATGTGAACTATTCTCTGTATTTGCCGGAAGATGAACTTCGAGAAATGCTCTTTTCCCAAAATTTTGTAAATTATGGCATCGATGACTGTGATAAATTTAAAAGCTACGTAGCACATTCCTTCAAAAAAGTTTATCAAAATGGTGCCAGTGCTATTAAAATAAGTGTTTAACAAGTATTTAGAAAAATAAGTATTGCTTGGAGGAAACCTGAAAAAATATGGTATTAGCCTTATTTATGGAGACTAGGTGTACGTGTATTGGTAGATAATTTTTAACTTTGAGCAATAACTCAAAGTTAAAAATTACATTAGTTAAAAATTACATTAGTTAAAAATCATCTTTTTAAAATTATCTAAATAATATTTATTATTGTCCCAAACATTTTGGCACTTTTTTCGAATAGTTTGAGATGAAACCTGATGCTCATGTTATTGCTGTGAAAGTTATAGGTATGAACTACTAGCAAAACACTCCTCTATGTGGATAATCAACTTCACGAATTTCTTGATAACAAGTTAAGCAATAGGTCTGCAGGTGTAAATTTAAAACACTATGACAGATACCAACAGATCCTCCAGTTAGCTGTGACAAAATTCGCAAAAACGTTTTGGGAGCATCTTCAATAACTTGCCAGATATTTTCCGAGAGTCTCTTTATTCGCACCATTGGTCGACCAGGCCACTTCCTTTCTTTCTTTGCACTGTGAATGCACACTTCCAGTTTCCCAAAAGAATCAAATCAAAATTTATTGGTGGCACATAATTATAAAATTTTAGACAGGTCAGAACATATATGTTAAAACTAAATTATTAGTTAATAATAGTTAATGGTATACTATCCCTATCATAAGGCATACACCCAGCAGTATAGAATATCTATAGGGTCGACAATCTCAAACACTTAAATTTCATTTTTCAATGGAACAGGAGGCAGTTGTTTTATCTCTGGGCAAGTTGTTAAAAAATTTCACTCCCCAGTAGTTGGCACCAGTCTGTGCCCTAGAAAGCCGACATTCAGTCTGGATGTCACTGCGGCCTCTCGGTCCATATTGATGAGGAGCGTGAGGAAAGCAATTGGGATGCTTGCGAACGTACAAGAGGGACAGGGCAATGTTAGAATTTTTAAGTTTATAAATTAATCTTTAGTCCCCTCTCAGTAGCCTGCCCTAGCAACTATTCTGGTGGTCTCATCAACTCAGAGTCTGGGGCATTTGATAACCCTACCTCGGTCAGATTTCTTGGGATACACATTGACTGTGAACAAATTTGGGATGCCCACGGTGAGATCCTGTTGGCGGCCTTGTCAGGCAGAACCGAGCAGTAAAGACTAAGCGAACACTTTTAAATGCATTGTAAACCATTGTTTGCCTGAAGAAATTGTTCTTGATATTCCTGGTAGCAGTCTTCCCCAGAATACGTCCATAAACATTTTTGTTGTTCGATAAACACCATTTTAATAAAAAAATTTGAACAATGGAATATGCACCTAAATTTCAGTCAACGTTTTTATGTTTTTGATCACTTTGAAAGCTTGGCATTTACAAGCATCGAAATCTACCAAAGACATACATTTGAATTTCCAGCACAAAATTGACATTGAATTTAAATAAACGCTCGATATTAGGAGAATTAATGCAGCGAATGTCTATTTTTGAATAAGATCGTGAATTTCATGACACTATACATTGACATTATATTCACTAGTTTGGTCAAAGAACGGCAGGTTGTGTTATTCGTGGGGAAGAGACAACATTTTTGTAATTTATAAATAATAATAATTACTATCCTCCTTCCAATACTCCAAACTAGGAGTACCCCAGAACCAACCACATCCTTATGCAGGGCTTCATTGCCACTTGCGCCTAGGGCCGAATTTTTCCCAAGAGAACTAGGATAGCATTCGTTCAAGTACTACGGAAAACCCTAGTAATCTCGGTGAGGGTAGGACAATAATTAGTAAACCATACAGATAAAGCTATTAGGGAGCAGTATACAGTGTGGTAATTTAAGTGTGCAACGGTATGGGATTTTTTTTGTTAATTGCACAACGAAAATACAAATATTCGTGAAAGTGGGTGCATGTTCGATAATCATATTAGGCGCACTTAGAATGGTTGCACGTCATACAGCATACAGGGTAGGTCAAAAAATATAAAAATTGTACAAGAGTAAAGTACCCTTATTTCAAAAAATTCAGCAAAATGTTATTAAGAAAAGTAGTCTAGAATTAAAAGTTATGCCTAAATACCAAGACATGGCCTCCTAAGAAAAATATATATATATATTTTGAAAAACATTAATAATTTTAAAAAAGAAATGGCTCGTGGCATATGGGACAAAATGCTTTGGTAATTGGCAACACCAAACTAGTTTCCAGTATCTAATGGAAATTATGTATGGGTCTTTCGGAGGTGTGCAGACCACAACAGGTACCTGTTTCGGGCTTGTTGGCCTTCATCAGGCAGACGTAGCGCACCTCACCGAAAAACCCAGATTACGTTGGCTAAGTGGAATAGGAAATAGTATAATGCGGTGAGCATTTACCATCCAACCCCATCTAGCTGGTACTGCCAAAACCAAAGCAATGTGAGTGTGTATATATCGACCGGTCGATCGACATATAAAAAGAACTCGACAAAGCGGCGCGGCGCGGTGGAAAAACCAGAAGAAGCATACATACGGGGAGCTAAAAAACTCGTTTGATTCATCACCGAGTATCTTCTAATATATAGAAATCAACAAGGATCGAATCGTGAGTTTCAATCCTCGTGTGCTTACGTCAAACGATGATTAAACAAAATGAATATTTAGTGTCCTCATTATAATTTTAAAAGAAATGGCTCGTGGCATATGGGACAAGCCCGAAACAGGTACCTGTCGTGGTCTGCACACCTCCGAAAGACCCATACATAATTTCCATTAGATATTGGAAACTAGTTTGGTGTTGCCAATTACCAAAGCATTTTGTCCCATATGCCACGAGCCATTTCTTTTAAAATTATAATGGGGACACTAAATATTCATTTTGTTTAACATTAATAATCTCCTAAAACAATTATTTTGTTTTAATATTCACCTTAAACAATTTCATAAATCAATCAAAATTAAATCAATTTCGCATAACTTTGTTCGAATTTGTAAAATTAACTTAGGTTTTTAATTTTATAGGGAATCACAAATTTCATGTATGTTGCAACGATATTAAACAAAACTTTAAAATTTCGCAAAAATTCTTCTGAACAAGGTAAAACATTAGTAATCATAATGTGTATATTAAAAACTCTCATTTAAGGTGCAAAATTTTTATTTTAAATGTTTATTAAGAAACTGTGGAAATTAATTATTGACGAAAAACATTTTTTCCTTAGGAGGCTATGTTTTGGTATTTAGGCATAGCTTTTAATTCTAAACCACTTTTCTTAACACGTTAAGCGCCATGGCGGTCTCTCGGGACCGATTATAGAATACTCATTTAGGCCACGGCGGTCAGTAATGACCGACATGTACTAACATCGTTCTTATCGTTGTGTGTGCCAGCGGTTCGGCTCGAAACCCAATCTGACATGACGAACGGACCGCTGTGGCGTCTGGAGAGAGTGTGCCTATCAGGATTTTTTTTATAAAAAAAGCAATTCTATATTTAACAGCGTTTTACTCAATAAACGTATGTATTTATTATAAGAGATTAGAAATAAATTTAAGAGGTTTTATACAGTGTGTCCCAATTTGATTCTGGACACCTCAGAACTATATACTATATAGAGGACAAGGAAAACAAATGGTCACTATTTTTTTATTGGTAGTCCCAAGGGAGAGTATCTCATAGGCGGTGGTATTTGGATGGGGTAATTATTTCATGGCCTGCTGTGATTTTTTAAAATATCTAATTTTCAAGAAACCCTATTAGGGATTTTTTTATGGCAAAATGTTATTAAGAAAACTTGTTCAGAATGAAAAACTGAGGGAAATCAAATAAAATCCTATGAACATAGATTTGCAAATACTTCAATTTTGAGGTAGGTATTATTGTTTTTATATTGATAATCAGTTGACATATTTTGATAGCAAAAAGCAAAATTGGTAGATACTTAGGACCTACAAAGTGAAAAAAAAAAGAAGAAACCTATAATTTGCTTTAAACCCATACAAACAACCCTTTTTGCATGTTATAGCAAAATTCCACGGAAAAAACTATTGGGAGTAATGTACAGGGTGATCACACGAATTTAGGCCACACCATAACTTTTTATTTTTCAACTTAGAAAAAAATATCAAATACAAAAGTTGTATGGCTGCAACCTGTCTACTTCATGATGTTTTCAGAAATTATACAGGTCTTCCCATAAAAACAATGCGACACAAACTTGCATTTTTTTAAAATGGAACACCCTGTATATTATTGAATTTTTGGAATCTACGCTTTGTCCCGATTCCAACGACATATATATGTCATATGATTTCTCCAGCTGTTTTATAATAAAGGGCATTCGAACTTCATTTTTTTTTCATGTTTTCACATCCTGTATCTCGGAAACGAAACGTTTGCGGATAAATTGAGTATAAGGAAAAATTATGAAAATAGTGCCCCTAAAACGTTCATAATCATTTTGAAGCCACTCAGAATAAAGGTTCATATTTCCATATTTTGCCCTGGACTAGAAAAATATCAACCTTAACTTTTTTGTGTGGATGATTACAAAAATGACCATTGTGGTTTTAGGAGCACTAATTTTCATAATTTTTTCTTATACTCAATTTATCCGCAAACGTTTCGTTTCCGAGATACAGGATGTGGAAACATGAAAAAAATTAAGTTCGAACGCCCTGTATTGTAAAAATGGCTGGGGCAATCATATGACATACAGGGTGTCCCAATAAGGGATCCCGTCGCCGATATCTCCGGTACAAAAAGATATATTTTAATTCTGCAAACACCGTTCGCTAGGACGTGAAGAGGGCTTTATTTGCAACTTTTAAATCCTAGGAACGTTGGAACGCAGCGCATCTGAAAGACTGGGTAATTTGGAGAAACTTTTGTTCTATGGGCAATTTTCCTATTGTTACTGGTTTCTGAGATAACCGCACTACTATGTCATTTACAAAAAATGAGCTAACTTGCTTAAAATTAACTTTAGAGGAAAAAGTTATTAAAAATATCTTTGTAGTGCACTAAGACAAAGAAAATAGCGTCACGTGTCAAATTATAACCATCCGGTTTGACCGGAAGTACCGGAAGTGAGCCATTTTTCAGTTCTAAATGAACATAACAACAATTTTCCCTTAAAATTGGAAAAAATATACCTAATAACAATAACACCTTGTAGGTACATGTAAACAACGACAATTTGTCTGAATTTATTTTTATTAACCGAAGGTGACATAGAAATTAAACATGTATGTTTACAATAAATATGTTCAAAATTATTTCCATAATTAAATACGAGCAGCGGCTACACTGGCTACAGCACTGTTTTTACCGCATTCTCCATAAACTAATGCCATATTTTAATTTATCCTCATTATTATGATTAACCATTATTACAAAAATTAATAAACTAATTAGGCAAGAAACAAATTGACAACGATAGAGAATTACCTGGGCGTTTGAAGCTAAATATCATATTGAAACAATGGAGAGAGGCAGCAAGAGCCACCTTCGGTTAATAAAAATGAATTCAGTCAAATTATCGTTGTCTAGATGTATATACATGGTGTTATTGACACAGGAAATTACCTTTTTGCACTTTTGCGGGATACATTATACAGTATGTTCATTTTAAACTGAAAATGGGTCACTTCCGGTACTTCCGGTCAAACCGGATGTGTAATAATTTGACACGTGTCGCTGTTATCTTAGTCCTAGTGAACTACAAAGATATTTTTAATAACTTTTTCCTCTAAAGTTAATTTTAAGCGAGTTAGCTCATTTTTTGTAAATGACATTTTAGAGCGGTTATCTCAGAAACTAGTGACAGCAGGAAAATAGTCCATAGAACAAAAGTTTCTCCAAATTACCCAGATGCCATACGTTCCAACGTTCCTAGGATCGAAAACTTTCTTTGCACCGCAGCGCCATCTATACGCCAATATCAAAATTAACGCTTATCAGTTTCGAATAAAGCCCTCTTCACGTCCTAGCGGACGGGACACCCTATGTCGCTGGAATCGGGATGAAGCGTGGATTCCAAAAATTCAATAATACACAAGTTTGTGTCGTACCACTTTTTTGGGGAGGTCCGACACTTCTTATGCTTCTTATCACACTGAAAAGAAATCTTACCCGCATCACTTTTATGGGAAGACTTGTATAATTTCTGAAAACATCATGAAGTAGACAGGTTGCAGCCCTATAACTTTTGTATTTGATATATTTTTCTGAGTTGAAAAATAAAAAAGTTATGAGGTGGCCAAATTTCGTGCGATCACCCTGTGCATACTTTTCGACCCCAACTTTTTTTGGCCTACTTATGCCTGTGGTTTAAATGAATAGTTCTCTATGTGCAACATTAATTTTCAGAACTTTTTGGTTGTCGCAAAATTTTCATTTACTTGGCTATTGAAATGTTTTGTTAATTTTAGGCTTGGCCCCTTTAAAAATAATTTCCTGTTTGCTGAAATATTTTTAAGAGGTCTATATCAGTATTTTTTGACAAAATACATTTTTAAAATATATCACTACGCCACTGACTATTTGAAGTACTTCATATTACCACATTGTGCGACACATCAATGCATGAGGGTGCGTTTTCAACACGCGAACCAAGGCGAATGGAGGCGAAAGCGAGCATTCAGCCCAATGGTCGTTTAAAGTCGCATCACTGATTTTCACGTTCGCTAGGGCATTTACACCAAGCGAACGTTCGCGTTCCATCAAATTCCATCATTTTCATTCGAATCGGTGGGAATGAAAGGGATTGATAGACAGAACAGCAGCAAATTTTCTTTGATATACTGACAAGTGGTGGAACACCGGCGAAAGCGAACGAAAGCCAACGAATGGCTTCGCTGGTGTTCGTTTTGCTGTTTACACCAACCAAATTCACTGTTCTTTGGCGTTCATTCACCTTTGTTTGCTTGGTGAAAACGCGCCTTGATATGTTCCAAGGAATATGTTCAACGATTGAAAAAATAAAAAATAAAACTTTAAAATTAATATGAATTTAATCTTAAACAAAAATTATGAATATTTTGCTAGGTACCCAACAGCACTTTTCTTTGAATTTACTGTTGACAAGAAAAAGTACATTTTCCAGTGGCGTATCATTTTTGTTTGATAAAAAAAATATATATGTTAGCTGACCTCTGTACACGCGCGGCCTCATAAATCGTTCCACTAGGCATGAGAAATAAGCAAGAAATCAAGAATTTCGGGTAAGTGCGGCAACGTTGCGCCAATTCCACGGCTTCACAAATCAACAACTTCCCCTACATTCCCTCGTACCGACCCGCTCCTCCCCGTAGAAAATAAAAATTGCAATACGTCAGTCAACGAAAATAGGTTAATAAATCGCTGCATTATCATTATAATAAAATGGATTTTAAAGTTTTAGTTTCTTGGTGTTTTGAGATTCACGTAACGTGAAATTACGCGGATTTCTTTGATTGTCAAAGTGGTATTAGTTAAATAAGGTATAATATCTAAGTATAATTGTGTTATTATAGAAGAATCTCATAGTGGCTTTTTACATTGGTTTATTACACTTCTTTATCTTAACCGCGAACCAAATCTTTGGTTTATTTCAATTTCTAAAGCTTCCCTGGAGTCATCGGGTGAGGTTCTGATGCTTCCCGGGCCCCCGAAAAATCGAGAAATGAGAAAAAACAAGCAATTTGCAATAGTGGCTTCAGAGGATTTTCCGTCGGTTTTGTTGATTCTACAGCCGTCCCGTTTCTCGAAAGTGGTTAATCGTGAATCGGGAATTTCTCTTAGATATCGGATTTTCGAGGTTCTTTTTGTTACCGGAGGAAAGTACGACACCCAATTAAGAGATTTACCACCTTCTTCAATTTTTAGAACGGCTCTATATTCGAGGTTGTCGAAAGACTTTTGCGAAAAAAGCCACCAATGTCCGTGGGCAGGGTTATAAGATTTTCCACTATTATTCAGGCAATCTAAGGCCAGGCCTACAGTGGCTTTATACAAGAGCCAGGCCAACCTAACAGCGCCGAATTTACTGTTTTTTGCACTGTAACTGGCAATGTCACGTAAGGTAATGTCGCATAATAAGATGTTAGATTTGCCGTCACTTACGCTTTTAAGGTTATCGCTGGCTTTCAAACCCCAAGAGAGGGGAGGGGTAATTGCAACGTTGTCAGTTGAACGCCTTTGCGTCCGCACGTATTGGAACGATTTCAAGGGCCGCGCGTGTACCTCTGTCAATGAATAATAATTAAATTCCTTATTACTCTTAAATTAAAGTTATTCGAGCCCTATAGAAATTCTCCAAATTATATTAACATGACTAACTTATTTTAGAAAATATTAAGAAAATACTTTTAAAAATTCTAACCATTTAGTTTTCTGTTTATAGGAAAAATCATCTTATTTTTACATTTTTTTATTGATTCTGGATTCTGGAAGTTGAGCAGATAAAAGTTGGGCCACCCGGTATATTATTTTTTTATTATCGTTTATTCTATATCAAAATGGAAAAAGAGTTTTCTAACTTTACAATTTTTCAATATCTCATCCAGGAAGAAATCATATCGACAAAATAAAAATATGACTTACTTATTAGGTGGTTTTAGAATTGAGAAAGTTATTGACCTGTGGATTTTTTAAGTGGCAGACCCAATGTAATTTACTGAGTAATGCCCAAATTTCAAGTTAAGTGTATGGTACTGATTGATCACATCAATCCCATTCCGTCCATCCATAATATTATACAAAAGTTGGCACAGAAATAAACAAAATCAAAACATAAAAAGAGGTTTCTAGATTTTTTTTGTTTAGAACTTACTGAATCACTTGTAAAATTTTATCAGTCGAATTTAGAAACACCTTATAAGTAAGGCATCTTTAACTTACATTCCATTGCTGTCAAAGATAAAAAGTTGAAGTGGAAAAATTAATAATGTACCTGCTCTTGTTCATGGATACTACCCGAATTAGCCAATCATTGAAGAACCTGCTATGACAAGAACACCAATTACATGTTAAATTTCTGACCCCCGAAAAGGAGCCCCGCCACATCTAGCATCCCAGCGGCCACAGCCGGGCCAAGCTTGACCGAAGTGTTTTGGAGGTGGGAGCTTGCTCTTTCAGTCGGTTTAACCTGCAAATATTATACCGCCAGTTTATTCCTGCGAGACATTTGAAGTGCTCCCATAAGGATTTGCCTTCTTGTGATAGTAGATTCTTCTATGTGAATGCCTGACATTGACATAAATGCAATAGATACAGAGACAGATTATGCAAAAAGTAAAGTTGTCCAGCTGTTTTTTTGGTAGATTTTAATAGAAGGAAATTAGTAGGCAATGACTGGGGCCTGGGCCACTTTAATTTTTGCCGACATCTGTTGCTTGTTTCCATTATTGGTTTATATCCCTATGAGACTGTCACATACTGGCTAGCTAGGCTTTCCATAAACAAGGTTGCCACCTGCAATAATGACATTTTTTGTTATTCCCTGTTGTTGTTCCATTACATTATTTCTTTGGCCAAAACTTAGCAATTTTAATAACCATTTTAACAGATTTACCAAAGGATCTAATTGATGATGCTTATTGAAAAGGAACCAAGCGCCAAATAAAAAAAATTATAAAGGGCATCAAGTTTTAGACCAGGGTCTAATTTAGTTTCCGTAAAAGGATCCAGACTCAATTTTATATGTGTCGCCATCTATGAGGCAGAGGCCCAAGCAAAATCCGTTACCCTTTTACATTAAACTTCTTATGTCATTTCCTTCTGTTTAGTCATTTCTTGTTTTGGATGTGTCCCTGTTATTCAGTGGTTATTTTTGTTTCAACAAGTAAATAAAATGTGTGAAAGATCAAACGTATTCTTATAGGAAGGCTCTTAACCAAAATATAAACCATGTTGCGCCATTCTTTACTATAAAAAGTACCAAGTGACAATAATGATAATATGGTGGTTGGTTCTCTTTATATAAATTTATGTAGACCTTTAAATAGTTAAGGTTTAACATTATTTTCAAAAACTAATGCATTTTTATGGTAATATAATAAATGCCAATTTTCATAATTGTAATTTTTTAGAATGTATTGCCCGATAATAGCAGTGGGTAAAAATGCAGTAGGTAAAAATCAATTTAAAATGTTTATTGAAAAAGAACCACCCACCAAAAATACCCTAAAACTAAATAACTAGTGGTTTTATTACTAACCAAATCATTAATAGATTCTTATCTTAACATTCCTTTAACAAAAATGTAAGGAAAATATTTTTTAACGGATTCTTATCTTTAATGCTCAAAACAACGAATTAGCGCTTGGTTGCTTTTCAATAAGCATCATCCTAATAATGTTGAAAATATTTACCTCATTACATTCGCTATAAATTCAGAAGGTTTTTCTATAGGATGTTCTGCATTCCATATTTTAAATCTATGCTGGATATTTGTTCGAGGTGAGAACCCATAGTGTCTTTTAACTTCCTTTGTCTCTAAGTTAAATAAGTGCCCACAGTAACATAGGCTATTGTAACCATCACCGAAATGTAAAATTTTTACCGTCTTGTTTTCATTTAAAAGGTATACCCGGCTCGCTTCTAATTCAAAATAAAGTACTTCTTGTAAATCCGTTGAACAAAAGAATATATCATCCACCGTTCGATGCAAAAAGTTGTGGTCATTGTTTAAGAGATCCCTAAAATGTTTGCCTTCGATATGGGCCAAGTATAAATTGCAAAGTCTTGTTGATAGTCTATCACCTTGTAAAAGACCTTTATGCCATTGATAGATTTCTTGGCCATTTGAAAATATGTGCTGCTCTTGAATGTACTTCGTTAAAAAATCTTTTTCTTGGCGGGTAAATATACATGTATTCATTATGATATCGCACAAGATCTTAAGGTTAACATTTCCAAATGCATCTAGAAGGTCCAATTTAATCCCTAAAATAATATAAGATCGTTAGACAAGGTAAAAAAAGGACAATTAAAATAAAGATGTAGTTTTTCTAGGGAATCCAAATCTAGCTTCAGAATTGATATACACCCTCTATAAAAAAAGTTAAGGCCAAGAAACTAATAACAAAATTTGATCATTTATAATTTGATTATCACTTCCGGTTTACCCATCAGAGATGTATGGTTAATATGGTTATCTCTTACCATTTTCGAGATATTCTCTGTTCGCATAGAATAAGGAAGCACCTCTTACAACTAACTGAAAACTGAATGTAGGCCATGACTTCATGACTAAAATATCTCTTTAACTATACACCAGAAGTGTCATTTTCTAAATTTAGTTACCCAAAGCTGGCGGCATTGAGAGATGTTTAATTTTTCGTAAAAGTTTTTTGGGTTAAACTTTTCAAGAACACCAGGTATGTGAATTCTGAAGCTAGATTTGGATTCCCGGGAAAAACTGTATCATCCTGGTTTTTAGTTGACCTTGTTATCTCAAAAACGAATGAAATAAACAGACTTAACACTTTATTTCAGACACCCTATACAATAGGCTGGGCCGAAAAGAGCAAAAAAAGTTTTTTCAGATTTTCTTGAGGTTGTAGTAATAAAAACTTGTCTTACCAATGCAGAATACTATACAAAAACTGACACCTATCAGTTAAAATTTCGCCCCCCCTCCCCTCTGCCCTTTAAGGAGTGTTTTTTTTTTTTTAATAATAAAACTGGCTAGGGGTAGTTACTAAATTACACTGAGTACACTAAATAACACAGAAAAAAAAACTGGACGTCATACGTTAAAGTTTAGCGGCGCCCCTTTCGGGTAATAGATTCGTGCAGGGCTAAAATCAAAGCTAAAATGTAGGTACATAATAGGAATAAAAGAGACTTAATAAATAAATAATTTCCACGACAAAAGAAACAGAAGGAACATTTTGTCATGGCTTACCAATCAACATAATAAACAAAATAAATACAGGTAACTAACAGCGAATATATTATTGCCATTCCTGCTGAACAAGCACAAAATTTCGAAGAATTGCCAAAAAAGAAGAAATCAAAATTAGTAATGAACCAAATTTAATATATTTACCGGAAAATTGCGGAATAAAGACCAAAGACTTCCAATTTATTAATAAAAATGAGAAAATTAAAGGAAAACCATTCACCTTGCCAGAAATTCAAATCAACGATTTAAACCGAAACCACTCCAACTTCAAATAATCAACTTAGAAAATATTCACAAACTTCAAGAAAAGTCTACACTTCTACAAGTACCCGATATAGAAAAGATACAGACATTAAGTGATGGATTTGCTACAAGCATTATTATTATTAATATTACATTATTAATTGGATATGTCTTGCATAGAGAATCTACCAAAGGAAGTTCAAGATAGAAATGGAGAAGAAAATGTAAAATCAACCATCCAGGTTACTATTTTCCTCTTAAGAAGGGAGGAGTTATATCCCTAAGAAGAATGGACCGCTTTCACATGAAAGTGCTGATAAACACTGAGGACGCAGAAAAGTGTGTGCTAAGTTTGCATTTTATATTACTATCTCATTGAGTAAAGGACCCCTATTATTCCTTTACTCAATGTTACTATATATTTAACCTTTGAACCTAAAATATTGTAACTAGTTTTGTCTGATCTGTAGCTCTAATAATTGTCTCTGCGTAATCTTTAAGCGCATACGGGCGCGGCTAAAATTCAAAATTTGACGTTAAATTTTTTGTTCTGAATTCCGTAGAGCAAATGCAATGTTTTGGTAACTACCCCTATCGGAATTTTTTATTTTTAAAAAATCACTCCTTCATGAGAGGAGGGGGGGGGGGGCAGCTAAATTTTATTTTATGGTGAACAGCATTTTTAGGTAGTTTTTCATGCTGGCAAGACAACTTTTTTTGACTACCGCTCCAAAATCGTACGAAAAAAGTTTTTTTCGGCCCAGCCTACTATACATGTATAATACAGTGTCCATCATAAATTGGAACACAAATGTGAATTTATTTTACTTGTGACATGTATATATCACAAAATGTTATTCTTGATTTTCTGAATCGTTTTAAACTCAAAATTAAAATTTAGTTTCGAAAATTACTTAGGGGTACTTTACTTTTTAACCATTTCCATATTTTTATCCTCCATTGTATACGAAAAGAATATTTAAATTTTGATACACACATTTTGAGCTTAAATGATGCAAAGACATTTATCAAGAATACAAATTTCTGGGATATTAAAAATAAAAAAAAATCATATTTGTGTCTAATCGAATAGTGGCAAAAAATTCACTGGGTACACAGGGCAAAAACGCAAACAATATTTTTTAATTTTTTCAAAAAAGTTTTTTATCTCGACTTCTGCACCGCACAAATGATGCCCTGTATGCTCTTGGGGTTTAAACACGTTTACTTTTAATTACTAGAAACAATACCGCAGTTAGTGCAAAAATTAGATTGAAATGGAATTTTCATCTTAGAAAAAACACTCTTCCACTGCAAACTAATTACCCTCAACAAAATATTAGTACAGACCAAAAATTATGGCTCTGGGGTGTGACGTTTGTTCATGAGTTCTATACCCCTATTATCCATGCCAAATGAATAATCTTCCCAAATTAAAAAGCGAGGCTTAAAACTCTCCCACATGAAAAAACTTTACAAAAAATTGATAATAGCAATACAAAACGAAACAAATCAAATTATGAGTGAAAAACGTCGGTAAACTAGAGATTATATAATTTGGTAAATATAATTGTTTTCATTGGTTACACTAGAACTATAGTATATTTCCTAACAAGTGCGGAAAGTGCCACTTTTCCGCACGCGATTGCAGTTGGCTGAACGACACGTAGCGGAGTTCAGTCAAGAAATCGAGTGTGGAAAAGACCCTTTCCGCAAGAGTTAGGAACACTATTATTTTTTCTACAAGCGTGCGGAAAAGTAAGACACTTTTCTGTAAGCATTTTTCTGTAAGACACTTTTCCGCACGCATTTTAGTTTAGAAAGTGTCACTTTTCCGCACTAGTGCGGAAAAGTAGTGCGGAAAAGTTCTTTTCTGCACTAGTGCGGAAAAGTGACACTTTCTAAACTAAAATGCGTGCGGAAAAGTACACTTGTAGAAAAAAAATATTTTTTGTTGAAATTTTATTGAAGAAACAAAAGAGTTAAGTTAAGTTAACATCAAAATAGGTCAAAAACGTAAGATCTTTATTTAGTTCAATAAACAAACCAAAATTCGATGTTTGAAAAAAATTGTGTTAAATAAGTACAGGGGTATTCAGTTATGATTACCCCCCCCCTTTAACTTTTTTATTTTTTACCCTAACAAAAAATCGTAAATGGAAAGGTTTTAGGAAAAGTTCTTCTCATCTTTATGCACTTATCAGAAAAACAATTGAATGTCACGTTTGGGACGCACGTAACATGACACCTCGTATTTTCCATTTGGTTGTATTGAAAGTGTAAACGTGTTTTTGAAATGGTTTATTCTATCACGGAGAGGTTAGAAATTGTTGCAATTCCTGCTGTAGCTTTAGCGCAATCATGATTTCGATAACAAATTGCAACAATTTCTACCCTTTCCCCGATAGAATAAACCATTTCGAAAATACGTTACCACTTTAAATAGCAGGCTGAAACTAACGATTTCGTGTTTACAAGCAAAAAACGGGAACTTTTTTTGTGACAGTGACTTTCTGTTACATATTTTAAAAAAATATAAGGTTTGAATTCGTATGAACTTTTTTTGTTTTGCTTCAGCTTTTTCATTTGTGACTTTTTTGAAAACTGATCGACACATCAATAAAAACTAGGTAATTTGGTCGTGTCAAGTAGATAAAAAACTTAATAGTGGCGGGCACTTGTGTATAGAAATTCTGTCAAATCTCAACAGAATTCTAAAAACGATACATAACTGCATTCACAATAAAAAGGGCTTTAAAATGATGCACCACAAGGGGGGTAGTTCCATTTGAAATTTTAAAATTGGGGTTGCTAGGGATTAGGGGGATGAACATATTGGGTTGGCTTGACTGTCCCTAAAAAAAAAAAAAAAATCGATGGGTCTCGGCGAATTTTCAAATATTTTTCGGTTTTCGAATTTTTGGGGGGGGGTCAAGTTTTCGTTGGGAAACCCTGTATTAACTAGTTTAGGTTTCCCAAGAATCCTAAAACCAGAAAAATGCATAGGTAAATGCATGTCAAAGTAGGTACAGCAGCATCCTGCCACAAGAATGTATCAACCAAAATTAGCAATTTTTTAAAAGAAGAAAGACAGTTTATTCTTAATTTAATGTAATGATATAATGTGCTAAACTAGGACACAGTATTGTCTTCATAATTATACTGGTTTGCTTGCGCTCGTTCTTTTCATTCGAAAAGTCTCCATACATTCCCAATTTAACAAAATAATGTTGGCAAAATTTATGAAAACAAAAAGACCTACAAAAATCGACAACTTCTTAAAAAAAGAAGCTTTGCAATGAACTCACGAGACTCACTGAGCTCTGAGCAAAATGAATTTTTGGTCAGAAGATGTCACTCTCACTATTGATAGGGGCATAAGGGGAGTAGGTATGCATGCAGCGACTTGTCTAGTATTCACCAAGTTCGAAATGCTACATGATATATTCATTCTTGATGCTTCTTACCATATATTTTCCTTCCTTCAGTTATTTTTACATAGTCCTTCCATCCTTTATACAAATCATTTATATGGTTTATTCTTAAATCTGTAATGAGATTATCTATTTTCTGCTTATATCTCAACATTACTGATTTATTTTTGTCTGTAAGAGCTACTAGGGGTCTATAATTGCATAGTTCTAAATCATCTGATTTTGGAACTATTTTCAGAAAACCTCTTGGCTTAACTGTCTCTATTTTGCATTTTGCTACCAAAGTCATCATTCCTGAGTTAATTAATTCATTGTGTATTCTGTCTTTGAATGAATTCCACTTGGCTGAAACGAATTATTTTAATTTATTTAATCACCAGGCTCTGTATACGGGGTGTCCCAAATTGTACATTTCTGGGGGTTTCACCTACTACCTGAAGACATAGACATAAAGTAGCTAAGGTGTCCATTACTCATTTTAGAGAAAAGATGAATTCCACAAACCGCATTCTGATAGCTCATTTTATTTGGGAGATACAGGGCGGCTTCTTTCATATTGCAGAGTTTCTTAAACATGTCATAACTTTTTTGTTTGTGAATAGGTAGGTATTATTGATTTTAATAAAGAGGAAGACGTGTATTTTCGTGCAAATTATATTTGTAAAATTAGCATGGTAAAGCGAATTTGGTAAAAACATTTTTTGTTTATTTTTACGTAGAATTCATTAATGGGGTAGAGAGTTCACAAGATTTTTTCTTTAAAATGGCTACCCAAAAAAAATATTGAAGGCTTTGCATAAGGAAGTGTATTATGCTGCTAAACAATTTTACTATGAAAGTGAATTTAGTAGCTCGATCAAATTGAAATAAAAATAAAGTTTTAATTTTATTTTTAGACTGTGAATAATGAATAAAATTGGGAAAAAAGTATATAGGATGAGTCATTAATGCCACATAGTGCAACCGCATCCTGCCTGGCAGAATGTTTGCCCTGCCTGAGCCACAGGTTCACCGTTCACTTCACCAGATAAGGCTCTGCTCTGCTTCATTGAGAAAAAAAAACGACGAGAAAAGACATGATTTTTTAAATTTATTATACCTCATTTAAACTGAATTTGTCTTTAAATTTCATAAAAAAAAAATTGCCTGCGCCGCATTTTATCGAGTACAGACCTCTAAGTACTCTTTTGATCGGCCACTTAAAAACAATAATGTTTATTGCCCCACCTTCAAACAAATTTCAATTTACCTATACCTACTACACTGGCTAGAAAATGTGCGCAAAAATTATAGACATAATGTGGCCTTTTGAAAGAATATGATAATTTATAGGGCACTATGAGCACTAACTTTTATTTTTACTTCTATATCACAAAAGGGTGTTCAGTGTTGTTATTGATAATTACTGGATTTTTGTCAGTAAAAAATCTACAATAGAATAGAACTTTGTTACCACTTTTGTCTCCTCTATGAAATAAAACAGAGTATTCTTGCTTCCTGCAAAAATGATTATGGGCCCGCATAATTAGCAAAAAAATTAACATTGACATAAAATTTTATAATTTATAATTTTTAATTTGATATTGAAAATGTCACAAATTTTCGCCTGCGGTGCTATTTTTAAAATAACGAAAATTAAATTCAATTTTTCACCCCCCCCCCCCCCCTCTAGAACCGCCCTGTAGGTACCTTTCTCTTCTCAAATGTGTACTTGCCTTGAGAGGAAAGTGGTTTGCCCTGCCTGAAGTTTCTGTCTGGCTACGGCCCTGGCTACATCTCCCAACATAATCAGGCTGCTGAACTGAAATTTGGCACTGCTATGTTTTTGGGGATGAATAATAAAGTGAAAATATCAATTTCTACGTATCTCACAGAGGGTGCCACTTGGGCTGTTTTGGGATCGTGCTTTTACTCGTAACTTTTTGGTGCTGCAGGTCCATCATTTTAGTGCATCTTTTCATTCTGCAACAAAGAGGTATTCTGTTTCATAACGATCAAATCAACCGTTTGCGTTCAAATTACCAAAACATGCCCCTAAACACCTGGTTGACTTCAATATTCGAAAAATAAAAATTTTCACCTATTGAAATTGAAGAAAAAAACGCCAAACGAACATTGGTCGAAACACATTCGTTTTCTTAAAATAGGGTGTCCAAATTTTGTCTAGTTTCAAGCCGTTCCATTTTGAACGTGAACATTTTTTGGGACATTGTTCATATGAGGTTTTTCCCGCCTTAAATGGTACAGTCGATGCGCAATATTTGAAAGCAGTAGGTGAATAGTTTATTTTTCAAATATTGAAGTCAACAGGTGTTTTGGGGCACGTTTTGGCAATTTCAATGCTAACGGTTGATTCGATCGTTATGAAACAAGAGTACCTCTTTGTTGCAGAAATGATGGACTTGCAAGACCAAGAAGGTAACCTCAAAAAAGTTATGAGTAAAAGCACAATCCAAAAACATCGCAAGTGGCGCCCTCTGTGAGATACGTAGAAATTGACATTTTCAGCTTATTCTCCATCCCCGAAAACATAGCAGTGCCAAATTTCAGTTCAGCAGCTTGATTATGTTAGGAGAGGTAGCCAAAATGCAATTTCAAAAAACAAACTTCAATGTCCTGTATCTCTTAAACAAACAATATTTCTATAAGGCATATCAGCCTCAATCGTAATATTTTGGCCCAAAATATATGCGGTTGGACTATGTGCCATTATTAATGACTCGCCCTGTACAGCGGTGGCGTCGCTCGTACCGGCGCTGACTTTTTAGACTGCATGTTTTTCTGCCTTTGATCGACCTTGGTACGAGGCAGGCACATGAACATGTCTTTAAAAAAAAACACCGCTATGGCCAAGAGCGCTGGACAAATGTGGGTTCACGGTATTGCTCCTAAATAGCTTTATCCGTGTGATTCACTAATTGTCCTACACTCACTGGGATTACTACGGTTTTCTAGGGTTTTCCGTAGTACTTGAGCGAATGCTATCCTAGTTCTATCAGGAAAAAAGTCGGCCCTAGCCACAAATGGCAACGAAGACAAAATAATAGTAATTGCCCCCCTCCCCCGCACAAGCATGTGGTTGCTTCTGGGGTACTCCTAGTTTGGAGTATTGTGAGGGTGAGAATTATTATTATTATTTTATAAAGAATGTTTAGGAAAAAATGCAAATGATTTTTTAAAATGGCAAATTTTCAAGAAACTCTATTAGGCATTTTTTTATTAAGAAATCTTGTTCATAATGAAAAATTCGAAAAATTGAAAAAGTCTAGGCCTACTGATTTTTAGATTTGTCTCATACTTTTTTCTTACAAAAGTGAGTTTCACGTCGAATATACAGTGTGTCCCGATTTGATACTGGACACCTCAGAAATATATGAAGGGCAAGGAAAACAAATTGTCTCTATTTTTTTATTGATAGTATTGGGAGAGTATCTCATAGGCGTGGTATTTGGATTGGGTAATTATTTCATGGCCTGCTATGATTTTTTAGAATAGCAAATTTTCAAGAAACTCCATTAGGGATTTTTTTACGACAAAATGTTACTAAGAAAACTTGTTCAGAATGAAAAACTGAGTAGATTCGCAAAATTTCAAAAGGCTAGGTCTGCTTTGATTTTTAAATTTATCCCCCACTTTTTTCTTAGAAAAGTGTCCTTTCTGGAGCTTTCACGTCAAAATTTTATTTTTTCACGATGAACAAGTTTCCTTAATAATATTTTACGTGAAAGCTCCAGAAAGGACACATTTCTAAAAAAAAATAGAGACCATTTGTTCCTTGCCCTTCATTTATATTTTTGAGGTGTCCAGTATCAAATTGGGACACACTGTATATGATAGTATTTTTAACACACATTGCCATTTCATGTGCAAGGTTAAGTCCCTTATGCAACCAGTGGTGAGGGTAAAGATGATCGACTCATTAAATAAAAAAATGGTGATTTCAAGCAAATTAAGTAAAATTAAAATTACCGTGAAATAGTAATAAATGGCTAGACCATTTTGAAAACGTAAAAAAATTACACATTATGGCACAATTTTTCTTTTAATTTAGTGAGTCGATTGCCAGTATCCATCACTGCTTGCATAAGAGACTTAGTCTTGTACCAAAATGGCTATCTGTCCAGGTGCTATGCAAACTAATATATGGGCCATCGTTACCACGTGAACGGTGCTAGCCTTGGGTCTACACTGCGTTGTTCTTTGTTCTTGTTCATTGTTGGTATGGCCCATAGACTAGTTTAGCATTGAGCCTATAGGGGGCGTATTTCTTATATTCAATGGCGTATAGGTACTGTGTACCTTAATACCTGGTTAAACTACTTTTTCTGATTTATAAATAAAACGATATATTTTTTATAAAACTTTAACACGCCATAACGTGTAAATGAAGCCTTTCTGGAGAAAACGACAGGCCCACATGTATTATTTAGTTATTTTTATTTAAATACTATCACTACTTAAATGAAAAGTTATTTGAAACAAAAAGCCTTCTATAGCTTTTCAATAATGACTTCTGTGACTTGCAGAAGTCTTCTGACTCGTTACCTTCAACGTACACCGGCCTGCCTATTTACGGGGTGTCTGACATGTGCATCTGTAATTGTATAATTTCATTTTAATTAAATTTTATTGTGTTGTTGCTGTCTTATAAACACATTTATTTTATTTTAATTTCGATCTTTTGTGATTTTTTAAAACAGTGTGTTTTTTTACATGTATTTTGAGACTTGTGAAAACATTATGAGTATATCACCAATAAAGGATAAATCAATCAGTCAATAAGTGCACGGCCACGTACATAAGGCGGACGGTGGACTGGAGAGCAGAGCGGAAAGCGGAGAGTAGTGCGGGTAGTGTCCACACAGTCAGCGGATTGTGACAGCTTTGAAAGGCGTATTGCGCACAGAGGTTGGAAGTAAAGAGGAAACATTGAAAAGTCGAATTTCATAGAAACAGCTATAGAAATGTCGATTTCTACATTATTTTTATGTGAAAATTCACAAATCAATTTTCGGATTTTGTAAAATAAACGTGCAGTGTGGGTACACTTGGTGGATTCCATCATCTGTACTAAAATAATTTTGGAAATCCCAACCCAAAGTTTGTCTAAAACACCTCGGCTGTGTGATGTGCATGAGTTATGTCCCATAGGGGTTTTCGAGGTTAAATACACGACAGTAGGCTTCCTATTGTTTTGAACGCTCCGCTACCATCTCCGCTTTGCTCTCCGGTCTGCCGTCCGCCTTATGTGTGGCAGTGCACTTAGACTATCACATTTTGCCGGGTCGGTCAAGAGAAATGGCTCACCCGGTGTATACCTATAGCCTTGTTTATGGAGGTTCAAACAAGGCCTATAGCCTATAGGTACAGTGATTTTATACAATACAAAAAATCTCTTTACCTCTTGGTATTAATGTAATGCTGTAACTCTTGTAGTCTGGCAAAGCAAAATAAAAGTGCCTTATCAACGGTTTTACAACAAAATCTAACAAAAAAACATTATATTTTTCCAGAAGTTTCATTTTCTCATTTTCGTTGTAGTTGGTTAGCCAGGGAATATTGCTATAATCAAAATTTTCTGAAATAACTGTTCTGTGTATACATTCATAGCGACACTGTGTCAAAATGCGATCCACAGTTAGAAAAAATTGTTTTCTATTTTTGTTAAGCCCAAAATAATCATTCCCTATTACATATTTAAGCAGCAATTTAAAGTAGTTTTTCTCATTCAAAAATATATTTGTATGTCTGACATGATCACGTCTTATAAGTATTTCTCTGATGATGGTTTTCAACTGATTTCCTTCCACGTGTTCAAGCTTTTTAAGTTTACGTATACCTTGAATGATATTCTCTTTCTTTTTCTCTACATTCTTCAAACTTAACTGGTAATAGAGTGGCATTATGATTTCTGGGAAAGTTAATTTTTTCTGGGATGTTTACAGGTATAATTATTATTATTTGTTTATAATTTAAATTTGGATACCCTTCACCCTTGGCTTGGTGATAATTTTTGCTGTTTTTGGTGTCTAGCAGATTGGATTATAAATTACAAAAAAGTCTTTATTTGTATTTAATTTGTTGGGAAAAATAATTTCTGATTTTGAATTTTTAGAGGTTAGAAAACATTGACATCGGTCAAGAACGATAAAGTCTGGTTTAACGTTCTTGGACATCGGTTGCGTTTAAGCCATTGAGGTAGTATGGGGGGGACATCGAATTTTGTCATTTCAATGGGGGGGGGGAGGCCCCATAATATTACTTTGACGCTTATAGCAAACGGTTTCATGGAGTGTGGCTAAGTGGGTTATCAATATGGCTGACACGCCAGGGTCTGATTAAACAGTATTCCTAGTAAAATTATAAAAAATGTAAAAAAACGAAAACTAATAACGACGAAATCAAAAGCTGGGTTTAGTCAGTCAGTCAGTCAGTCAAATACATATATAGAGTAGTTATAAAGGTAATATTTTTCTTTTCATAGAGTACCAAAGTGTATATTATAAATTATATTGATACGGCTCTGTCTATTGTTTACATTACCTGTGAAATGTAATTCCTGTGAATTTCTTTTTGTCCACGTTAGAATTGCTACTGCAACAACGTACAGAACATGACATATTTATTTCCAGAGGTGAATAGCTCGCAATAACAAGGAAAACTGCACTTTTAGACACTTTTAATGAACTTTTAGCACCGAGTCAACAAATTGACGTTGTTCGGGTAATCTATGACGTAGGTGAACCCGTTTTGGGTCACGTGACAGCTTCTCCCCCCCCCCACACTACCTCAATGCTTAAACCATTCTATAATAACGTGGACAAAAAAAAATTCACAGGAATTACATTCCACAGGTAATGTAAACAATAGACAGAGCCGTATCAATATAATTTATAATATCCACTTTGGTACTTCATGAATAGAAAAATATTACCATTATAACTTACTCTAGGTATGTATTTGACTGACTGACTGACTGACTAAACCCAGCTTTTGATTTCGTCGTTATTAGTTTTCGTTTTTTCTCATTTTTTATAATTTTACTAGGAATACTGTTTAATCCGACCCTGGTGTGTCAGCCATATTGATAACCCACTTAGCCACACCCCCTGAACCCGTTTGCTATATGCGACAAAGTAATGTTATGGCGCCTCCCCCCCATACTACCTCAATGCGTTTAAGACTGCGGCTAAGCGCTTTGATTGCACTTGTTGTGTTAACGCAACAAATAAATCAGTTAGCGCTAGCTAGCGCTTTACATGGCGTTAACTAGTGCTAAGATGCGTCGTTAAACGACCAATTTTTGATTTTGAGCAACATAACCTCCAATTGTGTGTTTTTCTTATAACAATCTAAAATTCTACTGAAAGCAACGGAAAGTTCAAGCTGTCTCACATCTCACCGGATCAGTCTTAGGTATCTCAATACGAAAGAATAGCACTATTATATAATATTTAATCTGTGGTTGTAAATTCTAAGTTGTAAAGAGATAAATGGGCTCGTATACCACATTTTTTTTATTTTTGCAATGGCTAGATATCGCCTTTAAACGTCCGGAAACAATAAAGAAAAATTTTTTTTCGCGGTAGTTTAGTTGCAAAATTGAGTTGAATACGTAATGAAATGGCTGTGACGCTGTGACGTAGTTAGCATTAATTTAAGAACCGGCAACGTCGCCTTCTCCCCTCTTCGTCTTCCGTCAAATAAAATAACCTGACATGGCCTGTTAACCTTTATAATAAATGCAACCTCTATCAAACTATCAATAGTTGTCTGAAAACGTTTCTACCTGCGAAGATTATCAGCTCTTTGCACAATGCGTTAGCAGAAAAGAAGCAAGTGATCTTTACTTATTTACTAGTTTGCGCGTCGTTGTAATAGTCATGGAGGTTGTTCGTGTTCGTTCCCTCTTGTGAAAACTCCAGCAGAAACTCTGGAAAATTGTTTTTATCGACACCGACGAACTTCGCCGAAAACGGTGGTTGGAAACAGTTGGCCTTCCAATGAAGAAAACGTTTTTGTATTGTTGCGAAGACCATTTTCAACGTAAGTACATATTATCTGTTATAGATAGTTTGAAGCACTTTTACTTCTTTTTTTAATACTTACTTACTGTCTTGGGGTTATAAGACTAACATCTACCTGAATGTAATAAACCTCAAAATAACCCCTGTTAATAATTTTTATTACATAGTTACCTATATGAGATTAAAAGTTTATAATAATATTAAGTATTTATAGTTTATATTATTGTAATCGTAAATCAATTCTTTTCATTATAAATTCAAAATTTTATTTCATATTTATCATACTCTTTAATCGAGCAACTTTTATTGCAATAATGTATAAGAATAGTAAGATACATTTGTCTTTTTTTAGCTTGAGCCTGATGGTAAGAATTGGATATTCTTCAAAACTGTGGGAAGCAAGATTATCTTGAAAAAGGAAGTTGTGCCTCAGCGCTACATAAAAAGCAAACGAATTGCTTCTCTTCCAATTCATGTAGAGAGGATAATAAGACGAATTCGAGAATTTGCAATGCTCAATATACATTCGAGGGTAAACCATCAATTAATATGCCTTTTAGATCACATAATGGTTATTGTGTGAGGCCTTTAATTTTATGAAATATATTTAAGTTAAATAGTTAAGTTGTATTGTAAATTATTGCTCAATAAACTGTACCTAAATTATGTTGTGTTCATTCTTTCCCTAATTGGTTACCTTTTTATAGTAAAGTTTGTATAATAATTCATGTCTAAAGTGATATTTTCATTTTCTTTTTGTTAATGACAAATATTCAGAACCTAAAAAGAAGAAACGTTCTACAATCATAGCAGAGAGACCGGAGAGGCGGGCAGGGACGTACACCCACGGCTCCAATTTGGACGGCGAATCCCGCGCGGGACGGACGTGAGGCCGCGAAGCGGGCGAACATCCCGGCGGCAAAGCCCCAGCATGGCCGATCCTCCGAGGTACACCCGAGTTTAATAAACGAACACACCATTTCCAATTCCACATAATATGGCAGATTGTCCGATGTCGCCTTCACTAATCCTTGCTCCATACTTTGAAAGGTTTGATTTGCTATGTAAAAGACTATTCAAATAATAACACAAACTTGCAGTGCAAATTTGAACTGTATAAGTAAGTTCTCACACGTCAAACGTTGTGTCAAATGAATCGTCGTAAATAAGCAGTATTGCCAAACTTTCATGGCCGTTTACCTGGCGACCGGGGTCGTATAGAAGGTATTAATTTAATGATAATATTTTTGTTAATTACCATGATCTGCCTTGAAATTATATTGAAAGATATTAACAATAATAAATTCTTTTAATAAAAGTTACAACAGGTATTTAATAATACCGCATAATATGCTAACAAACTATATCAGAATTCCACTAAAATTTATGAAATACCCCTTGTATAAGGAAGGGCAACTACGTCACAACCTTTGGCGGGAAAGTATTATTTATAAAATTACAGCAAATCTAAAGCAAATATGAAAAAAATGAAAGACACGGGTCGATTTTTTCTCATTTTCTACCGATGGATAAAAAAATAATATTTTTGTCCGAAGTATACGAGCCCATTATGCCCGTTTTTTGGCGTACTTTCCATCCGGTTGTACCAGAAATGCCCAACTTTCCATTTTCATAATTAGCCGAACTTGTTCTCTTGTTCACACCAAGAAAATACACAGAAAAAATAACATAAAAACTGCTAGCCCAAGGTCTCTAATCAATCGACCTTGCTGCTAAAAATAGCCCTACTTAGCGCTAACCGAAAGCGCAGACTGCTCAAAGTTAGTAACCTTGCAGGCTGCTAACTGTTAGCGCTACGTTAGCCGTGTACGTTTAACGCAAGTTAGCACAAAAGCGCTAGCAAAATAATGTTGCGTTAAACCTCCGATCAAATATGATTAGATAAGTAATACCTGGTTTATACCACGATATGTGTATCGTGGTTTATACCATATACATAAAGATGCATATACTGCTGAATAGAGACTCATCTAGACGCCATTTTGATGCCCCTATGCGACGGTTACCATGGTAACCATGCAAATTTCACGCATATTATGTATCTTTATGTATATGGTTTATACACGTATAAAATGTTCGTGGCCTACAATAACCATTGACATTAGTATGTCAATGACAATAACAAAATACATAACCTCAATATCAGTGTTGATTGCTGTCAATAGACCCAACGACATGGGCGCCTATATTCTAGGGGCCCAAAAATTAAGACACAATACCTATTTCTAACAAAACATTTTATTTTAAGGCTATACCCCGATTACTGTAAGAAGTCCCGATTTTGTCAGATGACATTCTCTACAAAATCCCTAGGAGTTTTCTGTTAACCATTGGTATAACATTGGTATATGTGTCTCAACCAGTTAATGACGTCACTCATTGATTTATGATAGAAAAAGTTACCCAAGTGATACGAAAAAAAAAGAAAATAATAAAATAAAAACCCTATTGCAATCACGATTATACCACTATAAATAAAAATAACTATGACTACAACTCATTTTAATAATAATTTCAAACGTCATGGAAACACTTCATTTTGGTATTTTGGTACAATCAGCTGCTTTTGGCAGCGTCAATGTGCGGACTCAGGTAAATTTAGCTTCGGTGTGTCAAAGTGACAGTGAAGGTTTTCCAGATAGTTCAAACTGGTTCAAACATTCGGCAGTGAAAATATTCGAGGGTTTTCTACGTTTCGTGAGTTTTACCGTTATCTGTGTTGTTCTTGTTCTTGTTACTTTTCGTGTTGTTAGTGCAAATGGGCTCGTTACTGACCTGAACTTATGACCCGGTTGCATTTTTTGCTGCATTGATGCCAACTTAGGATATCGAAATTACCAATTGACAGTCCCAGTAAGGACTTCTTAAAATAATTTGACTATATAAAGATACAATACCTACGAAAACACTTAGAAGAAATATAACTAGGTACTTATTTACATAAATGATGATAAAGAAGCTAGGCTTATGGGGATTAGGTTAAGTAGGAATATTCTAAATTGAAATCAATTTCTTCTCAGATATTTAAAATTTTTAGATATTAACTCCTATGTACTTATTAATATATTATTATTGTACGATTTGAATCATTAGGAATAGACTTATTTTATATTAGTATATAATCTCAAAAGTAATTTTAAAATAAATTCAAGTTAAATAAGGTTACTAAAAAATTCCAAAATAAAACATTTCAGTAAGGGCAAAAGATAATGGTGTAAAGTTTTTATACCATTAATTATAACCGTAGATATGTTTAAAATATGCAAAAATAAGTAGAACACTAAAATGTATTATTGTATTATTGAACTCGATTTGATTGTTTAATTTTTTTTGTTTCATGATAAATTCGAATTTTTAAAAATTTATTTACTACTAATTTTGTTGTATCTATGCAATGATTTGCATCATAAAAGTGATCACCAAAATTATTATAAAGATTATCAGGCAAATTTCTGAATGTTAAGGAAGTTAAGATATTGATAATATTAACTGATTTCTTTGATCCCAAATTATGTTTAGCAACACCCTTAAACATCTTTCTGCAGTTGTGCACACAGTTACTGTAAAATTTGATGCATTGGTGAGTTTTCCAAATGCTTTTCTAATTTGCAATTTTGATAATGGCATTTCACCAATTAATACTTGTAAACAATGTCTACAAACAATACATTTCTGCAGCCATTTTACCACAAATCCTGCAATATATCCTACAATGTCTTGACAATAAGATATTAAATGCCAGGCAGATGAATTTAAATAATCTAATTCTTGCAGTGATGTGAAATAATCTTCGAATTCCTTACTTTCTAAAAGATTGCCTTCCGCTGTCTTAGTTACACATTATGTTTTCTGTTTTGTTCAAAATCAGTCAAAAAAGCTTTATTTTCTAAAGTTGACTATTATAATAATGTGGTAAATAACAACAGTTGTATTCAAATGTTTAAATATTCCCGCCACGTTTGTGCCAAAAAAGAGAGAAGAGTTAAAGAAGAGTGGTTAGAAAATGAAATAAAGCAAGTAAAATGTTATTTTTATTATGATTACCACGCCCAAAAGGCCTCCCACAGTTACCAGAAGTGGAATTTGAACATGCTAAAGTGTTATGCAGTGTAATTACGAAGTTTTAGTGCGAGATTCGGACGGAGAACCGTCTTGATTCGATCGCCGAGGACCTAACCTAAACATTTTTTTCCTGATGGAACAAGTTTCGAATCAATTTAATTTAACCAAGTTCTCTATTTCGAATTCTGCTTTTAGTTCATTCGTTCATCACGAATTCTGTAGTTGCCTGTTGCCTTTGCAATTACATAAATCATAAACAATAATGTTTAAACTTTATAATAACCGGTAAGTAGTTTCCCGTGGTGTCTGCCCCGATTTTTTTGAAATTTTGGCGCTACCCCCTATTTTCGGGGTCCCTGAACACGAATCTGACCTTAGTTTTTGGTGCTCGGGCATAGTTTACGAGAAATGAATTTTCAAATTTCCTTTGACACCTCACTTTTCATGGCGATATTTTAAACGATCAAACGAACTTACCTGTGATGTTCGATCGTAATTATATGAGGCGCCTCGTCCGAATAGATCACTTGGATTACTTTATGTAGTGTCGCCTTTTGCGCACTCTTGCCACAGTATTTGAAGAAGAAGAGACAATTTTGATCCCTTTGTGGGACCCCGTGCCTCACTCCTGTTGCTAACCCGCATCCAACTTCATTCTCATTCTTTTTAGAGTGGGGTTAGTAAAGTTGACCTTGGTCAACCTTGGAAGGATTTTATTTTTCATTTCGATTTGGTTGCCCGGGTTGGGACTAAGGGAGGGAGTGATCTATTCGGACGAGGCGCCTCATATAATTACGATCGAACATCACAGGTAAGTTCGTTTGATCGTTTAATTATATGTCGGCGCCTCGTCCTCTAGATCACTTGGATTACTTTATGTAGCTATTTAGAGATACATTAGAAAATGAAAAATCAAAGCTGTTTTTGTCATTTATTTGAGTATTGCGGAGCTAAAACGGATATCGTTTCTAAAAGAGGTCTGTTGTAAAAACGAGCAAATATGGCAGACTTTTCCGTCCAGCCTGCCGATCTTCTAATTATATCCCACGAGATTCCTTGGCGTGCAGCTAAGGATGTGGCAGCGTGCCTCGTGGAGTGTGCTGAGAAGATCTCTGTATCTATACCTGCGGCAGCCATGATGCTTTTAATCCAGCGGCCAATTGTGTCCTTTGTGGCACGTCTGAAGGGATGCCTGGTGGTCAGGAAGAGAAACTCGGTCTTGTCTCTAAAGTTAGCAGTTCTATCAATATAATCCATTAAAGTCTTTGCTACACATATCTGTATTTTCAAACCAGGGTAATTCCCAAGACGGTTGGTACCTATTAGTACCCGATGTCTTGATTCTGTCTGGTAGATGAATTCTTACTCCCAATTCTGTGAAGGTTATATTTTCAACCCTGATAAGATGAAGGGATTGTAGTCTGGTCCCTGTAGCTAGTGCCAGCAATACTGCTGTTTTCTTGGATAGATCTAGCACAGATAGAGAGGCATTATCACCTTTGGTTGCCTTCAAGAATTGTAGAATACATCCTGGGTCCCAAATTACTTGATACTTCGGTTTGGGTGGTCTCATTCTTGCTACTCCTTTCATAATGCGTTTAATAAGTATATTATTGGTTACTTCCTGTGGGAGGATAAATGCTAATGCTGACCTGTGGTTATTAAAGGTACCGAACTTGGACTTTTTAGTAGAAAGGTTTTGTAAAAATAATAAGACAGCGTTAGTGGATCCAGATAGTGGGTCAATACCTTGTTCATTACAGAACAGCCACCAGGCTTTGAGTGTTGTTGTATACTGCTTCTGTGTCGCTTCTGTAATGGACTGAAAGAGTGTTTCCAGTGTTTCTGCTGGATATCCTTTCCTTAGGAGGGCCTGAGCGATAGCCTCTCTAGTACCAGGAAAGGAGGAAACTTTTTCTGCTTGGGGGCTGGGATGTGTTACAATCACTGGTAATTCCTGCCGGATACTAAACCCACTATCAGATGTAGTTGAATGAACTTCTGGGTTTGGGATCTGGAATTAAGAATTAAATTTGAAGTTGCAGGTAAAACTAGCGGTTTGCCTATAAGTAACTTTTCAAAAATGGGAAACCATGGTTGTGTTTCCCATTTTGGAATGACTATAATGCCCTCTGCTTTATCTGTTATTATTTTATTGAGTGTTCTTAAGATAAGGCAGAAAGGCGGGAATGCGTAAAAATGCTCTTCCCTCCAGTCGATAGTAAAAGCATCGACTGCATACGACCCTGGGTCTGGTAACCAAGAAATATATCTGTTACATTTATTGTTAATATGGGAAGCGAATAGATCTATCTCCGGCATACCAAATTTGTTAGCGATTTCTAAGAATGCAGAATTGGTTAGTTCCATCTCTGTATCTGTAGGAAGGGCTCGGGATGCCTTGTCTGCGATATTTTGAGAGGAGGGGATATACGATGCTACTATCCATATATTACGGGTCTCACACCACTGCCAAATTTCTTTGGCCAAGTTAGCTAGTTTCTTATGTTTTACCCCCCCCCCCCCATGCGGTTTACATATGCCAAAGCTGTGGTATTGTCAACTCTAATAAGTATGTTAATAGAAGTGAATTTCTTCGCAAAGCATTTTAATCCGTACAGTATACTTAGTAGTTCTAAGTAATTGATGTGGTGTTTTGAATCTGCTTGTGACCACCATCCCCATGTTTCCTTATCATCATGCACTATGCCCCAGCCTGTTTTAGAAGCATCTGTATATAGAACCATGTCGTATTTGTCTGATCTAATCTCGTTGAACCCTGTACTAATTTTTTGTTTCCACCACTGTATGTCCGCCTTTAGTGAAGAGGGTATACGGATTTTCTTTTGATAATTATTATTATGACGGGTGAGTTCTTGATTCTTAAAGAGCTCTAGAGCTTTAGTGTATACCCAGCCATATTTTATAGCAGGGCATACGGAAGGTACCTATTACTTGGGCTACATGTCTTAGTGTACAGCCTTCTACTAATAAATTCTCTAGCATATTGGCAATGCAGATTCTTTTTTCTTGGGTGGGGGCGATAGTCATATTTGTGCTGTCAAAAATAAACCCAAGGTACTTACATTTTTGACAAGGTATGAGGCTGCTTTTGTCGTAGTTCATAATAAACCCGCGTGACTCCAATAACTGGATAGTTACTTGGGTATTATCTTGGCATGTAACGAAATCGCTACTAATAATCAAAAAATCATCTAGGTATAACATGCAGATGATGCCTTGTTTTCTTAGATGAGCTAGTACTGGTTTCATTAATTTGGTAAACGTGAATGGGGCTGAGCAGATACCAAAAGGCATACAGTTATATTCAAACAGGCAGTCTCCTAATTGGAATCTTAGGAATTTGCGGTGCCTACTAAATATTGGGATAGTGTAGTAAGCATCCTTAAGGTCTATGGTTGTCATATAACAACCTTGCTGGACGTTTTGTTGCTGTCCTGTAGTCTTCCATTTTGAAATGTATCTGTTGAATGTAAGTATTAAGGTTCTTTAGGTTAAGTATAAACCTTGTTTTTTTATTGGATTTTTCCACCAAAAAATAAGCGGAAAGGAATTGGTTGTGGCATGGAGCCACTTTGGAAATTACTCCTTGTTTAAGTAGTATGTCTACGCAGGACTGGAGTCCCTTCCCTTGGGTCCTGGCCGTCCTGGGAGACCAAAAGGGTTTTTGCCTACCGTTATTAGTAGGTTTATTTATAAATGGTATTCGATGTCCCTGGATCCAACTAAGGATTAGTGGGTTCTTGGTTACCAGTTCCCAGTTTTTAATAAAATGTCTAATTCTCCCAGCTACACTTACCGCTACTTCCTTGGACGATACTGTTGATTCGGTTTTTCCCCTCGTTGGTAAGAGAATTGCCCTTTCTGTTTCGAGTGGTCCCTCTGCCCTCGAAACGGGCCCCTGGAGTTTAAAGAAATTCTTGTTGCTTGAGTTGTAACTGGCCTAGGCTTGGGTGTGATTGTCGGTCTAGGTTCTGCAGGTTTTATTGGTTTTGGCTTCAAGTCTTCGCTTGATTTTTCTAGCATTTTGTTGTTTTTGTACTTTTCTCCAAAGTCAGGGCCTAGGAGTAATTCGCCTACGGGGTTGTTGAAGGCTGTCTCTCTCGCTAATTTAGAGAGGAAGGGGCTGAGGTTGGAGCGCCTTTCCATTGAAGTCAGGTAGTGACTGCTCGAGAGAAGCCTACCGGCATCTCCAAGGAGATTTACCGAGTTGTTCTTTGTATTGCTTGGTATATCTGTGGTTAACACCATATTCAGTGCAGACCCGACAGCAGTGATGCCTGCACCAGTCGACTGTTGGAGGCAGAATAGCCTCTTTTCCTTTTTTGAGGCGAAGGGATACTTCCGGATTTAAGGCAGGAGTTTTTAGCACTGGACAATTTCCCGGAGCTGGATATTTTTCTATGAGCTCTTGCGAAACTATTTTATCCAAACCTGCTGAGAGAACATGGTTCCATCTAGACGCCACTGCGGGATGCAACAGGCCATGCTCTGCTTTTTTGGAATTTGGGTCCTCCCCGAGGGATTGTAGGAGCTCTGGTTCTAGAGCAGGTTCCTTTTCAGTTGGAAGATTATTCTCCACATTGATGGTAAGAGGGCTATGTGCCCTTGAGGGTATGTCTGGACTATGTGTTCGCAGTAACCCTGTTTGGTGGATTTGAGCGACAGTGGACTCCCTGTTATTAGAGGAAGGTACACTGTCTTTAAGGGGACTATGTGTCTCCCTCCCAGTAGATAGGTCCCTTCTGTTATTAGGAGGTGGAGAGTCTGCAGGGGTGTATGCCCCTCTGGAGGTTTTTGATCTGGATCTACTGGCTGCTTTACTGCTATGTTTGCGACCGATAGCTGCCGCTATGACTATGACGTGAACTATGTGACCTCCTCGGTAGATTTTCTTTAATGGAGTCCGCAACGATGCGTCGAATTCGTCTTTCCAGAGAATCTGTGGAGGATGAGCTTCCGGACCGGTCTCTCCTACGTTTTTTACCCATATTTTCGTTGGAAAAAAGGTCGCGAAAAAGTAACACGTGTGGCTTCGAGCGCACAAAAAACAAGAATGAGAATAATGAAGTTGGATGCGGGTTAGCAACAGGAGTGAGGCACGGGGTCCCACAAAGGGATCAAAATTGTCTCTTCTTCTTCAAATACTGTGGCAAGAGTGCGCAAAAGGCGACACTACATAAAGTAATCCAAGTGATCTAGAGGACGAGGCGCCGACATATAATGGGGTTATAATCCGGATGAATTTTTACTATATGCAGCTCAAACTGATCACCACACTATTTTGCACCTTTTGCAACATCGAAACTTCGCGGAAACCCGCGGAAAATCCGAAATTTGGAAAGATTTGTGCAGTGTTTACGGCCGGCCCGGCCGCTGTTTTCACCCCACAACCTGGGCGCGCCGATTGTCGGGGGGGAACTTTTACCTAATAACCAAATAACTTTATGAAGACGACCACAAAATTATATAGAACACGACAAGAACAATGAACAAGAACAAAAAACAACGCAGTGTAAACCCAAAGTGTGCCCAAAGTTAGAGGTGACAATGGCCCATATGGTTAGTTCGCATAGTGCCCGTCGGGGCGTTCTTAAATTCAGTCGCCTATGTCTGGTTCTCACAACCTAACCTAACCTGTATATTTTCGGGTTTTCACCACTGAGATAGAAAAAGAAGGGAAACATTTAAATAATATGTATGTATTTCTTTTTCCTTTATTTCTTTTGTAGGCGTCAATCACAGAGATCGTTTATATGTCTACATAGAGTGCTGAAGAGTGTTTTTTATGAATAGGGTGCTCGGAAAATCAATGACCAAAAATGGAATATGGAATATATATTTTGGGGTCCATTACACATGCGCATTTAATATCTAGTTGACTTAAGGCCCAGAGTGCATGCGCATTTTCTAGATCCAGGGAGAGACACACGATTTCTGAATAGAGATGGAATGAGTAAATGCAAGAATTGGTCGAGAAAAAAATTTTCTTCCTTCTCTGGAAAATGTTTCTCGAAACAGCGCGCAAATGCCGCAGGCCCCAGCCGAGACACACGGGATAAAAAGCCTGCAGCCATCCCCTCCCCTCCGCTGCAACGTCACACTGTCAGGCCATTCCAAACGCCTCGTTCATGCTCTCAGTTCTCAGTCGAGGCGCACCGAGGCACGCGGCTTTACTGCACGGCGTGTTTGTGCATATACAGCTACAAATTCTCATATTCAGTTATCCTTTCTTATATAGTGTTTAGCGCAATTCAGGTATTCAGGCCGTATATCATCATTTAATTGAAAAAAAACGGGCAATACGTGATTACAGATTTATTAAACTACTGGAAATTTGTCTCAAAATTCTGAAAAATATGTCGTTAACAGAAGGAAATATTTTTCTTGCGATGTATCTTATTATCAGTTCATTGTAAAATGTTTGGCTACACTGGCAAACATATATCTCGATAGTTATCGAAAGATTCAAAATGATAGAATAATGGCGCAAAAGGCTGAAAGAAAACTAAAAAAATTAGCGAGTAAGTGATATTTCTTATTTTCATTCATGATATTAGATTTATTTCTACGTACGTAATTGCTAAAGCAATTTGCATGTAAGTGTTTTTTATTTTCATTGAGCTTATTACGTTTGTTTCTATGTATTATCACTTCACTGCCGCTTCATTATCATTAATAAAAAGATAAATGTTCATAATGTTGCTTGTTGCACAAGGTTTTTATACAGTTTTCATTTCCTTAAAATTTCCACCGTTCCCTCAAGAAGATCATAATATTCCAAATATTCCTATTCCAAATATTTCACTTAAAAAAACAAGGGTACATGAAAACACTATCTATTATATATCAAGCTACATTGCTAGTAAATTAAAAAAGAAGTTTATAAATACTTGTGATACCTGCAAACAAAATTTGGTAGTTAAGACTGGAACTAGAATGAGCTATTCAGAATTTGTCGATGTGAGGGAGTATGAATCGTGCAATTTAATACGTGCAGGAGGCTATCTTAATTTTGCGATCAATCAAAGCATACAATACTTATTTATTGCCAAGATTGTGCCATGAAAGTCAAATATCCCAAGTCTTAAGTCAGTTATTATCATCCAAAATTAATTTTGCCATTTTAAATTGCCAGGCTCATAAAAATTTGGGTTCAGAGGTGAAAAATCTTATAGTTAAATGCATAATTTACTTTTGGTGCAAAAGTGTCAATAAGATTTTAAAAGGCAATTGAATATTTATATAAAGCCAATTCACAGTCGCCTGATCTAGACCCTATTAAGGTCTTGGCATATAAAAAATATTTATTAAAAAGGAAACGCCAAAAAAGAACTGCTCGTAAAGTTTAGCGTAACATGTGCTTAAATGTTTTAATTGTATCATGTCTCTAATATTTTGTATTATTTGGATAGCTTTATTTTTATAATGTAAAAGCATAAGTAGGTATTAGGTAAATAGACCAAAAATGTAAAACTTAAAACCTTTTGTTTTATTGTTGATTGTCTTCCTCCATCGACGGTATAACCCATGCTATGGTTTAAGCTATGCTATGGCTATGTCTATCGTTAATATCAATATTATACATCTTTATAACTGTACCACTAGTAAATTATGTTCTGATTTTTTATCATGCTGGAAGTTGAGAACTTTACTGCTTAGACATGAGGATCAATTAAATTTACACGCTTACATTCGTCCTATAATGATATTAAGTTTATTTACTATATATTTCTTATAAAGTGTAAATTTAATTAATAGAAGTTATTACATGTTGTACAATACCTAACTGTATTGAACTGTATAATGCCAAAGTTTGATTTGTCACTGTAAAAAAATGTATAACAAGAAACAGTAGGTAAAACACTGGGAAATGGAAGTAACATTATAAACAGTAACATAATGTACGACGTGAAATAACTCTTTTGCTCATGCTCGTAAAGTTCTTTGCTTTTGGTATGATAAAAAATCAGGACATAATTTTCCTAGTGGTTTTCTAAATTTTTGAATTTCCCGCCAAATTTTCTACAATTATTACTTCTTATATATACTACCTTTATAAATGATAGACATCATGACAGTGCATCGGCCCACTATGCCACACACTTTGGTTTTGTCATGACGGCTTGTCATGATTCATGATCACCGATGACTGACAAAAAATCACGAGGTCTGTGGCTTGCTTTAAGCAAAGCATGCATGCTTGTGCACTTGAAGGCACTCTGCTATGCCTCATTGCTTAACTAGCTGCACAATATACTATTTGCTAGTGCTCTGCAGGAGCTTTTGTGCTGACGTTATACTTTGATGTCAATGGCTAGTTTTTCATTTGTGTCGCTTTTCTGTCGGCGCTGAGCCTAGCACTGTAACAGGGTAAAATAGTCAATATTGAGACAGATACGGCGAATTTTATTCAGAACTCTTTAATCAAAGCCATTTTCCCTGGCCTCTAGATTTCATATTTTTCAAATTTACTTTATCGATGAATGTTTAACAAAACATCATAAGTGAAAAATTTTGCAAATTGCCATTTTTGTATGTTCAAGTCGAGGTTCAAGTGTTTACTTGCAGTGTTCTCATTTCTACAAAACATTGTATCTTAATTTAACTCAGAAACTTATCTATGTTTGGGAAATACTGAATAATTTCTTAAAGAGTATAAATAAATTGTAAGATAATTTTACTCAATACAAAAATAAATTGTCCATGTTATTTTTCAAATTTCAAATCACGCTTTTTTGCATCTTCAAGTATACAAGACTTGTCATACTCGCGTGAAAAAAACAAATATTTTGTTATAAATTACTTACAATACCACTTTTCAAACAAAGACAGGTGGTTGACCACCTGTACAGGGTGTCCCATTTTGGGTGTTTTTCTCAAAAATCTCGGTTATTATTAAAGCTAGAGGGTTGCGGTTTTCACGTCACTGTACTACTTTTTGGAGAGAAATTTGGTGGACCAATCAGATTTTAGATAAGTTTTATAGTTTCCGCGCATTGGCGCAGGACTGAAATTTTCGATTTTTTTGAAACCTCTCTCCTGGCTACAACTTATATACAGGGTGAGTCACATCTAAAGGCAGAGCCGAAAACACGAGGTAGAACTCGCTAAAATAAGCACATATGCTTCATAAACATTAGCTCAAAAACGCTTGGTTCTCCATATACAGCGTGTTGAAATTTTTCCAAAAATAACATATTTTTTTAATTTCTTTCGAGCCCATTTAGGAATTCCAACCAAATTTGGTACACATTATGCATTGGAGGGTTGCCATTTTGTGCAATAATTTGACCCCGTTCACATGACCAGCGGCGTAGATACAAATAGTTACTGTAAATAATTGTAAAAAAAATTAGTACGGTTCTGTGAAAAAACAAAAATTTTTGGATAGCCTAGTTAATTTGGAACAAAAAGCGCCTCTTGGTATTTTTTTATGTCTGGTACAGTTTCTTCGTAATTTCGGATTTTTTTAAACTAGTGCCAAGGCGATTATACTGGCATTTAAAATAAAATTATTTGTATCTACGCCGCTGGTCATCTGAACAGGGCCAAATTATTGCAAAAAATGACAACCCATAATATGTACCAAATGTGGTTGTAATTCCTAAACGGACTCGAAAGAAATTAAAAAATAGATATGTTATTTTTGGAAAAGTTTCAACACGCTGTATATGGAGAACCAAGCGTTTTTGAGCTAATGTTTATTAAGCATATGTGCTTATTTTAGCGAATTCTACCTTGTTTTTCGGCTCTTCCTTTAGATGTGACTCACCTTGATCGACAAATTTAATCAACTATTTTTATAGATTTTTTGGCGTAGAATCCAATGGAATAATTAGTTTTTTGGTAGCGTTAATAGTTTTTGAGAATATGAACCAAAGTTATATTTTTTTAATGGAAACCATAGTTCATATCTCAAAAACTATTAACGCTACCAAAAAACTAATTATTCCATTCGATTCTACGCCAAAAAAAAAAAAATATATATATACTATAAAAATAGTTGATTAAATTTGTCGATATAGTATATGTATAAGTTGTAGCCAGGAGAGAGGTTTCCAAAAAATCGAAAATTTCAGTCTTGCGCCAATGCGCGGAAACTATAAAACTTATCTAAAATCTGATTGGTCCACCAAATTCCTCTCAAAAAAGTAGAACAGTGACGTGAAAACCGCAACCCTCTAGCTTTAATAATAACCGAGATTTTGGAGAAAAACACCCAAAATGGGACACCCTGTACAATACAAGATGTAGACAATGTTGCAGGTTAGTAATTCCGTTTTTAAACAAACATGTAGGCCAAAGATATATTGATATAGATATATATATATAGATATATTGCCTAAAGGTAATAACTCTCCAGCATAAAAAGAGACATAACCTACAAAATAGTGCTCATGGCTATAGTACCAGACTTAAAATTAGAAGCAACATTAGGCCGCCTAAAGCAGATAAAGTCAAGGGCCAACAGTCATTCTATTTTATTGGTCCACCTTTGTACTGTCAGTTGCCTGAAACAATAAGAATCACTTTATGTAAGAGCCATTTTGTAAAATTAATAAGAGTATATTTTAAACCTACCTAGGAAATATTTCAACTACATTATAAACAAAAACTAAGCAAAACCAAGTGGCGATATTTCCTTACTTACCATTAAGTTTGACTTGAGGCCGAATAGCCATGTCTCACTGTCAATAAAAAGAAAAATTTTTTTTGATAATGTTGCGATGTATAAATGATAAGTTTTGGTTGAGAACAGACCATTTTCATGATGGAATTTTATTCTTTTGTTTTTTTAATAGGTTGGAAGTAACTAGGTTTACTGTTTATATTTTTTAGATAAGGTTACATTAAATTAGATACTTGCTTGTTTGTTTATATGATATGTATGATAGATAGGTATTATTCTAGCAATGCTCTGCTTTGTTTAAATGTAATGGATATTGAGCCCACGCACAAATCTTAAATGATTTCTGTGGGATTTATCTTTATTTATTTATTTAACATGTAGATAACTATTGAATGCAATATGTAAATTGGATAAAAAAATAAATAAATATTATTATTATTATTATATTATTAAAAGATTTTCCAAAATGGTAAAACAACCTACCAAAAGATAGAATCGAAATCCCTCCCATACTGTGTAAACTTACACTGGATATTTGCAAATTTATTTATAAATTTATGAATTAATTGTAAAACTAAAGTAAGATTTATATTCATGCCCATGTAGTACCGGATTTTCCTTTGTGGGATAATTTATGTTTATCTGCTGCATTACGTACTTATTCTCTTAGATATTGTAAATGTAATGTAATGCTTGAATAAACATAATAACTATTATTATATTTGTGGGGCTTATGATAATGTTGGGGTCCCTGGGTCAGGAGTAATCGCGCTGCACTAAAACCTTTTTTTGTAATTTTGTATTGTCTCTATCTAGTCTACGCTTTCAGGATTATAAAACAATGGAATCCGTCATGAACATATTTTTAATATTTGAGTAATTTGGTTATAAAATAAATAGTATCGGAGGCAAGATAGTATTTTTTCTATATTTTTCAGATAACATTTCCAAATAAATATAATGCTACTGGATTACACTTTCGTCTATTTGTCTCTAATAGTTTCAAAATGCCATTTCATAGAACGTCAAATTTAATGGGCATCTTAAGTGACATTAGGTGTGGAATGAGTCTTTAAAAAAGCATCTCACATGTGCCAAATTTCTACCAAAAAATAAATTTTTCGTAAATTTGCCTACTCTAAAGTATTTCCCTTGTATATTAAGAAAGCCTTGAAAGGTTTGGGACATACAACTCAAAAAACTGTTCAGTTATTAAAAAGCTGATTCCTGTAAAATGTGAATCTTGTCAAACATCCATTCAATATTGTCAGTTCAATTTAACCAATAAATCATTTTCGCGATTCACAGCTGTATGAACTTGGCTTAATCTTATGGTTGTAAAATCTTCCATGAAATGTTGAAATCATTTCCTCTGGATGGTTCGAATCCATTTTCCGATAGATGCTAGATGATCAACATAATTGAAACTTTGTTGGCTGGAAGGAGATGCTGTTGAACTGTTTTTGGTTCGGTATTTTTTTATTATTTTTTTAAATTTCAATGACAGTTGTAAGATTGACAATTTTTAAGCTTACTTTCTAGTCAGCAATCCATCTTAGTTATCCTACAACTTGGTATAATACGCGACTGAATTTAAGATGCCAACGCCCCGACGGGACTATGAGAACTAATATATGGGCCATCGTCACCATGTGGACAGTGCTAGCCTTGGGTCTACACTGCGTTGTTCCTTGTTGTTGTTCATTGTTGGCATGGCCCATAGACTAGTTTAGCATTGAGCCTAGAGGGGGCGTATTTCTTATATTCAATGGAGTATATTATGCCAGAAAAATTTTATATAAATATCTGCTTGTTTTACGAGTCCTGTTGTCTAGTTTATAAAAATGTTGTCATAGAAACCAATTTGTTGTTCAAATTCTGCTCTGAAAGAGATTTATGGCCTATATTTACACTTGTTTTTATTTAAATATACATGCTTTTATCTCGAGTATAAACAGTACCCACTAAACCAAGTCGACGCCATTGCTGGTAAAATGTTTTTATCGCACAACCAGAATAGACCGGCAATGGAATGCGAGGAATGCATCAGGGACAACAATAGTTACATACAAATTATTTAAACTCCAAACCATTAATGTTCATGTAAGAAAATATTTCAATCCGGCTTTGTAATGTATCTATTTTTATACTAGATTGCAAGGGCCTGGTCCAAAATGGACCGACAAGTTGACTTCGAAGTGAGATTCGATTGGAGAATGCTTTTGCATAAAAACAAGTCACTACCGCCGAGATCAAAGGCGCCGACAGCATGTTAAAACAACTGGATATATTATCTAAACTGTGCTTTTACTATATGAATTTTACATGTTGGATAGAGGATACCTTTGACATGACAACCCATTTTCTAAATTCATATTTCATTTGCTTTTCTAAATTCATATTTCATTTGCTTTTATACCTCGACTCAAAAAATATAAACGGGCACTTTCAAACACTACAAAGGTGGATGGGTTACATTAAACCACGCTGTATAGATTTATTTCCTTGGAGAAACACAGATAAGTACTAATAAAACAAGCTACAATTTAATACTATCATCCATTTTATTAAAACCCAAATTTATACAGCTCTTCATTGTGTATTAAAAGAAATGTCAATAAAAACAGAAGCAAAAATAATAAAGAATATTTACAATAATGTACTGTGGTCATCTGGTCTCAGACCAACATGCATAATAATATAATAAGAAAATAGGGTTCTACATAAGCAGAAGTATTATTATTATCTTGTCATTTTTTGTCACCATAATCATAATAACTAGATATTAATTTGGGTACATTTGGTTTGTCGAAAAATTTGAAAGTATATACAACAAAACGATTAGCGTTTGTCAAACATTTACTTTATAATAGTAGCCATGTGTATTGAGCACGACCGTTATACACTTATATGATATAACAACAGAGTTACTTTCTAGCTAACCTAAGTGTTAAAAGCCTAAATAATACTAAATCGTTCATTCACATGTACACTACTTAGTGTTGAGTGAAGGTGCGCGCCCGTTAACAGGCAACCTAGAGGCGCTCACCAGCGCCTCATTCCTCCAGAGAGATAAAACTTACTGAGAGCACAAAGGCAACTAGAATTTCCAAATGGAATGTATGAAAATGTTATTTTGTCTATCTTAAACTGGATACCATCTGACAGTGTTACTTAGTTGTTGGTTGTGTTTTGGATGAATCATATTTTATGTTAGTATACTGTCACAAGATCTAATCAATGTCATAAACTTAAGGTTAATATATCTCTAATAAGTGTGCGAAAATAATTAAAATCATTCTCGCACAACAGAGTTACTGGACTGCACAAGCAGCAAATGTACTAGAAATAGCAACAGGGTTTGTACAATAATCGATTGGGAAAGACATCGTTAAAATGGCAGAGATGAAGATGTGCTTACAAGTAGATCTTCTGTTGATATAGTTGATACAGTACGAGGTCCCTCCTATCGAGATAACTATGTGACCTGCGGCCAGAGCACGCAGTGGCCATTGTGTGGCAGTATATGCTTGATGCTTCTAGTAGTAGGTCTCTTGCTCCAGCCAGCCTCCTGGGTTGCGACGCAGGTAGAACCTTCGCACCTCATCATAGATGAAGATGGACAGCATGAATGGGATGGCGGGCAACCACCAAACGAATCTGTAGCAGAAACAAGGTTTCTTAGAGACTTCTAAGAACTGAGGATTCCAAAGAATCATCCATGTTACTGGCTATTACTTACTTCAGTGGGAACATACGTAGACCTTTGTCCATACCAGGTGTGTAAGACAGGAAGCAAGCCAAAGCTGTCTCGAATATCAGACCAAAGTTTAGGGCCCAGTTGCGCATTCCCTGGTGCACAATCGAGTTTCTACGTGTTTTACAGATGATCAAATCGGCCCATTGTACCACGACAATGGATGCGAAGAAAGCTGTGTGGCATGTGTATTCCAGAACTTTTCTATCCTTGTAGGTCTAAAGGGAAAATATTGTGAAAATATATTATTGATTTTAGTTTACTTCCTATCTTTATAAATAAAAACTAAATTGTAAACCATTTCGCACTGAGCAAGTCGAAGCTTAGATTTTTCCTTCAGTATCAATGTGGACATTGTCATCCATTTAGTGCTTACAATAAGCTGTTATACGAAGCAACAAAAAGACTTTAAAACTTAATTCATCGAGTCAAATATTAAGATATTTCAGTCAAACCCTTAAATGCCTTCAAATATTTAAATTGTAAATTCGTTATATTATGTGGAGAACTGAAAATTGAAGACAACATTTTGTTGTTGGAAAGGAAAGCTTATCTCGAAGAAAATTAAGAGTTTAAAATTAAAAAACACGTTTTTATTGTAGACTAAAAAGTAAACGGTTATACAGCGCCCCATGATTTCACATTAAATCATTTTGTATTAAGAAATATCAAACATATTATCAAATCAACTATTTTTTACTTTTTAGTCAACAGTAAAAGCGAGTTTATTAGTTTTTGAAACTATTAATTTTATTTTTTAACTTTTTAGTAATTTCTGATGGTGGCTGCCTTTTAGAAAATGTGGTTTAAAAAATAAAAAAGTAGACCATTGAGCCACTATACAAATCTTACTTAACTAGCAATAATTTTTGTAATACAACACCCGTCTCCATCATCATCACAAAACCTTGATGATACCATAATATTGTACTTACTGCATTTGCAAAATTTCAAATCGATAGGACAATTATAAAATTAGGTGAAAATCAATTTGCTACATTTGTTTACAAATTACACAAACAAACAATATTATAAAAGCAGGTTAAAAACGTACAGTGGTCTCGAAATATATTTTGCAGATCAAACATTCTAAGAGAATAGGGAGAATATGACATCAGACAATACCTGCCTAAACCAAAACCCAGCTCGCCAAAATACAGCTATGACAACTAATTTTAACCTCTGGATGACTTTCTTGAAAAAATCTGCATCTTGACAAGAATGTGTACCTTAAAATCTCTCCTCGGTTCTCCTGCATACACGGAACAATTTTTCCAGTAAAGGATTGAAAATATACAGGATGATTCAGCAAAGAAATGAGATATTTTAGTTCCGTAAAAAGGGCTGGTAGAGCTCGTCGAAGACTTTATTCGTAGGTGGTCGAACAGAAATTTTTCATTTGTAGTGATCTTCAAATTGTCAAATTGTAAAAAATCATCAGTTTCTTAGTTATCGCACTTTGAAGTTGGCAGTGCATGCGTGTGCAAAATCTGTAGATCATCCTAAGATCATTTCCAAAACTAGAAACAAAACTAACTTTCTTGCAACTATCCTAATATCTCAAAGAGTTGTTTTGTCAGTTTGAACATACAATGGCCAAAGATATGGGTTAAAGCAAAGAGTTTGTTGATAAAACAACTGTTTTTCATAGTAAGCTTTGCTTCTAGGCTAAAACATAAGTAACTCAATGTTAGAAACTGTCATTTGTGAAACAGGTATTTTGTGCGGGATACAACTTTTAAAAATGCCATGATGGTTACATACCATTCCTTTTGGCGGGCAATGGAAACCTATGGGAAGGTCATATGATGTATTGCATGATGTCATTATTTGATACCACATTGTACTATCAACACAGGTTCTAACGATGTTTCAAGGTTGGTGAGTGTTATTTTGAGATATTTGTCAGAAATATCAAGATCTCAACTTTGTTGTCGACTATCAGTTGTTAATAATTATAATATGTGTTCAATAATTTCTGTGACTGAACCATAATTAAACTTATAATAGTAACAAGGAAAACAAATTACCTACTAAAGCTGCGTTAGAGTATTCACACTAAGTGCCCTGTGCGCACTATTTATACACTATCGCATTTTATTTTGCACTGACACTGACACTCAAGTTAACACCATTCTGTTCGAACTGTACAGTGCAGTATAATTGGTGCACGTACCGTATACTCAGAGCTAAGCGGTGGGGCACGCAGGGTAAATATTTTGGCACATGCACATCTTTATTTTTTTTGTTTTTGGGTAAAATAGTGTTTTTTTTACAAGTACCTAAAATGAAGTTTTTCAGGACGAATCCTTGCTGTTTCAAGACGTTAGCTGAGTCTGGAATAGCAGATGAGTCCTGAAAAACATTTTAGGTAGGTACGTGTGACAAACACTATTTTTTATCATATGCTCCCAAAATTTTGTTATACGCTTTTTACAATTATTCTTCAGAACGCTTAAGTTTGCAAATTTTCCATAATTTCTGAAATCATAGCAACAAGTTTGTTTATATGATAATTTTGTCATGTCATTCGAAATTTGTGACATAAATTTGTCACAGAAATCGTGTTGGATTTACTTTCTGTGAAGTCTCGTGCCATTTAACATAAAGAATATTCTAAGGAATTTTGGAATAGCCCGTAAAGGTTGCCATGAGGACTTTTAGGGACTAGGCCGAAAAAGAAGCATTTTACGGACTTAAATGAGTCTGTAAAATAGTTATTTTTTGGAGTGTATGACAAAAAAGGATTTATATGCCTGTTTTTTAGATCCATAATTGCCAGAAAATATATTAAATTGAAGAGCCCAAAATATCCACAAAGGTTTAGGTTAGGTGGGGTTAGGATATTTTAAATTACGCTCTTTCCGCACGTTAGCGTTCGATAATACCAGATTTCCACTAAGCTCACTCAAAGTACACTGACATGTCAACCTTTTTATGGTGGACATTCTCAAAAGCATCTTTAATAAAATTATTTTGACAGTTGATAACGTTTTTTTGGCCTAGCAAAGCCTATTACGAAATTAGTTTTTTTGTTAACAAACTCTTCACCTTAGCCCATATATTTGATCATTGTCCTTTGAAATGACAGAAAAACTCTGTGAGGTATTAGAAAAGTTGTAAGAACTCCTCAGAAAGCTATTTTTGGTTTTTGAAATAATCTTAATCTATTACAGATTTTGCATATGTATGCACTGCCAACTACAAAGTGTGATAACTAATAAAAAAGCTGTTGATTTTTCAAAATTTGTTTATGGCACATAATTTTCTTCAAAATGAAGAACAATTCAAAGATCACTATGAATGAAAATTTTGTTTCAACTGCAGTACCATCTAAATTTGCAACAGAAAAATCTAATGTAAACCTATGAACTAAAATATCTCATTTCATTGCCGAGATATAAAGGCAGGGAGTTATATGTCTTATTTGTAAGTGCCTAAAAATCATTAAACACCAATGCCATTGTATTACCCAAATCTTACAAATGGCAGGAACCATAGCTCTAACATACCAAGAGAAAATGTTGCTAGTCTTATTATCTTGTACTCTACTCAACTAGATCTAGGAGGGTTGTTACAAGCAAATGGTGCATGCCACTGGGATATTTAAGCCCGCTATGCTTGTAATCTGTGGATCTGTGTATTGATGGACGAGAAACTTGATAAAATGAGTTTAACAATGACACATTGTACTGCTTGCTCGCTCATTGTGCAGCTAGTAACAACACCAACGAAACAAACATATATGTGTCAGTCTTAAGAATATTTTTGCAACTAAAACGTTTTTTCGAGGTGGGGGGGGGGGGGGCAATGCATCTAATCTACCAACATTTTCTTACCCATTCTTGTCCATAGGAGTCAGACAGATCATTGACAGCTTTTGAATCCCACTGCTTACGGATTCCAAACAATTTCAGTGGTAGGAACCCATTCTCAGCCATAATGACAAAGTACACGAAGAATCCTGCAGCTGCTTGGATCATACCAATCTGACCATATGCCATGGAGATCAACCTTTAGAAACCAGAAAAGATTAAGATGGGTTTTTAAGTCAGTAGATACTGACACAATCTTCAAGCAAAGTCTAATTAGTCAAATAATTAAAAAAATAGCTTTGATTCATTTTGCTTAAAAATTGTATACTTACGACCACCAACCCAATTCCAGAAATCATGCTGTTACAACATTAATAAATGAAAATTGTATAAGAACATGCAGATTAATAAAAATGTGTGCTGTTTTGTTTATGTCAAAATTTATTCACCGACTTTTTCAGATCATGGTTACTGAATGAAAAGAAGAAAGGACTGTAAATTAAACTCACCAAGAATGTGTTGTCTCTTAATGTCATTTTTTAGAGAAGAAATGTTCAACTTTACAATACCTCTCACTTTTATCATATAATTCTTGCATTGCAATATTAAAAACAGAGGTTGAGAGAAAAAGTGAGCATGCATAAGCTGCTCTTTGTTGCAGTTGCACCCTGCAATAAATCAGTCTTACAATAATTTGGGAGTTGAAATAGACATGAACATCTTAGGTAGACAGACATCAAATAATGTAAAAAATCAAATACTAAGTAAATATATCATAAATTAAAGCAATATTAAGTATCAGTCAAAGGCAGATAAGGGCCATGGATTAGAGCATGTTAAAATAGACTAATAGAATCAGTTAAAAAATAAAATATCCTAAAGCCAAGTAGCCACAATATACACCAGTAGTGGCACTCCAATGCCGATCTTTTGTTCTCGATTCAGCTAGATCCCTAGATTGGTGACTGTATCCTATAAGACCTGCCGTAACAAACAAATTTATTGCAACAGAGGTTTCTACAAGGTGAGAGCAAGTCATTGTTTCCATCTCAAAGAGAATGTCCTATATTCTATTTCAAATTCCATACTTTTTACAATTCCCTGTGACAAGGGAACTTCATAACAAAACAGCACACTGTTTTCTAGGCGATACTTCTGCTTTACATGAAAGTTTTGTGGAAGAATTCACTAGATATAAGCATGTATGGTTCTTTGATTTACTTATTGCCTATCTGCTAAAATCAACAAGTTTCTGATTCCTAAATACAAGAAGCAGTGTAAAATACTTCGCTAGATAGTAAATTATTATTCTAGTTTATATCATCTTCAATCTCAATAAAGGTGAAGGAATAGGTCATGTGGCTAGGTTGATTGCTATAAGAACTTCCCTATGTCAGTTTGAACAAAAAACTATCTACTGGGTGTTCCGTTATGATATGCAAATATTTGGAGAAGTGTTCTACAGGTGGATAAGGGGGTCTTTCTAAAAAAATCGGTTTAAGCCTCCCGTGTTTATTCCAGCCTTAAGAGGATTTTTTTTTTGTTTTTCTCGGGTATGGTTGAATTTTGGTGTACATTAACAGCAAGTTGGAAGACACTTTACGGTATAATTATTACTTTTTGTAGCCTACACATCCTATGGAAACCCGCAACTCTTTTTCCTCATTTTAAAGAACTTTTCTGCAAGTTAATTATTTAAAAAACTTTTAATAGTCTGTTTGGAATTATCTATAATAATATTGCTTTTTTGTTCTGTATTTAAATAACAGTTATTGTCACTCATGGTTAGATGAAAACATGGTAGAAGGGGATCATGTTTGTCTCTTCCTTATTTTACTGCTTATGATCCTGATAGCGAATGCTTTTTCCTACATACAAAGGTAGGTACTGCCTTTCACATTCATTTTTTAAACTTGTTTGAACAGTAAAATAAGGAAGTGGCAAAATATACACTAACCTTCTACATTTTTATGCAATCATGAGTGCTAATAACTGTTATTTATTTAAATAACAGTTCCGTTTTTACGTGGGTGTCAATAAGAGTGTCTTAATAATAGACTTTAAATGCGAGTTGCATACACTATTTTATTCTACAACCAATCATAATAGCGAAAAATGAGTACATATTTTAATTTTCAAAATTTATTAAACTTATGAAATATTTTTTTGATGAATAAACACTAAATTTTAGGAGGTTACTATGCAAATAGTAATTAACTTACAAAAAAGTTCTATAAAAAGAGGAATATAGGTTACCGGTTTCTACCTTTATGCATAGGGTGCAAAAAGTAATTCTATCATAAATTGTCTTCCAAATTTGGTCAGTAATATGCCCCTAAATTTAAGTTTCTAGATTCACCGTTTATGAGGAAAAGACAGAACCTATTTTTTTTGTTCCTCTTAAGGCTAGAATTCAGGGGTCCGAAATCCAAAATTTTTTACATGAAATTAAGAGAGGTCTTAAAACCATCTATGAAACACTTCCCCAAATATTTGCGCATCATTACAGTTCTGTGTTCACCCTGTATTTGAAGCTAGTAGTGCTAGAATGTTGTAACAGCCAAATTAAAAACAAAAACTCCTTAAATAATACTCTAAGTGCAACTATATTAGTGATTCCAAAATGTTAAATATATTAAAAACTATTTATCCCAAAAAGCATACTGGGTATTAGAAAAAGGGAGGTGTTAGGCATGCGGGTAGTTTTTGCAGAATAAACCTCTACACAGTATTTGCTAAACTAAGTTTTTCAACTTACACCAGGGTGTCAATTCCCCAGTATAAGGCTACGTGTCTAAATTATATTTCTAAGAGGCAACATATTAGAAAACAATGATTCCCGTGTTTGAAGGATAATTGGTAAACACATTGAACTTGAACTTTCTAATGTTCCACTATTCTACACTTGTCACACAAACTATACCTCGGCAGTTAAGAGAAAAATGTTTGAGAAATGCCTAATAACTATTTCCTACAAAGAGAAATTTAGAAATCTAAATGAGAAAAGATAATTAATACTGCCAATTAGGAAGAGCAAAAACTAACAACTAAAAATTTATTGTTTATAGCCGCTGTTTGAGAAAATATTGCTTTCTTCAATAATACAAGAGAAGCCTAAGTCTTTTTAAATATTACCATATGTGAAATTAAACAGAATTATATACATCAACTAATACAAACACATTCCCATATGTTTCAATATAACATCCACTTTACATTTTTTTATGAAAATTTTAATTTAAGTCCACTTTTCCACAAGCTCACACGATTCAGTGTCTTATATGGTAAAGAATCAAAAAATGCTTCTATATACGGATTTTGAATTTTTGTCCTACCAAAATATTGTTTATTCTTTTTCGTGAAGATATAAAATATCAATATATATGATATGTAAGTTTGTGGTACAAGAACACCATTACATCTAGGAAAGGAAAGTAAAGTCATTAGATGATATCTTCTTGATTCTGGCATAACCATTAACTTACGGAGCACACAGTTGTGTATTTTTATAAAAACTCCGAAATAAAACAAAAATTAAGTTTGCTATAACACGATGGCTGATACAAAAAAAATGTCATCAGATGATGAGTAACTTTTTACATCTGACACAGCACGACTATTTTAATCGATGAATTTATTGTTCATTGCGAAGCTTGATATAATCATTTTTTGACACCTAAAATATTTTAATATACTTAGTTAAATCCTGTACAAAGAAATTCTAAACAGGATACCACTTGGAATATTCAGAAATGTATAATTTGGTCTTCAATAAAAATATATGCATCCATTCAAAAGCTAACGGAAATTGCTATATAGACGTATTATTTGATTAAAAAAAAATAATGGAGGTAAAAACATACAGATGTGCACATTATACATATGTATATACAAATATAAGGATTTTCAAGAAGAAAAGTACAGATGACACGCTGTTTTTACGACACAATTTGCAGTACACATATTATAATCAGGCAGATGAAAAACATCATCATAGAGAATCTAAAGAATTACTGGTAAATCAATAGCGAAGTCAACAACTTTTGATTGGCGATTTATGTTTAATGTCATCTTTTTGTGTAATTATGGATACTCTATATAATGATGTTCCATAAAAAAAATCGTGGGTGTGGCTTAAGGTAAGTACAACTGCTAGTGCCGAGGTAATTTTTGTGTTGTTACAAGTAAGACACTTTATCAAGTTATAGTTAAATCATGCTGTAAATATATTTACATACAAGAGTTCAAAATTCACTACACCCTCAACTGATGAGGTAAGCAACCTGGTAATTGGCATATTAATATATACTCGATAAAGCATCTTAGGTGCGAGGCGATCATCACGACACCACATTTAGATCACATGAACTAATATCGGGACTGGAACTGTCAAAATGTCATGTAACAACAAATACAAATCTAAAGCAAGTTTTGTACATTGCATGTTTATATTACTATATTTTATAATTATTTATTTATCAAAAATTATTTGTATTCAGAGCTGTATACTTCCTCTATGGTTAATACCACCAATGTGTATAAAACTTTACTAATTGACATTTTCATTAATAATAATCATTGCAATACCCAGTATGGATGAATCCACCAGTTAAAAATTACGTTTTACAACAATTTGAAATTTGAATTTTTCGATAAATTTCGTCTATTATGATAAATTCACACCTTTCCATGTAACGCTAAAAATATATTAATACAGATATGATAATTATTCAAAACTATACATGGTTTGAACTGGGAGAAAGGAACCTAAAAACCTAAAATACAAAAGGTGTCTCAAAAATCTGTCCAAGTAATGCTCACTTCCAGTCAAACTGGAGGTCAGAAATGAAAACCGACAATTTTTTGTTTCTCCTCGTATACTCATTACAATATTTCATGCTAAAATCCAACTTGAAAGATTATGCGTTAAAACAAAAGAAAATTTTTTTGTCCGAAAAAAGAGAGGGCAATCGTCGAGTCTGACACCCGCACCATGTTACTCTAGCGCGGTACCGTTTCTTTATTGCATGACACCTAATTTGCAATTGAAATTGCTCATAATTACCTAACAAAGATATTCGATAACTTGTCCGACAAATTTTCAGCCCCGCTTCTTCAGTCCGACAACCTGAATATGTCAGTTATGGCAGGTTATGTTTTGCGATTACAAAATTTCGGACAAAAATAACACGTGATAGGTTGGTACGTTTTTGAACCAAATATAGCACTGTCCGACAAAAAAAGTGGATCAGATTGCCAGTCCGACAAAAAAAAGGTTAAAACGATGCATCCTTAATCGAATTTTTAATTCCGTGAATAATTGTAGCTGTAAATATTATGTAAATTGATTTTTGCACCGCAGGGACTAAAGTGATCACTTCACTCCCTCTTTTGCGGGACTAAAGTGTGGCGTTTACTCCCTTGGGACAAAAATATTTTAGTTCCTTGATATTGAAAGTAACAAAAACAATAGAAACTGTGGCCAACTATGTACTTCATTCAATAACATTAATTAAAATCTCATATAATAATTTTATACAGGGTGGGACAATAGTTTGTGGAAGTACCAAAAATGTGAGAAATTAAGGGAAACAAAAAAAAACAAGTTTTAAAAATGTTTTCAGTTATACAGGATGTACCACGAAAGTGTGGTGACAAATGAGATGATTTTTTTAAATGGAACACCCTGTATATTATTATATTTTAGGATTCTACATCTGAAGAATGTCATTTTTTAAAAATTAGTAGATTCTCAGCTATGAACAGTTGAAAATAGGCATTTTGAGTACTTTGCACCGTTGTAGCAACAAAACTAGTTAAGACAGAACAAAATGAATTTCACATTCCTATCTTAACTTTTCAAAAGCTACCTTGTGGTGTAACTGATGGTTGGTACCAAGGTACCAACTTTTGGTAAGTACCAATTTCGGCACCATTACCATTAGGTAGCCCTTAAAAATTAAGAAAGAAATGTGATATTCATTTTGATCTATCTCAAACAGTTTCCTCGCTACAATGGTGCAAAGTATGGTAATGTCGAATGTTTTCTTTTTCCGTAATGTCTTGCAAATTTTTAAGTTTTAGTTCCTGCGGTGCAAAAAATAGCGTATGTACCACTTTACTCACTTTAGTACAGTAAACAACGTTTATAAGTAGCAATTTTGGGTTACTAGCCTATCCTGAATGTCCAAAAAAAGAAAAAACTTAATTTTTCGCTCCACCCAAGTGTGGAGCCTGGCGGACCATGTGGCCACAGTACAATTATACCCAGTCGGCGCAATTCTAAAATGGATCATTATACCTTTTTTATCGTGCACACTCTGTAGTATAGTATAGAGCGCGCGCTTTGGTACTACTTTCAAAATTTTTATTCTTTTTATTTTATAAGTTTGCGTCATTTATTTTGTCAGACATCTATTTTTTTAATACACATACATATTTCATTTGAAACTGAAAAAATTAAGATTACACCTTTTGTAATCATGAAACGTAACCTCCCATAACTGACATATTCAGGTTGTCGGACTGAAGAAACCAGGCTGAAAATTTGTCAGACAAGTTATCGACTATCTTTTTTAGGCAATTATGAGCAATTTCAATTAAAAATTAGGTGTTATGCAACATGTTGCGACTGTCGGACTCGATGATTGAGCTCTCTATTTTTCGGACAAAAAAATTTTCTTCTGTTTTAACGCATAATCTTTCGATTAACAAAAAATTCTAGTTTTGTAATAAAAAATCGAAACCACGCTAGAATGACAGGTTTGGGTGCTGTGCGTGAGGGAAAGCGCCCATCCCGCACTCTGGAAATTTTACAGTGTGGTAGACTCGTTAAAATGAAGCCCCTAATACCATTTTCATGACTTTTGTAATAATGATGAAAAAAGGACGCTGCACTGGGGACTAATAACTACATTATTAAGTATATTTTATTTTAATTCTACACAAGTACTGGTTTTGAACCACCAATTTTCTTTAAAATGACGGAGAAAATTGGTATACCACATTAACTGGGACGTAAAGCCCATTTTCTTGAGACTTTTGGAGTAATAATACTCAAAATTCATTAAAAACAACGGATTCAAGCTCAGACCGAGGGACAAAGCGACCAACAAATATGACATTGCCAATTGTCCGTACAGAATCCAAATATCCCAAGGAAATGCATTTTTAGCGTTTGGTTTCGATAATGCCAACCATACTAGAATCATAATACAGAACCTACATGTCAATATGTGACATGCATCTCAACATCAAAAACAATCAAAATTGATAAACCACAAAGTTTTTTGTTCCTTGATATACATTTATTGTGAAAATTGTTTGAAAAGTGCAGAATTCAAATACCTCACTAGTTAAATGGAATTTCAGAGAGTTTGCACTCAGTTGAAGACGAAAGGATACAAATAGGTGCAACTGCTGTCAAACCTATAAGTGTTGTTAGGTACCTTACGTTTATGTTCACTAAAAAAAATTAGAAACTATAAAAAAGCGATAGTTATTATTATTAAATGTACAAAATATCTTATGGCTGTGGAAATTAATGGTCAAGTAAGGTGACTAGTTTTGAAAAAAACAACAACAAACAAACTCGCCATCACCTGCCAATTTTTGTCACAAAAATTTTCGAGCACCTTGTTTAGTCTAATAGCCGGTTTTGATCAAGTGTGTTTATAAGTATTATGATTGCTACTCTGGTAACATATTACGACCAAGATAGTAAACGTCTGACGATAATCTGAACCGCAGATTATATGAGATTTGCTTAGATTCATAAAGCCCGTTTTAGACCATGCTAATTTTTTTATTGCAACTGTCATTTTGTTGGCGAGTTTCCTATCTACGGAGGCTCTTCAGCCTATCTATGGCACCTACGTAGTGTCAGTTGGTAAGATTTTTTTTATTTTGTGTTACAGGTTTTTTGACTTTCAGGCGACCTTTTTTATTTGTGAATTGTAAATTTATTTGCATTTTCAATAGAAGCCCCTGGCTTAAAAAGGGTGTAAGCCACAAGTACACTAAAATTGAGATTTCTTATTTAATAAGGGTAGAAGCCACACAATTAATTTTTCAACTATTAGTTAACAGATGGCGCCACCGTATCAAAATGACCTTATTCATATTACTATTTTACCGGCAAAAATTTCAGAATAAAGCTGTAAGCCACCGATATGGATGCTCAACATGCTAGACAGTCTCGCGAAAATTATTATTTTTCTAGTGGCTTGGAGGATGATAATGAGAATCTGTGGGATTCGGATGATAGTATAAAGGACAGGGACTATTTTGCAAGTGATAGTAGTGACGTTCTTCATTATCCTGATGCACAACAGGCAGGAGTTGATCCCACTGTGGCATATACCCTTTTACCGAAATTATTTCTTATTTAATTTTGATTTGTTTGAGGCTTACTCCTAAATTTCTGCGGCATAAAGCCTTTTACCGAAATTATTTATCTTATTTAATTTTGACTTGTTTGAATCTTTCTCCTAAACTTCAAATTTTATGATTATTTACCTAGAAAATGCCGTATTCATTTGAGAACACCTAAAAAGACACCAAATATACATCGAAATCTTGGCTCAAGTTACACAAATAAAAGGAGGTTTATTTTGGTGTAATAAGGATGCAAGCCACAATTTTTTTTAAATAAATCCCTTTAACACTAACATAGTGCATTCTTTTACTATTGGACTTTACATAAAGCACAATAGGTGCTAATTCCTGTGTTCCTAGAACTTTAAAAAGAAATTATTTTTTAAACTGGATTTGACATATTTAAATATATGTTTAAACCTCTTTTTCTCAAAACATGCCAAATGTGGCTTATAGCCTTTTTAAGCCAGGGTCTTCAATTAGACTATGTTCCAATAATAGACAGTAAAGAAGATTCTTATATTTGTTACTACTGGATAAATAAAGACAATATGCCATGTCATCCACAAAGGTTTCGGTTAGGATAATTTAGGTGACACTTGTTCACTATAGGGTTAGATTTTAACACATATGTACTAAGCACACTCAAGGTACACTGATACCGCGCTACCCTGTCCATGCCCATGGTGTGCAATCTCGAACACAGCCATAATTTCACAGTGCTAGTATTTAAGACATCAAGTAAAAATAGAGTTTATAAATATAAGCAGCTCCAAATACATTGCTATTACGTGTTTATTAATAATTATAATGAGTTATATTGTGTTCCATGCATGGGTAGTTTAATATTTTATGTTTTATTATTTAATTAATTTTAAGTGCACTACCTTATAGAAAAAAATTGCATCACAAAGCAACATCATAAGCATATATGGCATCAACGTAAATTATTTGGGCTGTAGGTGCAACTAATTCCTGTTAGAAGATTTTGACTCATTGAACATTATTGTTTGCCCATTTTCCGAATATTTGGTTTTGAAGCCAACAAAAAACAAAACCTATTTTAAACAAGTTTTGAGGCAAAAAAATGTATTTATTAATAGTAAGTCTGATGTTCTATAATATGTTTTCTTTCTTTATTGGTATGAATGGCCCAACAAAACTTATTCTTGGTGAAAGAAAATATCAAGGCAGTTGTTAGAAGATGAAACCAGGCATTTAGGTTGTTTCCAATTTCCAACACTTGTTTATCACTTTGTTACCTCTCCAAATATCATCTACCATCTCCCATAAAGTTACCTGGTTAGTTGAGTATACCTAGACATTAGAGTAAGAACCGTTTCACACACACACACACACCGATATTACCGGTGTCAGTATCGGTATCCGACAGCGCTTTCACACCGACTGATTAAAATATCGTTCTCGGAATCACAGGGAGAAGAAAAAATAACCTGTACAGTTCTCAGTGGTGTAGTAGATATCAGAGAAAAATACAGGTAACTTATTTAGTAAAGTCCACAAACAATTTGACACTCATTATTTCATGCTCCATATCACGAAAGGATCTAGTGTCATGAGACACTGGAACGCTGGCCATCCAAAAACAACGATGATGACATGCACGCATTTGTTTTCGTTTACTTGTAAAATCAGAAGACAAATTATCGGCCTAATGTAGAGGGACACAGACAATCACACACACATACACACACACACACATATATATATATATATATATATATATATATATAACAAATTATCAGCTTGTTTTGCATTTGTTTGCCTGTTAGGCACACAATATTTTATAATATAGGTTTTATTTAACAATATAGGTTTATAAAATTTACAGACAAATTATAAACAAAAGACTACAACAGAATAGAAAAATTAAAATCCATCTTTTGACTGTTTGTGGTGTATTCTTCGAAGGGGATATAGAATGCACAATAAGTGTCAAAATCAGCTTAACGGAGTTAGGCACCTGTTCTTCTAAAAGAACCAACTATAATTGAATGCAGTTAATGGTATCAACAAAAACATTTATTTCTATTTGGTTTTGTTCCGGTCCCGATCCTGGCAGTATAGTCCTAGTTGTGACAATGTCGTGGTTGACCCACCTGCGGTTCACTAGGTTGTCCCGATACGGGTCACGAGGCTGCCGTTTCATTATGTCGGACTCGGGCGCCTCGTATGCTAGAGAAATGGCTGGCACCTGTGTGGCACCATGCCGGCGCGAAAACACAGTTAGTATGTGACAAAACCCTTGGTCGGAGTTGCATGCACAAGATTTGCTTGCCGACGTCGGACAAATGCCTCCGCATGGGGCAATGGCAGGATGCTGGGAGTTTGGGTTAGCGAAGGGACTTGGAAACTGTGTTTAATATCATATCGAAAAGGTGACACTTCCTGAAAATTTTAGACACTCTTTCCCTTATACAAATCTGCCCGACGATACCCTACATTTCCTCATGGCAAGAGGTTTTAAATAGAACTTAAGACTTTGTTGAGAATAGTGTGTAGAGGGATGAGGTGTGGGATTGTTGGGTAGGTATTTGAAAAGTTTTAAGAAGCTTAAATGCAGAGTGAATGACGCAATCCAGTACAAGAAACCTGAGTCATTTATACCTACAGGCCAGCATTTACCCAAAACCTACTCAAATATACTTTTGCTTGTTGTAATTATTGATATAGATCAAATTGGTACTTGTTTGCCAGCTTTCTTGCACTACGCACACAGCACTGATTATGGTTAGGTAGGTGGCTTTGAAAGCTGCTGTGAAGGCAGCTACTTACCATCGGCACAGGCATGTGTCACCTTACTACCTTTCAATTTTAAAGATTTGCAACAAATACTCCAGAAAGTAGTGGTTGTAAATCATAGACAATGAGTGAACGAACAAAAACAACACAAAACTAAAGCACAAAGCTTGAGCAAAATAAAAAATGAGAATGCAAAATGGGAGAAGGGATAAATAACACTGAGAAAGCAGGTGAAACTAGGAAATCGTATTATAATAATGAGTCTTCTTTAACATTGTTAGTGATTATAATTGTTGGCATTTCGTGTTTGGGAAAGCAGAAGTTGTCGCATGGTCCTTCTTGTTCCAATAATAATGTTAATTTAAGTATTTTTATTTCAATGACAAATATGCATTTTAGTTGTATCATTGAAATAAAAGGATAAATAAAACTTTTCGTTTATTGGAGCAAGTAGATAATCTACGAATACAAAGGAAAAAGTAGCAGAGTATATAGTGCACCCTCTGGGGGTGTCAAACAGACCGACTATTCTTCAGAACTTCAGACACATCCAATAGGAGACAGAAGAGGAGGTCCATGATTGTATTTTGTTACCTTTCATTGACGAGTTTATCGGTGAAAGGATTTCTAGGTCTGCGCTTCATAATATCGGACTCTGCCTCCTCGTATGCCAACGATATGGCAGGCACCTGAGCTCGATCAAACAGATATGTGTCAACAAACGAAACATAAATACAAAAAAAAACAGAAATCCAGGACAATGAGGGAGAAATATACACTTACGTCAGCACCTGTTTCTTGAGTTGCTAAGCCAGATCTATTTTTATGTGTGTTCTACGTTTCTCAAGAAATAATAGCTTTCACAAATAATGTGAGTTGTGAATATTCTTACTTATTGTGTCTATTCTATTATGTTTTTCTTTGTATCAGTTTCCATACTGCTTTGCCATTAAACTTGAACTGAACTTTAAATTAATTGTTGATTTATAATTAATTGGTTTTATTGTGCTTGTCATTTCCTTTCATCGAGGATAGTCAGATATTTGTGCAGGCAATTAAAATAAGGGAACTCTACATATACAGTGTGACCCAATTTAATACTGGACACCTCAGAACTATATGAAGGACAGGGAAAACAAATGGTCTCTATTTTTTTATTGGTAGTCGCAAGGGAGAGTAGGTATCTCATATTTTTTAAAATAGCTAATTTTCAATAAACCCTATTACGGATTTTTTTTATGACAAAATGTTATTAAGAAAACTTGTTCAGAATGAAAAACTGTGTAGAACTGCAAAATTTCAACAGTGTAGGCCTACTTTGATTTTTAGCTTTTTCGCCTTTTTCTCACAATTTTTTCTTAGAAATGTGTCCTTTCTGGAGCTTTCACGTCAAAATATTATAAAGGAAACTTGATCAGGACACTTCTCTAAGAAAAAAGTGGGAGATAAATCTAAAAATTAAAGTGGGCCTAGCCTTTTGAAATTTTGCGAATCTACTCAGTTTTTCATTCTGAACAAGTTTTCTTAGTAACATTTTGTCGTAAAAAAATCCCTAATGGGGTTTCTTGAAAATTTGCTATTTTAAAAAATCATAGCAGGCCATGAAATAATTACCCCATCCAAATACCAGGCCTATGAGATACTCTCCCTTGGTACTACCAATCAAAAAAATAGAGACAATTTGTTTTCCTTGCCCTTCATATATTTCTGAGGTATCCAGTATCAAATTGGGACACACTGTATATTCTTCTATTACAACTACTAATATCAATTCCTAAGAAAAAATATATTTTCTATGAGAATCAATTTCCTAGGTTTAATGACTAACAAAGATATAATACTCAAGAAAGTTAATGTATACACTTTTAATAAAATTACATATTTAATAAAAAAAATGTGGAAGCTATAACCGTTGATTGACGTATTAATAAAGATTGCTCACGGTTGTCACGCCTGACACTTTTTCAACTCACCATGCGCTTTGCGGAGACAAAATACAATGCAAAACACATTGTTAGCCATCAGAGCAATCTGTTTTCCAGGACATGAAGCTATAACCGTGAGAAGTCTTTATAAATACGTCAGTCAACGCTATAACCTCATCCAAAATAGCTTTTTTGTAACCACTTAATGAAATAAAATTCGACAATGGATAACAGCAAGATGTCTGCTAATTATTTTATTGGATTTGAAAAATTGCAATGTATGGCTGTGACTTTCATCGATGACAGTTTTACTTAGCTGGGCTCCTAATATTACTAAAACCATAATTTACATTAAAAATTAACATAAAACGAATTAGGAAATATTTTTGTGATGACGCGATTTTTTTGTAACGATTGCAAAGTACTGGTTTGATAATTCTTGAGAGAAAAACAAGATTGCAGTTACAAAGAAAAACAAACTATGTAATGAGTAATGATGATGCATTGCACACACAATTTAACAAAATAAAAGACATATGAGTCTAGACGCTAAGATTTGAACGCAAGGCCAAGTGCTAAAGCAGGGTAAACTACGCGATTTGCATGACTTGGAGAAGGGGTCTGTGTATAATTTGTGTCATTTTGTTTCAGTTTTTGGTGACCACATTGAGATTATACTCTGTACAAAAACTAAATACCCCCTAAAACATATTATCTTATTATGTAAAAAACTGTTAGCGGTTATGTCCCACTCATGCGGTTAAAATTCACACACCACAGGCATCAGCTAGTCAAATTCTTACATTAAAATCTAACATTAGTAGACAAAAAATTCCCTTAATGTATAGGGCAATTATTAGACTTTTAAGTGAAAGCAAAATTTTTGCCCCGACCCATGTTATGTTGCTTCTGCAATTTCTATACACCAAATTATAAAAAAAAAATAAAAAAAAACAGAACATAAATTAATAAATAATAATAAAATTCCAACCTATCATTGACAAGTTTATCAGTCAGTGGGTTTCTCGGTGGCCTCTTCATAATATCAGATTCCGCTTCTTCATATGCTAGAGAAATTGCTGGCACCTAAATGAAATGAAAACAGAAACGAAAAGAAAGTAAAGTAAAATGAAAATAAATTAAAGTAAATAAGTAAAAATAAGTTGTAAATTAAATGATTTATGACATAATTGAAGCCTCAAATGGATATATTCTTGGCAAAACATCATGAAGATGCAAATAAAACAATTTGAAACCGTTGGTACATAAGAAAAACTATAACCTGTATTAAATTTTCAGCATGGGCAAATCCCAAACACGGCATTATCTGTCAGTGTTTTGCCAAAAGGTGTCAAGGTGCATGGTCTGGATAAAATAATAAGACTGTTGCCTCTTAACTTTTAACTAATAAGAATTGAGAAGCTTTGTGTCATAGTATCCCAACGATCTGTTTGAATTTAGAAAGGAAGTTGTGTAGATGGACTTAGAAAGGAGGCCACAAAATAGTATTGGAAAAAGTTAATATTTTGTAAATATATTTTATTCTAGATATATTAAAAATGTTCCAATTCAACATTAACATATTGCATTGCGTAAAGGAATCTGTGAAAGTTGTTAGAGCTAAAGGTTTGAAAATGTGCAGTGAGAGCTAGATATGTAAAAATTCTGTTGAGGGGATATTGTGATTTATTTGTATAGGTACAGAATGAATATATATAAATACTTTCAAATGAGACAACAATCTTTTTATTTCTATACATCGTGGTAGTGATTCTAGATTCAGATATCTGATATAGATATAGATATAAAATTTAAGAAAGTAACTGAGGATAAGTAATAAAACAATATTAAATATAAAATATTAAAAAATGTAGGTGTGGAAGTTTGCGATTTTTTTGTAGATAAAGGATGTCTGTTCAATGAAACTGAGTGTGAGGGGGGTAGATTCAAAAAGACGTAAAAGAAATTTTTGAAAGGCAAAAACCATTTAGTTTAGCACCAATTTAAACACGGCTTTACAAAATAGCTTTGAAAACAATTATTCATAACAAAAAAAACTGGTAAGATTTATTATAATTTTAATTTTATAATGTCATCAAATTTATATTGTTAGAGGAATCATATGAAAAGGTTTGCATAAATTGTATAATGCTAAAATCGATTGAGGATTTTTTCTGATAGTACTAATTGTTATGAAACTACTAACAAAATATAAATTTGTAAACACTGAAAATACGTAGCGAAATAATACTTCACTATTGATGGCCACCAAACGAGTAGTACTTTTAAGGCATATTCTATGAGATTAAAAATGTCTAAAATACTGTAAAGCTCATATAAAAAATTGAAGAGAGAAAATAAATTAGCAGAGAGATTACAGATAACATACCTGTGATATTTACGCTCCTCGAACATATTTATTTCCGAAATAGTCAGAAAAATCTACTCTTACTGAAACAACTGACTATTCTACAAGAGTGTCTTATATTCAACCGAGCCTAGGTAGTGCAAATTATATGGAAAAAGAAGAAATGTTTTCCAATGTCTACATGCGAAAAAAATTTGAACTACAATAATGACTACCATCATTTTGCCTACACTTCCTTTGCTCGTTTTCTTGACCACAAAAAATCAATTGTAGGCAAAATGGTGATGCATTTTTGGTAGTTCGTTATATCGGCTCTCTTCAATGTAAGATATTTGGTACCTTTCGTTTACTAATTTATCTGAATAAGGGTTGCGGGGACTCCGTTTCATTATGTCCGATTCGGCTTTTTCATATGCCAATGATATGGCCGGCACCTTGACAATAGTCAAAACGTTACAACGCAAAGAGGATTACATTACTGATGCCTTAATTATTGTTCATTTTCGGATACACTAAATTTAATACATTGACAATCCACCAACTACTTTTGTAAACTGGCTATTTTAAAATCAGCAAATTTAACAGATAGAAAGTTGAAGTGAACCTCTTTAATACTTAGTTTCCTTATAAATTTAATGTTGGTCGGATCCGTGTTTATGGAAACCATAGTTAGCTAGTGAGTGACAGTGTAATAAGGATATTACAGCAATACTGGATGCAAGAAACAAGTGGTGCCAAAAATTAAAGTGGCCCAGTCATTGCCAACTAATTTTCTTATATTAAAATCTACCAAAAAAATAGATGGACAGCTTTATTTTTGCAAAATCTGTCCTTCTATGTACCGTATTTCTGCCATATCCTTATGCTAGTGTCAGAAACCGGATAACTAGAGTCCATAAACAAGGGTTAGACGAATAGATATTAAAAAAAACAGTGTACACCGATGACGTTAGAACCTATAGACAGGTTTGTTTTGGTAACCGCCTGACGCCCAGAACTAATCACAGTCTAAGCGCTCCATTAAAGAGGCAAGGATATTTTCAGGTGGTACAGTGGCCCCTGAAAACTGTCTCTGCAGTGACCAAGTCGAAAAAGAATCTTAAATAGGGCCGTGGGGCGAGGAAAATCATAATGGGAAGCGGGAGGAAGATAGACCTAAGAGATTTACCACTTTTTTGGATTTTCAATGAGGAAATTTCGAGAGATATTAACCTTTTTTCCGCGAGAAATCGAATCGTTTTTATGTGTCTTTCTCTATGTCTTTACCTAAAAATTATTCTGAAAGGTCGCGAGATTGTCACAAATTGCCCTTTTGTTATTTTGGCTCAGTGCTCTAGGGCCAGCGTCATTAGACCTTCCCCAGAGTCTTCAGGTGAGGTTCCGACACTTCCGCCACCAAAAATTAGTTAAATAAGAAAAAACACGCGATATCCAAGAGAGCTTCCAGAGGCGCATATCACCGGGAAAGGTCAATGACTACATGGTTAATGGTTGACTTTCTATCTTTGTTTTTAGAGTAGTATGATGGATATACGAGTATTTAATCTGCGAGACAACACAAGGGGCATTTTATGAATGGGGCGCCACGTCTATAGGTTCTGACGGAATTTACTATTTATTGGATTTACCTAGTATAAAACAAAAATTGAAAAATAACATATTTCAGATATTTTGTAGAAAAATGCATATAAAAAATAGCTGCGAAACACAAAAACTCAGTGACCTCGAGAAAACAACTAAGGACAAGCGATCCTTATGTGCATTTCCAAAGCATATACGTAAGAGACATTTCAGAAAATCATATTTTTTTTATATTGGGAAGATGTATTATAAGAGACACTCAACACCACTGTGGATTGTCCATGAATTACACAAAGCAGGGCTAATACAAAACTAAAGAAAAAAATAGACTCACCATGTCAGTTCCAAGGTCGATACATAGAATGGTAACAGTACCAAGAGGCAGAGGAATATCGCAGAGAATAAATGCAAGGAAGGGAGAAATTTCAGGGATGTTTGAGGTTAGGGTATAGGCTATGGATTTCTTCAGGTTGTCAAAGATGAGACGGCCCTCCTCAACACCAGTGACAATGGAAGCAAAGTTGTCGTCGAGCAGGATCATGTCAGCAGCTTGCTTTGACACATCTGAACCAGCAATACCCATAGCCACACCGATATCGGCTTTTTTCAAGGCTGGTGAATCATTGACACCATCACCTGGGAAGGGAAATTAAAAATATATATACAATTTATCCTGCTCCAATCAGAATGGATGGAGTGGTACAGAAGGTAACTAAACATAAAATATTGTTTGTTGCACTCACCTGTTACAGCTACAATAGCACCCATCCTCTGGCAACCTTCTACAATGATCAATTTCTGCTGTGGCGATGTCCTAGCAAAAACAATTTCAGTATGGTATCTCAAAATTTCATCAAGCTGATCTGAAGACAAGTCTCTGAGATCAGATCCATGTACGACGGCCGCCTTAGCTTCACGGGGGTTCACTTCTGACACAGGGATGTTCAGTCTCTGTGCAATATCTTCTACAGTCTCATTTCCTTCAGAAATAATACCAACAGATTTTGCAATAGCTTTCGCAGTAATTGGGTGGTCACCGGTAACCATAATGACCTTGATACCGGCACTTCTGCACTTAGCCACAGCATCAGGCACAGCTGCTCTCGGAGGATCAATCATGGACATCAATCCGACAAATCTTAGGCCATCAAGAGGAAAGTTGGGGTCATCACAGTTGAACTTATATCCAATGGGGTATTTGTCAGTCGGTAGCATAAAATCGCAGAAACCAAGCACTCTCTCACCGAGACCACCAAGCTCTAAGTATGCATTGTTAAATGCTTCTTTCATTTCTTCATCTAATACCTTCTCTTTACCACAAATGAAAATAGTGTGGCATCTTTCTAGGATACGTTCCGGGGCACCCTTCATTACTAGAATATGGCGTGGATCATTTGGATCTTCATTTTCATGAACAGAAACCTGGTACTTGTTGGTTGAATTGAAGGGAACCTCACACACCTTCTTGTTCTTTCTTCTAATTGTCATGACATCCCCAAGAGCCAATTCCATACATTTCAAAAGTGCAGCTTCAGAAGCATCACCATTAACTTCCCGCTTGAGAATTGGGACATTGTCTTGACCTGGCTTGAATTCAGCTCGGTTGCAAAGTGTAGCAATACGAGACAGAGCTTTGAACCCTGGACTTGTACGGTCATACTGAACACCTGATTGATCCTCAGTGGTGTCAGCTTCGATAATTTGATTATCGAACCACATGTGAGCCACTGTCATTCTATTTTGAGTCAAAGTTCCAGTTTTGTCTGAGCAAATAGTGCTGGTGGAACCTAAGGTTTCTACAGCTTCCAAGTTCTTAACCAAGCAGTTCTTGGATGCCATTCTCTTAGCAGTCAAAGTCAGACATACAGTGACAGTAGCTAAAAGACCTTCTGGCACATTAGCTACAATAATACCAATCAAGAAGATGACAGCATCGAGCCAGTGGTACCCTAGGATAAAGGCAATGAGGAAGAATGTAACGCCTAAGAACACAGCCACGCCAGTAATGAGATGGATGAAGTGATGAATTTCTTTCGCAATTGGAGTTTCCCCAGTGTCAAGACCAGAAGCCAAGCCAGCAATGCGACCCATTACCGTGTTGTCACCGCAAGATATAACAACACCCTTGGCAGTGCCTTCAACGGCGTTAGTTGAAAAGAATGCCAGATTTTTGGTTTCTAATGGATTCTCATGAGTAAATTCAGGGCTACGGCTTTGGGGTTCTGACTCTCCCGTCAATGAGGAATTGTCTACTTTAAAGCTTCTAGATTCTATGATTCTAATGTCAGCTGGTATTCTATCACCAAATTTCACTTCTACGACATCTCCCAAAACGAGATCTTCAGCACGGAGAGTCAATTTTTCTCCTTCCCTAAGTACTGTGGCAAACTGCGGCACCATGTTTTTGAAGGATTCCATAATTTTTGAACTTTTGCTTTCTTGGTAGTATGAAAAAATACCTGAAAAAAAAAGTGTTGTTGAAAGTATCAGATTTACTCTAAATATTAATGCTGACAGATTTCTGCCTCTTTGGCATCTTTTTATGTACCAATAGTTCAATGGTAAATCGTTGTTGCACCAACAGTACAAATTGGTTAAATACACTAGTTCAGAAAAACATACAATAATTTGGCAGGTAGAATATATTAGAAAAAAAGAATTAATTTATGCATTCATGAAAATCTTGTATATTTGAACATTTGCAAAATAGCTCTTTTTTTGTTTATTAGTTTTTCACTGTCACTATTATTGATGTAATTTGTTATTCATCAAAATGTTTTATTTTTAATTTATAATTCGCCGCGAAGTATAATGATATATTTCGAAGTTTTTTGCTAACGTTTTCCAAGGCATACTAGAACTTTAAAAATATGAGATATGATTGAATGTGCATAAAATGATGCCGTGGCCTGCTGTAATAGAGCAACTTTTTTTAAGTGCTAAGGGAGCACTCACTAAACCGTGGCATTTTTAAAGTAGGATTAAAGCAATCAGTTTTGCCTACAGATTTTATTAAGCATCTTTTTCGTTAATTGAAGTAAAAAGTTGCAAACAGAAGAAGTTTGGTTGGGTTTTCAGAGATATCTCACAAACCAGGCCACAAAGGCATTTTTGTTTCAAATAAAGTTCTCTGAAAAATAAATATTTGTCAAGAAGTCAAGATATTTCCAAGTGGCCTTAGTCAATAGTCCTTTCTTCTACTTTTGGACCAATTGAGCATTTTAATCCCTAAATTGATTGTTTCTTTGAAGGCTTAAGTAGGAACCCATTCGTGGTTGAATAACAATAATCGTGTCAACAACTGGTGTTATACCAAAAACTTTGCAGAGAAACATCAAAGAGCTGGGTCTTAACTGATAATTTTTACAGGTGAATGCAGAAAGCGGCACTACTTGTGACAGCCCGAACCATCATGAAATTGATGGGGAATGCAGAAACATCCAACAACATTAATGTCACCTAAGGACAGATAACATGGCAAGGGTCTCGTCTGAACCAAATCCTCATGGTATCCAGGCTGAGTGAATGTTCCCCTTAGAGGGAGTGCGAATGCCTTTTGGCTAAGTCGATAATAATAACAAATAAAGTTTCCCATATGGTGCGCAGATTGTTGGCAGACACTATAGAAGCATTTTTACTTTACCAATAAATAATAATTATACATTATTCTTCCACATTCCATTTGGTAAAGAAAATTAAAAGATATGTATTGGTTTGGAATGCTGTCTATAGAGAAAAAAACAAAGAATAAATTTTGCATGAGCATGCTTTAACCCTTTCGGAACTGCGGCCGCCTGAAGATCTGTGCCCGGTGGACCACAGCAGGAAGCGCATGCGTGTATGTACAGTTCCGGTCCTTAGTTGCAAAACAGTCATTACATCCACCCACATGCAAATGAGCTTGTGTTCGAATTTATTGATGTATTTAAGTGCACAAGTAAGTTTTTTTTATGAGAAAGACCACCCAACGTGATGCCATTAATAGAAAATCAACCAATAATATTAACTGGGGGCATGACCAATGTAAAGTAGGCGTTCCAATGTATCCGTAGTCGACGCATGTCCGTCCGGTTCCAGTCCTTTCTCATGCCTCCCTGCTTGCGTTTATAGTCGGTTCCGGTCCCACTGACCCAACTTTTATGTGTGTGTTCGTCCGGGTCTGGTCCCGAAAGCGTTAAATATGAGTAAGTTGAATATCACAATAACTGTATGTGTGTGTGTGTGTGTGGGCGCGCAAAAGTTTCGGAATTAGGTTTAAACTAAATTGAACCACCAAAATAAGATACCAGTTCAATGGGTGAAAAGCATATTTACACCTACGCCTATATAAATGTAAATATGCCTATTGTATATCAAAAATAATTCTCATATCTTTTACTTATCTTTATACACGACGATATATTTAAATTATGTTGAATATGCTAGGATTAAAGAAAATCAGCGTCAGCTCATGTTTTTAACTTTGACTAATTCTGTTACCTAAAAAGTCAACTTGATATTAAATTACCAAGGAAATACTTCAAAATTCTGCCAGTAAAGGAGATAAAATTATGACTGGTTGTTATCTGCCAAAATCCGCGAATAATAACACTAGCGGCACGCATATCTTGATACAAGTACTCTACATAGTGGTAAGGCTAAATTTTGATATTGAGCGCTGCCTTCATACTCCCATAGATAAACTTATTAAATGCATATTTCAAATGTGCCTGGAGTATCGTAAGTGATGCCATGACATGTGCCAAATTGCTATACATTTTTCTGAAATATGGATACAAAAATATCTGGCCAACCTTATATTATACGTGAATCAAAGAAATTTTGCTGGCAAAAAGCCAAGACATCGGCGGTAATAAAATAATTAACATCAAATTATGTTTTAGCAAAATTTTAAAAATAACCAACACAATTAAAATTTTATAATCATTATGTTTTGACTTACCAGTGACAATGACGACAGCAGCCAGTACAATACCAAGAAACAAGTTGTCGTCGGCTGGCTCTTCCACAGTACTTGCCTGGATTGAGTATGCGATAAAGCAAAGGATGGCGCCTATCCATAATAGTAATGCGAAACCCCCAAAGAGATTTTTGCAGAATTTCACCCATTCGGGTGTGGTCTTCGGTGGAGTGAGTGCGTTGGGTCCGTCCCGGTCCAAGTTTTCCTTTGCTTTAGCGTGGCTGAGACCCTACAGCAAATAAATACTTTAGTACTTCAACTTACCTCCTTAAATATAATGTTCCAATTATGGATGTGAAAAATCAAAAGGATTCATTAACAGATCGGGCCTGAGTAAATTATTTATTCCCATAATGAATAGTTGACTTGGCAATCAAAATATAATAAAGAATGAGTGTTCTAAGATGGCACAGCTGCTCTCAATTCCGAAAATGCTACTCTTATGTAGCAGGATTAAGGCGCTACGATACCCCCCATTTGCAAGGGTTTCGTAGTTTACATCTCCTACTTGCATTTCTTAATATTTTCACTTGATTTTTTTTTGTGGCTTAGATAAAACTATGAAGAATCGTCGTTGTGTATCACGAACTGTGCAGGACTAATGCGACACTGTGAAAAAAATTCCAAACATACCCGAAATTCGACTATATTCGGTTAAGAATTTCGAGTATTTCCGCCGCTCAAAAATAATTCGAAAGACACAACGACGATTGAGGCATTCGATTACATTATTTTAAGACTACTTTCAAGTCGATACGTTTGTTCGTTTGGCTATGAGTTGAAAACTACGAACCCATTGCTCGGCAATAAAATGATCCGTGAATTGGCCATCCGAGCAGGAATTAGACGTACGGAGATAGACGGGCGGGCGGGCGTTCGCTGGAACTCGTGGTTCCCCTACTCCCCCTACTTCGGCCTACCTCACCGGAGTCGGGAACCACGTCAGGGGAACTTTCAATCGATATCAGATGTTTCATTTTTCATTTTATTACTCTCAGTCTCCCTTATTTGTGTTTCGCTTGTTTTGAATGTTAGAATATTACATTATGTATGTCGACTGGCATATAATAATACTCATTATTATTATTCCTCCAGGAGTAATAAATAAATAATTATTATTCACAAAGTACTTTTTGCTTTTGTGTAAAATGGTTTAATCCCTAGGGCAGAAAATGGCCTGGTCGTGCAAAAAGAGTAAATTTAAATTCTAGACCAAATTGTGCGTTTGATGTTTACTTAAAAATGTGATAGGTAAAAGCAATATTTTTGTCAAATAAATGGGTCATGTGAAGCTTTTTTGAAAACGAATAATATCCTATGTAATACGATTATTGTGTCAAATTGCTGCATGATAAAAGCCAATTTATATACTTTCCAGAGAGAACGATGATAAATCTGACATCCAGTCAGTTTTAGAAACTTGTTCGAAAGTCATTGAAGTTGAAAATCGGGCAAAATAAAAATAGTACATTTTATTGTTCCAGTCTGTCGAATTTATGACATTTTAATACATTTTCTAGGAGGTTCGATAATTCAGATTTGTCAGAAGGTTCTGAAACTGAACGGCAGTCAGGATAATGTTTGATAATGATGTCACAACAGTCACAGTGAAACCAATAGGAGTAATTTGTGGGTTTGTGTGCTTTTATTCCCGTACCTAATAGGATTCCCAGAATTTGAGACAGGGCTGCTGGGGTACTAACACATATTTTGCACACTTATTATTCGGATTTAGGTATACCTAGGTATAAGTAGTAGTGGCAGGTGTATAGGGTTTGAGAAACAAACTTAATAGGAATAATAGGGCTTTGAATGGAACATTTACAAGGGATTAGAAATTAATAGCTCCTATTATCTCATAACTATTACTTTATTTAAAAAAGGAGACCGGTTTCGTAACTCTATAAATTTACCTACATCCTCAGGGCAGGTAGTAGGTATATGTATAAATAAATAAAGAACCTTTACTTACCTAGCCATTATATATTTGAAATATATACATTCAGCCACAAGTCAAAGTTGAAACAATTAAAAACATTTACATCATTATTATCTTTTTTTAAGTATCTCCTCCAAATTTTCTGCAAGCTCTTAGACTATATTTACTTTTTTAAATCTTATATTGTAGTCCTTGATGATGTAATTTTATAGATTAACGAAACCGCTTACTGTTTTTAAATAAACAAATAACAGTTGTGATATCCTAATAGGGCCTATTCACTTCCAATCCCTCTGAAATGAACTCTTACAGGGTTGAAAGTTTTCAATTAGATTAGATAGATAGATATAAAACATTTTATAGAAGTAGACTTTGGACACTTGTCTAGTCGTAGCCGTAGCAACACTATTATCAGTGACTATAGAAGGAACTATAGTCACTGCTATTATGCAGAACAATTATCCAATCAAGCATTGATAGATGTTCAACTGACCCTAATGTGGTTCAAGAAGAATTGGGTAATCGAATCGTTAATTTAGATTTTATAATTGAGCAATTACAGAAGTTTTTTTATACAAGAAACCTTCATAGTATGCACCTTTGCTGATATCAAAATGATTTTTAACTCCTGTGAAATAATAGTAAAATTGCCTCGACGCCAAAAAGCTATGCAGTGTGTTGCCAACGAAAAGTGAACGCCCTGAATAACTCCCAAAAAATATCATTTTTGCAATAAAGCAAACAGGCCACCGCCGTTTTTTAAATATATATTCGCGCTTCTTCGTCGGCATCGGCGAGACTCGTGTGTCCCGTCGGCGGCGGCCGGCTCCCGACTTATTATTTCATAATATTATCTACAGAGAAAAAAAAAAGACAGTTGTGATTTTAGTGAGTTCGTGTATATAGTCATTTTTACATTACTTTAAATATACAAGCAAATCCATGTGGTCCCAACAATATAATCTATACTTTCGTCGTAATTGCAGATGAACCAATAAGTTTAAAATAGTTTAATTTCCGTTAAGAAGACGTATTGCCACTTCGATACTAAAATTGGCATACTACAATGAAAGCATAACCTCGGTTTTAAAATGTCTCATGTTTTATTTAAACAATTAAATTTATTTTATTTAAATAATAATAATTCTCACCCTCGGACTACTCCAAACTATATAAGAGTACCCCAGAAGCAACTGAAAAAACATTATAATTCATTGGATGAACAAAGCAACTTAATTGCAACTTTTATATTCATCAATATAATCAGTAAATCATGTTTTTCAATTTTTATGGTATTCAAGAAATTATTAGAATTACATATTAGAATTCATGTCAAATACAAGTTAGATTGAACTCGACTGAACCAAATCTCCTATTACAAACACGTTAGTAAAAAAAAACTGTGACCTCGACTGAGCAATTTACCAAAACGAATGATGGCAAATTTCTCAGTTAAGGTTTTGAATCAACCCTACACTCTATATCGTTCGTAGTCATAATGAACACTGTGCAAGTGAATGGCAATAGAAGAGCTATTAATAAACTGGGGGTTACTAGAACTATTGTATCCACTAAAATTAAATGTTATTAATTTATTGATCTCATCTGCAACATTTCTGTTTTTGTCAATTACAAGTTGCTGCACTAGCAACTTGATTTGCATTTTACACATCATTTGCTTATTATTCATGCAATAATATGATATATTACTAATAATTATAACTGATATTAGTACCCACAATTATTACAAATCCAGCAAAAAATCAATGACAGTAGTTGTAATTTCAGTATAATAATGAACATGAGGCCTCAAATTAAACGTTATGTTGTTCTGAGAAAAGAATGTGCTTAGAAAAGTAAAAAAAAGTAATATAGTAATATAGAATCAATTCCAGAACATGACATATGGTATTGATTGAAATGAAATATTACATTTAAATTATTCATTCGAATTCAATATCAATTGTAATTGAACTGATTATTGTTAGTTACAAAAAAGCTTCTGCTTGAGTTTGAGGAATAATATCTCATATTGAATTAAACAGGTTTTTTTTTACAAAGTAACAGATTTTTCTCAGTGTAGTGCCCACGACCGGCCGCCTCAGTCGTAGCACTGTGAAGGGACAGGCTGGAGTGGGGAGTCGTGGGGACTAGAGGAAGGAAAAGGATAGGCATATCTAATCGAGCGACGTTTGTCCTGAATTGAGTCGGGCACTTCGGTCGGATTTCATAAGTATCGTAGCCTCTTAAACTGAATGTAAGAAGATCTGACACATATAATACCTACGCGAACAGTTCTAAATGTAACGAACTAAGTAATCAATCAGTCACCTAAGCAATCAATTGATCATGGAGTATTATAGCACACCCAAAGGTCTGGGACAAAGCCACTGGTATGGATCGTCACAGTTACCGAGACCTCGCTATCAACCGTTTCCACGGTGTCGGTTAGATAACTGAAAACATTGTTCAAGAAAGAGATGATTCTCTACCATAGCCAGCACTGTTTTGGGATGGTGATCCGTCCTTAGTATGGCTCAACTGACTGCCATAGGGGAAGAGTAATCAATCGGTCACCTAAGCAATCGATTGATCTTGAAGTATTATAGAGATAGCACACCAAAGGTACGGGACAAAGCCACTGGCCTAGAGCAGTTACAGAGACCTTGCAATCAACCGTCTCCGAGGGATCACCATCCTTATGGTCAACTGACATCTCTTTCTTGACCAATATTTTTGGTTATCTAACTGACACCGTGGAGACGGTGTTTACCCATGATTTACTAAAATCTCAATCGAATCAGTATGGGGGACCTTCGCTATCATGCAACTAAAACTAGCGTGGCTAAATATAATTCTGGCATTATGCTGAATCCAAAAATGTATGGACTCCAGAAGAATTCCACAAAAAAACTTGTATCTTGAAAACAAATGATTCTATCAAAAAATATCATAATGCGTAATTTACACAAAATTAAATTTCCTTTTGTTTCTGTACATTTTAAATTGTTTTGTGTAGGTAGTTAGAATGCTTGCATACTTTAACTAAAAGTACAGTATTTACTTAAGACAAAATATACTTACATTTTCTGGGTGTGTCTGGAATCTTTGATATAGTTCTTCTGGTGAGATCCTGTGGTAGTCGATGTCCAATTCTTGTTTCAGGTCATCGAGATCGCCCGCTTTTCTGGCTTTCTTTGGGGTGGCTTTTCTTCTTGCCTATCAGGGAAATTAACAATGTTAGCTTCCAGCACATAAGTTGGTATGGTAAATTGAAAATTAACTATGAGTACATGTAGTTTCACTTTAGATTTGACGTATTCCCAGCAGATTTTAATACAACTAATAAAAAGCCTGGTATCATTAGTGCATGTCTCAAAACTGGAGGTTGTAATTCATTTTTATCATTACATTGCATTGTTTATCACACGAAGAGTCTTTAACTGCCTTGAAACTCACTTAAAATTGAAAATTTACTTAATTTAGGTAATCGTTTTCCCTTTATTACATTTTTATCACTATCTAGCATTGAAGTCAAATTGGCTCCTATAATGAGGAGTCACTGGAAAAAGTATTCTTATATGATTCCTGCACAAATCTGCTATCTGCTAAATCCGAAACATTTTTATTTTTAGAAATATTGGACCGCATACACTTCTACGCATTGCTTACTCTCAAATTCTTGAAATATATATAAGAGATTAATTTATATCATGTCGAAAATTATGTCCTAGAAGATTTCAAAGATTCATTTTATGTCAATGCTGCACAAATGGCCAAAAAGGAATCAGAATATTTGTTTATCGGAAACTAATACAAATAAAACATTTAAGATGTAACCCAAATATAGATTTATGCTACACATAATTAATAGCATGCTATTCTATCTCTAATAAATAAACTTTTAATATAAAATAAAGGATATAAATTATTATGTAAGGGGTTTAAAACATTTATAACAATTCAACATTAAACACTCCTTACCGAAGTTTTGCATCTCCATTTCACATCATATTGCAGTTGTTAAATTAATAAATAGGCATGTACAGGGTCTCCCAAGGAACAATCACACGTGCTTAGTTTTTGAGATACAAAAAAAAACCTTTTCAAACAAAAGTTATAGCATATTACAAAAAGGTTTTTCTGACTTATACCACAGATAACCCCTATACTATGAAAATGCAGTGTGATTTTTAAAAACAAGGCAAATGAAGCATTCCTTTTTTAATGGGAACACCCTATATATTTTCAGCTTTTTGAAATCTACTCGTCACTGCGGTTAAAATTTTATAAAACTGTATACCATTACTTTTTGCCATTTCTGCCGTTTGATGTAACCAAAGGGATTACACATTAAAATTCATAATGTTAATTGATATTTTAAATATTACCGAAATTCACATATAAATACCTAGTTATTTATGTACACCAAGCACTGAAGTTCAACTTTTTATAAAGAATGTGGAATTTAGTTGCTGGGGCCTCGAGGCCTGAGACAAATAAACCACATGAGTGGTTGCAAAAATGTTACTTGTAATAATTGTATAATGTAAAGCAAGCAAGTATAATTTTAGTAAAACCCTATAAATATAATTAATTAATAGACACATTTTGAATATTATGGTTGTTTAAACAAACCGAAATGTTAATATTGAAAGATTACATTGTTTTAGGTAATAATTCCGCAATGAAGTTGAAGAGTTAAATAAATTATACTTTAGTGGCCGGGTTTTGTATATCTGGCCATATTTGACGGGCAACGGTCCCGTCTGAGTAAACATTGTGCAATAATGACTTACTTTAGTGCTGATTTATGAGCTTTTATTGTCGATTTTGAAACCTTGTGCCGATTTCAAAAAAATATTTTTATTTTTATGTTAAGAATTTCAGTAAAATGTTAAATAGCTAGTTAATATCACATTCCCTTGGTTAAAACAAACGTTTTTTGTTATTGCATTGATTGTCTTCATCACTCGATCCACAAATTCAAGTTAAATCGATTTAGTGTAAAATTTAAAAATTAAATAAAAGGCTTGTCCTTTTGGTCACCCTGTACACATAAAACTCCCATCCCTGTAGCTTTATAATTCTATGATCGTTTTTTAAATGTTAAGTATTTCCAAAATAAAACTCTTTACAAACTCTCTCTAATGGTGTTTACAAAGGTGGTTCTTAGTTATTTTTCGGAACATTTATTAAAATATTTTGTTAGAAAAAGGTATGAGGGATTAAAAACTACACCTTGGTATAAAATTTCATAAACAGAGGTGACTACTATTCTATGTAAAAGAAGAATATAATAAGAGATCTTTTTTTAACCACAGCTGTACTTACCTATTGATGAAAACAAAATTATGGGTTTTTCTGCCAAAATTACATAATAATATTTATTCTTTACAATGAACCAAGCTTTCGGACATAATTATTATAGCTCTCGTCAGGGCTAAAATAATATTAGGTAAAGTATCTTGCCATTTTATATTCGGAAAAGTATATGTTCCCTTATTCCGTGTTAGAGATCAAAAATTCGCAACCGTATTAAAATGAAGAAAATAACGTATATACGCAGTGTGTCCCCGGATTGAGTTCACATAAGGTGTAAATAACAAAAAAAATTCGAGTTGATATTTGAGTTTCTGGGGATCAGCCCTGCTTGGTTTGAAACTAATTTGTGACAAAATGTTACTTTCGAAAACTAACATATGCCTTGGAAATTACAAAGACACCAATTTTCCACATCAGTAAAGTGCCCTTTTTGTAGGTTTTACGACAAAATGTTATTAAGAAAACTTGTTCACAATGAAAAACTGGATAGGTGTGAAAATTTTCAAAAGCCTAGGACGACTTTCGCAAACCTACTCAGTTTTGCATTCTGAAAAAGTTTCCTTAATAACATTGTGTCGTAAAACATACAAAAAGGACATTTTATTGATGTGGAAAATTAGTTTCTTCATAATTTCCAAGGCATACGTGATTTTTCAAAATTAAAATTGTGTCACAAATTAGTTTCAAACCAAGCAGGGCTGATCCCAGAAGCTCAAATTTCAACTCGAAAATTTGTTGTTATTTTCACCTTATGTGAACTCAATCCGGGGACAGACTATAGATATTAGCTTCCAAATTCTCAGGGCAATTTGTTTGACAGTGACAGCTGTTATTTAAGTTAACTATAGCATCACATAACCTTGTTTTGACAGTAATTGGGAAGTTCATTTGCGAGTAAATCAAGTAAGGAAAATTAACCGCCAAAGAAATTTGCCAATTGAGGATGCAGTGCGAGCATCAACTCTCCTGGATGAAGGATATTCAATGCGATATGTTGCTGGTTTGTTAGCAAGACATCATTCCAACATCTGCCGCATGTTGAGACGACATAATGAAACTGGCTCGTGGCTCGTACTATCGAAGACCAGGGCAAGGGCGAAAATGTTGCATTAATCAAATTGATGATCATTTTTGAGACGACGTGCTCTCAAAGACAGGAGAGTCACCAGCAATCTGCTAAAAAATGAATTAGCAGATGTTCGAAATATTGCTATATCATCTCGAACGGTTAGAAGACGTTTATATGAAGCAGGATTGAGCAACAGAAGACCGGCCAAAAAAACATTGCTTACCACGGAACACAAAGTTAGGAGATTGAATTTTGCAAGACTACATCAGAATTGGACCTTCAATGACTGGAAACAAGTTCTGTTCTCCGATGAAACTAATGTTAGCCTTAAAGCTCTAGATGGATGTGAGAGTGTCTGGCGAAGGTGAGGAGAAAGGTCTGCCAGCTGCAATATCTCTCCAAAAGTACCTTTTGGTGGTGGCTCTAAAATGTTTTGGGAAGGAATTTGCTTCGATGCTAGTACGGAGTTGGTCCCTATACGTACGAGGTCTATGAATGCCCAATATTACTTAGACAACATTATTGTCGAACATGTAATGCCTTTTGCTCCGTTTGTTGGACCTATCTCAAAAAAAGATTCGAAATCGTAGACCGACTGTTGCTAATCACAACCAACTCATAGAGTTCGCTATTAAAGAATGGGAGAATATTCCGCAAGCTTTTGTTGAACATTTGATATCAAGCATGCCTCGACCCATGAATGCAGTGATAAGTAGAGGAGGGCCTACAGGGCTTTAGTGTTGACCCAGATGCATTTATTCTGTTTTGCTGATTTCTTTTCTTTTTTAATTTGGAGTTATGCTAGATTATTTATCCATCTTCGGCAAAAATCACATTTTTAATGAAACATTAAGGCAATTTAAGGTCATGTTAAGGTCATGTTTGACTAATTTGTAGGTGTTCATTAACATTTCAATGTAACGTAATTTTATTTTGTGTTTTTATTCTAAATATTTAGATAAATTAAAGTGGTGTGTTAATTTTGTCCAGGAGTGTATATTCTTTTTATACTTACTATTGAATCGAATATTAATTAGTTATGATTCTATCTAATTAAATACTGATATTAATATTATAGGATTATATGTTATGAGGTGACAAAGGCCATAATTATTATTATGGCCAAAATCTTGGTTTACTGTAAAGAATAAATATTATATCATTTTGGCTGAAAAACCCGTAATTTTGTTTTCATTAAAAGAAGAACCATTTTTTTGTCAGATGACTACCAAAATTGCTTTGTATTTTGTTTTCTTTTTATAGTACAGTAAATCTGGATCATGTATTTATACGTGAAACTTTAATTTAATTCCCTGGGGATGATTTATGGACCAATCGAAAGGGAAAAATCTCCGAAATAATTTTCTAAAGAGGCATTCTGTCGGAAATGGCCAGAAAGTAATTAAAAACTACTAATTATTTGTGGACCAAATGTCAAATTCAGATATGAGTGACCACGATAGACTTACCCAGGGTATGTCAGTAACGAATCCGAAAACAAGGCAAATCTGCGCATCTACGTCAGTTGTCGAATTCGAAGTCACGAATTCAAAATGCGGTTGTGTTTTACGATTTTTTATAGTTTACAGTTTAACGTGTCAAGAAAAAACTGTAAACAACTGCCAGTCCAGCTCGACAGTGCTTTAAAATAGGCTAGAAATGCCGGGATGTACAGTCAGCGTTTGTCCAAATAATAACAGAAACAATAAGGGAACGGAAATTAAGTACTATAGATTTCCCAAGGACAAGGCTGCATGCCGCAGACAAGACATAGGGAGCAATTCAAATTCTGACTCGCAACTGACGCGGCACAAGATGCGCAATGACATACCGTGGCCCGTGGGTAAGTTTATCGTGTGAGTGACTTCATGAAAACAATTTTCACACGTGGATGTAGCCTAACCGGTAAAGGCACGTTCCTATGAAAGCATCATTTATTTCATCGTAGGTTTAAAATCCACACAATGCATTTTATTTTTTTAATATCAACAAAAATACAAAATTTTATTGTTTACTATTTTACCATCGTAAACAATACCTACTAATTTATATTTTTGGTTATATCCATTTGTGAAAATTGCTTTCATGTCACTCATAATCTGACATTGACATTTGGTGCCCAAATAATTATTAAAAATTTCTGAACGAGCACCTCTTTAGAATATTATTTCAGAGATTTTTCGCTATTGGCATTTTTATTTTGTGTCCGTTGCCCTCTTACGACTCTTTGGGGGATAATAATTAGTTACTTAAATAAAAACAAAAATAAATTAATTAATACCTTAGGAACGCCGTCGGCGGTCTTCTGGTCGTCATAGTTGTTCGGGATGGTGGCCACGCGGTAGGAGTCAGACCGGCCGTGCTGCAAAAAAGCCACTAATGGTCTACAAACAGCCCTACGTACCCTGTCGTTGACATCTCTGGTGCGCGCGACTATGGTCGCAGGTCGCAAGTGATTACTCATCGCTCACACCAAGAAATTTTCAATGTTTTAACATTAAGCATAATATAGATTATGTAGTTTTTTTTTAATAAAGTACCTAATGATTATTATGCACATTAAATATTTATTTCCATCTATCGATATCTCCATGCATTAGCCATATAACGCTTTCCTATTTTTTACGCGCCTATTGAGAGAATTTTTAATGTTTTGTTTTTCCATGTATCAGGAGAATATAATTCGTTTTTTTATCTAAGCCAAAGTTTCGCGGCTATATTTCAACTTCTTCAGGGCTATACTGTGTTCAAAAAGAATTGATAGCATAGGGGAGGTACCAGGGCCAGCCATAAAATGATCGTAAACCATAGGCGACGTTATTCTCTTTTATTTTCAGTGTGTAAAATATAAAAATTATCTTTAAAAATATGGTTATTGTCTATCAAATGAGCAATATTTTCATAGATAATTTTCCTATTTACACATTGAAAATAGAAGTAAGAAGTTATCTTTACTGGATTACGATTACAATATTAATGCCCTTTTTGACGCACTTATGTATAATATTTATGATGTAGGTAATTATAAAGGCAATTATTAAAACGCTAATTATGTGCCTTTTATTACTTTTATATTACAAGCTGTGAATGAAGACAACGACTTGCCCGAAGTGAAAAGAACCACATTATGGACACTCCTTAAGGACATGAATTATCGCTGGGAGAAACAAAACCGAAGGTCTATTCTCCTAGACAAACTCGAAATCATTTGTTGAAGAAGAGAATACCTATGGGCGATAAGAAGATTTCGAAGTGAGGGAAGAAATATTTTTTACTTGGATGAAACTTGGTTGAACGAGGGACATACTGTTTCAAAAGTATGGAAAGACAAAAATATTTAAAGTTCTCGGCAAGCTTTTATGGAAGAGTGGTCAAGAAGTATAAACCCTCCCTCTGGAAAAGGTCGTAGGTTAATAATAACACACGTTGGAAGCGAAGATAGATTTCTAGATGGCGGTTTATTAGACTTTCAATCCAATTCTGCCAAAGATTATCACGAGGAAATGACGGCCGATCTATTTGAAGAATATTTTCAGCAAATGATAGAACGGATAACAAATAATTCCGTTCTTGTAATTGATAATGCAAGTTATCATTCTAGACTAGAGGAGAAGCTTCCAACGAGTTCTTGAAGAAAAGCTAATATTATTGAATAGCTAAACGAGAAGGGGCTGCAATTTATGTATGTAGTCGACGAAATGGCAAAATAACGTGGCATAATTGTGCAACGCCTGCCGCCATACCATTGGGAATTTAACTCGATAGAGCTTATACGGGCCCAAATGAAAGGACATGTTGCAAGACATAACACTACTTATAAGCTTAAGGATGTATGGCAGCTGAAGATCAATTCACTGGACATTATTACTGCAGAAAGTTGGCGAAATGCGATACAACATGTTATTGCGGAAGAAAATAAAATGTGGAATCTTGGTGAATTGATTGACGACACTCTGGAAATTGAGCCTCTCATTATTGCCTTAGAACATGTCGACTCTTCCGAATTTTCCGAAGACGATCCTTTATATTTTGAATGGTAATAATATTTTAATAAATAAAATTCTCTATGTGAAATTGTATTGCCAACATTATTATAAATATCAAATAGTTGTTTGTTTTATTAGTGTCTCAAAATTTAATATTTTTGCAAAATGGTTCGGTTGGTTTTAGGAACAGGTAAAAACGATAATAAATGAATAAACTTTTTATTTTCCTTACCTGTTCCTTATGAGGGGGTTGCCGACAGCGAAAGTGACGTTAGATTTCGGATTTTTTTAAGTTGTATAGCATAAAATCTAATAACATTTTACCTGGCAAAAATTTAGTACAAACATATCTGTCTTCATTTTAATCATAAGATCTTACAAGCAGTGTTTTGATTTATAAGTTATGAAAACCTTGGGAAAAATAATAATTCCAGTGCATATGCTTTTAAGATCTTATGATTAAAATGAAGACAGAGATGTTTCTACTAAATTTTTGCCAGGTAAAATGTTATTAAATTTTATGCTATACAACTTGAAAAAATACAAAATCTAACATCACTTTTGCTGTCGGAAACCCCCTCTTAATCCAAACAAACCATTTTGCAACCGACCCTTCGCCTATGGCTTATAATTTTCTTGATTACCATTTTATTGCCTATTGTTATTTGGAGATTACCGCGCCCAAAGAAGAACGCAGATAAATACATTGATTATCAGAGTAGGTAGGTATATTAAACAACAAAAAAAGCAAAATCTCGCATCTTCCTTCATAAACCAAAAAATAAATACCCAAGACAGTATACAAGGAGTCCAAACTGTATTGTATTCTATAACATAACAGTGTTATGCAAAACATATAAAATCTCTCCTTATATTTTTTCATATTACAATTTACACCTTGTAGTTTACTTGCCACCAACGTGCAGGTACGCGTTGGGTAGTCCCCTGTTTAATTTTTTTTATCAAACTTAAACCAAGGATATGAATATGTTAAAATTCCCCACAGAAGTATACTCGTAAGACCGAAACGTTTTAAGGTAGGGTCGATAGAATAAGAAAGTTGCCTTTTGTTGAGAGAGGGAGCAATAATTGCGTTCACATTGTGGGAAAGTTGACATACGGGGAAACGCTAAGCACATTATCCGACAGCATTTCTGTGAGGTTGCATCGCTCTCTCTCTCTCTCTCAACGATAGTAGGTAACCTTCCTTACGGGTCTTGGCTATTAAAAAAGTTTTACAAGAACATGGTAGTTTTTTGTAAAAAAAAAAAACTTAAACAACATAGCCTAATTATTTGTTTTTGGCATGTGGCCTTTTGTGTGCGGTTGATCCTATAATGTGCCCCACTTATTTTTAAAATTCATCTAAGATGGTGCGCATGTAAAAATGGAAAAAGATCTATGTTCATATGACCTTTGTTTCCTAGAATAAATTTCTCTATATCAAATGTGATCGTTAAAAGTGGAAGTACAGCTACAAATTTTTAATGAATTTATTTCTCTGATATTGGGTATTCAAACACATTTATTGAACATTTTTAACATATCCATACAACTATACATATATTTAACTATATTTATAGCTACCAAATAAAAAAATAATAAAACACATTGAAAATCCCTTGGCATCAGTAGTAAAATTGCGAAAAATTTTATCTTGCGACTATAAACGAAAACCTGTATATACAGGGTGTTTCAACATAATAGGAAATTCCTTGCTACAAAATTACGCTAAATTGGAGCACCCTGTACTGTACAAGCACATCAACAAATTGTCAGAAACAAAACAAAAATAAATCAAAGAAAATTTATTAACAGCAGTGATATAGACTGCTAAATTAAATGAATTACATAACATTATTTTATTCAAATTTAGAATACAGACAGTCTCAGGCTCAGGTTTTAATCGGGAAATTTTAATAGGTGATATAACCATAAAAAGAAAAGTTTATATGAATTTGTGTGTGTTAAAGCTTTGTTTTCGAGATATAGGGCGTTAAAAGTTAAAAAAAATATTTTTTCAAAAATCTCAAAAACTACTTGGCCAATTTGAAACTTGGTATGCTTTTAGTAATAAGGAGCTTATTTGATGCAACTATCTTACATTTATTTGCTTCAAGGGCGGCGCTGGAGCATACTAGCTAGATATTTTAAGAAAAAAATCGAGCACTCCACTGCTTTTTTATAAGTTCCATATTATTTAAGATAAATCTTGCTTACTTTTCGAAAAATAAAATATGTTTATCCGTCTGCGCTTGCAGAAAGAAATTGAATTCCATTAAATTAAATAATAAAAAGGAAACATACTGTTTATGAAAATAAATTATAAAATTTAATTGTTGCTTTTATTAACTTTAACACCCTGTCTCTTTTTTTATTTTTACAAGTTCTATCGTCTATTGAATTGTCCCAATTAAAACCTGAGACACCCTGTCTATGTAGAACTACAATCAATGTTGGTGTAAAAATTACACCACGTATATCTAAAAGTACAATCAATGTTGGTGTAAAAATTATATGATTATTTATTTTGTTTTGCTTCTAATAACTAAATCACAATCATGCATACAACAATATTGCTATATCACCAGCCAAAAGCTATTAAGAAACACAACCGATGTTGTGTATGCTGTCTGACGCGCAAATTCAAAAAATGAAAATGTAAAGCAATTAAAAACAATAATAATATATAGGGGGACAGGTGAAAATATTTAACTTGAATTTTTATAGAATGATATGATATGATTTAAATGCCACAAAGCCATACTTTGGTGTTAATATAAATATTAACCCATCAATATAGTTAAGATAATAGATAATACAATATACAGTTGAGATAAGATGGGTACATACCCATGTTGGGTATCAAATAGCTAATCCGCCATCTTGGAGCGGCGGCCATATTGAATTTAGTGTGATGTCACTAACTTTTTCGTTTTCTACTATTCAAGCCCTTTCATTTAATATCCATATTAAGGGGGTTGACAAAAAATACATCATCCGCCATCTTGGAGCGGCGGCCATATTGAATTGTGTGATGTCACTAACTTTTCCGTTTCCTGCTCTTCAAGCCCTTTCATTTGGTACCCATATTAAGGGGGTTGACAAAAATGCATCATCCGCCATCTTGGAGCGGCGGCCATATTGAATTTAGTGTGATGTCACTAACTTTATTGTTTTCTACTTTTCAAGCCCTTTCATTTGATACCCATATTAAGGGGGGTTGACAAAAAAATACATCATCCGCCATCTTGGAGCGGCGGCCATTTTGAAAGTATTGCAATATTGATTATTGCATATTGTATTGTCACCGAAACTAAAGAAAATTTCAGCTCAATCGGATGTCAGGAAGTGGTTCTAATTCAGCTTGCAAGATTCGACCCACACATACAGAGGGTATCACTTAAGAATGAAACAACCTTATAACTTCTTTAATTTTTAACCGACCAGATGGAAATTTTTACCAAAGGTAGATGGCATTGTGGCCTACTTATTTCCAAAAAATTAGTTGCCTACTCCAAAGTCAAAGCCACCTGCGATGTCACAATCGAGGCTAAAAATCCGAAAATCATATTAGGCATTTTTTTTTTCAAAAAAATTTACTAAAAGAAGTTGCTCAGAATCGATCCAAAACCGTAAATCCAAAATTCTGTTAAAATCGAAAAATTTTAAATAAAAAATATTAAAGTTGAAAAATAGCAATTTAAGAATTTTCTGCGTTTAGAAAAGTGTGCCATGGGAGTTTTGAAGGCTAGTTGTTTTAAAAAAGTAATCATTTAAAAATAAAATTAAAGGCTGCAAAACAAATTTTAATTTCTTTTAGTTTTTACTTAATTCTTTTTATTTGATATTTTTTTATTTTGACAAAATTTTGGATTTAGGGTTCTGGATCGATTCTGAACAACTTTTTTTTAGTACATTTTAAAAAAATGCCTAATATTACTTTCGGGTTTTTAGCTTCGACTGTGGCATCGCAGGTGACTACACAACTAATTTTTTGGAAATAAGTAGGCAACAATGGCATCTACCTTTGGTAAAAATTTCGTTCTGGTCGGTTAAAAATTAAAGAAGTTATAAGATTGTTTCACTCTTAAGTGATACACTCTGTACATACTAACAGGGCAAGTTAAATAAAAGCTTGTAAAAAGGGGTTGACACAAAGCAGTTCCTTCGCATTGACAGCCACCAGTAAAGTGGTGATATTTTGTTGACTTTCAACTCTCATAAGCATAAGCTTATGCTAAATGAAAGCTTGAATTTTTCTCTACAAGGTTGTCTGCTAGGTACAGGGTGGGCCGGTGGGCCCAATAACCGGCAGCTAGCATTTTGAGTGCGGTGGGCGGTGGCCCTCCGCCGTAACCAGCGTCCAAGACAAATTATATAAAATTTTATGCAAAATATTTGGTGTAGCGTGCGGAAATTTCAACAATGGTTCTGACAGTCTATGTGTAGCTTTGTCTATGGTCGTACACAAAATGATATTTCTGAAAATAATATACAAACTTTATGAAGATAGGGACACTGTCGTGGAAGGTAGGATCGGTGTCGACTGAATGGACAAACAAAGTGGGTCCGGATTTTCGAACGAACGTCTCAGACATAATAATTGGCTTCAAGCCATTTGAAAATTTTAAGTAACATTCTAATTTAATAACAAGCGGAAACGGTATTTCAGGAGTTGAGTTTTGAATAGTTGCTTATTTAATGATCAAAAAAAAGGGAAAGAGTAGGTACCTACGTCATTTGTTTATTTTTTTTTTAAGTTTTCGGATCCCGCTAAACCACAATTAAACATCAAACAAAAAAGTTCGGAGAAAAAAAATTATATACATATTTGAAAACAGTAATAAAGATGGGGATTATTGAACATTTTGTTGGCCTATGATTTTGTAACCGAAGAATATTTAATTCTATTTGACAAAAAAGAACAACGGAAATTGTAACTGAATTGCCAAATGTATGTCAAATTTGTAAGTTATATAGGAACCAATCGCCCAAAAATTCGACAATAATTTCCTAATGCAAAAACAGCTTACAAGTTGTCATGTCAATATCACCGTAACCAAGCGAAGGAAATTTATATACCCAATGACGTCAAAACCTATAGACGTGGTGCCCCATTGTTAAAATGCCCTTTATTTTGACTCCAAGATTAAATATATCCATACTACTCTAAAAGCATGCTACAAACAAAGACAGAAAGTCAACCATCAACCAACTATACACCCGGTGATTCCCGGTTATTGTTCCTCCAGAATCACACTTAGATATCGCATGTTTTTTCTTGTTTGGGGGCGCCGGAAGCATCGGAACCTCACCTGAAGACTCGGGGGATGGTCTAACGATGTCAGCCTCCGAGCCCAGAGTCGAAATAAGTTCGCTACGGCTCGACAAAAAGGGGCAATTTCTGACAATCACGCGACATTTTCGGAATAATTTAATGGAGCGCTTAGATTGTGATTAGTTCTGGGCGTCAAGCGTTTATCAAAACAAACCTGTCTATAGGTTCTGACGTCATTGGATATACCTGTCTGTCGGAGGCTACAGAAATATTTCTTCGAGAATTAATTGTGCACTAGCGGGAGCTCAAATTAACAGTATGCTGCACTTATTCTGTGAATGCACTCTGCATTTTAGCGTGATCAGGAGATCAAAAGTTGTGGTGGAGGGGATACACAATTAATTGTTTCCAGTCTTATTTGTACCGGGAATAAACAATATAAAATATTTTTTGTTTTGGATTTGGAGATACAGTGAAAAAACTTTTATAAATAATAAAAAATTAAGAAGATAACAAGTCATGATAGCACGTACGGTATTTAGCAGTACTTTGTTGTTAGCTGTCTTCAATGACGTCTTAACTGTAAGAGGATATTCGTGTTTATTTTCACGCGATTAGAACAAAAGTATGGCACGTAGTTTCGTAAACGAGAATGGAGAAGCACTTCAAAATTCAGTGGCTGCATCTCATCTTTATGCCCAAAGATTTCCTCAAAGATTACATCCGGGAATTGAGTTTTTTTGCGTGTGATTCAGCGAGGCAGAGAAACTGGCAAAACAAAAAACAAAAAAAACGGGTCAATCGTGTGGGGCGTCATGGATTCGCAGCGCTCAAGTGTGTATCAAATCAAGGAAATAACTTTGAACAGTTTTTATGATGAGCTAACATCATTTTTATTTTATTACACTAAATTCGAGTTCTGTGTCTTTTAATTTGAAATAAATTGATAAAATCTCCAAAACAAAAAAAAATATTAATTTGTTTTCGATAATTGGCCATTATTTGTCCTCGGCTACAATTTCCCAAGTTTATGCGTATAGGTTGAGGAACACCCATAGGGCGTCAAAGTTCAATTATTTTTTCAAGTTTTCTTTTATTTTTCCTAAAGGGAAGTTCATATAGGTAACTAGGATTTATTGTAATGAAAAATAAACAGTATAATTTCTGATCTTAATTTTCTACTTGTTGAAATAAGTATATATTTATATATCTAAGCACATTCGAAAAGAATAAAGTAGTTTTTCGTACTCCTGCGGTGTGGAACTCTGCATCCGTCCGAAAAACTCAACTTTTCGTCCTTGTACCATAATCTACGACGCGCCGACACAATTAATTATTAGGCTTCACATTATAATATGACAAAGTACAGTCAGGTATAAAAAAAATTGAGAAATTTTGCAAGGTACAGCGGGTGTACTTAGCCGCTACGAGGTGCCAAGAGACGTTGCGCGCAACTTTGACACGCTACAAGAAATTAAAACAGATAGATTGCAATTTCTTACAACTCTTAGGACTCGATACTATAAGTTGAGGTATGGGTATTTTAATTTAATTATTTTAGTTATTAATGTTTATATAAAATTGTATGCAACATATTTGGTGTAGCGTGCGGAAATTTCAACAATGGTTCTGACAGTCTATGTGTAACTTTGTCTATGCGGAAATAAACTATTGCTCATAGAAAAAAGTTGTTCAGAAAATATAATAGGTAGGTGATTTTGTAGTGCATAACTTTTGTTAAGAAAATTTCGCGCTGTTGTTAGCAGAAAAAAGATATTAGATGTGAAAAAAACTGTAACCCCTTTTTTTCGATTATTTTCTTATAACTTGTTATACAGGGACCGGCAGAAAGTTGGACACAAAAATTTAATATTTTTAAACTCTGATTTCGATTAATTTAAATTTCTAGCTGCTAATCGAACAAAATTAAAGTTTAGTAGCAAAGTCATGTGTTATCCGATGATAAGTTGCGCTTGCGGTATTTTGTTTTTGTGTAATACGCTAGGTGGCTGTGACTTTAAATCTGACATTCACCTTTGATTCCAAACAACTTTTATAAGTAACTTTTTACCGTATTTGAAAAAATAAGGGTACTTTACTCCTGAGGTAATTTGACATTTTTTAATCTACCTCGTATCCAAAAAGAGATATTTAAATTTTGATATGTGCGTTTTGAGTTTGAAATGATGCACCAACTTTTATCGAGAATAAAATTTTCTGAGAAATTAATAATAAAAAAGTTTTCCATTTGTGTCCAACTTTCTGCCGGTCACTGTATATGCAAAAATAAAGAAAATGTCCAGAACACAAATTTGCAGAGCACCTTTTTTCCTTCAAAAATGGTGTCGGCTATTTTTCTGGTAAAGTTAAAAATACAGCTGTTATCAGTGAAACACTAATTTACCCCTAAATTCAAGATGGCGGAAATCCTGCAAGGGGTTGATGGGCGAAAACTTGGATTTAAGCTTTCCACGAGTATATGTATAGTGTACTATGGATCGAAAATTTATTTTCTTACCCAATGAATTGAATTATTACCCATATAAATCCGATTAAATCTTAGACAATGAAAGAGAGAGAGGACACCGCGCTGGCCTACCGTGTCGTGTATAGATTTTGTTACGTCGTTTTGAACGGCGGCCATTTTATATGTGTCAAACAAAGCCAGTATGGTGTGAGTTAACTTCGAGAATTTGTGAATTAAAAGTAACAGTGATTAAGGGGAAAATATACTCTTACGATGGTGAATTGTTCAGCGTTTGGTTGCAAAAGCAGAAGTGAAAAGCAAGAGCCCGGGATTTCGTTTCACAGGTAAATATTTAACAAGCTATTTTTGAAAGAAGCCCTAAAACTTTATTTTTTCTCAATATAACTTCTTCAAATTACTTTTACCTTTTAGTATCATAAAGTGCATTGTTTTGTTTGTAAATAGGACCAATATAAATATTTTTTAACATCGTTTTTATTGAACATTTCTTAATTGATTATGATAGTTTCATAAAATATGAGCTGGTTTCCATGGTCGTGCATTATTATTTTATTTTGATTGATTCGAAATCGCTGCAAATAAATATATTTCAGTACTTGATACTGGCGTTACATTTGGAAAATTATCTGTAAATAAATACCAATATTTCAAATTACATGTAAGTCAAAATTAACTACCTTTTCATTTTTAACATTTTTGTGAACGCGTTTCATGCTACGCCACTGGCCTGTCGTGCGATGTGCCAGTTAGTAATACGGCCGCGGGCGCTGTCAGGCGTCCTCTCTCTTTCCTCTTTCCTTGTCTAAGGATTAAACTTACTGCATTATACCTAATTGTCTACCTAACCTAAACAAAATTTGCAGTTGTCCATCAATGCTGACAATTTTATACTCTGGTCTATAATTCTGCCAAATTAAAACTCAGCAAGGAAGAAAACAAAAATGACACTTAAATTAAAAAAAAAAACAGCACATTACCTAACCCACATTGGGGTAAATGTCTGCGAATGTTGAAGTAGTTTGCGTGTTTGGAACATTGAGCGACATAATAAATAATATAAGGAATGAATGTCCCTATGTGCGGGTATACCTGGAAACTTGCACTGCCCGTAGAGTGTGATGATTCATCTCCTTTAGATGTAGATGGCAACTGACTGGTGACATCCATTCGCATACACTTTTCATTATTACTTATACAGTACGTCCCTGGTGGGAGTTTACCAGATACAAAACCATTTTTGGACAAAATGTCATCTCTTTTTTATAAAAGTCGACTGCTCAGATTTCTATGTTCACCTCTTTTGAAAGTAATTCTGCAAAATTTTCTACATCATTTAAAAATGCATAAAAATGTGCACAACTTATATGATCTTTATAGAAACTTTTTATTTGGGATTTTCCCTCTTAAAACTTGGATTAGCATCACGTTTACCTTAATAGGTACTTCATTTACTTCAGTGACAATATTATATTTTAATATTTTAATTTTAAGAAGCAAAATGCAGTTTGTGCTCTTATAAACCGCAATTTCGGTTAAAGAAAATACGAGCAAAATATCCAAAGACCACGGAAAAACAAAATAGAAAGTCGGAGTTAAACAATGACGAGTAGAATTATTCTGTAGAAGATATTTGGTATATAAAAATATAAATCTTTTAGGTATACCTGTATCCAAATGGGCATCCGACATATTATGTAACGTGTTGGGTAGTAAAATTCGACCATGCTATTTTTGACTTCGTAAAATATTCAAACTCTTGTAGATAACTTCTCCAGAAAGAATACTAACCGAAATGTCATTTAAAACTTATATTCAAACAACTTTTTTCCATAAAGTACCTGGAATAAAATAGGAAGTAATTTTACCACAAACATGGACACATCGTGGCAATGACAATATGGATTGCTCTTACTGCCTAGTTAATTTTAGATAACCTTAATAGCAATATTTTCTTAATGAATGATTATTCTCCTAAATTTAATTTCATTTCAATATCGATCACACGGGAACTAACCTGTGACTAAATTATCATAATTAAAATGATGAATTAATTTATAAGTAAGATTAGTCTCTGGTCTAAAACAGTGTAGGGACAATAATGATCGCCCATATTTTAGTTGTGGTTATTGACAATGGGTGCAATCACCGCCGCCGAGGCGCATAATGTGCTTGCTGTCATTTAATGACGCTCTCTCAATAATTTTTCTACAAACAAAACAAAGAAATAATATATATCAAGCTGCTTGCAAGCGATTCCTTCGCTCGGCAACGGTGATTGCATCTAATAATATAAATATGTATAGTATTTCTAAAGTCACTTGGAACAGCATAAAAACCTTTGAATTCTATACGGGTGATTTCTGCTGATAAGTCTGGTATTTTTACCAGTAGCAGAGCATGGTAAATGCTATGAAATAGATCGCGCTCGTATATCACTGTGTTCCAAGTGAGTTTTTTATATTTTACCAGGGTAGTTCGAGAACAGGCGCTTCCGGCAATAAAATACGAGACAAAACACTTTTTTAACCATATTAAACCGCACCTGGTAGTCCTGGTATTAGAAGTAAAAGGAGATGAAGGAGACAGAGACGATAGATATTGTAGTAAAATCAAGTGACTGCATGCTTGCCTAATATAATATCACCAATATTTGCATGGGCTACACTGTTCGACGGCTGTCCACTTGTACAGCGAAATGCGGTGGATAGGCGTGCGATAATTTCACAGATTTTAGGGTATACTTGCGTAAATAGTTGTTGTAATCGATATGGCTTTTTAGAGACCTTTTGACAATATTGTATGGTGCATTAACCTTTACGTTGTGTTTGACGATAACCTTAAAAAACCATTAAAAGTGAAATATTATGTTGCTTGTAGAATTTGTATATCTTTAAAAAACTGCGTGATGCTTATGTCCTATATTAGAGTTTTTTTATGCTGTTTCAAGTGACTTTAGAAATACTATACTTATGAATAAGGTAAAATTTTGTTTAAAAATATTCGTGAAGGCAATTTTTCTCGCAAAGGTAAATTTCTGTGTGCTTCCTTGTCATTGAGCTTATGATATCTGGTGATTTGTACATGGAAAATAGTTTTAATTAATAATAGTTATTTACATTGCCAGATGCGTAAGTGCACTTTTTTGACCGAGGAGGTTGTTTAAAGACCGAGGCAACGCGAGCGTTGTTTAAAGACCGAAGCAACGCGAGCGTTGCCTCGGTCATTAAAAGTACCTCCGAGGCCAAAAAAGAGCTTACGCATCGTGCAATGTATTACATTTTTCCTGCTACCGAAAATTTCAAGTTATAGGTACTTTGAATAAAGCTCTAAATACATATGGAGTAGATTGTGAGTAATAATGATGTTCAAAATAACCTTTGTTCAATTACTAAAAATGATAATCAGTGATAAATATAAGAACAAAAAGAGTGATAGTCGACCATATACTATCATTATAATACTCCATGATCAATTAATTGCTTCGGTAATTGATTGATTCCTTATATAGTAAATCTATCGTCTAGGCACGTTTGTCTACCACTTGATAGTCGGGTGAGCCATACTGATGAGGGATTACCGTCCCGAAACAGTACTGTATATGGTCGACTATCACTCTTTTTGTTCTATCGATGTTTTCGGTTGGTTAACCGACGCCGTGGAGACGGCAGATGGCGGGTCTCGGTAATTGTGGCGTGAGCCTTTGCCGATCAAGACCAGTGGCTTTGTCCCGCACCTTCGGGTGTGCTATCATTATAATACTCCATGATCAATTAATTGCTTCGGTAATTGATTGATTCCTTATATAATAAATATAAGAGGCAGAATGCAGCGATAATAAAAAATAAATAAAAAATGTTGAGCTTTGTATGGGATTTGAACCATGGATCTACGAATTACTAATCGCGTACTCTCACCCCACCGGTAGCGCGGTGCTTGTCAAATTTGTTCTGTTATGCGGCTCTTATTTGACGCCAGAGAAACATTTAAATTATTAATTTTTCTTTGGTTTAATTCGTGTTCTTTATGATTAAAACCAGTTTGTAAAACGATTGTTGTGTAACCTATTAAAATTGACGCAAGATTCGCGTTTCTACATATATTTTATTAATGGTTTTCAGGTCCTTGCTGCGTAAGGGTTGCTAAGCAATACTTTTTGTACCTAGCAACCACTTTCGCAGCTAGCAACCAAAATAACAGGGCACCTCGAACATTTGACTTTCGCTTTCGGGCCTGTTGGCGAGTATGTAAAGTGAACTTACGGGGGAGGGAGCAGGAAAAAAATATTTCATATTATATGGCTTTCAACAAACAATGGGTTTGGAGTCCGGACCCTTTAATTTGAGAGGTTCGTCTAGATCACAGATTATAAAAGGCCTGGACATCTTATTAGCTTTGGCATAAAAGCTAATATTTCAGAAAATATTCCTCGCTGCGCTTCGATAGTTACACCTTATTACAAAAATTGGAATTATTTCCTATGCATGCATGTCCCTGGTCCTTAATCCAATCTCCATGCAATTCTGCAGCATCGCTAATGCGAAGATCCAATACCGGAAAACCGTCAACTGGTCTACTAAGAGAAATGCAAATGTGTTGCGTAACCGCTCGCGGTTGCACGAACGGACTGGCGCTATACTATGGCAGGATCGATACCTGGCGCTGACTCGGGCGGGTCTCCACTCAACCGCCCTTATTTCGTGATGGAGGGAGCCATCCATAGTCCGGCGGAGATAGTAAAGGGGCTACTAGGTCAAAAGGATCTTCGAAGAAATTACTGCATGATTTATTATTTTCCAAATATTTAATTGTTTTCTAATTTTTTAACAAGGTTTTATTAGCTTGACTTCTGACCTGTATGTAACTTTGTAAACAGATATAGCAAATCGATTGTTACCCACTTCTAATTATCGTATCGATATGAAATTTTGCAAACTTATTCAATCTCGGTGACAATATAATAATACTAGGGTATAGTATAGATAAATGAACTCACTTGGAACAGCATAAAAACGTTTGGGCGGCGTTTGCTTTGTAAAACAAGACCTATTCATAGGCGGCGCGCGGCCCTTAATAATATTATACAAATTTTATTGAAATGCTCTAAAAAAGAATAAAATAAACTTTGAAAAAATTCAAACCAAAGCAAACAAATAATTTTGTTACACACAAAAGAACACCACACAAAAATCTATACACAAAACCAAAATCCGTACAATAAAGCGCAATCCTTATTTCTGTACACACCACTGGTTATACTGGCCTAACTGGCCCACGTCAACACCTGCTTCATGGATCTCCGAAACGCCGACTAATCAAATCGCTTACGCTCGCTTTCTTATTGGCTGCCTCCTTGACCATATAGGTAGACATCGACCGCATAAAAACCTTTGAATTTTGTACGGGTGATTTCTGCTGATAACTCTGGTATTTTTACCAGTAAGTAGAGCGTGGTAAATGCTATGAAATAAGTCGCGCCCCGTATATCACTGTGTTCCAAGTTCCAAGCGAGTTCATTTTTATACTATACCATTGTGCTTTTATGATGACGGAGAAGGGAGGTGGTCATAGGGACTCCTCAATGGTTCCATGGTTCCTTGTAATAATAGTGACGCATTAGCAGAGTTGGAGAGAATTCGCGAGAGATATCGTAATGAGAGAGTTGAGTCCTCCAATCAGATACCCGATTAGACCCTGGAGTAATCTAGATTCGTAACACCCTAAGCTTAAGACTAAGAAGTTAACAAATAAAATCAATATCTATTATAGTTGAAAAAATTAAAAACACGCTTTTATCGTTGACTGTAAAGTAAAAAAATGATTGATTTGATAATATGCTTAATATTTTTTAATATGAAATTATCTAATATAAAAGGGAGGGGGCTATTCGATTCGTATTAAAATAAATTTTAAGTGAAACTGACAGCGCTATTATTTATCATTTTAATTTAGAAAATAACTTATAATTTATATAAAATCTAACATAATTATTTGTCAAACGGAATCGATTTGGTGGCGGTTAAATTAAATCGTTAAATTAAATTTAGTGCGATAAGGCCCTAGAAAGCGCCCCCTCTTTTGCATTAAATAATATCAGGCATCAAATCAAGTATTTTTTACTTTCAACAATAAAAGCACATTTTCTAGTATTTTGAACTACCTATTAATTTTTTTAGAGAGGGACTGCGCGAAAACTTTCTAAAAAGTTTGCAAATTCGGGTAGGTACCTATTTTTAAGCTTTGTTTTTTTAAAACAAATCAGAACTGCCTTGCATATTGCCGGCCAGAGTTAAATACCTATGTGTTTAGTGGACGGGGATTAGGTTTCCTTCTAGTTATGAAAGTGTGTTGAGTAAAAGAGAATTAGAAATTAAGGGAACATCGAGGAGACTACAGAGCACAAGTAGTGATAATTTACAAAAATAAATAGTAACAATGACGAGGTTCCAAAGTTCGCTTCGCGAAAGTCAAACAGATATTATAGAAACTTAAATAGCAGAATGTTACCAAGATTGCATTCTTTGAACTACGATATCGTAACATTATTGTTTTCTCTGAGAGCAAATGTATTTTCTTTTACTGATCCCAAATATATATTTTTAAAAATCTGACGCAACCTCGAAAACAGTTATGGACAACGAAATTGGGAAAGATTTTACAGCAGAAGCAATTAAAAAAAAATTAGTAAATTCTCTAGTGGGCCAAGAAAACACGGCTATACAGGGATTTTTTTCTTACTTTAAATGGTACAGTAACAGGTGTTTTGGGCCACGTTTTGTCAATTTCAATGCAAACGGTTGATTTTATCGTTATGAAACAAGAGTACCTTTTTGTTGCAGAATAAAAAGATGCACTAAAATGATGGACCTGCAAGGCCAAAAAGATAACACCAAAAAGTCACGAGTAAAAGCACCATCCAAAAATAACGTAAGTGGCTCCCTCTGTGAGAGACGTAGAAATTGTCATTTTCACCTTATTCTCCGTCCTCCAAAACACTGCAGTGAAAAATTTCAGTTCAGAAGCTTGATTATTTTGGGAGGTATTGCCATAATTCAATTTTAAAAAGATAACTACAACGCCCTGTATCTCAGAAAGGAGAAACTTTAGGGTCTATGTTTATATGAACAACCTAGTTTATACCGAGTTTTTTCTACAAAATGTCAAAGTCCTGGTCAAAAAACCTGGGACACCCTGTATATGTATGTCATATTTTTGCTCCGGCCGTTTTTATAATACAGGGCGTTCATACAGACTTATAATTGCCTTGGACCGGAAATAACAACCTTAACTTTTTTGTCTGGATAATTACAAAATGAGCGTTGTTAACATTTTAGGGGCATTATTTTCATCATTTTTTCATGTACTCAATTTATCGACAAGCATTTCGTTTTCGAGATACAGGAAGTCTATCTTCGCATTTTTTGCTACCCATCCGAAGTAAATAGTTGTGTTTCTTTTACAGTTTAGTATAACAGAACAATTCCCGAGTTGGGGCGTCTCAAGCACACATGCCCATTTGTTCCTGTTGCACAAGCACTTCGACAAGCATTTCGTTTTCGAGATACAGGAAGTCTATCTTCGCATTTTTTGCTACCCATCCGAAGTAAATAGTTGTGTTTCTTTTACAGTTTAGTATAACAGAACAATTCCCGAGTTGGGGCGTCTCAAGCACACATGCCCATTTGTTCCTGTTGCACAAGCACTTCGACAAGCATTTCGTTTTCGAGATACAGGAAGTCTATCTTCGCATTTTTTGCTACCCATCCGAAGTAAATAGTTGTGTTTCTTTTACAGTTTAGTATAACAGAACAATTCCCGAGTTGGGGCGTCTCAAGCACACATGCCCATTTGTTCCTGTTGCACAAGCACTTCGACAACGCAGATATTTTCCTGATCGGGGAAGACAACGGCCCAACCCTATTGTTGTAAGCGTTGCAAATTATTCTGAAATTAACACTCCAAGTAGACCAGCTTTAAAGCACAATTTATCAACAGTTTTTGCAACTGGGATCTTGCGAATATTTTTGTTAGGCCAAAAGTCTGGCAAATTTACAGTTTAGTATAACAGAACAATTCCCGAGTTGGGGCGTCTCAAGCACACATGCCCATTTGTTCCTGTTGCACAAGCACTTCGACAAGCATTTCGTTTTCGAGATACAGGAAGTCTATCTTCGCATTTTTTGCTACCCATCCGAAGTAAATAGTTGTGTTTCTTTTACAGTTTAGTATAACAGAACAATTCCCGAGTTGGGGCGTCTCAAGCACACATGCCCATTTGTTCCTGTTGCACAAGCACTTCGACAAGCATTTCGTTTTCGAGATACAGGAAGTCTATCTTCGCATTTTTTGCTACCCATCCGAAGTAAATAGTTGTGTTTCTTTTACAGTTTAGTATAACAGAACAATTCCCGAGTTGGGGCGTCTCAAGCACACATGCCCATTTGTTCCTGTTGCACAAGCACTTCGACAACGCAGATATTTTCCTGATCGGGGAAGACAACGGCCCAACCCTATTGTTGTAAGCGTTGCAAATTATTCTGAAATTAACACTCCAAGTAGACCAGCTTTAAAGCACAATTTATCAACAGTTTTTGCAACTGGGATCTTGCGAATATTTTTGTTAGGCCAAAAGTCTGGCAAATTTACAGTTTAGTATAACAGAACAATTCCCGAGTTGGGGCGTCTCAAGCACACATGCCCATTTGTTCCTGTTGCACAAGCACTTCGACAACGCAGATATTTTCCTGATCGGGGAAGACAACGGCCCAACCCTATTGTTGTAAGCGTTGCAAATTATTCTGAAATTAACACTCCAAGTAGACCAGCTTTAAAGCACAATTTATCAACAGTTTTTGCAACTGGGATCTTGCGAATATTTTTGTTAGGCCAAAAGTCTGGCAAATTTACAGTTTAGTATAACAGAACAATTCCCGAGTTGGGGCGTCTCAAGCACACATGCCCATTTGTTCCTGTTGCACAAGCACTTCGACAACGCAGATATTTTCCTGATCGGGGAAGGCAACGGCCCAACCCTATTGTTGTAAGCGTTGCAAATTATTCTGAAATTAACACTCCAAGTAGACCAGCTTTAAAGCACAATTTATCAACAGTTTTTGCAACTGGGATCTTGCGAATATTTTTGTTAGGCCAAAAGTCTGGCAAATTTACAGTTTAGTATAACAGAACAATTCCCGAGTTGGGGCGTCTCAAGCACACATGCCCATTTGTTCCTGTTGCACAAGCACTTCGACAACGCAGATATTTTCCTGATCGGGGAAGACAACGGCCCAACCCTATTGTTGTAAGCGTTGCAAATTATTCTGAAATTAACACTCCAAGTAGACCAGCTTTAAAGCACAATTTATCAACAGTTTTTGCAACTGGGATCTTGCGAATATTTTTGTTAGGCCAAAAGTCTGGCAAATTTACAGTTTAGTATAACAGAACAATTCCCGAGTTGGGGCGTCTCAAGCACACATGCCCATTTGTTCCTGTTGCACAAGCACTTCGACAACGCAGATATTTTCCTGATCGGGGAAGACAACGGCCCAACCCTATTGTTGTAAGCGTTGCAAATTATTCTGAAATTAACACTCCAAGTAGACCAGCTTTAAAGCACAATTTATCGACAAGCATTTCGTTTTCGAGATACAGGAAGTCTATCTTCGCATTTTTTGCTACCCATCCGAAGTAAATAGTTGTGTTTCTTTTACAGTTTAGTATAACAGAACAATTCCCGAGTTGGGGCGTCTCAAGCACACATGCCCATTTGTTCCTGTTGCACAAGCACTTCGACAACGCAGATATTTTCCTGATCGGGGAAGACAACGGCCCAACCCTATTGTTGTAAGCGTTGCAAATTATTCTGAAATTAACACTCCAAGTAGACCAGCTTTAAAGCACAATTTATCAACAGTTTTTGCAACTGGGATCTTGCGAATATTTTTGTTAGGCCAAAAGTCAGTTGTGTTTCTTTTACAGTTTAGTATAACAGAACAATTCCCGAGTTGGGGCGTCTCAAGCACACATGCCCATTTGTTCCTGTTGCACAAGCACTTCGACAACGCAGATATTTTCCTGATCGGGGAAGGCAACGGCCCAACCCTATTGTTGTAAGCGTTGCAAATTATTCTGAAATTAACACTCCAAGTAGACCAGCTTTAAAGCACAATTTATCGACAAGCATTTCGTTTTCGAGATACAGGAAGTCTATCTTCGCATTTTTTGCTACCCATCCGAAGTAAATAGTTGTGTTTCTTTTACAGTTTAGTATAACAGAACAATTCCCGAGTTGGGGCGTCTCAAGCACACATGCCCATTTGTTCCTGTTGCACAAGCACTTCGACAACGCAGATATTTTCCTGATCGGGGAAGACAACGGCCCAACCCTATTGTTGTAAGCGTTGCAAATTATTCTGAAATTAACACTCCAAGTAGACCAGCTTTAAAGCACAATTTATCAACAGTTTTTGCAACTGGGATCTTGCGAATATTTTTGTTAGGCCAAAAGTCAGTTGTGTTTCTTTTACAGTTTAGTATAACAGAACAATTCCCGAGTTGGGGCGTCTCAAGCACACATGCCCATTTGTTCCTGTTGCACAAGCACTTCGACAACGCAGATATTTTCCTGATCGGGGAAGGCAACGGCCCAACCCTATTGTTGTAAGCGTTGCAAATTATTCTGAAATTAACACTCCAAGTAGACCAGCTTTAAAGCACAATTTATCAACAGTTTTTGCAACTGGGATCTTGCGAATATTTTTGTTAGGCCAAAAGTCTGGCAAATTTACAGTTTAGTATAACAGAACAATTCCCGAGTTGGGGCGTCTCAAGCACACATGCCCATTTGTTCCTGTTGCACAAGCACTTCGACAACGCAGATATTTTCCTGATCGGGGAAGACAACGGCCCAACCCTATTGTTGTAAGCGTTGCAAATTATTCTGAAATTAACACTCCAAGTAGACCAGCTTTAAAGCACAATTTATCAACAGTTTTTGCAACTGGGATCTTGCGAATATTTTTGTTAGGCCAAAAGTCTGGCAAATTTACAGTTTAGTATAACAGAACAATTCCCGAGTTGGGGCGTCTCAAGCACACATGCCCATTTGTTCCTGTTGCACAAGCACTTCGACAAGCATTTCGTTTTCGAGATACAGGAAGTCTATCTTCGCATTTTTTGCTACCCATCCGAAGTAAATAGTTGTGTTTCTTTTACAGTTTAGTATAACAGAACAATTCCCGAGTTGGGGCGTCTCAAGCACACATGCCCATTTGTTCCTGTTGCACAAGCACTTCGACAAGCATTTCGTTTTCGAGATACAGGAAGTCTATCTTCGCATTTTTTGCTACCCATCCGAAGTAAATAGTTGTGTTTCTTTTACAGTTTAGTATAACAGAACAATTCCCGAGTTGGGGCGTCTCAAGCACACATGCCCATTTGTTCCTGTTGCACAAGCACTTCGACAACGCAGATATTTTCCTGATCGGGGAAGACAACGGCCCAACCCTATTGTTGTAAGCGTTGCAAATTATTCTGAAATTAACACTCCAAGTAGACCAGCTTTAAAGCACAATTTATCAACAGTTTTTGCAACTGGGATCTTGCGAATATTTTTGTTAGGCCAAAAGTCAGTTGTGTTTCTTTTACAGTTTAGTATAACAGAACAATTCCCGAGTTGGGGCGTCTCAAGCACACATGCCCATTTGTTCCTGTTGCACAAGCACTTCGACAACGCAGATATTTTCCTGATCGGGGAAGGCAACGGCCCAACCCTATTGTTGTAAGCGTTGCAAATTATTCTGAAATTAACACTCCAAGTAGACCAGCTTTAAAGCACAATTTATCGACAAGCATTTCGTTTTCGAGATACAGGAAGTCTATCTTCGCATTTTTTGCTACCCATCCGAAGTAAATAGTTGTGTTTCTTTTACAGTTTAGTATAACAGAACAATTCCCGAGTTGGGGCGTCTCAAGCACACATGCCCATTTGTTCCTGTTGCACAAGCACTTCGACAACGCAGATATTTTCCTGATCGGGGAAGACAACGGCCCAACCCTATTGTTGTAAGCGTTGCAAATTATTCTGAAATTAACACTCCAAGTAGACCAGCTTTAAAGCACAATTTATCAACAGTTTTTGCAACTGGGATCTTGCGAATATTTTTGTTAGGCCAAAAGTCAGTTGTGTTTCTTTTACAGTTTAGTATAACAGAACAATTCCCGAGTTGGGGCGTCTCAAGCACACATGCCCATTTGTTCCTGTTGCACAAGCACTTCGACAACGCAGATATTTTCCTGATCGGGGAAGGCAACGGCCCAACCCTATTGTTGTAAGCGTTGCAAATTATTCTGAAATTAACACTCCAAGTAGACCAGCTTTAAAGCACAATTTATCAACAGTTTTTGCAACTGGGATCTTGCGAATATTTTTGTTAGGCCAAAAGTCTGGCAAATTTACAGTTTAGTATAACAGAACAATTCCCGAGTTGGGGCGTCTCAAGCACACATGCCCATTTGTTCCTGTTGCACAAGCACTTCGACAACGCAGATATTTTCCTGATCGGGGAAGACAACGGCCCAACCCTATTGTTGTAAGCGTTGCAAATTATTCTGAAATTAACACTCCAAGTAGACCAGCTTTAAAGCACAATTTATCAACAGTTTTTGCAACTGGGATCTTGCGAATATTTTTGTTAGGCCAAAAGTCAGTTGTGTTTCTTTTACAGTTTAGTATAACAGAACAATTCCCGAGTTGGGGCGTCTCAAGCACACATGCCCATTTGTTCCTGTTGCACAAGCACTTCGACAACGCAGATATTTTCCTGATCGGGGAAGACAACGGCCCAACCCTATTGTTGTAAGCGTTGCAAATTATTCTGAAATTAACACTCCAAGTAGACCAGCTTTAAAGCACAATTTATCAACAGTTTTTGCAACTGGGATCTTGCGAATATTTTTGTTAGGCCAAAAGTCAGTTGTGTTTCTTTTACAGTTTAGTATAACAGAACAATTCCCGAGTTGGGGCGTCTCAAGCACACATGCCCATTTGTTCCTGTTGCACAAGCACTTCGACAACGCAGATATTTTCCTGATCGGGGAAGACAACGGCCCAACCCTATTGTTGTAAGCGTTGCAAATTATTCTGAAATTAACACTCCAAGTAGACCAGCTTTAAAGCACAATTTATCAACAGTTTTTGCAACTGGGATCTTGCGAATATTTTTGTTAGGCCAAAAGTCTGGCAAATTAGTAATTCTGATCCTTTCTTTCATTCCGGGAACGTCGCAGTCTCTCGTCTAAAAAATATTAAATAGGGATTTGACAACTTAATTATTGGTCCGCATTCTTAGTTTTTCTCCTTTGTGCTTATTGATTATTACATATGTTATTACTTAAGTCAACCAAGAGTTTTGACTTGCTCCACTGGCGGGCAACTAAAATACATTAAAATTTTGAGGGTTTCGAAAAATGTATTTCCAAAAGTTGTTGCTTTTGACGAGTTAAATACGTTTGGCACTGATTTCAGCAACACCCTGTATAATAGTGAACTAAGTCTATTTTTGATGATCTACTCATCTAATGTATTTTCAAACATTGCAATGGGACTACATAAATATCTACGTGATGTTGCAAAAGAAATGCCGTATAATAATGATTTTTTTTTCAAGAATTTTGATTTTAAGTTTTAAATTAGAATATAAGGATAAGGAGGGTTATAACTTTTCGCCATACTCCACTAAGTATCATTTACACCATTCAACTCTGGGGGTACACCCATTCATTCATGCTCATAATCTGAAGACGAAGACAACTTAGTTAAAAGGTGAATGATATAACCGATGTGAGGTATAGGTATATATATTTTTTTTGTATTTGGGGAAATAAAATCTTGTGTGCATTTATCACAGAAGATATCAGGAGAATATCGAAAAACGAGAGTTGCCTTGTGGAGAGTTTTGATTTATTGTATATTAACTGCCAGCTATAAAACGCGTCTGAAATGTTTTACTTTGAAATGTTCTGTATAATGTTCCGAAATGTTTGTTGCTGAAGGATTTGAGATTATTATGGCTAACTTTTTACTTCCGATCGGTTCCGACAGTTTGTTAATATTATCGTAATTTATAAGTACTTGATAATGTATTGCTTATTACTACATTATATTTGTAAATATCTCCTACACCCACAAGACTTTTTCTGCACAAGTTGTGGGTATAGAAATAATAAAAAAATATTACTAATGGAATATTATTATTTACAATGCTCAGACGAAATAACGGAGATGCTGTGTGAGGTAAAAATAAATCCCTTTGACATACTGTGTGCGTCAACAATTACACAAAATAATATATGATGATTTTTGAGCACTAATTTCGATTAAGAGGGGGTTGCCGACAGCGAAAGTGACGTTAGATATTCGTATTTTTTTAAGTTGTATAGCATAAAATCTAATAAATTTTTTTTAAAATATTTAAAACATTTTCGAGGTAATATCAGGAGTGCTTACAAATTATCTGGTTAATGACGACGTGGTATTTTCACTGTGGTGTTTTTGATTTCCTATAGCTATTCGCTTATCAATATAGTAGCACAGATTTAATCTATGACAGTAGTACCTGTTTCCTTGTAACAACAACGAATGAGTGGCATTTTCGGAGTAATCATCTATGTTTGTGGAATTTTACTGCGGTTTTCCAGGGTTTTCCGAAGTACTTGAGCGAATGCTATGATAGTTCTATCGGGAAAAGTCGGCCCTAGCCGCAAATGGCCGCACAAGCATTCAGTTCCTTCTGGGGTACTCCTAGTTTGGAGTATTGTGAGGGTGAGAATTATTATTATTAATAATTTTATTATTATTTATTGACATTTTCTCTTAATTCTAAATAACTTTCCTTAATAAAATTCTCTTAAAAATCATTTCGAAAAATGAAAAATAAAATAAAACCTATTAATATCCAGGAAATTACTATCTACGAATTAATTGGCGTCAGTTCCGGTGGCTAGGTGGAACTTAATGACAGACCAGCATTAAGTATTTTTATCGAACAGTGGACCGCCACGCCTTCACATAAATGGCTGGTATTAAGTGTCTAGTGCTAGTGAGATGACACTACTAGTATCCCAGATTGAAACCACTTCCACTTGAGAATCTTTTTGTCATTCGACTTTCACGTAATATGATCTTAGCAGCAATTATTTATATGATGTGCCTAGGTATTTGCAGATGTCGATATATTGTTCACTGCACTGCATCGATATTTCATTATCGTGGAGTCAAATTAGACAAAAAGTCGCGAAATAGGAGAGAAAATTTATATACCTTTCAAAATTTGACAATAACCTCGTAGAAGGATTTTCAAGATGGGTCAAAAAAGTTCCCACCCTTATCGTGGATGAAACATCCCTTTTATGACAAAAAAAACCACCCGTAGAATGTATAACAGTTGCTCCTACTGGAAAATATTATTAGTTCAAAAATAACTCCATAATTTTCTTGCAAATAAAGCTTACAGGCGAATTTTATTGTAATTCGAAGAAACCGGTGTTTTCTATACAAAATTCGTGTCCTGCAGTTTTCTCCTTAAACATATGAAATTCAGTTTATGTGATTTTGTCGCCAAGGTGTATCCTGTAACCTGTAATGAGCTCGTTTCCACAACACCCATGCGGTAAAGCTCCCGCCTCGTTTTTTTAGTGATTGCCTCTATTCCACTATGTATAGATTGTAGATTTTCTTGGGGTAATTTGGCTCTCATGGCCTTTCTTCGCTGTGACCTAGGTATTCCACTATATTTTTATTTATCTTTTAAAAGAAAAATAGTTCTTCTGCGATAACAGAATTCAGACAACCCCGCTTCTTGAATTTCGCACACATCAAGGAGCAGCGTAGACCAATTTTAATGCAGCGGCATCTTTTTCCGCGGCCGCTTTTACATCTACAGACAAAGGCGACTGTGCTTCAGCATTTTTTTGATGATAAACATGGTAAATTTATGCTTCGTGCAGTTGCAAATGTTGGAGGTAGCCTTGAAAGAATTACGGCGTTGTTGGACTGTGCCTTACTAGCTTATTAAATGAAGTTAGTTTATTCATGGAAGTTGCCTTATACAGCGTCGGATCATCCTTCCTCCAGCACTTGCGATGTTTTCTTTCTTGTTTAATTGACAATTATTCCATGCTAAACGTAGTGACGACGTTATTTTTTAACAAGTGAAGCACCGGTGCCTTCGCCTTCAAATGCATATTGGACTACGCTCCTCCTTTATGTGTGAGAACTTCAACGGGCAAGGCTATCTTAATTCTGCCCTCTTTTGAAGACACGAGTATAGACACGAGCTCATTACAGGATGTACCTTGGCATCAAAATCACAAACTGAATTACAGATGTTTATGGAGAAAATTGCATGACAGGAATTTTATACTGAAAATTGAGCTCTACAATTTCTTTCACTAGCATTTTTTGCGTAGAACTGTCGGGTTTAGAAATATTTGAGGTAAAATAACGCACAACCCCATTTTTTTAAGCTTCTTACGTAAAATTGTATGGGAAATATTGGCAAAGAAGACAAAATAATAGTATGTAATTGCCCCCCTCCCCCGCACAAGCATGTGTTTGCTTCTGGGGTACTCCTAGTTTGGAGTATTGTGAGGGTGAGAATTATTACTATTATTATTATTAATATTTTCTTTGGTTCTTTGCCAAAAAAGTTATGTTCTATCCACGATAGGAGGTTTTTTTGGCCGGTATCGACGACCCTTATAAGAGGTTATTGCCAAATTTTGAAAGTATATAAATTTCTTCTTATAAAAATCCCAATTTAATCAAAGTATTGGCCCTATGCATCTGATATAGGTATGTTGCCATCTTCTTGTTTAGAGTATCGAATCCGCATAGTATTTCTCTATCACCAGAAAACTTATCCTTGATTTCAAGCATCTGCTTCAGATGGTCTGTGCTGTCACTAGATTTAGTTTACCCACAGTTATAATAATTGGTTTATTCTCGTTGCATCATGGATATACTGTTTGGCATTACTTAGTGCACTGCATAACGCTAGCAATAGATATCCCACAAATTAATCGCTTGTATTTTTTTTTAGATTTAGATTTTTTTCTTGCTCCAGTTGAAGCTGTTACAACCCATTTTAATGGTGGTTTGAAGGATCTCGAAACTTTATTGTATGGCCTAGCTCCGATTAGTTGAAGTTGTAGAAAGTCACTTCTACCTTCTCTGGGATGGCGCGCAAGCTTCAGCATTAGCTGAACTAGAAAATATAGATAAGAGCGACAGGGTATGACCGAATGATTAGAAACGTCGAACTGCATAACTCGCATCTCAAATTTTGAAGTTCCCCAAAAAGGCTTTGCCGGCGCCCTAAGTGACAAGGTATCAATAATGTAGGTTGGAGGCGTTGGTGCAAACCTCGGAAGAGGTCACTTGTCGTTTACGATTTTAAATTGTGTGTTGCGTTGCGTTCGTATGTGTAATCTAATGCAGATAATGTTATTGTTATCAACCATGGTTGGATAAGATTCTTTAGAAATCTTAAATTAGGCTTTTATCAATTTTTTCCATGTTGAAAAGGTTGTAGAAGTATGTGCTTGCGGAGAAAATTAATATTCTCAAAAAATTAACAAATCAGAAGAACTCTTACCCTGAAGAATTCTGAAACCTTTTACGACACTAAGTTTCTATGAGATGAAGCTTCACACAAACTTGCGTTACCTACGAGAGAACGTAAGGATCTACAGCCCGAAGGCACTAAGTGCTTCTATGCGAATTTGGTATGATGGGGTAACACCCGGACCCAGCAACCCCTGCGGGCCGATGTGCCCCAAGATGACTGATGGCGGTCGGGCGTCGGTCGCGGCGGCCTGAGGGCACCTGGGGCTCGCGTTAGCACCAGCATAACCTCACGAAGCGAGAAGGGAAAGAAGACTTGAAGGCACAAGGTAAATTAGCTTTTTAATTTAAATGCTCAAACTTTTTGTAAGATCATATTTGATAGAAATGTAGCAAAGCCCTGAAGCTTGTCGCTTCCGGCCTGAAACTTTTTGAAGTAGTCGAATGTACCACGAAATCCTGTTGGTATTAAGATTTATTGCAAAGTATTTCGCATGGATAGAGATTATTGATTTGTTCAGCTTCATAATATAAGATTCTTGTCATCCTTTAGAAAAATTAAATTCGATGAGAGGATTATTGATTTTCTGCATCACTTTGAATCGTCTATGTAGGACAAGAATCACATTGTGGTTCAATCAGACTAAATCCGTTCCTTTACTGTCAGTCGGGAGAGTCCTGAGACTTTTTACTAACTTTCTTTGTAGAAGCACTACTTTTCACACAACTTGCGCGAATTACGTAAGAATCTACATCCTAATGCACTAACTACATCTACCGCGGCTGGCACTAGCTATGGTACTTCTACGCGACGTTTGGCATGACGGGGGTGAACACCCGGACAGACAGCACATCTAGCGAGAGGTGGCGGCAAGCGGCGGACCGGGCAACCCCTGCGGGCGGACGTACCTCCCCCATGGCGGCTGGTGGCGGTCGGGCGTCGGTGGCGACGACTTGCGGGCTCCTGCGGCTCGCGTCAGCACCAGCAGAACCTCATGAAGCAAAAGACGGCGACGAAGGCGGAAGGAGGGACGGACGGAGCGCACCAACTTGGGCGGCGGGCGCGGACCCACTGGCGCTGCGACGCTGGCGCGCCGATATCGAACCCTGACGTCACACTGCGGACGCGGGGTGTTCGGGGCCGGTCGGGCGCCGCCGCCCGCCTGGTCACCTGGACGTCATCCGCGACGGGGGGTCGATCCCGCGGGGGGCGCAGCCGGCGGGGACGAGAGGAGCGCGCGCTTTCGCCCGGCTTGCGGGAAGCAGGACGGGGACGACGCCGGTACAAGTTGTAGAGTCTTCACGCGAAAACTCCGACCCACCCCCTATTATTTCTCTAGGTTTTGCAAATATAGCAAACAGTTTCAAAGAAACTATCGGGCTTTAGAAAGGTGGTTGCAAGTTACAATTGGTGAAACTGCCGAAATGTTGAACTTTTTACAAAAAAGTTACTATATTTGTAACAGTTGTTGCTTCCTAAGAAATGAAGATTCGTGTTAGGAAAATATTAATTTATTACATTTTCCCTTCAATAAGATAATATTATGTAGACTTAAATTTACAAAAAAAAATCATTTAAATGCAGTTAGCAATGAAATTAAGGCGGATTTTTTTATAGTTATGCTAGATTATCTCGGAGAAATACTTTTACACTTAAAATAGTAACAAAATGACAACAAATATTCAAAATTTCCTTCTAACAGTTTTATTTTAAACGAATTTTAGACGAAAAAAGTAAAAATGAAAAAATATTTTGTCCTAGTTTTGCGTTACACCCCGTATAAACCGTAAACCGACCTTTGCAGATAACCATATCGAGTATTATATCGTTGGAAAGAGCTAAAAATGCCTGATTTTTTGAGACCATGGCCAACTATGGTTTCCATTTCAAAGAACACAAGTTTGCGTCATACTTCGAAAATGGTAGCTGTCACGGAAAGCACGACAAGATAGCCGCATTGAGGGCACAATTACCTCCAACTTTTGTATTTACACTTTTTATCTAAAATCAGAAATAACGAAGCTAGATGGATTAGAATAATTCGCAAAAATTTCGTTTTTTAAAAATATGTATAGTAAGCCCTGACATTTTCAAAAAACCACAAGGTGCATTAAATTGGGCCTACAAAACTGCAATTCTTTTCCTATTTAACCTTCCTTCTATCTCCACTAGTTTCCGACATCCCCATACTGACCATAAAAAACTCACCCTGTATAAATTTTTTTCTGTATCTGCAAAAATTAGAGAAATAATAGGAGGGTCGAATTTCAAAGACTGTACAGGGTGTCCCACACGGACGCTTTGGGGTCTCTTGATGGCGGGTCTCGGTAATTGTGGCGTGAGCCTTTGCTGATCAAAACCAGTGGCTTTGTCCCGCACCCCGCACCTTCGGGTTTGCTATCTTTATAATACTCCAAGATCCATTGATTGCTTCGGTGATTAATTGATTCCTTATATAGTAAATTCATCGTTTAGGCACGTTTGTCTATAACACTTGATAGTCGGGTGAGCCATACTGATGAGGGATCACCGTCCCGAAACAGTACTGTATATGGCCGACTATCACTCTTTTTCTTCTTATTTCCCGAATAAAAAATTGCTAAGACCTTGATTTTTGAGCAGAATTGAATTCCGCAAACCACATTCAGTAGTTTGATTAGTTCAGGAAATACAGGGTGTTTCTCAAAATGACACATTTTCTTAAAAATTGCGTAACTTTTTTATTTCTTTTTTTTTTTCGTTTTCGTAAAAACATTTTCAAAGATGTATTAATACGCCAGTCAACGAAAATAGGTTAAATAGCTGGATTATTATTATAATAATTTATAAGTGGATTTTAAGTTTTTCACTGTTTCTTCGTGTTTTGAGATTCACGTAACGTGAAATTACGCGTATTTCTTTGATTGTCAAAGTGGTATTAGTTAAATAAGGTATAAGTAGTTATGATTGTGTTATTGTAAAAGAATCTCGTAGTGTTTTTTTACATTGATTTATTACACTCCTTTATCTCCTTACTCAAAACTTTGATTTAATTTAATTTTAAAGCTTTCCTGGAGTTTTCGGGTGAGGTTCTGATGCTTCCCGGCCCCCCGAAGAATCGAGAAATAAGAAAAAAACACGCAATTTCCAAGAGTGGTTTCAGAGGATTTTCCGTCGGTTTCGTTGACTCAACAGCTGTCCCGTTTCTCGAATGTAGTTAATCGTGAATCGGGAAATTCTTATAGATATCGAATTTTCGAGGTTGTTTTTGTACCGGAGGATGAAAGTACGACACCCAATTAAGAGATTTACCACCTCCTATTTGATTTGTAGAACGGCTCTATTCGAAGATGTCGAAAGACTTTTGCGAAAAAAGCCGCCAATGTCCGTGGGCAGGTTTGTAATATTTTCCACTAATATTCAGGCAATCTAAGGTCAAGCTAACAGCACAAAATTTACTGTTTTCGCACTGTAACTGGCAATATTGTCGCGTAAGGCAATGTCGCGTAATAAGAAGTTATATTTACCATAATTTACGCTTTTGAGCTTATGGATGGCTTTCAAACCGCGAGAGAGGGGAGGGGTAATTACAACGTCAGTTGAACTCGTTTGCGACTGCACGTATTGGAACGATTTCAAGGGCATTGAAAATGATGAAGAAAATGCCAAATAGACATTTATCAAAACACTATTGGTTTTCTTGAAATAGGGTGTCAAAATTTTGTCAAATTCAATCCTTTCCATTTTGAAAACGAATAATTTTTGGTACATCGCTCATAGGGATTTTTTTCTCACTTTAAATGGTTGATCTATAACATTTGAAAGCGGTAGGTGAAAATTTTATGTTTCGAATGTTAAAGTTAGCAGGTAAGTATTTTGGAGCACTTTTTGTTTCAACGCAAACGGTTGATATGATCCTTATGAAACAAGATTACCATTTTGTTGCAGAACGAGAAGATGCACGAAAATGATGGACCTGCAAAGCCAAAAAGATAACCTCAAAAAAGTTACGAGTAAAAATACGAGCCAAAAATAGTGCAAGTGTGAGATATTATATATTGACATTATCAGCTTATTTTCCATCCCCAAAACACAGCAGTGACAAATTTCAATAATGTACCTAGTATAAAGTAGAAGATAGGTCAATATTCAATTTTAAAAAGTATACTTGGATCTCCTGTATCTAAGAAACTAAAGACGATAGACACATGGTCAATAAGAATTTTATTTTTATTTTTTTAAGTTCTGTATGCTCCAGAAGTTATGACAGGGTTTTCTGAAACACCCTGTATAAATAATATTATGCAAGTGAAAGAACCTGCGCTGATCGGAACGTTTTTATCGGGCGATGCTACAAATTCGATGGGCGCGGTTGAATGGTTGATACGGTTCGACAACCACTCGGCGGCACACGCAAAATAACCTTCACAGAAAAATGGGAATTTCATAAAAAATTATGTATTCTTGGTTTTTCGTATGTTATGAATAGTTATGTAAAAATGAATCAAAACAACGCCTAAAAGCGTAAAAAATGCTTTTTAGGTACCTATCTTTAGGCAATAAAAAAGTACTCTTCCCATCAAAGTTTCCGTCAAAATAGAGGTTCCCCGCAGTTTCATTTAGGGTTCCAACAAGGAGCCCAGGTATCAAGGACGAAATAATGCAGCGGAAGACGTTGCAAGAGGGTATATTAATATAATAATATATATGCTTAAACGGTACATAATACTTCCGATTTTATCTATGCTGGGATGAAACATTTTTCTAAACAGCACTAAATTCAAAAAACCCTGCACAAAAAATGTTAAACCATTGCTTTGAAAACACATTTGTGAGTTATAATACTCAACACCAGTATCGAATTGCCCGCAGCAGTTTTCTAGGGATTGTGCTTTTACTTTAGCGGTGACCGGTTCACTACGGTTTTATTATTGTGGCATACGATATCGCGCAAAGTATTCTTCAGAAATTTGTTTGCTTTGGAAATTATAACCAAGTTTTTGTATATAATAAACCCGATTTGTTATTCTGGTCTGACTTGAATCAGTAAAGATGATTTCAGTGGATGCTACAAAATTTGGTAGAAAGTGAAAATTACTACCAATAAAAAATGGTACCTATATCAGCTAATGTAAATGTAAAGACAAATAATTAATCAACACGTTTAAAGCAATTTATTGTCACCTTATGCCAGGTTAGTTTTTCAATAGGAAGTTTCGAGAAATGTTTAGAGTGTACTTGTCTCTTTCAGAGCAATAATTATGGATTGTATGGTATGCAAAAATTCACCAAAAACGCATACATCACCAACTAACTAAGTAATCAAAAATTCAAATTATTGCAACGTTGAATAATAACAAATGTGCTCCTGTACAGAAAGATGTGTGGTTTGGTTCTTATTTTGGCATTCTGTTTAAGTTGCACATTCGGTGCGAAAATACGCGAAAATGCTTACTATTAAAATATTCTCTCTGTATATTATTCAACGACGAAAACATTACAGCTCCAGATACAAGTCTAATATACATTCCAACACGTATGAGAATACGCTCAGTCACAGCCTGTCTCAATGGATTTTGCCATATAGACTAAAATTTAATGCACCCTATCTCGGTCAAAATCATTTTGTAGGAAAAATGGAAACTAATAGAAACAAAAAAAAACTTTGACACAGTTGACATGAGACATGATCATTGTTAGTATGCACCTAGACCTAGTAGGTATATGATATACATAATGATTATACAGTGCTATTCATAAAGTTTGCACAAAATTTGAAAAATTTGTATTATTCTATTTTTTGGAAAATCTGATTTTGGGCTATGTTGGTGCATGTTTTGTTTACACTTTTGCGCCTAAAGAGGGTCGTGACGTCGATGTCACAGCCCATGCCTGTCAAATTTGACATTTGAAATAAAAAAATTGGGAAAAATCAGATTTGCCTTGAAAATATCGGAAAAAGTTATTAAGAAAATGTGTTTGTATTGCATTATTGTGACTTTATGCAAATTTTCAGAAAGACATCAGAATATTCGTCTTTCTTACTTGATATTCCTGGAATTGAAACTGAATCCATAAAATTCGATACAAAACTGTACCTTATAATTTTGTTTCACTGAATTTCAAAATATGGATGTATTTTATGTAAAAATATTACAACACTGGCCCAGGGAATAAACTTATTTTAAAATGAAAGAGTCTTTGCACCAAGATTGCGTTCTTACACTATAGCTAGTTTAAAAAATCTCATTTTTCTCCTTAACTTTGCATTGAAATTCATTTGTATTGTTATGATTTAGTAAGAGAGCAACCACACTAAATATGTTTCTTCGGTTATTTGCGGGAAAAAAATATCGAGTACCGATTTGAAGAGAAATAATGAAGAAAAAACGAACATCGTGATATCCTTCTGAAAATTTGCATAGGGGCACAATAGTATATACAGTATATATATATATATATATATATTATATATATATATATATATATATACAGGGTGTTTCATAATTGCATGCTGATCCGGCAGGAGGATATTCCTTGGGCGATTTTAAGACACAATTTTCATATTAACATCATCTATATATATATATATATATACAAATTTATACCGTCTAAATAAATTATAAATAAATATAAATAAATAAATTTTCACACGAAATTATGTAAAAACCTTTTTCTGGCCCTTTTAAACCTAAAATCTATCTGGTTTTAATATTGGTAAAAAACTTCAACATAATTCCCTGATGAAGGTCACGAAGTAGACCGAAAGCTTGGTATTATAAAAAGAAGTTAATATATACCTTTCTGGCTGCAAAACTCGTTATTTTATCTACTAAGTTGTTTATTTATGCAAGTAGACGCATGCTTAGCTTATATCTCGGCAATAAATAAAATTTTGTATGAATCTCGGGCGCTATAATGCGTTTAAAGCCCTACGCGTGAATACCTGTTATATATTTTAAATAAGATACTAATAAGATATTTGATTCTTTTCATTACATAAAAGCGAAGTGAGTTAGGATTGGCAAAAATAAAAAACTTAAAGAATGTTTGGAATTAGTGAAAAAGCATAAGAGTTTGGACATTATGCTGTTAGATGAAGGATATTTTATCCTATGCAATTTTTCATTAATTATTTTTCTTCTTAGCCAAACATTCGGCACCATTGTGACGCAGAAACCAATCTGCATTAAACGAATGGAATTTTGAAAAATCCATTCTTTGTTTTCAAATTACTAATTCATGTAGCCTTTTGAGAAAAGTTATATGTTGGTAGTGTAATTTGGTGATGCTACATACTAGATGCTACAATGCAGTGTATTTCGAAAACTAGAGGAAACTTTCCTATTGCCGCAATTTGATTTTTGTTTGGTTGATGACTGTTATAGTTGCCGAAGGACTCAAAAGGAGTACGACAAGTGCATGCTCTCCGTAAGGAGAGACCTGTGATTAATCTTCATTCATTCTTATTTAGAGTGATAAGCTTTTTGGCATTCTCAGGCACACAGGTCAATTTTTTATTAGAATCGCAGATAGATGTGTCGTCGACAAATTATAATTTTGGACCATTTCGTATTTTTAGCATCTTGTAAGTATTTTTATTTTAGCACGGAAAATTCCCATTAAAGCTACCTACACTAGAAATATACATAAACTATAGGGGGAAAAAAAGAAATTTCTATTTATCGTTCCTCGTACTTTATAATTCTTATTCTAGCCTCGATTGAAAGCTAGATGATGAAGCTTTTTGGTTTCAGTAACAGTAGCGCTGGATCTTTTAAAACAAAAAAAACGTTAGAAAATAAAAATCGATAAGAAAAATATAAATTTCGTTTTTCTGGACCACCGAATACAATCACGGAATTAAATAGTATAAAATTGTAAAAGAAAACATTTTCATATTTCCTCACTCCTTATTAGCCTCTTGGTAATGTCTTTAGATTTTAAAAACTCCCTACTTAATGGTTAAAATTTTTTTAAGTAAGAACACATAAATTTTTTTTCGTTGTTTATGCGATTTTATGGGTGAGAAGACTCAACGGTTTTTTTTTTAATTTTATCGCGCTGCATTTACCCGAAAAAAAAGTAAAATATAAAAGTTTCCGTTAACATCACGAAAAACATGTCGCAAGAATTTTGTGCGCACGCGCATTAGCTCCCTCTTCGCCGCTGTCAAAAGCCAAGCCTTCATCAAAGTCAAAACCAAAACCAACTGGTTATTAGAAACTAAACATAATTTCACTACTTAGTTTACATTGCGACGAATCTTTTCTCACAATGGAAGCAAAAAAAGTGTTTTGTGCTGTGTTGCATTAATATCATCGACAACTCAAAGAAATTGTTTCTGCGTCCAAACAAATAAAAAAAATCTTTTTTGTCATATGCTCCCAAAAATAGCTATTTTCCGGACTCATTTAAGTCCGTAAAATGCTTCTTTTTCGGCCTAATTAAAATGTTTTATTTACTAGAAAATTTTGCAAATAAAAAGTATCGAAATTCGGATGTAAATCAGGCTTTTCTGGTCACAGGTTAAGTTAGCTACAAATCAATAAATTGGGAGCGGACCTTACTTTTTTAATTTTATGGAATGATAAAATCCTAACCTAGCTTTCTTCTGTGTATTATAAAGGATTTATGTTTACAACGTTTATGAGTGATTTGTTTGCAAAGTTTCTGTAAAAACAACCCCATTATATAATAGTAGGAAACAAGATTTTTGTTCGATTACCACCTGGACCCCAGAGGAGAAAATTATGGTTTAAAGCAGGTCGCTGTCATGAAACTTCTTCCAAAGATATACAGCGTATTCCGCATAAGAACCGACATAGAGCAGGAGCATACAGGGGAGCGCAAAATAAGGTGATTTAACTCAACTTACCTTTATACTAAGTTGCACCCGTGAGAAGTTATAGGCCTTGAAAGTGGTCTTTGAAATTTCGAAAAAATCAATATCGCAGTTATTTTTGAACTTGGAACAACCAAATTTGGTACACGTTGTCGGTGTCCCAAGGGCATTGATCGTCAGAAAACATAGTTCAATTGTACCATTTTAAAAGGTTTATACATAGTGATGCACCCTAAAAATGTGACAGAACTTTTTTGTCCGTTTGCAGACTTGCAAAATTGTTACTTTGCGTTATGAAGAATTTAATTCTACAACTTTTTTACTCTTGTCGTTTTTCGAAAAACTTTATAGCTTTCGCCAAAAACGCGAATAACTGAAAATACGTATTGCAGAGGTGATATTTAAAATCACAGTATTGTGATCATATATTTATCTCTTACAACTTTTTTACTCTTTTCGTTTTTTGAAAAACTTTATAGCTTTCGCCAAAAACGCGAATAACTGAAAATACGTATTGCAGAGGTGATATTTAAAATCACAGTATTGTGATCATATATTTATCTCTTAACTGAATAAACATTAGCTCCCACATGCTTCTACCGAGGGTTCTACAGAAATATTATCCAGCAATGGCAAATGACAGTTGATTTTATTTAAATGGTCTTAGTTTACAATTCTCGGAAAATATTAACCTAAAAATTCAAAATCTTCTTCCCACAAACCACAAAACATAACCAAAAAAACTTCTTCTCCCTAACCACAAAACATAATCGATGATTAGCTGATGTATTATTGTAGATCAGGAATCAGGATTATTGAACACGTGTCACTTTGCTTTCGGCAATATTCTGCCCTATGCAATGACGTATTTTTACATTCGGCTCTGGTTCGGAAATTCAAATTTTATTTTTAAATTATTGGCTTTGGAAAGAATTAATAGAACAACAACGCCTATATGTGGACATGTTTATTAATCATGGTCCTTTCTAACACCGCTGTTTTGAAAATTTGGTAGAAGGAAACAACTCTATTATTCCATGTATTCTCGGAAATGCCCTCGTATGGACCGGAATATGACCTCACTGTTACGGAAATTTATATTTTCATTTTTGGCTTAATTAAAGCCCAAAAAAATCGAATAACTGCGAGGCTCTACATAAAATCCAAGTGAAAAAATCAAGAATTGGTTCTTTAGTGTATTAGCCCATTGTTGTGAGTAGACTAATGTGTCAACATTAGTCTACTCAACATTAGTCTACATTAGTCTACTCAGGATTTAGATTACAATAAATATTAATGATTTCTGGCCAGAATTATTAATTTCTAACCATTTTTGTAATATTTCTTATTTAGTTATTTGCAACACATTAAAATTACCTACTCGACAACTCCTACTTAATTTTAGCGAATGGTGAATAAATAAACTTCCATCCCCACGATGCTCCAAACTATCAGTACCATAGAAAGAACTAAAGACTTTATAGATAGATAGATAGATTTGTTCAGCAAACTGCACTACATACCCATAAGTCTAATAGAACTACGAAAAACGAGATGATTCCATTTCATCATATTTTTCCCAATTGCAATCACCTTTATCGCAAGTTGTTTGTATATCACAAATTTACATTCACAAGGTATGTAATTAATATATTATACATAATGTGGACATCTATTATGCGGCCATTCCATTATCACATGCTTGAAAGGCCTCTCCAGTTCGCAAATTCACGTCGCAGCATCGTCACCCAGATAAATTATGTTGAAAGAGCGTCTATCCAGAAATACACGTAAAGCATCTATTTAAATCCAGAGGCCCGGCTATATTTAACGCTGTAGACGTTTCTTCAGGCTAATCGACGTCATAACACTAACCACGTAACGGCCCTAGCAGATTAAAATGTCCGTGTCCTGTACTGTTTCTTTGGAGGGTAGTTAGTTTTGTAACGTGAGTGTACAGTGCCCAGTCATTTCGGATTGAGCAATGTCACGCAACAGCAACTAACTAGAGAGGGCGATTTAGTCGGTGGGCTTATCTTCATTTTGCTTAAAACACGTTTTGAAATCCGCCTTAATAGAAATTCCTACGCGAGGTCAAAATAGCGATATATATATAGAAGGAAGTGGGTAGACTTGACTGTCTAGTTGAAAACAAACAGTAACTTGTTAAACAAGTTAATCGGGTTGCAGTCCGGAAAGGTTTAAGGCCTCAAAAGAACACTCTTATTAATGTGTTTTAAACCGTTTTTTAATTCTTGACTCCATGTTTGCGGTTTTTACTTTATCCTCTATGTTTCGCTAGTTTCATATATAAATCTCAATTTTGGTAAGATAACCTCACTTTTACCCATTGTGTAACAGTAATATTATTTATTTGTTTTTACAACTTTTAGATGTCTTGAAAAAGAAAATAAAACTTTCCGAAAGCTTGACTTTTCAAACAAGAGTGTTATTTTAAGGCCTCAAATCTTTTATGACTGCAACCGGCAATTATATTTTTAGTTTTTAGAGAAAATGTTATAATTTACAGATATGTTTGCTTATTTCGGAACTTGAAAGAAAAATAATGTTAGGAGTTTCGAGATGTGTTCAATGTCACACTGAAATTGGAGAAACTGTCCTCGTCATTTAGGGGAGTTTAGTTCCTGGCTGCCAAAAAGGTTCCTAGACGTTTTCGATCGTGCGGCAATTATTATTATTTTGTCTTCGCTGTCATTTGCAGCTAGGGCCGTCTTTTCCCGATATAACTAGGACAGCATTCGCGCAAGTACAAGTACGGAAAACCATAGAAAACCGTGGTAATCCCAGTGAGTGTAGGACAATTAGAAAATTACATAAAAGGCAATACCGTGAACCCACATTTTTGTCCAGCGCTCTTGGCCATCAGCGGTGTTTTTCTATAAAGACATGTATGCGCATGCACAGTTTGCCTCGACCTCGATTCGAACCAAGCTCGATCGAAGGCAGAACAACATGCTAAATAGTTGGCAATGCCCCGAACATGGCAACGAAGACAAAATAATAGTAATTGCCCCCCTCCCTCGCACAAGCATGTGTTTACTCCTAGTTTGGAGTATTGTGAGGGTTGAGAATTATTATTATTAACGCCACCGCGACCCCTAAATGCCTTAAATTCTATGCAATATCGTATGACCAGAAAATTACGTAAATTTCAGAAGAATAAACACTAGGTATTTTGCAATTACGGGAAGAAGAAACGCGAATTGTAGATCTAGATATATTTTGGAAAAGTATTCTTTAAACAAGTTCTTTAAAGCTCCAAGGCAAACCAATACTCCACTATACAGGGTGATTCAAATTCGAGGGCCACCAAGGGGGTCTCCGTAACGTAAGTGATAGGTGGGTTGTTTGGCAAAGTTTTATAATAAATCATTCGAAATCGGAAAAAAAATCCATCGAATGACGAAAAAATTCAACATGGCCGCCATAAGTTGATGAAGGTTAACAAGAGACGAAACGTGAGATTTAAAATCAGTAACAGCCATCTTGTAGAGCAGACAAAGTTGCCCCAGGAAAGTACTTTCAGATTTTTAATAGCTGTTTAAATAAAATGAAAACAAAAAATATTTTTTTTTTCGAAAATTTCTCTACGGCAAACTGTTGGGCCCATAAATATCCAATTTTTCCAAATTTAAACTACCTACTTATCACCTACCGTTACGGAGATCCCCATGATGCCCCTCGGATTTGAATCACCTTGTATAAACAAGAAACTGAAAAATGTAATGCGTTCTAATAATAATATATGGAAGTATGCTATGTACACTTTTAGAGGGACATAGAAAACTCAAAAAAAAAACTGCCGACCTTATCCTTTTCCATCCACTATACTAATTTAAAGTCTACAATATTGCCAAGCTTCATAAAAATGGTAGGTAATTTTCCAACATTACCCCCGCGCAAAATTTTTATACACTCTATATGTTTCGTTGGTAGAGAACTGATGAGTTGTAGCACAGACTAACGAGAAATATTTATTCTGTGGTTGTAGTAACATAAATATAGCATTTTGGCAGATCACATAATCACCAAGATAGAAAGTAGGAATCTACTAATCGACTAAGGAATTTAGGAAAACGAGATTACCGAAATAAATGCAACATACAGCCACTATCATCCACAGTTCAACGGCGTCTATTCTGGGAACACAGAAAATATAGCCTATTTATGCTGCCAGAGTTATTAAGTCTCTACTGTGGTAATATGCACAAAGGGCAGCAGTTCGAGCGAGGTGACCGCTTCCCATTAGATGTTAAACTAACGAGACAGCGTTCCGTGAATACAAATGAATTAATACTTCTCGTTATTTTTTCTATAGAATATATTGTTTGATGTTTTTATATTTCACATATTTAATTTGGTGGCTAGTTTTACAGCTTTTGTATTGCGTTTAAACATAAATTGTTTTTTATCGCTATTCTACTACCGTTATACAATGTGTCCACGGCAAAGCGGTATTATAGGTGTACCTATATGACAATTTTTTTTGCATTACAAACACATTTTTTTGTATTCTGCTCTTGCTTCACCCAAAAACTATTTTTAGTATATTGGACTTTAAAAAAATTATGGAGGGCGCTGCTGGTAACAGCTGAAAAATAAAAATCGCATCAATTAAAGTGCCTTTTCTGTACGAAATATTAAAAAAAATTATAAGAAAAACTCGCTCAGAATTAAAAAATATGACGTATCAAATTACAGAACTAAATATTTTTTTAATTATATATTTTTTTAAATATTTAAATGTTATTAGAAAAACTTGCTCAGAATTAAAAAATACGACGTTGTATCAAATTACAGAACTAAATATTTTCTTTTACTTATAATTTTTCTAAAATATAAACGTAATCATAATTAAAATTTATTTATTCTACCCATGTTCCACACAAAGACGGATCACTTTTATTTTTGTTTCCACGGCATACTCTTCTTAAAATTTAAAATTAAAATTACAAATGCTATGAATTCAATTGACCTTCAAGCCATTCAAAATAGCTGCAAAGAATTTAAGAACAGTGTTGAGATGTGTGCTGAAAATGGAGGAACATGGGTAGAATAAATAAATTTAAATTATGATTACATTTATATTTTAGAAAAATTATAAGTAAAAGAAAATATTTAGTTCTGTAATTTGATACAACGTCGTATTTTTTAATTCTGAGCAAGTTTTTCTAATAAAATGTTTCAATATTTCGCACAGAAAAGGCACTTTACCTGCGATGCGATTTTTATTTTTAAGCTGCTACCAGCGCCCTCTATAAATTTTTTAAAGTCCAAGATACTAAAATAGCAAAATAATTGTCATATACACCTATAATACCGCTTTGCCGTGGACACACTGTATATTCACTAGTTGTGGGAAAGTATTGTTACGGCAAAAACTTAAAAAAAAAACCGCTAAATCGGTTTAAAGTGTTCTAAAACGTCGGAAAGCAAAGTTTGTGCAAAAAACTGGCGCCTGTACGTTGTGTTTCCTCGATAAGGGAGCAATGGTGTGAATTTGAAATGTTTTCTATGTTTTGCAGATTAATAAGCATAATATCTTTAATACACAATAACATCATTCTCTTATTCGGGAATCCCATGGATGGTGTTGATAAATTTCCTCCGTTTACGATTGTTTGGATTATCGGAACGGTAGCACTTGCTATATCTGGTTCGGAACCGGTTTAGGGAAATCCTCACACTTAATTAATGGGAACTGAATCCAGTCCAAACGAATAAATTATTGTTTTTATTGTTATCTCAGGTCGACCCGCTATCGACAATAATAAATCCAATTAACGTCACCGTTTGGGATTGCTACCTGATTGTTATGGGAACGAAATTTTAAGAAAGAGAATCAACGGCTGTCAAATCGTTTCCCCAGAAAACATTATCAACCAACAATGCAAATTAGATTGCTCAGTAGTTTATTGACTATGATTCACCCATAATATAATATGCGCTTTTCTGGAGAATATACCTCACATAAATTACGTGGAAATTTGCCATGGCAACTAATCAAATTTATGATTGGAAATTCTTTATTATTTATTGTCAAACAAACTTATACCTTGCATAGATCAAAGTTTTCTCCTTTAAGAATTTAAGAACAGTGTTGAGATGTGTGCTGAAAATGGAGGAACATGGGTAGAATAAATAAATTTAAATTATGATTACATTTATATTTTAGAAAAATTATAAGTAAAAGAAAATATTTAGTTCTGTAATTTGATACAACGTCGTAGTACAATGGTGTAGTTCAATGCCGGTAGGGGTATTAGCCCTCGGAGTAGTTGTTTCTGTTGGTTCTATCTTTTTAAACTTATACCTTTCTGTATTTTCCAGAACCACACAGTGAGAGAGCAAAAAGTGTGCACAGGGCGCAGCTCGTGAAAACAAAAAAAAAACAACGAAAAAAAGAAGTCCTGCCAACGTCCAAACTGAAGTTTTTAGGCTCCAAATAAATTTTTCTTTAAGAATCAGCGGTATAGTGGTATCGGAAGTAACAGTAGGTACTTGCACTTAGACAAAAGATTCTGCTTCAAAGATGAGTTTTGATGGTATGCAAATAATTACCAACCATTCAAACCGCTCAACAACGGTAAGCTGATCCTTAAAATTATAAATCGGGTACTCAGGAGCAGCAACTCATAAAGATCAGAAAGCTAACACTATAAACCCGTATTTGTCGATAGATAACCGACATCATTCCAATATTATTGGAAATCTTGGAAAAATATCCACAAATGAAAACAATGAACACCAAGAAGCAATTAAAAAGCCCTGACCTCCCAAAGAGATAACCAACCAGTCCACATGATGCCGGGCCATCATTATGCAAATTTCAATGATTTGGTTCTTACAAACCTATTAAATCAATTCGATATACCTAGGGGTCCTTTATTAGGAGAGTTGTTATCATCAGATTTAAATTGGTTTTGCATAAAAGTAATGACTCTAAGGTAAAGAAAAAACCATTTTGGCTATTGCCTCATAGGCTTGCAAGTAAATTTTTGAGAGTAATCAAAGCAGTATGAAAATTTGACACTAAGAATGACACTTTGATTGTCATTTTAACTTCAGTCACGATCAATCTTGACCGGTTACAAAGCAAGTTGTCCGGGATCGATCACGGACATGGTCAAATTGACTAGTCAACATTAAATATTGTCTGAATTTTTAAATTTCCCGCAAAAATTTTCAAAAATGACAACAAATGTGCAGATGACAGTTAAAAGCATGACGTTTGGTGGTAGTTTTGTGTATGTTTTGTAGTTTAAGGTTTAATGGCTGCAAAATAACGGTTAAAATTTTGTTGATTGAAAGACTCGTGGCAAATTTGAATTTGTATTTAATTTAAAGTTTAAGATGCCAAAAGTGGTAAGAAAAGGTTAGTGGAATTTTTTGGAAAAAAAATTTAAAACAGAAAAAAGATTGTAATTACAAATTAATGTCAACACCATGCCACAAGAATTATTAAACACATCCTAGCTAACTGTAAAAATTGCCCCGAAAATACATATAAGAAACCAATTTATTTTTAATATATTATCATTTTTTGTTTTTGTTTTTATTTTTTTTAACCAAAATAAAAAACTTTTCGAATTATATTATTTCCTTATTTGATTTTTGACAATCCTGTTAACTACATAGAACTGACTCAAATATATGTTTCACACACCATTTTAGTGGGAAAATTACGACAAAATATATATGTTTTTCATTTTTAAAAATGACCCATTTTCTTTCATTTTCAACTTGGTCAGTCAAGTCACGGAAAGATAGTGACCCGTCAAGATACCATCACTAAAATAATTTAATTCAATGAAAATTATACCTAGTTATAATTATTAGGTACTTATTAGTACATAAAGTAAGATTTGAAGGTATCTATAGTTAGATAAGCCTATACTTTCTACTGAAAAACTTAGATTTGACAATCGTTGTTACCAAATATTTCAAAATTAATTTAAATAGTCAAGTGCGTCAAGTCGCCTCAGGTCTTCATTCGCAACTGATTGAGGTAGGTACTTATTAAAAATGTAAAGAATTGTAGATGGATAAGAGTTTATCATGAAGGTAGTTTTCAACGTCACAAGATAAGAGGATTTGGTCAGATGGCGAAAATATAATATGCATTTTTTGAGTGAGGAGGTTCACTTTGAGTTATTTGTGGTAAGGATGAAGTATCTCAATATTGACCATCTAGTACTAATACTAAATACAAGACTATATTGTGGTTTCAACAAAATTGTTATCGTCCTGTTAATTAAAATACCAAAATAAAAATGTCCCAACAATTTGGCAAGATGCGTTCATTAAATGTACAAAATTGAGGTGTTTATCGATCGTGTTTGAAGGTTGCTTGGACGATAGAAAATAATATTGGGGCAGTAAAATATTGGCTTGCACAAAAAATATTCCATATTTTGGGTTTCAGTGGTTACGGAACCCTTTCTTGCAAATGTAATGGTCTATGTTTTGGTTGCTAAAAATGGCTTATGAGATATTTTTTTAATTTTTGAATAGAGTATATTGGGAAATATTCTGCTGTATGTTGGCGCCAGATGGGGCCGTTTTCCACTACACAATAGTCATCCATTAAAAATGCTATTGTCGCATAAATTTATTCGAACAAAGGGCTGGCTTGTGAGATATTCAAAAAAACATTAATTTGCAAAAACTAAATTGCTTTTACTTCAAGAGATGTCGAAAAAGTTTCTTTAATGAAAAGCGTGAGTAAAATTAAGGTTACTTATGGTATAATTGTAAAAAATGGTGCTATTTAGCGTGACACAAACAACAAAAACAACTTTCCCATTTTCAAAAAGACTCTACCAAGAGTTCTACATTAATTAATTTAGAAAATATTATTCACGCCTGCAAAATATTCCAATTCTAAACGCAAACAATGTGTGGGTATGGGAGGGCAAGAGCGAACTTCCTCTCTTTGATCTTAAGTGAATAATTATTATTTCACGCAAGTAGCAGTACGTCCCGCCAGAAATAGCCCAATTTTTAACCCAGTTTTTCTTTTAGTGACTCACATTATGGTCTAGGGAATGAACACGCGCCAACATTTTGGGACGGTTATAAATTTTTAAATTTCCTATTATTTTCTCTCGATTGGGTTATTGTTATTATGAACATTTTGCAGTTGCAATTTGTCGTGACGTTGAAAATAGGAATGGTACTTTTGCTCTACAACCATCTCGACAACCATGTAATGCGATTTTTAGAGTCTGATTTCTTCGCGTAAAATCGTCTAGCTTTTTTATGTTTTTATTACTGCTGCTACTGATTATTTAATAGAACTTAGAAAATAAATAATTATTCGTCGCATTCAAATTTGAGCCTATATGTCTAGCTAGTCATTATACGAGTAGATACTGAAATAAAATAATGCTTGATATTGAAAAGTACGTCCACCGAACAATAATTATTTGATTAATATTGATCTTGAACTAATAATTGACCCAATTCGACTTAGGCAAATTTTCTAATCCTGAACAAATTTGAAACACTGCCGATATTCCTATCTGTCGTTCTGTACATTTCTGTAGTAAAATAAAATAATTTCTGACTCGGGTTTGTGCAAAACACACAAGGAGAAATGCTGATAAAATCAAAAACACACAGAAGTGTTTTTAAGCGATAAGAGAAATAGTATTTTCTTCTATAGAGGAGCATTAAATAATATTACGAATGGCATATTTACTGACATGGATGGAATAAAATGGCGCAACGATTGTATTGACAAACAAACGATCATCATTCACTCCACGAATACTTTGCGATTATAAGTTATTTATGTATCAATTTACGAAATAGTTTCTTCGCACTACGAATTGGAAAATTTCATGGAGAGCCGAGCGTCAGGCGATACCTGGAAGTCTGGGTGATTTGAAGAGATTCGGTGACATTTTGAATGCTTATATTACGAACTGTCATGAATGTTAAGTTTTGTGTGTTTCACTTTGAGTCGAGACAATTTCCTATTTTTGGAAATATTCGGCGATTTTCAAATTACTTTTTTTTTCAACTTATACTACTCGAAGAGCTCTATATTTTGGGCTATAATTTTTTTAAATAGTCCTATACCATGGCCTATACTGTTATTAAAAGAACAGTCCCAAAAATCATAAAACCATATTAAGCTTTTTTTAAATGAAATGGATCAAACTGGGCATAGTTCAAAACCCAAAGTTCGAAAAAAATTGTTTTTTCCGGAGTACTCTCTATAAACTAGCGGGCATATTTTAGTGATATTTTTTTCCAAAATCGATTAAGCTTTGCCTAAGGTACAGCTCACACAGGGCGTTCGTAAAAAATCCAAAAATCTCCAATCCAAAATATTTAAAGAAAAAATCATGGTACCTACGTCTGATTTGATTGATACGTTTAAAGTTGTTGAATAAAATATAATTATTTAAGGATGGGAGATGGTGCCTCAAATTTGTAAGGAAATATTATAATGAAATATGTTTTTCCAAGGCAGACTAATAGAATACAGTGAAATCCCAAATATTTTTTATTTAAATATATCAATATCTATTCTAATATAAAGAGAAAAGATTTGCATTTTTGTTTCTAAAGAATAAACTTAAAACTACTGGACTTCAAAAATTCTTTCACTAATAGAATGCTACAATAACACTGAGTAACACAGGCTATATTGTTAATCGAGTTTTGAACTATGGCCCATTTGACCGCACTATCCATTTCATTCTTAAAAAATAATGATTAATATATTTTGTGATTTTTGGGTGTCTTCTTTTAATAACAGTAGGACATGAAATAGGACTATTTCAAAAAATTATAACCCATAATGTAGAGCACTAGCAAAGTCTCGAGAATATTAGTATATCTCTGGACGCTGGTACTAGCATAGCCGAGCGATACCCCGTTCGGCTATGGTACTAGGTATAGGGTATTAGTTGAAAAAAGTTTTTTGAAAATCGGAATTTAGTTGACTCAAAGTGAAATACACTGTACAGGGTGGTTCATTATAAATTGACACTTCCCTTAACTTGTTAGTTTTTGAGGTCAGAAAAAAAGATTTTAACAAAAGTTTTAGATGATACTAATACAAAGTTTTTTGTGACGCTATTGGACCGTGTACAGTGTGTTCTAGAAACCGTGGCAGACATAACTTATGTTTTTTTAAATGGTACACCCCATATATTTTTGCATTTTTTGAAATCTGCTCCTCAAGGCAATCAAAACCATATTAAACTTAGTGGCATTTTCTTTTTCGGTTTTTGAAAAACTCCGTATTCAAATTTTATACTAAATTTATTTAACTCGAATTTGTGGATCTCGTGATAAAGATAGACGATCAATGTAATAACGAAAAATATTTGTTTTAAACAAGAGAGTAACATAGTGAAACTCCAAAATGTTTAGGAGCTTTTACGATTTTCCTGAAATTATTTATTTCGAGAATATAAAATCAATAATCAGTAAAATTTGAAAAGGCTCCTAAACATTTTGGAGTTTCACTATATTACTCTCTTGTTTAAAACAAATATTTTTTGTTATTACATCGAACATCTATCTTTATCACGAGATCCACAAATTCGAGTTAAAAAAAATTAGTATAAAATTTGAAAACGGAATTTTTCAAAAACGGAAAAAGATAATGCCACAAAGTTTAATATCATTTTAATTGCCTTGATGAGCAGATTTCAAAAATGCAAGAATATATAGGGTGTTCCATTTAAAAAAACATAAGTTATGTCTGCCACGGCTTTCTAGAACACACTGTACACGGTCCAAATAGCGTAACAAAAAACTTGGTTTCATGTTGCGTAAATATACAAGTTAATATTTTAGGCTTAGTTGTTGTCGAGGATTCACTGTGTTCTGCATGTTTTACTTACCAAAAATGCGAAGAAACTGTTACCTCCATACTGTGAGACCATACCTACATTATATGGGTTAGTAAAAATATGATTTTTTTATCAAATGAACCATATTATTTTTCAGAAATTGATAAAGTGAACAATCAGAACCAATTAGTTGGCTTATCCACAACATCCATTTAATTTTTAGTTGGGTTTTTCGCCACCAAACTGATCGAAAGACAACTTTTTCAAGTTGCCTGGAAAATTCATAAATTCTTAACAGTGAATGAACGAAACTTTAAACGTGTAACTCAAAAAATAACTTCAACAAATTTGTTTTCTGAGCTTTCGGAGAATAAATCTTCCTCCTTTCTCAAAGTGAAGTGACATGGCATGAACAACAAAAGATCATACACCGGATATGTATTTTTGTTATCTGGAGCAGCAATACGCTGGGAAGCTAGAAAACAAAAATCAGTGGCTTTAGCAAGTACTGAGGCCGAGTACATGGCTTTGTCTGAAGCATCAAAAGAAGCTGTTTACCTACGAAGATTTTTACAAGAAATTCTTGAAAAAGGGATACAGAACCCCACAATTTTGTACTGTGATAACCAGGGAGCACAAAAACTTATGCGAAATCCCGTATATCTCTCTCGTACAAAACATATAGACATACGTTATCATTATGTTCGTGAAATTTTTGAAAGAAAGGAAATAGATGTAGAGTATCTTTCAACTCAAGATATGGTTGCTGACATATTCACCAAAGCCCTTTTTAAACCAAGTCATGAGAAGCACTTAAGAATTCTTGGAGTTGGAGCTAGTAGTTCACATTGAGAGGGGGTGTTGGATATTCAATATGAACCACACTCCTGTATATACCACGAGATATTACCTTTATGTAATTTACCTATGTATTGTTTAACTGTCAAGTACAAATAAAAGATAAAAACTTGTCTATCAATATTATATATACGTTTCACGAGTTTCTGAATACATTCCACGAACTAAGACTGTCACGGTCTAATAGCGTCACAAAAAAACTTTGTATTAGCATCTAAAACTTTCGTAAAAATCTTTTTTTCTAACCTCAAAAACTAGCAAGTTAAGGGGGTGTCAAATTATAATGAACCACCCTGTACATAAGTGACGGAAATAGTACACCCAACAGTTATAACTTTTTAAAATAATATCGAATAAGAACTAACTTGACTACAAAATGAAGTAATATATTTGTGTAGGATATGTCATTTCAAACGCGTTGTTGACTATACTTTCTTTAACAAGATTTTAGAAACTACTCACTCTCTCACAATTCTTCACAAAAACATAAAAACTGTTCAAAACATAGCAAGGTTATATACCTAACCAAGATACAGAGGGTGTTCCAGAAATCACGATGAGTTGCGGCTAAACATCGGAATGATATTTGCTCCAACATATAATTTTTTGTTATGGAAAGTGTAGTTTCTAAAAGTGTTAGAAAAACAAAATTCTACATTCGAAATATGAATTTGAACTTCGATTGTGACCCAAATTGAGTATGGTAAGCAATCGTTCCTTCTGATCAATCATCTAAGTACGAAATTTTTTCGGACTATGTAGTAAGACCTCGTTTGCAGAACATTCTAGTAAGTCACACATACACACATTATATAATTCTTTCCACAAAAGGCAATACAGGGTGTAAATGAATAAGTGCGAAAAAATTCAAGGGGTGAATCTTTGAGTGATTCTAAGACCAAAAGTCTATATAAACATAGGTCCGCGGTCCGCTAATGCTTATGGAAAAAATATCGGGTATACCCTAGTTTTTGTTAATTGGTAGTTTTAATTTTTTATTATGTTGTCCCGGAGACATGCAATAAAGTGATTTTTATTTTTTTCCTCGAAAACGAAGCGAGATACGAGAATAATTAAGAGACAAAAAAGTTGTATTTTTAGTTGCTTAATGCGAAAAAAAAAATAAAAGTTTTAAAAAAGTCAGTGGCGCACATTTTTTTACAAAATTATTGGTTAAGGTGCCCTCGGGACGCCACTGTACTTAATAATTTTAATCTAGTAGGGGCTAAATTAGCCTCTTTCTACCATAAATAACACTGCCAAATTTCAACTAAATCGGCTAAAGGATTATTAACATATTTACGAAAAAGCGATTTTTTAAGAAGAGTTTGACACCCTGTATCTTGAAAAGGAAGCATTACCGTACCGGTGTTTATATAAACTTTTCGTCTCAGAATCACTCAAAGATTCACCACTTGAGTTTTTTCGCACTTATTCATTTACTTATAATACTTATAATAGACTCTTCCCCATAGGCTGCCAAGTGGACGATTATCACGTGGATTGCAATTGCATAATATATTATGGGCCTTTATTTAAGTATTTTATTTGTTTAGCTGACCGTTTAGTCCACTCAAGGGCAGACTAGAGCATTAATTTCCGGTTTTTTTCCTGGTCACGGCGCCCAATGCCTTCCACCATATCTATGTAGAAAATAATGGCATACATTTAACTCAATTTTGTTATTTACGCAAGTTCTTATTGTACCTACCAGTGTTACTTTAATATGCACAAAATAAGGAAGATGAAGTTGGAGGCTAATGAAATAATTTTCACTGTTTGTCAAGAGTCTATAGAATTTAAAGAAGATATTTAGATTGTTTACAATTTCAGAAATCCCTCGAATAAATTCGTGACCGATTCGGCTAAACTGTTTCAACCTAAAAGAGGAAGGAAGTGACCCATATATTTATATGACCCATTTTCAGAGCGACTCGTGGTCAAAGGCCCTAGGTCAAGTCAAAGTTACACACTATAAGTTTCCTCATAATGACGTGTTAGCTTACTATTTTGCAACGCGAAGTTGGAAGGCACCGCCCACCTTTTAGCTATCGGAAATTGGACACGTAGTAAATCTGATAAAAAGCAGAGAAAGAAAACTGACATAAATTGATGGGGTCGGATAGAATGAAAACCTGTGATTGGTTTACCGGAATAACGCAGTAACCGTCGATAAAATTCTGAGGGACTTTTATTTCATTGTAATAAGTACTGATTTGGCTGTACAATAATAAAGCTTACATCAACACTTATCTTGGTCACAGACATTCTCAATGTAAATAATATAAATATAGTGTCCGATAGAAATTCTCACTCACTACGATTACTATACGATTTTCTAGAAGCTTCTGTAGTTATCGAGTATAGAAAGTATCGTTTGGTTTCTTGCGCATCTTCAGCAGAGCGGAGGCAAATTCCTTACCAAAGGCCATACAATTGGACAGGTGTTTTCCCTACCAGAGATATGAATATGATGGCGTATTACTCCTATATAGGTATTTTCCACACTCTAAAAAAAAATATATCGATTGAAACAATATTCAAATGACAAATGAAATCTAAAATAGACCACCCCCCGTTTGACCTTTGACTAAAATTATACTTAAATTATTAACCCTTAATCTAATAGTATTTGCATTTAGTGAGCAAAACACCTACAATATTATCGGACCCTTTTGCTTACGCAGATAAGGCAAGATGTCTGGTGAGGAAGATACACCCGCCCCTTCAGCAAATGCCCGCTATCCTACTTCTATTGGAAAAAACAGGTGGTGTGGGCGAATGAAATAATTATTACTTTTTTAAATACCCGAAAGATGCAGTTTTTGTTGATACCCGAAAATGTTATTAAGCCCTGGAAATAAAGAGTCACTATTTTTTCGCATAAATTACATGAATTTCATTTAAAAACATGTTTTGTTTGCTATCGCCTTTTCTTGAAACTGTTTAAATTAAGATCGATGGCATTGTAACAAATTAAATCCGATTCTGTGTGTTGTAAATCTAAATAAAATTGAAAAATTCGAAAACAAGTAGGTACATCTTTTCGAAAAAGTAACACAACTGCACGTCCCCTGCCTTTTATAGTAACTCAAGTGAAAGGCACCGAAACACAGACATATTCAAGTAATTTGCTATCATCTGAGTTCAAACAATCGCCACAGCTCCACGCCCTGTTATTTAATGAAATTTTCATTATTGTCGGTTTCACTAAAATAGCACACATAGATATCGTCCGTATGGTCTCAATTTGGCATTACAACATGCGAATAATCAACTAAAAGGTTTTATGCTTTTCCTGGGCGCAAGGTTAGTTTCCATTTATGTATTCACGCCATGTAGCTAGCGGATAATTGACGTAATTAAGCCAAGTGGAATTATAATCTAAATAAATGTATCTACATGGAACTGTCGCTAAATATTATCAAATTATTTTGTGGCAATGGAATGGTCCGTTGAGATATCCTCACTGATGGGTCTAAGGCAACTAACTGATCATATTATAACTATAAATAAAAATTTAAAGGTATTATAGCAACAAAAAATGTAAACATCCACCAAACGCAGTTGTGGCATTGTCCTAGTGGGCTCATATTAAAACCGTAAATAATTGCATATTTCTATGAACTTGATGTATCTAATATAAAAATAAATAATTTATAATAAAGGTAAGTACGTAATGTAAAAATTATCTTTACGGTTTTTTAAATTTTTACCATGTTGCACAATAAGTTGTTTAAAACAGTTCAATTATTTTAGAAATGGATTACAAGAAACTGTGCGGCGTGAAAGAGGAGCAGATTTTTGTTTTTGTCCCTTGTATTATTTGCCAGAAGAAGAAATTTCTTTTATTTGTCGTTTCCTTGATCGTGCTTCTGGAATGGCCAATCTAACCTGTTGCAGAATATTAAGGGCTATTTTGATCTGGCTACACCCCTGCTGCCACACCTAGCAATTATTTTTACCTCAAAAAGAATCCGGAGAAAATCGTTAGATCGGTAGCTGCGATATGCTATACTTAGATTGATGGATTTTGATTTTCCGTTTTTCATTAATATTCGAAAAGAAAGGGCAAAGGGTATCAATTCTCTTAACAAATACGAGAATATTTTAAATTTGCAGTTTACGCAAAAAGATCCCTAGAATATGCTAGAGAGAGAAGACGATAAACTAACCCCTTTACATCGTAACGTCTTATATCAGAATATAATGTCAATGTGTTAATTTTTCGGGTAAGTCTTTTAAAAAAAATCCATATTTCCGATGGCAGGAAAATCTCAAAATAATTTTGCTATCCTTGTGATTACAAAGGATTAGATGGAAAAAGGGGTCGCGCTGGTGAACCTGAGTCATCCTGTGTATGTACAATGTACATATATGTATATATGACATGTCCGTCTGGTTAAAGATGAATAAACAAACAAACATGAGTCATTTGAGGTAAGTTGTATGAACAAAGTGTAGTAAAGGTCTTATTAGATCCCACCCTGTAATTTATACAAGCCTTTCAATTTGTGTGTGTTGCCTATCTAATACATAGTATTCCCAAAGAAACGGGGTTGAAAAATCTTCAGCCAAGATCCAAACTAATTCATATTTAAATACATAACTGTTATCATCATCAGTTTATTTGTAAATAGAAGAAGCATAAGCCCACTATATTAACAGAATAGGAAATTATTTCCACATCACCACGTGAGTGTAGAGTTCGGAAAAAAATCATTAAATTGTATTTGCTAAATCCTTTTTTAAGAAAAAAGTCTCTATAAGTATTAGTACCAGCATCCTTCTTAGGAAAGATACAGGGTGTTAAATCTCAAAGTTTAAAAACCAGTTCGTATATTTCTTAAGAACTTTTTTGGGGCCCATGTTTATAACAATTTTTTCCTTTAAAATTATCCCAATTAGGTTACGCTGCTGGAAATCAAATATCTTATTCCAAAAAACCCCGTTTATCTCGAAAAAAAAATAGTTTTAAGATAAGTTTACAATATACAAAAATGACAAAAATTAAATTCTACATCATAAAAATGTTTCGCAGACTCCATATACGTAGTCCCTTAGAAAAGGTTGGGGGTGATCAAATATCATATCTCCTTGAGATTTTCATTTGTTGTTGAGTTACAACAGTGAGAAACAAGTGGTCGAATTGGACATAAATAGTAATAGCTTGTACCAAATCTCAACTCAATATCTCTAAAATTGACAAAAAAAAGCAACCAAAAACCGATGTAAGAGATTCAACTGTAACCCCCTGTATATTTTAAGCCAAGTATTTTGGAATATAGGTAATACTCACATACCTGTATATTGCTATAGGTATGTGGTAATACTACAATAATATCAATATAACACTATATTAATATAGTGTCAGTCCAAGTCAAAATATAAGGTAAAGGGTATCAGCGAGGAAGAATTTAGCTCATTTTCTTCTCGATTTTCTTCTCTCGTGAGGAATAGTGGAAGTGACTTTATTTGACTTAAAACAGCTACACTTAAGGAATAAAAATGAAATAAATTGGATATTATGGTCCCAACTGACAAAGTTTAAAAGGTGTTGCAGAGATACTATAATGACAAAATTGATAAGTTTTCTAACCTGAAAAAACCTGACAGTTGTCCATATCTATGCTAACAGTTTTATAACCTGTCATCGTTATCCACATCAAATCAATAATTCTGCCAAAACGCTTAAATGGGAATTTAAAAAAATACATTTTCAATAAAGAAGAAGCTTACCTATAATAATAGCAAAGTCAAAAATTCAAAAACTGGCGAGGACTGCTATTTAAGAAACGCCTACCGAGTTATCCCGGAAAGAATCACGAAGTCGTTGATGAGCGACGATGCCAAAAGATTTTTTGTTTTTGGATTTTTTCGTGGACTGAATATTTAGCCTGTAGACGAGTGAAGGGAATAGACTGCAGGCAAAATAATGGTTAAATTTAAAATATTAAATTTAAAAGAATATGGATATTTAGGGCGAGAGATTTAAGTTAGTATATTATTTTCCGGATTTTAAAAAGGTGCAAGTAGAAAATAGTTATTTATTTGCAAAAATAATGACATTATGAAATAAAACACAAAAGTGAAAAGTAGAATTTAAAATAAATGCCTTTAAATTAATTGGACTTTTTCTCTCTTGTGTTTTTATGTCATAATTTCTTTAATTTCGAAAAATCAGGCATTTATGTCATTTATTGACTACAATTATATCCAAAATAAGCAGAAGAGCCGGAAATCACTAAAAAATCACAAACAAATCATAAGTCCTAAACTAAAAAAGGATATTATACATGGGGGTGATTCAGATTCCCCGGGGGATTCTCTACCTGTGCGCCACTTCTTGACACTCTTTTTTGGGACACAGGGTATCCCTGTTCCGTAATTAACTGGGCATACATAATTACTGTCCCATTAATCGCTATTACGGGACAGCCTATACAAAAAAAAACAGGATTTACCGCCCCTATTTCAGAAAGTATTTTCGTGCGGAAAATTGTAATTTCGAGCCGGTGCCGGCCCCGGCGGAATGTATCCCGGGCGAGTCCACCGGGAGGGGCGGCGTGGGGGCGGCCGCCGCCGGCGTATTGATCGCGGGCGGCGGCGGCGCGAGGTCACGCCGAGCGCGCCCCTCGCGACGGCGGCCGGCCGGCCCGCCGAAACTGGGCCGCCGACGCCCCGGCCCCGGAATCGCTGGCGAATTCGTCCGGGCGTCCGGAAGCCGACGACATATTACTGGAGTAGGACGAAGAGGGTGCATCGTTTCGGAATAAATGCCCGAGTAACGAATTGGCCGAAAGGATTCTAGTAGAGGACGCACCGGGGACGGAAGGGACGATGTTTTTGCCCTATATGAGTTGGCCATGTAGTAGTTACATAAACTATAAACTGGTTTAGTACTACATGCGGAATTTCATATGTTCTTAAGTAATCAATGCTACCGGCTTAAAGAAAAGGTGATGTTGCATGATGGTGAGACAACGGGCCTTCTTTCCACTTTTTTTATACATATACAGGGTAACTGAACTGATGGTCAAAAATGAAACCACGTATTCTTGGAGTCAAAATAAGGGCACTTCTATATATATTTTTCTCCTACGGGCCATAGTTTTTTTTTATACAGAGCGTAGAAGTTTGGAGATAAATACACATATTTCTTAGTATCTCTAGAAGTACCTATACGAGATATTTTCTTCAAACTTGGACAAGTCACATGAGCAGATGAGCCGTTAAACTTAAGGTTGACATGAAGCTTCTGAGGCTCGCAGTTGCGGAGATACAGGGTGTTATTAAAATTAATTAGTTCAGAAAAATATGAATACCCTGTATAATCGAATTTTTTTAATTTGTTTTGAGTGGTAAATTCAATTGTTAACAAAAAGTATCTCTTAGTATTTTTTCATATTCGCAGCCGTTTCTTAATTATTTTCAAAGAACGGCAACGCTGCAATGAACAATAGTCACTTTAAGAATAAATCTAGCAATCTGCAGATGTCAATTAAACTTTATTTAACAAAATACAAAAGCAAAAAGGATAATAAAAGAAACGTACTGCTATCAGAAAATTAAATAATTAAATGTTCGAAATGACCGCCGTCTCTTTCAATACACGCAACTATGCGTTTCCCCATGTTTATTATTGCCATTGGCAAGTCCATAGCAAAAGTGCATATCAGTCAATTCTTCCAATGAAAATATCATTTTTCAAAATATTGATACTAAAGTGCAAAGTTGGCAGCCAAATGATTCAAATAATGGCAAGTTTAATTGACATCCACAGATTGTTAGATTTATTCTTAAAATGACTTGTTTATTGCAGCATTGCCGTTCTTTGAAAATAATTACGAAACGGCTGAGAATATGAAAAAATGCTAAGAGATACTTTTTGTTAACCATTGAATTTACCACTCAAAACAAATGCGATTATACAGGGTATTCATAATTTTTTGAACTAATTAATTTTAATAACATCCTGTATCTCCGCAACTGGGGGTCTCAGGAGCTTCATATTAACATTAAATTTGACAGATCATCCGCTCATGTGGCACGACAAGTTTGAAGAAAATATCTCGTACACTTCTAGAGATACTAAGAAATATGTGTATTTTCTCTAAATTTCTACGCTCTGTATAAAAAAAACTATGGCCGGTAGGAGAAAAAAATATATGAAGAAGTGCCCTTATTTTGACTACAAGAATACGTGGTTTCATTTTGACCATCAGTTCAGTTACACCCTGTATAATTATCGCATCATGGAGTATGTTGAAACCAAGTCTGAAAAGCACAAAAAAATGCTGCCAAAGAAGGCCCCACAATTGAATAATAAATTCTAAATTTCTATGGTCGTGCGTTACTCCTCTAAAACGCTGATTGCTTCGATTTTAGCGTCTTACTAACAACTTACTTTAAAAATCATGTCAATCGTAATGGGTCTTTTCCACAAGTTTTTTTAATAATATTGTATCCTGAAATATGTTGAAGATAAACCTCAATAGATAATATTTTTTCCGATAAGAAATGCCCCATTTTTCTGTGAATTAAAATGTCATTAAATAGCCCTTTTCAATGATACGTAACATTATAGGGTTATTCCTTACCTATTTCGGGATATTCGTCAATAATATCAAAAATGCAAACAGACAATATTTTTTTATATTTACGAAAAAAATAGTTTTTGGCATTAACTTTTTGAGATGTTCTGAAGCCAGATTGAGTTTCCTGGGAAAAAACTGCATCACCTCAAAACTAAGGAAATAATCGGAATTAACACTTTATTTGAGACACCGTATACATGGCGTACCGTAAAAAAAGGTTTTTGGAACACACCTACCTTTGAAACTCTGCCTATGATATGCCCTTTATATTTTTTTATTGCTTGTGATTTTAATTTCAAATTGGGTGGGTGATAATAGGAGTTTATTCGTCAAATTTTGACACTATGTTCTTTTTACTTGGCATGTTAATGTTCTGCAATGCGAGAAATAAGGAAAATATTTATAAAATCATTCGTATCCCAGTATGTTGTAAATTCTTCTATGGTTACATGCAGTGAACAAACGGTTGGAGCAAATATATACAAAACGTAGTATACAGTGTCCTCCAAAAAATTCACTTCGCGGGGAAAATTTTAATTAATGTTTTAATTTGAAAGTTAACTTTTGCTTTAAAAATATGAAAAATGACCCACTCAAAGTGGTCACGAGACTTTCGTTATCTGTCAAAAACAACATTGAAAAAACTCTAAAAATAAGCTTATTTGTTAAAATTGCAAATAGTTTTGAAAGATTACTCGCAACTCGGTAACATAGTTATTTGCGTACCAAAGCAGTGAAGTTCAATGTTTACAATGCATATGGAATTTAGTTACAGGGGCCTCTAAGGCCGAGGCAAATAAATCACATGAGTTATAAAAAGGAACTTCAGTGCCGAGGGACATTATATATATTTTTTAATCGGAAAAAAGTACTGTAGTTTTAAGTAGGTAAAATACTTTAAAAAAAGTCGCCCATCCATGAGGCAACCGTGGGCGCCTTTGTTTTCCTTCTATTATCGCTGTACCTAGATCGAAAGTTAGAATAACTACCGTGGCATTCGATCACGCACGATGCGGTACGGCGTATACAATGTCGGCAATCCTTGTCTGGTCGCTCTCTTGCAGACTATGGTTTGTACAAAACAAATTCCGATGCACGTCATCGTATACGGCATTGGAAAATACTCGTCATAGGGACGCAGCGTTGCCGTATCGTGATAAATAAAGATATAAACAATAACCGTCGCATTCACCATATTTTTAAACAACAAGCATAAAATGTATTTTATATGATAAAAGATTGAACTTTTAGTGGGTTTGCAGTAAAGTTGGTCTTTAAAGAAAACTATTGGTTAATTGCCAAGCTTTCGGAATTGTTTATTCCAATGCAAAACACGTGGAAACGTTCACGTGCGCGTCCACGAGGTTATAACTTATAACTCGGGCTCTGGCGGTTGTAAATTCGGCAACGTCGCCCGTAGCGTTAACAGCGGTACCAACATAATACTAGGCCAAATTCAAATATCAACACACAAAATCACATATGTTTTCATATAAAACGTTGGTAACACAATTTTCGTCATTAATTGTTATTGATGACGTGCAACGGAATTTGTGTTGTACGAACCATATATAGAAAATATATTTTTTGTTTTTGACCAAAATACTTATAAACCCCGATTACTGTAAGTCCGGAGTTAGTCAGATGGCAATTCTTCACAAAATCCCTAGGAATTTTCCGTGGGCCTATATGCGTCGCAAGTCGCAACCAGTTAATGACGTCACTCATTGATTTATGATGGTAAAATTTGCCTAAGTGATACGAAAAAGAGCATAATAAAATAATAACCCTTATTGCAAACACGATTATACCTCTACAAATAACAATAATAACACCACAACTCATTTCAATAATAGGTAATTTAAAACATCTTGTATACACTTTTCATTTTGGTACTTTGGTAGCGTCTGTGCGGCTATTAGCGAGTTTTTTACCTTTCCTGAGTTTTACCGTTATCTGAGTAGTTCTTGTTCTTGTTACTTTTCGTGTTAGGTATATAGTCGATCTCGTTTTTCCCGTGCTTTAAATATGTCTAGGTTTTTGTCGTTTTTTAATATAGGGGGTAAATTGCTTATACAGGATGGTCAGATAAGAATGCAAAGTGCTGTATCTCGGAAACTATGCGTCGTAGAGACTTGCGGCAAATTTTTTTTAGAATGAAGGGCCAAGGGAAAAACCTGGAAATTATTTTCAGATTTCCAAGATAGTCACCAGGGGGCGTAACCGCCATCTTAAACTTTTAAAGTGATTTTTCACTGAAATCCACCTAGTAATGTTATCAAAATAATATATGCTTTTTAAAGGTAAGCTTTATTCGAGTAATTTTTGTTGACACTTTTTGACATATCTATTAAAATAAAGTGGTGGGGAGTGATTCAATGTTTTTTTAAATAAACAGCTGTAACTCCTAAATGACTGAACGGATTTTAACAAACTTGGTCTCGTTGGAAAAAGCATTTATTGGTCCATCAAACCCATCTTACCCGTGATATGTCCAAGTTTCAGTGATGCCGCTAGAGCGCGTTTTTTTATGACAGAAAATTGCAAAATTCTCGAAAAAATTAAATGCAATAATATTACTTTTTTTCATAAAAATGTAGTGAAAATAAATAGGCTAGTGAAAACCGTATCTCGATATCCTATTCCTAGCTGAAAATATCAAAGAAAGAAAATTTAGTTTTATCATAAAATTTTAAAAAGACGCTGTTACACCGGTATTTATTCTTATTTGTCTTTTTTTAAGATTTAATGATACACTTTCATAATTTTATCATTTTTTAATTATAAAAGTATACTTAGTTCAAAAAATTAAAAAAAAAACGTGTAGGGGCATAATAATCAATGCATTTAATATGCAAGTGCAAGGTATAGGCAAAATACGAATGGTAGGCCATGGAGGAAAAACAAATGCCTAAAATCAAAGCATCCAATTTCGGCAAATTAGGTACAGATTGCCCTTTCAGGTAATACTTGTCAATGATAACTTACACTACACAACTAACAACACGATAACTAGGCAAAAAATATATATATATAATATTATACTATAATATACTAAGAAAGCATCAAATTTCGGCAAATTACGGATTGTCCTTTCAGAAATCTAACAACACGATAACTAGGTACGCAAACAATATATAATAGTAAATATCAATAACAAACTATAATATAAATATAATAGTCGACTGACATATTTATAAGACTTCTCACAGCTGTAGCTTAATATTCTGGAATATAGATGGCGCTAATGGCCAACAATGTGTTTTCCATTGTATTTTGTCTCTGGAAATCATTTGGTGAGGCATAGAACTGTCAAACGTGACAGCCGTGAGCAGTCTTTATTAATACGTCAGTCAAAGCTATAATAAATCGCACAGATATTATCTACTGTTTTGATTTAGTGACATACGGAATGACAGTTGGCATGACGAGATGTCAACTGCCGATCAGAAAGCCATACATGTGTTAGATGACATGTGGATATATGTATATGCCTAGGCGGGCGGGTGACGTTGCCACATACGCGAATGTTTCCACATTATTTAAGCCCGAACATTTATAGTATATTCCGTCTACAGACATTTTAACCAAAGTGTCACTTGACAGAGATGAAGGATATAGTTTACAGCGTGTGCAGCATAAACAGACACCATTTTTCTTATCACGTTTAAATCCACACACCAATACCGGAACATATTCGTAATAAAAAAGTCTTTATGTGACAACATTATTGTGTGCAATTGCGTTAGTTAAAGCTCAAAGGTTGCAATACATTAAGTAACAGATATTCGTCGGCAAGCTGGAGATATTTGAATAGAAAAGTACAATTTGCCCTTGCTCCACGAATTATTCCACCGGCAACGTTGCAATTCCGACTCCTGAGAGGCACAGAGTTGCCACGTTTGGCGTTTTGGGCAATAGAACGACGAAACTGTAGATTTCAGCCTGAACAAAATTGTGCAACTTCGTCTTTAATTATCATAAATAAATACGGGTTAAAAGCCGTTGTTTCATTTATTACGTGTTATGTTGGTGCATCTGTAAACTGAGTACAATTTTAGAGCAAATAAAAATATTGTCAAGCACCCTGTTAAATGATACTTATTGGCCGGGTTTTGAATTTTGAATATCTGGTCACGTTTGACGAGTGACGGGCTTTTTGACGTTTGGTTTTCACATCCCCCCAAGGCCTACTTATATCACACAATAATAATGGCTTACTTTAGTGCCGGTTTCTGAGCTTTTAATTACTGTTTTAAGGCTTTTTAATGCCAATTAAAAAAAACTTATTTATATAATTAGCTTGATCATTCTGTTAACTTTTTATTACTAAATATCGATAATAATAAATCTTTTCACAAGGAAATTATGTTATTGTAGGTATTATATTATGTCAAAATAATTGAACCATCCTTCAAGTATTCTTTGTTCACTTATTCAGGAACGCAAACTGTAGATTTAAAATTACTCATTATCGATCAATATGAGATTGTGTGCAAAGGCAATGTGCTATTTACTTATTCAGTAGCGTATTTTATTTGCTAATCATGTTCTAAAAGTTATTATGTATTTGTTTCCTTGAAAATGAGTCAATAAAGTATCTACTATAGTATGAATTCCTCGAAAATTATCGACGATCATTTGACCTGATGCTCAGATTTTGTGCTAATCAATAATATGGCATAGATGAAAATAGAAGTTGCCACTTTTAAACAAAACGACATTTATGAACCTTTCTCAACCTTTCCCAGAAAAGCAGATTTATGCCTCAGTTAGAGCAGTGGAAGTAAATCAAATTTATCGGAGAAACACAGCACCATTAGTTGATTAAACTCGAAGACAATGTGCAGCGTTAATCGAATCTCACCTTAAAGGTGGATTTATAAACTCGACGTTTGCGTTGGCGCTCGAAGTTGACAGTGACCTTCGCAGTTTGCGTCCAGAAATGTGAAAGACGGAACGTGAAAGATGAAATTAGTTTATCTCGAACGGCATCGGACGCAAGGTTGTTCTCCACTCCAACAACCTTGCATCGGACGCAGACTGCAACGTTCGATGGCGTTTATAAACGGTGTTACACGTAAAATATTGGGATTGAATTTTCGACGCAAACGGCAACGGCGAGCGCCAACGCAAACGTCGAGTTTATAAATCCACCTTTACAGTGTGAGAAGAACCTTCCAGATATGTTCCACATTTTATAAAATGTATCTTGAGGATTTAAATAAATTTACAAAATAGGTAAGTAGGTACCTATATATAACCTCTACAGCGAATTTTCCACAGTGCTCTTCAAATCGTGGCAGTTAACTTCCCGTCTGGAATTTTCTCGTTAATTTTTATCTCATTTGGTAATGTAAACCCTCTATTTATTATTGCATGATTGATAGCTGACATAAGCCTGGAAAATTTAGAAAGCAATTATTACCTACAACCTCTCTCTTATATACCTATACATAATACAGGTATTAGACGAAATACTAAGAATGAGCACGTGAGAAAATGCCATTAAGGGGGATTGGAAAGGACTTTCCCCACAAATAATGACCAGAGCCCTAAAAATTTGTAGTTTATATGAGCTTCACATGCTATCACAACGTAGATGGAAATATTTTATATTGCTATCGAAAAAAATAGGTATCTGCCTACATTTCATTTCTACTCTAACGAAACAAAATAATACAATATGAGTAGGTTAAGAAAAACTATCGATTCGTTGAATCACCCAAACCTTTTAGAATTACAGAGATGAACTTTAAGGCCGGTCCACACGCAACGATGTATTGTACGATTTGCATGCGCAAGCAAATCGCTACAGAAAAATCGTTACAAATTCAGTGCGTCCACATTATAACAACTTATTGTAGTAAAGCTGCAATTTTCGCTTCATACAATAATCATGGAGGAAGTGTTTTTGAAGTATTTTGACGTTTTGTTTAAATGTTAAAAGGAAAAGAGAAATCAGGAAACGTTTAAATAGAACTAGATGGTCTAGAGTATGGTTATTAAAACGAAGTGTATAAGTGGTCAACATATTTTGTAACAAATTAAAAATAAATCAGTTATTGTTTTAGTTTTAACTAATTTAATAATTTCCGGACTAAAAATAGGTACCTAGGAGTCAGCTACCGTCGCACCTAAAAACTGTACAAATCTCGAACAAGCGTACACACGTTAATTATTACAAAGAGACAAATAAAAATCATAAAGTGTGCAAAGTGCTTAGTTAGAACGTTAGAAGTTTATTTCAAGAGACTGAACCAATCAGATTATGTTTTCCAGAGTATACTATGCAAAATAAAGCAGAACAACTGAGCGGTTAGCTTATTTCCTTATATAAAATACCAACTCATAACAATTTGCGTGCAATCCAGAAATAGCAAAAAAGCAAATGAACGAAATTCTATGTTATGGAAGGTTATTTAAGTGGATTGGTTAGCTTGCAGAAAGAGATGATTTCAGAATTATTACGAGTACTGTTACTGCTGCCATATTGGGGCAAAAATACTTCGCAGACTTAGATAATTATTATAAAAATGCACCCGCTTTGCGCAATTGAGTCCTGCTTATAAATGTGAGTCTTTACGAATGAATAAAAACATAAGTACCTACCTTCAATTTCAACAATCATTTCGTAAAAACGAACGCGAAACTATTTTGTATAAACTTACCTTTACAAAACATTGCTGTTGATGTTATTGGGTTTGTAAGCAAAATAAATATCCACAAGAGCCAGATAATATGATATTATTTTATGCAAAATACCTACAAGTAAACAATGCGAATATTCGAATTTCCACTTGAGACACGCACTACTTCAATTTTACTGCAGCTTTTCTTTTCAAGATATGTGGGAATATTATTCAGGGTTCAGACGGGCGGTTTCGTTTAAGGAAAATGTTTATTGAGCAAAGGCTCCCAAATCGATTATTCTCATATTGTTAGTTTTGGAAATAATCAAAATACAACACGTTAAATTAATAATTGTGAAACAGACAAGTAGTTTCAATTTCGATCGTGGTTGAAATAGTAAAACGCAGTAGCAACGCTTGTCAAAATTGTCATCGAAATTAGCACTGGTAAATAGATCCTGTCGTCAAGGAGATGCTGAAATGGTAATACATTACCGTGATTATATAATGTATTATATAATGTATCTACTAGTATTGGCTGATTTAAAGAATACAATGTTTTCATAAAGTAAAACACTGAAAACGGTTTTTGTAACAATAATTCAGTCCATAGGAACATGCTTAAAGGTAAATGTTATATTTTGATATAATTTTCAAACTTGAGCCTTTTACCCAAAAACTGTAAAGCCATATTAATGACCTTCTATCTCAACTTGTTACATACTTATAATTTATCGTAAAGAATAATAAACTATTAGTGACTGTAAAAATCACATAGTTTAATGAAACTTTGTGCAAACTGTGTTTTTATAAGAATTGTCGAAGTAAAATAGTATCTAAAAGTTGGATAATGAAAATATTATCCAAAAACAAAAGATAGAAAACAAATTAGTGAACGCAAAATGTGGAATTACAAAATGTCGATTGATAATCACATCGAAAATACAACAGATCGAAATAATAATTTATGTAACAACAAAATTTCGGAAAGTAAAATCTGGACCAACACTATATTAAAGACCTGTCACAGGTCTTTAATATAGTGTTGGTCACCTGTGCATAGCTCTGTTTCAACACAGACTAACGAGTAATACAGACAATTCCTTAGCGACATGTGTCAAAAGGAGACTCGCTTTTTAGCGAAATATCTTCTAAAGACATGAATAATATGTATTTTATTTGATTTTACGTTAATCTACATAACAAAGAGATTTTACTAGAACCAAATTTATGCTTTAAATACTGTCTGTTTTTCTGTAAATTGAAATGGAGACTCGCTTATTTTTGACACATGTCCGTAAGGAGGCTTCTGTTGCAAAGCTATTTATTCTGTGGTTTCAAGCTTCCCCCTCACCTAACCCGATGTAAAACCAATCCTAACCCTCGACTTGTTAACTAGATTGTGTAGATACATATTTAAAGTTTGTCTAGTCCGAACCGGCCTAGAGTTATCGCAAAATGTGCTGAAATGCTTATTCCAGTCTAACTTGAAGTTAGATATAACAATTTTCTTTTATATAAAAGTAGCTTCCAGCATATCGCTGCCGTTTCCCTTTTTGGCTGAAAATGTAATCAAAAGATCAATTTCCATTTTTGAAACTATTATGATGTTACATGTTCGTGTACCTACAAAAACTCGCAATTCCTAAATCAATGGTAAAATTTTTCAGTTTCGATATTTAGTGTTTCGACAATTTATTTTTCGATATTTTGCACTTTTTTATTTTTTATTTTATTTTTTGCGTTTTCAATTTTTTGTTTATTCGACATTTTGTTTTTCGACCAAACATATTCGAGAAGTTGACGTTATGGATTCAATACTTTGTTTTCGATCTTTTGTGTTTCGATAATATTTTCATCACCTCAAAAAGTTCAATTTTTATATTTCAAAAAATAAAAATGACTAGGTACAAAATAAGGGAATATAGATACAACTAAATGAACTGCCTGAATAACAGAACGTTTCTATGCGGTTGCAATTGCAGGGACTAACCTCGGGTAACAATAATTCCCCCACATTTTTTATTTGAAGTAAGAACTAAAAGAAAAAGCAACTGGTAGCAAATATTTCTGGCCTTCTTTGGTTACATACAGGGTGCGGCAAAACAAAGGGTGCAGTTGTGAAGGGCTATTTAAAAAAATTGGCATAACTTACGAAAAAGTGGTTTATTCTGATTGAGCCAGTACTACACCCCCTTTTTTCACTTAAGTTTTAAAGATCATATCGGCAAAATTATGTCATTCAGAAGCGATGCACTGATGTAGTCGATTTCTGAAGTAACTGCGTTCTGGCACATATCGATCGGAATGACAGCGATATCCTCTCTAATTATACGGATCTTCAGTTATTCCAAGTTGCGAGGAGGTTGCTTAACTTAAAAACCTTTTCCGTGAGCTAGCCCCACTGGAAAAAATCGCAAATATTCAAATCCGGTGATCTCGCCTTGCCGACCACCCCAGGTCGCCCCTCAGAGAGACGAGGCTCGCAATTTTGTCATTGAAATCTGCACTGTGTAGGCCTTAGCCCGTCTTGTTGGAACTAAATATACTCAAAGGCTTGTTCTTCAGCCAACTGTTCCAATTTTGACTCAAAAAATGTTCTTCAGTAGTGATGTCGCCGCCATATAAGGTACTGAAAGTTTAAAAAAATATATCGATTATTTTTATAGAGATATTTAAACCAAATTTGGTACCTATGCAGCACCACACTATCGATATGTGCCAGAACGCAGTTGAAAACTTCAGAAATCGCCTACATCAATGCGCATCGCTTCTGGAGGACATAATCTTGGTGATGTGATCTTTAAAACAACTTAAGTGAAAAAAATGGGGTGTAGTACTGACTCAAGCAGAATAAACCACTTTTTCGTAAGTTGTGCCAATTCTTTTAATAGCCCTTCAAAACTGCACTGTTTGATTTGCCGCACCCTGTATATTATAGCACATGCGCAGTACCTACACAGTTTGTTATAAACATAGGCATATAGTTGAATTTAATGAATTTTGTCGTGTAAAATTAAAACTAAATTTATGTTGTTCTGTATAAACAGGTCAACTTGAAAACACTTTGTGCTCATGACTATTTTTATGCTATGCTTACGCATATTATTAAAATAAGGTGTATAAACTCACCTTAACTATTTTTCTTTTATTTTAGGAAATACTAAAAAAACTGTAAAATTGAATCGAAAGTACCGCGAACAAGGGAAATCATCATGTTTTCCATATTGTTATATGAATACGTCATGGCGAGATATAAATGAAACTCATCAGTAATCTTTCTACTATTACTATTACGTGCTGATTGCTGAGGCCCTTATAAACTTTGCGATAGTTGATTCACTTTATCCATACGCAAACGGTAAGCCATATTTTCTTCTACATGTTCTTGCGACCATAACAGCTCTTTTTACTCACACTAACGGCATGCCTTTAGTTTTCGGAGGATTTTTTATTTTGTACTTCATTTTAAAACACACGGCAGCTTGACTAAAATAGTGCCAAAACGCATAGTTTGCGAACAAATGAAGAACCGAGGATGACTATCATTGATACTTATCATGTGAATATATTATGGCCTCTGAAAGGCCATACTGAGTAAAATAACAACACATCTATCACCAACCCCTAAAAGGGTTTGAAGGTTGTCGATCATTGTATCATGGTTGTCGATAGTGTTGTCAAACTGAAACATCCCATTTATGGCCTCTACCGCGCCACTTTCCGTATTATTTGTATTCACAATTGACTGGGATAATGTTTTGACATTGTATTATCCTATCCGGATCATAAAATGCACTCTAGGAACAGTAGTACCAATAGTATTTTAGTATTTTTTATATTATTTAGTCTTTTTATTACTAGTACCAGCGATCATAATATTCATTTGATTAGTACTAATTCACTTAATGCAAAAACAGTCTCCTGGTGTTCAAAAAGTAGTCCAGCTCAGTCAGACTACGGCTTAGCCGCTCCAACTACAAAAAACCGCCCGTCTGAACGACCCTTTAGACTTACGTCGTCGCTGGCCGCGTCTGCCTGATCGATCTCCATCCCGTTCATAGCGATTGCTGCGTGAGGGTGGCGGTGGTGCCCACCTGGCTGTGCTGTACCGTGCGGCACGGGAAACGGGGAACTGCCTCTCGGAACGCGGCCTGACTACTGCCAGGGACAAACTGACCCACGCTCCCGCAATTATGTCAATTTTACAATTGTTGCCCATCTAACGCTCTATGATGCCGTTGCAGTAGCTACAGGTTGCGAGCCTCAAATAATGTGTGTCGTTTTTTTAACAAAATTTATTGTATAATGTGTCCTTCCGCTGGCATAAGACACACCACCAAAAAAATGGTATACGCATCGAAACAGCAGCGAAAATAAAAATCCTTCTCTTTAAAATTAGGTAGCTTCTAATGGCAGTGAAGTTTAAAGTTTACTATGAGTGCGTACCGGATGACGTACTGTTGCGGCCAGCAATTTAGGAAATTTGCTCATCTTTTGTACATCTGGTATTGACTGATACAGACTGTGATCATTAATTTGATAATAAAAAAATATTAGGCATACTAACGAAATTAATAAAATTTGGTGATCTCTCCATGAAAATCCAATCCGCTGTACCTAGCTCTGTGTACATTAGTTATCTTGAAATCGCCAGGGAAGTGTCCCGAAATCGTCATTAAAAGCTCAGAAATCGGCACTGAAGTAGCCCATTATTGTACGATTTTTTCAATAAGTAGGCCTTGGCGAGATGTAAACATCAAACGTCAGACGCGGAGCCATCGCCCGTCAAAAGTGACCAAATATTCAATACCCGGCCAATAAAGGCCCATTTAACTTTTCGTACACATTGCGAAATTGTTATCTATAGCAGCGCAATCTTTCAGGATAAATATTTTAAAAGAAATGGCTCGTGGCATATATTATATATGTATTTTAGTATGTTTGAATATCAATAGATTTGTTATGGAGGCTGCACAACAAGCAGCAGTTTGGTTTTTCTGTTCGAAGGCGCCGTACGTCATTATACTTGACCGTTAAGTCAAGCAACGCCGCGCGCAGTTGGTCCATGGACGGGTGATCCCGTATGATTGTTTTCTTGCCTAATAAATCTTTTTTTTTTCCGATTTCAAAAAAATGTAATATGTACCTCGGCACTGAAGTTCTTTTTATGACTCATGTGGTTTATTTGCTCCGGCAGGGGCCTCGGCAACTAAATTCCACACGAGCCATAAAAAGTTGAACTTCAGTGCCTTGGTACATAAATAACTATTTCTTGAAATCGGCAGTGAAGTGTCTCAAAATCGTAATTAAAAACTCAGAAATCGGCACTGAAGTAGCCCATTATTGTACGATTTTTTCAATAAGTAGGCCTTGGCGAGATGCAAACATCAAACGTCAGACGCGGAGCCTTGGCCTGTCAAAAGCGACCAATTCAAAACACGGCCAATAAATCCCAAATTATTTTTTCGCCTAATAAAACATTTTTTTTCCGATTTCAAAAAAATATATAATACCTATGTACCTCGGTACTGAAGTTATTTTTATGACTCATGTGGTATATTTGCCTCGGCCAGAGGCCTCGGCAACTAAATTCCACATGAGTCATAAAAAGTTGCACTTCAGTGCCTTGGTACATAAATAACTATTTTATTAAGTAGTTGGAAAATATTTTTAAATGTGAGATAATTACATAAACTAAAATTTTCCGAAGAAAATATGGATGATCCTCTGCTCCCTAATATATTCTTGTCATATTTCAGTTGTTTCATTTGTTTGTAATTCATGGAAGATAAACTAACCCCTAATAAGATAGGTCCAGAGAAATTGCTGGCTGTCGCAAATATAAACAATGTTTTCGGAAGGGGCTTCCACATCGCGTCTAAAAACTCATTTTTTTAAATGTGGGTTTTACCAGAGACTAGACGGCAATTTTGCTTAAATTGCCATTAGTAGATCATGTTGGTGTGTTGGTATCTTTACTTATTTGCCACCCGTAACAAAATAAACTAGTTCATTCAGTGTGCACAAAGGGTTCTTATTTTGTTTCTTGGTGGGCACATCCGTTCGCAGTTTTCATTTTTTTAAACTAAATTTTCTCTGAAATTTGGTACCCAAATTGAGGCATCTACTAATTTCGACTTCGAAATCTATCGTTTCATTATCGATCCAGTGCCTAGTGGTGATCTGGATGCTCGTGTTCTTCTAGACGTGAACTTTGGGATGTCTGGTTCACTTATAGCTCTTATTATTATTACTAGAGATGGGTTTTGGGTTTACACCCATCGATGGGTTTAAACCCATTATGGGCCAACCTATGGGTGCCAAACCTTTGACACCCATAGGGTGTTTTCATTTTTAAAATAAAGGGTGGATTCAAAGGGTGGAAACGTTTGGGTGTTTTCAATGTTTTCAATGTTACCAAAAGCCAAAATATATCCTGGAATGGATGGAATTTTTGAAGGGAAGCAAAGCCACTGGATTTGGAGGAAAGAAGAAGAAGAAACGCGATTTTTGTTTCTACTTTTTTGTCAATGAAACCTAACTATTATTTTTGTAAATATGTCAAATATCAGAAATATAAATAGAAAATAATAAACCCTATAATATGGCTTTTAGATGAGAAAGTGGAGAAAATGGAAATATTTTAATATACGCCATTGAATATAAGAAATACGCCCCCAATAGGCTCAACGCTAAACTAGTCTATGGGCCATGACAACAATGAACAACAACAAAGAACAACGCAGTAACGCAGTGTAGACCTATAAGGCTAGCACCGCTCCCATGGTGACCATGGCCTATATATTAGTTCGCATAGTCCCGTCGGATTCAGTCGCGTATTGTATAATACACATACATATTATATACTAATGACATTTTTTTATTTCTCGTTAACTAATTTATTAAAGTTAATTAATAGTGCAGGATGAATCTTGTTTTTGTATGCCCTAGAATACATTTATTCAATATTTAGTCATTGTTATTTTAATTTTGGATAATGTAATAGATAAAACGACTAAATTTCTAATTAGCCTGCAACATATTTTATACTTTTTATATTTTCTTGCAATATTGCAATGTTTTTGTTATTTATAGTTTTTAGATATGGGTATTTGGTATTAAATTAAACGTCTAGATGTCACCAATCATAATATGCCAAAAACTAGTGTCATAATTTGACACCCGGTGCCAAAAAGGGTGAAAACCTTGACACCCTTTCCAAAAATGAAAAAACAAGGTGTAAACCCATCTCTAATTATTACTATCATTATTATTCCCTGTCGGCGCGGCCAGACGTGTGACTCCGTCCGAATTATTATAAGGACGAGTTGGCGTGACGACAACGGAAGCACCACCTACGCCGGACGGTGGGATTCGCGTCGCGCTCGACATTTTCCATACATAATAATGGCCGGCTTCTGAGACAATTGCCGTAGATTCCGTCTCGGTTTCTGGCCGGATTCTTGGGGACCAAGCTGGCTAGATCCCGTTTTGTTAAATTAGAAGATTAAGGCGGGCGCTCGCATTGTTAAATAAACGTTCATATTGCCGCTGGGGTAGGGTGTCGGGCGTTGCATGTCTCATTATACCACAGAATAAATAGCCCTACAGGCTGTATATTCTGTGATTATACGAAAACAAAGCTGTGGAAAAGTCCAATTTTAAGATTGGTTCAAGTTATACAGGGTGGCCCACTTTTTTGTAGCATGACTTTAACAGTCGATAGAAAAATTTATTCGAAGAGGAAAATTGTATGTAAACATACTTACAATATGAATTACAATAATTATTAACTACTAAATTAAAGTCGATGTTCAAAATATGAACCATTTTGTTCAATACATAATTATTCACAACGGCGTCTAATGGATTGTACACCATCCATTAAATTGTAATTATATCAACAAGGAATACTGTACAACTTATTTCGCTAGTTTATTAATAAAATTTTTATTCTACCCCAAAACGACTTCGAATTAATTTCTGAATTTAGCCAAAAAAATAATAATTTGGTACGCAATCGTGGCGAAGGTACGAAAAAATGTCAAGAGACACTGTTTGTCGAGAACTAATCGTTCTATTGGAATGAAATTTCAAATTTTATTTTGGACAGTGCCGTACTAGTTAATTTTTTACACTAATGGAAGGAAAGCCCCACAACTTCGGCACTGGTGGTTTGTGGGCCTTCATATTATCACCAAATCTGCTACCCTATAAAGTGGTGCAGTGGCGTATCCAGGATTAACGTCTGGGGGGGGGGGGGGGCAATCAGTTATAAATAACAAAACTCTGTCGATAATTGTAATGAATAAAAACAGAACAAAAACATATTTTCTAAAATAAATAAATACAGGGTGTCCGGAAATAAATGCACCAACTTGAAAAATTAAAAAGAAAAATGGAAAATATTACGAAAAGTTTATATGAACATGGGTCCGCAGATGTTTGGTTTTCGAGATGCAGGTTGTTGAAATTGAAATTTTATTTTCGATTTTTTTCAGTAACTTTTTGAGATGACAAAATTTTCTTGCAAAAGTTGGTAGCCGGGTTTTTTTGGGAAGAGAAGTCATAATTTGGTATTATTTTTGGTGCAATCCGTAGAGGACGCTACATACGCTATCATTATTTAATCTAATTTGCCCTAACTTTTTTGACAGTAAACTTTTACATTTTGTGAATGTATCCTCTTCCCACGCGTTTTCTAAGCAAAAAAGGTATACTTGGTGAATAACACCAAAAGTGACCGTTTTCGAGAAATTTTCAACCATACTTATATCAAAGTCTAGAGAATACTTTCTCTAGACTTTGCTTATATTACTTAAATTCCTGGAAATAATTGCAGGAAACCAAACTCAAATATAAAATAAATTTGATTCATTTGGCACTTGCCATATTGTGTGTTTGTTAACAGAACATTGTCAAGTCTAATTTTTAGAAATCATGGAAACCATTATTAATTTTTACTAACAATCAAAGTACCTGTTATATCCATAGATTCTCCAATAAAATGGCATACTTAGCATCATTGAGACCACAGAAAATATACGCTACGCGGACAGAAGTTCCACACAATGTAATTATTTGGCAGCCCGAAAGGAAGCCGGCTCTCGAAAGCCGGCTTACCCTGGCTTTCAGCAGTGTCTATAGAAGAATTCTTCCATAGTTCTGCCTTGACGGCCGTGGTACTTTCATTACTCAATACTAGGCGGCAGCACGCTAGGAAAAAGCATCCGAAAGCGGCGTTGCCGGATTGTGCAAACAGTCGGTGGTTTTACCGAACTATAAAAATAAAGAGAAGATCTTTAATAAAATGAGCTTGCCCATTTAGAATCCAAGGTTAACAGTGACGCTGTCAGCAGTAACTATAGAATTCTTCCCTCGAGAGATTTATTTTTTTCGTCGTTTTTGGAAAGGGCATTCAATAATTATTTTACGAATCCGTGGCTGAAAAAAATTACTGCGCAAAAACCACCCCTGCACCCCTCAAGGGACAAAATAATAACTACATTATTCTTGTATTCTTGGTCCGATTATCTGCGCCGTTTTTAGCAGCGACGTTCCAAATGATTCCAGATGCGTGAACATGAACCCGTGGTAGAAAAATTTACAAGCAAAAATTATCCCTTCCAACTTCCAACCCTCGGATAGATTGCTTTTGGTCCGACTATGATAGTTTTTTGAAAGCCTAGCCACTATAACTCTTATTTCACGAATCCGTGGTAGAAAAAAATCATCGTACAAAAGCTACCCCAGTGGCGTCGCGTCGGGGGGGGGGGGGGCAGGGGGGGCACGGGCCCCCCCAGTTTTTGTTAGGTGGGAATTTTATAACACTACCTACCTAAGGTAAAAATGGAAATAATTCACAGCAATCACTTAATTAATTGCATGAGCGGTGTGATGGTGCCTATAGTTTTGGCCTCATGGGCTACGGTAGGCACCGCATGGCCGCGCGTGCATAGATTTGTCTTAACCTGACTCGCCTCGCACTTGATAGAATGTTTTACCCAAAAAAACAGTCGAAGAATGAAGTTTTATTGAGTAAATATGATGTGCCTGACCTGTAAAAGATGCATGATATTTTTACAAGCTTTTATTTAACTTGTCCGCATCAATAAGACTGCTCACGACTGTCGCGTCTGACACTTTTTTGGGCCACCATGCGCCCTTCCGAGACAAAATACAATGCAAAAGGCATTGTTGGTTATTTGCGCCAACTTCTTTCAGGGACATGAAGTTATAGTCGAGTCGTGAGAAGTCTTTATAAATACGTCAGTCAATGCTATTTCTGCACAACCTATTTGACATGAGTATGAAATGACGAGTACAAAAAAATAAGTGGCGTCATACTAAATCCAATATAGCGGATGTCCCAAGATGGTGAACTAAATTTCTTTACCACCCTCCTGATATTGAGAATCAAATAAAATAAAAGGTAAAAAAACTTTGTCAAAACAAGCTTTTATTTAAACCATATACTAAAACGAATAAAATAATATAAAATAAGTCTAGGTTTTCAGTAAAGGTAATTCAATGCCAAATTGCGTTTTTGTAAATCAAAAAGCATGTCGCGCGAGATGTTCATTAACGTAAGTACCAATTAATTTTGTTGGACAGTGATTGGTTGATAAGCAAGTACCTATTTGCCAAAGTATGTATTTTCCTTAAAATTCGCGCGAAAAGCTTTCAGATTTATAAGAACTTGTCGCAATTTGACATTGAATTATCTTAACAAAAACCGATACTAAAATCGAGCAATCCGTACGCCTGGCGTAAATAAAACCACGTGTTCAATGACGATCCGCGATTGGTCGGTAGTCTATAAAGTTTCACCAGAGTCGGCAACAGGGAGGTACTCGATCGAAAAAGTGTAGTTACGCCGTTTTACCTTGTTGTTTTCAGCTATTTAGACACTGCCACAAATAATTTTATCGATGTTTTGAACCATTTTAATTAAGCCAGTAATTCTTTTCCCAAATATTTTGATGTAAACCATTGTAAAACTAACATTAAATAAAGGTCATGCCTCAGTGCGGCCCTGGCGAATATTTCAACTCACGTGGTCTTGTTTACGCCAGGCGTAAGAGTTGCTCGATTTTACTATATACTTATTTTATTTTATTCATTTTAGTACATGGCTTAAATAAAAGCTTCTTTTTAAATAGTATATTTCATTACGAGTCTGGAAATAAAGATTTTTCCCTGCACGCGTGACATATTCCCGTGTTCGGCTGCGCCTCACACGGGAAGTCATGCAAGCACGGAAAAATCTATTTCGGGACGTATAATGAACGATATTTTTTATTATACTTCTTTGAAAACGGAAACTTAAAACATTTTATCGGCATATTATAATAAGTTTAATTGACAAAAAATAAACAATGCAGACAATATAGTCTTTGGTATGTTTGATGCGTTTCCATGGTTACTCTCAAATTATTTCAAAGGTGCGCTTTGTTGTAAATTCGTTATTGTCAGATAAGGTGAATAAAACGTCAACAATATTACAGAAATGTATCTAAATATTGAAACACTTACGAACTAAAATACAAAATAGGTATATGTTAAATATCATAGAGCATATAGAGTTTCTTAAATTTAGTTACTTTGCTGTATATTTCTATTTTAAAGCTATATATTCGGTATTTTTATTCAGCGCACGGAAAGTTTTTCCATGCGCTGTTTCCGTGCGCTACCCCGAAAAACCCCATCTTTCATTATTGCTAAAACAGATGAAAATAAGGTGTTTTCAAAGAAGTATAATAAAAAAGTTTTTCTACATTATTTTATTTTTTAGATGTTATTTATTTTTTGTTTGTATTAATGATAGGACAGTACATACAACTTGTTTTATTTTGGAAGTTTTTTCTGACAGTGACAGTACAAGTTTTTTTTAATTTCGGAAGTTTTTTTTTGTTTTTGATTCATGTATTATTTGTCTCGTTGATTCATTAAAAATATGAAAATAAACGAGTACCTAATTGTTTTCTTTTCCCATTTTTGTTTCAGTTCAACTAAAATTGCGATAAAAAAATATTGAAATGTTGTTCATTGTCTTGAGAAAAAAAAAATTAAGGTGCCCCCCCTGCTTCCGAAGTCACGCGACGCCACTGAGCTACCCCATGCACCCCCTGAAAAATTGATAATTCCATTGTTCTTAGTTCGATGTTCACCGTTTTAGCAAGGACGTTCCAAATGATTCCAGATGCACAAATTAGTGGTTGAAAAAATTTGTCAGGAAAAAACTACCCCCTCCACCAGAGATATTGTTTTTGAGACGATTATTTAGTCATTTTTTGAAAAGGCATTACTATATACCTACCTTATTTCACGAATCGGTGGTTGAAAACATTTACGGGGCAAAAACTACCCCTTCCCACCCCCGAAAGTTTATTTTTAATTAGATTATTGTCGTTCCTTGAAAAGACATTCACTATTTCCCTTATTTCACGTATCCGTGGTTGAAAACATTTGCGGGGCAAAAACTACCCCTTCCCACCCCAGAAAGTTTGTTTTTAATTTGATTATTATCGTTTTTTTAAAAGACATTCACTATATCCCTTATTTCACGAATCCGTGGTTGAAAACCTTTACGGGGCAAAAACTACCCCTTCCCACCCCCGGACCGGAAGTTTGTTTTTAACTTGATTATTGTCGTTTTTTGAAAATGCAATCACTATATTCCTTATTTCACGAATCCGTGTTGAAAACATTTGCGGGGCAAAAACTACCCCTTTCCACCCCGAATTGATTTTTTTAATTTGATTATTGTCGTTTTTTGAAAGGTATGCTGGGGGTATTATTCGCCCAACAATTTTTTTAACCACGAATTTGTGCATCTGGAATCTTTGCGAACGTCCTTGCTAAAATTGGCGAGGATCCGACAATATAAGTTATCATTTTTGTTCTTAAAGTTGTGCTGGGGGTAGTTTTCGCACAAGAATTTTTTTCTACCGCGAATTCGTGAAACTAGAGTCATTATATAAGGACGTAGTTGCTAAAATCGGCCAGGATCAGACAATGAAGTTATAATTTTTTTAAAAGGGTACTGGGGTAGTTTTCGTCCAACAATTTTTTTAAAGTACAAATTTGTGCATCGGGAATCATTAGGAACGTCCTTGCTAAAAACGGTGGGAATCGTACCATGAAATTTTCCTTTTTTTCCTTAAGGGGTAGTGGGGGGTAGTTTTTGCCCAACAAATTTTTTCAACCACGAATTCGCGCATCTAGATTCAACCGCGAATTCGTGAATCTAGAATCATTTAGAACGTACTTGCTAAAATCGGCCAAGATCCGCATTTGGAAATGAACCACTCAAACGTGGTCATGTGACTTTTGTTATCTGTTAAAACTGACATTTAAAAAAATATATCGCCAAAAATGGGTTTATTTGTTACAATATCAACAAGTTTTACTAGAAAAAATTGTTTCTTTTTAAATTTTACGTAAGTGTACCAAATTTGAACTCTCTAATAAAAGATTTATTTTTTGCCAATTTTTAATAATAATAATTATGAAGTTTCTGAAAATTTTAAAAACTTATAACTTCGTAAAAACTTTTTTATATCACTAGCTTTATCATTCTATTAACTTTTTATTACTAATTACCGATAAGAATAGGTATTCTTCAAAATAAAATGATATTAACGCTTTAAAATTCTGTTATGTTTGCTGCAAAGTTGATGTAGCGTCTAGCACTTAGGGTATAAATTTAGTTACATTACGTTTTCCAGTTCTAAATTGATGCCAAAATAATAATAAATTAAATTATCATCAAACTATTTTACGTATCTAAGCAAAATTCTTGACTTTTATGGAACACATAATTATATTATATATTTAAGAACTGTCCCAAAACGATTCTCGTACTGTCATTAGTAAATTAAAATCCCTGGGACTGTTTTAGACCAATGACAGTACCAGAACCGTTTTGGGATGGTTCTTAAAATTGAACGCGAACAAAGCAATGACTCTTGAAACGGAGAAAGTGAGGCATATCTTGGAAGTGCGAAATAGGTAAATAAATAAGGAGTCTAGTGATACGATTATGCCTTTGGTTATAGCTACTATTTGTCGCGAAAATTAAAAAACCTGCCAGTTTTGTTTGGTTGTTATGAGCGATAAACGTCCCTACGCACCGTAAAAAAAATCAGCCTCCCACTAAATCGTTAATCCGCCCAAATCCGGTTAGAAAATGCATGTGATTCAGGGGGAACTCTGGAAACGAGGGTTATGCCCAATGACGTCAAAACCTATAGACAGGTTTGTTTTGATAAACGCTTGACGCCCAGAACTAATCACAATCTAAGCGCTCCATTAAATTATTCCGAAAATGTCGCGAGATTGTCAGAAATTGCCCCTTTTTGTCGAGCCGTAGCGAACTTATTTCGACTCTGGGCTCGGAGGCTGGCGTCGTTAGACCATCCCCCGAGTCTTCAGGTGAGGTTCCGATGCTTCCGGCACCCCCAAACAAGAAAAAACATGCGATATCTAAGTGTGATCCTGGAGGAACTATAACCGGGAATCACCGGGTGTATAGTTGGTTGATGGTTGACTTTCTGTCTTTGTTTGTAGCATGTTTTTAGAGTAGTATGGATATATTTAATCTTGGAGTCAAAATAAAGGGCATTTTAACAATGGGGCACCACGTCTATAGGTTTTGACGTCATTGGTTATGCCACTGGGGGGTTGTTGCTACGAAACGGCCAATATTCTGGCGCCGTCTTGGCTGTCGTAATACAGCCCTACAAAAGAACGGCTATACAGGCTAGACCAGTGGCGGATCGACGCGACGGTCAACAGAAGCAAGGGCGTTGCCAGCCAATGATGATATGTACCCCACTTTTAAAGCGGTAGACCCGATATGTAGGTAAAAGAAAAATCTTCATTATTAAAACATTAATTTTCTGGGTTTCTTGTGAATTTCTCGACTACTGTGGAATAAATGACCTGGCTGGCATTTGGTAAAAAAAATCCAGTCTCTAAAGGGGGGGGGGGCAGCTGCCCCGCTACCCCCCTTGGCGGCGCCTTTCAACAGAGAAAGGCCCACTATCTGCAAACCAAATCCAAGATTTTTTTACTTATTCTCGCTTTTTTTCTGAGGTTTTTCTTATAATCAATCAATTTCTTGTGTGGCGAACACGACACTGGGATATAGAGTTTTTTGCGTATCAGCATCTGGCAAAAAAACAAAAACCTTATCAGGATTTTGCGGACCGTTGGTTTTGCGAGTTTCTCACTGAATACCAAAAAAATATATTTTGTCCGTCGAAGTTTTTCAGCTTAACAATTTTCATTCTATTCTCAACGATCGCTGATTTGTTCAATTTTTTTCTGAAACTTTTCCATTTCAAACAGGTAAAAAAAATATACACATAATGTGCTTCTGAAAGAAAAAATGTATACATATATAGCTATGTAAGGAAAATGTATTTGTATATACTGTAAATAAAGAGTTAAAATTTTTTTAGGGGGATTTAATAAAAAAATAGAAGATGCCTGCCTGCAAATAATACCAGATGTATTAAGAAAGGTAACTAAGACACAAGTTAGATGCAGTCTAGACTTATGTTTATTAAAAGCAGGTAGTCACATTGAAAATTATTTATAAGTAAGAACCTACCTAGTATTTATTTTTATATTGTTGGTTTTTGTTTTTTGCTACAATAATTGTTAGGTTTTTAAATTAATATAATACATAATAAGTGTTTATAATATTTTTTTCTTAAAAAGGCGTTCATACAGTTATATTTTTATAATAATACTAATCTTAAAATTTTTTCCATAATACATCTGTACGAGCATCTGTCAATTGTTTCTGTCAAATACGCATATAACTTTTTAATGAAATGAGATATCAAAAAATGTATTTACGAAAGTTTATCAGAAAAACGTGCTCTTTCCAAATATAAAGAGAAACCGGTATGGTTCTGGGAAAAATATATTTGACGACGTCATAACCTATATTTTCCAAATTCCTAAAAACTATCTTTTTGGCTCAAAAGCAAGCTTGAGTGAAGAAATCCACAAGTCAAATTTTTACTGGCTGTTTTTGTTTGCCTAAATAAACCTGGGGCGTCGAGTTTGGGACACCCTGTACGACAAAAATGTACATAGTGATGATGCCAGATAACAAAAACAGCATATTTGGCTAATTTAAAATAACACCAAAACATAGGAATGGAGAAGCGACCCTAATGAAATTAAATTCGTGTCCATGCTCACGGACTAATTCCAGCACACCATCACCCTGTAAATGTCCTGTTCGATCATAGGTTCTGCACGAGAGATGTCAACATATGACACATTCAAATAAAAAACATGTTTTCTACAACCGCTAAGAAAAATAGACAATAAAGCAATGTTTTCAATGCACAAGCTACGCTATTTTTTCATTGTTTCAAAACAGTGCACAAAATAGGTAGGTACCTGGTACTTTGCGCACTATGATTTCAGATGCTTGACGCGAGGAAGAAGAAACGTCATCAAATCAAGTCATGGCCTTCGGCCTCATCAACATACTGTCATTCTTGTGCGTTAAAATAGTGCCTTTGCACAATAGTTGCATGAATTAGAGTTTTACCTAACAAAATACAAAAAAAAACAATAGCAATGAAAGTCGATCTGTGATGAAATTTAGATTCCAGGGTTTTCTTACTTTAAATTTTTTGACTTAATTTACAGTAAATAAGGTGATTTTAGAAAATTGGTCATATAACTTTCTTTAGGTAGGTAGGTACCTAAATAAATCGGCCAAAATATAAATAAGTTGCATAGTTTACCGGGAAGCTTTTATCCAGTCCGAAATCCAGTCTTGAAAATCTAATTTCAGGCAAAAGTGTCTTTTTTAACCTTTTTTGTTCGCTCTGTCGTAGTGGTACACAGCCGAATACCGAAAATTTGGCTAACTATGCGATCGAATATTCGGTTCATCCATGTTTTTTTAAGAGCCTCTAAAATGAGCCTTATTAGACAAGGAGATAAACAGGGGCGGACTGGCACCTAAAAACGGCCCGGGCGCTTTGTATGAGACCGGCCCATGGACTAGCGGGGGTTCCGTAAGGTTCCTTGTAGCTAAAGTGCAAGAGATGCCAGAAACAGTTGGTTTCAAGATTTTTTTAAAAATTCTTTTAGGTATTTTTAGATTTTGGGGAATCAGTTTATATCAAGGATTTTATTTCAAAAGAATATAACGAAAATAAAAAATTAAAAAATCGCGCGTGATATTATTAGGTATTGCGGTGTTGCCGTTGAGAATATCATTCCTATACATATACAGGGTGTTCCTCAACCTATTCGCATAAACTTGGGAAATTGTAGCAGAGGACAAATATGGCCAATTATCGAAAAAAAATGTAATAAAATATTTTTTGTTTTGTAGATACAGTGAAAAAACGTTTACAGATAATAAAAAATTAAGAAGATAACAAGTCATGATAGCACGTACGGTATTTAGCAGTACCTACTTTGTTGTTAGCTATCTTCAATGATGTCTTAACTGTAAAACGCTATTCGTGTTTATTTTCACGCGATTAGAACAAAAGTATGGCACGTAGTTTCGAAAACGAAGAACTTATGGACATGGTACTATATGTTAGGGTAAGCTGTGGTACTAGCATATGGAGAAGCACATCAAAATTCAGTGTCTGCATCTCATATTTATGCCCAAAGATTTCCTCAAAGATTACATCCAGGAATTGAGGTTTTTTTGCGTGTGATTCAGCGAAGCAGAGAAACTGGCAAAACAAAAAACAAAACGGGCCGATCGTGTGGGGCCCCATGGATTTGCAGGGATAAACTGGCTGAACAGATATTATGATAAGCTAACATCAGTTTTATTTTATTACACTAAATTTGAGTTCTGTTTTTTTTTTAATTTGAAATAAATTGATATAATCTCCAAAACAAAAAATATTAATACATTTTTTCGATAATTGGCCATTATTTGTCCTCTGCTACAATTTCCCAAGTTTATGCGTATAGGTTGAGGAACACACTGTATTCTGTAGCCTTATAGACTACTTTAGCTAGATATGTAGGTACATATTTTTTAGTGCAATTTCGCACCAAAATCGTACCTACACCTTTTCTTCGCAAAAATATTTTATAAATCTGAGTACTTAATGTAGTTACGAATCGACCAAACCATGTGAATTAACTCCAATTCCTATTGGACCGGGAGATAGTGACAGATTTTTGGACGTGATTTTACACAGTATGCCTTGCAAAGGGCATTATGTGGCACATATTCTCACAATAATAAGGTATGAATCAGAGTGTCATCCTGGGTTCTTCATGTGAAAAACTGAGTTTTAAATTATTCGAAAAATATGCGTTTTGATATGATTTTATACAGGCTGCCATGTGTTTTATAATGAAGTTCAAAATTTCCTCGGAAAACCATAGGCATACCGTTAGGGTGGGTCCAAAGGGCTATTATTGCCACGTGATCCTGTATTTTAATAATTAATTTTTCCACGTTTCTGAACAGGCTGCCAATGAGAAGTATGCAAGTTCTTGTTATGAAACTGCTGAAAAAAAGATAGCATACCGTTTGCGCATGTCCAAGTACACTTTACATCGAATAACTCGTTTAAATGATTAAATAACATTCAATTTAAACAGTACTTGGACATGCGCGAAAGGTATGCCATCCTTTTTTCAGCATTTTCATAATAAGAACTTGCATACTTCTCATTGGCAGCCTGTTCAGACACGTGGAAAAATTAATTATTAAAATACAAGATCACGTGGCAATAATAGCCCTTTGGACCCACCCTAACGGTATGCCTATGGTTGTAGGGTTTTTTCGGAACCGCTAGGATCTGTTACTAGATAAAACAAATGAGCGTCACAAATTTATGAAAAAATATAAACTTCCTTTTTTTAATGGAACACCCTGTATATTTGTGGATTTTTGAGTTGCAGGCATTTTTCCGATTCCAACAATATAAATATGTTATATGTTTGCTCTAAGCATTCGCATGGTATTCCAAATTGCAGATAAATACGATCTTCATATTTAATCAAGGTTCCCATGGAAAAACATTTCAACTTCGACCTGAGCATTCCTATCAATCCATTATTTTTGGGACAATACACCTTGGTAGCCTACAACTTTCATTAAAGTAATTTATTTCTAACTCGAAATATAAAGGCTCTAGGGGTGGGTCAAAATATAGGAGAACACCCTGTACAGGGTGGCTCATTATAAATTGACACCCCCTTAACTTGTTAGTTTTTGAGGTTAGAAAAAAGTTTTATTTATAAAAGTTTTAGATACTAATACAAAGTTTTTTGTGACGCTATTAGACCTTATACAGTGTGTTCTAGAAAGCCGTGGCGGACATAACTTATGTTTTTTAAAGGGAACACCTTGTATATTTCGGATTATTGAATTCTACGCATTTTTCTGATTCCAACGCAGTACATATGATATACAATGTGTCCACGGCAAAGCGGTATTATAGGTGTATATGACAATTTTTTTTGCATTACAATTACAAACACAATTTTTTGTATTCTGCTCTTGCTTCACCCAAAAAATATTTTTAGTATTTTGAACTTTAAAAAATTTATAGAGGGCGCTGGTGGCAGCTTAAAAATAAAAATCGCATCAGGTAAAGTGCGTTTTCTGTGCGAAATATTGAAAAATTTTATTAGAAAAACTTGCTCAGAATTAAAAAATATGACGTATCAAATTACAGACCTAAATATTTTTTTTATTTATATTTTTTTAAGTATTATAAATGTAATCGTAATTTAAATTTATTTATTCTACCCTTGTTCCTCCAACAATAAATTATTCTGACACAAAGAGGGATCACTTTTATTTTTCTTTCCATGGCATACTCTTCTTAAAACATTAAAATTACAAATGCTATAAAATTCAATTGACCTTCAACCAGTCAAAATAGCTACAAAGAATTTAAGAACAGAGTTGAGATGTGTGCTGAAAATGGAGGAACATGGGTGGAATCAAAGTCATCGGAGTCTAAATAAGCTGAAATTATGACTACATTTATATTTATAAAAATTATAAATAAAAAAAATTATTTAGTTCTGTAATTTGATACGTCACATTTTTTAATTCTGAGCAAGTTTTTCTAATAAAATTTTTCAATATTTCGCACAGAAAAGGCACTTTACCTGATTTTTATTTTTAAGCTGCCACCAGCGCAGCACCCTTTATAAATTTTTTAAAGTCCAACATACTAAAAATAGTTTTTGGGTGAAGCAAGAGAAGAATACAAAAAATTGTGTTTGTAATGCAAAAAAAAATTCATATACACCTATAATACCGCTTTGCCGTGGACACATTGTATGTTCGCTCCTCGATTCGCTCCAACCGTTCATTCCGAACTGAGCCTTTTTTGTGAGAGATTAGCTCGGATTAGGTACTCCTTGGATCATAGGTTGCCATGGAAGACAAATGTCAAATAATAGTAATAATTATTGACAGTATATTCGTGCACTTAAAGGTGGATTTATAAACTCGACGTTTGCGTTGGCGCTCGAAGTTGACGGTGACCTTCGCAGTTTGCGCCCAGAAATGTGAACGACAGAACGTAAAAGATGAAATTAGTTTATCTCGAACGGCATCGGACGCAGACTGCAACGTTCAACGGCGTTTATAAACGGTGTTACACGTAAAATATTGGGATTGAATTTTCGACGCAAACGGCAACGGCGAGCGCCAACGCAAACGTCGAGTTTATAAATCCACCTTAAAAGAATATAAAGGCCGATCCACACGCAACGATGTATCGTACAATTTGCATGCGCAAGTAAATCGTTTATAACAACTTATCGTAGTAAAGTTGCAATTTTCGCTTGATACAATAATCATGGAGGAAGGGTTTTTGGAGTATTTTGATGTCTTGTTTAAATGTTAAAAGGAAGAGGGAAATCAGAAAACGTTTAAATATAGAACTAGATGGTCTAAAGCATGGTTATTGAAACGAAGTCTGTTTTACCATTGAATTCTATTATAAATTTCCGGACTAAAAATAGGTAGGAGTCAGCTACCGTCGCACCTAAAAACTGTACAAATCTCGGACAAGCATACACACGTTAGGATTTTGGCTCAGACTTTCAACTCCGACGTCCAACTTTGCACAGTTCTAAATTTTGTGCAAATCTGCTGCCCACACGCAACGATTTATCTGTAACGATTTACTTGCGCATGCAAATCGTACGATACATCGTTGCGTGTGGACCGGCCTTTAGTACCTACCACTTGACATTAATTATTGGATTAGTAAGTCCATAATAAAAGCTCTAAACAGTCAGTTCTTCCTGGCAACTTAAAAGATATTTTCCTCCCATGTGGAAATATTTGGATATGTGTGGCTATAATTAGATATTTTGGAAATACTTGGATGTTTGGATAATACATGGAAATGTTTGTTTTGTATTGTACAGGGTGTTCCCGTATATTTTGACCCACCCCTAGAGCCTTTATTTTTCGAGTTAGAAAAAAATTACTTAAATGAAAGTAAAACAAATGAGCGTCACAAATTTATGAAAAAATATAAACTTACTTTTTTTAATGGAACACCCTGTATATTTGTGGATTTTTGAATTGCACGAATTTTTCCGATTCCAACAATATAAATATGTTATGTTTGCTCTAAGGATTCGCATGATATTCCAAATTGCAGATAAATACGATCTTCATATTTAATCAGCAAGGTTGCCATGGAAAAACAATTCAACTTAGGCAAGAGCATTACTGTCAATCCATTATTTTTGGGACAATACACCTTGGTACCCTACAACTTTCATTTAAGTAATTTTTTTCTAACTCGAAAAATAGATGCTATAGGGGTGGGTCAAAATATACGGGAACACCCTGTATTGGTGTATTGTTGTGGTAACACCCTCGGGAAAAAGCTTAAAGAGGTAGGTATCACTGTGAAAAGTAAACTGCCAAAAGGAAGTTTGGAAATTTATTTTCTCGGAAACTATCTACATCCGACCGCCAAAAAGTAAGGTGCGATTTTCAAAAAAATCGGAGGTGGATACACTATACTCAATACAATTGCCATAAATGAAAAAAAAATTACTTAGGTATAGGATTAAAATTTGTATTCTGTGGAAATAAAAATAGAGTTCAGACTTCCGACTACAAATTATGGATTATACAGGGTGTGTCATAAAAGTGGGACAACATTATTTTCTTTGTTTTTAATAATAAACATATATTTTTATTATAAACATATATTTTTGGATATTTTGAAAGAGCAAATTTTTCTGATTGCAACGATATATTATAAGAGTTACGTTGATATTTGCTTTTCCCGTTAGCAAGGTATGTGGGACTAAAATTTACAAAAAAAGGCCGTACCTCCGCTGCCGGCAAAGGCACCCAAAAGAGTTCTTAGGTTTTGCCACTGACAGTACTTTTACAGTCACTCTAATAATATAGTAAGTATTACAAGAACAAGGATAATAATAATATAATAATATAGTGTACCTATTTAAAAAAAAAAGGACTCCTACACATTAATTCTTAATGCATTAAAGGGTGTTTACAGGTTGTCCCAGGTTTTTTGATCCAAACATTGACATTTTGTAGAAAAACTCATTGTAATGTGGGTTGTTCATATAAACATTTTTAAATAAAAAAAAAAAATGGAATCCCTGCCTACAATTTCCATTTTTTGAATTTGCTTAAAATATTTTTTATTTAAATGCTTCCGAATGTAGGAAAAAGTTGAGGAAAAAGTAAGTTTAATCTGTAATACTTAACTGTTATCTAAATAGGAAACAAAAAAGGATTTTTTTTTCACTTAAACTGTCAAGTTAATGAAAAATATGAAGAATAAAAAAGTTTCTAAATTGATTAGGTTACAGAATATGAATTTTTCTTTTCAAGATAATCTAAGGTGTAAAAAAATAAAAAAAAACCTTTTTAAAAACAAGCGTTTATACTAAAACGAATTAAATAAGTTTAGATTTTGATGCCAATTTGCAACAAGCTTTTTGAAATCGCTTGTTGTATTCATAAAAGTATAGGTATCTACCAACTAATTTTATCGGACAGTGATTGGTTGATAAGCAAGTAAAGTATAAATGAACTTACTTGGAACACAGTGATATACGAGGCACGATCTATTTCATAGCATTTACCACTCTGTGCTACTGGTAAAAATACCAGACTTATCAGCAGAAATGCCCTATATAAAATTCAAAGGTTTTTATGTGGTCGATTTCGACCTAGTCAAGGAGGCAGCCAATAAGAAAGCAAGCGCAGTGATTTGATTGGTCGGCATTTCGGAAATCCGTATGGAGCAGGTGTCGATGTGGGCCAGTTAGGCCAGTTTAACCAGTGCCGTGCACGGAAATAAAGATTGCGCTTTATTTTCCGGATTTTGGTTGTGTATATAGACCGTCAGATAGTGACAGATTTAGGTGCCCTATTTTCTCATACTAGCCTCGAAGAAGGTTGAAAAATACATCGATGCTGAGTAGAATGAAGTGAAATTTACGAGTGGCCCCTGGGGATAACATATGGAAAATTCGATTTTCCTGAACAGAAATAAAAGGTGTCTGTTGCCCACATTTCCACACTAGCCATGTTCATTAAATTATTAATTAATAGAACCTGGTTTCGGAAAACCAAAGGCTTGAGTGTTGCAGGTGGCTAAAGGGTTGAAATAAGGGCGTAGTTTTGTAAGCAAAAATCGAAATTTTGACCGATTTTTCCACCGAAAAACATATTGGCTTGAGTGGCGCAAATGGATAAGTACATTTTGAGGTAGGAAAATTTAACGGATATTTTTTTTCGATTTTTTAGTTATTTTTCCATGCAAGCCTTTGAAACTATAGAAAGTTGTTGATGTGTTAGACATTATAATGAAATTGGCATGATTATCGGATGTGGACGGAACGAAGACTTGCATCGGAAAGTTGCAGGAAAATTTATGAAAATTGCCATCATTTTCTCACGCAAGCCGTTTGACATATGCCTAGAAAAAGTGATTCTAAGACTATATAACAAAAGGCTTGCGTGTCGGACATAGTCATCACATTAATAACCGGTGTGAAGACAACCACCGCTTTCAGCCAGCCACCAATATACTAGGCGATCCAAACTTCAAAATAAAAATCGCAGTAAAAACTTTATTTTTTGGTTGCCGGTCTCAATATTTGGCAGAAATGACTAGAAACATGTTCCGGACAAGATAGTAGCGTTTGAACAATTTGCCACCCCCAGCCTTCCTCCCCACACCCCTAAACAGGAAAATGATACGTAAAAATTTTGTTTTTTGGTTGCTGGCGACAATATTCGGCACAAGTGACTAGACGACCGTTCGAGAAAAGTAGCCGTAAAAACTTTGTTTTTTGGTCGCTGGCGCTCATATTCCGCACATGTGACTAGATGACCGTTTCGAAGAAGATAGTGCCGTCCCTATAATTTGCCACCCTCTGGGTCACCCCTCACACCCCCCTATTTGAGAAAAGTGGCCGTAAAAACTTTGTTTTTTGGTCGCTAGCGCTAACATTCTGCACAAGTGACTAGACAACCGTTCCGGACGAGTTAGTGGCGCCCCTATAAATTGCCACCCTCTGAGTTACCCCCACACCCCCTATTCGAGAAAAGTGGTCGTAAAAAAATGTTTTTTGGTCAATTACAAGACAGGGGAACGTTTCTTATTCGAGGGGCACATTATACGCACGAAAATATCGCCACCACTACTTGCAATCCCCAAAACTACCCCTGGTCGATTTCCAAAAAAATAGCATATATATATATATATATATATATATATATGCCTAATAGGCTAATAGTTTTTCAGTTCCTGAAAAAACTTTTAGTCAGATGGTGTAGTTAAACTTGCCGAATAGGAAAATGATCCCTCCATAATTTGCCACCCCCATTACTCACCCCAATTTACAAAAAACACCCGTAAAAGCTATGTTTTTCGTTTGTTATGAATAATTTTCGGTAGGGCGGTGTAGTTGAACGTGCTGAACAGGAAAATGACATCGCCATAATTTGCCACCCCCATAACTCACCCCCAATTTACAAGAAACACCCATAGAAGCTATGTTTTTCGTTTGTTATGAATAATTTTCGGTAGAGCGGTGTAGTTGAATGTGCCGAACAGAAAAATGACATCGCCATAATTTGCCACCCCCATAACTCACCCCCGATTTACAAGAAACACCCGTAGAAGCAATGTTTTACGTTTGTTATGAATAATTTTCGGTGGAGCGGTGTAATTGAACGTGCTGAACAGGAAAATGACATCGCCATAATTTGCCACCCCCATAACTCACCCCCCATTTACAAGAAACGGCCGTAGAAGCTATGTTTTTCCTTTGTTATGAATAATTTTTATTAGGGCGGTGTAGTTGAACGTGCTGAACAGGAAAATGACATCGCCATAATTTGCCACCCCCATAACTCACCCCCAATTTACAAGAAACATCCGTAGAAGCTATGTTTTTCGTTTGTTATGAATAATTTTCGGTAGAGCGGTGTAGTTGAACGTGCCGAACAGAAAAATGACATCGCCATAATTTGCCACCCCCATAACTCACCCCCGATTTACAAGAAACACCCGTAGAAGCAATGTTTTACGTTTGTTATGAATAATTTTCGATGGAGCGGTGTAATTGAACGTGCTGAACAGGAAAATGGCATCGCCATAATTTGCCACCCCCATAACTCACCCCCCATTTACAAAAAACGCCTGTAGAACCTATGTTTTTCCTTTGTTATGAATAATTTTTATTAGGGCGGTGTAGTTGAACGTGCTGAATAGGAAAATGACATCGCCATAATTTGCCACCCCCATAACTCACCCCCAATTTACAAGAAACATCCGTAGAAGCTATGTTTTTCGTTTGTTATGAATAATTTTCGGTAGGGCAGTGTCGTTGAACGTGCTGAACAGGAAAATGACATCGCCATAATTTGCCACCCCCATAACTCACCCCCGATTTACAAGAAACATCCGTAGAAGCTATGTTTTTCGTTTGCTATGAATAATTTTTATTAGGGTGGTGTAGTTGAACGTGCTGAACAGGAAAATGACATCGCCATAATTTGCCACCCCATAACTCACCCCTGATTTACGAGAAACACCCATAGAAGCTATGTTTTTCGTTCGTTATGAATAATTTTCGGTAGGGCGGTGTAGTTCAACGTGCTGAACAGGAAAATAACATCGCCATAATTTGCCACCCCCATAACTCACCCCCGATTTACAAGAAACACCCGTAGAAGCTATGTTTTTCGTTTGTTATGAATAATTTTCGGTGCCACCCTCTGAGTCACCCCCCACACCCCCTATTCGAGAAAAGTGGCAGTAAAAACTTTGTTTTTTGGTCGCTGGCGCTCATATTCCGAACAAGTGACTAGATGACCGTTTCAGAGAAGATAGTGCCATCCCTATAATTTGCCACCCTCTGGGTCACCCCCCACACCCCCCTATTCGAGAAAAGTGGTCATAAAAACCTTGTTTTTTGATCGCTGGCGCTCATATTCCGCACGAGTGACTAGATGACCGTTTCGGAGAAAATAATTTGAACCCTCTTGTAAATTGGGGGTGAGTTATGGGGGTGGAAAATTATGGCGATGTCATTTTTCTGTTCAGAACGTTCAACTACACCGCTCCACCGAAAATTAGTCATAATAAACGAAAAACATAGCTTCTACGGGCGTTTCCTGTAAATTGGGGGTGAGTTATGGGGGTGGCAAATTATGGCGATGTCATTTTTCTGTTCAGCAAGTTCAACTACACTACACCGCCCTACCGAAAATTATTCATAACGAACAAAAAACATAGCTTCTACGGGTGTTTCTTGTAAATCAGGGGTGAGTTATGGGGGTGGCAAATTATGGAGGGGCCATTTTCCTGTTCAGCACGTTCAACTACACCGCTCTACCGAAAATTACTTATTCATAACAAACGAAAAACATAGCTTCTACGGGTGTTTCTTGTAAATCGGGTGTGAGTTATGGGGGTGGCAAATTATGGAGGGGCCATTTTCCTGTTCAGCACGTTCAACTACACCGCTCCACCGAAAATTATTCATAACAAACGAAAAACATAGCTTCTACGGGTGTTTCTTGTAAATCGGGTGTGAGTTATGGGGGTGGCAAATTATGGAGGGGCCATTTTCCTGTTCAGCACGTTCAACTACACCGCCCTACCGAAAATTATTCATAACAAACGAAAAACATAGCTTTTACGGGTGTTTCTTGTAAATTGCGGGTGAGTTATGGGGGTGGCAAATTATGGCGATGTCATTTTCCTGTTCAGCACATTCAAGGACACCGCCCTACCGAAAATTATTCATAACAAACGAAAAACATAGCTTCTACGGGCGTTTCTTGTAAATGGGGGGTGAGTTATGGGGGTGGCAAATTATGGCGATGTCATTTTCCTGTTCAGCACGTTGAACTACACTGCTCCACCGAAAATTATTCATAACAAACGTAAAACATAACTTCTACGGGTGTTTCTTGTAAATCGGGGGTGAGTTATGGGGGTGGCAATTTATGGCGATGTCATTTTCCTGTTCAGCACGTTCAGCGACACTGCCCTACCGAAAATTATTCATAACAAACGAAAAACATAGCTTCTACGGGTATTTCTTGTAAATTGGGGGTTGAGTTATGGGGGTGGCAAATTATGGCGATGTCATTTTCCTGTTCAGCACGTTCAACTACACCTCCCTAATAAAAATTATTCATAACAAACGAAAAACATAGCTTCTACGGGTGTTTCTTGTAAATCGGGGGTGAGTTATGGGGGTGGCAAATTATGGAGGGGCCATTTTCCTGTTCAGCACGTTCAACTACACCGCTCCACCGAAAATTATTCATAACAAACGAAAAACATAGCTTCTACGGGTGTTTCTTGTAAATCGGGTGTGAGTTATGGGGGTGGCAAATTATGGAGGGGCCATTTTCCTGTTCAGCACGTTCAACTACACCGCCCTACCGAAAATTATTCATAACAAACGAAAAACATAGCTTTTACGGGTGTTTCTTGTAAATTGCGGGTGAGTTATGGGGGTGGCAAATTATGGCGATGTCATTTTCCTGTTCAGCACATTCAAGGACACTGCCCTACCGAAAATTATTCATAACAAACGAAAAACATAGCTTCTACGGGTATTTCTTGTAAATTGGGGGTTGAGTTATGGGGGTGGCAAATTATGGCGATGTCATTTTCCTGTTCAGCACGTTCAACTACACCTCCCTAATAAAAATTATTCATAACAAACGAAAAACATAGCTTCTACGGGTGTTTCTTGTAAATCGGGGGTGAGTTATGGGGGTGGCAAAATATGGCGATGTCACCCTGTACAGGGTGTTCCTGTATATTTTGACCCACCCCTAGAGCCTTTATATTTCGAGTTAGAAATAAATTACTTTAATGAAAGTTGTAGGGTACCAAGGTGTATTGTCCCAAAAATAATGGATTGATAGGAATGCTCAGGTCGAAGTTGAAATGTTTTTCCATGGGAACCTTGATTAAATATGAAGATCGTATTTATCTGCAATTTGGAATACCATGCGAATGCTTAGAGCAAACATATAACATATTTATATTGTTGGAATCGGAAAAATGCCTGCAACTCAAAAATCCACAAATATACAGGGTGTTCCATTAAAAAAAGGAAGTTTATATTTTTTCATAAATTTGTGACGCTCATTTGTTTTATCTAGTAACAGATCCTAGCGGTTCAGAAAAAACCCTACAACCATAGGCATACCGTTAGGGTGGGTCCAAAGGGCTATTATTGCCACGTGATCTTGTATTTTAATAATTAATTTTTCCACGTGTCTGAACAGGCTGCCAATGAGAAGTATGCAAGTTCTTATTATGAAAATGCTGAAAAAAGGATGGCATACCTTTCGCGCATGTCCAAGTACTGTTTAAATTGAATGTTATTTAATCATTTAAACGAGTTATTCGATGTAAAGTGTACTTGGACATGCGCAAACGGTATGCTATCTTTTTTTCAGCAGTTTCATAACAAGAACTTGCATACTTCTCATTGGCAGCCTGTTCAGAAACGTGGAAAAATTAATTATTAAAATACAGGATCACGTGGCAATAATAGCCCTTTGGACCCACCCTAACGGTATGCCTATGGTTTTCCGAGGAAATTTTGAACTTCATTATAAAACACATGGCAGCCTGTATAAAATCATATCAAAACGCATATTTTTCGAATAATTTAAAACTCAGTGTTTCACATGAAGAACCCAGGATGGCACTCTGATTCATACCTTATTATTGTGAGAATATGTGCCACATAATGCCCTTTGCAAGGCATACTGTGTAAAATCACGTCCAAAAATCTGTCACTATCTCCCGGTCCAATAGGAATTGGAGTTAATTCACATGGTTTGGTCGATTCGTAACTACATTAAGTACTCAGATTTATAAAATATTTTTGCGAAGAAAAGGTGTAGGTACGATTTTGGTGCGAAATTGCACTAAAAAATATGTACCTACATATCTAGCTAAAGTAGTCTATAAGGCTACAGAATACAGGGTGTTCCTCAACCTATACGCATAAACTTGGGAAATTGTAGCAGAGGACAAATAATGGCCAATTATCGAAAAAATGTATTAATATTTTTTGTTTTGGAGATTATATCAATTTATTTCAAATTAAAAAAAAACAGAACTCAAATTTAGTGTAATAAAATAAAACTGATGTTAGCTTATCATAATATCTGTTCAGCCAGTTTAGCCCTGCAAATCCATGGGGCCCCACACGATCGGCCCGTTTTGTTTTTTGTTTTGCCAGTTTCTCTGCTTCGCTGAATCACACGCAAAAAAACCTCAATTCCTGGATGTAATCTTTGAGGAAATCTTTGGGCATAAATATGAGATGCAGACACTGAATTTTGATGTGCTTCTCCATATGCTAGTACCACAGCTTACCCTAACATATAGTACCATGTCCATAAGTTCTTCGTTTTCGAAACTACGTGCCATACTTTTGTTCTAATCGCGTGAAAATAAACACGAATAGCATTTTACAGTTAAGACATCATTGAAGATAGCTAACAACAAAGTAGGTCACAACAGTAGACAGACGGTCGCAACTCGCTACCGCGGGCCGCTGCAGCACCTTCGTGGCCGTAAACTCGACAGCGATGCTGCGAATTAAGTTTCTAATTGGCAACATCGCTTCGGCCTGCGGCCGCAGCAACCGTTGAGCTGCACTTGTACTTGTACCAAAGTCTAGAGAATACTATAAATCCACTCACTTGGCCTGTGTAAACAAATATTTCCCCCCTGCCCGATCCCGCTTCCTTTGCCTCAGCCCTCGATCGATATCCCGCTGAGCGGGCGATTCGGAGCGTTGCCAATTTTGAGTAGTGGTGGCTTATCACGGTTCTTATTGCAGTGTCGATGGCTGTAAAAGCAATTCAAAAGACTGTGTGTCCTTTTTTCCTAAATTCCTAAAGACCCTGAAACGTAAGATTTAGTTTGACGTATAAGAAAAATGTCTTAATCAATTATTTCTATAGTCATTGAAATATTACTAAATTATTACATAATACTCATATTATGCATAATATTATATATGTTGAATAATATAAAGCCTCGTATAAATTGTAAATAAAAATACTGATAATTGCAGATGTCAGCAATGGAAGAAGACCCTAGGCTTCTTCAGACCATAAATTTGCGAATATTGCACCTGAAGAGGCACATAAATGTATAAAAAATTTGCAAGGCACATTTTGATGACCATTCACTTCGTCTGGAAAAAATTTAGTAACAACTGCTGTTCCATTAAGATTATTACTAGAAGCTTATGGTTAGAGGCATATTCGTATGTGTAATCTGGCAGGCAGAAACAAGTCAACAATATTTTGCGAACTAAAAGCGTATGAAGGCAGTTCAGGACTATTTGGAAGTTTGTCAGTACCTCCACGAGACTTTAGTGAATATACAGGGTGTCCAACTTTAAAACTGTACAAGTCCGTAAAATCTTCATTTTTGGAGATAATCGCCTAAACTTTTTTTTGTTTGAAAGACCTTCAAAAACCGCTTCTTTTGACTTTCCTACCATTTTCAAAATGCAAATCCAGGGCCGGCTGCGATTTTTTTATACCCCCGATTTTCACGAAAACCATTTAGCGATTTTTTTATTTAAAATCTGACTCCACAGCGTTAATCAGAACACCCCAAAACCCCCATATACCAAATTTTAACAAAAAATATACAGGGAGTTCCGTCCTGGACGGTGTCAAAGTTGAGCAAAATAGGAATTTTAAAGGCATCTGCCGAGTCAAGTGTGCCATGGAATACCCGCAAAACAGTTGAATGGTCAATAGGACCACTCAAGGTGTTGGTGTGCAAAGGTCCAATCGAGGGGTCTTCAGGTACTTGATTTTTTGTACACCTACTGCAGAAAGCTGCAGTACCTAGTAAATATGCAGGTCCTGCATCGATAGGTACTGCATGGTCCTGCTCAAGTACTGACGATTCCTGCATAAATACTGCAGGGTCCTGCACAGGCACTGCAGAGTCCTGCACATGAACTGCAGAGTACTGCATATGTACTGCACAGTCCTGCACAAGTACTGCAGAACTCTGCCGAAGTACTGCAGATGTCCTGCATACAAATTTGTACACCTACTGCAGAACCTGATGACCCCTCGGGTCCAATACAAAATATAAAAAGTGTTCTTATCTGTGCCATCTCAAATTACTGAATTTTTGGAACTTTATACGGGTTAAAAATCGAGTATATCAAAACCGCTCCACACACTATAAACGAACGAAATCTAAAAAATACAGAAACCTGCCAGTTAGTAAGTCCATATCAGTTAAGGTTGCTGGTGTGCCACAACAGGAAATGCACAGAAAATGTATCATCTTAGACAGAGACTTTGTTGAGATAGGTCCAATAATTTAAATTGTTTTTATTTGTTGGTTGGCATTTTGTAAAGAAATAAATTACTTTTGTGTTTATCAATATTTTTTCAATGATTCCAGAGCAATCTTGATCCGTATAAATTTTATAAAAATTCAGAATTTTGAGATGGCTCAGAGAAAAATACCCTGTATATTTTTATAGTAAATATTTTCACACCGACATTTTGAGTGGGCCTGTTAACCATTCAACTGTTTTGAAGGGATTCCATGGCACACTTGACTATATAGAGATTTTGATATAGAGGTTTTGGGGTGTTCTGATTAACGCTGTGGTGTCAGATTTTAAATAAAAAAATCGCTAAATGGTTTTCGTGAAAATCGGGGGTATAAAAAAATCGCAGCCGGCCCTGGATTTGCATTTTGAAAATGGTAGGAAAGTCAAAAGAAGCGGTTTTTGAAGGCCTTTCAAACAAAAAAAAGTTTAGGCGATTATCTCCAAAAATGAAGATTTTACGGATTTGTACAGATTTAAGTATGTATAATCAATTTAGAAAATATTTTCTTATCAAAATTTAATCACTTTTCGCATCAGGATGGCTTAGGTTCTAGCCTACTAAAGGAATTCCGCACCCATCCGTGTGCAAATTTTCCCCATGACTATTTGGTTTCAATATATATGCGAGTCCATATTTACTACAAACTTAAATTTGCGAATAGGGAAACAACCCAAAGACAAAATAAATCAAATCTAAAACTTACAATTTTGCAAAACTTGTAAACTAGGTATGTAAATAATTTCGTATTTTGTTTGCTCCTAGGTACACACTTATGTATATTTTTACTTACCCTATGTTCAGGTAGGTATATCTTGCTTTATTTAAACGTAAAAAGTAAAATACCTGCATTTTTATTATACATATTATTCTCCTTATTTTTCTGCTATACCTATATTACTCTATTTTAATTTTTAACATTGCGCCAAAAATTAACGATATACACTAATGATTCACGGTGCATAACAATATAGAGGTGCCCCCGTATAACTTGGTGCAACCAGCTTTACTGTGATTTGTATACTCCTCGGTGTACTCCACCCTCGTAAATAATGGAGTGGAGAGGACATTGATTTACGACCGGTCGCAAAAAAACGGTGGATCTTCGACGACTTCAAAGGATTGATCGGACTTATAGTATTCTCTGGACTTTGCTTGTACGCCATGCGTCGAGAGTCGTGGGTGGTTACATATTCTAGTAGCAGTAGTGTAGCAAATTGCAAACTACTATAACCGCTATGGGTTAATGACAATACCTACAGTTTGTTCAGCGAATGTTCGGCCCTACGTCACAACTCCCGTCCTTGTCTGACTCGTGAATATACGACCGATATCCATTGTATATTCATAAGTAAGACAAGAACGGGAGTTGTGACGTAGGGCCGAACATTCGCTGAACAAACTGTATGCTTTCTACGTATAAGGAACCAACAAAGGTCTTGGTCATATCAAAGATAGGTGTGTTTAGTAGAAAATTATAATTTGATTAATAAATAATAAAATGTTTATGTAAATATTTGTCCCTAAATCGATAGCCCATACATTGGGGGGGTGGGCGTTGCCTCGGTCCTTAAACAACCTCCTTGGCCAAAAAAGTGGACTTACGCATCTTGCAATGTAAATTACTATCATTATAATAATTTCCAAGGCATACTTGATTTTTCGAAAGTAAAATTATGTCACAAATTAGTTTCAAACCAAGCATTAGTATTAGGGGGGGTCGGAGTTTTCGCCTCAACTCCAGTACCTTATTAGGAAACTAGAAAATTGCTTTTCTATTTCAAATTATTAGAATATTAAAAACATTTCTAGTCAAGTGGTTTAAAACATGCCGATACCAGTGTGGCAATGTCAATAATAAAACAGAATTTACTGAAGAAAGAATAGGCGTGGTGTAGCTATTTGAAATTAGGCACAAAACAAACAACAGGTTAGTTCAAAATTAATTATTAATAGGTGGTACCTGAAATAGGACCTACTTTTTAAGATTAACTTTTGGCTGGTAATATAACATCTCCATCAATATTTTAAACATTCCAGGTCATAGAAATATACTCACCTCATCATTAAGGCTCAATTTGCCCTTTGAGGACATTTCCACTCACTTATTACAAAAAAATAACAAGAATGCACTACACTACCGCAGCACACACGAACTGTTTTTAAAATTAGTAAAAAAATATGAAAGCTGTGGTAAATAGAAATTCCGATACCCGAGTCCGGAGAATCTGACAGGTGTGCCCTTTAACTTTTGTGGTGAGTTAATTTATAATTCTTGCATTTCTAATAATAAAAACAAATAATAGGTATTCTGATCTGGAGGCAAAGAGTATTGAACTTTATTTGCCTGCCATTGATGCCAACTGAAATTAATTAAATATTTCTATTGGGTGTCGGCAGGTATGAATCAGGATTATGAGGAAAATGAATCACACCATTGGGTATGTTCCGTTCTACTAATCTTGCCGACCACCGGCCTTGATCGGCACCGTCGCATGCGACGGTGCCGCCTTGATTCGATAGGAATTTCAAGCGGATGACCAGGTTGAACCAGGTTATAAAATTTAAATTTTGCGTAACTTTTACAAATTTATTTATTTGATCAAGGGCCAGATTATATGGTTTTAAGGCACTGTGAACACACCAGATGTTTCTATTATCATCAAAAATTATTTTAATGTTCAATTTCTTATAATCTAACCTAACTATTTATAACTTATAACCTGGTTAAAACGTCGATGGAGGATTCAATCAACGGTTAAAATCGGTCATCCGCTTGAATTCTGCTCTAGTTGACCCTTTGAAATCACTTTGAAACTTTGAAACTGTCAGAAACATGCTCGGTTTCGTTTTTGGACCGTCAAAATGAAACTGCACATGCTCTTGACAGTTTGAAATTCTGCCGAAACAGACCTATAGAAAGAGGCGCTTTCGGGTATGATGTGTCAAGCTCTGTGTGCTTGAGACTCCATTTTGCTTGTGTGCCAGTGTGCCGTTCATACCCGAACGCAATATAGGATCCAGTTATTATTTTTGTTTTATGTCTATGAATTAACCTTAAATTTACGATGCAAATGCTACAATTTGCAAATAGAAATGGAAAAAATGTTGATAGTGAAGTTACAGTAAGTTATATTTTTCGTTAATTAGCGTTGACTCCGCAAGAGAATCAAGCGAAGTCCATAAAACATTAAACTGACAATCAATAATTCTACTGCGCAACTCGGAGCGTCACGTACCTAATAAACGGCTGGTGCTCGAGGGGGCAGAGGGGAGGAAAAAAGAGCAACTCTGGAGCATCAAGCTCAAGCATACTCCAAAGAATGAAATGGAAGTCGAGTACTCCTGAGTAGCTCTGGAGTGCTCTAATTGTAATACCCGAAAGCGACTCAGGTCACTAAAAATCAAGGTTAGTATATAGCCTCTACCACCAAGGTTAGTACTAACCTTGCTCTACCATAACCTTCTCAACTTACGGCTGTGCCTCTACTAATCTCGACCAGAGAGAAAATAACTGTTATTTTCTCTCTAACCTCGACTATATAGAAATAATAATCTAAAACGCTCTTTAATTGTACACTAGAAATGACATTTCTTAGTTTGCTAATACAAGGTTGGCAGCATTGTTCTGGGCGCCTCCAGGGATTTATCTCAAGAACGTTAAACCAGACTTAACGTTCTTGGACTTATCTAACATGTCTGGCAAAAATCAAAAATGTCAGGACTTGTGACAGATCCCTAAACTTAACCTCGATATTTTATGGCTCTAACCTAACTTCAAACACAAACAATAACTATAGCCTTTTTCTGTGCTTCAAAGAACAGAGTTTAATGTTAATTTCTATCTATTCAAATTTAGGATTCGTGTGCGTAAAAGGTAAATTCTGTTGATTACGGCCCTGTCCTCCGTGACCTACAGAGAAATGGAGCCGGGAGAATACGCAACAAACTACTAGCTGCGCGAACTGCCTAAAAAAAGTGGCGGCCATATTAAACCAACTTCATCCATGGGCGTATCATTGTTAACAGACTTGGCACTGCAGAGTACTGCAGACTGCTTTAGAGATCTTCGTCCTCGTTCGCCACGATGCACAGTAAAGGCATCAGCAGCAAAATGTTTTGAAGAAACAAATTTATTTGGACTCAAAGTCCAATCAGTCCCCAAGTTAAGAATTTTTAACCATATATTCAATCATTAAAAGTATACAGATGCGCGCGCTACAGTGCCCAAAATTTCGGCGATTGTTTTTACTAAACTTACCGAAAAATGATACTCCCGGAGGTCTCCTAGACTTATAATTCTTACAGCTTGGTACTGCACACGACATTTTCCAAAAACCCTGACCATTTCTCTGCTGAAAATATGCAACAACTACCGCTGAGAACAAACTGCAAACGTTAAAGTGACGACAATATGGCAGCCATTAAATTTATCTGGAAATAGGATCCGCAATAGTTCGAAGCGCGTTCTCCCTACTCCATTTCTCTGGTCAATATAATAGAATAATATCAATATGACCGCCGCACAATTAAAGAGCGTTAACAACGGGATTGTTTCAATCACAAAATATATAGGTTAGTTTCAATAGCAGTTCTGAACCGGCGGTTCTCCATGATCTGCACCGTCGGAATGATAAAGGCTTTCCAGCTGGCGTCGCGAAACGTCATCACAGGGAGGCAGGGAGGTAGCTTTTTGTAGTTGTTTACGTTTACCTGTCTGGCGATTTTCCTGCTTTAAAGAACGTTTGTTGTGTGTTGGACTGTGTTTTTTTAGTAATATAGGACGTAGAGTTTTAAAAAAAGTTTTTGTTCCTAGGTACACAGTCTTCCAGGGTTTTGGTTTGAACTGTTGGAGAGTGTTATACCTAACAATTTTAAGTGATTAAACATAACCACCTTGAAATCAGGAAGTTTTATGGTTTTATTCATTCGAATTTAGTTGTATCTAGGCACGCAAATAAGAAATAATTGGCATTTACCAAAATTTTACCAGTAGATATTTAAATGCACCAAAAGCCCTGGAAAATGTGACTTTCACTCTCGTAGATTATTATCCCTGTTGTAAAACCATAAGCTATATATATATATATATATATATATATATATATATATATATATATATATATATATATAATCACAAGAAAAGGTGACAATGGGCAAACACTCAAAGCCGACAAAAAGAAAAAGCTAGTAACCGCATACACGTGTTTCATGCTATTTGGCAATCATCAGTACGGTGTAACATTAACCAAATCAAAAGATAGGCATGATTTGGGAAGCAACAAATGAAGTCCAGGCAGGAGCCAACAGCACATTTGCAGCTTCAGTCAGCACGCAGGTCGCTTTAGTAGCCTCCGTGGCGATGTTAGTACAAGCCCCAAAATAGGGGATGTGCTGACTGAAGCTGCAAATGTGCTGTTGGCTCCTGCCTGGACTTCATTTGTTGCTTCCCAAATCATGCCTATCTTTTGATTTGGTTAATGTTACACCGTACTGATGATTGCCAAATAGCATGAAACACGTGTATGCGGTTACTAGCTTTTTCTTTTTGTCGGCTTTGAGTGTTTGCCCATTGTCACCTTTTCTTGTGATTGTTACATTTACACTCGCTAATCTTACATCCTTATATATATATATATATATATATATATATATATATATATATATATATATATATATATATTTATATATATATATATATATTTATATATATATATATATATATATATCTGTACCCTAGAACCAGAGTGTATTAAGTCACAATTTGGAAATTTTACAGGAGAGTGAAACAAAAGTGAGAAGATGGCATAACTCTTAAACTATTAGACATATCGACCCAATTTTTTCAACAGAGTAAAAAGCACATTATTTAATTTTCCACAAAATAGCTTTCGTCAGTAGTTCTGTTTCATTTGATTAATAATTAATTAAATTGGAGTTAATACTCTGTGGTTCTAAAAATGGACTTAATATTTAGGCGACTTAATATAAAATCTGCTGCCAAGCTTGGACATAATACAGTTTGCTTCTATCACGAATTATGACTTAATATTGTAAAAGAGGACAAAAGATCATATGGCTCGGGGGTATTTTTTTAAGAAGTAGTAAGTCCAAAGTTATGTGAAATCATTACTGGACTTATAGCTATCTGGCCCTGAATTGTCTTTTTAACCGGTATTTAGTCCGAAATTGTTCCAACAGTTTTGGTCATTATTAAAAGATAAAAAATAAAAAAAAATAAATAAAAGACACCAGTATCGTAGGTAGGAAATCATGAAACCGTTTAGGCACCCATTTGAGAAGCTTTTGTAGGTCGTCGTATTTTTTCTTAGGTATTGGTCGTAAGGTGGATCTAATAACTTTTAAATTAGGTAAATTATTCTGGTTTCTTTTCAACGATTTTCTATTAAAGTCTATTTCCTCAAAGTCTTTATCAATCTCACACTTAAAATACATTTTTCCAGGAGAATCTTGCTTAAATTGCATACAGATAACTTTGGAAATAAGGAAATTAGTTTTATTTGTCGTTTTTTTATTTTGAATAAATGGCGAACGAGTGCATTCATATGCAGCACCAAAGTCTTTGAAATCTTCAAGTTCCATTGGTTTTACTTCCAGATTATTATATTTCGAGCTACATAACCGGGCAATTTGTTGCCAGTCCCATGGTGTTATTATTGAAAAATCTGGACATTTTTTCTGTTCCTTTTCTAGCCTGGAGTGAACTGTGTCAACCTCCATGTGTGTATGGCCTCTAAGGAGATACTTATGTTCAATAACCTTTAACGATGGTTTCAAAGAAAGTGCGTAAAGATAACATACAATCATTTGCATATTTCTGTTTTGCGAAGGGCAATTGTCACTCCAGATAATGAGTTTTTCAACAGAGTTTTCTAAATCAAGAATATATCTAAGAAGGCAGGATGCCATTTCGTTACCTCCACGGCCAGCGACTGACTCATCCCACATGAAACACGATGATTTTTTTGAAGTAGCATCATAAACTGTGTAATTAAAAGACCATAGCTTCAGGGAATAAAAACTCTGAGCATTATGTAGTAGTGGTGTAGGCAAACATTTTTGGAGGTCTACCATGATAACTTTTACATTGGTCTTACCCTGTGATTCTTCTTTATCCTTTTTTTTTCGCTATATCTTCTCTGTGATTCCAGTAGGTGACGATCGTATTCTTCTTGAATGCGTTGACATTCTTCCACAGAATTCGTATCTTTTAATTTAACAATGAATTCGTCACAATTATCACATGTGTCATTGGAGGGCTGACTAAATGATAAATTAAACTCGCTGTTGAAAATATCTGAGTACAGCCAGGATTTTGGGATTTCTTTTTTGGGAATACCTTTTTCTTCGCAGTCTTCTACGAACAAATTATACATTCTGGAGATATTTAGATGCGACCCTAAATATTTTCGTTGCGACCTATTTCTAGAGTAATGTGACTCGATACATGGGAACTTCTCAATATGCTCTCGTACGAGATCTCTGGCAGCGACTGAGATTTTATTAACTGGCTCATGGCGACCTCTCTGATCAACTTCTACAATACCACCGGGTTTCCTCTTTTTCAAAGCAGTCCGTATTGCTGTCTGTGACAGGGAGAGCGTATTAAGGAGAAATGTACGACAGACAGGTATCTTTTTTCCATCAACACAAAAAAAGTATTTTAAAGACGTTTTTCTTTTGCCTTCACGCCGTCCATTTCTTACACGGATTCTTTTTACGGGACCTTCTTCAATGCATAATAATATAAACTGTCTTTTTTGATCGAGACTATTGGACGCATCCCAAAAATTTGAATGAATGGTTACTCGATTTTCTTCGGAAATTGTTGTTGTGCAGTTTTTCAAACATTTTTCTGCTACGCATGGGAGGCCCATATCCTTCTTCTTCATCATTTTACCATTTGATGACAAGTATTCGTCCCCTGCGGCTTTTTTCACTTTCCTTATATCCTTCTTCCATTGCGTACTGTTTCTCTTTCTCTTTTTTCCTTTCTTTACTGTTAATTCCTTCTCATTTTCCTTATTTTCCGCTACTGCTTCTTCATCACTACTGCCATCATTTTCGTCATTTTTAGGGACATAAGATTCATCTTCTGATTCTAAAGTATCATCCTTAAGTTCAGCTTCCTTTTGCATATTTTCAGTTATGTTGGCTTCATTGCGATCTAATAAAATAGTATTCACTGCCTCATTCTCTTGATCTTCAACTTCTGATTCGGCAGTGATATGCAGATCTGCAAAACAGTAAGTAGGTACATTAGTGGCAGAAGTAAGTACTTACTTTGTGTTCACCCTTACCACTTGCCAAATTACAGTCAGTTAAATTTATTCCAGAGCAATCTGGTCCTGATGTAGCCACAATTTTAACTGTATTATCCGGAAAAATATCAGGGTTTTCCTTAGTATCACAGAATGAAAACTGAACAATATTGTCGTTTGTTTCGGGTAAAGTAAACATCTGACTGTCACCAACATTCACTACCACTTCAACTAGCATACATTCCGTTTGCATGTTTTCATTAATTGCCGGCTTTATGGGGTCACTTCCATCTAAAATTATGCAGAAATTATTATTTATTTGAAAATCACACCTAAACAAACTATTGCATAAATAGCTGCTTTTAATTAACTAAATTTAAATCTTATACCTGTTGAACTTTCTTCTGTCAAAATGTCCGTAATTGAGGTTATACTGGTTGAAGGTATTTTCCCTTGATCTCCAGAAACGCTAATAGTTTCCTCATAACAATTTTGAGCTAATAAGACTAATCTTTTTGCTCTAGAACCACTCATTTTAAAAAATGTTATAATATTTAATTATTCCCTCGATTATTCCTATAAGTAAACACTATAATTATTAGCACCAAACGCAAACACAACCACTTACTAGGAACACAAATAACAAACTGAATGGACTTAATACAAGTTTTGACAGGGAAAAATCGTAAGCAGTGTATTAAGTCCTTTATTATGATGGACTTAATATTATAAATAGTAGACATATGCAGGGCCAGACAGTATGATAGGACTTAAAACTATAGGAAGCAAGTTCATTGCAGTTAATGTGTTAGAGGCAAACAATATTAATGTCCCAAGTTATCATCTGGCTGAAAACGAAATATGGACTTAACATAATTTTTTAGTGTTTATTTCAGAAACTAAACCAGTTAGGACTTAATACTATTTACCATTGGAAAGAGCAGAAAATTTCACTAAGGAAACATTCAAAAAGTACTTTTTGATAAAAAGTGGACTTAATACACTCTGGCTCTAGGGTACAGATATATATATATATTACCACGTTTATCTCGTGGCAACTCGATCGGATTGAAATGGATCCGATTGAGTTATGTCAAATCTTTTATAATTCTACGTTTACATCATCGGTATTGAATCCTATGGTTTTCAATCCTCTCTAGGGACATAAACTTATTACACTTATTCCACAGTAGGTTGGTGCACATTCTGGCCAACTTCTGTTTGGAAATAGCGGCTTGACTTGAAAATTTAAATATGATTGAATTTCAATCTGTAGGGTTTACGCCGTCTATTTGAGTCCGCTCCAGTGAATTCAAACCTCTCTCAATCGGATCGAACGCGTCGAGATAAACATAGTCAATGTAAACAATCATTTTAAAGTGTTTTTTTACCAAATTTACCAAGTTGACATCTTGAAATTTGAATTTGGCACCTTAGGCTCACCTCCCTTGTGAATGCGATGGTGCCGTCTAAAACCGGCCTCATCCGGCTCAGCGCTGCTTGGTTTGAAACTAATTTGTCACGTAATTTTACTTCCGAAAAATCACGTGAGTAGGTATATCTATAAATGCTTTGGAAATTTTGAAAAATGTAATTATTTACAATGATTTTTGAACTTTTTCCATTTTTTTTAGAAAAATGCCCTTTTTGTAGCTTTCACATCAAAATGTTTTCGGGGAAAAGTTTCAAAAGCCTAAGCCTCTACTTCGATTTTTAAGCGTTTCCAGTTTTTTAGCAGAAAAAATCTAAATCAAAAATTTTTTACACCTACGCAGTTTTTCATCACGAACAAGTTCCCTTAAAAACATTTTCACGAGAAAGCTACAGAAAGGGCACTTTTCTAAAAAAGTGGAATAAAGGTCAAAAATCAAAGCCGAGACTTTCGAAATTTTGCAAAGCTACTCAGTTTTTCATTATGTACAACAAGTTTCCTTTATAACATTTTTTATTATTTTATTTTTCTAATTTCTATATAGGTACTTCATATAAATTTATATTTTATTTCGATAGACAAATGAGAAAGGACTATATGATAACAGTAGCAGAACTTCTTCTGTTGAAGTAGATACTACTGAAGTTCATGACTACCAGTTCAACGTTAACAGCTTCAGAAACTGAAGCCATCATATTGAAGCAACGAAGCAACTACGAGAACACCCTGATAATTTACCACATGACTAAATCGGCCCTAAATCCGGATTTAAACGAATCCCCGGTTACAAGGTAATATAGGTATTTTAGTAGTGCTTTTTCTTTTGTTTCAATGTACATTTTGTTGGCTTCTCTTTCTGGAGTCGCAGCACACCTGATGTGTTCTAAGTAGGGGAAGGTAGGACAAAGTGGAAATTCGGGGCAAAGTGAAAAATCCCTATGCTGGTATGGTCGTTGGTACCATTTGTTTCCTAATAAGGGATGCAACTTGGGCCCAATTGCCATCCTTTTTTAATACGCAAAAGAACTGGGGGGTAGATACCTACTTTTAGAGAATAGTTCCATTTTGTATAATATAGACTTTTATGTTACGAGTTGGTGGTGGTTTTAAAAACTGTTTTTAATTGTATTAATGTCATACTTACGAGTAGGTACTTTTTGTATATTTAAAAAATAAAAAGTCTAAAGAAATATAGGTAATGAGCTTTAATAAATAAAGACATTCGAAGAAAACATATTTTGCACTTTGTTTCTTTCCATTTATCACTTTACCTCATTCTCATTATATGGGGAGTGTGGAAAGAATGCTTAAGTATGTCAAAAACCCAATAAAATGATAAATTGCCGAAAATGCCGAATATAAGATTTGAAAAAAAAAACCTGTTGTACCAAAAAAATATCTAACCAGGTAGTAACCCATAATAAATAATTTTCTTACGTTTTGCAAACATTATATAACTTACCCCCATCTTCCCCTACTCATACAGTGACCGGCAGAAAGTTGGCAATAATTCATAATGAATAGTTTTTCAACAGTAGTTTTCTTTGCATGTAGGGACTAGGAACATAACCAACCAGTTGCAAAATACATTTGCTTTGAAATAAATAATGGTATATGATATTTTTTATGTATTGATGAGATAAGGTCTGCCTGACTAATAGGTGAATCTATTATTTATAATTATCTAGACACTTATTGGGTAGTATTCAGAGGCCGTAGCCAGACAGAAACTTCAGGCAGGGCAAACTAGGGTTCCTTTTATTAGAGGAACCCTAGGGCAAACCACTTTCCTGTCAGGGCTAGTACACATTTGACAAGTGAGGGAAAGGTACCTACCGGGCGGTATTGTCTGTGGGAAGGGGAGTAGACGGGTAAAAATGGAACTAATTTTTCATTATTAAAAATTGCGCCGCAGGCGAAAATTTGTGAATTTTTCAAGGTCAAATATAATATGAACATAAAGTTTTACGTCAATGGTATTTTTTTTGCTAATTATGCGGGCCTATAATCATTTTTGCAGGAAGCAAGAATACTCTCTGTTTTGTTTCATAGAGGAGACAAAAGTGGTAACAAAGTTCTATTTTATTGTTGATTTTTAACAGACAAAAATCTAGTAATAACCACTGAACACCCTTTTATGATATGGAAGTAAAAATCAAAGTTAGTGCTCATCATAGTGCCCCATAAATTATCATTTTCTTTCAAAAAGCCACATTATGTCTATAATTTTTGCACAAATTTTCTGGCCAGTGTATTAGGTATAGATAAATTGAAATTTGTTTGAAGGTGAGACAAAAAAGATTATTGTTTTTAAAAAGAATATTGTTTTTTTTAAGATTATTGGTTTTTTAAGAGTCGTTAGAGGTGTGTGCCCACTAATATGCGCCGCAGGCAATTTTTTTTAGAAAATTTAAGGTCAAATTCAGTATAAATGAGGTACCTACCTATAATAAATTTAAAAAAATCATGTCTTTTTTCCTCGTTTTTTTTTCTCAACGCCCTCGGTTTTTTTTCGCCACGCCCTGCCTGCCCCCCCCCCCCTGGCTATGGCCCTGGCAGTATTTCTATACTACGTGTATAGTACTTTAATCTGTGATACAACTAAGGAAACAATAATATACCTACAATTACCAATACCACTCGCACAATCTGACAAACGCGCAAATCGGTCAAGAGTGTGCCTTACCTTGTGTTTGACATGACTCGTGCTATGTCTTAGAAGCAATTTTTCGCTGTTTTTAAGTGTTTCTTAAGTATTCTTAGGTTTAAAGTGCTTATAGACAATTATTAAGTTATACGTTATGGTCAAAAAAAGTGTAGGTATTGTTTGCAAATCAAGCAACCATAGACGTAACTAGGTCGTATTTTTAGGGGGGGCTGATCAGGACCGGCTGTAAAATGATAGGCCGGGGCTACGAGTTTGGATCAGTTCTGTGACGTATATAGGAATTAATTTCGAATGGTGGAGGGACAATTTTTGTGTCTTTTTTTAAACAAGGGCATTTAAAATAGTTCTAAAAAATGCGCCGCAGGCGAAATTTTTTAAAAATTTGAAGAAAAATTATATAAAATTAGTCTTGGGAAATCCCAATATCTTCAAATTTACAAGCTGGAGTGAATATTTTCAAATTCCGAAATGGGGTTCGGTCCCGCCCTTCTAAATACATTACTGATTGGATCACCCTGTACCACCCTTTAGGTGCCACACCCAAAAACGTTAATTTTAAGGCTTCAAGAAATAATGTATAGGTCTATCTACTGGTAATTTTGAATCATCTTTAATTCATTTAAGAAAAAACATTATGAAAAAGTAGAGATTTCCGAGTAGAAACCAGAGAAAAAATGTTGGGAATGTCTGCTGTCTGCTATTTTGTGATGCAAGATTATTTACATAGTACATATTATAACGAAACAACAATACACTGGATGAATAACAAAATAAAAGTCTGGTGTCTGGCACAGCAAAAGTACATTCTCCGACGCCCGTCTCGTCTCTCTTTCTCTCGGCAGCAGGCACGGTCTGTTCGCTCTCGCTTGCGCGTTTAAATTTCAGTCGGATTTTGTGGGGACACAAGGCGCAGGATTCTGCAAGAGCAAGCGATTCGTCGAAACTGGTGAATTTAAAAAGGCGCGTGCGGTGTTCGCCGTGTTGCGTAACGTTGCGTTGTCAGAATGTTAGATCTATTCTGTTTACGAGAAGCATATCTTCGCACATCCTTTACTTTTTAGGGAGGGCTAATAGAAATGTAGGGGGGGCTAAGCCCCCCCCTAGCCCCCCCTAGTTACGTCTATGCAAGCAACTTGCCTAAGAAGGTTACATCACGGGCCGTGGCGCGGTGGGAACTCACGTGACTCTAGGAGTTCTCATTTAGGTTAGGTTAGGCATTTTGTTGTTAATATTTTTTCGAATTGAGTGCCTAAATTTATCCAAATAAAATAATAAAATAGTTACAATAATTCCAATGTATTGCATTTTTCCTACACTATTTTACAAGTGAAGCAATGGTAAAAGTATGCAATGTTAGAACTCCTAGAGTCACGTGAGTTCGCGCCGCGCCACGGCCTGTATTTTTCGTTGGCCGCGGGTTACATATTATCATGCGGGATACATAGGCGTACCTAGCTCGGGGCACGGTAAAAGGTACCTTTTCCACCAGGGGGAAAATAATTCTCAACATGGGTATCAAACAAAAGGGCTCGGCAGGTAGAAAACAATAAGGTGAATGACGACAATACTAAATCTAATATGGCGGCCGCCCCAAGATGGCTGATTACCTAATTCTTCACAACATCCTCGACATGGGTAGTAGTAAGTGAGCCACTTCAGTACACTTTGACCTTTGACCTACTTTCCGTGACCTTTATCTAGGTCAAGGTCATTGAGATCTAGGTCAAGGTCATAGAGATCTAGGTCAAGGTCATTGAGATCAAGGTCAAGGTCATTGACCTAGGTCAAGGTCATTGGCCCCGCCCCCTTGACCTAGGAACCTTGACCTATAGTTGACCTAGGTCATGAACCCCGCCCCCTTGACCTAGGAACCTTGACCTATGGGCCTTGACCTAGGTCATGAACTTGCCCCCCCCAGCCCCTAGGCCCCCTTGGTTCCGCCCCCGGCCCCAGAAAATTACTATTAAAAAAGCCCCCCCGACCACGCCCCCCCCCGCCCAGGGTTCCGCCCCCCGCCCCAGAAAATTACTATTAAAAAGCCCCCCGCCCAGGGTTCCGCCCCCCGCCCCAGAAAATTGCTATTAAAAAAATTACCAGGATTCGGACCTAACATTCCAAATCCAACATGTAAAATTCAATGCAGTGGGGGGGCAATACGACCTGTTGTCCCCGTGTCTTAGGTCCAGAGGCTGAAGTTCATTGCCGGTGACGTCATTCTAGAAACTTACACAACATTTTTCTTGGAAATTTCTAGAAACTTCTACTGATTTAATTCTTTTAAACAGGTACAAGAAATTGGTAAATTTAATGTAAACAAATTGGAGTAATTTTTCTAGAAATTTCTACAATTTAATATATTTTAACAGGTACAAGAGAAGTGTTGGCAAATTTAATGTAAACAAATTGATGTAAGAAAGAAAACAAATTTATTGTTTTGCATGGGTTTATTCATTATTATTTATAACACAAATTTAAATATTCTTTGTATTTGCAAGAACAATATTTAGATATGTTGAACATTCTTGAATGCGTTTTTGAAATCTATGACGGTCAAGCGCATGTTGCATCCATGCTCCTTTCCTAACCCATTGTGAAATTTCTCGACTACAGTTTCTGCGAAGCGCACACATTTCATTTTTTTGTTATTTTCCTTTTCCAAACTGAGGGTCTGCAGCTGAAGTCTTAATTCATACAAATTTATTTGTTCCTTTAAACGTTGTAACTCACACAAGTAATTGTTTAATTTTTCTTTATAACATTCAACTGCACCAGATGGTTTCATTCTCATAAATAAACTCCACATTCACTGTTTCTCCAAAATGCTCCGTCACCTTTATATAAATCTGACCGGCTTCAACGCCCTGCTGTATATGTTGCAAAAACCCGTCGGTGAAAAGAATATCAAACCTTGCAGGTAAAGTTACCTTGTTCTCCTCCAGCTCAATGAGTATTCTTGAACCGGACTTGGTACCTTGCCTCCAGATATTTATCACTTTAAGAGGTTGATTTAGCGGCAAATCAACACACCTTGCAAAGGTTTTTATCTAGAACACTTGTTTAAATATTCAACAGATTCCATCTTGTTGCTAGGTGATGTCAGTAACAATTAAATTTTTTAGATTTTCTCCATTTATATGACTTTGCTCCTACGTCATTTTTGCTGACAGATTTTTCTAGAAAATTCAAGCGGTTGAATATTGTAATGTCAGCATTTTCCTGGGAAATATGTGGCTCATGTCAGCATTTTTCTGGGAAATACGGTATAATTTTCAAAATCACGTTCCGGCAGGGTCAGCATTTTCCTGAGAAATACGGTATAATTTTCAAAAGCACGTTCCAGGAAAAAACCCTGATGATTCAACACCCGGTCATTTACACCGAAAATTCTAAAAAAGTGTTGCAATCATGTTCTCACTGAAAAAAGATCGCAATTCTAATTATTTGTAATCATTTAACTAGAAGTCGTCGATCGTATTCACACCAAAGTCATACGTGTTATTTTTCATGCTCTCGGCTTTGATGCCCGCAGAAAGTACTTTTATTTTAGTGTAAATATTATTGGAATGAAAACGAAACATGTATTTATTATTTTTCCTTAGCCGATGGCTGTTAAAAGTTCTTCTGAATGGAGGTAGCATTTCGGATTTCAGCAGAAAATTTGTTTACATATTTGAACATGACCTCTATGGGAAAGTTTAGCATAATGAGTATGTGGGTAGAAGGTTTTGGCATATAGGTTTATGAAACTGTTTTTTTATATAAGAGTAGCCGCAAGCAGTCGTTAAAAGTTTTTGTAAAAATAATAATAATAATCCTCACACTCACAATACTCTAAACTAAGAGTACCCCAGAAGCAACCAAATGCTTGTGCCGGGGAGGGGTGGCAATTCCTATTATTTTGTCTTCGTTGCCAGTTGAGGCTAGGGCCGACTTTTACCGATGGAGCTAGGATCGCATTCGCTCAAGTAATATGGAAAACCTTAGAAAACTATAGTAATTACAGTGAGTGTAGGACAATTAGTAAATCACACAGATAAAGCTATTAAAGAGCAATGAATCTACATTTTGTCCAGCGTTCTTGATCATAAGCGGTGCTTTTCTATAAAGACATAAATACACATGTGCTTCACCATCGAACCAAGATCGACGACAGAAAAACATGCAGTCCAAAATAATTATACCAAATTTTCCAGTCTATTTTTTGTTTGTGTTATACAGGGTGTAACTAAACGGATGGTCAAAAATGAAACCACGTATTCTTGGAGGCAAAATAAGGGCACTTCACATATTTTTTCTCATACGGGCCATAGCTTTTTTTACACAGAGCGTAGAAGTTTAGAGAAAAATACACATATTTCTTAGTATCTCTAGAAATATACGAGATATTTTCTTCAAACTTGGCGTGGCACACGTTCGGATGAGCCGTCAAACTTAAGGTTGATATGAGGCTTCTGAGGCCCCCAATTGCGGAGATACTGGTTGTTATTAAAATTAATTAGTTCAGAAAAATATGAATAACCCATATAATCCCATTTTTTTACATTTGTTTTAAGTGGTAACTTCAATGGTTAACAAAAAGTATCTCTTAGTATTTTTTCATATTCTCAACCGTTTCTTAATTCTGAGAATATTACAAAATAGCAGAATAGATGTCATCTCCTTAGTCAGCAGTTTTTACATTCACATTTCCTATAATTTTCTAGAAAGTAAAAAGAAATATTTTTGTATTAACCTTGGAATAAGCTTTTTATAAATCTTATAGGGAACCTCTAATTAAAAATAGCTTAGTAAATACTTTTTCGAGAGATCATTTTTCACTCTAATTTTTAATGTTTTGGGTAGGAATAATAGAAAAACAATTTTAATTTTTTACAATTTATTAATATTTATATAAGTAGTAATAATTTCCTTTAATATATAATAATAAATAATATCTCCTCATCTACGGTTCATTTTCATCTGAATCTATAGCAATAACTTCATGTTCTGGATCTGTAACAATTCCTTCATCTTCCTCAAACACATCTGTAACAAGAAAAAATAATAACTATATATCCCTGTATTTCCCATTTGTTTATCTATGCATCTATTTGTCTAACTAGCACTTCTATGAATAAGAAAATATCAAAAAATGTCATAAATTTTTTAAATATTATTTTCCTGTAGAAAACATGAAAAATGTTTAACTACCTATTTAGCTATCACTTCTATGATAATAAGAAGAATGAAAAAAAATCAAGAATTCAACAATTTAGGTTATAAAATATTTTTTAAAAACTTACCATTGTGTTCAATAAACATGCAGAACCAATAAAGATTAATTTTCACTTTTAGGGTAAACTGACGTCCTAAGATGTTCCCCTGATATATTAATGAAAAATCATCTGGTGCTTGTGAATTACCAAGAGGGAATATTATCATTGTCGGCCAACACTGTAACAATAAATTAAATAATAAATATTGTATGAGTTTTTACTCTTTGTACTTACACATTGTGGTGGCGGCAAACGGTCTCGCACTATTTTGTTTGCAATTTCAACAATTTCCAAACGCATTATTTCAAAAAAAGCCATTTTTGTCTTGATGTAAGAATGAGAGTTAGCACTGGACTGTCTGGTCAACTGTGAAGTTTTCATATTTAAAAACGTTTTTTTGCTGATCTCAGGAGAATAAAATATACAATTTCATCTATAAGCCACTGTTTTATATCCGTACTGATATCGATCACCAAAAACGTGTTCAAATTGTATACAAGTTTCCACTGAAATGCTACCTACATTCATATAATGTTTACTACCATCAGCTACTCTAAAGAGAATTAATAAATAGAAACGTTTCTTGTTCAATAATATTTACAATAAAATAAAAGTGCTTTCTTTCAGCGGGCTGGCATCAAAGCATCCGAGACAACAGAACACGTACGTGATCGGGATCGATAATACAAAGAGTTAAAATTTGAGATCTTTTCGGTGCGACTATTAATATCAGTTACAACACTTCGAAATGTTCTAGAATTTTCGAAATACATAGTAATAACAATCAGGATATTTTTTGCTTGTCGGGACATGTTTGTGAGAGAACAAAAATTCTTGATTTCCCAGAAATGAAAATGCTGACATCAACCATATATTTCCCAGGAAAATGCTGACATTACAATATTCAACCGCTTGAATTTTCTTTCAGAAAAAATGACGTATGTGTAAATTTCTATATACATACAAATTTATTTGTTCCTTTAAACGTTGTAACTCACACAAGTAATTGTTTAATTTTTCTTTATAAAATTCAACTGCACTAGATGGTTTCATTCTCATAAACAAACTCCACATTCACTGTTTCTCCAAAATGCTCCGTCACCTTTATATAAATCTGACCGGCTTCAACGCCCTGCTGTATATGTTGCAAAAACCCGTCGGTGAAAAGAATATCAAACCTTGCAGGTAAAGTTACCTTGTTCTCCTCCAGCTCAATGAGTATTCTTGAACCGAACTTGGTACCTTGCCTCCAGATATTTATCACTTTAAGAGGTTGATTTAGCGGCAAATCAACACACCTTGCAAAGGTTTTTATCTTAGAACACTTGTTTAAATATTCAACAGATTCCATCTTGTTGCTAGGTGAGGAAATCAAGAATTTTTGTTCTCTCACAAACATGTTCCGACAAGCAAAAAAATGTCCTTGTTATTACTATGTATTTCGAAAATTCTAGAACATTTAGAAGTGTTGTAACTGATATTAATAGCCGCACCGAAAAGATCTCAAATTTTAACTCTTTGTATTATTGATCACGATCTGTTGCCTCGGATGCTTTGATGCCAGCCCGCTGAAAGAAAGCACTTTTATTTGTAAATATTATTGAACAAGAAACGTTTCTATTTATTAATTCTCTTTAGAGTAGCTGATGGTAGTAAAAATTATATGAATGTAGGTAGCATTTCAGTGGAAACTTGTATACAATTTGAACACGTTTTTGGTGATCGACATATCAGTACGGATATAAAACAGTGGCTTATAGATGAAATTGTATATTTTATTCTCCTGAGATCAGCAAAAAAACGTTTTTAAATATGAAAACTTCACCGTTGACCAGACAGTCCAGTGCTAACTCTCATTCTTACATCAAGACAAAAATGGCTTTTTTTGAAATAATGCGTTTGGAAATTGTTGAAATTGCAAACAAAATAGTTACACAATGTGTAAGTACAAAGAGTGAAAACTCATACAATATTTATTATTTAATTTATTGTTACAGTGTTGGCCGACAATGATAATATTCCCTCTTGATAATTCACAAGCACCAGATGATTTTTCATTAATATATCAGGGGAATATATTAGGACGTCAGTTTACCCTAAAAGTGAAAATTATTCTTTATTGGTTTTGCATGTTTATTGACCACAATGGTAAGTTTTTTAAAAAATATTTTATAACTTAATTGTTAAATTCTTGATTTTTTTTTTCATTCTTCTTATTATCATAGAAGTGATAGCTAAATAGGTAGTTAAACATTTTTTCATGTTTGCTACAGGAAAATAATATTTAAAAAATTTATGACATTTTTGATATTTTCTTATTCATAGAAGTGCTAGTTAGACAAATAGATGCATAGATAAACAAATGGGAAATAGAGGGATATATAATTATTATTTTTTCTTGTTACAGATGTGTTTGAGGAAGATTAAGGAATTGTTACAGATCCAGAACATGAAGTTATGCTATAGATTCAGAAGAAGAATTGATTGTTGTAGATTCAGATGAAAATGAACCGTAGATGAGGAGATATTATCTATTATTATATATTAAAGGAAATTATTACTACTTATATAAATATTAATAAATTGTAAAAAAAAATTGTTTTTCTATTATTCCTACCCAAAACATTAAAAATTAGAGTGAAAAAATGATCTCTCGAAAAAGTCTTTACTAAGCTATTTTCAATTAGAGGTTCCCTTTAAGATTTATAAAAAGCTTATTCCAAGGTTAATACAAGAATATTTCTTTTTACTTTCTAGAAAATTATAGGAAATGTGAATGTAAAAACTGCTGACTAAGGAGATGACATCTATTCTGCTATTCTGTAATATTCTCAGAATTAAGAAACGGTTGCGAATATGAAAAAATACTAAGAGATACTTTTTGTTAACCATTGAAGTTACCACTCAAAACAAATGTAAAAAATGGGATTATACGGGTTATTCATATTTTTCTGAACTAATTAATTTTAATAACAACCAGTATCTCCGCAATTGGGGGCCTCAGAAGCTTCATATCAACCTTAAGATTGACGGCTCATCCGAACGTGTGCCACGCCAAGTTTGAAAAAAATATCTCGTATATTTCTAGAGATACTACCATATTACTTGAGCGAATGCGATCCTAGCTCCATCGGTAAAAGTCGGCCCTAGCCTCAACTGGCAACGAAGACAAAATAATAGTAATTGCCACCCCTCCCCGGCACAAGCATTTGGTTGCTTCTGGGGTACTCTTAGTTTAGAGTATTGTGAGTGTGAGGATTATTATTATTATTTTTACAAAAACTTTTAACGACTGCTTGCGGCTACTCTTATAAAAAAAAACAGTTTCATAAACCTATATGCCAAAACCTTCTACCCACATACTCATTATTCTAAACTTTCCCATAGAGGTCATGTTCAAATATGTAAACAAATTTTCTGCTGAAATCCGAAATGCTACCTCCATTCAGAAGAACTTTTAACAGCCATCGGCCAAGGAAAAATAAGAAATACATGTTTCGTGTTCATTCCAATAATATTTACAATAAAATAAAAAATGCTTTCTGCGGGCGGATATCAAAGCAGAGAGCAAGAAAAATAACTTGTATGACTTTGGCGTGAATACGCATCGAAATCAGATTCAATTATAAAATAATTATAACAAAGTGATGTCAAACACTCCAATAATATTTACAGCTGAACTTTCCCGTCGGGAAGCATGTTCAAATATGTAAACAAATTTTCTGCTGAAATCCGAAATGCTACCTACATTCAGAAAAACTTTTGACCGCGGCTAAAGGCAATTAATAAATGCATGCATTTCTCATTCATTCCAATAATATTTACACTAAAATAAAAGTACTTTTTGCGGGCATCAAAGCCGAGAGCAAAAATAACACGTATGACTTTTGAATACGATCGACGACTTCTAGTTAAATAATTACAAATAATTAGAATTGCGATCTTTTTTCAGTGAGAACATGATTGAAACACTTTTTTAGAATTTTCGGTGTAAATGACCGGATGTTGAATCATCAGGGTTTTTTCACGGAACGTGCTTTTGAAAATTATACCATATTTCTCAGGAAAATGCTGACCCTGCCGGAACGTGATTTTGAAAATTATACCGTATTTCCCAGAAAAATGCTGACATCAGCCACATATTTCCCAGGAAAATGCTGACATTATAATATTCAACCGCTTGAATTTTCTAGAGAAATCTGTCAGCAAAAAATGACGTAGGAGCAAAGTCATATAAATTGAGACGAAAATCTAAAAAATTTAATTGTTACTGACATCACTAGCAACAAGATGGAATCTGTTGAATATTTAAACAAGTGTTCTAAGATAAAAGCCTTTGCAAGGTGTGTTGATTTGCCGCTAAATCAACCTCTTAAAGTGATAAATATCTGGAGGCAAGGTACCAAGTTCGGTTCAAGAATACTCATTGAGCTGGAGGAGAACAAGGTAACTTTACCTGCAAGGTTTGATATTCTTTTCACCGACGGATTTTTGCAACATATACAACAGGACGTTGAAGCCGGTCAGATTTATATAAAGGTGACGGAGCATTTTGGAGAAACAGTGAATGTGGAGTTCATTTATGAGAATGAAACCATCTAGTGCAGTTGAATGTTATAAAGAAAAATTAAACAATTACTTGTGTGAGTTACAACGTTTAAAGGAACAAATAAATTTGTATGTATATAGAAATTTACACATACGTCATTTTTTCTGAAAGAAAATTCAAGCGGTTGAATATTGTAATGTCAGCATTTTCCTGGGAAATATGTGGTTGATGTCAGCATTTTCATTTCTGGGAAATCAAGAATTTTTGTTCTCTCACAAACATGTCCCGACAAGCAAAAAATATCCTGATTGTTATTACTATGTATTTCGAAAATTCTAGAACATTTCGAAGTGTTGTAACTGATATTAATAGTCGCACCGAAAAGATCTCAAATTTTAACTCTTTGTATTATCGATCCCGATCACGTACGTGTTCTGTTGCCTCGGATGCTTTGATGCCAGCCCGCTGAAAGAAAGCACTTTTATTTTATTGTAAATATTATTGAACAAGAAACGTTTCTATTTATTAATTCTCTTTAGAGTAGCTGATGGTAGTAAAAATTATATGAATGTAGGTAGCATTTCAGTGGAAACTTGTATACATACAATTTGAACACGTTTTTGGTGATCGATATCAGTACGGATATAAAACAGTGGCTTATAGATGAAATTGTATATTTTATTCTCCTGAGATCAGCAAAAAAACGTTTTTAAATATGAAAACTTCACAGTTGACCAGACAGTCCAGTGCTAACTCTCATTCTTACATCAAGACAAAAATGGCTTTTTTTGAAATAATGCGTTTGGAAATTGTTGAAATTGCAAACAAAATAGTGCGAGACCGTTTGCCGCCACCACAATGTGTAAGTACAAAGAGTAAAAACTCATACAATATTTATTATTTAATTTATTGTTACAGTGTTGGCCGACAATGATAATATTCCCTCTTGGTAATTCACAAGCACCAGATGATTTTTCATTAATATATCAGGGGAACATCTTAGGACGTCAGTTTACCCTAAAAGTGAAAATTAATCTTTATTGGTTCTGCATGTTTATTGAACACAATGGTAAGTTTTTAAAAAATATTTTATAACCTAAATTGTTGAATTCTTGATTTTTTTTCATTCTTCTTATTATCATAGAAGTGATAGCTAAATAGGTAGTTAAACATTTTTCATGTTTTCTACAGGAAAATAATATTTAAAAAATTTATGACATTTTTTGATATTTTCTTATTCATAGAAGTGCTAGTTAGACAAATAGATGCATAGATAAACAAATGGGAAATAGAGGGATATATAGTTATTATTTTTTCTTGTTACAGATGTGTTTGAGGAAGATGAAGGAATTGTTACAGATCCAGAACATGAAGTTATTGCTATAGATTCAGATGAAAATGAACCGTAGATGAGGAGATATTATTTATTATTATATATTAAAGGAAATTATTACTACTTATATAAATATTAATAAATTGTAAAAAATTAAAATTGTTTTTCTATTATTCCTACCCAAAACATTAAAAATTAGAGTGAAAAATGATCTCTCGAAAAAGTATTTACTAAGCTATTTTTAATTAGAGGTTCCCTATAAGATTTATAAAAAGCTTATTCCAAGGTTAATACAAAAATATTTCTTTTTACTTTCTAGAAAATTATAGGAAATGTGAATGTAAAAACTGCTGACTAAGGAGATGACATCTATTCTGCTATTTTGTAATATTCTCAGAATTAAGAAACGGTTGCGAATATGAAAAAATACTAAGAGATACTTTTTGTTAACATTTGTTAAAACAAATGTAAAAAAATGGGATTATATGGGTTATTCATATTTTTCTGAACTAATTAATTTTAATAACAACCAGTATCTCCGCAATTGGGGGCCTCAGAAGCCTCATATCAACCTTAAGTTTGACGGCTCATCCGAACGTGTGCCACGCCAAGTTTGAAGAAAATATCTCGTATATTTCTAGAGATACTAAGAAATATGTGTATTTTTCTCTAAACTTCTACGCTCTGTGTAAAAAAAGCTATGGCCCGTATGAGAAAAAATATGTGAAGTGCCCTTATTTTGCCTCCAAGAATACGTGGTTTCATTTTTGACCATCCGTTTAGTTACACCCTGTATAACACAAACAAAAAATAGACTGGAAAATTTGGTATAATTATTTTGGACTGCATGTTTTTCTGTCGTCGATCTTGGTTCGATGGTGAAGCACATGTGTATTTATGTCTTTATAGAAAAGCACCGCTTATGATCAAGAACGCTGGACAAAATGTAGATTCATTGCTCTTTAATAGCTTTATCTGTGTGATTTACTAATTGTCCTACACTCACTGTAATTACTATAGTTTTCTAAGGTTTTCCATATTACTTGAGCGAATGCGATCCTAGCTCCATCGGTAAAAGTCGGCCCTAGCCTCAACTGGCAACGAAGACAAAATAATAGGAATTGCCACCCCTCCCCGGCACAAGCATTTGGTTGCTTCTGGGGTACTCTTAGTTTAGAGTATTGTGAGTGTGAGGATTATTATTATTATTTTTACAAAAACTTTTAACGACTGCTTGCGGCTACTCTTATATAAAAAAACAGTTTCATAAACCTATATGCCAAAACCTTCTACCCACATACTCATTATGCTAAACTTTCCCATAGAGGTCATGTTCAAATATGTAAACAAATTTTCTGCTGAAATCCGAAATGCTACCTCCATTCAGAAGAACTTTTAACAGCCATCGGCTAAGGAAAAATAATAAATACATGTTTCGTTTTCATTCCAATAATATTTACACTAAAATAAAAGTACTTTCTGCGGGCATCAAAGCCGAGAGCATGAAAAATAACACGTATGACTTTGGTGTGAATACGATCGACGACTTCTAGTTAAATGATTACAAATAATTAGAATTGCGATCTTTTTTCAGTGAGAACATGATTGCAACACTTTTTTAGAATTTTCGGTGTAAATGACCGGGTGTTGAATCATCAGGGTTTTTTCCTGGAACGTGCTTTTGAAAATTATACCGTATTTCTCAGGAAAATGCTGACCCTGCCGGAACGTGATTTTGAAAATTATACCGTATTTCCCAGAAAAATGCTGACATGAGCCACATATTTCCCAGGAAAATGCTGACATTACAATATTCAACCGCTTGAATTTTCTAGAAAAATCTGTCAGCAAAAATGACGTAGGAGCAAAGTCATATAAATGGAGAAAATCTAAAAAATTTAATTGTTACTGACATCACCTAGCAACAAGATGGAATCTGTTGAATATTTAAACAAGTGTTCTAAGATAAAAACCTTTGCAAGGTGTGTTGATTTGCCGCTAAATCAACCTCTTAAAGTGATAAATATCTGGAGGCAAGGTACCAAGTCCGGTTCAAGAATACTCATTGAGCTGGAGGAGAACAAGGTAACTTTACCTGCAAGGTTTGATATTCTTTTCACCGACGGATTTTTGCAACATATACAACAGGACGTTGAAGCCGGTCAGATTTATATAAAGGTGACGGAGCATTTTGGAGAAACAGTGAATGTGGAGTTTATTTATGAGAATGAAACCATCTAGTGCAGTTGAATGTTATAAAGAAAAATTAAACAATTACTTGTGTGAGTTACAACAAATTTGGTATACGGAAGTTTTAGGTTGTTCTGATTAACGCTGTGGTATCAGATTTTAAATAAAAAAATCGCTAAATGGTTTTCGTCATTTTTTACTAGAAAAAAAAAATGTAGTAGGCCTAGAAAATTGACATTAAGACCTGAAATTTTGCACCAGCTTAGAGTTTTTTGTGGCCTATTTTTAGAAAAAACGCGGCTAAAATCGGATGGAGAATACAAATTTTACGGGGGTGTTCGCACTTAAAATGAAACACCCTGTACATATAAAGGCAAAAATATTTTTTTTCCTATTTTTATAACTATTTTAAAAAAATAAGAGGTACGCCACTGTCTTGCGATCCATAATGAATCCTTAGCACGAGATCTGTCACCCGAACTGTAAACATTTTTTATTATGGGAACAAACTTGCCAATGCAATCCTGTTCTACTTTTTTTATTTTTCTGAGATGAATGTTACAGTCACAAAATATATATAGGTTAGGACTTAGGTGAAGTTGGCGTCACTGACGCCAGCGCCATGGCGCCAGCGTCGACGCAGAAAAGAAGACAGCGTCATCAATTTTCCGCCTATTAGCCCGTTCCACCATCGGTCACAATTAAAATCCGTGTTCCGATTTTATTTTTTTCTAAGGATGTTGCGGGCATTTTTGGGGATGCCATTCCGCATATAAGCTCCTTTGGGGACGGGTGGTCACCAGTTGTAAGGAAAATCCCGGACCTCGAGGGTAAAGGGTTCATTTTGCCCTGGGGGTGTATATCGGATTTTAATTTTTCTAGGTACGTTCCGCACACTTTTTGGGGATGCCCTTCCGCAAATAAGCTCCTTTGGGGACGGGTGGTCACCAGTTTTAAGGAAAATCTCGGACCTAGAGGGTAAAGGGTTCATTTCGCCCTAGAGGTGTATATCGGATTTCAATTTTTCTAGGTACGTTCCGCTCACTTTTTGAGGATGCCATTCCGCAAATAAGCTCCTTTGGGGACGGGTGGTCACCAGTTGTAAGGAAAATCTCGGACCTAGAGGGTAAAGGGTTCATTTCGCCCTAGGGGTGTATATCGGATTTTAATTTTTCTAGGTACGTTCCGCACACTTTTTGGGGATGCCCTTCCGCAAATAAGCTCCTTTGGGGACGGGTGGTCACCAGTTGTAAGGAAAATCTCGGACCTCGAGGGTAAAGGGTTCATTTCGCCCTAGGGGTGTATATCGGATTTTAATTTTTCTAGGAACGTTCCGCACACTTTTTGGGGATGCCATTCCGCAAATAAGCTCCTTTGGGGATGGGTAGTCTTCAGTTGTAAGGAAAATCTCGGACCTCGAGGGTAAAGGGTTCATTTTGCCCTAGAGGTGTATATCGGATTTTAATTTTTCTAGGTACGTTCCGCTCACTTTTTGGGGATGCCATTCCGCAAATAAGCTCCTTTGGGGATGGGTAGTCTTCAGTTGTAAGGAAAATCTCGGACCTCGAGGGTAAAGGGTTCATTTTGCCCTGGGGGTGTATATCGGATTTTAATTTTTCTAGGTACGTTCCGCACACTTTTTGGGGATGCCCTTCCGCAAATAAGCTCCCTTGGGGACGGGTGGTCACCAGTTGTAAGGAAAATCTCGGACCTCGAGGGTAAAGGGTTCATTTCGCCCTAGGGGTGTATATCGGATTTTAATTTTTCTAGGTACGTTCCGCACACTGTTTGGGGATGCCCTTCCGCAAATAAGCTCCTTTGGGGATGGGTGGTCACCAGTTGTAAGGAAAATCTCGGACCTCAAGGGTAAAGGGTTCATTTTGCCCTGGGGGTGTATATCGGATTTTAATTTTTCTAGGTACGTTCCGCACACTTTTTGGGGATGCCATTCCGCAAATAAGCTCCTTTGGGGACGGGTGGTCACCAGTTGTAAGGAAAATCTCGGACCTCGAGGGTAAAGGATTCATTTCGCCCTGGGGGTGTATATCGGATTTTAATTTTTCTAGGTACGTTCCGCACACTTTTTGGGGATGCCATTCCGCAAATAAGCTCCTTTGGGGACGGGTGGTCACCAGTTGTAAGGAAAATCTCGGACCTCGAGGGTAAAGGGTTTCGCCCTAGGGGGTTATATCGGATTTTAATTTTTGAAGGTATACGCTCCGCACACTTTTTGGGGATGCCATTCCGCAAATAGGCTCCTTCGGGGATGGGTCGTCACCAGTTCTGAGGAAAATTTCGGACCTCTAGGACAAAGGGTTATTCATTTCGCCCTCGGGGTGTATATCGGTTTTCAATTTTTCTATAGGTACGTTCCGCATACTTTTTGGGGATGCCATTCCGCAAATTGGCTCTTTGGGGACCGGTCGTCTGCAATTTTAAGGAAAATCTCCTATCTCGAGGGCAAAAGGTTCATTCGCCCTCGGGGTGTATTTCCGTTTTTAATTTTTCTAAATACGTTCGCCCTACTTTTTGGGGAATGCCATTCGATAAATAAGCTCCCTCGGGGATGCGCCGTCTGCAGCTTTCAGGAAAATCCCGGACCTCGAGGCTAAAGGGTTGATTTCGCCGGGTGTATCGGGGGGGTGTACGTAAATTATTGTTATACAGCGTGGCCCGCTCTGATGTGGGACAGGGAAAAGTTTTTTTATTTGTGGGTTTACGACAAAAAGTTACTCTTTATAAAAACTCCTGCTTGTTCCAAAACTCCCAAAACTATTAAAATATTTTTGTTTTTTTACAGGGTTTTGAGTATTTCGAAAAAATTAAAAAAAAATTGTTAGTCACCAAGAGTAAAGTACCGTTGTTTTTGACAATAACGAACAATATTATCAAGGATGTCATTTAGAAGCCACAGGGGGCTTCAAATTTGAGGTTTCAGCAATTTATGTTGAATTTTTTTAAGTCGGGAGTCGTGCATAGGTAATTTGTTTGTGCGGCTTTATTTGATATTTGCAGAATTTATACAATAATCAATTTCTTCAATGCTATTATTTCAATTTATTACTAACAAATGGAAAATTTACTTAAACAAGGAATAATGTTATTAAAATTTACAAAAATGAATTTCACTCAAATTTGTTGATAAATAAATATAGATTCAAATACAATCCTTAAACCACTACATGGCGCCGATGGCGCCATAGCCGCCCAGTGGCGTAACCAAGGGGTAACTTTACATTCTGGTTACGCTACTGTAGCCGCTGTTGAATCATATAATATATGTTGGTGCTGGTCAATTTACATTAAAATTTTTCAATTTAATTTACAATATTTTTAATGTCTCAAATCTGACAATGTTTTTATTATTATTATTATTTTTGTTACTATGATAATTATAAACTACAGGATATCAAAAATAAACATTGTTGTTGCTACAATACTCCCACCCCCCAATGTTGTATCATATAATATATGTTGATGCTGGTCAATTTACATTAAAATTCTTCAATTTAATTTACAATATTTTTAATGTCTCAAATCTGACAATTTTTTTATTATTATTATTATTTTTGTTACTATGATAATTATAAACTACAGGATATCAAAAATAAACATTGTTGTTGCTACAGCCGCCATACTATACTTAATCAAGAATTCTCAATTTTGACAGCGGATATATTTCTCTTTCCTTAGTTTCGTTTCGTCAGTAAAATTAAGGATAATTTTAGCTCATAGTCAAACACCCCTGTATACAAAATCTTAGGCAAATATCTGTGATGCTGTAGGTATCTGATATATGTACTTTTCATTGGATTAAATTAGGTATTTTTGGAGGAACGTTATTTTAATAAAAAAAAGTAACCATAGGAGAAGCAACATTACTCTCTCAAAACTATGTAGTAAGTAAATTTCTTTTATTACAAGGTAATTGCAATGTAAGTTCCTACAACGTCTACATATAGACGAGACCACGGGAAATTAATATAATACAGTGATATCCCAAATTGTTTATTTAAATATATATTTTTAAATATTTCTTTTCATAATATTTTAATTTTTTATTAAACACGCTTTATAGGCTAGGCTGGCTATACTATTATATGAAAAATAATACCTTGGGAAAAGCTTAATCGATTCGCCAAAAAAGATAACCAAAAATACCCTGTGAGTAGAGATACTAAGAGAGCACCAGACCAGACTTGTCGAAAACTGTCTGGTCTGGTACTCTCCTAGGTTTTGCCCGTCTCCCCACTCTCTCCCCACTCCTATTGAAACAGCTATATAGGAGAGGTTCAACTAAGATCTCATCAGACACGCAGATCATTTACAACATGTCCTTCTTAAATAGTTTAAACAATTTGCTGGTGAAAAATCTGGTGAATGTTCGAGATTTGGAAGTAAATAAAAAATTTGAGATCCATTGTTTTAAGAGAATAAATACCAAGTTTGGGGAAAAGGTAGTGGTGGAATTTGCCGACTTCAAGACCATCCTGCCTCAGCGTTTTACGGAGCAATTAACTCAAGAGCGAATTGACGAATTGAATGGTGACAAAAGGTATTTTTTAACAAGCTTGGGGCCCGTCGGCAAGACTACAAATATTATATTTATATCAATGCTGGTTGTTAAAGGGGGTGGAGTGTTGAACACATTAATTGACAAATTACCGATCGAGTTACATTTTCCGGGATACCAGTATTGTGGCCCTGGTACTAAATTAGAAAAACGTCTTTCTAGGGGTGATACTGGCATAAACAAGTTGGATGAATCTTGCTTAATTCATGATGTTGCATACAGTAAAAACAAATCATTAGAAGAACGACGCAAGGCAGATTGGGAACTGGAAAATCGGGCTTGGGATAGAGTCAAATCAAGAGACGCCAAATTTGGTGAGAAAACAGCTGCCTGGTTCGTTACGAGTGCAATGAAAGTTAAAAGGAAATTGGGTATGGGTATGAAACGCCCATTTTCGTTTAGAAGAGATATTGTAAAGAAGGTTGAAAAAGCCCTAAAGAAATCTTTTACTAACAATGAGTTGAATGATCTAAAAAAATTGAAAAAATCATCGTTAGCAGCCGTGAGAGTAGCACGCGTGCACATAAAAAAAGCGGGTGGAAAAAGTAAACTAAGAATACCTAGAATTATTCCCTTTGAAGAAAAGAAAGGAGGTTTTCTCCCGCTTCTGCCTATACTGGCTGCTTTAGGGGCCCTTGGTTCTATAGCCGGAGGGGCTAGCAGTATAGCCAAAACAATAATTGACGTAAATAATACAAAAAAGCTGATGGAGAATGGAAAGCAATCTATGAAGATCGTCGGTTCTGGACTCTATTTGCGGAAAAATAAACGTGGGTTCGGTCTTTTTTTAAAGAAAAAAAACTATTGAAGCCGCCCAACAGACCTTTATCCAACCTAGATTTACTTAAATATGCCGATGGAATTCCTTACTTTAGAGGTGTGTATATGAGAGATACACTACCTAAAAAACCGAGAAAAAATGAGTCGGCCATTTTAAATTTGGATGTGCAGAGGAACTCCGGGTCTCATTGGGTGGCATATCGCAAGAGAGGAAGAAAATGCGAGTATTTCGACAGCTTTGGCAACCTGAAACCGCCAAAAGAACTCATCAGATATTTGGGAAATGAGGTTGAAGTTGAATATAACAACAATTCTTATCAAAACTATAACGAGATTAACTGTGGTCATTTGTGTCTAAGCTTCCTAAGAAACTAAATAAAATTTCAAAATATGAAGTGTGTTTAATTTGTTCCCAAAAGTCGCCGAAAATATTCTGAATACCAATTAGACAATAACAATAACAGTTTTCAAGTTTTTCTATAAAAGGGGTAGTTGAGGAGAGAATTCATCAATTATGTCGCTGTTGTTCACACTACACGGATTTACTTCCACACTGTCTATTGACTTTAATATTCCTATACATTTAGAATCAGATTTTGAGTATGGTTTGGCCCTGCTAGGATTTCACACATATAACAGTATACCCAATATAGATGTTGGTGTCAACAAATTTTATTATATAAATGTTGATGGGTATCGCAAATGTTTAGTAATCCCCACAGGCTCGTACGAAATTGAGGCCCTAGAAAAGTACATAGTTGGCGCTTTAAGAAAGGAGGAGTCTGATCAGAAAAATCCAATTTCAATAAAAGCCAATAACAGTACTTTAAAGTGTGAAATTTACAGTGATAAATATACAGTAGATTTTCTACCAACAGACTCTATTGCTCATGTGTTAGGATTTTCTCCTAGTCTATTAGAGTCTGGACAATTACATACTTCTGATATATCTGTAAATATCGTGAAGGTCAGAACTATACATATAGATTGTAACGTAACATCTGGAGCATACTATAAAAATCAACCAACTCATACGATTTACGAGTTTGCAGTTAGCAGCGATCCTGGTTACGCTATAGACGAGTCTCCGAAAAATCTGGTGTACATGCCAGTTGCAAAGCGTGAGATTAATAATTTGACTGTAAATATTCTCGATCAGAACTCTCAACCTGTAAATTTTAGAGGTGAGGAAATAATTGTACGGTTGGAGTTGAAGCGTGTATGAAATTTTTGTGAAAATGGTTTTGGTTTTTAATGACAGATATCAACCGTATAAAAGGCAATCACAATGCTCCAAAAATTAACTAACAAATATTTCACCGAAGAGTGCAGATCGTCTCTCGTTGGAAAATCAACAATTTTTAAAAGATATTTCACCGAAGAGTGCAGATCGTCTCTCGTTGGAAAATCAAGAATTTTTGAAAGCACTTGGCTATGTCCCTAACACCTCAAGTGTTTAATGTGCATCGCACCCCAACCTATGATGAATCTATTCAACGTTTAGAGAAGCGCACCTATTACCCATTTGTAAAGTCATTTAGGAATAATGATACTGTGGAAATAACCATTAATCAGGGTGATGCATGGTTGTTGATGTACGATGCGTCGATTTTTGTCAAAGGTACAGTGGCTAAGAAAACCGGTGCTGGACAATGCAAACTAGCCAACAACGGTGCCGCATTTCTATTCGATTCAATTTCTTATGAACTAAATGGCAAGGAAGTAGAAGTAGTGAGAAAACCCGGAATTGTGAGTACGATCAGATCGTATCTTTGCTATACTGCTAATGACGAAAAATGCATGTCAACAGCAAGCTGGGTTGGGGTTAATAAATCTTTTGCTGTTAACAATGATGGAACATTCAATGTAAGAATACCGCTAAAACATCTGTTTGGAATATTCAACGATTATCAGATGGCAATTTGTGGTAAACAAACAGTGAGACTAATACGAGCTCGAAATGATAACAATGCCTTATTACTAACCCAAGACGCTGCAAGACCAGATCCTGCCATAACTGCAGAAATAACAATTTCCAACATTGAATTAAAGGTTAAACATATTCAGCCGAATGATATCATTAGATTGGATCTGCTTAAATCTATAAAAATTGATCGTCCAATTATAATGGCGTTCCGCAAATGGGAGCTACATGAATTGCCAAATCTTACTGTAAACTCCCAAAGAGAAATATGGGCCGTAAAATCGTCAGCAGCCGCGTCAACTCCTCGGTACGTCATAGTTGGATTTCAGACTGATCGCAATGATAATTCTAAAAAAAATCCCACGTCATTTGATCACATAGATGCGACTGATGTAAGATTAATTGTAAACGGTGAATATTTTCCATTCGAACGTCAGAGATTGAATTTTGCTGCTAACGACTTTTTGGAGGCCTATCACAACTATGTGGAATTTTATCCGAGTTACATGAATGCAATGGAGAGTCGCCCGACTTAAATTCAGTGAACGCAGATACTGGTTTTTAAAAAGATTTATTTTTCTCAAAAGGTACAATCTACAATAGATGTGAACCGTGAAATGGCTATGTCGAGACTGAATACACAAGAACGGGTGAAAACATAAAAAGTAACATTACTGCTGACAAAGGTGTTACATTACAATTATTACAAGAACTGCTTGTTTAACAAGTGTTTTCTAGTTGGCGTTGATATAACTCCCGCTACTTAGCTATGCAGATTACAAAAATAATGCAACCCTGTTTGTAATTGACTGTTCTCGCCGGAATGAATCTATAAAAATAAACACAGTTGATGTTAAGTTGGACATAGAAAATAGTGATGGATTTCCTGATAGAACTCGAGCCTACTGCATAATTGTGCATGACTGTACCATGGAGTATTTACCTTTAAGTGAAACTGTACGAGATTTAATGTAGATCCGTATATATAAAAGAACATTTACTGATACATTTCAGTTATAATCAAGATGTTGCTGAGTTTGGGTCACATTATTTTGTTCTCATTAATAAATAATGTGTTCTATATTTACAACCCTGAAGATGCTAAGGTATCTATTTGCGAACAGGATAAAAGATGTTTCCCATTTAAAACGGTAGTTGAAAAAATTTCGGTAGCAAGACTGCCTAAAAATGCTACTCAGTTTAAACTTCGAGCAGTATTCCAAAATCATACGATTGCTGAAAGTGTGTGGAGGGAGGTCCCACCTTCCACCACGCCCACAATGGCCACACCCAGAGACCTCAGTCAAGAACAACATATAAAAGACCTCGCTTTCGTGCCACTAATTTACTACATTACTATATGTTCTTCATTGCTAGTAGCAAAATTATTTATTGAAATAGTAAGAGTATTACTGAATGAGCGATGGAGCATAATTACGAGAGTCTTATAAGAACGTTTGAAAACTGGTCAAGCCCCCTATCATCAGAGAAGCTTGCCCGAGCAGGATTTTTTTATACGAATTACGAAGATGTTGTCCGGTGTCCATTTTGCAATATTGAAGGATATAAATGGGAAAAGGATGATGATCCATGGCAAGACCATGCTAGCTGGAGTCCCAGTTGTCCATTTATTAAAGGTGAAATCAAGCCTGTGGACATCCCACCTGAAAAAGTAAATAACACCAATCCAGACTTTTTATGTATAGTATGCTACTGCAGAAACATAGAAGTCTTGCTGGTTCCATGTGGACATTTGGCATGCTGTATGAGTTGTGCAAACTCCATGGAGAAGTGCCCGCTGTGTAGGAGTATTGTGCAGCAGAAGATTCGAGCTTACATGCCTTAAATGTATTGTAATAGTTGTAGAAAATAAATATTCTTAATCGAAAAACTGTTTATTATTTACATCCCGATAGGTATATATGCATCAAGCATACGCTATCTTATTAGATGTATACAAGATGCGTATCGAATCACATCAACTATCTCTACCAATCGAAAATCTAGATTTTGCTCGAAGTGAGAAATCTAAACATGGCGTACTCTTACCAAATTCAATTAGAGCAATATTTTGCGGTCCTAGCGGTTGTGGTAAAACAAACAGTCTGCTTAGTTTAATATTCAACGAGAATGGCTTAAAATTTAAGAACATCTACCTTTACAGTAAATCTCTATACCAACCTAAATATCAGTTACTACAAGACGTGCTTAAAGAAGCAAAATGTGTTGGATATTTTCCATTTAGCTCAAACGATGACGTCATTGCACCAACAGAGGCTAGAGAAAATTCAATTTTTATTTTCGATGATGTGGGACACAGGAAAAAATTAGAGTATATTACTCCATGGGTCGTCATAAAAATATAGATGCTGCATATCTCTGCCAGACATATTCAAAAATACCTAAGCAATTAATACGAGACAATTGTAATGTAATCGTTTTGTTTAAACAAGATGAGGTAAACCTTAGACATATTTATGAAGAGCACGTATCACCAGACATCTCATACGGTGATTTCAAGAATCTCTGCTCGCTTTGTTGGAATGATAATTTTGGAACTCTAGTTATTGTTAAAGATTTCAATATGAATGAGGGACGCTATAGAATAGGTTTTGATAGGTATATAAAGTTATGAGAAGCACAATACGCTTATTATTAATCGAGATGTCGATGCAAGAACAGATTCAAGAAGCGCAGCGCGCAAAGAAAATCAGTGAACTAGCTCGAACGATTAGAAAAAAATACACCGCCTTAAAAATAGGGAAATTTAATGAGAATGAAACTTTACAAAAAATTTTCAAACCTGTGACAAGCTCTCTAGCAAATTTACAAGTTAAGCAAGAATTAAAACCGGAAGTAAAACCGAAAGTTGAACCAAAAGTTGAATCATTTATGGAAAAGTGGCGCGAGTCGTTGAAAAGTCCAATTGCACTTTTAGGAGAAATGAATGAAACGTTAAATGATGTTGAGAAAGGAATTGACAAAGTGTACAGGCATTTTGATACTGTGTATCCTAAAGTATCTATACCATGTATAACAGACTTTATGGCTAATTCACTTAAAATCGATAGGACATATGGTCCTAAGTATGACGAAACTAAATCAGTATGGATGCTAGGAAATAAATATATCGATTTTGAAAAAACGTCTGGTGATATAATCATCAACAATAGCCGATTCGCGGGAACTGATGGTCTCTACCAGCTAATTTTCTATAATAATCCAGAAGGTACTGATGATGATTTGAAAAGTTACAGAGATATTTTAAATCTCACTGGTGCTCATCTTACTTCAAACGGACGATTAAAACATAGCTACAAAAATAAGTATTCTAATATTATTGAACCTCTTATGAAGGGCCCGGTGGCTACCTCCACACCTGTAAAGGGTTCTGGCATGCATCTTAAGTATAACACAAAACCTGTGGAATATGTTTACTGGGATGATCCTAATGAACTTGTGGACAGGTTAAGGTTATTAATAGCATCAAAAGATGCGGGAAATACTTCCCACGAAAACGAAATAACAGCAATAATCAATGAATTGAAAGAAGCAAAAATTATTCTCTAACGTTATTTATAAGATGCCTTTAAACAAGTTCGGACGTGTTTCAAGGACTATTCCTTACTCGTTGAATGACGGGGATTATGATTTGAAAACCCGCAGACTGTGCAACGTTAATTATCCGATTAGCAGCAATGATGTTGTGACAAAGCAATATGTTGACAAACAAATGAATGAGGCATTCAAAACTTTTAACGTCACTCTCGAACAACATGATGTTAATATTGAGAGTAGCGTGAAAGACGCTTTGGAGAAAGAGATCGATGAAATAAGAAAATTTGTTAAAATTGTTGAAGAATGTTATTTAAAAAATGGTTGGTGAACAGTCCGGGCCAAATCCCAAATTATTAGACAGATTTGTCCCTATAGATCATTCAAGTTAGTTAAAAGATGTCCTTAAACAAGTTCGGACGTGCCTCGAAATCAAGGAGCAGGTCTTGCCCACCTGTTTACACATTAAATTTGACTCTAGAACGAAACTATGATTGTAGCAACCGCAGACTGAGCAACGTTAATCACCCGATCGATGAAAGCGATGCCAGCACAAAACAATATGTCAATGAGGGGGTCATTCATACATTACAATATTTTTACACAAATCTTAAACAGCATTCTGATGAATGCGATCTTCATATTCGCAACACAATGATAGACAATTTCCAAGATAAGATCGATGAATTGAGAGAGTTGGTTAAAACTATGGAAGATTATTATTTAAAAATAACTGGTAAGAGCATGCAATCCTTACTATCTCTCAGACTTGCAGAGATCCTTGAGGGTGGAGCATAGTCATGCATAGTAAAGAAAAAATTCAAGTAGTTAAGGAATTACATAAACCAGCGCGAAAAAATTATCCACGTCGTCGAACTATCATTAAAGGTTTAGACGATTTGTGGCAAGCTGATCTCGCGCAGTTAGATCAGTATGCTAGTCACAATAATGGCTTCAAATTCATACTGGTTGTAATCGATTGCTTCTCTAAATTTGTTTGGTGCAGACCGCTCAAATCCAAGTCTGCCGAAGATGTTACCAACGCCTTTGCTGATATCCTATCGGGAACTCGAAAGCCTCGCAACCTTCAAACTGATCAGGGCAAAGAGTTTTATAACTCTAGATTTCAAAATTTGATGCGAAAATTCAAAATTAATCATTACAGCACTTTTAGCATCACGAAAGCCGCCATGGCCGAGAGAGTAATACGAACTCTAAAAGAGCGATTATTTAAGTATTTTAGTCTAAATGGTAAATTTAAATGGGATGATTATTTGCCTACGCTAGTTGCCGAGTATAATAACAGAAAGCATAGAGTGATTCAGATGAAACCCAACCAAGTTAATAAAAGTAACGAACAATATCTGCTTAAAAAAGTGTATAGTCACGTGAAGATTTTCAGAGGTAGTAAATTGAAGGTTGGAGATATTGTGAGAATAAGTAAAGTGAAACACGTATTTGCCAAAGGATATATGCCTAGTTGGAGTACAGAATTGTTTAAAATAAGCAAAGTACAAATTACCAACCCGCCTACATATCTTCTAGAGGATTTAAATGGAAGTCCTATAAAGGGCGGGTTTTACCGCGAAGAATTGCAAAAAACTGAACATCCCGATGTCTACCTGGTTGAAAAGATTCTTCGTAGAAAGAGGGGGAAGGTGCTAGTACGATGGTTGGGCTTTGATAAAGACCATGACTCGTGGATCTCTGAGTCAAACGTCGTGTAGAGCTTCAAGTGTTAAGATGATTGACAGCGGCTATGAAACCGATGGTAGCGACCATGAAGAAGTAAACAATGTAAGCGAAGATTCTCTGCTTCTATCATCATGCTTCACATTACCTACATATATTATTAATAATGGTTTGAGCATTATGAGATATTTCAAACCCCAAGTTAATATCCGATCAACAGTGCGACGAAATGTGATTTCGCTGGACCATTTGGAGTGGAAAGAATTAGTGAATAATTTAAACAACTTTACCAACAACCTGGCTACCCCGATGTTCATCAGATTTGACGATATATTGTTAAGAACCATGTTGACTGCAGATGGAAATCAACGAGTGTTGCTTGCAAAAAATGGTGTTAGCCAATGGTTTTCGATAGCAGAGGTTTTCGAGCTACTAAATATCGCACCATATGTGACTTTAAGGATGAGCTTTTTGATTAATTTTGAATTGTATGATTTTTACCTTAATTTTTTAGATAAGGTCAATGAATTATTAGTACGTAGTAACTATGCCATAAATGTAATGGAAATTGTATTTTTAATGTGCAATGCGGTATGTAGCATGGAAACATATTGCATTTTTGAACTGTACTCTTATTATAATCAATTTTTGTTAGCAGACTTGTATAGAAGAAGGTTGGAATAAAGCACTGATTAAAAAATATGACTTTTATTTTACAATATTTTTATTTTACAACATTTTTATTCCGGGCCAATCCTGGGATTTCTTATGATCATCGACGGCTGATTGTTGATATGTCGGTAATACTCTTCCCAATTGATTTCAGGCACATGTCCCAACTGTCGCCGACATTTCACCAGATGATTCTGCAGTCGACTTCTCCGTACCATGTGGCTGGCAATGTAGGGGCAGGGCACCATGTCTGATTCGATCTGAATGGTCTGGTTGTACATGTTGCTGCGAACTCTTGTTACAAGTTTTCAGACTGCAGAATGAGCTCGATGTCTCGGTTATATATACAAACTGGGCGGTGGGACGTCAGGGGTGGGGGGGCTACAAGAGAATGAAACACTATTTGTAAAATATATTTTTTATTCATCCACACGTACATCTTTATGACCCCAAGGAAGGGTTGAAACACTATCAACTAAATATCGCTTATCGTCAAATGGATTTAAACCAATCTTAGATTGACTTATGCTAAAGACGTTATGAGAAAACGATCGTATAGATCGTTGATTTACAATTTTCTCTGTCTTATCGAATAAACAATCGAAATAATCTTGATACGTTATCTGCTTCGCTACAACACTACCTCTAACACCTTTGGATTTTTTAACACACAAATTTTTTCCTTGAACCTTATAAGTATACATTTTAGATCTAAGTCCAACAAAATGTGTTAAAATACGACCATTTAATTCGTCCTTCATCAGTCCTGGCACCTTCTTATTTACAAGCGGAATTCCATATTGATTATCTGCAGGATAGTCACTAGTGTCAAACCGATGAATATGATTCTTAATTACATCCTCGAACATGTCCTCACAGCGGATTTCGTAAACTAAACTATCAGTATCAGTATATAATAATAAGCAGTTAGTTGGTGAAAATGTTTTCAACATAAAGTCATAGTGAAATTCGTAAACACAGGTTTTTGATATGTCCAGAATAGACATCCCAACGTACAGAGGTTTATCAAACATAATATTTGTCTTATTTAATTCGACACTTATTAAATTCTCTTCAAAAATTATCCTATGTCTAAAACGAGGGCTAGAAATTAAATTTTTGGCGCCGTATCTACCCTCCCACGTCCTTAATAATCTCACAATCCTATGTTTTCTAACATTTTGCATTGTTTTGCCGTAGATTGCATTATTCATTAGTTTCATTATATTTTTTTCAAAATCTAATGTTGTCACAGTTCTTAAGTGGGTATTGAGTTGTATATAGGGAGCTAACCAGGTAGACTGCTTAAATTTCAAAACTTTGTGAATTTTTTTCAGAATTAAACCATGTTGTAAAGCTTGCTTAAGCGCTCTATAATGAATCACATAATTCTTCTTATCATCGAGAGTGGTCATGAGCTTTTTTATTTTGGAACCTGGAGATGATCGGGATACGACAAATCCACTTCTAAAATATATCCTTCATCGGCATTGTCAGCAACCTTGGTGACGTCAGTATCGTTGGAGGCCCACTCAAATCCTCCGTAAGGAAGGGGTTCACACATTGCCCAGCCATAAAGGTTGTTAACGTCCGCATAAAGAATATATTTTGATGGCATACTAGCATCATAGTTTGCCATATATTTGTTGTTGGCCTGAGAAAAGCGGTGGCTTACCTGGCTTACCCCACCTCGAATTGCCCTCTCGAAAAACATTAAGATGTCACTATCTTGGAAGGTTTCTAATTTACATTTCGTATATCGAAGCATGCAATCCCAACTGAATCCAGGCAAAGTATAGTACCAGGCAGGATCTAAACCGTAATTTTGAAGAAAAGTCGTTCTAAAGTGTTCAAATATATCTGTGAGCAAGAGCACGTCAGTCTTTAAGTACAGATCTAAATACTCACCCAAGGTTTTTACACCAAACCTCTCCCAAATTAATTGCGCATGTCCGTAATCCTTCTCGTTAATATTAGTGTCATTTAATTTGTTATAAAAATGTTGAATCGATGGTAATGCGGTTTCTTCCAATTTTTCCAGAGAATCGATATAATCATAACAAAAAACCCCTTTCCTAGTTAACAAGTCAAAATTTTCGGAAGACAATCGAAATTCATTTCTAGTGTTTTCGAAACTATTTAGAGATGATGCGAGTTTGTCGAGAGGAAAGGCCAAGAACTTGAAAGAATCGATGAACCGAAATTTAATATTTGTTTCATTATCGAATACTGTAAAGCTTATATATTTTTCATTATTAACAGGAAGTAGGTTGACATGATTCCGTTTGGCAAGTTCTCGTATTATAAAGTGGCTGTCATACCCACTAAGATTGTGGAAAATGATGGGAACTACAAACGAGTTTTTATAATTTAAGTTGCACGCTTGATGTGCATAACCTCGAAACATCGATGACAGGTGACAGTGGTCACGTACAATTATGTCGTTAACATTGAATTTTTTCTCGCAAATGTGACAATTAGGGGTGGCATCTTTAAGACTTATGGCTTCATCCATAGGTTCAACAAGATTCAATTTGGATGATATAAACTTAGCAATTTCCTCTATTTGATTGGCAAACCATATCATACAGTCTCCCCCGCGATAAGCTTTGTAGAAAGAGAGCGAGTTGTCAAAAGAGCACTTGAAATAATAACCGGCACTGAATGCTTCGTGTCTTTGATATTTAACAGTTTTTAGGCTAGCATCAGAATCTCCGCAGGGTTTTAGCATTGCTTCAAAGTCAGCATACAGGGTGAATGGGGTGCGTTCTTTATTAACAAAATTTTTAAATTCGATAAACTTCTCTTTGGGAAACTCGATTTGACAATTATTTATTTGCTCGCAATAAACTGTATGCTCTTCTAACTTATCTTGCGATGAAAAGTAATTTAAACATCTCTCGCATATAAATTTTCTACCGTTATGTTTACTAGACTGTTTCGAAATCAGTCTAGATAAATCTTTAATCCAACAATAATGGTATTTTATATCAACGTGCGCATCGTCGACAGACGGTGCTTCAAAGTCGCTAGTTTTCAAAAAATAATGACTTTGAATTAGAAGTAAATTCACATGTCTATCCATTTTATTTTTAGTTAGTCGAGCTGGAGAGGTGATAAATTGACGTGGAGTCTCACTTACCAACTCCAAAATATACACATTTATAGAAATTTCATTTAATTTTTCGAATTTCGATATTTGAGATAATTGCATTGGTAGGTCTATATCATCTAATTTAAATTTCAGCCTGTAGTGAGGATATGAATTAACCCGATCAATATGCTTTTGATAGGGGTAAAGAGCGGCAATAACACTCCAAAAGAAGCGTGCTTCATCACTATTTTTTACATTGACACATGCTTGTTTTTTGGAAATTTCAACGGGGAGTGGCAGATATGAAGCACCGTTTCCTATCTCAACTTTATTTATACTGATGACTAAACTCAAAATTTTGCGTAACGCCCACCCCGATCCATTGTCATGAAAATCTTCAAGCTTCTTTATAATCCTATCCTTTATATTATCTGTAAACCACAACTTTAAATCACTCCCCTGGTCAATTATAGCATTTTTTGTGTTGAAGCATTTGTTGTCACTTATGACTGTATCTTGAGACATTTTAACAAATTCACCATTAAAAACCGCATTTACCTTAACAATGTGAAAAGCATTTAAAGTTCTAGTTATGCGACTCTTAAAAAGAATAAATGCATCGTCAAAAAACTGGAATAAATCGATGTGCCTCATATTTACTATAACACCTGTGCGAAGACGACTCTGGAACGCTGCTTGAACGTCCACCCATTTGACTCGATGACTTCTATTGAGGTGTTGCTTACCAGATCCAGTTTTGCATAATGTTTTGAAGTATAATTGAAGTCTTTTGAGATGTTGCAGATTGGCATGCAACTTTGACAAAGTGCCTTGGTGAAAATGACATCGGAGTGCTGAGGAATGCTGTCTCACCGACAATTGCAACTTTTGCTGCCAACGTTGTAATACTTGTGGAAGTGTAGGTCTGTCACTTTCATTAAGTATGTTAAACACCTTCTCATATGCCTTTACAGTTTTGTCGCTCTCTGTAGCTATTTCATTACCATCGATCATCTTCGAAGCAATGATTAGAGCAGTGTGCTAGAAATAGGCAGAGTTCCTACCTATATAGGGTAAGAGCGTCGAAGGATGGTCCCCTCTCCAAAATTTTAGTATGAAAACAGGATCTGAGAAAAGGTTTTTTTTTGCTCCCTTTTTTATTTTAACATTTTACCATTTTCTACAAACATTAATTTCACGAAGCACGTCTTTCCTGCAGCGGGAAAGTTTTTAAATTGACTTTTTTTCATAATCATTCTTTTCTGCTGGAAATGAAACAGCATAATAACTTTACATTTTTATTTACATTTTCACAAAAACTAAATTATTTACATCGTCTTATAAATTCAGAAAAAAACATTAGTTCTACCCTCGGGCAGTGAAATGCTTTTCCAGGCCTCGTGATGTGTCGCTCATATTGGTTTGCACGCACTCGCTCGTAGAACCTCTGCTGCTTCCGAACAAGGACGTCGAACTTGGGGCAGCCTAGATCCTCGATATTGTAAGATAAGTGGGCATACCCCGCGGCCTGCAGCAGATTCCTTTCAACTTGTCCTCCCTTGTAAGCTATAAGTTCATCGCCAGCGGACTCCCCCAGACGCCGAATCTCTTCTAACGCACTTTCCTGGGCTTCATCCGTTGCACAATCTTCAAACTTCAAGCCGTGCAAGTTCATCGTTAACCAACGAGCAGTGCATGCATCCTTAGAAGATAGGCTGCGGTAGTTTCCCACACGATAATACCTGGATGTCACTTCCCTCGATTTCATATCGTATATCGACATTTCTTTTATAACGAACTTTCCACTAACTTGAAAGCCATCAGCGTCGATGATATACCTGATGTTAGACATTACGATTTGCAGAAAACTAAAGATGTGTAGAAACTATCACTGAAAGCAAAGATATGACTCTTATATTCCAATACTTCTTACTATGCGGAAAGAAGGGATGTGGGCGGTACCATGTAGGAGGGCACTGATGGGGCGGGGTTGGTGGGGACTTTCGGTAATCTGACAACGTTGCCTCCGGTGGGCGGGTCTCCCTAACGTTCAGGAAAAATCTACCAAACTGGCAACACTGTTCCGATATACACACGATGCGTGGCGCGTTTCCTCTTCAGTTCACCCGTGTTTCACAGTCGTGTTCCGAGCCGCTTTTACTCAGTTCACCCGTGTTCCGAACCGCTTTTACTCAGTTCACCTGTGCTTCGTCGCTTTGAACAGTATGGAATCATTAAAAATTAAAATTCTAAGTGATTGCCGTTTGGTAGCTGTAAGTTTTTTAGTTTAATTTCTCATTCGATTCTCATTGAACCCATTTACTTGTAGCCAACTCGGAGTGCCGACGAGACGGTCAACGCTGTGGCGTCAATTTGCCCCGAACCTGTAAGTTTGCATTAATCAGTATTTTCCCATATAATGTTTTCCTTTCATAGCTGCCCAATCTCAACTCAAGCGTGTTGAGTCTGCTGGAGGAGCCATTCATCGCAGGGCTCACCAACCAGCAACTCTGCGAGATGGCTCTTGATGATTATGGTTCCGATTTTGAAGTTGGACGTCTTCCATCACCGGCAGCATCGTCAAAGGTAAGCTAACATTTATAAAATTCGCTATTTTCAAATAAGGTTTCTTCCTCACAGATAGATAATCAAAGCCGGTGTGGGGGCTCCAGGGCTTCATCGCGGTCGTCATGCAAGAGGTTAAGCGACGAGGCAGACGATTTGGTAGCGAAGCGACCCTCCCAGGAGTCACAGACAACGCGTGGGGGAAAGAATTTGACAATGCTAAATGAAAAGGGGAGATTTGTGAACGAGCAGCATCAAAGTGTGAGTGAAGTATTTATGAATATGAGAGAGTTGGCAGATGGGCATTTCAAACGCAAACGAAAAAAAGAGAAGGTTTGAATGTGTGATGAATCGAATGCAAAGGGAGTGGGATGAATGTGAAAAGAGGATGTTGAAAATAAAAGCCATTTATAATCGTGCGAAAGAAGGGCGTGCCTCATGTATGAATGAAGTTGTAAAACTTGAACGCATGAAAAAAAATCTCCCCTAAATATATTTAGTTATACGTATATGTATAGATAAGTTTCATTATTTTATCCCATTAGATGTAAGTGTGTATATATTTAGAAATTAGTGTTTATTGTATATATATATTTTTTAAATATAAAACATAAATATATTTCTCTTGTTTCATTCCACACATTAAATATCTAACAAAATCATTCTGAGCCTTTAATTTTCCAGTTTCTTAAACAAACAAACCAATATAATTAGTCTGGAGAGCGCTCAGTCAAACACTCTGTATACCATAGAACTCTGAAAATATAAAGAAAAAACTATTTTTATAATAAATAGAGAATAATTTGTATAACACAGCCGTAAAGTTTTCAAAATAAACTATAGTCGCCCCCAGTTAATTTTCAAGAATGTTTCTTAAGCATAGAAACCAATATAATTAGTCTGGAGAGCGCTGAGTTAAACACTCTGTATACCATAGAACTCTCTGAAAATATAAAGAAAAACGATTTTTATAATAAATAGAGAATAATTTGTATAACACAGCCGTAATGTTTTCAAAAATAAACTATAGTCGCCCCCAGTTAATTTTCAAGAATGTTTCTTAAGCATAGAAACCAATATAATTAGTCTGGAGAGCGCTGAGTTAAACACTCTGTATACCATAGAACTCTCTGAAAATATAACGAAAAACGATTTTTATAATAAATAGTGAATAATTTTATATAACTCAACCAAAAAGTGTTCAAAAAATAAGTTATAATCAACCCAAGACCACAGCTTCCAGCCCGAAGCGTCGTCTGTACCGCACGTCGACTGGAACCGCGCCTCGACCTTCGATGGAGCGCGTGGCGCGTGTCCGCCACCTTCTGGAATGAGAGCGCCGAGTTAAACACTCTGTATACCATAGAACTCTCTGAAAATACCATAAAGAAAAAACTATTTTTATAATAAATTTGTAAATATCGAATAATTTTGTATAACACAACCATAAAGGGCCCAAAAAATAAGCCATAGTCAACCCAAGACCGTAAGGTCGAGTCCAGTTCGAAGCGCGGTTATTCTACCTGCCTGTCTGGACTGTACCGGAGGAGCCCCGACTGAGCGGTATTCTAGCGTCCGACTAGACTGTACCCTCGGCACGCCCGCGGCAGCATCCCCCGAGAAGCGGTACCGCTGACTGTACCACCGCAGCGCGGCGTTTGATACTTTCTCCTACTGGCCCACCCACGTTGCATACCCCAAGCAGGCGACTTCAACGCGCTACCTGAATAAGAAAGGGTAGAAATTTTCAAGAAACCCCTTTGGAAATACAGCCGTGGTTAAGAGACAAGCGTCTTTTGCTACCAGCTAGGTGTCTCGGGTTCAATCCCCGGGTATTTTAGAGCACTGAAAACAAAACTAATGGGGGGAGGGGGGGCCAAGGGGGCCAAGTGGCCAAGGGGGCCAAGTGGCTAAGTGGCTAAGTGGCTAAGTGGCTAAGTGGCTAAGTGGCTAAGTGGCTAAGTGGCTAAGTGGCTAAGTGGCTAAGTGGCTAAGTGGCTAAGTGGCTAAGTGGCTAAGTGGCTAAGTGGCTAAGTGGCTAAGTGGCTAAGTGGCTAAGTGGCTAAGTGGCTAAGTGGCAAAGTGGCAAAGTGGCAAAGTGGCAAAGTGGCAATTAAAGCAATTGGCAATTGGCAATATTTTTTTAAATAAAAAAATAAAAATTACTTTTTCAAAAAATGTTTTACTTTTTTTTTGCATATTCTTAGAGCAATTGTCTAATTGGATATTATGTAGAATATTTTCTCACTGTCCTTGGGAAATTCGCTAGGCATTTTTTTTATGATTTGTTTAAAATCAGAATATCTGTGCCCAGACAATATTGGGATTTGTAGTAAAAAACACACAAACAAATAATATTTTTTATTTTCACAACTTTACATTTCTAAACTTTTTAGTTAGTTCATACATAATAATCAAGCGTCTCAGCTCTTCGAGTGCCTCCATATATCGCCGCAGTCTCTCGCTCATGCTTCAGAAAATATAATATTTGTAGTCTTGCCGACGGGCCCCAAGCTTGTTAAAAAATACCTTTTGTCACCATTCAATTCGTCAATTCGCTCTTGAGTTAATTGCTCCGTAAAACGCTGAGGCAGGATGGTCTTGAAGTCGGCAAATTCCACCACTACCTTTTCCCCAAACTTGGTATTTATTCTCTTAAAACACTGGATCTCAAATTTTTTATTTACTTCCAAATCTCGAACATTCACCAGATTTTTCACCAGCAAATTGTTTAAACTATTTAAGAAGGACATGTTGTAAATGATCTGCGTGTCTGATGAGATCTTAGTTGAACCTCTCCTATATAGCTGTTTCAATAGGAGTGGGGAGAGAGTGGGGAGACGGGCAAAACCTAGGAGAGTACCAGACCAGACAGGTTTCGACAAGTCTGGTCTGGTGCTCTCTTAGTATCTCTACTCCTGTGGTTTATACTTACTCCGGAAAATCCTATTTTTTCGAAATTTTGACCCATTTGGCGAACGCCCTGTATAACTTAGAGCATTGAAATTTTGTACACGGTTTTTTGAACTAATGGCCCATTCGATGGCAATATCCATTTTATTCTTAAAATTCTTCTTTGGTTTTGCGTTTTATGGGTGTCTTTGTTTAATAACAGTAGGCCATGGAATAGGACTATTTCAAAAGATTATGACCCAAAATGTAGAGCTCTTCGAGTATTATAGGTTGAAAAAAGTTTTTTGAAAATAGGCCCATTATTTTTCGAAAAATACGAATGCAACGTCTATTGCGGACCCTGTAAACCTGTCTCCTATTAGACTCTGTATACGAGCACTCATTCCTTGTTTTCATGAAGACGGGAGTGAGCTTTACTCAATTGTGTGAGATTGGAAATTTGAACAAACACGTGAAGAAAGATAGATAATTTATTTAACTTTAGAAGAACTGAAATACATAATATATAGGTAAGTCATTACTACCAGAAGGGCGTAAGCATACATTATAAATGCATTTGTAATTATTGGGCGCTTCAGTAATTAAATGGAGAAACCCAATTTTTGGGGTTTGGTTTTTGAATAACCAGATTAACAAGGAATACAGACATCCAGATATGGGCGTCATTTGAAAAACAAAATAAGTACGGGCCAACTGGCCAAAATTTTTAAACAATATTTTAATTTTTGACAAAATATTATGTAGGTACCTTGGCACCTACAGCGAAAACTCCGACCCCCATTATTTTCCTAATTTTTGCAGATAGAAAAAAGTTTTTTTTATAAAAGTTGCAAGGTAAGTATCTGGCTTTAGAAAGGTAGACTTAAGGTTTATACAGGGTGTATCGTAAAAGTGGGACAAAATATACTTTTTTTTTAACAATAAACATCCTGTATATTTTTGGATATTTTAAAAGAGCTAATTTTCCTAATTCCAAAGATATATGACAAAAAGGCAATAAATATTCCATATCCATCAATTTTAATTATTTGTCTATCCAGGATGTATACATAAAAAAAAATGGTGGAAAGAAAATTTTAAAATTTATTGCCATTTTGTTATTTTAATTTTCTAAAGTAAGTAAGAGATAATCTAGCATAACCATCAAAAATCCGACATAACTGCGATCTCCGAAATGATTTTTTTGTAAATTTATGTCCACGTAACTTGCTAAATTGAAACGCAAATATCAACATATTATATATCGTTGCAATCAGAAAAATTAGCTCTTTTAAAATATCCAAAAATATACAGGATGTATATTATTAAAAACAAAAAGTATATTTTGTCCCACTTTTACGATACACCCTGTAGAAACCAGAAGTGTATCTTTCTAAAACACGATACTTACCTTGCAACTTTTATATAAAACTTTTTTTCTATCTGCAAAAATTAGGGAAATAATCGGGGGTCGGAGTTTTCGCGTGAAGACACTGTACCTACATATAAAAACTCTTTTGTACAAAATAAAATAGCTAAACAAGGTAAAAATCCTGCTGAAAAAAAAACTAGTCAAATTCAATTTCAGTTTTCGTCTATCTGACTTGTAAATATCTATTGCTTATTCTATATTATGTGCTGCTTATATTAACTTTTTCCCTGTGCACACTTACCATGCTCAACTCAAAAGAGTCTAACTTCTGTCATAGTACCAGTACCTATTCCTCAACCAAGTTTTAACTCGTCTTTTTAGGGTACTAGTAGGAACGCAGTAGCGTGCCGTAGGGGGGGCACGGGGGGGCCTGTGCCCCCTCCGCCCTCAGCCCTAATCCGCCTTTTGTGCCCTAGTGCAATTATAAAATTGAACGTACAATCACGACAATATTATGGCCTATTAGGTATTTGTATTATTTTTGCGTTATCCCCGGCAAATATTTCCTTTAAAGGAACGGTTGGCAACGCTGCTTTGTTCACTACTTTGCTGCGCCGCCGCTCTTGACTTTCCTCTTTCAGTCTTTCCTCGCTCTTCGAGTCGTCGTTACCTCCACCTCGCAAGTTCATCACTCACCGTTGGCTCTCCTGCTCTCATTGTTTTGGTTAAAAATATTTTCCACCATACATACCTTTGCAACTGCCCTGGAGCAGAAAGGTCGTTTAGCAGTTAGCAGGTTAAACAAAATTTTGAATTTCCAAAGGTGTTCAATGACTCAGGAAAGGACAAATAACTGCTAGGGCACTAATAGCGCCCGGCAGTTAATTTTAGGAGGCGGTATAGTTGGTCTAATAACTAAAAATAAATCACATTTTGTTGCTATGTCACTCACGACGCGGCACCTTCATTTTGACCGTAGTCTGCAAACATAACATCTGAAACGTTCTCCTATTCATCTTCTTATTCATCTGTACGTTGAAGATTTTACTCCCCCCTGGATTTTTGGACGAAAATAAAAATTTCTAAGTGAAAATATGTTAAACGCAGAATATACAACATTGATCCATTGATTGAATATAAATTTTAAAATTGTCATGTAATAATGTGTAACATAGATACATTTATTGAAAAATATACTTTATTATTGTCAAGTAGCTAACTAGGTACCGATTCCACGAGACCTGGCTTTTCCCATACTAGCCCAGGGCTGTAATATGGTTTGGGTTCAAGCACCCTACATTGAAAAAACACGAAAAATACATTATACTGTTATGAAACAATACAACGACCCCGATCGATCGATCCTCTACTCTGAGCATTGAATAAGGAATTCGTCTTAATCAATGCTCTGAGTCTATAAGAACGAGAACGGGTTGGTTTCCCACCAGTCGACCAGTCAGTAGGTACCCTTCTCGTCGGAGCGTAGAGATACAGTAGCTTACCCTAACCACAGAATTTCTGTGCCCTAGCATAGTAAGCTGTGGTAGAGGTATGACCAAAGTCTAGGAGTATATCTCTGGGCGCTGGTATGACATACCGTAGAAAAAAAAAGAAATATCTCTTAAAGCCGTCGGAGCTAAAGCTAGTTAGGTATTTTTCGCATTTTTGTTGGTTTAAAAAAAAACGAATGTGTTTAGAAAGGTTTACCCAATCACCTGCTATTTTTAGAATTTCTATTTTTGGCCTAAAAATACCATTTTTCTCGACTTTGGAGGAGAACCATAGTTAGGGGAGGTAGCCCTGCAATTGGCTCCCTTCTTGTTGTCGACCAAGGTCAAGTTCCCGGTTTCGGAGAATTTGTTTTTTATGTGTTATCGATTTGTATAGGCTGCAGGCTGCGTTTTATTTTTGGAACAAGGAAAAATATTATGAAATGCTCTATCCTGGCGATGAGTATACAGTGTGTGTTTCACTTTAAGTCGAGAAAATTTCGTGTAACGATCTAGTTCTGAATTTCCCGATTTAAGGAAATTCTCTTTTCTCTTTTCTTTATGGGAAATAACGACCACTAATTTAACTTCAAATTTATATAAAAAATACAATTCGTCTCAAACTTTGCTAACAGATTTAAACAGCTTATATATGATGACCAAGCATACAACCATAGAGCGCCGTAATAATTCGATATGTTTACTTAACTCTAAAATGACTCCTAAAGTAACTAATTTGACAATAAATTAATAATCTATGATATCCTTGGTTATAAATAATAACCATTCATAATCGTAAAGATGTAGGGCATGTCATGATTGGTTCAAATACTTGATAAACCTTACAATGTTGCAGTTCACTGCCAATAACAACTATGCTATGACAACTTCTAACTTAACAAAGATCCTGTATACACTTATCGTCCTTAGCTTTCTGAACGTGAGCAACAACAACTCCAATTTGCTAGTTTGGCTCAGTACCGTAACTAGGACGGTGCGACCGGTGCCCCCGCACCGGGCGCATCATGGTAGGGGCGCTGGGCCCACAAAATTCGACATTTAACGACTTAATGTAAGTATCGAACATGGAAATTAACCTACAATGCCGTCAAGAATATTAACAAAGAAAGATTTTTATTAACTTAAAATAATAAATAATGTTTTAGTGGCATACTGGGTAAAATATATCAATTGAAAAATGCACTCCAGCCGGGACTCGAACCCGGCACTCCTACTTTAGGCATTTACCTGATATGCCACTAAAATATCTTTTAATATTTAAAATTACAGGAACTAAAAAGTTTTTTCTTAATCATTTATTAATGTCTTGTAATACGGATGTGTTGAGTAAAGAAATGAGAAATAATTTCGCCCCTATGGGTGTAAATGAACCCTTTACCCTCGAGGTCCGAGATTTTCCTTAAAACTGGTGACCACCCGTCCCCAAAGGAGCTTATTTGCGGAAGGGCATCCCCAAAAAGTGTGCGGAACGTACCTAGAAAAATTAAAATCCGATATACACCCCCAGGGCAAAATGAACCCTTTACCCTCGAGGTCCGAGATTTTCCTTGCAACTGGTGATCACCCGTCCCCAAAGGAGCTTATTTGCGGAAGGGCATCCCCAAACAGTGTGTGGAACGTACCTAGAAAAATTAAAATCCGATATACACCCCCAGGGCAAAATGAACACTTTACCCTCGAGGTCCGAGATTTTCCTTACAACTGGTGACGACCCGTCCCCAAAGGAGCTTATTTGCGGAATGGCATCCCCAAAAAGTGTGCGGAACGTACCTAGAAAAATTAAAATCCGATATACACCCCCAGGGCTAAATGAACCCTTTACCCTCGAGGTCCGAGATTTTCCTTGCAACTGGTGATCACCCGTCCCCAAAGGAGCTTATTTGCGGAAGGGCATCCCCAAACAGTGTGCGGAACGTACCTAGAAAAATTAAAATCCGATATACACCCCCAGGGCAAAATGAACACTTTACCCTCGAGGTCCGAGATTTTCCTTACAACTGGTGACGACCCGTCCCCAAAGGAGCTTATTTGCGGAATGGCATCCCCAAAAAGTGTGCGGAACGTACCTAGAAAAATTAAAATCCGATATACACCCCCAGGGCTAAATGAACCCTTTACCCTCGAGGTCCGAGATTTTCCTTACAACTGGTGACCACCCGTCCCCAAAGGAGCTTATTTGCGGAATGGCATCACCAAAAAGTGTGCGGAACGTACCTAGAAAAATTAAAATCCCATATACCTACACCCCTAGGGCGAAATGAACCCTTTACCCTCGACGTCCGAGATTTTCCTTACAACTGGTGACCACCCGTCCCCAAAGCAGCTTATATGCGAAATGGCATCCCCAAAAATGCCCGCAACATCCTTAGAAAAAAATAAAATCGGAACACGGATTTTAATTGTGACCGATGGTGGAACGGGCTAATAGGCGGAAAATTGACGACGCTGTCTTCTTTTCGGCGTCGACGCTGGCGCCATGGCGCTGGCGTCAGTGACGCCAACTTCACCTAAGTTAGGTTAGGTTACAGTCTCTTGTCTTGGCGCCAATTTTTAATTTTCTTCTCTAGTTTTCTTTTGATGGTGGGTAATCTGTGCTTTTGATGGGAACCACGGATTGAACAGATTATTGTAGGAACTACCTTTTGGTGTTGTATTTTTGAAGTAGGTATATTGTAATTTAACAAAAATATATTTATAATATAAACAACCGTAGATGTATTTTGACTATATATAGTCGCCTTGTAATCAACCGTTGTTTTTATTTATAACCTCAAACATATTTGTGTATTTTTGGTTTGCATAAAGTTTTTTCATCTTCTGTCCACAGAAATTGCTTTTATATCATTGAGTTATCTAATCTGTGGAATTTGCCATATTATTTTAATCAACAAATTATATAATAAATTATCAAGTAATAAGTGTTATAGCTAAATATCTATAATAAATATTTTTGTATTTGTAATAGGTAAATTATATTAATATGTACCTATTTGATTGGCAACCCCATCATTCGTTTTAGGTGGTTTTTCTCTGGTCTTATTACTACTTACTACTATGCCGCCTAAGAAGAAATCATCAGCAAAAGGCTACAAACTGGCTGAAACTCTGCCTGAAGGAGAAATAGTGGAAGATATGTTGAAGAATAGGTTTAAAATAGGCCCTTCTATAGGTAATGGTGGATTTGGTATGATATATTCTGCAAAGGAAGCAAATTCAACAAGTTCAAAGTTTCCGTATGTCCTTAAAATTGTAAGTCATTACAGTTGCTGTAGAATAATTGTTTGAAATAACCTCCGAAATAACTTACAAATATTTTATATACAATGTTTCAGGAACCTCATGGTAATGGGCCACTATTTGTTGAATCACACTTCTATATGCGAAACGGCAAACAGAACGATGGTTAGTTTTACCTTGCTTAAATGAAAGCATTAGGTATCTTAAATTTTGTTTTCTTTTAGTGGACGGTTATAAAAAAATGAAAGGACTAAAATTTCTCGGCATGCCTGTATACCATGCGAAAGGTTCTCATGAGTATAAGGGAGAAAAATATCGTTTTCTAATTATGGATAAATTTGGTACAGATCTGTGGAAACTGTACATTGAAAATAAAAGACAGTTTCCATCAGACACAGTTTTCAAAGTTGGCTTACAAATTGTAAGTATTTACGTTGTATATTTACTCAAGACCCATCAAGTAAGAAAGTTACCTATTATCATAGAGTTAGGGATGGGCAAATTTCACTTTTCCAGGGAAAGTGAAATTTCACTTTGAAATTTTTGCGAAACTTTCGAAATTTATAAAATTTTCGCGAAACTTTCGAAATTTATGAAATTTAAAGAAATTTTCGTGAAATATTTGAAACTTTCAATGTGATGTTGAAATTTATGAAATATAAAGAAAGTTCACGTCAAAATTTCGCAATAATTTCCTATAAACAGTCCCCACCAAAGCCCAAAAAGTATGTATGGGTGTGTATGAAGTGGTATAGGTCTAGACTGTCCCAGATAGAGATATAGGGATGGGTAAATTTCAATTTTCCCGGGAAGGTGAAATTTCACTTTGAAATTTTCATGAAATATATAAAATTTATGAAATTTTCGCGAAACTTTCGAAATTTATAAAATTTAAAGAAATTTTAGCGAAACTTGATATACACAGTGTCTCACTTAAGAGTGAAACAACCTTATAACTTCTTCAATTTTTAACCGACCAGAACGAAATTTTTACTAAAAGTAGATGGCATTGTTGCCGAGATTGTTGCCTACTTACTTCCAAAAAATTAGTTGCCTACTTCAAAGTTAAAGCCACCTGCGATGCCACAATCGATGATAAAAATCCGAAAGTAATATTAGGTATTTAAAAAAAAATCTACACTCTGTATGTTTTCGCGAAACTTCCAGATTTTAACGAAATTTATGAGAAAGTTTCGCGTTTTTAAGAAAATTTCTGAAACTTTCAAAAATTTTACTGAAATTTCACTTTATGGGATAAATTAAATATTTCACTTTTGAAAGTTTCAAATGGGAAAAATTTCAAATGAAATTTTCAAGCGGCACAACCCTACATAGAGTGTGATGCCAATAGTGCAGGAAAGCTGTCGGAGATTATGTAGTTGGCATTCCCCCGTATATCGCCTTTACTGACCATGGCGCCAGTTATTGTCAGCATTTTCATGAAGTCATCCAGAATGGCAAACAAGAGGCAACGTTCTTACTTAATGGATCTTGGTATTTATTCCCATATTATAAATTACTTAATAAATGTCAACATTCCTAAGCCAGCAGATGGTCTTGCGAATTTACGAATTTAATGATTTTTTCTAATTGTATTTCTCAAATAGGTAACGAGTACTTAAGGACAGTAACAATGATCCCTCAAAGTGAACATTTGTTGTTCTGTTTAATGTGTTATGAATCAATGATAGCTTGAAACTTGAAACTTTTTCTTTTTTTATAATGTTTTTTATCTAGGTATACCAAATTTGGTCTCATACTATGTGGATGGATAATAAAATCATGAACGACGGGACAAAATAAGCGTTTTTTTATTTATTTTTTGATAATATTGACGTGCTAGTTATAGCAAGCTGAATGGCTATTCTATTGAGTCTGTTAAAAACTGGATGACCTAAGTCAGTACCATTTGGACCTAAAGGCCACTAAAGGGGTTCAATCGCCCACTGTGGCCTACGTGCCGGGCCAATTTAAGGCGGCCGCCCCCTGCACAGGATAGGATAGGGGTTCAATCTTTTTATGTCAAAATTAGACGAATTTCCGCTATTGAAAAAATTATTCTTTTAATGCTTCTAAGTAGGTACCTACTCCTATAAAATATAAAATATAAATGTTTAGCCGACCCCATGGGCTTTAGAATTAATAGTTTAAACGAAAAAAATTTCGTGCTTTAGGCAGGTCTGACCTATAGGTAGGCTATAAGTAAATATGCAAATAACGATAGGCAGTGACTATTTATATGTCCGACGTATATAAAAGTCGGTATACAGCTTGTGTGCTCTCAGCACTGTTTCAAGCGATCGCCACTGGCGCCACACGACGAAACAAATTTACACGGTGGTTTAATGTTAAAACACCATTGTTGCAGAATCTTTTACAAAATAAAAACATGCAAATATGTCTGTTACAACGAATTTAATATTCAAAATTAAATAAAATATTTGTTTGTTATGTCCCTCTAATTTGACAAGTTCACATGGCATATTTCCATACATTTTCTTAAGAAAAGCTAGTCTAAAAAGCAAGCAAGAGTATTTGGTACCTTTTGGTTTGAAATGAAATCCATGGCTAGTTGTAGTGTAAGTAAGCATAAAACGCATTAGATTTTTCATTTTTCTTTATATGAAGGGGTATATTGGTTCGCTTAGGGGCTATAAACAAACTTTTCTATTTTCATTCTTGCATATATTACAAAATACTCTTCCAAAATAATATCTAGAATTTTCGCTTTCAGATGGTTGATCAGATCATCCAATAATTCCAAAATAGTGTTTATTCTTCTGCAATTCACCTAATGGTCTGTGCAGTGTGCATACCATTTTCATCATGTGCATGGAAATTTCATGTTATAACAAACAAATCTATCTATAAAAACTGTGTTAACTGCTAAATACTGGACGCAAAGACAATTCGTTACCATAAAAAGAAGGCAAAGCTTAATAAAGCTGGATATTTGAAATTTGGGACATTTTAAACATCAGAAACTGACATACCAATAACCACAGAATACCCCCCTATAACCTATAATAAGTCGCCATTTTTTTTTCGTCGAGTAGCGCCACCTCACTCCGTAAACAACAATCAAATATGACGTCATGCGTGGGCTTTTAATATAGTGTCGGTCCAGTTTGTAAATACATTTAACTCCATACACGTCCGAAGTAAACTTAGTTAGACACATCAGTAGTGCATTTTTCTCAAGCTTCGTTGCAATAAGGTGCGTATGCCCTTCTTTTTTGGCAATAGGTGCTGCCATATGAAAAAGAAGGGGGCATTCACACCATGTTGTGGCAGTTGGCAGCGATGGGCGCTGCCGTATGAAAAAAGAAGTGGTAATTATTTACAATGGTGTAACCAATAATGTCAGGCATAAAGAGGGGCATATTCATGGGCGTACCCGGGAGGGGGCAGTGGTGGGGAACCTTGGTTCACTCAAGTTTACTCAACAGCTGGTAAAACCAGAGAACAGGTTTCGACATTGCACATTCGATTTTCTGGTTATGATAAGCAAGAGCGCCACAGTCGGGCACAATGTTATACCTCTATGTTGTCAGCTGGTACCTATCTATTGTATGGGTGTTTGCAAATTATCTATTCCAAGGTAATATGGCAGGTAGAAAATGTCATTTTGAACAAAGTTTCTCTGGAAAATGCATAATAAAAAAGTTACAGGTTGATACAGGTAGGTACAGTTTGAAAAACATATTGTTCGCAAAAACTTCTAGAGAAGTTATGCAATTTAAGAATCAATGTACAGGAGGTATGTGGTAATTGAATTGATTGAAAAACTGACCAGGTATGGCTTTAGCAGAGACAGTTCTCACTTGATTGGATCCTATCTTGGGGGTAGAAAGCAATATGTCTCGGCCAATGGTAGTAAGTCTGAATTGGTAGGTTTAAAATATGGAGTTCCCCAGGGCTCTATCCTGGGCCCAACACTGTTTTTAATTTACATAAATGATATCACATTTATAGATAACCTCAATCTCGTCTTGTATGCAGATGACACAACTTCCATAAACATATCGGATGCTCCCAATACTGTCAACCAAAACGTTGATGATTCTGGCTTTCGTATTGAGCAGTGGTTTCTTTCAAATCGCCTCTGCATGAATGCTGGTAAAACACAAATTCTAGATTTTTCCTTGAAACCTGCAATCACTAACTTCAGCCCTGTTAGCTTTCTTGGATTGTATCTGGACAGCAGATTGTCGTGGGAAGAGCAAGTTAATCAACTTATTAAGAGGCTGACTAGAAACATGTACCTGATTCGTAATCTCCTAAACAATGTCTCAACCAAAGTACTTATGGACACCTACTATGGACATTTTCATTCTCACATAATGTATGGCATACTGCTGTGGGGCCATTGCCCACATGCCACAAGAGCGTTTGGTGTGCAAAGAAGATGTATCAGATTGATGGCGGGTATTGCATTTCGTGAACCTTGTAGAGACAAGTTTATCTCTTTTGGTATTCTTACTCTACCTAGTGTGTTCATACTCGAATGCCTTCTCTACCTAAAAAGCAACATTGATGACTTCAAAACAAACTCACATTTTCATCATTATAACACTAGAGGAGGTGAACACCTGTGCATTCAATACCACAGGGTCAATAAAGCTAGAAGTGGTCATAATTATCATGCCATTAAATTCTATAATGTGCTCCCCGAAGTTGTCAAAGAGCTACCCACAAAATTATTTAAATCTAAACTGAAAAGTTACTTAAAGTCTAAAGCTTTCTTTAGCATGGACGAATTCCTTGTTGCAGACTTCAGTGATTTGTCGTTGTCAGTCATGGCAGGCTAAAATGTGATGTGTGAGGCATCTGTATGTTGGTCTCCTTTTAATGTGTAATCTCCACTAGTTTATATCCTATTCATTTTTTTTTTGTTGGATCATATTTATATAATTAACTAGGTTTTAGTGTGTATGTGTCATTTACTGCTTTTATCTTATTTTATTCTCATTATTTTATGAATCTGACTTGTGAAAATACTACTATGTATGTATGGCATCAATAAATTATAATAATAATAATATAATAAAATGCTAATAACGGCCATTGTGATAAATATTTTTAAATAATGGGCTCGTATACTTCGGACAAAAATATAAAAATAAATAGATCTCAAAGCACAGCTCGAAAAATACTTCCCAGATGCCACTTGTGAACTTCATACCTCAAGATACCCTGAGATTTATGCATTGATAAGGGTAAAAATAAATCAGGACCAGCTGAAGGAGGCTTGGCGCCGGGATATATGGCCTAGTGGTGCTATCGTCTCGCGGTTTTTCGAGAAAAGGAAGATGCTGCCGTCAACACTTTCAACAGCGGATCCTCGATCTTAATCAAGGACTCCTCTAGACCCAAAGTATTGCGTCAAAATGTTCATGGCGCGTTGAAAAGGGATACCTCATGTGGTGGGTCCCTCACAAAACCTGTAAAACTTGTTAATAATCTAAGTTCAACTCATGGGTGTAAAAACCCGATTGATGTTAAAAAAGATAAAAAAAAATAACTTTCTTTTATCAAAATGTACAATCTATTCGTATTAAAAAATTGCAGTTGGAGGTACTCCTTGGCGAAAAGAAAATCGACTTACTTTGCGTGACTGAACATTGGTTATTGGACGGGAATGAATTAGATACAATTGGTGAACATAAATTAGTGTCATGTTTCTGTAGGAAGGTAATTGCTCATGGGGGAGTGGGAGTTTTTGCTGGTGAGAGGGCGGCCTGCAGTCGTGTGCAGCATGTTGAGGAATGCTCCGTTGAGGTGGACTGTGAGATGGCAGCGGTGCGGGTTGGTAGGCTTCCTGTCATCACTATCTACAGGTCACCGACTGGTGACTTCCGGATTTTTTTGTTTACGTTGGATGCTCTCCTGGGTCGATTCAACTCGGGTGGGGGTATCGTCCTACTGGGAGATTTTAACGTTTCTTTTAACTCTGGAGATGGAAGGGTGTTGGAATTGACAAACTTGTTGGCTTCTTTCGGTTTGAATCAGATGGTTTTCTGCAACACTAGGCAAAAAAACTGTCTCGATAATATCTTTACAAACGAACTTAATCTTTATTCTCAGGTCGTGGATTTCGGTATATCTGATCACTCCGGAATATTATTCAGTTGTAATGCTCTGCCGGGAGACCGGGTGACTTGCCTAAGAATCAACTACAGGCCCATTACGGATGCTGGATTGATCCAGTTTTACCATGAGGTTGATAGCTTGGATTGGAGTTTTGTTGATGATAAGAGCACTTGCGAGGAAAAGTTTCATTGCTTCAACAACCTCATAGTTGGGGCAATGGAAAAAAGTTTTCCTATAAAGTCAAAAAGTAAACAGACCTTTAAGAGTATCAAATGCAGATGGTTTACAGCGGAATTAAGAGATAAGAGAGAAACTTTACAATTGCTTGTTGAACTTAATTTAAGAAGCCCTCTTCTTGTGTCAAGGGATTATCTGAATCAGTTTAGGGCTGAGTACAGACGACTACTAAACGTTACCAAAAGGAATTATAACGACAAGTTAATCAGGGAATCGGAGAATAGGCAACGTGCAATGTGGGCTGTCATTAAACAAAACGGGGGCAGGTCTAAGATTAATAAAGTAAAAACTAAACCAAACGCGGCTGATCTTAATAATTACTTTGTTGGCTTTTCGGAAGAAATGACCAATAAGCTCCAAAAAGTGGAAGTTAATCCTTTAAATTATGTTAAAGTTAACAAGCTTACCGGATTCAACTTCGAGAAAGTTTCATATATTGTAGTTATGGAAACAATAGATAACCTAAAAAACACAAGTAGTAAAGACCCCTACGACCTTACGGTGAAACTCATAAAAGCAATAAAAAATCTTATAATTGTTCCTTTAACAAAGCTTGTTAATCATTGTATCTCGTCCTCAGTCTTTCCCATTCAACTGAAGATTGCGAAGGTAACCCCCATATTCAAGGGTGGCTCTCAGGAGGAACTGGCAAATTACAGACCAATATCTGTGGTACCTGTGTTGGCCAGGGTCTTTGAGAGCTTGCTCAATAAGCAGATTGTGCTTTTCTTCGAGGATAATGACCTGTACAGTTCCTGTCAGCATGGTTTTCGTGGGGGTAGATCCACTTCATCTGCTGTAAGGGAACTTACTAATTTTGCGCTCGATGGTTTTGAGAATCGCGAGACAACACACTGCAAATTTTACGACTTATCAAAGGCTTTCGACTGCGTGACTCATTCCATTCTGTTAGACAAATTGGCGTTGTATGGTTTTGGGGTGAGTAGTATCGAGTTGATGAGGTCGTATCTTCAGGGCAGGCTTCAGTACGTGGCGGTTGACGGATGTGTGTCAGGGCGAGAGTCTGTGCATTGTGGTGTGCCTCAAGGATCGGTCTTGGGCCCAACACTTTTTCTCATTTACATAAACGACATTGAAACCTGTGACCTCAATGCCAGGTTTATCCTGTATGCTGATGATACAACCATGTTAAAGAAGTCTAAGGACTGTGACACGGAAGACGTTTTATCTGACTCTGAACTCAATATGAAGACCTGGTGTCTCTCAAACTTGCTCAAAGTGAATGATAATAAAACTCAATACTTAGACTTAAAAATAAGGAATGTTTCTGCTGACCACAGCAACAACAGTGTGGGTTTTCTTGGCGTTCAACTGGATTCTCTGCTTACATGGAAGAGGCACGTTGGTGAACTGTCGGGGAGGCTTTCGAGGGTCATATATCTGATCAGAAATTTATCCTATGTTGCCAACTGGCCCGCACTTCTGACTTGTTATTATGGATGTTTCCATTCCCTTCTATCCTATTCAATCTTTAACTGGGGCCATTCGGCCCATGCTAAAATCATTTTTCGGTTGCAGAGAAGGTGTATACGGGTAATGGTAGGGCTGCACTATCGTGAGTGTTGTCGGCGGGCCTTTGTCGAGCTGGCGATTCCCACTCTCCCGAGCGTATATATTTTGGAATGTCTAAAATTTATTAAATGTAATGTTGATTTATACACAAGACATACTGACTCACATTCCCATTTAACCAGACACAGAGAAAGTTTTCAAATGAAGGAACTGAGATTAAGTAGATCAAGGAATGCATATAACTATTATTGCATCAATTTCATTAATGTGTTGCCTGACCATGTAAGGGGGTTGGACTCTAAATGTTTTTTTAGAACCATGAGGACCTATTTGGTTAGTAGGGCCTTCTATACCTTTGAGGAATACCTCCAAAATGACTTTAATGACCTGTAATCGCGTATGGTTAGACATTGTGTTGTACTCTATTTTAATTGGTCCAAGTGACTGTATAGTTTTTATTCTGTTATGTATAGTTTTAATATATAATGTACCTATCTATAGTTTTTAACATGTATTTATCGGACTTATGTAAGCAGCTCTGCAATGCATTATTAAACTACTACTACTACTATATTTTTTTATCTATCGGTAGAAAATGACAAAAAAATCGATTTGCTTTAGATTTGCTGTAATTTTATAAATAATACTTTCCCGCCAAAGGTTGTGATGTAGGGGTATTTCATAAATTTTACTGGAATTCTGATATAGTTTGTTAGCATATTATGGTATTATTAAATACCTGATATAACTTTTATTAAAAGAATGTATAATTGTTAATATCTTTCAATATAATTTCAATGCAGATCATGGTAATTAACAAAAATATTATCATTATATTAATACACTCCTATACGACCCCGGTCGCCAGGTGAACGGCCATGCAAGTTTGGCAATACTGCTTAGCCCCGTCAAATAAATGGTCAGCTTTTATTTACGACGATTCATTTGACACTCGACATTTGATGTGTGAGAACTTATATAGTTCAAATTTGCACTGCAAGTTTGTGTTATTATTTGAATAGTCTTTTACATAGCAAATCGAACTTTTCAAAGTATGGAGCAAGGATTGGTGAAGGCGACATCGGACAATCTGCCATATTATGTGGGATTGGAAATGGTGTGTTCGTTTATTAAACTCGGGGGGGGGGACCTCGGAGGATCGGCCATGCTGCGGCTTTGCCGCCACAAAGTTCGCCCGCTTTGCGGCCTCACGTTCACCCCGCGCGGGATTCGCCGTCCAAATCGAAGCCGTGGGTTTACGTCCCTGCCCGCCCTCCTTTCTCTCTGCTATGATTGTAGAATGTTTCTTCTTTTTAGGTTCTGAATATTTGTCATTAACAAAAAGAAAATTAAAATATCACTTTAGACATGAATTATTATTCAAACTTTACTAAAAAAAGGTAACCAATTAGGGAAAGAATGAACACAACATAATTTACAGTTTATTGAACAATAATTTATAATACAACTTAACTATTTAAGTTAAATATATTTCATAAAATTAAAGGCGTCCCACAATAACCATTATGTGATCTAAAAGGTATATTAATGGATGATTTACCCTCGAATGTATATTGAGCATTGCAAATTCTAGAATTCGTCTTATTATCCTCTACATGAATTGGAAGGGAAGCAATTCGTTTGCTTTTTAAAAGCTTTTATTTAACTTGCAATGTATGTATGTATGTATGTATGTATGTAATTTGTTCGGGCGGAATCTTGCAACTCAATTTTGAAGCAGATATCTTCAACCGATCGAGCTGAAATTTTGTACACACGTTTAATTTGGATGACAATGCATGATTATATGTGTGACGTCATTCTAAATCCAACATGGCGGATCACCCAAGATGGCGGACTAGTTAAATTTCAACCGATCGAGCTGAAATTTTGTACACACGTTTAATTTGGATGACAATGCATGATTATATGTGTGACGTCATTCTAAATCCAACATGGCGGAACACTCAAGATGGCGGACTAGTTAAATTTCAACCGATCGAGCTGAAATTTTGTACACACGTTTAATTTGGATGACAATGCATGATTATATGTGTGACGTCATTCTAAATCCAACATGGCTGAACACTCAAGATGGCGGACTAGTTAAATTTCAACCGATCGAGCTGAAATTTTGTACACACGTTTAATTTGGATGACAATGCATGATTATATGTGTGACGTCATTCTAAATCCAACATGGCGGAACACCCAAGATGGTCATTAGAAGGTCTCCTCATTGAAGAGCTAGACTGTTCTAAACTAACCGGCAAACGACCTTGCAACAATGATGCGTTAACTGAGATGAATAGACTCAGACACCTGGCCAAACTAAAAATTACAAAATAAATTAAAAGTAAAAAAATATTTTTAAAAAAAGCTTTTATTTAAATGCGCTAAAAAGAATAAAATAATCTTTTCTTTTAAAACTTTTACTATCAACTTATAACGTCATTCCACAATTTATATGATATAAAAGCTTGTCGCGAGATTTAAGTTTTCAAACTAAGTAAATACCACTACTTAAATCTCGCGACAAGCTTTTATATCATATAAATTGTGGAATGACGTTATAAGTTGATAGTAAAAGTTTTAAAAGAAAAGATTATTTTATTCTTTTTAGCGCATTTAAATAAAAGCTTTTTTTAAAAATATTTTTTTACTTTTAATTTATTATGTAGCGCTGAGGCACAACTTCCTTTTTCAAGATAATCTTGCTTCCCACAGTTTTGAATAACATCCAATTCTTAGCATCACGCTCAAGCTAAAAAATAAAAGAAAAATATATCTTACTATTCTTAAGTTGCTCGATTAAAGAGTAAGTAAGAACTTAAATTGAATTTATAATGAAAATAATTAATTTACCAGTACAATAATATAACCTATAAATACTTAATATTATTATAAACTTTTAATCTCTATATGTAATAAAAATTATTAACAGGGGTTATTTTGAGGTTTATTACATTCATGTAGATGTAGTCTTATAACCCCAAGACAGTAAGTAAGTATTAAAAAAAGAAGTAAAAGTGCTTCAAACTATCTATAATAGATAATATGTACTTACGTTGAAAGGTCTTCGCAACAATACGAAAACGTTTTCTTCACTGGAAGGCCAACTGTTTCCAACCACCTATTTCGGCAAATTTCGTCGGTAGGCACCGATAAAAACAATTTTCCAGACTTTTTGCTGGAGTTTTCACAAGAGAGAATGAACAACCTCCATGACTATTATAACGACGCGCAAACTAGTAAATAACTAAAGATCACATGCTTATTTTCTGCTAATGCATTGGGCAAAGAGCTGATAATCTTCGCGGGTAGAAACGTTTTCAGACAACTATTGATAGTTTGATAGCGGTTATATTTATAAAGGTTAACAGGCCAGGTCAGGTTATTTTATTTGACGGAAGACGAAGAGGGGAGAAGGCGACGTTGCCGGTTCTTCAATTAATGGCAACTACGTCACAGCCATTTTATTACGTATTCAACTCCATTTCGCAACTAAACTATCGCGAAAAAAATTTTTTCTTTAGCGTTTCCGGACGTTTAAAGGCGATATCTATCCATTGCAAAAATTATATATTATAAATTATAAATTCTATTATTATAATTCTATAATTATATTATTATAATTCTATAAGTTCTTTTGACAATCAGCATGAATAAATTTCCATCTATAAATTTGACTACTTCTCATAGAAAATTTTCTCATTGAAAATATCTTTTCAATCACGGTAGGTGACACAAAAATTTGAATATTGTCGTTGACTAATGTATTAAAAGAGACTGCTCACGGCTGTCATGTTTGACAGTTCCATGCCTCACCATATGATTTCCGGAGGCAAAATACAATGGAAAACACATTGTTGGCCATTAGCGCCATTTATAGTCCAGAATATTAAGCTACAGCCGTGGGAAGTCTTATAAACATGTCAGCCAACGATAATAATAATTCTCACCCTCACAATACTCCAAACTAGGAGTACCCCAGAAGCAACCACATGCTTGTTTGTCACCCAATGCTATAATTTTAAATTGTAATGCTGTTATTTTTTAGCTAGATGTGTTGGAGTATATACACAGCAGAGGCTATGTGCATGCCGACATAAAACCTGCTAATATTTTGTTAGAGTCCACTAAGGAAACCCAAACCAAGCATGTATATTTAGTTGATTTTGGTTTGACTAGCAAATATACAATGGAGAACGAGTACAAACCAAACCCCAAGAGAGCTCACGATGGCACCATTGAATATTTAAGCAGAGATGCACATCTGGGAGGTTGGTTGCTTTATACTTGTTAGTTTTTATATTTATAAATTGTGTTTTAATCTGTACGAAGAAATGTGTCCACAGCTTAATAGCACAGCACACAAAAGCATGACTTTCCTTTTACTAAATTTTTAGGTTAGAGGCTCTTCTCAAGAATATAGTCTGGTCTCTAATATTATTTTATAGTATAATATCGAAGTGATTTGAAATCTGATGTGGACGTGATGGAAGCTATAAATGGAATGAAAATATTTTCATGTCACAGTTTGACAATAATAATTACTGATGACCTTCAAAGTCTTTTTTGACATCATCAAAATTAATTCTATCCTCTGAATCATTTTCGTGATAGAACCTGACAAAATTCTATGAAATATATGAAGAAAATAGGGTATATTTCATCAACTAGTAGTCTGTCTTCATCTTTGTAGTATAACTATCGGACATCCCTGCAACTTTGTTCTAGTGGAAAGACGTCACATTCTATCCATACGAACCTTTCACTATCTTAGGGGATGAATTTTGGAAAATCCTTTCTTAGCGAATGCCTACTCTAAAAAGGAACCTACCTACAAAATTTTAAGTTTATAGTGAGATTGAGATGAATGAGTGAGTCAGTGGTATTTTGCTTATATTATATATACAGGGTGTCCCCGTAATTCTATATACATCACTCTACTAGGTGTAGATGACAAACTATAAAATTGTTGGCTCTGAGGGCCCCCTGCCGAAATTGATTCCCTTAAAGGGGGTTACCCAATAACAGTTATGCTCTGATAACTTCTTTATTTTGATATTGATTTGAATTATTTCGGCGTTAGTTTCATTGTCTGTGAGGCCCTTTAGTAAGGTTTTATGCTATCAATTTTCAAATATTTCGATCCTACTTTAATCCACTTTAAGGTTCAACATTTTTTATCAACAATTATTATTGATCAAGATTCATTTCTAAGCAAAAACCATTCACCACTCTTAATAAAATCACCTGTTTTGATAAAATCACACTAGAATATCCAAAAAGGTGTAATTTCTTGATATTGTTAGAAGGATGACTATGTAAAAAGCAATAAAGTCAAGTTTTTAGTCTAAAAATATACAGTAGGATATTGTTCAGCATGTAGGCCACTATGAGCTTCTTGTGCTCCTGTACCCAGTATTATTATTATTTGGTAATTAATTATTATTACCATAAAATGTTGTGACGTCACAAATGTTTTGAAAATTTTTCAAAAGTCCTTGGCCTCGAATTTATCTGTGAATATAAATAAACAGTTCTTCTCTGTCCCTATGGGCTTTGATGACCTATTATTACTTATTGAGTTTGAAGTAGATATCTCTTTTTTTCCACAGATAAAATATAAAATATGGAATAAATTGGGTTTTTAAACTCTCGGTACATATCTCGAAAACCATAAAGATTTATACATACATATTTATAGGAATTGTAAATTGTAAATGATTTTGATTGATCAATTGACTTTGATATAATTGACAATTTAAAACAGAGCAGTTTTAGATATGGGAAATGTCCTTAAACTGTGGGTGATCATTTTTAGACACCCAGCCTCTGTTGGTGGAAAACGGTCATTTAGTGACTCTTTGCAAATATGACGCTAGGCATTGCGACACCAAGAAATATTTTCTTCTCACCAACATACCTCTTTTGTTACATCGTTCGAAAGCCCGAATTTTTCTGAACATTTTTCATTATTGCCATTTTTCTTTATTCTCTTCCGTTAAAAAGTTATTCTTCAAAAACGCATTAAAATTAATCCAGTGAATTTAATTGGATTTATAATATGGGTAATAATGCAATTCATTGGGTAAGAAAAATTTTCTTATCCATCGATAGTACACCATGTAGAAAGCTTAAATCCGAATTTTCGACCATTAACCTTTTGCAGGTTTTCCGCCATCTTGAATTTAGTGGTAAATTCGTTTTTCACGGATAAAAGCTTTTTTTTAATTTTACCAAAAAAATAGTTGATACCATTTTTAAAGGAAAAAGGTGCTCTGCAAATTGGTTCTTTTGTCATTTTCTTGAATTTTGCATATCTAACAAGTTATAAGAATTTTTCAAAAACAGCTAGTCCACCAACCCGTATAAAATATTTCAAATTTCCCACCCCATTTAGGGCTAAAAATGGTCGCCAAATTATTCCCCCGCTAGGACGTCTCTCTTGCGCCATATAGATTGCTATAGGTATATGGTTTTGACCTTCTTACCATTGTCAACATGCAACTCCAGGACCGACTATGATTTTTTTTACCCCCAATTTTCACTAAATGCAGCTATTTTTTTGTTAAAATATTTTGTTAAAATTGGACACAGTGTTAATCAGTACAACACAGAACCCCCCTTTTACCAAATTTGAACAAAAATATACAGGGAGTTGTACAGGGTGCCAATATTTATCAAAATGGACATGTCAAGAGTCAAATATGCCATGGAATTACCTCAAAACAGTTGAATGGTCAACAGGACCACACAGGATATTGGTATGCAAAGATCAAATAACAAATATACAGGTTGCTTTTTCTGTGCTAACTCAAAGTGCTAAAATTTTTAAAACTTTAGCTATAGGGATCAAGAGCGACAAAAATCGATTAGGTGTATCAAAACTGCCGCAGAAATTATAAACAAACTATGTTTAAAATTTACAGAAGCCTGCCAGTCAGTAAGTCCAGATGAGTTAAGGCGGGTAGTGTGTCACAACAGAAATCCATAGAAAGATGTATAATTTTATTAGACGATGGCTTTGTTGAGAAAAGTCCAATCATTTAAATCATTTTTTACTCGTTGGATGATATTTTGTAAAAAATGAATTACTTTTTATTTATTAATACATTTTCAATAATTTATAATAATTCCAGGGTGCATTTGACCTGTATAAAGTTTAAAAAATGCAGTGCCTTTGAGATGGCACATATTTGTTATTGCATCTTTGCACACCAATAGGTACCTTGTGTGATCCTGTTGACCATTTAACTGTTTTCGGGTAATTCCGTGGCATATACTTGACTCTTGACTCCCCAGATGCCTTTAAAATTCCTATTTTGCTAAATTTTGGCACCCTGTAGAATAGAACTTTCTGTATATTTTTTGTGCAAACTTGGTATAATATGGGGTTTCTGTGGTGTCTTGATTAACGCTGTGGTGTCAGATTTTAAACAAGAAAATCGCTAAATGCCTTTAATGAAAACTGGGCGTATAAAAAATCGTAGCCGGTCCTGGATTTGCATGTTGGGAACTTGACAACGGTAAGATGATCAAAAGACGCGGTTTAAAGATCTTTTAAACAAAGAAAATGTCAGGGGAATATATATCCAAAAATAAAATCATCGAAAACGCTACGTCAACCTTGGTAATAGCGATTAATAAAAATTAATATATTAATGTATTTGCAGAGTCGCTAAAAGGGGAAAATTCATTCCTTTATACACCCTATATCATCTCCTATATATAATATCTCCATATCTTTGACCGTTTTCCACCAACAGAGGTTGGGCATCTAAAAATGATCACCCTGTACATATATTTACATTATTGTATGCATATTTACCTTTTTTTTCAGTTCAAACAAGAAGGGGTGATTTGGAAATATTAGCATATAATTTGATACAATGGTTAGGGTGTGTGCTGCCATGGGAAACAATCACAGATCCAAAAAAAGTACAACAAAGTAAAGAGGCTCACATGGAGAACATTTCGAAATTTTTGAAAACTTGTTTTGAAAGTAGAACCCCTCCAAGTAGGTATATTTTTATTATTCACAATCGTATGATTTTCATATATCGCCACAGTGAGGTAAAGTGAATAAACTAGACCGTTAGTCCCATCTCGTATATGTGGTGGAGATGGTAGTATCAAGTCCATGAAAAATATTAAAATATAATACACCTAATTGGAATTTCTAGTTTACATGCGAATAATAGTCAGACTACAAGTATTGCGAAGCTTTTTATTCTGAGCCTGAGCTTGAATTTGATTGCCTAATCATTAAAAAAATACACTTAAGGAGGTAAGTTTTTGGAACTAGGTATAGAAAGTATAGAAAATTAGTTCACGTGTTATTGTCATAATTATTAGATATCTACAATGCCTGGAACTCGTTAAGATTTGCAATAATAATTTCAAGCATATGAAAAACTTGGAAATACCGTACCATAGGTTTGTTTTATTAATGTAATATTCCAAAATATTAATTTATTATCCATCAAAATTTAAATTATCGAGATATTGTTTTAATTACAAAAAGTTTGTCCCTCTACTTAAATCTCCTTAAATATAAACCATATAAAAACCATATAATTAAATAATATATAACATTACCAGTTTCCCAACAAGAATCTCTACTTTACTCTACCAGTTGCTCTATTTACATAATATTGAATATAATGATACAATCTGCTAAACTACCAAACATTCTTGTCTCGTAGGAAATATTATTGTCTTCATAAAGGGTATGTACCCTTATATGGTAAATGAAATGTTCATTATATCCAAGTTATTATTGCGGTCTCAAAATAGATTTTAAATTTTAAAAATATAAATAATAAAGGTTTAACAACTCTGAACCAAAGAAAATGTAGAAAGAATCTGTACATATAGAGGGTGTCTACTTTTAAACATACAAATCCATAAAATCTTTATTTTTAAAGATAATCGCCTGAACTTTTTTTTTTGAAAGGCCTTCAAAAACCGCTTCTTTTTACTTTCCTACCATTTTCAAATCCAGAGCCGACTACGATATTATTCCCTCGATATTCATAAAAACCATTTATCATTTTTTTTTATTTAAAACTGACACCACTATGTTAAGCTGAGTTCATACAGTCGTGAATTGTGGCAGAGAATATTCACAAAATAAAATCGTTAAAGTTGCACCTATTTCATATACCCGCGATTTATTATTTTTTAAATATACTAAATAATGCCCTAAACATATGAAATATAACCAAACCGCCAACAACACCTGAGCCAAATTTAGTTAATTTTCTCTCCCCCTAAATTACAAATTTTGCGAATTCGTGAGAAGTTAAAAAAATTATAAGCCGGAATATTGTCAGTTTAAATTAACAAATCAAAATCATGTTCGCGATTCGCGACTGTATCAACTAGGCTTTAATCAGGACACCTTAAGACCTCCATATCAAAAATTCAGTGCTTCGTGATGGCACACTGTATAGAGTCAAATTATTTTAAGAAGTCCTTACTAGGACTGTCAATTGGTAATTTAGACATCCTAAGTTGGCATCAATGGAGCAAAAATTGCAACCGGGTCATAAGTTCAGGTCAGTAACGAGCCCATTTGAATACAAAAAAATATATCGAGAACTGATTTAAGAATGTTACATAGAAGGATTGTAAATAGACAAAAATTGATAAAAATAAAACAAACCAATAATATTTTTGAATTGTGTAACAGAATTGAAATGTCTAAAGATGCATTAAAGAAAACTTAATTTATTGTAGGAATTTAGGTAAACCAATTTTGAAAATAGGCTAAAAACATACTTTAGGTTTTAGATTTAGGCATAATTTAGATTAAATTCAGTGGTTTGTTTAAAAGGTCTTTTACTCACAGAGCAATTTATTTATTTTACAATCAATGGGACCGGTTTCGACTGCATAAAAAGAACAGTCATCTTCAGCCAAATGTGCTAGGTTATAGAGAAATAACTACCAGAAAGTATACAATCGATGCCTTAAACGTGTGTCACTGTCACATCCAAACATATTATTTATTATTTCAAACTGTATGTAATCAGAAAGGAGAGATGGAACAGTAAATTTTAATGTTTAAACCGCGAATATTACATGCGGTTGGGCGACTATAAGGAACTGACATTGGTAGCAACCAATACAGATCAAATAATTTAGATTGTTGATATTTTTAATTCGACACACATTGGAAAGATATGTAGAATAATCTATCCAAGAAATATCTAATAATAAACTAAAAAATAAAACACTGATAGGCATGAATATTTTATTGTATTCATTTAACTAATTATTAAGTAGGACCGTTTAGTGAAGGAATTATTTCTTCTCATGGAGCAGCTTCATCAATTGAAGTCTTTCCCTTATTAATAAATGTGTTTCACATCTAACCTTCCTGTAAAGAATAATCTAAAGTATCTGGATAAACTGGATTTATGGTCTAAGGATATACCTATTACCAGTAGCATATACCCCGATTACTGTAGGAAGTCCCAATTTTGTCAGATGACATTCTCCACAAAATCCCTAGGAATTTTCTGTTAACCATGGATATAATATTGGTATATGCGTTGCAACCAGTTAATGACGTCACTCATTGATATATGATGTGAAAAGTTACCCATGTGATACGAAAAAAGAACATAATAAAATAAAAACCCTATTGCAATCACGATTATACTGCTACAAATAAAAATAACTATGACTAGAACTCATTTTAATAATAATTTCAAACGTCATGGAACCACTTTCATTTTGGTATTTTGGTAAAATCGGCTACTTGCGGCAGGGTCTATGGTGCGTACTCAGGCAAATTTTATTTCCGTTTTCCGTGTTGTGAAAGTAAAAACCTATATATATATTTTGTGGTTCAAAAGGGTTCAAACTTTGGGCAGTGGAAATATTCGCGGGTTTTGTACGTTTCGTGAGTTTTACCGTTATCTGAGTTGTTCTTGTTCATGTTATTAGTAGTTGTTCATTGTGCAAATGGGCTCGTTACCGACCTGAACTTTTGACCCGGTTGCATTTTTTTGCTCCATTGATGCCAACTTAGGATCTCGAAGTAAGGACTTATAATAATTTTACTATAGCTTAACCCCCCCTCGTGTGATGACATGATTTCTCACCCTCCAAACTAATACTCGTATAGTGCCTTAGAAGCAACCAAATGCTTATGCGCGAGGAGGGGCAGGTGAAATACTTTCATAAAAAATAAAATAAGGAATTAAAAAACACCATTCAAAAAACTCAAAAAAGAACATTTTTGTAAGTTTATATTCTGGATGGTAGATATTAATCCAATGTCAATTTAGTGCTGAAGAATACCCAGAATACAGTTATCTGATCAATCTGTCTTGTAGGACGCTGCTGTAGGTACAGGGTGTCCACGAAATATTTGACCCCCCCACTCACTTTTTTATTTTTTGAGCTAGAAACACGAATAAAAAAGCATTTTGTAGAGAATTTTATTAATTTTTTTGCAGTTTTATTGCATTTTATATAGGGTGTTTAGAAAAAGAGTGGCAAATTAACTTATGTTTTTTTAAATGGAACACCCTATATATTTTTGCATTTTTGAAATCTGCTCATCAAGGCAATTAAAATGATATCAAACTTTGTGGCATTATCTTTTTCCATTTTTGAAAAATTCCGTTTTCAAATTTTATACTAAATTTATTTAACTCGAATTTGTGGATCTCGTGATAAAGATAGATGATCGATGTAATAACAAAAAATATTTGTTTCAAACAAGAGAGTAATATAGTGAAACTCCAAAATGTTTAGGAGCCTTTTCAAATTTTACTGATTATATTCTCGAAATAAAGAATTTCAGGAAAATCGTAAAAGCTCCTAAATATTTTGGAGTTTCACTATGTTACTCTCTTGTTTAAAACAAATATTTTTTGTTAACATCGATCATGACGCTACTGGACCGTGTGCAGTGTGTTCTAGAAAGCCGTGGCAGATATAACTTATGTTTTTTTTTAATGGAACACCCTATATATTTTTGCATTTTTGAAATCTGCTCATCAAGGCAATCGAGATAATATTAAACTTTGTGGCATTATCTTTTTCCGTTTTTGAAAAATTCCGTATTCAAATTTTATACTAAATTTATGTAACACGAATTTGTGGATCTCGTGATAAAGATAGACGATCAATGTAATAACGAAAAATATTTGTTTTAGACAAGAGAGTAACATAGTGAAACTCCAAAATGTTTAGGAGCTTTTACAATTTTCGTGAAATTCTTTATTTCGAGAATATAATGAGTAAAATTTTAAAAGGCTCCTAAACATTTTGGAGTTTCACTATATTAATCTCTTGTTTAAAACAAATATTTTTTTGTTATTACATCGATCATCTATCTTTATCACGAGATCCACAAATTCGAGTTAAATAAATTTAGTATAAAATTTGAAACCGAAATTTTTCAAAAACGGAAAAAGATAATGCCACAAAGTTTAATATCATTTTAATTGCCCTGATGAGCAGATTTCAAAAATGCAAAAATATATAGGGTGTTCCATTTAAAAAAGCAAAAGTTATGTCTGCCACGGTTTTCTAGAACATGGTCCAATAGCATCACAAAAAACTTTGTATTAGTATCTAAAACTTTTGTAAAAAACTTTTTTCTAGCCTCAAAAACTAACAAGTTAAGGGGGTGTCCTTTTATAATGAACCACCCTGTACACAGCTTACAGCATTGTCATCAATCACCATACGCTTCTTTTATAGCCCTACAATAATAAGATAATGGGCTAATACACCACTTTTTTGTTCTTTTATATGAATGTATGGGATGAGAGGACTTCACGGTATTTTTTAATATTTCTTTGTCGACCAAGATTTACCCTAAAAAATATTAAAATTCAAAAATTTCCATTACTATTGGGTAAAACATGGCAAATCTGCTCGTATTCCTGCCTCAGAGTAATCACTGGTTGGCAGCCGTAAACTCCCACCTACCATTTGTTTTTTGCAATACATAAGCTCAGCTTTTAGCTTTTCCCACGTTTAATAACTTCCACATTCACATTCATGTTTCTGATTTTTGTTGATAAATGCACAAACTGTCAAATTCGACAGAATATGGCAATTAGTTATTCGAACATGGCTTCACAAATCCGTCTTCCATTTTCGCAAAGAGCCAGCCCATAACTTCACGATGAAACAAACAATTTATGGTTTGTAATGTTTTCTGTTTATAATTCGCGACTGAATTTAAGATGCCAACGCCCCGACGGGACTATGCGAACTAATATATGGGCCATCGTCACCATGGGAACCAAAGTCTATCTATATAGACTTTGCATGGGAACGGTGCTAGCCACCGGTAACCTTTATATTTTGTGGCCACCGGGTCTACACTGCGTTGTTCTTTTTTGTTGTTCATTGTTGGCATGGCCCATAGACTAGTTTAGCATTGTGCCTATAGGGGGGCGTATTTCTTATATTCAATGGCGTATAATCTCTAACACAGACTGGTTCCACATTTTTGTGTGAAATGTGACTTGCCCAAAGTCTAATTTAAAAATTGGACAATTTCAACTTGATGAGGATTATTTACTAGTTAATAGGTTTTATTGTATTAAATTATACTAAGATATGCATAGATTATTCTTTGTAATAATACATTTTAATTGCTTTCTAGAAGTAGATATTGTATATTAATAATTATTCAATGTATTCTCAGAAATGCCCTTGTATGGACCGGAATGGCGATGTCACTGTTAAGGAAATTTCTGGCTTAATTAAGCCCCAAAAAAAGCGAAAAACTCCTGTTTCCTATACAGTGTGGATACAAATTGTGGAATATTGCTTATTATTTCTTAAAATATTCCTCATATCAAAAACATGTTTTAATGAAAGTGTTAGGGGTAATTCTTTCCCGTTTAGTAATAATAACACATAATAATAATTTCCTCTAACACTTTTATCAAAACATGTTTTTGATGTGGGGAATATTTTAAGAAATATAAGGAATATTCCACAATTTGTATCCACACTGTATATCTAGAGGCTCTTCATAAAATCCAAGTGAAAAATCAAGTTTTTTTTCTTTAGTGTCATGTCTATTTAAATAATTTAAACTTCACATATTGGTATGTTTACAAAACATACTTTTTTGCTTTTACATTTCTCAGCACTCCATGTTCACTTTGGACAAGTTATCAGGATCAGCTTGAACAAAACGCCATTCTTAGTTACTACATGTCCACCATATATTAATAATGGGGAACTTGAACATTTTTTTTAAATTCCTCTAATATATTTACCTATCTATGGGAAGAGCACATACGAAATATCAGCCCTGCAATCGTAATATTTAATTTGCAATAAATAATTAAAGTTGTGACCACAAGCTATTCATTTGAAACGACACAAAAAGAGTGGGAATGGTGCCACTCGATCGATCGGAAGGCAGTGACTGGAGTGACAGCTACACAGAATTATAGAAGGGAGAATGGAAATTGAACGTTCAGTTCAAACAGTTCAGCGACCCATTTCCAGAGGTCTCTAATGTAGGTCAAAAATAAGAACCACCTAAAAGTCTACATTTAAAAAGCACTTTTTTAACAGAATGGTGAGGCCACGGGACTAATAATTCGTAGGTTCCAGGTTCAATTCCACACAAAGCCCAAGTCTTTTATTTTTTTTATTATCACTGCATTCTACCTCATATTTATCACTGATTATCATTTTTAGTAATAATTGGACAATTTTTATGACGAAGATTATTACTCAGAACCTACTCCATAGTGTATTTAAATTCAAAGTACCTACCTACCTAATATGAAGTTGTCGGTAATAGATTGCTCGATACGTAAGCTCTTTTTGACCTCGGAGATAGTTTTAAGGCCCGAGGCAATGCGGGCATTAAACATCCTCCTCGGCCAAAAAAGTGCGCTTACGCATCTCATAATGTAAATGACTATTTAATACAGCACACACGTTTCAAATGTTATCAACAATATCAAGACTGAGATAGACTATAATAAGACGGATAGACAAGGATAGGATGTTCTCGTTGCTCTTTCTATACAAAGTGTGCATGGTGCTGTAGTTTTTATACATGTGCTGCCCATATTAGTTTATACATGGTGCTGCTGCCCACTAACGATCTGCTTGACGTCACAACCAAGGGCGGCACATTACAAGAATGATTTGAATTATGCAGTTTCAAATTGCTTACATTTATTACATAAAAATAAAAATTGATTTTTTTTTGTGAACTGTGGTTAATTTAAAGGCAATAAATTACGGTTCTGAGTGATATTATTCAAATTTAATTTTTGTGCAAGTTCCCCTTTATTATATCTTCTTGTCTGTCATAAAACTTGTGGGTGTCATTTTATTTCCTTATCCCATAAATTATATTTCAATTAAGTTCTTAGATCACCTGCTAAGGAAATATTCGAATTATATTCAACTTTTAGAAAGAAGACCATTTCGAGTATAGTACAATCTGTCGTTAGAGATGGAAATAATTCCAAGGAAGCCAATTGAATTCACAGGCTATAATAATTGAGCTATAATCGAAGTAATCTTTCAGACATTTCGCAGATCGTAGCTTCCAGCATCTTCAGTGGCAACTCGTCCGATAATCGGTTGCAACTGAGTTGATTTGTTGTTACTGATGGTTAGAAAGATGAAAACTCAAATTAGCGTATACCATATACCTCTAGCAACATATACCGTGCAAAAGAGGCATTCGGCCTGGTTATTTTAAAATTGTATATAGAGGATTGTTCTATAAATCTAAATGCTTGAGATTTTATGCAAAATAGACTTTAGAGAAAATGATTTTCTGTTTGATATTTTATTTGTTGTTCAGTTTTTTTCAAAATTATCATAATTCTACATGTTTGCTTGTTGATGTGACAATTCTTCATGTACCAACATTTGTTCCATTACTGACTTATCTCTTTATCCTAAGTACTTTCTATATTTCTATATCCAGTATAAAGATGAGTTTTTTGATGGAGTGGTTGTAGCTCCTATATAGCTAATGTAGTCAGCCATTCCCGAAAGCCAGTATTACACTTTCCAATTTCTTGGTCTTGGTCACCAAATTGGACAAGATATTGTAATGTTATTCATAAATTGTTGAAAACTATTGTTTCTGGTGATTAAAGAAAAATTCAGAAATAAATTGTTTGCGCAATTATAACAAAATTAGAAGTAGAATTTTTCGTTCTTTGTCATGTTTCAACAAGACTTTAATATGGAATAAATTTCAAAAACACTATCTTCTCCTTAAGACATGATCCTTCTCTTGTTATGAATTACGTTATTGAACTTGGAATTTGCAACAAATTTTGTGCTGGGCCGAACTTTTCTGTTGTTCATTCCCAAATTGTGTAAGCAAGTAACTCAGATAATTTGAAAAAAAAAAACAATATCAATGTCTTCTTTATAGATCTATAACTTTGTTAAACAGTTTTTTTGGTTTAAATTGATTTTTCTAGGTCAAAATTTGGAAAAGCTGTTTTTTTTTTTAAATTTTGGCACCCTTTATCTTCTTGGCCAGGCCAGGCCAGGCCAAACTACAGAAAGTTCGGCCTAGACTTCTAGAGTAAAAATGTTGAAAATTCCAAGCTTTTCAATTTGTATTGTTGGAAATTTCTCTACAATTTTTGTCTTCATAATTTTTTACCCGACCAATATTAAATGAGATAAACCGATTCTAGTTTTTTTTTTCACAATGGTGGCAAAACTGGGATGGGCGGGGATAGGCCAGTTTGGATTTGACCTTTTTAACCAACAGTAACAACATAAAAAATTCAGCTTTCCTTTAATTTGTTTGATTTACCTATCCCCTTTTTTTGGACAGATTGACTTTACAGGTTGTCCCAAGGAACAATCCCCCACCCTCTTAACTTTTTCAGTTTCTGAGATACAAAAAACTTTTCATTCAAAAGTTGTAGCATATTACAATAGTTATTTGTGTATCGAGGATGTGAAGTTCAACTTTTTATAATGAATGTGGAATTTAGTTGCTGAGGCATCCAAGGCTGAGGCAAATAAACCACGAGTTATAAAAAGGAACTTCAGTGCCGAGGGACACATATTTTTCTCAAATCAGGAAACAAGTTTCATTACACAAAATATGTAATTTAAATAGCATGGTCACCTATTCAGTATGGCTCTACATAGGGAAGAGCCTGCAATGGGGAACTTGCACAAAAATTAAATTTGAAAAATATTACTTTCAAACGTAATTTATCGCCATTAAATGAACCACAGTTCACAAAAAAACTCATTTTTTATTTTTATGTAATAAATATAAGCAATTAAAAACTGCATAATTAAAATCATTCTTGTAACGTGCCATCCTTGGTTATGACGTCAAGTAGCTCGAGGCGCCACCACCATGCATGAACTAATATGGGCGGCACATGTAAACAAACTACATCACCATGCAATAAGCTTTGTTTAGAAAGACCAAACGAGAACGTCCTATCTTTGTCTGTCCGTCTTGATATTGTTGATAACGTTTGAAAAGTGTGTGCTGAATTAAATAGTTATTTACATTGCGAGATGCGTAAATGTACTAATTTTTTGTCCTGAGCAGCAAGTGTCACGTTTCTGACAGCAAATGAAATCCCACGTACCGAGACCTACATCAGAGCCCTCTGTAAATGGGTCGCCGAACTGTTTATTTTAACGTTCAATTTCCATTCTCATCTTCTCTAATTCTGTGTAGCTGTCATTCCTGTCACCGCCTTCTGATCGATCGAGCTATTTGACGTAACGACCATTCCCGTGCTTTTCTTATCGTTTCGCGGTCACAACTTTAATCATTTATTGCAAATTAAATATTGCGATTTGAGGGCTAATATTTGGTATGTGCTCTTTCTATAGATACGCAAATATATTAAAGAACTAAGAAAAAATTGTTCAAGTTCCCCATTGTTCTGCAGGCGTCTTCTGGACAATCTCTTGCAGTCTACATTATAAAATATTATTGTTTTACAAACCGACCGAACTTCTTATGTTAAAAGTGTACGTTGTTATAAGTAACAATTCCACAATGAAGTTGAAAAGTTAAATGATCTTTTATTGGCCGGGTTTTGAATATCTGGCCATGGTTGCCGTTTCGTCCTTAAATCTCGCAAAGGCTTTAGTACCAATTTCTGAGCTTTTAATATCAATTTGGAGACTCTTTACTGTCGATAAAAAAACAGTTTTTTGTTACCTATATTATGAATATACGTTTCTTAAAAGCAGGTGAAACCAAATGTACTTTTTTTTAATGGGAACACCCCATATATTTTTACTTTTTTGAAATCTACTCGTCATTATGTTAAAACTTTTACCATTTTTGAAATATTTAATTTTCAAATTTACACTAAATCTACGTAACTTGTATTTGTGAATCGCGTGATAAAGTTGGATAATCAATGCAATAACAAGAAATGTTTGTTTTAACCAAGGAAAATAATACACAACCTTGGAAGCTATTTGAAATTTTACTGATACCTATTCTCAAAATAATAGTTATTTATGTAGGTACCAAGGTTCAGTGCCTTGGTACATAAATAACTATTATTTTGATGTTAAACTCTTTTGGTTCCATCAAACATTTTTTGTTATTGTAGAAGTACATTCATCAGTAAACTGATCTTAACTTTCCCCACCCTGTTCATTTTAGAGCTTTTAAAGTTTGTAAAGGGCCATATAAATGAATTTTACAATACCAGACATGGATTAAATCTACAATATACAAACCAACTTTTTATGAATCAAACCCTTACTACATTGGAGCAATAATTGATTATAATAAACTACCAAGCAGTGTAAAAAGACAATAATTATACATTGTTTGTCAAGTTAGCAAAGTCGGTGCTTTTAAAAAATGCTTTTTTCTCATTTTGTGATATATGCAATTTGTTTTTCCTGACTAGTTTTGTACGTATGTAGTTGTGATTTGACTTGCTATATATCCTTTCTGTGATTATTTTGATGAATAAATTTATTATTATTATTATTATTATTATCGACTTAGCCAAAAGGCATTCGCACTCCCTCTACGGGGAACATTCACTCAGATCCCGGGTATCCCGGATACCAAAAGGATCTGGCTGGGACGAGACCTTTGCCATGTTATCGGGCCTGTAGTACCGCTTTTTGCATGGACCTGTAAAGATTATCAGTTAGACCCAGCTCTTTGATGTTTCTCAGAAAACTTTTTGGTATAACACCAGTTGTTGACACGAATTTCCTGACGGTTCGGGCTGTTGCAAGTAGTACCGCTTTCTGCATGGACCTGTAAATACTATCAGTTAGACCCAGCTCTTTGATATTTCTCAGCAAACTTTTTGGTATAACACCAGTTGTTGACAAGATGATTGGAACCGTCTGAACGTTTTCCATTTCCCATTGCCTTCTAATTCGTTCTTCTAAGTCTCTGTACTTCGCGATCTTCTTGGCCTGCTTCACACGCAGGTTGTTGTTGTTGTTTGGGATAGCCACATCAATCAGAGTTGTCTTCCTAGAAATTTTATCAAGTATTATAAGGTCCGGCCTGTTATGGGCAACTCGTTGATCTGTCAGAACTGTACGATCCCAGTACATCTTGTAGTTGCTGTTTTCAAAACAGGCTCCAGTGTGTAGCTGTAATACAGGACCCTCTCTGCCTGCACAAGCAGTCGTTTTTCAGCAAGTTCCTGGTGCAAGATCTTGGCAACCGAATCGTGTCGTTCCTTATATTCCGTTGATGCGAACATATGACATCCTCCTGTTATGTGCTGGATTGTTTCTGAAGTTTGGCACCTGTATCTGCATCTGTCATCTACTACCGATGCATCTCGTACAATGAATTTTAGTTGCGAGTTGGTATGACCTGATCTTGTATGGCCAGTAAGAAGCCTTCCGGCTTGGGGAACATTCGTCCTGAGGCCAGCCAACAGTTCGACGCTAAATTGTCGACATATTCCCGGTTAACCTCATTAGGATGCCTCCCGTGCAGCGGCTTCATCTACATCTACATCTGTAGTTTATCATTGACGTCTGCTCCGCATATAGCATTATGTAGTGTGGAGCTGTTGGCCTGCCTGTGGAAATAATTACGCAGATTTAATATTTGTTGGTCCAATTGGTTGTCGAGGTCTGCCAATCCTCTTCCTCCTAGTTGACGTGGCAGAGTTGTTCTTTCTACGGCGCTACGGGGATGATGTTTATGAGCTTTTGTCAGTAGTGTCCTAACTTTTCGCTGCACTTTGTTGATATCCGTGTTGGTCCAATTCACTATTCCGAACGAATAACTGAGTATTATTATTATTACATTGATAGTCTATCTCTGTCACGAGATCCACAAATCTGAGTTAAATAGATTTAGAATAAAATTTTAAAATTAAATATTCCAAAAATTTTAATACCATTTAAGAATAGATTTAAAAAAAAAATGAAAATGCATCCTTTAATGGGGATGCATTACATAACAATGCTACAAGTAAATTTCTGGGAGTGTATGTATATTGACATTAATCTGAAATTTCATGAACACATCGATGCTCTTGGTGCTAGGGTTGCCTCTGGTTGTTATGCAATTAGAATCATATCTAGAGAGGTCGGTCCAGCTGTGGCAAGGCAGAGCTATTTTGCGCTGGTTGAGACTCATCTCAGGTATGGATTGACATTCTGGGGTTTTCGCCCCACTACATGTTTAACTTCTTATTTAGACTACAAAAGAGGGCTGTGAGATGTATTTGTAGGGCCACAATACGTAGTCACTGTAGACCTCTTTTTATCAGAGAAAAAATCTTAACTCTTACTGGACTATTTATTCTGGAAACAGTGTCACTTGTTTATAAAAAGTTTAGTAATAGACCTTGTAACCATGCTCATGACACTCGCAATATTGATAATATATGTCTACCCATATCTAAAAGTTCCCTAACAAAAAACTATAATATATGAAAGCATTAAAATGTATAATCACCTGCCATCAGAACTGAGAAATTGTTTCCCCCAGAAACATTTTAGAAACGCAGTCAAGGAATTCCTGGCAGGCAAACCATATTACACTCTGCAAGAATTTTATGATGAAGCATTTTAATGTTTACTCTGTGTTTACCTTATGGTATTTTTAGTCTATGAGCTTAGTGTGTTTGATCTTTAAATTAATATGTTGTGCTATGTTTCTTGCCTTCCTTACGCCAACCACTGTTGTGGTTGTTACTCCGAATGATAGCTTTGTCAATGAGACTTCTGACAATAAAGCATGTTTTTATTTATTTTATTTTTTTATAGGGTAGGGTGTTCCTATTAAAAAACATATATTTGGTTTATCCCGTTTTTAGGAATCGCCCCGTATATTCAAAACGCACAAAAAAAAACTGTTTGTAATAATATGCTACAACTTTTGTTGACAAGTTTTTTTTGTATCTCAAAAACTTAAAGCTACGGTGGAGTGGGATTGTTTCTTGGGACACCCTGTACTATCATTACCTTTGAAGAAAATGCTGAAAATGTTTGAAGAAAATAAGATGAATAATCACAAATAATTATTGACATTTCAGAGGCACTGGTCAACTATCTGAATTATTTGATCACATTGAAATTCAACACCGAACCAGATTATGATAAAATAAGGGCAATGTTCACCTCAGGTGTAAAAGAAGCTGGAGGTTCATTAGATAGTCCCTTAAAGTTTTCACAATCAAAGAGCACGCCTAGGAAGAGAAAGAGTCCAGTTCCCATTTCCTCCCCTGCAAAACGAACTAAAAGTAACAAACCTCTTCAAGAGGTGGATGAGATGGATGAAGACAGCCCCATTGAAGAACTTTTTGAATCCCCGAAGGGTAGAAAAAAGCCAAGTAAAAGGAAACCACCTGCCAAACAAAATGATTATGATTCGCCTAGCGAAGATACGGAGGAAGATAAACCTACAGAGAAAAAGCCATTGAAGAGGGGAGGTAGACCAAAGAAGCGAAACGAAGATGTGCTGATGGCACCTGCGAAACGATATTATGGTTCACCTAGTGAAGATGAGGAAGAGAAACCTACAAAGGAAAAGCCAGTGAAGAGGGAAGGTAGATCAAAGAAGCAAAATGAAAATATCGTCATTCCGCCTACCAAACAAAATTATTATGATTCGCCTAGTGAAGATGAGGAAGACGAGAAACCTTCAAAGAAAAAGCCAATGAAGAGGGGAAATAGACCAAAGAAGCAAAATAAAGATATCTTCATTGCACCTGCCGAACAAAATGACTATGATTCGCCTAGCGAAGATGAGGGCGAAGAGAAACCTACAAAGAAAAAATCAGTGAAGAGGGGAGGTAGATCAAAGAAGCAAAACGAAGAGGTTCTGATGGCACCTGCTAAACGAAATTATGGTGATTCAAGTAGTGAAGGTGAGGAAAAAGAGAAACCTATGAAGAAACAGCCGGTTAAGAAATTACCAAAGGAAAACAAAGAGGTCCTGAACAATAGCACTGATGGGATGACAGCTGCAATGAGGGAAATAGCTATTAGATTGAAAAATAGTTAGTATGTTATATATAAGTAGAAATGCCATATCATCCTGTTCTGGTTAAGCCCGATAATCTACATTCTTGCAACAACTTCATTCTGCAAAAAAAATGCAAAAGTGTTGTTATGCATGAAGCTTTCAAAATAGAACATGTTCTTTTTTCTTGCACTTTGCCGCCGGGCTGTGAATACCTCCAATGTGGCATAATGCAAATTTTAGAGGAGCGGGAAAAAACTGCGGAAGTACCAACAATGACTTAATAGATGGAAAAATACCACATGTGTATTAGAATGCGGTTTCTTGTAATATACCCAATTTCGCTGCTTTTTTTAATTCACATGTTACATAGGAGCACTGACCTATATAGCTTCGCTACAGACTGCTTCGCCGTATATTTTTAGGCGAACCCAAAAGGATGCCAAGTCCCTCGAGTTGGCATCCTTTGTGGAAATTCGTGCAAATATTTCCACTACCGTGCCATAGAGGTCGCTGAGTTCTACATCTTTCCGCTCGTCGTTGCCAAATGTCGTTAATCCGGCCCATTTTAGGGATAAAAATACATCGGCCACTATCCATACAAGCAGGTGTATTATGTATATAAATAATATAGGCACAGACTTGTATCAAAGATCATATCATGACAAAATTACCCCCTGCATCCCTTTAAGGAAAAAAATTGATAACTCCATTGTTTCTGGTCCGATTTTCGCCGTTTTCACAAGAACGTTCAAAAGAGTCTCAGAAGTATAAAAAACTGCCAGACAAAAAACTACCCTTCCCACCTCCAAAGTTGTTTTTGGTCGAATCCTCGCCATTTTCAGCAAGGACGTTCAAAATTAACCCATACGCACCAATCCGCGGTTGAAAAAATTTACCTGACAAAACTACCCCCTGCACTTAGGGTAAAAAATTGATAATTCCATTGTTTCTAGTCCGATTTTCGCCGTTTTCACAAGTACGTTCAAAAGAGTCTCAGAAGTATAAAAAACTGCCGGACAAAAAAACTACCCCTTCCAACCCCCGAAGTTGTTTTTGGTCGAATCCTCGCCATTTTCAGCAAGGACTTTCAAAATTAACCCATACGGACCAATCCGTGGTTGAAAAAATTTACCTGACAAAACTACCCCCTGCACCCTTTTAGGAAAAAAAATTGATATCTCCATTGTTTCTAGTCCGATTTTCGCCGTTTTCACAAGTATGTTCAAAAGGGTCTCAGAAGTATAATAAACTGCCGGTCAAAAAACTACCCCTTCCCACCCCGGAAGTTGTTTTTGGTCGAATCCTTGCCATTTTCAGCAAGAACGTTCCAAATAATCCCAAACGCATCAATTCGCGGTTGAAAAAATTTGCCGGACAAAACTACCCCCTGCACCCCTTTAGGAAAAAATATTATAACTGCTTTTTTTCTGGTCCGATTTTCGCCGTTTTCACAATTACGTTCAAAAGAGTCTCAGAAGTATACAAAACTGCCGGACAAAAAACTACCGCTTCCAACCCACGAAGATGTTTTTGGTCGAATCCGTGCCCTTTTCAGCAAGAACGTTCCAAATAATCCCAAACGCACCAATTCGCGGTTGAAAAAATTTGCCAAACAAAACTACCCCCTGTACCCCTTTAGGAAAAAAATTGATCACTCCATTGTTTCTAGTCCGATTTTCGCCGTTTTCACAAGTACGTTCAAAAGAGTCTCAGAAGTATAGAAAACTGCCGGTCAAAAAACTACCCCTTCCCACCCTGGAAGTTGTTTTTGGTCGAATCGTTGCCATTTTCAGCAAGAACGTTCCAAATAATCCCAAACGCACCAATTCGCGGTTGAAAAAATTTGCCGGAAAAAACTACCCCCTGCACCTCTTTAGGAAAAAATATTATAACTGCTTTTTTTCTGGTCCGATTTTCACCGTTTTCACAATTACGTTCAAAAGAGTCTCAGAAGTATACAAAACTGCCGGACAAAAAACTACCGCTTCCAACCCACAAAGATGTTTTTGGTCGAATCCGTGCCCTTTTCAGCAAGAACGTTCCAAATAATCCCAAACGCACCAATTCGCGGTTGAAAAAATTTGCCGAACAAAACTACCCCCTGTACCCCTTTAGGAAAAAAATTGATAACTCCCTTGTTTCTAGTCCGATTTTCGCCGTTTTCACAAGTACGTTCAAAAGAGTCTCAGAAGTATAGAAAACTGCCGGTCAAAAAACTACCCCTTCCCACCCTGGAAGTTGTTTTTGGTCGAATCGTTGCCATTTTCAGCAAGAACGTTCCAAATAATCCCAAACGCACCAATTCGCGGTTGAAAAAATTTGCCGGAAAAAACTACCCCCTGCACCTCTTTAGGAAAAAATATTATAACTGCTTTTTTTCTGGTCCGATTGTCGCCTTTTCACAAGGACATTCTAAAGTCTCAGAATTCAAAAACAAATTTTCAGACAAAAACTAACCCTCCCCACCCCCAAAGAGTCTTAACGAAGTTTCGTTTTACGAAAATCATAAAAGTTGAAATAACTTCTAAACTGTCAAACTTCGAATATCCTTAAATAGAGCCCCCTAACCACAGTATTCGTTTGAATTACTAGCTCTGTGACACCCTGTATGTTATGCATTTTTCCGATTTTTCTCTGAAGTCCGCCATATTGAGAATTTAAGTTCCTTGGCCCACTTGATTCACCAGTTGGGCTTAAAATTCCTATTTTGTTTAACTTTGACACCCTGTAGAATGGAACTCCCTGTATATTTTTGTACAAATTTGGTATATGAGGGTTTTGATTTGTCCTGATTAAAGCAATAGTTGTGGCAGGTTTTAAATAAGAAAAAAACACTAAATGGTTGTTGTAAAAATCGATGGTATAAAGAATCGTCGTTGGCCCTGGATTTGTATTTTGACAATGGCAGCAAGGTGGGAAGGGGTAGTTTTTTCCGGCATTTTTTTTTACTTCTGAGACTTCTTTTAACACCTTGTGAAAATGGCAAAAATCAGACCAGAAACAATGGAGTTATCATTTTTTCCCTAAAGGGATGCAGGGGGTACTTTTGTCCGGCAATTTTTTTCAACCGCGGATTGGTGCTTCTGGAATAATCTTGAACGTCCTTGCTAAAAATCACGAGGATCCGACCAAAAACAACTTCGCGGGTGGGAAGTGGTAGTTTTTTTCCTGCAGTTTTTTTTATTTCTGAGACTGACTTTTTTTAACATCTTTGTGAAAACAGCGCAAATCGGATCAGAAACAATGGAGTTATAATTTTTTTCCCCAAAGGGATGCAGGGGGTAGTTTTGTCCGGCATTTTTTTTTCAACCGGGGATTGGTGCTTCTAGAATAATTTTGAACGTCCTTGCCAAAGATGGCGAGGATCCGACCAAAAACAACTTTGACGGTGGGAAGGGGTAGTTTTTTTTCGGCAGTTTTTTTATTTCTCAGACTGACTTTTTTTAACATCCTTGTGAAAACGGCGAAAATCTGACCAGAAACAATGGAGTTATCATTTTTTTCCCTAAAGGGATGCAGGAGGTAGTTTTGTCCGGCAATTTTTTTCAACCACGGATTGGTGCTTCTGCAATAATTTTGAACGTCCTTGGTAAAAATGGCCAGGATCCGATCAAAAACAACTTCAGGGGTGGGAAGGGGTAGTTTTTTTCCGGCAGTTTTTTTATTTCTCAGACTGACTTTTTTTAACATCCTTGTGAAACGGCGAAAATCAGACCATAAACAATGGAGTTATCATTTTTTTTCCTAAAGGGATGCGGGGGGTAGTTTTGTCCGGCAATTTTTTCAACTGCGAATTGGTGCTTCACGAATCATTCTGAACGTCCTTGCTAAAAAATGGCGAGGATCCGAGCAAAAACAACTTCGTGGGCGGAAGGGGTAGTTTTTTTCCGGAAGTTTTTTTTACTTCTCAGACTGACTTTTTTTAACATCCTTGTGAAACGGCGAAAATCGGACCATAAACAATGGAGTTATCATTTTTTTCCTAAAGGTATGCAGGGGGTAGTTTTGTCCGACAATTTTTTTCATCCGCGGATTGGTGCTTCTGGAATCATTCTGAACGTCCTTGCTAAAAATGGCGAGGATCCGACCAAAAACAACTTCGGAGGTGGGAAGGGGTAGTTTTTTCCTGCAGTTTTTTTTATTTCTCAGACTGACTTTTTTTAACATCTTTGTGAAAACTTCGAAAATCGGACCAGAAACAATGTAGTTATCATTTTTTTTCCTAAGGGGATGCAGGGGGTATTTTTGTCCGGCAATTTTTTTCAACCGCGGATTGGTGCTTCTGGAATAATTTTGAACGTCCTTGCTAAAAATGGCGAGGATCCGACCAAAAACAACTTCGGGGGTGGGAAGGGCTAGTTTTTTCCCGCAGTTTTTTTTATTTCTCAGACTGACTTTTTTTAACATCCTTGTGAAAACGGCAAAAATCGGCCCAGAAACAAAATGGAGTTATCATTTTTTTCCTAAAGGGATGCAGGGGGTAGTTTTGTCCGGCAAATTTTTTCAACCACGGATTGGCGCTTCTGGAATAATTTTGAACGTCCTTGCTAAAAATGGCGAGGATCCGACCAAAAACAACTTCCGGGGTGGGAAGGGGTAGTTTTTTCCGGCAGTTTTTTTTATTTCTCAGACTAACTTTTTTTACGTCCTTGTGAAAACGGCAAAATCGAACTAGAAACAAAGGTGTTATCATTTTTCCCTAAAGGGATGCAGGGGGTAGTTTTGTCCGGCAAATTTTTTCAACCGCGGATTGGTGTGTCTGGATCTGGAATAATTTTAAACGTCCTTGCTAAAAATGGCTAGGATCTGACCAAAAACAACTTCGGGGGTGGGAAGGGGTAGTTTTTTATTTCTGAGACTTTTTTGAACGCCCTAGTGGAGGTATGAAGTTATTTCGCTAATCGGGAGTAGTTTTTGGCAGGCAATTTTCTCCAATCACGGATTGGTGCATCTGGAATAATTCTAATAATTTGGAATTGTGGCTGCCATATTATTACTATACCGGCTATTCCTTCTATCCACATGTTCTTGCACTGACAAGGTTGCAGCGATTTTTATGGGATAGTTGCTTTCAAGGCCACTGAATTATTGTCGTCAGGCCTGCCGATTATATTTTTATTCGAATTTCCCACATGCGGCGCCCTCTATTGATGCCAGCTGAAACAATTGGGTCCCCAGGCCCCAGGCACTGTCTATAGCAAAGCTATATAGGTCTGTGATATTAGATATTGCTTGTTCAGTTTACTTCAAATTGGGTAAATTACAACAATATTACAATTCACACTGAAGATCTTGAAGATGTCACACTGGTGGTTTTAAAATTCACGATAATTTATTTTAATGAATAAAATTCACATAGGAGGTATTATAAAACAACGCAGAACCAGGATAAAAATTCAACTCTGCAGAAATCACATTTTTGACGTATATGCCAATATTCAGAGCCTAGCGATGACTTTTCTTGAAGATTCTTATAGTTGAATTTTGAAATAAAGTTCTAATCATTTGATACAGTTGTCTGGTTTAGATAATGCAAGTTTTTGCTGCAACAAAAAATGCAAATATGTTCTTGGGCAAGAGGCTATCAAAATTGAACATGCTCTTTTTCTTGCAATGGTAAGTGATTTCACACAATGATTTATCGCCGCAACCTCCAATAGGTTTCCTTGTTTCCTATAACTGAATTTGAAATAAAAGCTAATCAGTTGATATAGTCAGCAAATTACACTACAAACAATGAGTATTTAACTATCCTGAAACGAGTTACATAAATTAATAATTAAATAAAGTATGGATTTTTAAACTCATTTACTCGATGCTCATTATTAAAACCTGTGTCACACCATACTAGTTTAGCAGCAGCTTCATTATGCAACAGTATTCAGGTTAAATAATGTACCGAAAAATATATTATCCATGTAAAATGAATAATTCTGAACAATTAAAAGTCACCCTAGAAAGGAAATAACATTTACAATATTTTTCATATTCTCAAATGTCAAGATAGTTTCTGAATGTTTGGCTACAAAGAAAATACATAAAATAGCATAGTGGGCACTTCTATTACCGGCAAAATTTTCTTATGTATCCGGACAACCTCCACCAAGGTTTAGGTTAAAAATTCTTGCCAAGTTAAGTCATACGTTATTTTCAGGTTAGTTTTTAGTTGTCAGGTTTTGCCAAGATAGTGATCCAGATGTTAAAATCTATTGTTATGTTGAAATGGCTTTGAAGGTTCTCAATAATTGTCAAACTGTGACATGAACATAGGACTTCTATCCTGTTTATAGCATCAATCAAGTCAGATATCACTTTTATTCAAAATTCAGTGGTATATTATTTTAATGTATTACCTCACTCTGCTGATGAATTCACTGGCTATAAATTAAAATGACAATAATTTCCACCTAATTTAGGTGGAAATTATTGTCATTTTCAAGAAACATTATCACTAAAAACGAAAAAATTGTGTTCTGACTCTGTAGATGACAGGGACTTTAACAGGAACATTAGATATGACATGTGAGTCACTTAATGCCGGTTTTCCACCAACCGGACAAAACAAAAACACAACAGAAACACGTGTTGAAAAAGACAAAACTGCAACTTTTCACAAATTTTTTGAAGACTCATGGTTTTTGTGACAGTTGCTGTTTTGTTTTTGGTGTCCTGTTCGGAAGCGATGAGATCAAAGACTTTTGACGTGTTTACGAACTGAGTCCATCTAGTGGAAACAAGAAGTCACATTTCTAGTTTCTTTTTATCTTGGTACCTATAACTGTGGGTGTTTTGTATGGTTAAAAAATCAATAATACATTATTAAAAATAGGATTATGTTTGCACAATATAAAATACATACAGTGTGACCCATTTGTTTTGGGGTCAGTTTGTAAAAAGTGTATCAATCGTGCGATTTGGCTGATTTTTTTTTTAAATTGTAGAGCTCGATGAACTGCACATTTTGAACAAAAATTGCCTGGTTCGCATAAAATCCAAAGCCTACTATGACCGTTTTTATGAGCAAAATTTTAAGAAACCATATTAGCGTTTTTTTTTTGAAAAAATCTGTGTGCGCCAATGGATTGAGCACCCCTCGAAATGGGTATGTACAAAATTTCATCAAAATATTTCAAGTAATAACGATTTTGTAGAAAAATTAAAAATGCAGCCAAGGTACGTCTTTATTTTCAAAAATTCAAAGTTGGCCATGGAAAATAATTGAATTGTAATAATACAACCTTATGCTTATAAACACAAAACATAAAAACAATTAAAATTATAAAATTTTTGTAACTTCTACCAAGCCTCCATTTTCTACAATGCATTTATCGTTCCTCTTGCGTACATTCAAAATTACATTTCGTATTTGCTGTGGAGTAATTTCCTCACAACTACGGTTTATCCTAGCTTGCAGTTCTTGTAAATTATGGGGTCTTGACTTATAAACATTTTGCTTAAGTGTACCCCAAAGAAAAAAATCTAAAGGAGTTAAGTCCGGAGATCTCGGTGGCCACTCACAGAAAGGACTATTTCGCCCTATCCAACAGTTTTCAAAATTATTATCTAGCCAGTTACTGATTAAACGAGCATTATGAATAGGACTGCCATCTAACTGTAACTTTAAATTTAAACGGTATCTTAATGGTAACTCATCTAAAGCATTTCTAAATTCAATTTCTAGAAAATTCAAGAAGCCAGCCGCATTCAAATTCCCTTCAAAGAAAAATGGGCCAATTATTCTGTCGCGTAGTATTCCACACCAAACGTTAATTTTTTGTGAATATTGTCTCCTTGCATTTATTATAAACTCTGGATTTTCAGCTGACCAGTGACGGCAGTTTTGACTTGATACTACACCATTTGTAGTAAACGTGGCTTCGTCGGTGAATAAAATTTCATTTAAAAAGTTGCCATTATGGAGATATTCACCTTGCAGCCAATAGCAAAATTCTAATCTTCTCTCCTCATCTCCTGGTTCCAGGGTGTGCAAAAATTTTGGCTTAAACGGTTTTATTTTGTTTTGTCTCAAACATCTCCTTATACTCTCTCTGGGTATATGAAGGTCTAAACTAGCCGTTCGAACACTATTTCGAGGATTGTCACTAAAGTATTGCAGAATTTGATTGTTATTTTCAACAAGTCCACGGCGTCCATTTTGCCTAGTTTTTAATAAATTTTTAGAAATCGATCCAGTTTCATCAAAAATATTGTTTATACGTTGTACAGTACTTCGACTCACTGATCTACCTGGGTGTCTATTGTTAAATTCGGCCGCAGCTTCTGCTGCCGAGCGCTCGTTGTCGCCCACGAGTCGAACAATTTCTATTTTGTCCCTTATGCTTAAATATTCCATAATTATGATAATTAATTGTATTGAGCACAAACAATTTCTGAACTCAATTTAGACAGTTTGACACTTAATAAAAGTAAACAATTCAATTATTTTCCATGGCCAACTTTGAATTTTTGAAAATAAAGACGTACCTTGGCTGCATTTTTAATTTTTCTACAAAATCGTTATTACTTGAAATATTTTGATGAAATTTTGTACATACCCATTTCGAGGGGTGCTCAATCCATTGGCGCACACAGATTTTTTCAAAAAAAAAACGCTAATATGGTTTCTTAAAATTTTGCTCATAAAAACGGTCATAGTAGGCTTTGGATTTTATGCGAACCAGGCAATTTTTGTTCAAAATGTGCAGTTCATCGAGCTCTACAATTTAAAAAAAAAAAATCAGCCAAATCGCACGATTGATACACTTTTTACAGACTGACCCCAAAACAAATGGGTCACACTGTACACTAAAATAGAGTAATAATCTAGGCAGAGATCCGGGGTGGATTATTAATTATATTAATTAATACTAGTTATAAATGGGTGATAAAAATAACGTAGGTAGTAAAATAATTATTATTATACCATTACAACATTTTGAAAACTATTCGTTTGGTGGAAAGGACTGAAAACAAAAAGAAACTCCGACAAAAATTTGTCTGCTTGGTGGAAATAGTGTTTCGAATTTGCTCAAGCTCTATTTTCAGTTTTCTGTGTTCCAAAAAACCCGAACAAAACAGAAACTCGACTAGTCCGTTTGGTGGAAAACCAGCATTACATATTGGATGTTTAGATTTTTAATTCTTTAATTATTTATATAGATGTTAATACAATCAGAAGGAAGCCAAGAACAAAAGCAGAAGATAAATCAGACACTAACGATAAAATGGATGGATACACTGACAGTATGAAAGAACTTGCTGCGAAGAGAAAGGTAAACAAGGAAACTTCGAAACCAAATGGTAACGAAGAAAGTGATCAAAGTGAACAAGAAGAATTAGAAGGGTATACAGATTCAATGAAAGAACTAATAAATAAAAAGAAGCTGGGGTTTCCGCCAAAAGTCAAAGGTGTAAGGAAGTGACAATAAAATAATAATTGTACCTAGGATAAAATTGTTTTAAGGTAAGACTAAATAAGTATCCATTATTGTTGGACTGCATGTTAAAACCATTAAATACTGTCAGTATTCCCTTCATATTATTTCTTTATATACGGTAAAGTCTACAGTTTTTCCTAAATAAGTTCATAAGTGTTATAAATTTGTCGTTAATGTTGGAACTACTGTTTTATATTTTTAATAAAATACAAGTTTGCCATTAAAATTTGTATTTGAATCGACTGACCAAAAAATTGGCAAACCTTGATATTGAGTATATTGAGTAAATATACAGGTGGTTTTAAACATTTTCTTCAATTTTGATACATATTAATTTAATATGAGTGCCGTGGTAGTGATGTGACCTTGAACTTTATTTTTAAAGTAATCGGTGAAGGTCATGATACAATGGGCAGGATTTTGTTTCTGATCCATAGTGCCAACATATTATTCAAAAAGCGCCTTGTTTATTAAAAAAAATACTACTTAGTACTTTTCGATTCAAAATTGAATTTTTCATTGAATGGTGCCCATCAAATTATAAAAAAAATAGCCGGCCGCTACCACAGGGGCCCTTTAGCGGCTAAATCAAAATACACCACCTTAGATCAAGCACACTCATTTTAAAGTAATAAGTGCCAAATTTGAAGAAATTCGTTTGATCCATTCAAAAGATATGTTAGAAAAAACAACATCAGGGGGCCCCCTTTAGGGGTACCCACTTACAGTTTGTTCAGCAAATGTTCGGCCCTATGCCACAACTCCCGTCCTTGTCTGACTCGTGAATATACAGCCGATATCCATTGTATATTCATGAGTAAGACAAGGACGGGAGTTGTGACGTAGGGCTGAACATTCGCTGAACAAATTGTATTGTTGACTTATGCACGAAAAGCCAAAACATGGGCCTTTTTACGAGATGAATACTTCCTACAAAGGAAAGCACTATGTTAGGAACACCCTGTATAATATAAATATATAAATTAAAATAAGTGTGTTAGACTTACAGTGCCAGCTAAACAGTTGGGTCATTTCGCCTATGTTTATTCTAATAGATAGAGCACTTAAAATGTAAGTACCGAGTGTTGCGGGGTATGAGTTGTGAATAAAGCGGTGGGTTGTGTAAACTAGATATATTTAAAAAAATATATATTGTATACAGGGTAATTCAGTCATGATAGTACCCCAGTAACTCAGCTCTCCTGTATGCTATGTTGCTGCTTGTGTGCACCATGCGGTTACGGCATACCAATAATCAGCCTACTCGTCGCAGGAAGCTGATCTGGTGAACGACCCGGCGGAGCGTTCGCTCGTCGGCAGCCCGGGCAGCAGGTGCCAGGCGCAATCGCCAGTAATGCCGAGTCGACGACAGACGAAAGAACACAGTTTCTCTCGCCGCTTCGTGCTGTGGTAGTAGAAGCCGCTGTCGCGAGACTCTACTCACCATTCGTGCTCTTGCATATCTTGTTCCTTGGTGTGCGATAGTATAAATAGAATCTGCCTGCTACATGAGAAAATTGCTATTTAGTAAAATGAATTAATTTCCGAACCCTACAAAATTGCAACACAAGCGATTTTTTTTGCAATGAATAGCTAATAATGTCCTTTATAAGCCCTTAAAAATCCCCATCAATCCCACCACGGCACTTGCCCAAATTTCAAAATGTCGGCTTGTTAGCCAAAAGTTACATTTTGGCCAATATCTTAAGAACGGTTCATTCTATTACAAAATATTATCTGAGTTAAAAAGAACCCCTTTTTTTACATACCTCTGGTTCGACTCTAATTTGTTGAAACGTTTTTGCGCATTTTTACCATAAAGTTGAAATGCCCAATTTAGGATAGCTATATCATTGAAACTAACTAGTTTACCTGGATACATCATAGAATAAAAGTTGTTTGCCATGAAGTTTCAGTGAATTTCATCAAAATTGTTTTTTTACGTTCCTAAAGATAAAATTCATCGAAACATTGAGTAAAGGAATAATAGGGAAAGAGGAACTGCTCCCGTGTCTTGAGTTGCTAACAGGTAAATTTGTATAAAACAGGGATCGTCATCTAGTAGCCTGCAAAATTATTAAAATATCATATTCTCATCCCTCGCGCCATCTAGTAGGCTGCAAAATTATTAAAAATCGATCGTTTCGTCTACTGCGGCATAATTTTTTGCAGATCCCTCTCCCGCGAGTGCTGGACATTGCCGGATCGCTGACCCCAAATGTTCGATAGAACGCGCATCTGCCAGATCACGGCTGGCTCAAACTTCTGCACGGCTAGGTGCCGCTTGAGAATGCGGGGTGCCGACAACTGAAAAGGAATAGATAGTTTGAGCTCCGCGTAGTGTATATTTTCTGTGGTTTAGAGCTATTACATTAGAAGTAAAATTTTGAAAACAGCTTCTATTTCACAACGGCATTGATTGTATCTTCCCAATTAAGTCCCTATGGTTACCCCACTGGAATGGTATATATTTTTAAAAAGGTATGTATTTTCGTTCTTGTACTATAAACTAATTATTCCTCTAAGTAGGTACAGTCGCGGACAGTTGGTATCGAACGACCTGAAGAAGTTTCTCGTGGCTATCGTTACAGGGCGTGCGGAGACGGCAACAGCGCGCGCCTTCGGCATCGGATGGTTCGAACGGGTGTCTTGTTCCGAGAATTCTTTGCAAGCGATTAAGCCGATGTCACCGAAAGGGTTAAAAAAAATTAAGGAATCAGTATTAAACTATTTATTAAAACAGTTCACAAGTATACAGTATGATTTTTTAAACTACCACCGCGATTTCCTCGCTTATTTTGCGCCCTACAAAAAAAACATGAGAAACAAAAAGGTGACAATTTTGGACAGCTAAGTGGCCCTGAAAAAGTAATCAACATCCATGGTCAACTTGTCGCGCAATATAAAAAAACCTCCAATTGAGCAAAATTATTAAATAGCCGTAACATACCTATTTATTTTAAGATACCGAAGAAAACTTTTATATTGAAAATTGATGGCACTGAGAAGCTTTATGCAACTGGGTGCTCAGATAGTTTCTGAAAATTACACAGGCTCTTCGGCTCTGTTGAGGCCATTGTTTTAGTTATTAAAGGCCATTGTTTTAGTTTATTAAAGTAGTTATTTGGCTCCCTACTGAAAAATCTTAAGAAACAAAAACGTGTAAATTTTAGATAGTTGGTTAATGTTAAAAAAAGAAGTCGGTATCCATGGCCAACTTTTCGCGCAATACCAAAAAAAACTTAAATCAACAAGAATCTGAAAACAATCAATTTATTTTGAAAGTCGAGGGAAAATTTTAATTGGAGATTAGCGGCAATTAGATCACGCAAGAACATTGACAAAAGAAAATTTTCATACAATTTGTACTAGTTTTCCCGCTAATTTGTTTAAAGTGTGAAGTCGAAATAGCAATTAAAAACATCAACAGTTATTCAAATTAAAGACAAATTTTCTCATATTAAAGATCTTGTTTGATCAAAAAAAAATTAAATAAATTGATAGTTTTGTTTTCACATTTTTGTCGACTTGAGTTTTTTTTTGTATTGCGTGAAAAGTTGGTTATGGATGCCGATTTATTTTTTAACATCACCTAGCCGTCTAAAATTGCCATATTTATTATGCTTATATAAGCTTACTTACATAAAAAAAATATATTTAATGCAGTGATAGGGCCAAAGCGAAAAATGTTTTTCAAATAAATCAAAGTGTGCCAATTGTTTCTAAAATTGGTAGTATGGAGTATCCTTTACTTTTGAACAACTTTTCCTAGCAACTTATTTCCACATAAGAAATGTTAGCAAAGTTTTTATCAAGAGTAACTTTTTGCGGTAAAATTAAAGATAAGAAAGTGTTCCTATTCAACACCTCTTCTGTGGACATACTGTATATACATAGTGTATTTGGAAATGAAAGGAAGGTTTATGGCTTATTATAAATATAAATGCAAATTCTTTATCAGAGGCTCGAGAGTCCGTCATAAAATACTACATAACTCGCCCGAATATTAATTTGCGTATTTATCCTCATCAGATTTTTAGCAAAAGAGCACGCCACTGAAATGGTCGAATTTTCCTTCTCAATCAATATTTATGGCCTCCTTTCATTTCCAAATACACTAAGTATAGTTGTCAGCGGTTTTAGACATTAAGTTAATAAATATTTTGCGTTGCAACAAAAATGTATTTTTATGTTATAATAAAAAAATATGTAGTAACACTAAAAATATATTTAGCTAATAACCCTAGAATTAAAAAAGTTAATTAAAAGGATTTTCATAAATTATTCTTTTCTTTGCAAAATAAGTATTTGTTCCAACATTTAGTTGTTAGGTCTCGTAGTCCTAAACATAAATGATTATAAAATAAAAGGGGTGTCCCTTTTATTTATTTTTTCTTATTTTTGAAGAAATTGGTCAGAAGTTTTAATAAATTGGTTTTCGTGGTGCTGCAATGCTCCATTGTTTCTCATAAAATGCCCTTCAACAGATAAATGAGATTAGGGGGTCACAGACATAAAATTACCCTTGTAACTTAATAGAGAGTTATTGCAGAAACTGTTTTTGGCATTAAGCAGTATTTAAGACGACCTTATTTGAATACTCTCATACGTTATTTATGATTCTGACAATAGTTATTGCAAGTCGTAATTTATGTATCCAAATTAAGGGCTTGTTTACGTTTACTTTATTGTTTTGTATTTCTACACTTTCACTAGAATATTATGTGCTTTTATAATTTTGCTCCGGAAAAAACTGGGAAAACAGCCAAATAACCACGGAACACCAAGGTGAAAGACTAATGAAAACAAACAAGGTGCAAACGCAAACAAGCAACGAACATTTTAGGTTAAGTCCTACTTTCACAGAACACTAGCGTTTTCTGACAAATCAGAATTTATTTTAAGAATTGTGACAAATAAGGTAAAAATAACGTATATTATGGTATACACAATAAACAAAAATAAAGGAAAATAACCTTATTATGGACGACCTTATGTCAAACTACGACTGCGCATGCTCAAATGTCAAAATAACGTCAAAAAAGAGCGCGACGTTATTTATTTCTGCAATAACTCTCTATTATTTAAATTGCATACCTTTATCAATAACATCAGAAGACACACAGCAGGGACACGTGTCAAGCTTTACACACCTCCCTGGACCTCAATGTGATTACCTGGATAAAATAAAATAATTTCAGGTGATTGAGGACTTCCACAAGCTGGATATAATGATTACGAAGTTTTATTAGAACCACCGACACAGGAAGAATCCGAAAAAACTATAAACCCATTAAAATCTTTATGACTATAACATAATTAAATAAAGGCAAGAAATCAAATGCATTTTCCATTATTATATTATATGTATATTAATATTTAGTATACCCACCTTGGGATAGGATGACTTTCTGAACTCTCCTGCTCATCGAATCTATGAGTTGGCAGCAGAGATCATGGGTTACGACTTCATCCCACGTTTGTTGAATCTTCTGCCAAAGTGCCTCCCTATTTTCGGGTACGAAGTTCTCCATTGTCCGCGCCATTCTGCCCCACACATTCTCAATGGGATTCAAGTCAGGACTCTTCGCCGGCCATTGCAACTTTTCTACGTTGTTTTCGGTGAACCATTCGCGAACTATTCTTGCTGTATGCACAGGAGCGTTATCATGCTGGAAAACGAAGCCATCGGGATACATTTCCGTTGCAGTTGGTAACAATCCGCCTTCGAGTATCTCGCAATAGCGAGCTGCTGTGAAGCGGTCGTCGATTCTCCAACAAATGCCAGGTCCACGGTAGCTTATCCAGGCCCATATGTTGACGGAAAAATGCCCACTCCTTTTCCTGGGTGACACAAATCTTTCGTCATATCTTGAACTCACCGAAGGTCTATATACTCGCACTTTGCCATTGTAATGGCTTTGAAAGATCTTTTCGTCGCTAAATATTACCTTCTCCCAATAATGTGGCGGTAAACGCTGAAACTCTCGGCATATCTGCAACCTGACTTCCTTATTAGCCTCGGTCAGCTGAATTTTGTTGCTGGCCGTGCGAGATTTCAGATTGGCTGCATCTAATCTCCTTCGGGCAGTTCTAACACTTGCTGGAAATTGTGTTGCAGATACTGCTTCAACGGCGGATTTAAACGGATTTGCAAGGCAAAAATTAGCTAGTTGCTCATCTTGTTGGTCAGACGTAATTTTCACATTTCCTTCTCTATGTATGTTTTCCACGCTTCCGGTTTCGTCATATTTCTTCTTTATATTGAAAATGGTGCTTTTAGATACACCAAATTCTTCGGCCAGTCGGGAAATAGCCCAACCATTTTCTAGTTTGGCGATGATACGGTGCTTGACGGATTCACTCAAACGAGGCATAACGAACACTGTTAGTTACTCTCTCGAATTAGGATACTGACTAAATAATTTTAGCCCACCCACCTTAGTATTTATACAAAGGGCTAGGAGCAGGTATAATCGATATTTTCAAAATCTACATCCAATTCAATATTACAATTATTAAGTTAATCCCCTAAATTTAGTTATATTAAGTGCAGGTAGGTATAATTAATAAATACCTATTTAAAAAGATATAAATATCTATGCTAAAATATTTCAACTCAGGTAATCCGATAATCCATTAATTTTGTGCCATACATTTTCTAATTAATATTAAGAGCCCCCATATCTACTTTTAAACATATTATACAAATCCTTGAAATCTTTAATTTTTGAGATAATCGCTTGATCTGTTTTTTGTCCGAAAGGACTTCAAAAGCCGCTTATTTTAGCAATCCTGCCATTTTCAAATTGCAAATCCAGGGCCGGCTACGATTTTTTTATTCCCCCGATTTTCACAAAAACCATTTAGCCATTTTTTTATTTAAAATCTGACACCACAGCGTCAATCAGGACAGTCGAAAACCCTTTATATACCAAATTTGAACAAAAAATATAGAGAGAGTTCTATTCTACAGGATGTCAAAATTGAGCAAAATAGGAAATTTAAAGAAACCTCTTCAGGCATCTCTGGCGAGTCAAGTCATAAAAATTCAGCATTTTCAGATGGGGCAGAGAAAAATACCCTGTATTGAATCTTTGCACACCAACACTTTGAGTGGTTCTGTTGACAATTAAACTATTTTGACGGGATTCCATGGCACACTTGACTCGCCAAATGCCTGTAAATTTCCTATTTTGCTGAACCTTGACATCCTGTAGAATAGATCTCTCTCTAAATTCTTTGTTCAAATTTGGTATATAAAGGGGTTTTAGGGGGATCCTGATTAACGCTGTATTGGTAGATTTTAAATAAAAAAACACTCAAAAATCGTAGCCGGACCTGGATTTGCCTTTTGAAAATGATAGGAAGGCTAAAAGAAGCGATTTTTGAAGGCCTTTCACACAAAGAATGTTCAGGGATTATCTCCAAAAATAAAGATTTTATTAATTTGCATATGTTTAAAAGTAGACACCCTGTATATTAAATTATTGTTTTTGAGAAATTCTTCGGAATTCTATTGTGGCTCAAATTGACTATGGATTTACCTAATTTCATATTCCTAATTAATACAGGGTGCTGGCAGCAAAGGAAGGAAACTCGAGAAAAAGCAACTTTTATTGTGGTGTTGATTCTAATCTCAGCCTTGATATTTATTATTTTTTTATTTCATTATCATAAATACTAGACGGTATAGTAACATGATAAAATAGTACGAAATATTAAATACCAACACTGGGGTTGGAATTATTACCAGCACAAAGTTGCATTTTCCTCGAATTTTGTTCCTTTGCTGTGAGAGGCTGGAGGCTGTAATTTGCATTTTATGGTTCTATTTTTAGCAGACCGGCCGGCTGCAGACTCCAGCGCGATGTTGCCGTCTCCGCGCGCCCTGTAACGATAGCCACGAGAAACCTCTTCAGGTCGTTCGATACCAACTGTCCGCGACTGTACCTACTTATTAAACAATTCTTAATATTTTTTCTCTCGACGAAAGAGAGAGAAACTAATTATTCCTCTTAAATACCTACTTATTAAACAATTCTTAATATTTTTTCTCTCGAGGAAAGAGAGAGAATTTGAAATTTGAATTATAGTGTTAAAAAATTAGGCACCATATGACTTTTTACTTAACCTTCTTAATTAGAGATTGTTACAAATATGGCGACCAAAGCCTTACATGTTTGTACAATTTCTATGTTAAATACATAATGAGTAGGAAACTTCACGGGGAACAACTTTTATTCTATGATGTATCCAGATAAACTAGTTAGTTTCTGTGATATAGCCATCTGAAATTCAACTTTAATTTTGTTGGGGTTAGGCCTTATTTTTTCATAACTAACTACCAGTATAATCTTACCTCATAATTTATTCACAATTTTATTATACGCCAGAGATCTTATTACCGTATCATAATAGATTTTTTTATAGGCTCTAGGGGGTGCTAAGTTCTGATGCTCACGAACAGAATAAACTTGTGTGTAGTCAAGTTGCTGGTGGCATTTTTGAAGAACTCGTCTAAACAGTACTGACAGGTAGTGCGTTTGATCATTAGGTACATTGATATTGACAAAATAAGAAAAGGATTGACATTGGAAATCAAAAAGCGAGCCAAAAATTTAAATACTAATTTAAACGTGATCGGCTTGAAGTTTTGCGGGTCCATCTCACAATAGGCCACCTCTCATTAACCCAAGAGTTAAAAATACGGGCCAAGGCCTGATGGGTACTGGGGTATTTCTTCCACCAGTAGCTGTTGATTCCATCAGGCCCCGGGGCGGCAAAGTTCTTAGAGCCGACTAGGGCGCCTCGAACTTCCTCGCTGGTTATCGGCTGGCACAGTTGTTCCAGTTGTTGAAACCCTCTCGCGAAGGTTTTGAACTGTGCCAGGGCTGGAGTGTCTAATCTAAGCGGACACGTTACCTCGTAATTACATTTGAGTTATGTATTTTCATTTTTTTTCCAATGCAACTTAGATTTTGTTTCTGAACCGCACACATGAATATCACTTCGGGTTTAGCTGGAAGTGACTTTTTCGTCCCAGCCAAGACGTCATGAACAACTACTTAGGTATAGTAAAATTATTTTAAGAAGTCCTGACTGGGACTGTCAATTGGTAATTTCGCCATCCTAAGTTGGCATCAATGCAGCAAAAAATGCAACCGGGCCATAAGAGCCAGGTCAGTAACGAGCCCATTTGCACAATGAATTACTACTAATAACACGAACAAGAACAACACAGATAACGGTAAAACTCACGAAACGTACAAAACCCGCGAATATTTTCACTGCCCAAAGTTTGAACCCTTTTGAACGATCCGGAAAACCTTCACTGTCACTTTCACAACACCGAAATAAAATTTGCCTGAGTACGCACCATAGACGCTGTCGCAAGTAGGTGATTATACCAAAATACCAAAATGAAGGTGTTTTCATGACGTTTGAAATTATTATTAAAGTATAGCAAAGGGGATTCTGGGGCGGAAGTGACGTCACAAGATGGCCGCCAAGGCGGGAAATTTGAAAAGCGACTCAAAACGACTAAACGAGTCAAAAGGCGTTTGGAAAAACATCTAAGCGGCTCGAAAAACGTCTAAACGACTTGAATAAACGACTAGACGACTTGGAAAAACGACTAGACGACTTGAACAAACGACTAAACGACTCGAAAAGCGTTTTGAAAAACATCTAAGCGTCTCTAAAAACGACTAAACGACTCTAAAAACGACTAACGCTTTTCGAGTCGTTTAGTCGTTTGTTCAAGTCGTCTAGTCGTTTTTCCGAGTCGTCTAGTCGTTTGTTCAAGTCGTTTAGACGTTTTTCGAGTCGCTTAGATGTTTTTCCAAACGCCTTTTGACTCGTTTAGTCGTTTTGAGTCGCTTTTCAAATTTCCCGCCTTGGCGGCCATCTTGTGACGTCACTTCCGCCCCAGAATCCCCTTTGCTATACTACTACGTTGTAGTCATAGTTATTTTTATTTGTAGCCGTATAATCGTGATTGCAATAGGGTTTTTATTTTATTATGTTCTTTTTTTCGTATCACTTGGGTATCTTTTCACATCATAAATCAATGAGTGACGTCATTAACTAGTTGAGATGCCAACAGAAAATTCCTAGGGATTTTGTGGAGAATGTCATCTGACAAAATCGGGACTTCTTACAGTAATCGGGGTATATCTGGAAATTTTTAACCTAATAAACATTTTTCAAAAGAAGGTAACTTTTTGTTTGAAATTCAATTGTTTTTCTTGGCGGCGTTCAATTCCTTAGAAAAAACTACACAAGCTTAGTTTTTGAAGCATCAAATATTCATCTTAAAATTTATGGGGATAGTCACTCATAACGTCTTAGCTGGGACACTGTACAGGGTGTCAGATTTTGGGTGTTTTTCTCAAAAATCTCGGTTATTATTAAAGCTAGAGGGTTGCGGTTTTCACGCCACTGTACTACTTTTTTGAGAGGAATTTGGTGGATTTTAGATAAGTTTTATAGTTTCTGCGCATTGGCGCAGGACTGAAATTTTCGATTTTTTGGAAACTTCTCCTGGCTACAACTTATACAGAGTGTTAGTAAATAAGTGCGACAAACTTTAAGGGGTGGTTCTACATGAAAAAATAATGACATTTTGCTACATAAATGTAGGTCCGCAAATGCTTCGTTTCCGATATACAGGGAGTCAAAGTTTTAAAAAAAATGATAATTTATTTATTGCGCTGAAACGGATTAAGATATTCAAATGAAATTTGGTGGGTTTTAAGAGGACTAGAAAGCGCATTTTTTGACACCCGATTAAATATTTTATGTTAATCAGTGGCGTGCATAGGGGTAAGGGCCTCGATATTTTTAAGCAAATAAATGATACGCCACCGAGATAATTTAAAATAAAAATTATTTTTAAAAAAACAGCTCTCTTACCTTTTTTTCACAGGGGCCGCCATTTTTATGCAAAAAAATAAAACAACATAACGCTTATTTTTAATTTCTATTACAACAATATCAAAAACCTATCCTATACAGCAACAATAAATCAAAACAACAAATGAAAATAAAAATATCTCGAATAAAACATTTTTAGTTAGGTGCGCATAGCTATAACAATAAATAAATTATATATATATTTTTTTAAACTTTGACTCTCTGTATATCGGAAACAAAGCATTTGCGGACCTATGTTTATATAGCAAAGTGTCATTATTTTTTCATGTAGAATCACCCCTTAAAGTTTGTCGCACTTATTTACTAACACCCTGTATATATCGACAAATTTAATCAACTATTTTTATAGATTTTTGGCGTAGAATCGAATAAAATAATTAGTTTTTTGTTATCGTTAATAGTAGTAGTAGTAGTTTATTAATGCATTGCAGAGCTTACATACGTCCGATAAATACATATTAAAAACTATAGATAAGTACATTACATATTAAAACTATACAGTCACTTGGACCAATTAAAATAGAGCACAACACAATACAAAGCACAGTACAACATGTCTAACCATACGCGTCAGCAGATTACAGGTCATTAAAGTCATTTTGGAGGTATTCCTCAAAGGTATAGAAGGCCCTACTAACCAAATAGGTCCTCATGGTTCTAAAAACACATTTAGAGTCCAACACCCTTACATGGTCAGGCAACACATTAATGAAATTGATAATAATAATAGTTATATGCGTTCCTTGATCTACTTAATCTCAGTTCCTTCATTTGAAAATTTTCTCTGTCTGGTTAAGTGGGAATGTGTGTCAGTATGTCTTGTGTATAAATCAACATTACATTTAATAAATTTTAGACATTCCAAGATATATACGCTCGGGAGAGTGGGAATCGCCAGCTCGACAAAGGCCCGCCGACAACATTCACGATAGTGCAGCCCTGCCATTACCCGTATACACCTTCTCTGCAACCGAAAAATGATTTTAGCATGGGCCGAATGGCCCCAGTTAAAGATTGAGTAGGATAGAAGGGAATGGAAATATCCATAATAACAAGTCAGAAGTGCGGGCCGGTTGGCAACATAGGATAAATTTCTGATCAGATATATGACCCTCGAAAGCCTCCAGACAGTTCACCAACATGCCTCTCCCATGTAAGCAGAGAATCCAGTTGAACACCAAGAAAATCCACACTGTTGTTGCTGTGGTCAGCAAAAACATTCCTTATTTTTAAGTCTAAGTATTGAGTTTTATTATCATTCACACCAGGTCTTCATATTGAGTTCAGAATCAGATAGAACTTCTTCCGTGTCACAGTCCTTAGACTTCTTTAACATGGTTGTATCATCAGCATACAGGATAAACTTGGCATTGAGGTCACAGTTTTCAATGTCGTTTATGTAAATGAGAAAAAGTGTTGGTCCCAAGACCGATCCTTGAGGCACACCACAATGCACAGACTCTCGCCCTGACACACATTCGTCAACCGCCACGTACTGAAGCCTACCCTGAAGATACGACCTCATCAACTCGATACTACTCACCCCAAAACCATACAACCATACCATACAACCATACAAATAGTTTTTGAGATATGAACCAAAGTTATATTTTTTTTAAATGGAAACCATAGTTCATATCTCAAAAACTATTAACGCTATCATGAAACTAATTATTCCATTCGATTCTACGCCAAAAAATCTATTAAAATAGTTGATTAAATTTGTCGATATATATAAGTTGTAGCCAGGAGAGAGGTGTCCAAAAAATCGAAAATTTCAGTCCTGCGGCAATGCGCGGAAACTATAAAACTTATCTAAAATCTGATTGGTCCACCAAATTCCTCTCAAAAAAGTAGTACAGTGACGTAAAAACCGCAACCCTCTAGCTTTAATAATAACCGAGATTTTTGAGAAAAACACCCAAAATGGGACACAGAGATCGCACTTGAATTTTAAACATTATTTTGAAGGTACAAGGTGGTTGAGAATTATTACGTGCCAATTTGTCGGTTTCTTTAGAATTTGTGTAAAATATCTGATCCTAAGTTTACATAAGTTTACATATAAAACAGATTTTAAAATAGTGACATATAGATTTCATTGGGAGCGTTTTAAACCTGTTCTGAAAGAAATACAAATTATTTCAAAGTTTTATTTAAAAGAAGAGATTCCTTCTCTTAAATTATCATTCCTTATCATTGAAATTCCCGGATACCTCCATACACCTCTCTTCTTACTTTTGATTAGGGCCCGCCCATTGCAATGGGTTGAACCGCTTCGAATATGTTTATTAGACTGGCAATGTCACATTTATACCTATCCCTTTTCTACTTATTCGATTTCTCATTTTGGATATATACTTACAGATTGAACGCCAGATGACCAATCTTAGAGCTGCCAGTACAGTATAAGGGTTGAAACTTTGAATAAAGAATCATTATTCAAAGGGTTGAAACAATTAATAAACTTAAAGCCTAATTTGACATTATAGCTAGTCACAGACGGGCGTAATTGTCTTAAACCATCAACACGCATTCATATACGACGTGCATCAACGTATAACTCTGTTTATCCACATACCTTGATTGATGTTTTAACACATCAGTTCGCGGTAAACGACATAACGAACGCATATTCTTCGCAGAACAATGTCGGCGGAGTTGCATTTGATCGCAGTGGCGTGCGCTATCTTTTTAAATTCTCTTCTGAATCCACCCCGCAAAGTGTTAATTTTTTGTACAACCGTACTCTTTGTCGCATCTGGCTGTACAACTTTTAATTTTTCCAGCAAAATATTATAGGCTGCATTTTTTTAATTTTTATCATGGTACGTCTTTGACTTGGTTTTCCATAAACAAGGATGACCTCGAAATAACTAAAAAATTCTCTTAGGAAATATTGAGTGAAATTTCTTAAGTCTGACATGATTGTTATATTACTCTGTAATAATAAAACTTCTATGTAAAAAAACTGCCTGTAAGTAGTAACTACATTTATTATATCCGAGGAGAAAATATATTTATAGTGCGATAATAAACAAAATTTGAAGTGTTTATTGTAATAAATCCGGAATAATCAATAATTATTAATAAACTCGAGCTGACAGAAGGAATTTTAAAATAGTATATATCTACTTCACTGAAGAAAACCACGGCAATGATGCGCGTTTGTTAACACACACAGTGAAACATCAACTTGCATTCATCAATGCACACACATGTTTTCAGCGAGACCAGCTTCAAAAGTGCGTCGTACTTCTTCAACGCACATTCAAATACGTGGCCGTATTATCACCACAGATGGACGTTGTTGAACGGGCGTCCATGAATGCGCGTTGATGTTTTAAGACAATTATGCCCGTCTGTGACCAGCTTATAAGGTATTTTTCTCATTATTTTTTTTGTTAATTTGACTTATCATTACAATCTAATATATTATTCTTCTAAAGTACTCTCATTTCCATACCTCTATTGGTTCTACTGTCTACTAATTCTGGTAGCAAAAAAATTCTTTTTAGGTGAGGAAATATATTTTTTTCATAATATCTTTATTCCTTCGAATGTCGAAACACACAGATAGCAATATCGCGTACCTGTGAGGTTTATCTGACCTGTATTCAGGGGTAATATAACAAGTGGTGTGCCTATTATCGATAATACCTTTCGTTAATTTTACGAATTATAATCCCAAAGCTGAAAATACCACGACTGCGCAGCAGGAGTGGTATTTTCTTAGCATTGGGATTATAATGAGTGATAAATTAAGGAAAGGTATTATCTATTATTAGGCATACCACGAATTGTATTTAAAAAGAGAATTTAACAACTGCAAAGTGCAAATAGTTAGTTTGACACCTGCTGTCATTTAGATTAAACTTTCGGTTGTGAATATGTTATTGGTTTAGCGTAACTAGGACGTACCTAAGAGAGTAGGATTTCAGCGAAAATACCACTAGTGGTATTATCGCTGAAATCATTACCTGATTGGTTAATATTTCAAAAATCATATCATTTCATTGGTTCGTATTGGCAGGCGTTGAATTCTCTTAATAATCTTTCTCGATATTTCCAGTAGAAAAACTATTTTTTCCAAAATGTCAAATTAAACACAATATAAGCGACATGCCCGTAGTTGAGCCAAAATAGGTATTCGAATCAAAACTAACATGCAACAAGATTTTCAAAAATTGTACCAAATAACAAAAAATCTCATATGATGACAACTTTCTTAGACACACTGTATAACTTCTTATCGGCAGAGTATAGAGAAAAAAATTGTATTTGGAAAAATACTTTAAATAAAACAGGCTTTCAAATGGCAGAATCAAAATATGTTCTTGCGAAAAAAGTTGACAGCGACGCTCCATGTCATAAATTTATTTCACCAGTGTTATGCTAGAAATAAATAACATTCTCAAAAAAATCTACAACCGTTTACGGAAAACCAATTGATGAATCACTCTGTAGGACCTATGTTTTCACTCATCCCCTCATAAGCATTTAAAATCATAGACTATTTTCACCCCTCCCTCAACACCCCTGTAATTATCGTATACGGGCAAGGTTTTATTGGTTATCTAAAGTTTTTTTTTTTTATTAAGACTCATCCAATCAGCCAAAGTAATTTTGTTTAGTGTCTTGACAACACGCTGTGTACTTACACAATTCTGTATTATAAGTTCATTTATTTTATTTTTTACTCTACTCTAGCTACCTATAATCATATATTTGGCTGCTATTCTAGATATTTATTTATTTCATACTTATTACCTAATAACACCCCAGGCGTTTTTTAATTTTGATGCTAAATTAGCTATCTTTTGTATTCCGAAAAACAACGAAATTAACTAGGAAACCCCAAAATTACAAATAACTATGGAATTATAATGGAAAACCCTGTTTTTTTTTGTTTTCATGAATAACTTACTGTAGTTCTTACACATACATTTTCCCTGATATTTAATTTGTTTTTTCTTGGAACACTCAAAAATAGTCCACATTTTTTTGCTTTTACGGTTGTTGTCCTGTTTACTGGTATCCATTTACAATTACAACCACGTGTAGGTACCTACACTTATTTCTTATTACATGACAACTCAAAATGCCTAGAATCCTCACACGACACGCCGGATGGTTTGCACTGTAATAATCTTTCGTCTGCGATAAAAATTATCATAACACCGCTGGTCGTTTGATTTCACAATATTGAAGATACTTTTTATGACAATCGGCCTGGCTGGGCAGAGAAGCCTCGTATGGAACTCTGCCCTCAATACTGTTCCACGCATAGCTATATCACTGAGATTTCTAGAGTGACCGTCGAGTTGTGCGCTCTTAAGGTAGGGAAAATAATGTGAGGACCTGTTTATTTAAAAAATTACATTTTATTGAACACACTTTTTTTACAGTAAAATTCATAAATACTAAAGTAGACAAAATATATACATGTTACATTGATTGCACAAACTAAAATGTTTCCATGTTGCCATTTTTGTGAGTTTTATTGTGAATTATCTACAAGTTTACATTTCGCTTTCACATTCTAAATGATTTGGTATTTACCTATTTTTTAAAAGAATGTTTATAATTAAAACTAAGTTATTATATGAAATTTGGGTGGAAAATAAATAAAAGGATTTAAAATTTTCAACAATAGCTATTTCCAGAGCTGAGAAAGAAGTGTAACAAGACACTTTTTGAGAGCACAAGAAATTGAACGTAGTGTATGTAACTTTCTTTTTTAAAAAACTTCACATGCATATAGCAATATTTCAGGTTTTTCTAATGATAAATATATCTGCTTCATCTTTTGCATTCATTTTTAGTTATCGATCATCTGTTAGTGAAACCCAATGTAGGTTGTGTTACTATCATACTATTAGGTATACATATACCTAACCATTCCAATCCTGAAAATAAACCTTAACGGTTTTAACGAGGCAAGTCACTTTAGAAGACACTACAACAAAATTAGACTATGTCCAAAATGAAAATCACTGGACACGACCCTGCACATTACTATAATAGCCATGGAAGTTTTCATAATTATACGTTTTCAAAAATGTATTTTTTACCTTTTGTCGTTTTTGTTAGTCTTTGAGATTTATACATTTTAGGTACTAAATTTAGAAGGTAGGTAGAGAAACGTAACATAATCTAAAAATTATAAATTGTTACCTTAGTAATTCAAAAATATCTATTTAGTCCCAGCTCTGTCAAGTTCTAAGATAGTGATGATCAATTGTTATGAGACTTATTATCAGAGTGCAATATAGAAAGAGATAGTGAAATTAATTAGTAGGAGGAAGAGATGTGACCTCAAATGAAAATATTTTGCAATCTACAGAAGCAACAGTAAACATTAAAAACCGATTTCCATAAAAAAATATAATGAAAGTAACCATTTTAAAATTTGGTAGCCACGTTTTCGCTTACTAATAAATATCACTTAACTATGACACTAGAATCAGTGGACTCATCTGAATTAGCAATTTGTGTGCTGTTACCTCTACAGTATAGTTCGTGAAATATCTCTTTTGTCAGGGACAATTGTTTTAATGTTAGTTTGGTCTCAAAGAATTGGGGCTAGCTGTTATTTATTTAACTAAATTGCTTGCGATTGCTTCTTGCTCTGAGTAGTGGACCAAAGGCGACTTGGCAGCTGCTACCATCCCTGCTTCAGTGCACGATCGACAACAGAACTTGGCATAGTACGGATGTGAACACAAGTTGGCCTTTATGATCAACTGGCAGTTTGCCAAATATTTGTTGTCTGTGCAGCTTGGGTGTATATACATACCTAAAAGTAAAATATATTTTTTTTAATAGGGGGGAGGGCAACAACAGAAGTTTAATTGCTACTTGTTTGAGATAAAGGATTTTCCATGATAAGGTTTTATTTTAAAGGACCCCGCACGGTTTTGCATACAAATTTTATTAAAAAAGTTTCTACAATTTTGCTCTGAAACTGTTATCAAACGTAAAAGTAAAAATTACATCTCGGTAAATTGGAATCAAAAATTGCATGGAATAGGCTTCCTGGATGTTATAGAGACCTCCTAGAGAAAAAATTGAAGATGAAATAAAGCACCATCTTTGTGTTAGCCTGCTCTCTTGATTTGTGCGCCCAATATGGCCGACCTTTCGTTGGGACATATATATGTATTGTAGGTGGGACAAATGATTGTATTGGAAAAAAACAGTCTAGTTTATTTTACGAGGGCCGTGTTTGTGCGTGAAAGAAAAGAACCCTAAAACTTGTTGCTTGGAAATCAAGTAGGCTATTTTTTGTTTACCATTGTCAAATTATGTATTGTGTTCATAGTTAGCAAAAAAGCAATTATTATAAATTTCCCGTTAGAAGTGACTTTTTGTTGGAAATTCCAATACTCTGTTTCTTGAAAAGTGTAGCCCACTGGGAAATATATTATGAAATGCAATTAATTTTAAATCTAGAATATAGAGGTATCAATAAAGTTTAACAGCTTTTGGGACAAACTATTTGGTGGGTAACCGAGACCGTTGACTGTTTCTAGCTTGTTATGTCGTCATCAGCTGGCCATAACCCAGTACGAAAAATTAAATTAAGCCATGAATCACTCCTGGATATCTCTATCTATCTATCTATCTATATCTGTCTATCTATCTATCAATCTATCTATCTCTATCTATGGTCAGTGGTGGCCGCCTCAGATCAGCCTCTAGGCCTCAGTGGGCCCATTGTGCCCCCACATCCGGCATCACAGGACAGCCATCATGCCGGCCTTCTTAATGAAGGCCCGCAAGTCCCCCATTCTGACACCAAACACATCTTCCTTGCCCAGTCTGGCTGTGCCGAAGGACTTGAATCTTACCCTGTCGAGCGCAGGGCACTGTAACTAGATGGTGTGGGCTATCCTCATCCTCCAGGCACCATCTGCATTCCCGCTCCTCACCCATGCCAACGAAGTGCAGGTGCCTAGCAAGACAGCAGTGCCAAGTGAGGACCCTCACCAATCCTTTCAATTGTTTTCTTGGCGTCTGCAGCAGCCCAGACAAGACAGCCGATAGCCCAAGGACCATTAGTCTCTTCTGCCTCATTTCCTGAGCCCTGCACCACTTTTCAATGAATCGGCCCTGTAGCCATTCATCCAGGTCTCCAATTGCCACCCGGGGTACGATTCCCACAAGGGGCAGGGTATTTTGGTACAGGGTTATCTTTCAGCATGTAACCATGCAATCCATTAGATATTGGATGTTGGTTTACTCTGTCAGTTACCGAAAATAGTTTGTCCCAAAAGCCGTTAAACATTATTTTTTTGTATATTTGTGAACGTTAATTATCATCTGATAGGTGTCAATATTGACCATCATTTCTGTTAAACTCTGTATAGGGCCCAAGGACTTGGGGCAACATAGTACCTGGCCTATAATCCAATTGTTAAAAGAAATAACCGAAATAACCCACTTTGTGAGCAGAGTTCATTTGGGTTAAATAACTCAATAATTTCTTGTAGTTATAAAGTAGCTAATGATCCAGCTGAATTATATGTAATGAGGTAATGGGTGAAGGTCAGTTACACTCCTGGGAAAAACGTTTATTCCATAACCAACGTTTCGATTTATTTAAAATCTTCTTCAGGGTTCTACAATAAACAATATGGTAATGTAATATAATACAAAATATGACAGGAAAAAACAAAAAATAATACACGACAGTCAAAGAGTAAAAAAAGGAGATTTATAATAAAATGTCAAAAATGTCCGAAACAAACACACATAAAAAACAATTAAAATTTTTTTTTATAGAAAATATATATATATAGTGTACTCACCAGAAAAATCGCTTTCCCGAGTCAACAAGTAATAATAAAAACAAGAAACTTGTTAGATACATTTATGTAAGATCAAAACACAATAAATAGGTTGTTGGTAGCGGCATACAAAGTATGTTAACCTGACTGTTGTGGAGTATTAAAATGTGATTTAAAAAAAGGGGAGGAAGAACAAACAAACAAACAAAAACAAAAACCGACAAGAAACAAAAAAGAAACCATAAAAAACTCCATACTGAAATATACAGTTGACTAGAAATTAGGTATCACACAGTGGCAAAAGCAAATCTACAATTTAAAGGTTAATCTTATTAATAAGGTTATAATAAGCCGAATTTAGACCATCAATATCTCTCTGCGTGTTAACACTGTTGCTCCTTTTTATGTAAATCATTTCTTTTAATACGTGTCTCGATAAGTTCCTTTCCTTACATTTAACCCTTGTGTTGTCAAAGTCGAAATGATGGCCTTTCTCCCTACAATGTTCCACCAGGGCAGTAGGGTTAACTGAGTTTTTCTTAAGTGAATCACGACGATGTACTGTAATTCGCTGTTTTAAATATCGTCCTGTTTGCCCAACATAAACGTTTTCCCAATTTGTGCAAGGAATACTATACACAAGGTTAGATTGAATCTCTTTTGGAATTTTTGATTTGATTTTTGAGAAGAAAGGAGTCCTACAGTATTGGAATTTGAGAAAGCAATTTCACTATTATCAGATTTAAGGATACCACGCAATTTCTCGGAGAGTCCTTTTACATAAGGTATTTTATAATATTTTTTTGAAATATTAGAATTATTATTGTTATTAGATAAGGTATCTGTATAAAGAATTTTTTTTAATAAGGAGATTGGGTAATTATTCTTTAAAAAATTTTTTTTATTGTTTTTTATGTGTGTTTGTTTCTGACATTTTTGACATTTTATTATAAATCTCCTTTTTTTTACTCTTTGACTGTCGTGTATTATTTTTTGTTTTTTCCTGTCATATTTTGTATTATATTACATTACCACATTGTTTATTGTAGAACCCTGAAGAAGATTTTAAATAAATCGAAACGTTGGTTATGGAATAAAAGTTTTTCCCAGGAGTGTAACTGACCTTCACCCATTACCTTATTACATATTCAATAATTTCTATTTTCTATGACAGAAAACTCATTATTATCTTTTCTCTTACCTTCTACTAAAATTTCTATGGTACTCGATTTCTGTGTGTAAGCATTTCTTGCATCACATTGATATGCTCCAGAATCTGATTTTTGTGCTTGGCGAATAGTTAATGTGTGGTTTTCTGAAAATGAGATATATCTGTCAAGCGGATATTTTTTTATATTGATATTGTTACCTGTAATAGATATTCGTTCTGAAGGGTAAAGGGACACACCATCTTTGTACCACTGAACTTGGGGAGTTGGAGAACCTGTCACTTCACACGGCAGTTGAATATCTCCTCCAGTAGGATACTTCTGGTCGTTTGTCGTTATATTGACTTTGAGAGGTACTTTGGGAAAGATAAATGCATATTTTAGGCACTCTGTGAACTTACTGTTGGCTGGATTTAAGATTTGCAAGTGCATGCAGACCACTCAGTGATAACAACGAAAGTATAATTTGATAGAATGTTGACTGGCTTGCAGTTACTTGTCACTCTTAAATGCACCCTTTGTTTACCTTACTTGGTAGCAAAGTCACTTCAAAATTTGTAGGTCTGGTAGAATAATATCAGTTGGTATAGCAACTGTCGGCATAAATCATGGACAACACTCTGGTAATAACTATTGCTTTTTTAGATACGAAGTGGCAGATGGCGATAACAATCAGCTATTATTGCCTATGTACTAGTTTTTGATATATTTCAGTGAAATAGCTAAGAACCTCACTTATTAGCTAACTGATACTATAACTGTAACGATATTATCACTTGCGGAACGAATTCTAAACCTGGCTGAGAAAGATCGTACAGCCTCCAGGCCTCCATACTTGCCTCTTTGTATCCTTCTAGGCATTGCAGGCACATGGGGGCGGCTGATGGTCGATATGATAGGCAATATACGAAAGAGCAGAAATTTGTTAAGTGTAATTGAACAGTCCATAAATGTACAACAAATCATATTAAAAATTACTTGTTTTGATCTCAAAACTCGCAAAAACTGACATAGAATGGAATTACAACTAACTTTCGAATGATTTTTGTCACCTGATGACTCGTTTCTATTTAAACTGGTATTGTTCTAGTCGACCTAATAATGGACTGAATCATCCTGTAGATTTTCAAGAAATTGACAGTAAAGCAGAAACTCGACATGTTTTGTGTCACCTTTGACATATGGATGGAGTAGATGTGGCTGAAGAACTTTGTGTGTTTTTTATTAATTTTTATCCATGCAATATCATGCGGAGATATGGACACGTTTTTCTCACAACACAATGTTGAAAGGAGAGAAAGTAAGCCTGGAAACGCCCCATGTGATGAGGACAAACTCCTAAAATATCTTGCAGAAGTCCAAATAATAAGTCCAGAAAGTATTGTATTACTAACTTTTGAAAATTCTGATGTTACCTGCGATTCTCTATCAGACGCTGTGTCTGGAGCAGACCACTATCTAAAAAACTGCGAGAAAGGCAAGCAGAAAAACCTCTATGCTTCTCTAATTGAAGGTGTTAAGATACTGAGTCAAAAGATATGCGACCCTGATTTCACCGAGTGTTTTGGGCCATATTACAAATGTTTGAAAGAACTAAAAAGCGACTTCCAAAATTGCAATGGACCAGGGGATTGGAATGAATTTCCAGATGGAAAGATCTGCCATATTTACAAGGAGATTGTGGATTGCTATTACATCAAAGCAGCAAAGGTGTGTGGGAAAGCAGCTGCAGATCATTTGAAGGAGCTGATGGTGGCTGTTTTCGATAAAGTTTTATCCCATAAGTGCAGTGGAATCAGCTCGAATCCTAAAGTGAAGGATGCCATGCCGGAAAATTATATTGAGAAAAAAGCTGGAATACAAGGGACTGCTAATGGAGAATGCCTGAATAGTATATTTGTACTGATTATAGTTTTACTAATAGGAATTTATATTTAATATTTGTATGTTTATTTTTAATATACCATTTTAAGCGACTCACTTAAAATATCTTGAGTAATTTTTGTCAGAAAGAATCAGTGCTTGATACGATCCATTGCTATTATCGAAAAATCGAAAAAATTCAAAATGTTTAAACCATTCTAACTTTTTTTTTAATTCTTGAGGTACACAAAAAGTTTAACATGAAAATAGTCAGTTAAAATATATCAGTTTTTAAATATCAGATATCACTACATTTGGAGAAGCCGTCATTTTCCCTTGAACTTTGGCTTTACCCTTGTGAAACAGGATTTGATTGTCGGACATCTGCTCGCAAAATCTTAAGCTGCCAAATATGATGTAGTATATTTGGATATTGGACCATTGTCAACAATCACAAATAGGAAGAAGGCGGAACATAAAAAAGTTGATGATGTGCGAAAATCTTGACATTTGGTAAAATGGATTCTGTAAGGGAGGATGAAGTTGGCATCAACGCTGCGACGTTGCTATTAAACTTTATGCTGTTCATTAAATTATCAGAAGAAAAAGTAAAACTAGCAGGGAGAAATTCATTTTGAAGTGACTTTTATAAAACTCTAACAGAGCTTACAAATTCTCGTATGAGTGACTCTTAAAACTCTAACAGAGTCTACAAATTCTAAAATTGTCTTACAAATAAGGTTTTTATGTCCCTTATTTTTTCATTATTGTTTTTCCTGTCAGATATAATATATATACAGTGTGTCCACGGATGGACTTAACTATACTTGTAAAAAAATATATTTTCGATTTAAAAAAAAAACATTCTTGATTTAAAAAAGTCTGCTTGTTCTTAAAATAAGAGTGGCATGGAAAAAGTTAACGTTACTTATACTGGGTGACCAGAGAATTAAAGAAACGTTAATTAGCATAAGAGTAAACTGCCTCTATTTGTAGAGATATTGAAAAAAGTTATAAAGAAAATTTGTTAATTACTAATAAATTACTTAGGTTTGCAAAATTTGAAAGCGTGCCTACTTTGGTTTTTTTTTGTTTTTGTCCAATAAAATAATTTTCTGTAGCTAGTACAAGAAAACTGTATAAATAAAAGTTACTCAAAGTAGGAAACTGTGTAAAATGAAGAAAAAAATGATAATCCTGGGCCTACTTTGAGTTTCCTCCAATATTTTCCAAAATACAAAGTAGGCCTTGAAGCATTAAATTTTGTCATTATGCTCACTTTTCCACTTTTCTGAGGAAGTTTTATTAATACAGTTTTCTCGTACTATTTACAGAAAATCATCTATTTGAAAAAAAATTGATAATAAAATGAAAAAATCAAAGTACGTCTAACGCTTTGAAATTTTGTACACTTAAGTAACTTACCACGCTGAACAAATTTTCTTTATAACTTTTTTCACTAGCTCTACAAATAGAGATAGTTTACTCTTATGCTAAATAATGTTTCTTCAATTTTCTGGTCACCTGGTATAAGCAATGTTAACTTTTCCATGCCAATATTATTTTAAGAAAAAGCAGACTTTATTATCACGAACGACTTTTTTCAAAAAAGTGACCACCAACTTTCAAACTTTAATTTAGGCAAAAACAAATTAAAACAGATAAATTGGAATCTCAATTCTTAGGACTCGATACTAAGTTGAGGTAAAAGTATTCTAATTTAGTTATTAGTTTTTATATAAAATTTTATCCAAAATATTTGGTGTAGCGTGCGGAAATTTCAACAATGGTTTTCACAGTCTATGCATAGCTTTGTCTATGATAATATCCACTTCCAATAAGCATTAAATTACTACCATAACAGACATGCACATTATCTACAAAAATACATATACCACTCCCTCGTAAGTACCTACCAGTGTTATTATGCCAAAAAATGCCTACCTATTTGTATTTTCTGTGATATGGGTATTATATTTGAACTTGTAGAGAAATAGTTTTACAACTAGATGAAAACATAAAAAATACTTTGTGATGTTAATTCAGGTAATTTTCCAATTTACTTTAACTTTTGTTACGAAAGCACCTATACAAGTTCGCATGACTCCCTGTTAAAACCATTACCATAGTAATCCGGTTGCGGCCTGTGCCCCTCTGCTGGCACCACCTCGGGCACAATCTCGTTCTCATCAATCTCCGGCGACGGATCCGTCTGATACACGGGAGGGATATAAGGGGCAGGAGTAGGTCTGTAGGGTGGGCTCGTTATCGGAGCGGGAACCTCCGGATTGACTAAGTATTGCAAGTACTTCACATCATCAGGATTATTACTATAGAAGGGACCTTTCGCCCTAACCGTGACCTGCCAGCTGGACGCCTTTCCGATACCGTTGTAAGCCTGGCATGTGTAAATGCCCAAGTTTTGTAAGCGGACGGAGTGGATGAGCAACGAGTGGTCTTGACGGACTTCGAATTCGCTGTTCTTCAATGGTATCAGGCTGTTTTCTTTCCACCAGGTCACGGCAGGCAGAGGGAAACCGAGGGCGTAGCAATGAAGGGTGGCAGGAGCATTGAGGGATACAATTTGGTCGGTAAACGGTGCATCGTCGGGTTCGATGATGGTGGCACTTCTTGGTGGCGAATCTACAGGTTTTGTTAGTTTTGATTAGTCATTACTAACTACAAACCACCACGTGCAAAATTAATATATGTATTATGAGTTATTATTAGGTGGGCAAACAAAGAAACGAATTTTGTAGACTAATAGATTACTACTAATTTAATGATTGTAATTGATTGTAATTTTTAATTTTTCTGTTGTATTGTGCTTGATTTGATTTTGGGGCAATTTGAGATAGAAACTAGATTATTTCTATTTGAAAAAATTGCTTCTAATTGAAGGTTTACTAGAAGAAAAATTCTCTTTCGCAAATTACATACAGAGCTCTAAATTTCTACAATTTTAGCAATTTAAAAATTGTGGTCATATAACAAATTAGTATCAGAATAGGTTATTGCTGCACATCCAGATTGATAAAAATTTAAATAAAATAATCAGAGAAGAAATTAGAATCATCAAGTAATTCCTATACATTCGTATTATATAGAAAGTTCCAATGCAATTATTTTATATACAGTATGTCCACGTTTGCTTGTGAACACTAGAAATCTATAGTGAATATCACGAATAATTATCGCTGCACCACAATGGTCAACAGTGGAAACTACATTGTTGGCCATTGTGGCGCAGGGAGCAATATTCATGGTATCCACTATATGAAGAGCCGAGGAAAATTAGGCATTATCTATTTTTTTTTAGATTGTCTTAAGGGAAGATATCTCACAGACACTACCATATCGATTGTTTGATTATCCCATGGCTAACTATGATTTTTTAAATGACCAATTTTCAGAACAGGTACCCTATTAGGTATTTCTTTAAGAATAAAATGAATGGTGATATCGAATTGGCCATAGCTCAATACATTTTGTACAAAATATCAATACTTTAAGTTATGCAGGTCATTCACAAAGTGGGGCCAAAATAAAAAAAGGGTTTTCCACAGTACCCTGTATAAACCACAGGGCACAAGTTGGTGGTGTTTTTTGCAAATCGGTTAAGCTCTACCTAAGGTATTATTGTACTTAGTATAGTCAGTACGCTGGGCCGAAAAAACTTTTTTTATATGACTTTGGAGGGGTAGTCAAAAAAAGTTGTCTTACCAGCATGAAAAACTACCTAAAAAACTGGGCCACATAAAATAAAATTTAGCCACCCCCTTCCTCCCATAAAGAGGTGATTTTTTAAAAATAAAACATTCCAATTGGAGTAGTTACCAAAACATTGCATTTGCTTTACGGAATGCAGAAAAAAAATTGAAGGTCAAATTTTAATTTCAGCCACACCCCTGTGCACTTAAAAGTTTTCGCAATGCTAAAAACCTACTTATTGTTTATTTGGGTCAGTTTCGATAAGAAAAAAAAACATTTTAAAAAATTTATTCTGACAGTTACGCAGAGACAGCGATTCGTGCTAAAGATCAGGCAGAACTAAAGTCTATCCAAGTTACAGAGGCAGTGGATCAAAACATTGGCCACCACGTGATCTATTCTCTTATTGGTCTGGCCGTCATAAAATGTCAAGTGTTTACGCGGCGAGCAGAATGCAGGGCCAGCTCTTCCCTCAGTCAAGTTTCCTGCATATTTTAGATCGGATCGCGATCAGTATATTCTGTAAATTTATTTTGCTACTTAATTTAAGGAAATTTATAAAGATCCACGAAAGGTAGAAACACAAATTTTAGAACTTCTAAAAGAATTAGTTCAGAATTACAAGCCACTGGGAATCTCATATTAGTCAGACCCTGGTAATCGATCGCAAGGCGGTCATGTGACTTTGTTTATATCTACTGCCGCTGTAACTTGGACAGACTTTAGTTACAATATTTTAGATTTGAAGCTTAAATATATAGTGATAGTAATATAAAATACAATCTTAGCATACACGTGTCCGCACACTCAGTGTTCCTCAGCACTTTCACGTGAAACGGGTCCATTTTTCTTAGGGACGTAACTCCTCCCTTTTTAAGAGGAAAATAGTAACCTGGAGGGTTGAGTTTCCATTTTCTTCTCCACCATTTCTATCTCGACTTGTCCTATTCTTATTTTGAACTTCCTTTAGCAGATTCTCTATGCGACGTATCCAGTTAATGTAATACTAATAATAATAATGCTTGTAGCAAATCCATAACTTAAGGTGTGTATCTCTTCTATCTCGGAAACTTGTAGAAGTGTAGACTTTTCTTGAAGTTTGTGAATATTTTCTAAGTTGTTTGTTTGAAGTAGCAGAGGTTTAGAAGGTGGGAGAAGTTTAAATCGTTGATTTGAATTTCTGGCAAGGAGAATGGTTTTCCTTTAATTTCCTCATTTTTGTTAATAAATTAGAAATCTTTGGTTTTTATTCCGCAATTTTCTGGTAAATGTATTAATTTTTTTTTAATTATATTAAAGTGCTTCTTGGGCAGGTATGGCAATAAGATAGTGGCTGTTAGTTGCCTATTATTGGGTTTATTATGTTGATTGGTAAACCATGACAAAATCTTCCTTCTGCTTCTTTTATCATGGAACTTATACATTCATTTAAGTGAGGCATAAGTAGATTTTGGCAAATATAATATGTGTTTTCGATTTTCGGGCATTCTTTGCCTCGAACTGCTTTTGGCTAGAGCCGAGTATAAGGTAGGGGTGACTTGGGATAACAATTGAATGTTTAACTGGAAATGCAAATACAATTTTATCATCATTAAAGTTTACTTTAGAAATAGATTCATTGGAATAGAGATTTTTTTATGTAAAGTATTTAAAACATTGGCGCGTTTTCCAAGTTAGGTATCTAGAAAAATTATAAGATTTTGACAATTAAGATTAGTTTGATTTAAAATGCTTTGTGCTTGTAAATAGGCTGAAATATCGTTAATAGTATTATTAATATTAAATTCAAAATTTTCTAATCTTTCCTTTATTAGGTTTTAATTTGATTGCAAAATTGTTATTGTGGAGTTCTAATGACCTAGTGTACCAAAAAGCCATTTTGAAGCTTTACCTACTTATGTACATACATTTTAGCCCTGTACGGATCTATTACGCGAAAGGGGCGCGGCTAAATTTTAATGTATGGCGTCCAGTTTTTTTCTGCGTTATTTAGTACACTCAGTGTAATTTAGTAACTACACCTAGCGAGTTTTATTATTTTTAAAAACACACCCCTTAAAGGGTGGAAGGGGGCGGATAACTTTTAACTGATTGGGGTCAGATTTTTGGATAGGAATCTGCATCGGTAAGATAAGTTTTTTACTACCCCCTCAAGAAAATATGAAAAAAGTTTGTTTTGCTCATTTCGGCCCAGTGTAATAGTCAGTCTAGCTCATAGAAGATGTTTGTAAAAAAACAAAATTATTTAAGGAAAAAAATCGCGATTCTACTGCATTCTGTCAGTCCCCCTTGGAAAAACATATTTGATTTTAACATTTCCTTACAACTGGAGGCATCATCCTCCATCCTTAATAATTATGGTTTACTCATCACGTAGGAACAATATGAATCAAACCAGGTGTGCCATGTATGCCATGAAAACAAAAACTTTAGTGTCTACATATTTGACATGATGAAGATATAATTCCGAATTTTTCTTTGAATAGTTTTTTAAAAAATGATTTTTTCCTCAAACTTTATTTTTTGACGAACTCCCTGTATGAGCTACTACAGCTACTGTGAGCTATACTACATATAACTACAATAATACTTTAGGTAAAGCTTAATCGATTTGCAAAAAATATCACCAATTTGATGGTACCATCAATTTTATTCTTAAAATAATGCCTAATATAGTATAGTAATACAGTATTTTGAAAAAAAAATCATAGCTAGCCATGGAATAATTACGCAATCAAAATAGTAGTGTCTGTGAGATATCTTCCCTTATTATAGGTCAATTTTACTTGGCTTTTCATAGTTTTCTAGAGTGTTCACAAGCATTCTTCGACACACTGCACCATAATTCGATAGAGGGATACTCTACTCATACAATTGTGGGACCCGTGTTTTTCTGTTCGGGTACAGGTCTGTAATAAGGGAGATATGGGCCCTTAAAAGTGGGTTCTTACATATTATGATTGGGTAAAAATTGTTTTGGCCGCTAAGATTGCACTCTTGGCGGTTTCATTTTTGGTTCAGTACTAACGTAGAATTTAATTGTAAATAAATAGGTCGTCTGCTCACTTTTTGTATCTGTGGCAGATTCAAAAAAGTGAGAATTTTTTATTTGGAATAACATTTTACATAAGAAATATATGAGAGAATTGCAGAATCTATTTATGCACAAAAGCACAAAAAAAATTTGATCCAGTCAGACTATAATATAATATAATCATTTTTATTAGCCTGTATCAAATTTAAAAAATCGGTCAAGCCATCACATAATTATTGTTAAAAAACAAAATTTAGGCCCACTTTTAAGGGTATCTTCTTTAATGCCGACTTGTGAGCAAATAGAAAAACATGAGTCCCATAATTTTACGAGTAGAATATTATCGCCCTATATAGGCCGGCGAGTAAGCTGTGATTATTCGCCAATTTTGGGCACTTATAAAACATATACCTTCTATTCTTTACCGGCAATTTTTTATGTATCTGGACAACTACTGTCCATAAGATTATGATTTTAAGGTTACAAATTCTCATCAAGATGATTTGCAGCTTAGTTTTTAGTTGTCAGGTTCTATAAAGAACCCCAGGAAGGAGCAAATTCGGGCATAACAGGCGACCGGGACAGTCTCTGCATATGGTGGGATGCCATTTCTGTTTTTACAGTGGCGCGCACCCTTGAGTTGTTTCGACAAACCAATCGAGGCAGAAATCCTCATTTTTCGTGAAATCAGTATCTACAATATTGGCAAAAAATTATAAGGCATGTTTATGTTTTTAAGTTTGGGAATTCTTGATAATATAGCAATTATGATTTTAAATTTCCAATTATGAAGAAGTAGGTACCTACACCCTACACAAACGCCTATAGAGGGGTGCAAAAATAGGAACGGGACAATGACCACCCCGCCTTTGCGGTGCGCATTAAGTTTGTTTACGGGTGTTGCCTAGCAACGGCTTAGCCAGGCAGTCAGACGAGCATATGCAGTGGCACGTCAAGAGAACCATAGTATTAGTACTTTTTGCCTCTTGGTGTTCGGTTGGTGTTTCGTGATTATCCACTTAATTTTGCAGTGCTGATAGAAGCTTTTTTTCTTCTGTTATAATTGTTTTTGCGATTGGGATCGCTCATAGTCAAGCAAGGGAAATTATTCACCTGGTTGCGAAAAAAATTGGGTGGCATCCCACAATACCAAGTTTACTTTGAGCGAGGTTGAAAAATCTAACCCACAGGAGATTTACTGAGTTACCAGTCGAGGAGTGGTCTAAAATCTGCAAGCATGTCCAAGCGTATGAAAATACCCAAATTGAAAAGGAGCATTTGCTTGATTCAACAATCGATAATTTATTATTCACTGTTAACACAGGATCGTCTGATGACAGCTGCTGGTCAGATATCTAAGACAGCGACGATAGTCTAGGAGCAGAGCATATTCATTCGTCTGATAATTCAGATTAGTTTGTTCTATATTATGGTATTTAGGAATTATTTTTTTTAGTTCAGTTCCATCTTTTAATGAAAATAAATTAAATAAATATAATGCCTTTATAGCAACTGTATAAATCAGTAAGAAATGGTAATATTCACTGTAAGAGAAAAACATTCTGAATGAAATTACGCATATAATTCCTAATGGCATCATTGTATTAGCCAATATAATTTTTAGCAACATCTTGACATATTTGAATTAAAGACGCTAATGCATTCCAAGGTTTGCAACTGATCATTTCAGTTCTTTTCAACGCGATATATTTTGGTACTTGTAAAGTGCAACCTATTAAATTTTTTCTAAATTCGCTCCTCCACTGACCTAAATAATAGACCAAACCGTCGGCCGAAATTTGCGCAATGGCGACCACGCCCCTGTCACAAAGCTATAATTGTTGGCTTCTACCACTTTTGTGCATGGCCTCAAAAGTTACTTTAAATTAACGATGGATAATTATTCTCAAAAATTTTAGTTTTGGTGGTCAGGGAAGTGCCACAGGCCTCAGAGCTAAGCATAATAACTCAAAAAAGTATCTAAATACCACATACTGACACCACAGGCCTCACAGCTAAGCATAATAACTCAAAAAAGTATCTAAATACCACATACTCACACCTATCACCATGTCAGATATTAAATTATTGTGTCAAAACTTGGTTACTATTGAGGGCTATTTCCGTCTAACGTATTTTATAATACACATAGAGCTTTGACTCCTTCTTGGGATTCTTTATTCAAAGGGTTCTATCAACAAAGTCATCCAAGGGTTAGAATGAGTTGTTATAGTGTCCCAAAATAAGATTTGAAGTTATCAAACTGTCCATTGAATTATAGCTTCCATAGATTTCTTACGCATTTACTCAAAAGTTAGTGGAATATAACTTTGATGTTATACCTGACTCTCCTGATAAAGGGACTCTGGTATTTATATGACTTATGAGGTTTTGTAAATTTCTATTATGAAAAATTAAAATCAACAAATCAATATTCTTGTGTATCTCAAATACTAAGCAGTACCGACATGTTAATAATTTAGATACATTGTATTCAATATTTAACCAGAACAGATTTGCTAAGGGGTTAGTCTACAGTATCCCACAGTTATCTTTTCATGCCAAATTCAAAACTGATTAAATTAATATTTTGTTAATATCATTACCCGTCACTTCCAGTTTTATTGTGTTGGTAAGGGGTGGTCCAACTCTATTATCAGCTGTGCATAAGTACAATCCAGAATCAGTCTTGTGTAGAGTAATGATATGTAAAGTTTGATCTAGCTTAATTCTATATCTTGGTTGAGTGCCATCAATCTGAAATTTGAATAGTCCAGATTAATATAGGTAAATGGTACATTTTTCTTTTAATAAAATGACCGATTCCTCAACGACACTAACATGGAATTTATATGTATGATCTATAATCAAAGTATACATATACTCCATAGTGACATGTGTCAAAAGGAAACTCGCTATTACACAAAGTGGCTTCCACAGAGATAAACAGTTTGCATTTTATTTGTAAATTGAAATGGAGAATTATTTGTCATTAAGGAGACTTCTGTTGCGAAGCTACTTATTCTGTGCTATTGAACATCATTATCCAAAATGAATAAAAATCAACCCACCACGCACATAGCTCAATTTCCATCTACTTGTGCCAAGAACATTTTATATCATTGAGGTTGGTTATCATCTATGCTGGTATGGTGACTAAGTATATTTAACCTATCTGCCTCTCATCAAAGAAAATGATAAACAAATTTATACTTATAATAATGCTGACATTGACACTTACCAATAAATGTTCATCGTCATTTTCTTTTTTCCAAGTAATCTTTGGATTTGGATTTCCAGTAATGGCACAATTTAAGACCACATGATCACCTATCAGTCCAGCTACATTAGGAGTGTATACCTGGGTGTCAATCTTGGGTGCATATTCTGAAAAAAAATTATTCAACTTCTTTGAAAACACCTAATTTTCATTGTGTTCATTCTGTATTAGTAATAATGTAAAATAGTTTTACAAGCGCTAGCTTGAAAAACCCTATATCAGTATGCTAGCATGGAAACAACGCACGGAAAAAGTTTTCCCGATCTCCAATTCTTTCTGTGCACTGAATAAGAATACCGAATGTATGGCTTTAAAATACAAATATACAACAAAGTAAACTAAATTTAAGAAAGTCTATAGCTATCTGACATTTAACATGTATCTACCTATTTGGTATTTTAATTAGTTAGTGTCTGAATATTTAGATATATTCCTGTAATATTTGTTGACGTTTTATCCACCTTATCTGGCATAGACTAATTTAAAATGTCACCTTAGAAATAATTTGAAAGTAATCATGGAAACGCATCATACATACCAAACACTGTATTGTCAGCATTGTTTATTTTCGAAAATAAAAATATTCTGAGTTTCTTTTGTTTTTATGTCTTTGTATAATAAAAAATATCGTTCATTACACATCCAGAAATAGATTTTTCCGTGCTTGCATGACTTCCAGTCATTTCAGTCACTTCTAGTCATGCAAGCACGGAAAAATCTAGTTCTGGACGAGTAATGAATGATATTTTTTTATTATACAAACACAAAAAAGAAAGAAACTCGGAACTTTCAGTCATTCCAGTCACATCCAATCAAACAAGCACGGTGATTAAATAGTTAACCGAGGTGCGAAGCGCCGAGGTTAACTTTATCTCGAGACAATAATGAAACACGTCACTGAGGTTTGTATACTATTTTATTTACAACCATCAATATTTTGTAATTTCAAAATTTTATCTCCGTTTACTTCCCGCCCTCCCGCCCGGGTGGAAAGTTTACTTTCCACCCAGGAGGGCGGGAAGTAAAAGTAAAAAAATTGACACTTTCAAACTTCTAAAAAGTCAGAAATGTCAACATTACATACATGGTTGTAAATAAAAATCTTTTTCTGGATGTGTACAGTCATGCAAGCTTGGAAAAACCTATTATACCATATAATTACTATACAATTTGTCACATGCGCATGGAAAAATCCTTGTTTTCAGACTCATAATGAAATACAGGGTGTTCACTTTCAAAATGCCCACCATTGGTATTTTTGAAACGGTAAGAGCTACAAGGTTGGTTAAATTCAGGGACTCTTTAAAATAAGGGGACCCAGCATGTCACAGTCTATCACATAGGAAAAGTGAAGCCTTGTTTTCTGTATATCTCCAAGGAGACCACATAAGTGGGCTGGTACAAAGTTATGTTATATGTCAGTGTCCAACTGCCATCAGGTTTTATGTGACATGCCAGTGCATAGATTCCAAAGGAGGCAAAATATTTCCCATCATAATTCACAATTTTTAAGTTTTCTAACTTCCAGATAGTCAGTTAAAGGTAATGCGGCCGCCTATAGTAGTCCCAATAATTGCAACCAGATTTTTCTTGTCTCACCTTTAGTAATCCTACAATTCCCATTACGTGGGCATTACGTATAAGTAAGTTGTTCAAAACAAAAATGGTATTTCCTAAATATTAAATTATTAAACAGGCAGCTTCAGTCAGGTCTTTTTTTTTAAAGAGTTTTTATCTTCGACTACAAGTTTATTTTAAGTTTGTGAGGTACCTTGGGAGAGAAATAAAATTACAATAATTTTATAATGAACACCGAGAGAAACTACATCATTAGAACTACTAGACCTAATCTTATTAGTCCATCCTGAAATCTGTGAAAGTTCTTTGGGTAGATATTATACCTACATAATATTACAAATGGTTTGAGGAACCTGGTAACAAGGTGCAATAGCGACAAATTCTCAAATAAGCAAAATCGGCACTGACTTACCATATTTATATTACTTAAATTCCTGAAAATAATTGCAGGAAACCAAATTCAAATATAAAATAAATTTGATTCATTTGGCACTTGCCATATTCTGTGTTTGTTGACAGAACATTGTCAAGTCTAATTTTTAGAAATCATATTAATTTTTACTAACAATCAAAGTACCTGTTATATCCATAGATTCTCCAATAAAATTGCATACTTGGCATCATTGAGACCATTAGAATGGGGAAAGAAACGGCTTCACTTTGGAAAGTATAATGCTGGGTCCCCTTACTTTAAAGGGTCCCTGGTTAATTTAGACAAAAGTTGCGCATTTTGATGTGTTTCAAGAATCTGTAAAGAAATTTGACATAGCTCACGTGGTTACTAAAATAACCTGAAAAAACTGAAAACTTCCACTTTTTTGTTTTGTTCGTAACTTTTTTAATATCAAACGGAATTGAATGAAATTTGGTGGAATTACGTAATTAGGTACGGGCTTCTGTGCCTACTGGATCTTTAGGTGTTCATAACCAAATTTCGATTTTCTTATGGCGGCCATATTGGATTTTACCACCATTGGATAGAGCAAAAAATTACGAATACAACCATGTATCACAACACCTAATTAAACTCACTTAAATGTCAAATTTCTAATGTTTTAAATATTTTGAAGCCAGGCAGTAGGCCATGATTCCGAAAACAATAGCTATAACTGTCACCTAATAAACAGAAATGTCAAATTTGATGTCAAAAGTTTATTTATTTGACGTTATTTTAATAGGAACAAAAAACTAAATACTAATAAATAGATAGATGGCGCTAGGGGTCAGTATCTAACCGGCAGGCCTTAGTCCCCCGGCAATAAATAAGTAACTTTTGTACGGGTTGAATTTTAAAGTCATGGTATCTGTGCTTTTTTAAAATCTTGTTAACTGCCCCTAACGACAAATCACATTCCCTAGCAATTTTCCTTTGCGATGTCTCTGGATTTAAATGAATTTGAGCCAAAACATTGATTTCACTTACAGCTCCTCTAGCTCTTACAAAATCATTTCTTCTTTTGTTTTGTAACGTCGCTTCCGCTTCCATACGCCTACACAACCTTCGGAAAATAGTTCTGTTAGGCTGCCTTCGTTCGGGGTATAATTCTTGATACTGGCTAGAATTACGGTAGTTTCGAATATAAACATTGTACATATCCAATCTTTCATTTATTGGATATTGTTGGGGCATGATTCAATAAGCTTTAGTCACTTAAGACGGTTAACACACAATTTTAAGTAGTTAACAAAGGTTATGGGAACTAACTGACGTTTCAGTTTATTAGGTGACATTTATTGATATTGTTTTCGGTATCATGGCTTACTGCCTGGCTTCAAAATATTTAAAATATTAGAAATTTGACATTTAAGTGGGTTTAATTAGGTGTTGTGATACATGGCTGTATTCGTAATTTTTTGCTCTATCCAATGGTGATAAAATCCAATATGGCCGCCATAAGAAAATCGAAATTTGGTTATGAACACCTAAAGATCCAGTAGGCAGAGAATTTTTCTGAATAGTGCATTCGAAAGCCCGTACCTAATTACGTAATTCCACCAAATTTCATTCAATTCCGTTTGATATTAAAAAAGTTACGGACAAAATAAAAAAGTGGAAGTTTTCAGTTTTTTCAGGTTATTTTAGTAACCACGTGAGCTATGTCAAATTTCTTTACAGATTCTTGAAACACATCAAAATGCGCAACTTTTGTCTAATTTAACCAACCTTGTAGCTCTTACTTCAAAAATACCAATGGTGGGCATTTTGAAAGTGAACACCCTGTATACTAATTTCATAAGACTTGTCCTGTCAACTGGTAAGTTTTTTGGAAAAAGTTACTTTAACACCATGTATCTTTTTTATTAAGCTTATTTGAACCTATGTTCAAATGATGATGGGTATTTTCAACTCCTCTTTCTACATTTCCATTTTTTGGTGTAATAATAGTTTGTATACAGGGTGTTCCTTAATAACATGCTAATACTTAAGGGGGTTATTTTTGGGCCCATTTTAAGAAAAAAACTTCATATGAACGTATGTCGTAAACGTCCTAACTTTTGAGGTATAGGGCGTTAAACTTCATTTTTTTAAATTGAATTTTGGCTACATCTCCCGAAATAATCAAGCTGCTGAAATTTGGCACTGCTATGTTTTTGGGGATGGAGAATAAGCTGAAAATGTCAATTTCACCGTATCTCACAGAGGGCGCCACTTGCGCTGTTTTTTGATCACGCTTTTACGCGTAACTTTTTTGAGGTTATCTTTTTGGTCCTGCAGGTCCATCATTTTAGTGCATCTTTTCATTCTGCAAGAAAAAGGTACTCTTGTTTCATAACGATTAAATCGACCGTTTGCGTTGAAATTACCAAAACGTGCCCCAAAACACCTGTTGATTCCAATATTCGAAACATAAAATGTTTCTTAAAATGGGCCCAAAAATAACTCCCTTAAGTATTAGCATGTTATTAAGGAACACCCTGTATATTAACCAAAATTTTTCAGCTTCAGTCGCCAACAAAACCGAAATTATTTTTGCACTTTTCTTGTCTATATTTTTAGTAAATTCTTACGTTGTAGAGATGGTGGCACTGTATATCCGGGGAGGTATGGAGGATGGGTGATGTATTCAGCTGGTGGACTTCTGACAGGCTCGACACAGGAAGTTCCACAGCTTGTCACGCAGCATTTCAGATTCAAGGTACAATCTGCATCGTTGTTGCATTCTCGTTCGCAATTCCCACTGTGTTCTAAGCTGGGGCACTGACCCGTCTTGTTGCCTAAAATTACAGTATGAAAGTGGTTATAACTTTCCTTGTATAAAATGTGTTTTAACTCACTTTCTCGACATATAGTAATAAAATCAGGTTCGTTAGGAGATGTTTTATTTCTGTTCAGGTCTATGGCACATTGGGATCCCTCCAGACATTCAGTTTTTTTGCATGGGTCATGACATGCACATCTGTTGCAATCGTTTTCGTCAACATAAGCCTCAACACCATATGGACACCTGAGAGCTGTACATTCATCAAACACAATTTGACACTCGTGAGGAGGTATTCCAGAAGGCAGTACTGCAGCTGAAAGAAAGATTTGTTTATTTTGTTCATAACACTTTTGGCAGTGAATATACAGGGTGTCCTTCCTTTTGTAGACAAACTTTGATATTTTGTAGAAAAAGTCATTTTGGGAAAAAGTTTCTATAAACATTCACGTATAAAAACCTTTGTTTCCGAGATCAGAGCGTTCAAAAAGTACCTAATTATTTTCTAATTTTTATCTCTGGAGCAAAGAGATATATTAACTCTGTATATAGAGTAATAGGTCTTCAGGGCACACATGTAAGTAGCGGGAAGGACTATCCATTTAGACTATCCAGTGGCATGCTTTACAGCAAATAGCACCCTTATTTTAAACATAAATTCTTGGCTATAACTATTTTTTTTTTCATTTCAATATGTTCCTAAGAGAAAAATTCTCTTGTAAAATATCCCTGGGTGTCTTACTTTTTGATAAATTTGTATGGGACAATTTGTCACTTCTTGTCAGGGGTGTCAGAGCCGTATTTCATTATTTGTCAAATTTTTTTCTTTACACCACAAAACACAATTTCTGTTTCTTCCAAAGTTGTTTGTCTGTGTCTAGACAGAAACAAGACAAAAATAAATCAGTTTCGTTTCGATTAGACTTTTTGTAAATGTCCGAAAATTTCGCTTACCCAGTATGCCCTAATATGTCCTTGATTTTTCCTGTCAATCCAGGCAATCTAGAGAGTTTAGCAAAAATATCAAATGAGTTATTCGGCGAGAGACTAGCGGAAAATCCAAAAATTAGCAGTCTTTTTCATGTTTTTTTTTACTCCTATGCTAGTAACATACCTATTAAGTGAAGGTTTAGGTTATAAGTAAGTCGATTGTTACGAACACTGGCACGGAATGACTGACACGTAATAAGTGACCCGTAATAAAAAAAATTACGTATCTGTTCTTAATAAAAACGCAATTATCACGGGGGCCTTGTTAGCGCGGCATCCGCGTCACCGTAGCAACTAACCAACATACTAATTATTGTTGCCTGTCAGATAATCAGAAAATCAGAAGTATAGTTTATCTATTATAATAGTTTCTCTTTCATCGAAGAAAAATTATAATACAAAACTCGAGTTGTAAGCTTATTACATACTCGTGGAATTACAGCACTCGCCGCTGCGCGGCTCGTGCGCAACTTTTCCACTCATACGTAACAAGCTGTTTACAACTCTCGCTATGTAATATACTATTTTTGTCTTGTAGACCTATTATTACTACATACCGAGTTTGAAATCAATATCTCTTTTTGGTTCACTCTGTATCTATCCCAAAAACTAATTTTATGTCAAAAGTCCTGGGGGTCTACCATATCGTTGAAAATTTTACTAATTTAATTCATTTATTATTTAGTTTTATATTACGACGTACATTTCGGCTTAATAGTTTCCCACCATCAGGTTACAATACAATTACGCAGTTCAACAATAAAAACATCGGCGAGAAATATGATATTCTTTGAATAAATTTTATACCTACTAAAAAATTTATAACGGACTAATAATAATGATTGAACAGAAAACTATCTAGTTTGATGTAGAACAATAATTTTTAATATTTTATAGTCCTTGGTGCTGAATTTATATTGATGTTTTTATCGTTGAACTGCATAATCATATTGCAACCTGGTGATAGCAAACTGTGAAGCTGAAGCGTACACCGTAATATAAATTTTCAATGACATGGTAGACACACAATAAATTCAACATAAAATCAACTAAATCTACCAGGAACTAACTAACTAACTAAAAACTAATGGTTTATAGGAATTTCTTGCCCTAAAATGATTTTTTCTGCAAAATATCAAACTTTGCCTACAAAAACCTGGGACACCCTTTATAGACTGTGGCAAGGCAATGCAAAGTTTAGATCGCTTTGGTATTTACACTTCGTTCTCTAAATCCAGAACAGGAATAACAGTTAACTATTCAGTGTCTACATTGTTGATAAACATTTCATTTTATAAATATTATTTTCAACATTGACTTGTTCTTTGATTTGAGTAAGAGAACAAAGATAAATGCACTATAAGCACTATAGCTATCACTATCAATATGCTTTTATATACAGCATACAGCCAACCAACATTATCTAACTGTAAGAGAAAATATTTACAAGTTATAATTCAGCAACAGAATTTGATTTGTACAGCAATGAAGAGCTGCAAATTTAAAGCACTCTGTAAGTATGTGTGTCGCATGGTGTCTGTTAGCGCTAATATGTGGTATCAGCCAACTTACGAGGTTCAGGCCGTGGTATTAAGTCCCTACAGAAATCAATACAAGTCTCGTATGATTTGAAATTGTTAAAGTTGCCACCGCAACCAGTGTAAATAAAGCCAATACAGTCCCCACGAGTGTAATCGAAATACCAACGCGTATGATGTTCGCCTCCACAGGAACCTGATTCTAAGGGCAGCTGGCACACTTCTGTATAGAAATGTTGGTTAATTTCCTTTGCCATCATTATTATGTAACGTTATGTTCAGCTCCCAATAAATTAGTATTTTAGAGCATTAACCCATATAATTTAGATTTACCTGCACTGGTCCTGTTGAGCCTAGGTACTTCATGGGTAATACAAACTTGTTCACACTCTTCGTTAGAACTGAATCGGTTTCCATTGCCATTGCAACCAGTGTATACAAACTGGCGACAATGGCCATAATTCCTTTCATAATAATATTTGATATAATATCCTCTGCATTGGCCTTCATCTTTGTCGATATTGCATACATCTGTAAAAATTAATTTGTTTGTTTGCTGTTAATTATTGCTAAAAGTACCATGCTGGGTACTCAACGTTTTTTGAAAACCTGTAAATCTAATTTTGTCTCTCCAATTCATAAACAAAAAATAAAATTGATCACGTTTTTGCTAATTTTACGACTAATAAATCGTTTGCGGCTCTTGTGGCCTATTCCACAATTTCCGGTGGAGGTGATTTCTCAATTACACTTTCTTTATCGCGTATGTTCATCGAAAAAGTATAAATTTTAAGAATTCACCAAGTAATCCGTGAAATATTCATTATCATTTCCTTTTTCGGTGAGCATTCAGAAAATTGTTTTTGATTATTGGTAGGAAAATATTTTACAAAACTAAAAGCAAATAAAATTCATAGCAGAGAAACATAATCAAGGGCAATTTTTAAGAAGCCCTACAACTTCCTTGATATGGACATGTGTGCGAAAAGGAAAAACACTTATAGTAAACACTTATATTGGACGGCTGTAAAATAAGGGCAACCCTGTATTTCTTGCCCTTGAAAAAACTTTTGACTATTGTAGAGTAAAAAGTAATAAAATAGACAGAAAAACCCTTTGACGTTTAAAACAAAACTCACCTTGTCCCTTGAATGATCCACATTGCCTTTCACAATGTTCTTCACTCATGAATCGGTTGCGATTACCCCCACATCCAGTGTAGGTGAATGGAGTACAAGTCCTAATTTGGTAGTCATAGAAGTAGGCAGTAAAACTGCCAGTGCAGTTGCCAGCATCCAGTGGTTCGTAACACATTTCTTCACCTGGAACTAAATTTGTTGCCTCATATATATGGAAATTCTTTTAGGAATTGCTTTATAAATCTACCTCTGGGAGCTTCGGTGATGCTTGGCGGAGGTGTCCTTTTGCAACGTTGTTCACAGCTGACTTGATCGTAGAACTTGTTGTAGTTACCCCCACAACCGCCATAGTTAAATGCTTGGCACGAATCTGTTCTTGGATCATAATAAAATTGCTGATATTCGCCGCTGCACGGTCCCACAATAGGAGGCAAGGAACAAATATCTGAAAGGATGAAATATGTAAGTACATATGGAGTAATAAATCATTGGGTGGTAGGTAACCTTGGGATGTTCCACAGTACTGTAGGCATTCATCAATTGAGTAGAAGTTATTCCTGTTGCCTTCGCATTCTCCATAAACAAAGCTCTTACAAACACCATCAGCTTTGTCATAGAAATACCTTGTTGAGTTTCCTCCGCATCGACCAGGGTCTGCTTGTAAGAAGCACATTTCTGAAATTAAGGTGTTTAGTAACTTACTGAATTATATATGATAATTTCCTTCACGTTTATTGAATCAACCAAAATGCTCATATGCGTAGCAACCACCCTGGTAGATTGGTACAGAAATAGGAAAGGGGCAATGTTTACCCCGCCTTTGCGGTTCGCAGTAAGTTTGTTTATGGGCGTCGCCTAGCAACGGCTTAGCCAGGCAGTTAGACGAGCATAAGCAGTGGCGCATCAAGAGAACTATAGTATTAGTATTTATTGCGTCTTGATGTTCGGTTGGTGTTTCGTGATTATCCACTTAATTTTGCAATGCTGATAGAAGCTTTTTTCTTGTTATATGAGCCCTAACACATAAATGTTCGGACATGTTATTTTACAAAATTAGTTTCAAATAACTTTTAAAAAAAATTTATTTTCTTTATTTAAAGTTTTTATTATTTTGCTAATATCCCTGTCTATGAGCTATAATTAGTTTTGGTTTAAATAAACATCCAAGCAGGTCACAACGACTTTTTTTAATTCCTGCAAAAAATACGTGACACGTTAATGTTCGGACACCCTTTGAAAATTCAATATTTAAACAGTAGGCGTTGAAAAAAAAATTCGAATCTTTGTTGACTGACAGTTACGCATAGTTGTTACCTAAATTAAGGTGGAAATGGCACGTGGGATAGCGACAAATGCTAAAATTCGTGAGTTAATTATTAAAAAATACCATGACAACAATAGCGCAAGATAGCTGCAGAGTTAGATTTAGCAAAATCTACAGTTTACGAAATAATAAAATTGTATGGTGAAACAGCCAAAACCGATATTCGAGGTAGATCAAAAGGAAGACGGTAAAAATAACAGCAAGATCTCAAAGGAAACTTGTAAAAGTGTGCAAAGCGTCTAGAAGAGGAACTTTACGAGAAATCACTGCAGAATGGAACAATCAAGCAGGGTTAAATATTTCTCGAGAAACATGCAGAAGATGGATTCATAAGTCTGGTTTAGGATTTTATAAAGCAAGTTACGTTTTACTCCATTTGAGGAAATTACCAAATAATAAACTATTTTTAGGCCAAAGAAAAACCTCTTCTCACCGAAAAACAAAAAAAGAATCAGTTGATATGGGCAAAAGCAAAACGTTTGTGGAGTGTAGACGATTGGTCTAGAGTCATATTCTCAGATGAGTCAAAATTTGACGTTTGTGTCGGGGATTACCGCAAGCGAGTAATTAGGTCTAAATCAGAAGCATTCCATAAAGATTGCATTAAACGAACTGTAAAATTCCCAAAAAGTATCGTGATTTGGGGATGCATGTGCGCAAAGGGAATGGGGAAATTTCAGTTCGTAGATGGAATTATAAACGCTGAAAAATATCAACAGATTTTACAAGAAAACTTTTTGCCAAGTGCGTCTTCTTTATATCCAGAAGGAAATTATATTTTTCAGCAGGATGGTGCTGCATGCCATACAGCAAAATCCACGAAAAGATGGTTTGCACAAAATAATCTACAAGTACTTTCATGGCCGGCTAATAGCCCGGATCTTAATATTATTGAAGAGATATGGCATAAAATGAAACAAAAGCTAAGAAATGATCCACAGCGAACTGTACCCGAATTAAAAAATAAAATCACTGACATTTGGAATACGTTTACGCCAGAAATGTGTCTGTCATTAGTAAGATCAATGCCTAAACGGATAGAGTCAGTTATTAAGTCGAAAGGACTAATTGTTAGATTTTGTTAAAAAACTCTTAAGTGTCCGAACATTTATATGTCACCAATTTATTTATTTATCATAGAAATATATTCACAATGTAACAAGGTTTCCTTAAAATAAATAATTGTTTTTGAAAATATGTTGTTGGTACTATAAATAAACGTAATCGTTCGGGTTCGGTAAAATTTTAAACGGTAGTTTGAATTTTAACAGTAATTATTAAACTAAGCATCAGTGTCCGAACATTTATGTGTTAGGGCTCGTAATTGTTTTTGCGATTGTGATCGCCCATAGTCAAGAAAGAGAAATTATTCACCTGGTTGCGAAAAAAACTGGGTGGCATCCCACAATACCAAGTTTACTTTGAGCGAGGTTGAAAAATCTAACCCGCAGGAGATTTCCTGAGTTACCAGTCGAGAAGTGGTCTAAAATCTGCAAGCATGTCCAAGCGTATGAAAATACCCAAATTGAAAAGGAGCATTTGCTTGATTCAACAATGGATCATTTATTATTCACTGTTAACATAGGATCGTCTGAAGACCGCTGCTGGTCAGATATTGAAGACAGTGACGGTAGTCTAGGCGTACAGCATATTCAGTCGTCTGATGATTCAAATTAGTTTGTCCTATATTATATTATATTATTTATGTTCAGTTCCATCTTTTAATGAAAATAAATTAAATAAATAAAATGACTTTATAGCAACTGTATAAATCAGTTATTAGAAATGGTAATATTCACTGTAAGAAAAAACATTCTTAATGGCATCATCCTATTATCCAATTATAGTTTTTAGCAACTTCTTGAAATATTTGAATTAAAAACGTTATTGCATTCCAAGGATTGCAAGTGAGGATTTCTGTTCTTTGGAACACAATATATTTGATACTTGTAAAAGTGCAACCTATTCCATTTTTCCTAAATTCGCTCAAGCACTGGCTTGAATAATAGGCCTCAACATCGGCGGTGTTCGCGCAACGGCGACCATTCCCCTGTCACAAAGTTATAATTGTTGGCCTCTAACTTTTTAATTTTCTTATAGAAAAAAATCACTTTTTCATGAATAACAGAGGTATTAACGATAAGACGTTAAGCTTCCAGCTAGAACTGTAAAGTTTCAAAATTAATCACGGGGAAAATAGCGTGTTCTTGATGGACACAAGGTCAAGGTCAACAAAATGTGGAGACCTCAAATCCTCTGCCTACAGTTGTGTGCTCTTGAAGTAAAATAAAAACTTTACTGCGATTTTGATATTTTCCATTGAAATGTAGCTACTTGATTGCAATAATCCCAATAATCCCTGGACAACCAATGGATTTTTTAGATTTTCTGCCGATTTACGAAAATTAATGTTTTTGTTAATGCTATATAAACACTAGGGTTTCTGTATTGGGAGACTTGATGCAACGAAGGTCTGTTTTCATATAATATTAAAAACCCCAGTTTAATCACATTACATTTTTTTCTTCATAAACTCATGGCCAAACTGATTGCTTTCAAACTACTCTATCAGAATTAGGAAAAATACCGGGGTTTAGTGGGTGCTATTTACTGTACTTTCAATTGATATATCACAAGTGCTATACTCGTATATCTCTTGTGCTAGCCTGATTTATAATTAAAAACAGAAAAGAAAATTTAGAAAGCATTTTTCCAAACCATTACAATTTTATTTATGTAGTGCTTGTGATAAATTGATTGAAAGTGCATATAGGTAATTTTTTGATGCCATGACCTATCATTGACTACCTTTTTATTTTATGTCCCGAGGGAGCACCCACTACACCGCGGCATTTTTCCAAATTCTGATAAGTTAGGATCAAAGCAATCAATTTTGCCCACAGATTTTCTCAAGAAACTTTTTCAGTAACGCAAAGTTACAAGCCGAAAAAATTTTCGGCAATTTTTGGGTTTTCAAAAATGTCTCAAAAAATAGGCCATGGGTCTCGAATATATTTTTGCACAAAGCTAGCTCATCAAATAAAGTTCTCAGAAAAATGCATATATGTCAAGTTCCAAGTGGCCCTATGTCAGTATACCTTATTTGTTTCGGATATAAATTGGCTGTTCTTGGAATTTATGCTTTAGGTTTCAAGGTTTCACACTATGTTTCATCACAGGTTCACATTTGATTTGTTTTGCCCAAAATCCATCCTAAAAGGGTCATCAATTGTGATGCCCAACTTTATTGAGTTCTAATCTTCGTTATTATGAAAGAATGTGGAACACCTTACCTGGTTCAAATTGTTGTCCCTGAGCCGTCGGGTATGGCTGTTGTGGCTGGTCTGGTTGTTGTGGCTGCTCTGGTTGTTGTGGCTGCTCTGGCTGTTGTGGTTGCTCTGGCTGTTGTGATTCCGGTGGTGGTTGTGGTGGTCGTTCACACCTATTTTGGCATTGTTCCTCAGTCTCAAAGTTGTTTTCATTACCTTCACAGCCACCATAGTAGAATTGCCGGCAACCACGCTCTCGTGTGTCATAGTACCAACGTGTCACATAGGTGCCACAGCCACCGATGTCGGCTGCCAGATGGCAGGTATCCTTCACTAGGATTATAGTTAGATCAGTATGGTTGGTTTACTACCAAATGCACAACACACGTTCAAATTAGAAATTTTAGTGGTGATTCTAGTTTCTGGAAATGTCTCTAAAAACGTACAACCTTGCACCAAATACTATGGTGCAATTTTTGTAAGCTTATTTCACGTTTTTCTCATGAACTTTTAGTATTCAGCAAAAAAACGCGCCAAATTATTAGTCCACCAAATCTTAGGGCGGAATTTTTTGAGCTAAAAATAATTGTCTATTCGAATTTGTTTGCATTATTCTTTAGATAATAACTATAAAAGTGGAGAATGCACCGAATTCATTTTTCAATAAGCTTTCCGTTGTATTTGAAAAAAGTTGAGATTGAGACAAGGTAAAATTCCCACAGTGGTCTCAAAACGTTTTTAACTAAAAATGGATTTATTTGAGAAACATTTCAGTTCTTTTTTTACTGACTTTATTGCGGTTAAAGTTCCCACCATTTTTAGGAATCAAATTCTTATGACAATTCCTAATGACAATGAGATAAATTTAAAAGTTTTGTCATCAAGGATGTAGGATTATATATTTTACTGGATCCTCTTCATGGTATATTGATCATCTCCCTTTTTTGTTTCCTAACAGGGATAAGGAGTGTCCTACCTGTATGGTATTGTTCTGTTGTTAGCATTAACGTTAAAATAAAATGTAGGCACAGCCTGCTGCTAGGGAAATTATACAGGGTGAGGCAGTTTTTTTGTAGCAGGACTTTAACATTGGATAGAACTGACATTTTAAACGAAAATTTCATATCAATATGGGTTCATTTCCAAGACACAGGGTATTAAAGTTTTGGGATTTAAATTACATGCTTTTTATTCCTTGTACTTGTCACCGATGTGACCTACATGCCACCTGGATGTTTTGTGGGCCAAATCGTGTGTGATTGTTTTTCGACTTTGACTTGAGTGGTCTCTATCCTGGATACCACCATTTCATGAACTAATTTTAGTTGATTGAGTTTGATAAGCGTTTTTTTTTTGTTTAAATTAAAGTTACTTTTTCCACAATCATATACTGAGTTAATATTTTGTCTAGGAAGTTTTGTTGGCTTACTAAATTGTTTTACTACTGAAGATGTTCTCCTAGGCAGGTTAAAACATTTGAACAGTTTTCCTTCAAAAAACTGTGTTTGTGGAGTTGAGACTGCAGAATGTACCCTTCTCGTCATTATTATCCTACTCCACTTCAAAATATGAACTATTTCCTCCGCTTACAATTTGTGTTCCAGGTATCATAATGTATCCAAAATATGAAACTACAATTATTATTCCCCCACCCAAAACCAGAAATGAATATTTGTTACTATTCTGGCCCTAAAGACAATGTGAGAGCGCAGCAATAAATAAGGCATTTACAAAAAAAATGTGCCTAGAAAGCACTTTTTGGAATTGTAGTTTCATGTATTGAACATACATTTTATAAGTTAATAAGAAGAAATAAGTTAGTGAGTTCATTGCACGACCATAAAATATAATTACCCTTTGTAAACATTCGTCCTCTTAGAAAAATTTAATTGATATAGTCAATATTTATTACATTAATCGCATTGCCCTTTGTAACAAAATAGTATATTATACACTTAGGTTGAGAAGTGAGCCATTATTTACCGAACATTTTTATAACCTGAGGCGCGTTGCGCTGAAGGATATAATATGCGAGGTAAATAATGGCCTTCTCAACCGAAGTGTATATAGAATTTTTTTTACTACTAACTTTGATTAGATTTGGATATTTTAGTCATTTCTCGCTTTTTTCAAATACTTCAAAATATCAAGTAGCCTGGGAGTTCAGTTGTCAAGCTGATAAAATGAAACTAATTTTTAAATGTCATATAGAAGAATTTTTCATTATTTACCTAGGTATTTTTTTATTATCATTATTTACCTAGGGAGAGAAACATTACTTCTCATTAGAGGAATAAGGTAAATAATGGTGATTTCTCAGGTTAGTAGTAAAAAAAGGTTTTTTTTTTGCCCCCAAACTGGGTTCATGATATGTGCGAAAACTTATAGCAACCTATATATACAGGTATGTAGCAACATTTGAATAAATCCACTTGTCGTACACCTGACGTCAGCTTGGGAGCAAAATTATTGGCATATAATGCCCATAGGCCATTGTTATCGTACCACGATGCCTATGGGACCCATAAATATAATCCTTCCACAATGATTTTATTCAGAAGAACCAATAAAAACAAATAAAATACACCTATGTATTAGTACTAAATTATTAATGTGTCAACTTCATCTGGTTAATAACACTAATATCCATATTCTATTAAAATATACACTGCCCAGCAGAATGTATGCGCCATATGGGATTTTTTAACGCAGTTTTCAAAATTTCTAAATTTGAATATCTCATTTCGTAAACAGGGAAGGTTCAAAAATATGAAAAAGACTCAAGAGTAAAGTACCCTTATTTTTAATTTTAGAGAAAACATGTATTATTTTATTTAGAATTGAAAGGTAAGCCCAAATATGCAGTTTCAAGTTTCTATTAAAAAAAAAACACTTATTATTTACCCTGTATAGAAAATAAAACCATTTTATTTGATATGCCAGTTCGATTTCAGAGAGGATTTATCATTTAAAAACGTGAGTTCCATAACAATTAATTTGTTTCAACAGTAATTATGGCTCCTACAAAATAGAAAAGAAAAAATACTAGGTAATTTTTTGGTGCAAACCTTGCTTTATTTCCAAGTTCATAAACTAATCCTAATTTTCATGGCACTCGCGTTTATAAATGATAAATCTTCTCTGAAATCTAACTGGCATATCAAATAAAGTGGTTTTATTTTCTATACAGGGCAAATCATAAACGATGCTGAAAAGGGTTTTTGGAATAGAAACTTAAAACAGCATTTTTGGGCTTTCAATTCTAAACAACTTTTCGCAATACATGTTTTTGCTAAAATAAAAAAAGGGTACTTTACTTTTAAGCCTTTTTTTTATAATTTCGAACCTCCCCGTATACGAAATGAGATATTCAAATTTTGAAAACTGTTTCATGAGTTTGCGGGAATGCACAAATTTTGTCGAGAATAAAATTTTCTGATAAATGTAAAATAAAAAAGATAAATGTAAAATAAAAAAAAACATATGGTGCGTAATTTCTGCCGGTCGCTGTATCTATAAATACTTTCTCATCCATGCAATTAATAGTAAATCATAGCTTACCGATATCTAATGGGCAGTCCTCTTCGCACATATCCTTTGTGTCAAAATTATTCTGGTTACCATTACATCCAGAATAATAGAAAGGCAAGCAGCGTTTCTCTGGTGTATCGTAATACCATTTGGGTATTTTTTCAGTGCAATTACCCTGAGCCCTTGGCAAGGAGCAGTGGTCTAAATGGTGCAGGCAACTACAGTTAGTAACTAATCTACCCACACCTCAACAAACACAATTTAAAACACCAGTTTTAGAAAACTGAAAAACGGGCTTCCTCAATAAATAACACATGCAGATAATACGATGAGGTTCAATGGTAAAAGAGCACTTGAGTAGGCTTTTGTTTTTTATTTCTGTTATGGCTGAGTATATGCAACTAAGGTTGCAGTAAGACTGAAAAGGGGTGAGGTTGTATTTATCAGTGGACATACTGAAGAATATGGACAACTTCCTATTTTCCTACTTATATAACATATAGGTTGTCAACTCTTCTTCAACCAATAATAGTTTTTGATTTGTGAATCTCTCAGGATATTCACTACTTATATGACAGTTCATTGAAATGTTCTACTTCACTTATCAATTAGCTTTTTTTAAAACGCTCCTTCTGCACATATCTTTTAAATAGCAAGAAAATTGGTCAAATAAGCGCATTCTTTAACTTCATAATGTGTGTTTAGATAATATTAGCCAGACATTTGAGTAGCACCATTGTAGCACTCATTTGTCACTGTTGTCACTGTTATTATAATAATTATTTGCAAAACATAATAAGTGAAAATAATGTGGAACTACGAGTGCTTCAAACAATAAATAATTAAGGTACATGCACTTATTTATATATTTTGATGTGCAATATTTTTACAAGTGCCTAACTCGTGCTGTTAACTTACTGAGATAAATCGATTTTTGGAAATTTCTAAAATGCTTACCTTTTTTGTGCCCTGGTGTGGCACATTTTTGGGTGCAAGCCTCAATGGTCTGGAAGTTGTTGTTGTTTCCTTTGCATCCTCCATATGAGAATTCTCTGCATTGACCTGACTCTTTGTCAAAATGATATCTTCTGTAGTTTCCGTGGCAAGGTCCTTCCTCTTTAGGCTGGTCACAGCCATCTATTAGAATAATGGAATTTTTACTTACAACTGATTAGTCTCTAAATACATGTTGACATATTCTAAATCATTTTTCTTTTTTATGTAACTTTCCAAAATGTTAGTTACATCGATAAACAAAAATAAAAATACATAAGTAAGCTGATTCCACAGATAATGGAAATTCTACTGTAGCATATATTTGGTATTTTTGTAGACAAAAATTTTATCATATTTATTTAAAAATTAATCATATAACACACCCTAGTGTTAGTTTAATTGCCAGTTTAAATTGACAATTATCACTAATTGTCAGTTTACACTAGTATAATTATATTATTCTCAGTTTTATGATGTCCATTCTATGCCTTCATACAAAATACATGTAATAGTTAAGAAAATGTGATACCACTGATTAAAAAATAAATTAATCAAGATAAATGTTTGGGGCAAATTGCTAATCCTTCACAACTGTGGATTGTATGATTTTCTTGTGACAGTAATAATTATTTTGTTCCTTTCAAGAATAGTGTGGACAAAGTCCACCAGTACATTTAAGAAAATTCTTACCGATGCTAGTGTCTTTCATGCATAACTGTGAGCATTCTTCTCTTGTCTCAAATCTGTTTACGTTGCCAAGACAACCGCCATATATAAATTGGGTACATTGCCTCTTTTCTTTATCATAGTACCAATTAACATAGTAGCCTGTACAGGGCCCAGCAACCTTGGGTAAATTACATCTTTCTGAAAAATTTCATTAAATTAGTAGGTATTATGACATTTGAAAGCCAAGACAATACAATGAATATATAGCTTCACAGTTTGTTTCAAAATGTATAAAAACGTTACCTGGTCCTGGAGGATTGACACATACAGCATCGCAATCTTCCTTAGCCTTGAATCGGTTATCATTTCCTTCACAACCACCATACCAGAACCGAGAACAACCACCATAATCCATATCGAAGAACCATTTAACCGTGTAATTTCTGCATGATCCTCGGTCTTTTGATAAAGCACAACTTTCTGAAAAGAAACATAAAAATTATGGTCGCAAAATTAAAAGGTGCCAAATCTTACCTTGAAGGTTGACTGGCACTTCCTCACATCCTTCGAAGTTCTCTCCTCTTGATTCAGTGAGACCATCAAGGCAACAACCATATTTAGTAGATTCACAACCACATCCTGCCATATTGGGTCCTGTAGATGGTGTTTCCTCGTCAGAACAACAACCAAATTCTGTGTTTCTGCAGCCACAACCTACACAAGACACATTATCGTAATTTAAGTATAGGGAGTTACTGACTACCAATCTACCTTGTTGATGGGGTCCTTTGGCTGTGCTGACGCCATCTGGACAGCATCCAAACTGGAATGTGTGACATAAGCACCCTTCGTAATTGGGTCCATATGCAGGAGTATAGTCATCGGGACAACACCCATGCTGTGAGTACTTGCAGCCACATCCATCATTGTTGTATCCTCTTGCAGATGTTTTGTTATCTGAAATAGGTGAGGAAATATTAAAATGCCTCAATTAAACCATGCCATACCTGGACAGCAACCATAGGGTGAGTACTGACAACCACATCCATGGAAATTGAGTCCTCTAGCAGGTGTAACATCATCAGGGCAACACCCAAATGGACCTGACAAACAGCAGCCCTCTCCAGCGAGACCATGAGCAGGTGTTGTTCCATCCGGACAACAACCAAACTGAGCGTTGGCACAAGGTGTCTCACATCCCTTTGCATTTGGACCTTGTGCAGACATCTGTAAGTGTGTCAGATTTAGAATCATACCACTGCTAACTGGTTTTGCACCTAAACTTCAACTGTTTACAGTTACCGGTACAACTCTGTTTTGGGACATCCTGCATAATATTGTTCATACCTTCCCATCAGGACAGCAACCATATTTAGATGCTTTGCAATCTTCTTCTTGTTTTTCTGTTGTGGCTTCTGTTTCATCTTCTGGCTTCTCAGTCTGTTCTGGTTCACAACCTTTCTGTTTTGGTCCTTCCGCTTCCGTAACATTGTCCTTACAGCAGCCCCACTTAGATTTAAGACATGCTGGTGGTGGTGGAGGACAACTGCAAATAGTAAAGTTTAAAATAAGGATGAATTTTTGGGCCCACAGCAGGTAAATGATAATCAGTGAAAAAAACTCGCCCCAACCAAGTAGGATTGTCCTTTACCTGCTATGCTACACTAATCTGATTCCTGGAACACTAATTTTTCTTACCCTTCATTATCGTTGCCTTCTGCTGTTGTCTTATTATCCGGACAGCAACCAAATAGAGTTTCATTGCAATGAATAGATGGACAGCCAGCATTTTTAGGACCAAGAGCTGCCGAAACACCATCCTCACAACAACCGAATTTGGATTCTTTGCATGTTTTAGGTATCGGACAACCTTCATCAAATGGACCTTTTGCAGATGTAATTTTATCCCAGCAGCAACCATATTTCGTTTTTTTGCAAAGCATAATCTTCCTTCTTTTGCACATCCTTGCTTTCTTTTTAAATATATCAGTGATTGGCGTGGTCCCATACAAATCTGTTTCTTCAGTTTCCCCTGTTTCTGTAGATGATTCAGTACTTCCAGAAATTTCTGATGATGATTCTGTACTACCAACAGCTTCAAGGCTTGATAGAGAACTGCTAGTAACTTCTATACCTGATATTGTAGAACCTGGGGATTCAGTTGATTCTGCAGATGCAGTACTACTGGTAGCTTCAAGGCTTGATAAGGAACTACCACTAATTTCTGTAACTGATTCTGTTGATCCTGATACTGTAGAACCTGGAGACTCAGTGGATTCTTCAGATTCAGTACTACTGGAAGCTTCTAGACTTGATGAAGAACTGCCACTAACTTCTGGACTTGATTCTGTTGATCCCGAGGATAATTTAGAACCAATCGATTCAGTGAAAGATTCGGTACTACTGACCCCTTCTGCAGACACAGTACTACCAGTAGCTTCAAGACTTGATAAAGAACTGCTACTAACTTCTGTTCCTGATTCTGTTGATCCCGACATTACCGAAGAACCTGAAGTTAGAGTACTACCTGTAGCTTCAAGACTTGATAAAGAACTGCCACTGACTTCTGTTAATTCGGATGATACTGTAGAACCTGAAGATTCAGTAGTACCTGGTGATTCATTTGAACCAGTGGTAGCTTCAGTTGAATCTGTTTCAACAGATACTGATGATGCTGTGCTTCCTGAAGATGCTGTAGTACTTTCTGAAGAGCTCAATGATGACGAAGATATTGTACTGGATGCAGATGATTCTTCAGTTAGAGTAGTTTCTGTCCCAGTTGAACTGCTGCTAACTGAAACTTCTGTAGATGAGGAATCACTGAATGTGGAAATTATCGTTGTTTCGCCAGATGCAATGCTTTCAGTTGTTATAGTTTCAGATGTATTGATATCTGTACTGCTGCTTGTTAGATCGTCAGACACTGAAGAGATATCACCTGATAACGTTGAGGCATCTGATACGGTGGATGCTGTGTCACTGGAACTTGATTCAGTGCCACTACTGGGTACTGAAGCTGTAGGTTCGACAGAAGCTCCCGAAACTGAGCTTCCTTCAATAGCAGTACTTGCAGTGCTACCTCCAGAAACTGGAGATCCCTGTGATGCTCCTGATACTTCAGTTGCTGTACTTCCAGAGCTTCCCGTGCTATATGATGTTTCAGGGCTGAACATATCGGTAATAATTGTACTACCAGATCCTTCTTCTTCCCATGTACTTTTGCTTTCATCTGTAGATAAAGAGAGTTCTGTTCCGGAGGGACTTATTTCACCATCTCCAGAACCTGATATGGTGCTTAAGAGCAATGAGCTTGCAGTTTCTTCACCAGTTACAGTCGGTCCATCACTTAACATAATATCGTCTAAGGAGAACATTGATTCAGCAGTTGCTTCAGTGCTTGATTCGGAAATAGATGCTGAGAATTCTGTTACTTTTTCTTTCTAAAATATATTGAAAAGGTTATTTTATAATGGCTATTATATTGTACACAGAGAAAGTAAGAAGACAGGTAGGGGTAAACTCTGATAACCTTCATAAGATTATATAGATTCCTGTGAAACTAAAGTAGGAATATTGGTCATAATCAGCTACTGAAATGTTGGTAGGAATGGGCTTCTTTTTCACAAACAAGCATAATAAAGTATCTTGTGCACTATAGTAAAAACTCACTGGCCCCACCGAAACAAATGAACCTCCTTTGTTGAGGTTTGTAATTTTTATTAAGACATAAGTGTATGTACTTAAAATTGTATGAAGCATTAAAAAGTTCTAGGAACATCTTTAATTTTATATTTTTGTGCTATGAAACAGCCCTTTTGTTAACATTTATTTCTACAGTTTACTTGTGTTTATTTTTATTGGAACCCTCATTATACAGGGTGTACATAAAGAAGAGAATTAATTCATTTTCTTGAAAAGAAAAAGTATTTGAGGGAAATCCACGCACATGTAATTTTTTGTTGTAAAATGCACATCTGATGTGGTACTCACATTTGTGACAGCATCACTGTTCCAGATAGGTACATCATCCGTAATTTTTTTAAAAAGGCAACGTATATTTTTGAGTTTTTGATAGCATATTTGTCTTCATACAGCATGTTTTTTTAACTTGTTACATAAGGAAATTTTCGAAAAAATAAATATATGGGTTTATAATTAATTTATTTTATTTAGTAAAATGAACAAGAATCTAATTAATTGGATGTTAAAACTGGAGTCTTGGGCCCAGCAGTACCCAAGGTAGTAAGACAATAAATTCTTGATCGACTTTGCTCACAGTTTCTGTAATATAAACCAACATAAAGTCAGTAACGTTGGACTATAATTTATTAACCGTTTTGAACACTCAACTAATTCTTATTCATTTTACTAAATAAAATAAATTAATTGTGAACCTCAATTTTCTGGAAAATGTATGTTCATATTTTATAACATGACAAAATTTTAACGTGTTCCATCAAATGGCACACTCAAAAATGTAGGTTGCTATTTGAAAAAATTGTCAATGACGTCATATCAGGAACACTGCCAGTGCTCACAGCGCACAGGTTGCTTACGACCGGTCCGATTTGTTAGTGCGCTGATAGTATAGTATAGTATATTTCTTTATTAGATCCTTACAATAATCGTACAATTATAACTATTGTTCATACCCTTCACGGGTGTTATTCTGACTGATGGTGATTCGATTCGGACCGGTTGTAAGTGTGCTTACCAGATTGCGAAGTTGAGGTTGTGTTTTATCTTGTGTCAACCTTTTGTAATATGTGGTGTCAAAATTACAATTTTCACCAGAGATGAACAAAACATACATTTAATAAGAAGGAAAAGGGTGTTCCTTGAAGAAGCAATTTCCCTTTGTGAAAGCGATAGCATTGATGGCAGTGATCCAGAACTGTCCATTGATTCTTCATCTTCTTCGAGTAGGTGATAATGAAAACTATACTAATAAGAACGAATATCAGATGTTTCCAAAACCCAATAAAATTTAGGTTATATTGTTTACAAGCTCACGATGCTCACACCGGAGACCGTCGGGAACGTGCGCCAAGTTGTCACGTCGCCGCGAAAAGACATATGGTTCAAGTGACAATTTGTAAGCACTGTAAACATAATTCGGACCACCTGTGAGCGTGCTCTTAGTGCCATAAACATGATTCGGACCACGGCCTTATAAAGTCACGGCCTTATAAAGTCACAAATGTCACAAAAAATTGATGTGTGCCAGTATTTTATCTAAAATACTTTCCGTTTTCGAGAAAATGAATTTATTCCCTACTTTATGTACACCCATTATATAAAAAAATAACCAGAGAAATATATTTTAACAGTCTGGACTCAAATAAAATAACTGGCAAGACATAAGACTTAAATATTTTAGAAATCCCCATGTTAACCAAGTCTCTGCTGTATGCTGTTTTTTTTTGTTTCATTTTCCAAATCATTTTTAACTTACCGTTGAGGTCTCTTCTTGTTTCTCCTCTTCTCCAACATAAACCCATTCACCGTCATCACATTCATCAGATGGAACAATTTCATATTCGTCTTCATCTTCTTCCGCTTCTTTGTCAGTAGATTTACTGGTGGTTATTTCAAAGCTGTTCATAATTTCTGAAATGTCACTTGATTCACCGGTAATTTCAGTTGAGCTTTTTTCTGTCGTTAATCCTGTCTCTGCAACCGTAGATGTCTCCATAGATTCTACAGTTGTTGAAGAAGCCTCGGCAGTCGAACTAATTTCAGTAGTAGTTGAAGGTAATTCTGTTGATGTGATTTTCTCCGTAGTTGGTTCAGATTCATCAATGGGTTTAGTTATGTCAGTGGGTATAATGGAATCTAAAAGAAACACATTTAGTAACGAGTAAGTGGCCTTTTCTAAATATTAACCTGCCGAGCAAGGCTCAGAGTTACATGTTTCATGAGCAAATAATATTTTTTCCATATCACAGTGTGATTCCTCTACAACTTCACTTCCTTTTATACAAATGACCTTTCTTTTTTTCTCTCCGTCACCACAGGGCTTTGAACACTAGAAATCAAGAATTATGATGTTAAATTAATAAATGTACTACAGCAACTTTTTTTATAAGCAACACCAAGGTGATTATCATGCGGAGATTAGGGCATTCTCTAACTTTGGAGGGGATAAGGAATGAGAGGGGATTATAAAGGGTATAAAAAAAATGACAGGATTGAAAGATGAAGTTGTAGATTTAGGACATCCCCTGAAATGTCATTTTATACTTTGAAATTCATATGATATTTCTTTAGTTGTATGGTTTTTATTCAGTTCCTTATTTCTGGTGTTGTGTTAGTGGTTTGATACATCTAATAACAATAGTGGTTGGGCATGCCTGGAAAGCTGCCATATCTTGCTGCGTTAAAAATTGTATTAACAAACTATGAAGCCATGGAATGTAGCTTATTCTGAGCATTTTAAAAACTGCTGACAATGCCTAACCACTTTACTTTCACACAACTTTTTTAAATATCTATTATACAAGAGTGTTTCTAAATTATGGTAGGTGGAAAATGTTAGTTTGAGGGCTCTAGTATTCCTTAGGCACTCTAGTAAGAACATGGGCAGAATTGCAAAATGTGGTGCAGCTATGAAACATACTGTAACTTTTATTAAGTATTTTCAGATGCATAAGAACTTGCTGGCCTAAAATTACATTTATTACTTATTAGGCATATTTTGTTGCTGCTCTGTACTCTCTGAGCAGCAACTTGACAGAGTTTTATTGTATTATATCTTCTCTACTGGCACTGCCAACTCTACCATCTCCTAACCGTCTAAAGAAAGTAGGAAAGTGATGGGGTAAGGCCATTTATTCTCGTGTTTTGCGTTTATAATAACCTACAACCACAGAATAATTATTAAAACCTGCAACTTTAGCAACTTTAGCAACTTTTGTAGCCACATCAGTTAGAATTTAGCAAATTTTTTTATTTATTTTTCTAAACTGAAAGAGATTGTTAAAAGATATCAGCCGGGAGAGGTTATTTAGCTCTTTGGCACTGACATATTTGCTCCCTTAGTAGGAGCAATATATTTAGCAATAGATTTAGCAAGCAAGATGGCGACCAGTGCAGACGTTTTTCAAAGCGCTATCAACAAACCCTGCAAGAAATGCAATATAGTCCCTGTTAAAGGGTTAAAGTGCATAAAGTGTGGTGCCTTAACTCATCAGGGTTGTGTAAAATATCTTAAACACATAGTGAAATACGAAAATGAACTAATAAATTGCTGTGATGGACAGCAAACAGCGACAGAAGATGACCTTGACCTATCTTTCGGTTCGGCGACGGATAGTACGCAGAGAATTGAGGTAATGCAATTGAAAGACTTGTTGAAGCAAAAAGATGCAACAATTAAACATCTAGAAGATCTGGTATTGTCTCTTAAACAACAGATCTCGCTATATGAGACTGTAAAGAAAATTGAAGAATTTCTTCAACAAAATGTAAATAAAACTTTACTGCCATCTGCAGAAACAGTAGATGTACTAAACATGAAAACAACAACGGAAACTAAAAACACTATTGCCAAAAATGTGAAGATATCAAACACTGTAAACACAGCCGACACAACATTAACACACAGGAAGAAACCTGTATACCAAGGAGCGAATAAACCTGCAATTTCAATCACTGCGGAACCTCGTATCAAGGCGGTATCGCCTGTATCCGCAAAAAGTGCAAATAATGCTCGCGGCAGCACAGGCAGCATACACAGTGACCAGAAAACAGAAATTGGGAACGAGGCGACTAACTGGCAAACAGTAAATCGAAAAAAGAAAACCACAAAGAAGCAAACAGCTGGTTTTGTAGGACAAGCACTTGACCTTCTTACTGTTAAGGCTAATCCCAAAAAGGCTTACATATTTGTGTCAAGACTGGAACCCGTAACTAAATGTGAAGATTTAGTGACTATTCTTAAAGTACATTTTCCCGAGGCAAAGTGTGAAAAGTTAAATTCGAGGCACCCGGACTCGTATGCATCTTTCAAGATTATTATCAATCAAAGCAATTACGAAACTGCTATGGATCCTAATAAGTGGCCCACTGGTGCTTACGTCTCAACGTTTTTTCAGAGGAGGGTGCTGCCGTCACAAGCAACTTAATAGGTAGAAATAAAACTTATGATCTCCTTCTGTTAAATTGTCAAGGCCTAACAAACAGAAAAGTGGATTTTATTACCAGTGATTTTATTAGTTCTAGTAATATACAATTTATCTGTCTGACGGAAACTTGGTGCTCGAGCTCGAGTGTTGACACTTTTTATTTTCCAAATTTTTACAAAGTTTCAGCTTTTTGCAGAAACAGCTTTAAACATGGAGGGGTTGGAATATGGTGTAGCACTGAGATTAGCGCGAGACCAATTCCGTTAGATCAATTCTGTTTAGAAAAAGAATTCGAGATCTGTGGCATTGCATGCAAAAAAGATAGAAAGGAAATAATTATTTTGGCGTGTTATAGATCACCAATTGATACTAGTTTTAAGTTATTCTGTGATAAACTAACCGAAGTTTTAGAACTGTTATATAAACCTAATGTAGATATATATTTGTGCGGTGATTTTAACGTTGACCCCGTAAGGGATAGATTGAATTACAACTTGTTGGCGGGTGTTTTATCTGGTTATAATATGGAAACGATTCTTGGTGAAGGGACACGCCGGGGTTATATTTTAGACTATGTGTTTTCAAACACTGAAAACTTGCTAAGTAGTGTCATAGATGTTCATTTCTCGGACCATAGTGCTGTTTTACTAACAGTTAAGTGTAAAAAGGTGTGCAAAGGTTTTGCCCACTATAAACGAGACTTTAGTAGAAATAATCTAGAACGTTTTAAGGCTGCCCTGATGTCTGAGAGCTGGGCCACTGTGTACTCTCAAGATACCTTGAACGATTCATTCAATGTTTTTTACAGTGTCTTTATGTTTCATTTTAATGAGAACTTTCCCTACAAAAAGTTTTACAAAAGACAGGGCAAACTTTGGGTAGATCAGGATGTTAAATTATCTAGTGACGATTTAAAGAGCCTTTTTAATCTTAGCAAACAGTTTCCGGAGTTGAAACCCCTTTACCTAGAACGTGAACGGGAACACTCTCTCCTTGTGAAGAATAAAAAAAGATCCTACTATCAGCGTAGCATCTCCTCTACAGAGGATTCAATTAAGTGTATGTGGAACACTGTTAACGTAATGAATAATAAGTATAAATCAGTTAATAACAACATTAGTATTAATGTTGAGGGTCGTTCCATTGAAGATCCAGTAAAAATTGCAAGTAGTTTCAATGAGTTCTTTAGGGACTCTGTAAAGAATATCATCGACAAAATTCCTAAAATTAATTGTATCAGCAACAACGTTTCTCATAATGATAGTAGTATATTTTTGTTTCCTTTCGTGGAGGAGGAATTTGTTTCGTTGATAAGTGGAAAACTAAAATCCAAACATTCGTCGGGATTTGACGGGGTGTCGGCGTTTCTCGTAAAGAAGTGTGTAACCATTTTAACCAAGCCTCTAGTCTACCTTGTTAATAGGTCATTTGTGGATGGGGTGTTTCCTAATCGGCTAAAGATGAGTAAGATCATACCTTTACATAAAAAAGGTGACCAGAATGCTCTTGAAAACTATCGCCCAATAGCACTGTCTCCAATTTTTTCGAAAATCTTTGAATATTGTTACCTCAGCCGACTCGAATCATTTCTAAATAGGAACAATATCTTCATTAAAAACCAATTCGGTTTTCGCTCAAAGTGTTCTACAAGTGATGCAATTCACTGTTTCTTGGAAAGGGTAGTGCAACATGTGGAGGAGGGTGAATGCCCTGCTGGGGTCTTCTGCGACCTCAGCAAGGCATTTGACTGTGTGGATCACGGGCGGCTTTTGTTTAAGGCTGAGACATATGGAGTTAGAGGAGGGGCCTTGAATTGGCTGCGAAGCTACTTGCTTGACAGAACTCAGTATGTCTCAATTGACATTTCAAGTGATGGTGTAACGCGTACTTCGGTTTCCGAGCCCCTGGCAACGACAGTTGGAGTGCCCCAAGGATCCATTTTGGGCCCTGTACTGTTTATCTTGTACATAAATGACGTTGGATTACAGCTTGACTGCAGTTTTTCATTATATGTGGATGATTCTTCCATAGTTGTTTCGGCAAAAAATAAAAATGAACTTGAATTTAGAGGAAACACTAATTTGGATTCGTTGTATAGATGGTTCAGTTTGAACTCCCTATATATTAACAGCTCAAAAACAAATTATATTTCGTTTCACAATTATAATAATAAATCAAATTTAGATTATAAACTAAGTATAAATGGTACTAACATTGATAGAATTAGATCCACTAAATTTCTTGGTGTTATTATAGATGAAAACCTAAACTGGAAGCTGCACTGTGAATATTTGGTCACAAAGCTTAATTCCATGTGCTATCTAATTAGAAACCTAAGAGAAGTTTTAACAGTTAGTCAATTGGTGTCAGTTTACTATGCCCATATAGAATCACGGTTAAGATATGGCGTATGTTTTTGGGGATCTTCCTCTTTTGCTGAAGATGTTTTCATATGTCAAAAAAGAATATTAAGATGTATTGTGGGTGCTTCTCCAAGAAAATCCTGTAGAGATATTTTCAAGAAGCTTGACATCCAGACGCTCCCCTCACTTCTGATTATTGAACTTTGTTCTTACATATTTGAAAATAGAGATAATTTTCTGGCTAACTCTGACGTGCACAGTTTTAATACGAGAACCCAGGGTTTGCTCCGAACTCCTTTCTTCCGCTACCGAATAGGGCGTCAATCTCCAATCTTTCTAGGTACTAAACTTTTCAACAGATTGAATTTGGAGATTGTAGGCTCACCTGACATAAATATTGTTCGACGACGCTTAAGATCCTATTTGTTGAGACACAGTGTGTATAGCCTAAGTGAATTTCTTAAAATAAAGGATGTATTTTGATAGGTTTCTTCTTTTTTTATTCGTATTTTTAATATGTTACACTTGGTGTATGTTTGTATACCTATGTATATTTTTAATGTATATTTTTTAATGTGTATAATAATAATATGACGTTTTCCATAATACCTTTGTGTGTTCGTTTTTTTGGAAAATAAAGAGGGTATTTATATTTATTTATTTATTTAATAAAACACACCTATTATAACAATTTGATACTATAATTTAGAAACTCTCTGTATGTGTATATGACAAAAATTGATTTTCTTTGCCCAGAAAATATAGAAAACCATAATCTTTTTACTAACAGTTATGTAGGCATTAATTTGACTGATTCAGCAATATGAAAATTTGACCTAATATCTAATCTTTTTAACTTCCTTCTGTTTTTATAATGATTTATTCATAGCTTTATTTGCCTCATTTATTATTTTTTCAGAGGTTCATTGGAACAACTTTTCTTCGTCAAAATCGTGATATTATTTTATTACTTTATATCATTTTATTTTTATGTTTTACGCGGCACGAATATCAATAACTATCGAAGTCGAAAGTGTCCAAACAGTGAAAGGCATATAACCTCAAAAAAGATGCCAGTTAACATTGGCCGCATTTAAGGTTACCAAGCAAAGCCATCTCTTGTAAACGGATTGCTATATATGCCTTTGTTTTACACATGCAAGTGATTGCTTCTGCTTGGTAAACTTAAATGCTATCAATAGATATTTCCAGACATCTTGGCTGTCATGATGGCTATGTTCGGAGCATTGCGAACTATTCGGACTTCATGCCTTTCTGCTTTCGATTAATCTTGGTTTAATTCGGGATTGGAGCAGACTTTATGCATATATGTCTTTATAGAAAAATACCGCTGATGGCCAAGAGCACTGTACAAAGTGTGGATTCACGGTATTGCTCCTTAATAGCTTTATCCTGGGCGATTTACTAATTGTCCTACACTCACTCAGATTACTACGGTTTTCTAGGTTTTTCCAAAGAATTTGAGCGAACACTATCCTAGTTCTATCGGGAAAGGTGGCCGTAGCCGCAAAGGGCAATGAACATGAAATAATAGGAATAGTCATCCCTCACCCGCACAAGCATTTGGTTGCTTTTGGGGTATTCCTAGGTCAGAGTGTTGCGAGGATGAGAACTTTAACTTGTTTGAAATTGTGCCGAAACAGCTCTATTATTATCTTATTACCAGATAGATTGTCTATGTTGTTTTAAAACAGTGTGAGCTAAAAGTAGAATCTCTGAATAACTAGTCTAGTTATACAAGGACTAGCTGAAAGTATAATGAATAAGAGATGTGTGCCATCTGATACTGGATCTACAGCTTCCGCTGTTGTCATTCAGTCAAGAGGTTAGAATGAGGGGAAAGGAGAAAATGGTATTCGGTGTTAAGGTGGGTTTATGCAACACAATTGAAGGTAATTTAAAATTATCGAAATTTAACATAATATAACAATTTTGTATTCCGTTTATGCAAGAACAATCTCAAAAACAAAGCTTTAAAACATACAAATTGATATGATCTTTTCTTTTAATTTTTACGAGTTCTATGACCTATCAAATTTTCCTTATTAAAACCTTGTAAAAGGACCATCTATTTTAGGGAAAGATAATTATAAAATCTTCTATGGTGTAGTCGTAATTGTTTTACCATTAATAAAATGAAGGAAGAGAAAAGTTGACATTTAATTCTCGTAGAAGTAGCCTGGTGCCATTTATTGATGAACAAATCAATTGGAACATGTTATGAATAATTAACTGCCAAATTTAACATAAATTCTTCCTTTTCCCTATTATTTTTTACTCAATGTTTATACTGAGGAAAAAAAAGTAAACAAATCTTACCTCTCCCCATGGCCCACTGAACCATTCTCCATCGCACTCCTCTTCTCCTTTGCATGTTTTATTGGTTTCAAATTGTGTGTCGTCACATTTTTCGTCTTCCACCTTTTTTACACCTTCCGGAGTAACAACTCCACAAAATATGGTTCTAGTTTGAACACCTTCCCCACATTTAGCAGAACACTAGGAATAACTATTTTTATTAAAAATTATTAAGAAGGGTGATACGCTTGATGAAGTTCCTAACTAGATGCATCAGATATATCAAATTGATTTACTGCATTTTTAATTAAGTAGAACCTTTAAGCTCAATTTTAATTTTTATTTTTAATATTTGCATTTAACATATATTATTTTATATTATTGCAGACAAGTAGATTTGTTTCAAATATTATTTGATAAATCTGATATATATGTTATGATGCGATTGTGAGTGGAAATAATTTATGTAATTTCCTTTCAAATAAGGATTTTGGGCTTACATTTAAATTACTAAATACCCTACTCAATAAACACAACAATATACATTTTGATATCAATGAAGTTACTACTTTGCAAAGAAAACATGTTATTGTTTTGTATTAATTTTTGTTTATTTTCCCAAAGATGACAAATCATGGACAACTAGAGAAAAATTCCAACCATCCATCCATTCACCCAACACACCTACCTAGCTCCCATCGACCCACCCGATTTTTTGGGAAATGCTATTACGGATTAGATATTTTATTGTAAATCTGACACTTAGCCTTATTCGGCACCCCCGGAAACCCCAATGTCCTAAGTTTTAACATTTCTACAAGAAAATTGTTTTTTTTATTTTTATTATTTTTAATTAAAAATCAGGAATGCTCTGGAAATATCTGAAAATCGAGCAATTCACAATTTTACAGAGCTATTCTGGATCAAATCCGAACACTCTGTATATAGTAAACACCCTCTACCACTCTACAGATATTCCTTTTAATTAATATTGTTTGTAGAAGATTAGGTAGTTTGTCTACTACGGGTGTATATATTTTTTAATTATTATTAACTTTTTGAAATGTTATATGTCCTTAGTTCTGAATAAATGTATTAGTTTGCAAATTTTCTATTTATTAATATATTCAATATTGAGATATTATTCCTATTTATATGTATAAATTGACTCTACGAGTAGGTTCCAAAAAATGGTAATTTATGGATACATTAAGAATGACTGCAATTGCATCATTGAAAAAACTGTTGATATAAGTAGTTTAAGCAATCACCTTGCTCCATTGAGATGCATACCACAGATATTCACAAGTAGCATTAGCGGTGTCACATTTTCGTATCGTTGTCGGTTTCTTATCTTCTTCGCACAGATCGTCTGGGTAGATTTGTCCCTCTTCTGTAGCGCAGAAGACCTTTCTCGTTTCAGTCGTCAGACCACATATCCTGTCGCACTATGGAATTGGTGAGATTGATATGCCACAAGATATTTCAGTATAACTTAAACTTAAAATATAATTAACCCATTAAAATAAGAGCAAAATATATGAATATGTAAAAGTAACAATTAGAATTATTATCATTATCATTCTGCCCTTTAAGAGGGGGTTGCCGACAGCGAAAGTGACGTTAGATTTCGTATTTTTTTTAAAGTTGTATAGCATAAAATCTAATAACATTTTACCTGGCACAAATTTAGTAAAAACATCTCTGTCTTCATTTTAATCATAAGATCTTAAAAGCATATGCACTGGAATTATTATTTTTCCCAAGGTTTTCATAACCTATAAAACAAAGCATTGCTTGTAAGATCTTTATGATTAAAATGAAGACAGATGTTTGTACTAAAATTTTGCCAGGTAAAAAGTTATTAGATTTTATGCTATACAACTTAAAAAAATACAAAATCTAACGTCACTTTCGCTGTCGGCAACCCCTCTTAATTTAATGTGTTTCTACTGATTTAAGATTTAAAAGAAGGTCATGATTTAAACAATAAGAGGTGCACTATATTTAGGATAGCCCTGCTTGCTTTAAGAAAATTATGTGCAATTAACAATCAATGGTTCTTATTGAATTTCTTGTAGTTTAAAATTTGCTTAAAGATGTGAAGTAGAATACCTACTCCCAAGCTTAAGAGGAAGCAGATATTTTGGAAAATGAATATCTGCATTATTTTTTAAAATAACACTCACCCCATCCCATTCCGATGTAATCCAGTCAACTCCTTCACATGGTCGCACATTGCAAGTCCTTTCTTGTCCAGGTTTAGGTTCTAATGAAGTACACTCTGCATCCTCTAATACTTTTATTTTGCCGTTATTTTCTTTAATGTAGCAGTGTACTTTGCGTGTTTGTTTTCCTTCCCCACAGAGATGGTCACACTGAAATAAATATGTAGACATAAATTAATCGATTGGTACTTGATTTAAAATATTAATTTTAAATCCGCATTTTTTAACACTACTACCTTATACAGTATTTAATACTTAAAATTTGACTACATATTTGCAATTATAACGATATTAGGCATGTGCATTAATGTTGAGAATCTATAACAAATAATAATAAAAGCTAAAATTTTATTTTGTTGAAATTGGAAAATGTTGTACCATATTTATGCCTGCAGTCTAATAAAGCATGGTTATAGTGGATACCACGAATCCTGATCACTGCGTCACAATGGCCAGCAATGTAATTTCTATTGTCGACCATTAGTGACATAGGGATAATTATTCGTGATATCGAGTATGTACAAGCATACCATCAAGCATTTCTGAACCACTATTATTCTATTATAAAAATTGTTACCTAAATTTATTGTATTAGTGTGAAATAAGGGCCCGAGTGTACTGGTTAAAAAAATATTTAGATGGTATACATCAATATTGGACAAAATGTTATCATGAAACATTTGAATATCATATAGGTCTGCCACAAGGGAGTATTTTAGGGCCGATTTTGTTCCTCCTATGATCAGTAGATTATTGAAGAATATTGTCCGTTTATTAAACTTTTTTATTTAGAGGCATTATAAGAAATATTTACCAAACTAGTCGAGTTTGGAACACGATATAACAGCATGAGATGTCATTAAATGTGATAGTCACTGTAAATAACCAGTGGCGGAGAAGTGCTTAATTAGTATTTATTATTTACTTATTTAACTGATTGGGTTTTTTATGTAAATTTTAATTGTAAACAAAAAAAATTCCTCTGTACATTTTTTCATATCTGTTTAATATTCTTAAATTATTTCAGGGTATTTCTGCAAAATCAACTAAAACATTTGCTTCATAAGGAAAACTCAAAGTAGAAAAATGCGTTTCTTGATTAAAAGAAAGATTGAATTTTAAAATAAATCATTAATACACATTTTTCCCATATACTTAATGCGAATTTTTTCAAGGACATTGTATATGTAGATAAGATAGTAATGAAAAATTTTTTAGTACCTGTAATTATAAATAACAAAGGATGTTTAATGGCACATCAGGTAAAGGATATCAATTGAAAAAAATGCACTCCAGCCGGAACTCGAACCTGGGACTCCTACTGTGGCCATAGGCACAAGCTACCAGAGATACAAGTTCCATCAGCTAGGTTTACCTGATTTGCCATTAAATATCCTTTGTTCTAGGATAGCATTTTTTAATGATCATCATAATCAAAAATAGCTTCAAAAATTGGATAGTTAAGAAGAATTGGTCAAAATTTAAGTTATTATTTAATAGTATATTTTATAATAAGTATCATAACTAGATTTTTGTGGCATGCAAATGAAGTTTGAAATAAGAGTCACATCAAGTGTGGTAAAAACCCAATTACCACCCCTTGTGGGCTTAACCCACATATAATATACGATATTTTATCGACAACTGTGTGTGGTATTTTTAAAAACAATGCTATTAAATTTAATTTTAAATATGTAGTAGTATCCACTTATAACGAACCAATTTACAGCGAACTTCCAGTTAATACGAACCTTTTTTACTTGTACGAAAAATCATCCATAACATATTTATTACTGGTTATAACGAGCTTCGGATATAACGAACCATATTTAGTTCATTTTTGAAGTTCATATAGAACCTCAAACGATTAAATTTGGGCACAAATTTTATTTGTCTTTTAAACTTATTGGCTCACTTATTCTGGGCCACCCTCTTATACTTAAAAAAACTGGTAGGAATAAAAAAAGTCCGACTTAATTTCATGGATAGCTGCGATCTTTTAATTGATTTTTTTTTGTAAATTTAGGTTCATATATCTTCCTAACATGAAATGCAAATGCCAACATGTTATATATTATTGCAATCAGAAAAATTAGCCCTTTTAAAATATTCAAAAATATAGGATATTTATTATTAATAACAAAAAAATATATATTATATTTTGTCCCACTTTCAGGATATGTATACTCCGCAGGTCTACCTACTTACCTTGCAGTTTTTACATAAAACTTTTTTTATCTGCAAAAATTAGAGAAAAACGAAGGGGGTCAGAGTTTTCCGTGAAGACCCTGTACATGCTCAGTTTTCATATAAACTTATTCTCTTAGAGCCTTCATTTTGAAACTATATGGAGGTTAATTTTTAAAAAAATACATTTTTGAATGTTTCCAAAACTCCCAAACATATTTTAACCAAATCTAGTATGTGTTATACCCAGATAGGGACCTATAAAATCTAATAATGTTAAGTTTGTCAAGTCTCCAGTGGTGGAGATACAAGTACCTAATCTCTGCTATTCATTTATTGAAAAAAAAAGCTGTCAATTTAAATGAAAAATTAATTCTAAATTTTTAACTAAGTAACTCAATTTCTACAGTAGTTAATGGGGAACCTGAACAATTTTTTTTAATTCTTTAATTTATTTTCCTATCTACAGCCCTCAAATCGCAATATTTAATTTTCAATAAATAATTAAAGTTGTGACCGCAAGCTATTCATTTGAAACGACACGAAAAGCACGGGAATGATCGTGATGTCACACCGCTCCATCGATCGGAAGGCAGTGACAGGAGTGACAGCTACACAGAATTAAAGAAGGGTGAATGGAAATTGAATGTCAAAATAAACAGTTCGGCGACCCATTTCCAGAGGGATCTGATGTAGGTCAAAACTAAGAACCGCCTAAAACTCCAAATTTAACAAGCACTTCTTTAACTGAACTTTAACTGAATGGTGAGGCCACGGGGCTAGTAATTCGTAGGTCCCGGGTTCAATCCCGCAAGATTTTTTTTTTATTATCACTGCATTCTCCCCTTTATATTTATCACTGATTTTCATTTTTAGTAATAATTGGACAGTGGTTATTATGAAGATTATTACTTACAATCTACTCCATAGTGTATTTAAATTCAAAGTACCTACCTACCTAATTTGAAGTTGTCGGTAGCGAGAAAAATGAAATACATTACTTGATGCATAAGCTCTTTTTGGCCTCAGAGATAGTTTTAAGACCCGAGGCAACATGGGCGTTAAACAACCTCCTCGGCCAAAAAGGTGCGCTTACGCATCTTGTAATGTAAATAACCATTTAATATAGCACACTCTTTTCAAATGTTATCAACAATATCAAGACTGAGATAGACTATAATAAGACGGATAGACAAGGATAGGACATTCTCGTTGCTCTTTCAAAACAAAGCGTTCGTGGTGCTGTAGTATTTTTATACTTGTGCCGCGTTACAAGAATGATTTGAATTATGTAGTTTTTAATTGCTAACATTTATTACATAAAAATAAAAAATGAGTTTTGTTGAACTGTGGTTCATTTAATGGCAATAAATTATGTTTGAAAGTAATATTTTTCAAATTTAATTTTTGTGCAAGTTCCCCATTGTTTTGCATTGATAACCATGGCTAACTTACCGGCTTCCATGGACCGATATGCCACTCGGCACACGTTCTCCCTTCATTACACTTCTGTTCTTGGTGCGGTTTGGGACCAATTTTTAGACATTCCGCTTCGTCAACCAGCACTGGGTACCCATTGGAGACGATTTGCTGACAGGTGACTTCTCGTGTCTGTGTGCCTCCTTGACCGCATGGCGCTGAACATTTATTCCAGGGTCGGGGTACCCAGTTTGCATCGCATGCAATCTCATTGCATTTCCGTGATGATTCGGGTTCAAGCTTAGTGTCACACAGCGACCGGTCAACAGGTTCGAGAGTCTTGCGGCCAGCACATGATACATTTCGAAACTGGATACCTATGACACAAAAAAAACTAAGTAAAGATTTCCTATTGTAAATTTTGTGATCTTTAGGATAAGTGATTGTTTTGCAGCCATGTCAAAGTTAATTAGAACTAGGCATTAGACTTATTTTTCAAATAAATAAAAGTTTTGCCCTTACAACTGTCATAAGTAAGTACAAAAAACATTGCTTAGTGTCTTACCTCCACCACAAGTCGCTGAACATGTACTGAATTGGTCAAAAGTCCATGCATATGTTTCTGATTCCGATCCTGGCTGAACATTTGTGGGCAAACTGTACTTGTAACGAATTGGTACATAGGAATCTTGAAAAAGGAGCTGCAACAAATAACACTTAATGTAATAAAGATGCTTCCGATAGAAAGCCCCCAAAAAGTGTCCCATTTGGGACACACTGTACACATCTTGTTGATTCAAGATACAGCATTTGAATGATTACCATGAATAGGTACTACCGAAAGACACAGATTTTTTCTCATTTGAATCTGAAAATACAGGATTCACATTTAAAACTTCATGAATTATTATTAGAATTGATGAAATGTCGAAATTTAGTACTAGTACATTTCTGGCTATTTCTCATCGCTTTTATAATATATGATTAATTTGAATTAAACTCTTGGACAAAATTAACACACCAACATGATAAATCCCCACAGAAATTGTATTTTTTAAAATAAATTAATGGAAAAATAATTTAACGGCAACTAATTAGTTTAACAGTAGTAAATGTCCAAAATTTTGTATGTTGGTGCGTTAATTTTGTCCAGGAGTATATTTGAAATGTGATTGCACAGTAGGAGTAGGAGTGACAGTAGGTTTAGGAAGGTATTTTTTTTTGTAAATTAGGATGCATGACTTTGGGAAAGTTGTGTTTTTAAGACTGAATGTACACCACGTGCGTGGTGATTCAATATTTTGACCCATAAAATGGCTTTTTTCGATCTGTAGCGAACAACACGCATAATTTTAAACTTTTGGTAAATACAAATTTTAATCTAAGTAATTACTCACATTTTGAGACAAAAATTATTTAAAAATATTTATCGCAATGGTCGTTATTAGGCTTTTTGCGCAAATGCTAATAACGGCCATTGTGATAAATATTTTTAAATAATTTTTGTCTCAAAATGTGAGTAATTACTTAGATTAAAATTTGTATTGACCAAAAGTTTAAAATTATGCGTGTTGCTCGTTACAGATCGAAAAAAGCCATTTTATGGGTCAAAATGTTGAATAACCACGCGTACATTGAGTCTTAAATGAGAAGGTTTATGGTGTTTTTTTCCTGGTATCCCCTCCACTGCCACAAGGACAAAAACAATATATAAATTGTACTTTAAGATAAGAATAATAATGTTTTATTATGATGAATTTATGTATTTTTTTAAAGGTTTTGTGGAGGTGGAGGAGATACCAGTAAAAAATAAAAATACCATAAATAAACCGGAATTATATAATTTAATAAAGCAAACATATATTTTCCTCTTTAAAATGGAATACAATTTAAAGCTTAAACTAAAGAAATATAACATGTTTGCGACATATTATGCTATTTCGAAGGAAACCGTTGTTAATTGCCAAACACATTTCATAAAGGTATCTATTTCTGATCTGTTCTTAATTCAAATGTAGTATCAATATCAGGTTGTTCGCATGCTATTTTAGAAAATTCTATGATGGGTAGGTTTTCGCAATTGGACAATAGCTTGCAGGGCTCGCTTAATTTTTCTTTCTAGTAATGTAATAATTCCTCCCTTGGTTCCTACATTGCTGTTTGTTCTCTCACAACCAACCACTTCTAAACTATCAAACAAAATCGAGCAGCTGCCTAAAAATTCAGTCAAAGAATTGAAAATACTTAAGGCAATTCCAGAAACAGGAAACAGATGGCCAAGATAGTTTAAACCTGGCTCCTGGAAAAAAGTTATATGTTCTTCTCCAATTGTTCTTTTTTTATTATCAGTGAATGTTAATGTCTTATCTTTAACGCCATCGAAGTATAAACCACGCAAAAGGGATACCTTTGCAGCTCTTGTCTTTTTTCTTGTCTCTGCTGCTAACAATTCCATAATCCTGAAGAACTACAGAAGCTATCGCAGCACCTGCTCTATCGGAAACCGCGTATCTGTCCAATGTATTTGACAACACGCAAAGGTTGCTAATATTACATTTGCTTGAATTTGACATACTTGGCTCCTCAGGAAAAAATGTCATTTTGGGTGCAGTGTAGTCTTGATAATTATTAGGCTCCCCTGGCTCACTTTCAGAATCAGGCTCAGTTTCCAGCGCAAAATAACATTGCTGTTAAAAGATGTGTTCGGTTTCGGTTCTTCTGGTATGTTGTCTCCCTTACTCCTCTTTTCCCTTTTTTGTTGTCGAATAGCTTCGAAATCAACACACCTAATCATCATTTTGCTGCCCGACCTCTGATCTTAAAGAAATTGTCGTTCTTTCAAAGGAACCTAAAGAAAGTGACGTGCAATTTCAGACAAAAAAATACACTATATTATATACTTATATATATAATTTATGAGTTTCTGTATATTGTACATCAAGCAAACGCATTATTTTTACTTATACTCTTACCTTATTTGGTTTTAAACATGAACACATCAAATTCAACACATTTGCATGCTGAAAAATCAAATAATCATTTGCTTTCCTTTATGAAAGCTTCAATTCTGGAACGCCTTTTCTTTGTTGATATGGCTTAAGGAGATCTTTTTGTTTCTTCTGGTATTCTTTAATTAGCGCCACAATTCTTTGGTGACTTATAGTGGGTACTGAAGCAGATCTCAAAATCTTCTATTTTTTGAGCTACAATTTCTGAAGCTTCAGACACAAGAAGATTGTGGTTAACCTAATCTTGTTCTAGGTTATGTTGAATCCATAAAAAATACTTTATTACATCCGAAACAGTAGGTAAAACCGAACAGACTAAGTCTTTTGGTGCACCAAAAATCGGACATTCTATTGTTCTTCTTGTTTTTTAGACATTTCAGCAAAAATGGAAAACAAAAACAAGTACATGCGTACTGGCATAATAACAGCTGGCTAATTATCGATAGGAATTGATATAATAGTAGTTGTAACAAGATTGATAATGGGATGGGCCGGGTAGTGCCCTTAACAAAGAAAGTGTAATTCAAAGGCAAGTACCGATTAGTGACCTCCAGTACCATGTGCCAAATAATGTTTGATATTATTATTTTTTTTAACAAATGCTGATCTGCAAAAGGTTTATTAAAATAATAAAAATACTTTTTTGTAATAAACAAAAATTATTATATTTTTGTCTTTCCACTGTCATAAGGGGGTGTTTTCAAGAAAATAGAATAAACGTGGTGTGTGTGTGGGGGGGGGGGTGGAACGACTTGGGCTAAAAAGAAAAAAATATATTGCTCCACATTGCACAGACCTATTAATTGCTTAGGTGCTTATCTGTACCAAGACGACCACTAGTTGAAAACATTTATTAAATTGTGTTATTTGGAGTTTGCGTCACATTTTTACATAATGGCCATATTTAAACGAGTGTAATGTGATTAACTGACACCAATTTCTATGAAATGAAAGTAACATAATCCTTCTTCGAGTCTGACCACATCATTTTCCTGTGTATGTATGCACACATGTTATTATTTGACTATAATTGGTGGATTATCACCATGAAGACAAGGCTAATTTGCATGATCATTTTTGATTGTTACTACAATGTATAAATAATAATGGATCCACTTATATAGTGGCTGTTACCATGTCAATATGACGCCTCAATAGTAGGCACCCTTAAGTTAATTTGACTCTAAAGAAGTATAACTTTAAAACCATTACAAAATACTTATTTCCTTTTTAGAGCCAGAAGTTGCAATTTATGTGGAACATGTCTATGGGTGGGCTATTAAAGTAAAAAGCTCAACATTTACAATAAGGTAAAATGGAAAATATTATTTGTTTCTTGTAGATACTTACAACAATGTAGAGTGGTTCTTCTGTTGGACCAATACAAGTCAATATGTCAGGAGCTGAGAACCCTTGAGGTTCTCTTTGATAATTCCACTTGCAACCCGCAAACTCTAAGGTTCTGGGAAAATCGATCCTCCAGTTTCCATTTAGATAGTAATGGTTGGAAGTGTTTCTTACAGCTAAAATGAAAAGTTGTATTTGAATAATGAAATAAATATAAATAATTGAATAAAATGGGAAGTATCTCCTGACTTACCTAAATAGTTGTCAGAGTCTTGAACTTCTTCAACTCTGATATTTGTGGCTCCCGCAGGAATCAATAGGATGTCATTATAACCTAAAGATATAAATCAAAATGAACTACCAAATAGGAATGGGCAGGGACTCTTTAAAATAGGGGGACCCAGCATGTCACAGTCTATCACATAGGAAAAGTGAAGCCTTGAGGGGAAGTTTGTTTTCTGTAGACTCCAAGGAGACCACAAGGGGGCTGGTACAAGGTTATAATATATGTCAGTGTCCAACTGCCATCAGGTTTTATGTGACATGCCAGTGCCATATATTCTAAAGGAGGCAAAATATTTCCCATCATAATTCACAATTTTTAAGTTTTCTAACTTCCAGATACTCAGGTGTGTCAATTAAAGGTAATGCGGTCATAATAAATTTGTTTCATTTGACAGTTGCCATATTCTGCACTTGTAGACACAACATTGTCAAGTCTAATTTTTAGAAATCATGGAAACCATTATTAATTTTTACTAACAATGCAAGTACCTGTTATATTCATAGATTCTCGAATAAAATGGCATACTTGGCATCATTGATACCATTAGAATGATGAAAGAATAGGCCTCATTTTGGAAAGTATAATGCTGGGTCCCCTTATTTTAAAGAGTCCCTGAGAATGACAAGTATGATTAAATTTTAAAAATTAATTGGATGATTGCAATGGTTAACTACAATCATCTAGGTCCCCAAAAGATAAATATCCAAAATCTTAGAATTTTTAAAATACTTTAAAATATTTAAGAGTCATGACCGCGCAGACAAGATCTAAAATTAACGGTCGCGACGACCGGCTCCAATCTCAGGAATATTCTCCTCTAATCACCCCTCACCACGCACTCTCGTCCCTTCCCCTCTCACCGGCAGCGCGTTTAGCGCGAGGAACGGTGTCAGACGACGGACGACGTTTTTTCGGACCCGAGCGAGTCGGACCGCCAGGCAGCCGAGAGCTGAATCGGTCGGAAGGGCGCCGGTGTACAGGGTGATTCCGCGAAATTAGGCCACTTCATAACTTTTTTATTTATCAACTTAGAAAAAAAAATCAAATACAAAAGTTGTAGGGCTGCAACCTGACTACTTCATGGCGTTTTGTTGTTGACTCGGTTTGTGTATTTGTTGGGCTATTGTTGAAAAAATATAAATATTAAACACATATATAAATATTAAACACATACCTACCCCTATTTGTACGAATTCCGAAAGTATCTTTTCGGGTCTTTTTTGTTATTTACTAACCCTGTTTTTTTCTTCAGTGCCTTGCGGAAAATTGGGTTATAGAAATTAATAAAAAAAAACTTAAGTTTTGTCTGTATATTTCGATATTTTCTATGCAATAATAATTGTTTTTCTGATAAGTGCACTGAATTGGAAAGAAATTTTTTTATAACTTTTTACAATTTTTTCTGACATGAAATTATTATTCCTATCAATCAAACAGCCAAAGTAGAACAGTGTTTCAATAAATTATTATTTCCACAGTAGGTAGGTAGGTTATGCTATATCTATGTGGTATTTTGGATTTCTATTACTTTTTTCTTTTACTACTTTGTGCCTCTTTAGATGTGTTGTGGTCGGATCTACCAATTCCGGGAGCAAACGTTTTAAATATAACTTCGTCAATTTTGGCTCCATCTGTTTTTCCAAAAAATCGCGACGTCTATATTTAGGTATAAAATTTTCATTTTAAAATTTTTCCCAGTCCAAATGCCAAAAAGGCACCCCACTTTATTGGCTACTCTTAGTTGCCCTTGTACAGGGTGGTTCATTATAAATTGACACGCCCCTTAACTTGTTAGTTTCTGAGGTTAGAAAAAAAAGTTTTTGGCAAAAGTTTTAGATAAATACAAAGTTTTTTGTGACGCTATTGGACCGTGTACAGTTCTTTATTTCGAGAATATAATCAGTAAAATTTGAAAAGGCTCCTAAACATTTTGGAGTTTCACTGTATTACTCTCTTGTTTAAAACAAAATTTTTTTGTTATTACATCGATCATCTATCTTTATCGCGAGATCCACAAATTCGAGTTAAATAAATTTAGTATAAAATTTGAAAACGGAATTTTTCAAAAACGGAAAAAGATAATGCCACAAAGTTTAATATCATTTTAATTGCCTTGATGAGCAGATTTAAAAAATGCAAAAATATATAGGGTGTTCCATTTAAAAAAACATAAGTTATGTCTGCCACGGCTTTCTAGAACACACTGTACACGGTCCAATAGCGTCACAAAAAACTTTGTATTAGTATCTAAAACTTTTGTAAAAAACTTTTTTTTCTAACCTCAAAAGTCAATTTATAATGAACCACCCTGTACTTGAAAATACCATTTATAAAAAATTTAAAAGTTTGATTTTTCCTACAAAAAAAAGTACAGGGTGATCATTTTTAGAGGCCCAGCCTCTCTTGGTGGAACACGGTCAAAGATATGGAGATATTATACAGGGTGAGTCAGAATGTATAGTAAATACTTTAAAGGGGTGTTCGGCAGGTGGTTTTAAGGGGTCTTTCATATAAAATTTTTCGATTTGGGCTTTCCTTGCCAAGTTATTCGGGTCTACAGGGCGACCCAAATATTTTTTTTATTTTTATCTCAATATCGGCGCTACTTAAAAATTTGAAATTGGTATGTGTTATCTACTTACGGGAAGACGCCTTAGGGTAGTTTATTGATTTACACACTGCCCTAAAAAGGGTAAAAACTAACAACCCCTATTAATTTTTTTGCTCGAATTTTTTTGTGGGTCATTTTTACGTATAACAAAAATATGATTTGCGTAGCCCTTTTATTTAAGAAACTTTTTTCCCGGTACATTTTTTCTCGAAAACACAATATTTTTCCTACAAAAAAATTATTTCATGATAAATGCCATTCCCCTGACTACAGAAAATCAAGTGAAAATTCATAGTAGTATTTTCATTTTATCAGCTTGACAACTGAACTCCCAGGCTTTCGAAGTATTTGAAAAAAGCGAGAAATGACTAAAATATCAAAATCTAATCAAATATGTAAAATGTGGCAATATTTCAATGTTAGTAGTAAAAAAAACTATAGACACTTCGGTTGAGAAGGCCATTATTTAATGGCTCACTTCTCAACCTAAGTGTATAATGTACTATTATTGAACATTAAAAAAAAAACAAAAATATAATGTTACAGTAGATAAAAGGGCTACACAAATCATATTTTTGTTATATGTAAAAATGACCCACAAAAAAGTTCGAGGAAAAAAATAATAAGGGTTGTTAGTTTTTACCCTTTTTAGGGCAGTGTGTAAATGATTAAACTACCCTAAGGGATTTTGAATGATGTAACAAAAATGGTATGTTGGTGGGAAAAAATATTTCTTGGCGCCGCAACGCAACGACTAGCGTCGTATTAGCAGAGAGTCGCTACATGAGGCCAATTTATTCCTTTATACCCCCTATATCATCTCCCATATAATATAATATCTCCTTATCTTCGACCGTTTTCCACTAAGAGAGGCTGGGCGTATAAAAATGATCACCCTGTACATAAAGACGAACTAACACAACCAAAATTTAAAATATTGCATTTATGGTTTTATATACTTGTGAATTCCATTGGGAAGAATTTCAGAAACATCACATTCAGCCTTCAATCAAGATTAGGCTAGATAACTATTGTAGATAATAAAAAATAAAAGATAAAAAACCTTTTTAAAAACAAACTTTTATTTAAGTCATGTACTAAAACGAATAAAATAAAATACCTACGTCTTGTATCTACTAAAAGGAATAAAATAAAATAAATCTAGGTTTTCGTTAAGATAATTCAATGCCAAATTGCGACAAATTTTTGTAAATCAAAAAGCTAGTCGCGTGAATTCTAAAGAAAATACATACTTTGGCAAGTAGGTACTTGCTTATCAACCAATCACTGTATATTAAAATTAATTGGTACCTACTTTCTATGAACATTTCTCGTGACAAGCTTTTTAAATTACAAAAACGACTTGGCGCAATTTGGCACTGAATTATTCTAACAAAAACCTAGACTTATTTTATTTTATTTTATTCGATGTAGTACATGATTTATTTCATTTTATTCGTTTTAGTACATGGCTTAAATAAAAGCTTGTTTTTAAAAAGGTTTTTATCTTTTATTTTATTTTGTGCTTTTTAGTACATATTTGATTCCCATATCAGGAGAGTGGTAAAGAAATTTAGTCCGCCATATTGGATTTAGTATGACGTCTTATCTTATTATTTTGAACTCGTCAACCCCTTTCATTTGATACCCATAATAAGTATTAGAAAGTAGAAAGTATTACAATATTGAGTATTGCATATTGCATTGTCACCGGAACTAAAGGTGTATGCAAAATTTCAGCTCAATCGGATGTCAGGAAGTGGTTCTAATTCAGCTTGCAAGATTCGACCCACACAATAACAGTAGTATTCTCTGAACGCTGCTAACAGGTGAAATTAAATAAAAAAGCTTGTAAAATACGATAAGCGGAAACAAGAGTGCGACGGCTAACGGGCGAACATATTGTACCTATCTTTGTCTATTTAGTGTCCCCTCTACGGAAACTGGCTTGAGGAGAAGGCAGGAGTGGGGGCACGGTGTATTCATATTGATTTCGGCTTTGCAGTGTTTTTCTAGAAGTCGATCTACTTTTTTATTTTCAGTTCCAGAAATTCGATTTTTTTACCAAAATGTAACTAAAAGATGGAGGAACAATTCGTATGGACAATTTTTTTAAAAAACATTGTTGGTACTTGTAAAATTTACAAAAATGCTACCGTTTCATTTTCTGGGGAGTATTTGAAGGAGTATTTTTGTTACCATTAAAAAACTACAATTAAAAACAAAAAAATTGTCCATACGAATCGTAGACCTATATTTTCGCCACAGTTTGAGACAGGTTTGACAGAAATCAGTTTACGTATAACAGAGGAGATAGATTTTGAAGTTTCAAATTTTGTTTTGCATTTTTGTGGACGTCCTGGGACTAATTGCATGTAAAGTATACGGTAGAAAGCTAGCGGAATTCCGTGCGTTTATTTGTACTATTTGCAGTGCCATTGCTCTTAAGGTAGTAGCGTTGGGTTTAAACCTTCAGTCAACGGTAGTAGCGTTGACTGATATATTATTAAAGACTGCTCACTTCAGTCAACGGTAGTAGTGATCTTTTTTACCAACATAATAATGTAACCAAGGGTCTGTATCAAACCTGCATGAGCCAAATTGAAATGTTTACAAAAAAATAAGTATATTTTTAAAATACTCAAAGATAATAATGACACTATTTTAAAAGTTATAAATAAATCAACCTTTCAAATGCATTAGCTTTTCTAGCTAGCTGTAAATAAAATTCTATTGATAGAGGCAACCTATCATACTTTTGATGACATTTTATTTTGGGGCTCATATCCATAGCAATTTATTTTATCAATATAACTTTTTCAGTCTCCTGTTTCGGTTTGGCATAATATGCTTTCATGCACAGGCAGCACTCATAATGCTTGTGTTTAAAGGTTCCCAAGCAGAATTAATTATTGATGTAATTTTGTAATGTAATTAATTATTTGATGTAAGTTAGTAGCTCTGTTTCTCTGTGCAGAACAAAGACAGAGATAGCAATGCACGTGCAATTTTAATAAGTAAGCGATTGCTTTGCTTTAGTAACCTAAATGTAGGCAGTGACATTGGTAATAATCGTCAAATTGGAGTGTTTTGATTCAATATAGTATAGAGTCCAATGACACTACCTATTTGTTCGATTTACAGATATTCTTCAACTTTTTGAATACACTATGATGACTGAAACATGTATCTGCAATTGTTACAATTTATTTCGGCTTTTATTATTTTTGTTAATCTTATTGAAAGAATGTATTTATATCGAGAGCCTGTTCTGGAAACATTTGGTAATTTCGTTATTATATGTTTACCTCCTTGCATATTTTGCAGGTCCATTACATGAGTAACTGTATTGCATGTGCTGCCATCTCCACCACATATCCGACATTCATCCTCTTTGGCCGATGAACCCAGCATTCTATCACAACCAACGTGCTAGTAAAAGAAAATATTAGATTCAGATATAACAAAAGGTTCTCCAAATAACAAAGAAGATTCTAAAGAAAAACTTACTTGACATTTGCCGTCAACGCAGACATCATAACTGTCATCATTGCACCTTGTGCCATCCACCACTTTATTGGCATGCCTATAATAGAACCGCTGTCCCCGGGGCATGCAATTCAGTTCACATGGATTGGGAGCTTTGGTATATGGCACCCAACTGAAATGTGATAACTATGATATTGCAAGTGTCAAATAGTGAGGCCATTGTCCGATTTGGACAAATTTATAAAACTATTTATGATTCTTCATATTGACACCCCTGAACCTTTCAGCATTTGTTTAAATTTGATGGATATGTGAAGTGTGTTGATTGACCTCTTTTTATTCCACAAACTGTCTTCCTAATATCCTCAAATGACGACTTTTTTGCGCAAACATCCTTTTAAAATGCATTTATGGAATATTATGTACAAGTTTTCTCTTTATAATTCAGCGCATGCGCGATCTTTGAGAAATCTCTCACGCTCGTCGACTTTGGTTTCAAAGGGGCGATTTTCTTAATGAAATTTTGTACCCCTCAATTTTTTTAAATAGGGCAATAGCACGTGTTATACGTCGATGGAAAGCCCTTTCAATTGGCAATACTGGTAAAAAAATTACATCGGATTATAAATAAGGCAAGGTGTTCTGGCCACCCCTCCCAATCCAGCGCATGTGTGCGTTTTGAGACATCCCTCGCACCCGCCGAATTTGGTTTGGTCGGGAAGTTGTAACCAAAAGAATGTGTATTTCAACAAAAACTGGCCACCCCAAATAGGCGTTCTAGGCACAATACACAATTTCTGTTTTTCTTTTACCACCATATTGCTAACTGAAAGGGCTTTACCACAAGTGGCAAAGTACCATTAAAAAAAATAGTGGCTATGGGGGAGAGGGTTAGCTTTGCAAAAATTAAATTTTATTATCACCAAATTAAAAAGTTTGGAAATTGTTGCACCCATGTGAAAAATTAAGGACTGAAGCTGATTGTACTGAAACGTAATAGATGTACAGGGTGATTCTTAAATGATACGTATAAACTAAGTTGGAAATCAGGAACCTTTGGCACTTAGAAGATACTTCTTTTGCTTAACTCTTAACTCCACACACCAAAACTTTGTTTTTTTGCATTCAGTGCAAAAACAAAGTTTTGGATTGTGGAGTTAAGCGAAATAAGTATTTTATAGGTATAAAGTTGGAAAATTGCAGCTTTTAGCAAGTAATGACTAATAATGCAAAAAAAACTGAGGCAAGAGTTTTTTAGTTTGTGAAATTACAGGGATATCAGTGAACAAAAAATTAAAACGTGAATTTCAAAGTATTAATTGTAAATGCATTATAAACACAGCAACTACTCGAAGTTATTTCCACCAATCTCAATACACAGTTATTAAGCTCGGCGAATACAGACATGAGCCCCCACGCGTGGCCTAAACCAGGCTGTTGCCGGATTGCATGTAGCATATGTATGCGATTTCGCTACTCTTCCTCTCTGTTAATATGTAAACTATGGCTGTTATGTGACCACAAAAATAAAGGTCAAGAGGGTTGAGGTCGCGCGATCGTTTATAATGCATTTTATATGAATATTTTGAAATCCATAACATCCATGTATTATATTTCATGTTATTATAGTCATTACTTGCCAAAGGTTGCAATTTCCTTAGTTTATTCCTATAGGCTAAGAATCACCCTGTATAAAAGGAAATGCATTAATTTTAATTTTTATTTTATTGAACTTTTTAATGTTTAGTTTTCATATTAAATAAAATCGTTTTAATCTAAACGAAATGAATGGAAATGTTTTAAATACAGAAATAATAAAGTAGTATAAGCCAAATATTACAAAATGTGTTGTTATGGTGCTGATTTCTAATAATAAAAATATGTGGGAAAAATATGATACAAGAAATATTCAATCGGAAAGAAATTATGGTCACTTTTGATGCACATTTTCGAAAAACACCCTGTTACCCTGGAATGATGATACAAATATATCGATTTGCGGTTTTCGCCATTATGGAAATTCAGCCTCAGCCACCGACATCAGTTTTCGTCCAGTTTTGAAAATTTGCATAGGTGTACAATAATGCAATACAGCCACATTTTCTTAATAACTTTTTCCGATATTTTCAAGGAAAACGTGATTTTTTCCAATTTTTTATTTTAAATGTCAAATTTGACAGGCATGGGCTGTGACTGCACGACCCTCTTTAGGCGCAATAGTGTAAACATAACATGCAAAAACATATATTATCCCAAAATCAGATTTTCGGAAGATATAATAATACAAATTTTTCCTATTTGGTGCAAACTTTATGAATAGCACTGTATATTAGTCTGATAATTTTAAAAATCGTGTAGTTGCATTCCCTTGCCCCAAATATGCTTTAGACATTAAGTTTGTTTTCTTAAGTGATTTAGAAGCAGAGATATTATTAGTTGGTTCCTATCACAAATTGAAAGCTAATAAGTAGGTAACTACTACCTGAAAAAATTGGTGCTTTTGTTCAGTGCGTAATTTTTCGAAACTAAAACTGTGTCACAAACTAATTTCAAAAGCAAGGCTTAACTCCAATATTTCAAATTTGAAACACAGAAAGATTTTTAGTACCTGTAACAATTATAAATAATAAATGATGTTTAGTGGCATATCAGGTAAAGGATATCAATTGAAAAAAATGCACTCCAGCCGGGACTCGAACCCGGGACTCCTACTGTGGCCGTAGGCACTTTAACCAACTAAGCTACCGGAGATACGGGTTCCATCGGTTAGGTGGTATTTATTCCAATTGATATACATATATTTAGTTAGTAGCGGTGAGATGTAGGAGACTTCGGCATCTTCTACAGCTACTAGTAGAGGTTAGAGGGTGTAGGGTAACCATTCATGATTGTTGATTATGTGAACTTCCTATTTCATCAACCCACAAAATTCGACATATAGCGACTTAATGTAAGTATCGAACGTGGAAATTCTAACCTACAATGTCAAAGCCAGAATATGAAACACAGAAAGATTTTTAGTACCTGTAATAATTATAAATAATGATGTTTAGTGGCATATCAGGTAAAGGATATCAATTGACTTATTAATGTACATGTAATGTAAGTTGGTTAAAGTGCCTACGGCCACAGTAGGAGTCCCGGGTTCGAGTCCCGGCTGGAGTGCATTTTTTTCAACTGATATCATTTACCTGATATGCCACTAAACATCATTTATTATTTCAAATTTGTTCGTCGTTCACAAGAGTCGTTTCACCTATCCGGGGACTCACTGCATAGTATTCATTTTTTACAAAATGTGCACTAAATACACATACAACATAAATTTCTGAGCAGACCGGGGGCCTAAATTCGTTTTGCCGCCCCAAGCCTCCGTCGGCCTTAGTCCTCCACTGCCATTTGGTACCTATCTATTTCAGGGCTCGGGGTTGAGGCATTTGCCTCAGTTGTCCGCCTTTCCAATGTTCAAAACCAAAAACCCGTTCTATATAAAATATTTAGTGTTGGGTCTTAACAAGGTAATAATTATATAATTATTACCATTAACCGGTTACACAGGTTAACTAATTTACAATTTTAACCAAGTGATTAAATAAGTTTTTATTGAATATGGATTGATTTTCAAAAGTATAGGTATTATTTTACCAATAATGTTCTAAAATAAAATATTATTTGTTACCAGGTGGGTATGTGGTTTATTTCATGAAATAATGGAATATGAAAAAACAAAATTATTCATAGAAATAAATAATATACTTTCATAACTTCTTTTGCACATTGAAATTAATTAATTAATTAAAACATTTTTTCATGATAAATATGAGTTTCTTCCGGATGAATCCTGCGTTAGCGAAACTTCTCGTTCCAAGCTTTCGTCGTCGATTGCATGGGACCTCCTCAGGGTGTGACGATCGCATTGAGCCTGATTGTTCTATTACCTGTGATGGTATTTATAGGAAAACGGAAATGTAGGTAGGGAACAGGCGAAAGTGCGGGAAAATTAATGATATGATATTAAGATGATTGGTTTTGCCGTAGGTACATTTGCGAAAAACGCGCGCCAACAACTACCTATGTAAAAATAAACTCTGATCACGGTTTAGATTATAGGATTTTTCTCTAGATGGGATGGGCCGATTTTGATAGGATCTTAGTATCACTAAGCAAGACTTAGTGGTAGAAACTCAAAATTTTCAACCCGAAAAAAGTTACGGCCACTTTTCGGAAACGCACATTTTCGAAAAACGCCCTGTAACTCAAGAACGGTGACAGATATCGATTTGCGGTTTTCGCCATTAAGTTTATCATAAAAAATGAGCCTCAGACACCGATATCACTTTTCGTCTATCTCCGTCAAAAATAGGAGTTTCCCTTTAAAAGTGTCCAATTTGGCCCACCCTGTACAGCACGTATGCGATGATTCAACACTTTTACCCATAAAATGGCTTTTTTCGATCTGTAGCGAGTAACACTAATTTAAAACTTTTGGTCAATACAAATTTTAATCTAAGTAATTTTTGCTTCACTTTTTGTGCAAATGCTAATAACGGCCATTGTGATAAATATTTTTAAATAATTATTGCCTCAAAATGTGAGTAATTACTTAGATTAAAATGTGTATTGACCAAAAGTTTAAAATTATGCGTGTTACTCGCTACAGATAGAAAAAAGCCATTTTATGGGTCAAAATGTTGAATCACCACGCACGTGAGTCTTAATTATCTCTTTTTTAAGTTTTCCCCAAGAAACCAATACTTTTTCGAAAACTCTTTTTCACATTTTAATAATAAAAGGCCATTCAGTCTATTATCGCTCATTTTAACAATTAATTGTTAACTGACTAAATGACTTTTCATTTTACTGAATTAACCGAAAATGCAAGAGTTTACCTATGTTACAAAGACAAAGCCTTCGATTAGAACTTTTTAAAGATGTATAGTATCTATAACAGCGCCCGACCAACTGTCGAATGTTATCCATTCTGAAAAATATTGTTTTATTTACCTATACAAAAACTTTTTGCTCTTTGCGCCCCTGTGAGGCCGCTCCCTGAGGAAGAGGCTCCCCCACCTACCCCCCTGTTAGCTACGGCCCTGGCGGCAAAACCAATCACCTTAATATCATATCATTAATATTCCCGTATTTTCGCCTGTTCCCTCCATTTCCGTTTTCCTACAAACACCATCACAGGTAATAGAACAAACAATCTCAGTGTGATCGCCGCACCCTGGGGATGTCTCGTGCAATCGAGGACGAAAGCTTGGTATGAGAAGTTTCGCTGAAGCAGGATCCATCCGGAAGAAACTCATATTTTGCCTGTGGAAGTTTCCAATCAAGATAATTTTTTCATTTTTGTATTTATTCCTTATTTGGTGTTCTATATCAAACTTTGTCTCTATAAAATAAAAAATGAAAAAAAACAAAAAAAACAAAATTGCCTCTATTACTATGTTAGGAAAACTCAAACTGTATAATATTCCAGAGATACCTATAGTTGTTATTAAATAAAGTTATGAATTGTTTATATTAGATTATGATTATTACCTACTATAGCTATGTTCGCAGAGTGATCTCGAACTGGTGCCGAACTAGTAACCATCAATGCGATTGGCTCAAAAAAATTCTAAAATTCAGACTGATCAATGATAGTGACAATAATAATACTAGTTTGCAACTACGGTTCGAGATTTAAAAGAGAATTAAAAGTTTGTGGAAAGGAAAGTCTGAAAATTACATAGAGATTTCAATATTTTCTACTTTAACTCCTTTAAGTATAAAATTACAAATGAAATAATAGCGAGAAATTTGAAATATGTAACATTACCTCACTTTTATTTTAATCAGTTAATTTTGAACATTTTTAACCGGTGGATAATTTAGTTACAAATTCTAATTAACCGGACCCAGCACTAAATATAATTATGCCAGTTTTAAGCTGTTTTGTTAAAACATATATACATAGGTACGTACCTATCTGAAATACTGAGAGTTATTATAATACTTACTCATAAGACACCCCTTCAAAAGGAATGCTGTTATATTCAGCACACTGTTGGGCTCGATAATCTGCTGTGTCTGGGCAATCCTGTAAAAAGGGATTTCAATAGTCAATCACACAAGGAACCTTATCTACCGGACAATGAAACCGCCTTTTTTAAAACAATTAGTCTCGTTTTCCGTGTTAACACCCAGTAAAATTTAAGCACCTAGGTACCTAATTCATTTGTAAGTATGCGCGGCCCACTACGATTTTTAAATGGGTGAATTTTTATGAATTTTGTCGTAACATCATAGGGATATTCTCTAAGTCTCTCAATTAAAATGGACACAGGTATAACAATTTTAGTGAAAAAATTAATTAGTTATCTATTGTTTAGTTAACTATGTGAACAATTTAAATTCTTGAAACATCCAGTTGACAACTGAAATCTGAGGTGTGCTAAAATAATGCACTTTCAAATAATGACTTAAGCCTAGTTCATACCTACGCGAATTGCGAATCGCGAAAATAATTCTGATTGGTTAATTTCGACTGACAATATTATAAATGAACCAATCAGTCATTTTGGCGATTCACAATTCGCGATTAGCGACTCTATGAACTTAGCTTTAAAATAATTTAATCACTAATTTGGTTCTTCGACACACGAATCTAAAATAAAAGCCGCCGTGTTCAATGAACCCATACATTTTGAAAGCACTAAGTAAAACTTTCTGTCAAAAAGTGAAAGCGCTTTAAAACTGCTAAGGTGTAGGTATATTTAACGGTAAATGAAGGGTGACATATGAGTCTTTAGACACCATACTATATTCTATTCCAAGGTCCGCCTACTTTGTTTTTTTTTATCTTCATTTACATCCCTTATACTTCTTTGTATTTTGTATTGATTGCTTTAATTTCATACCTAACTATGTACCTTACTATGCAAACATTTCTACTTGAGATTTTTTAGGGCTTCTACTGTTTACTGTAAAATTGTATCGTATGTACAGAGTGTCCCAAGGAACAATCCCACCCCTTAACTCTTTAAGTTTTTGAGGTACAAAAAACATTTCAAACGAAAGTAACATGTTGCAAACAGTTGTTTGTATATACTATGAATATACATGGTGTTTCTTAAAAGCGGGGAACCAATATTTTCGTTTTTTTAATCTCCTCGTCATTACTGTTAAAACGGTATAAAACTTTTTACCTAACAATATCTTTTACCGTTTTCGAAATATTTCATTACAAAATGTTATATTAAATCTATGTAACTTGGATCCTAATAAAGATAGACATAGACGATCAAAGTAATAACAGAAAATTTTTAGATTTATTATTTGGTTTAAAACATGCCTTGGTCAAGTATCTCAAAAAGGTGATAATACCAAGTTTCTCAAATAGCCAGTGGCGGATACAGGGGTATACACTACATTTGTTTTATCAAGAAAGTAGAAAGGCGGCCCTCTACAAAATATTCTTTTGTTCACGTTTATAAATTTTTTTATTGTAAGCAAAAACTGTCTCGAAAGGCAAAAAATAAAATCATTTAATTTAAAAAATATATTTTAATTGGCCACATTCTATTTGGCTACAACTAAGGAGAACTGACCAAAATGTCTTAATTCTAGAAAACAATGTGATCCATGGCCAACCACTACTGTATTTATAACTATATTTTTTTATAAGCGACAAGTGGTTTTGACAAGCAAGTTTTAATTTTCTCTACATTAACACTTTGTTTTAGTAGCCTCTCGCCAAATAAAAATCTGGAGGTGTTATTTGTTCAATTTATATAATTTTGTTTTTCGCATTTCAAAAAGAAGTAGTGACCGAAAAATTAAGTTTGTCATGCGACTGTTCCAGATACAAAAAATTCAAGAGGCAGTTTTTCATTAAAATAAGAAAGAGTTTCCAAATATTGAGGATATATATCTTTTAAAAGGGCCGTTTCAGTATTTCTTTAATAAAATAAATTTGGTGTCGGTATATCCATATCTTAGCCACTGGCTACTTGGGGAACTTTGAATTATCGTTGTGTGAAGGAATAATTCACTTATAAAAGTCTACCGATAGTAGTCCGTAGTTTGGTATTATCACATTTTTGTGACACTTAATCGATGCATGTATGTTATGTATATGTATCAAATTTCGGTTGAATATCTTTAACGATTAGACAAATATAAAATAAAACGTTAACATTCTTGGAAATTTAAACATCATGTACCGAATTCCAAAACGAGGCGGCTGCAGAAAAAAGTTATAGTTATAGATATATAGATATACCTACTTTTAGTTAAGATATTGAATTAATTCAGAAGCTTTTCTGAACAGTAAAAGCAAAATTAAATACTTGGAAGGTAACCATGTCATGCATCATGCATGTTTGGTAATTCGGTGTGTTAAAAACTCCGGTTTTATTTATGCAAAATAATAAAATATACGTATCTCCAAACTGAGGGAAAACGTATATGGGAAAAGTGCTTAATAGGATGTAAATTATTGATGCACATTAACGTAAGTACTTTACGACAATCTTTAAACACTGTTTATTATACATTTGCAGATTTATGTCTGTATTGCATTTAGATGGCGGCAAGGGGTCGCCAGATATTTTTCTAGGAAAGGAGGCGAGATTTTTTAGGTACCTATACCTACCTAATTAGATAATATACAAGGTAATCCAGTTGTAAATACCGAAACTTTTAGAATCAGTAGAATATCGAAAAATATTGACAGTTTGTTCTATAAACTTTTTATTTGGAGACCTTAAAAATAATTTATGCCACACGAGATTTTTTCACAAATTGCAAGATTAAACTCCTCCCTAAAAAACGGGACTAACAAATAGACCCTTTCCCGCACCTTTTTAGAACGGGAGAGCCTGTACAGATTTTAAAAGTATTAAATTGCTTAATTTGGTTTTTCGAAAAACGCACCACTCACCACTCTACTATCGCAGAAGGCCGAGATAAACGTATAGTAGCGGAGCTACGCATAAGCGAGTCTAGCATGTCTTAGGAGCCAAGGCCCACCTTTTATTTTCTACTCTATGAGTCATCCAGGGTTGTAGTTATGGGAAATACATAATGATTACTTCTCTGATTTTATGATTTCTTATGCCCCATTGAAACTATTTGTCCTTGCAATTTCTTCAAAATTTCGGGGCATTTTTGTAATTAAACAATTCTACTTTTTAATACTCGCTTTAAGAAAACATTAATATTTATGGGCTATAGGCCGAGTGTGACATAAATTTCTATTTACGTACGACACTGGCCAAACAATACATTATAATATCAGACGCAGTAACTTAACTTAAAGAATATTGGGACCGTTTGAAAGTACTTGATACTTTATGTTGGGTGTCGCAAAAATTTTATAAGCACTAACTTATATTTTTACTTCCACATCGCCAATGAATGTTGAGTGCTGTTATTGATAATATACCTAATAATTATAGAATTTTTGAACTTTGTTATCACTTTTGAACAAATGATTACTGAAGAATAGATTAACATAGTTAACAAAGAAAAATTACCACCAGTTAATTAATATTTTGTATTTTGTGTTCATAGTGGGTTAGTACTTCAAATTGTGTTTAGCTACGCCGCTGGAGTCATCAGTTGTGCCTGCTTGTGATATTGAAAAAAATATATTTTTTATTTTATGTTTGTTACAGAATATATCTACATGATGTAATTAAAATGCTTGGCTATATTTTAATGGCGGATTTTCATTTTCGAATTACAAAGTGTTAAAATGGTAATAATAATGGCAATGAAAAATTTATTGTTTTAAGTTGCAGTAAAACGGCTTAAGCGATTTTTTAAAACTTGTTTTAAGGTATATCTATTATCCACGCATATTTGTAGTTAACGTGTTTATTTACATTATTATCAGTAATATGAAAGTGTGTGCGATACATAGTACGATACATGGTATGATATTTTGTAATTTATCTTAAAAACAGAGTGAATCCTAACAACATGCATCAAGAATACATTTTTTGTAAAGCTTTGAATGCTCATCGTAATCATGAGCCACATATAGTAGAGAAGAAAAAAATGGGGGTGAAAATTACCAAGTACGTCACTGTGCGTGCGTCTCTGTTAGTACAAAATCTAATGTCATGCAGACCTGTTTGTAGGTATAAAACCAAAACCAAAAGCTGTATATAAAATTTTAACAAAATCGCTTAAGCCGTTTTACTGCAATTTAAAATAATTCATATTTTTCCATTGCCATTTAACACCCTCTATCTCGAAACCGAACCGTTTTAGGATACATGTTAATATGAACTTCTTTGTCAATTTGTGTCGAAAAATCACCATTAAAATATAGCCAAGTACACTCTGTATTATGATTCATAAATTAAATAAAAGGACTGTAGTTATAATAGGTACCAACTGTTATGATATAATTTTTCTTAATTTTTTTTAAATACCTAAGGAGGTAGGGGTGGGGCGGCAATTTTAATATTTGCTTGGGGCCCCGAGGTACTCAAGCACCTCCACTGGATAAACGCTCGTAACGTCTTGCGACATGCTGTACAAATATTATTCCTACAAAATTCTATACAAAAAATATATGTACCACTTTTTCGTATAAACAGTGATTCTCAAACACTAAACCCCAATATTCCGGGTGAAAGGATTCCGTTAACTGCGTCTTTTTGACGCCCAAATTATGACTAATAAATAATTCGAAAAAATATTTATTGCAGATTAAATCATTTGAACACAAAAAGTATCTTTAATTTAAATCATTGGACATGCCAAAATTGATCTTCTATTTAAATCATTTGAAATTATAGAAATGATCTGTGATCTTTAGTTTAAATACTTTTCAAAATGATTTGTTGCAGATCTGGTCACAATATTATTAGCCCGACTCCCCTAAAGTCACCTCTAACGGGCATGTTCGTATTTTTGGCAGTTTACCGCAAAACGGTCACGATGTCGTAATTGTTGCTCCTGTACAAAATTAATTCTTAGAAAATTCTACACAAGAAAGGAGTTTACCACTTTTGTATATCCCGTGGTTCTCAAACTACAAGCCTCCGAATAGACTAGTTTGCTGATAATTTGGCCTTCAAAAAAGAGAAGAAAGTTCCGCTCTAGCCCTATCCTTGTTTCATTGTTTGGTTAGGTTACTTATAAATTTTATATCGGTTTTTGTACTAGGTACAACAAAAATGTACTAAATATTTAACAGAAATATCAAATAAATATTTAACAGAATATCTCAATACGATGGCAACGTCTTTTAGACATTCTTGATGGGCTTGAATGTAGGATTCAATTAAGTACCTACGAGAAAATGCAATTTTAAAATCCTCAAATCCTTCCTTGTAATATTTTATTTCAAGAAATGTTTAAAAAATTGCATTAAGATCTGCCTAGCACTCAGCGGCGTTCAGAAAAAGCAATTGCAAGCTTTTTCATCTAGACCAACCAAAGCGTCTTCTTTAAATAAAATGAGGATTTTACGATGATGCTCGATTTTGAATCATCTAGTAGGTACGTGAAACCAATTTCCCGCTTGTTGATGATCTAAAGAAGCTAGCTATCAGAGGTGACATAAAATGCTTAATGTTTTAAAATTATTGTCGGCGCGTTCAAAAGACCATTCTCGTTTTAAAACTGAACATGACGAAAGATATTCTGTAGTACTTCGTAATCTGATACACTAATGGTTCTTGTTAGCGGTGCATTTGGGATCTGTCATTTTAATGATACAAATTTGAGAAGCTGACGAATGAACAAATGTGTCAATAAAGGGATTCAGGTTCTAATATGATGTTGGAACAACGGCAGGAACAACATGTCGCCCAACGGCCGTGCGGATCGGATTGACAAGAATAAAAAGTCCTTGGCCCCACGTCGAAAATTGCTTTTAAAAAAAATTCTGCTTGATATTTTTTATTTACTTGAAAAACGTTTTTTAGACAACTTTCCCGATGATGTTTTTATCTCAAAAGTAAGGAAATAATCGGACACATTTTATATGAAACACCATAATATGTATCTATAGGTACGGTTAGCGTCGCACGAAATCGAATGCTAAAAAACCATTTCCTTGGAATATTTCGATTCTGCGTTCTGACCTTTGGCAACGTCGCATTCGTCGGTCGCTTCGTCCCTAGGTCTGAGCTTAAATCCGTTGTTTGTTGAATGGATTTTGGGTATTATTACTCCAAAAGTCTCAAGAAAATGGCTTTACGTCGTTCCGTTTCATCTGACGCCAACTGTACCTAAGTAGAGGTTAACAATAAGAGCAAACATATTTTTAGTTTTCTACCACAATAATTATACTCCATACACTCGGTACACTCGTTAATTAATCCTCTTCGAGTTTAATAGTTTCAAAATAATTTTATGGATATAGTTAAATATACACTGAAACTAATTACATGTTTCGTTAACTTCCACTAAACTACTTGAAATTTCAAAATTAATTGATCTATGTTGCACTGTCAACACTTTAATGAGTACAATAGCACCATTTGGTTATTTAAAATTGTACAGTAGTATGAAATGATATTCCCTTTCCTAAAAAGAGGAAGTAAATAGGGCTAGAAGCAATTTAAGTTTAAAAACTTAGCGCCAGTGGGCTAAAAACTCATGAGTTTTTACTAGACAACAAATCCAATATAATAAAATTTACCATAGGATCTCCCTTGTTCCTTGCCACTACTGATAAATTCAATAAATTAAAATACGACAAATAATTCAAGAACATCAGGACTTTCTTTGGGTCCCAAGTTTAGTGTTATTCCTACACGTAACCTCAACCTGTTTTCTCTTTTGTCAGATGTCAAATACATAATTTCCTCCATAAACCTCCCATTAAAAATATTATTTCAATGGCATATTCAATAAATGTAAAAGTTTTCTGCGCCAACATCCTGATATTTATATTGTTAGAAGTGACAAGGGAAATGTTACGGTTGCTATGCAGGAATATGTTGACAAGTGCAGTGAGTTGTTAATGAGTGATGATCAATATTATAAAAAGCTTAGGCATAACCTTACTACAATTATATATCAAAATAAAGCTAATAAGTTGGTCACGGAACTTTCAAATTTTTCTTTTTTATCAGATGTCGAGGCGAGAATGCTTAAGGACAGGGACGGATGGGACGGTCGGGCAGTCGGGCAAATGCCCGAAGGGCCGGTCGCAATCGGGCCGACTTGGGCCGGCCTGGACAGCTAGCGGGCATACGGCATACGCAAAATATCAAAATAATCATCACCGCGGCCGCAGCGCAGTCAACGATGACGCGACGTCCCTATGCCCAATCCGGCCCTTTCTTCCCTTCCTAATATATTCCAAGGGGCATCTTCTGCTTTGGCTTCTACATATCAGTACATTTTGGCATTGCCTATTTCTCAAGTTGAATGTGAGTAGTCGTTTTCAACATTAAAATACAGTGTGAATACAGTGTGTCACTGTAGAAATCTATGAAGAGCCGGGTAAAATTTATCATATATTTTTTTAGATCCACCTAGAGGAAGGTATTTCACACTATTTCGACTGGGTTATTATTCCATGGATAACTATGTTTTTTTAAACGAACAATTTTCAGAATGTTAGGCATTCTTTTAAGAATAAAATGGATGGTGGCCATAGCTCAAAACCTTTTGTACAAAATATCAGTACTCTAAGTTATATAGGGCATTCACAAAGTAGGGCCAGATTTTCCAGAGTACCCTGTATAAACCACAGGGCACAGGTTGGTGATTTTTTTTTGCAAATCGATTAAGCTTTGTCTGAGGTATTATTGTACCTATAGCTAGTCTAGCTCATACACGGTGTTCGTAAAAAATCAAATTTGATGAAATCATGTATTTAAAAAATATTTAAAGAAAAAATTAGGGATTCTACTGCATTATGTCGATGGAAAACATACTTGATTTTAACATTTCCTAACAATTGGAGGCATCATCCACCATCCTTAATTATGATTTATTCATCAACATATCACATATCAATCAAATCAGGTGTGCCATGAATGGAATGCCATGAAAACAAAAACAAAGCTTCTACATTTTTGACAGTTACCTAGGAGGGGCCTAATGTAAAATCCATTTTTTTGATAATTTTTTTAATAAATGATTTTTTTGTCAAATTTGATTTTTTTGCGAACACCCTGTATGAGCTAGACTGGCTATACTACGTACATACAATAATACCTCAGGCAAAGTTAATCGATTAACAAAAAAACATTTCCAACCTGTGCCTTGTGGTTTATACAGGGTACTCTGGAAAATCTAATTTTTTTGAATTTTTTCCCCACTTTGTGAACTTTGTATAACTTAAGAGTACCTACTGATATTTTGTACAAAGGGTTTTGAGCTATAGCCAATTCGATGGCACCATCAATTTCATTCTTAAAAGAATGGCTAATATGATATTCTGAAAATTGGTTATTTAAAAAAACATAGTTAGCCATGGAATAATCAATCATCCAATCAAAATAGTAGTGTCTGTGAGATATCTTCACAGATTTCTAGAGTGTTCACAACCAAACGCGGACATACTGTAGATTACAAGATACTAGATTAGAGCCTTTTATGATAGTGAATATAGAGAAAGCTTATTTTTAAATCAAATTGATAATGAAGAAGTTTTTTTTAAGTATAAAATATATGTTTTCTCAACGGCAGCTACCCCTCGACACTGCAATCTGTTGCATGCGCCCCACGTTTTTCGAATCTTTATGCGGCTAGGAGAAATTTTATTTTTTGGTCGTTTTTTTTATTATTTTATACTTTTTAGTCCTTTTTAAAAACGTGGTATATTAAAATAATATATTTAAATTTTATTATTTTCTGCTTTTTAGTCTTGTTTGAAATTTTGCAATCGATTTTAAACATCTTGATGATTATGACAGAGACCTGTGGCAAATTTCAGGTTTATTAATTAATTCCAGATCCTTCTTACTTACCAATGCATGTGCTTATCTGTTGACAAATTTCCATTAGTCAAATATCTTTATTTATTAGGTATTCATTCAGTTTATAGTAACAAATAACATATTAATAATATGTAGTATATACCCATTAATTATGCATTGTTATCCTGGTCTGAGTTATGTTTAAAGTTTCAAGTCTCTAACTCATCGGAAAATTAGTTTATAATCGATTGCAAAATTTGACGAACAGACGAACAGGAGGAAAAGAAAGCGAGTTAATACAAACGTGGTAAAAAGCATTAATTTATTAAATCAAACAATAGATCTAGTCTAGTTTGTCATTTTTATGTTATTTTTGTATTACAGAGAATACGGCTGTTTTAATTTTTGGTGTTTTTTAGTTTTTGGTGAAGAATTTATTTTTATTATATGTAAGTATATAATATCCAAATAAAAATAAACCTGCCTTTTATTGAAACATATCTTATTGGGCCGGAACGACTAAACTTCCCGGGCCGGTTGACCCTACCCCATCCGTCCCTGCTTAAGGACAGCTCTGTGGCTCTCACCGAACTATTTCTAGGCGCTACCCAAGATACACAAGCCTACTCTGTCCACGAGACCTATAATTTCTTCTATCGATTCTCCCAATGGAAACTTGTCACGTATTTTAACGGATATTCTAATTATATCATACAATTTTTATAACAACTATAATTTAAAAGATTCTTTTGCCTTTTGCACCTTTATTAATTAATTCCAACTACATCCCACGTACGTTCTAGTGACCTCTGATGTAGTTTCACTTTTTACTAATTTACCATTGCATGTCGTGGAGCTCAGTATCTCTAGGCACTGGGATGATAATAATATATCACCTAACCGCAGTTGTGATTTGGATATGTTTATGAAGATCCTGAGGTACATCTTCGACTCAATTTTTTTGATATTTAATGATATACGGGTGTTTCTAAATTATGATGCCAACGTAATATGACAGATAGGAAATGTCATTTTAAACAAAAAGTTTCCTATAAACATGGGTCCTAAAATGAACAATGAGAAAGTTACGGGGTGATAAAAGTACAGTTTGAAGAACATATTTTTGGCAATAACTTCTACAGAAGTTGTACAATTGAAATGAAACTTGGTGCAGTCCTTTAGTAACTGAAGTGCAACAATTTTGTGTAAAAACAATTTATTCCCATCGACCAGAGACGGAGGGGCGGGGTAGCACAATGTGTTTTATACTCATAACTTTTTTGAGGTTATCTTTTTGGTCTCGCAGGTTCATCATTTTAGTGCATCTTTTCATTTTGATATTATGAAATCGGCAAAATGTGCCCCAAAACACATGTTAACTCCAAAATTCTAAAAATAATATTATCGCCTACCGCATTTAAATGTTTTACAGATGAATTGTACGTTCAAAATTAAGAAAAAATGCCTAATGGATATTGAGTAAAACATCACTGGTTTTCCTGAAATATGGATTTCCAAATGTTGTCGAGTTCAATCCATTCCATTTTGAAGGAGAAAATATTTTGTGATACATAGTTCATAGGGAATTTTTTGTCACTTTAAATGGTACAATTATTTTGTAAAATTTGAAACCGGTAGTTGAAAATTTTATTTTTCGAATTTTGGAGTTATCAGGTGTTTTGGGGCACATTTTGCCGATTTCAACGCAAACGGTTGATTTTATCGTTATGAAACAAGATTACCCTTTTATCGCAAAATAAAAAGGGGCACTAAAATGATGAACCTGCGAGACCAAAAAGATAACCTCAAAAAGTTATGAGTATAAAACCCATTGTGCTACCCCGCCCCTTATCCTCTGGTTGATGAGAATAAATGGTTTATACACAAAATTGCTGCACCTTAGTTACTAAAGAACTACACCAAGTTTCATTTAAATTGCATAACTTCTGTAGACGTTTTTTCGATAAATATACCATTTATCATCCTGTAACTTTCTTAAGATGCATTTTCGGACCCATGTTTATAGGAAACTTTTTGTTCGAAATATATAATTTAGAAACACCTTGTATATTATAAACAGGTTTTTGGTACCCCGATGGGTTCCCTAATTTCATCTATCCTTGCTAATTTTGTTCTTGATGATCTCATTGAGGCTTGTTTGACCGAGATACCCTTTAATACCCCGTTCGTCAAAAGATACGTTGATGACTTAATATGTATATCTACTTGCCTTACCTCGTGAGCACATAGACGAGACTCTCAATTTGTTCAATCCTTACAACCAGCACTTACAGTTCACTTGTGAAATGGAGTCGAACAAAAATTTCTTACTTAGATGTTAGAGTCCACAGACACGAGAACAACATCTTAACCACTGAGTGGTACAGAAAGCCATGCCAACCACCCTTATAGAATGAAAATGAATTGCGTTCTTGCAATGAAAAGGAGGGTTTTAGAACTATCGCATAAAAAATACAGGGCTGAGGGTTTGACCAGGCTCAGGGACATCTTTCTGGAAAATTCATACCCACTTAAATTACTTAATGAACTAATATTCAGTACACAGCTTAGAAACCAACCTACTGTTAATACTCCTCAACCCCAACAAACGGGTGTTTTCCAGTGGTTAGTAGATATTTCTCTTCCCCTTTTATCAACTGTTTAACACACAAAATTTTGAATGTTTTCAAAAGTCATAGATATGTAAGGTTTGGACTGAGTAACATTAATCACATTAACCAATTTTTTTTAGGGAGAATGGGGGATGTGTTACGAAGTTACGAATTTTTAGAGTAGGAACCTATTGTTCTTTTGTTTTATACCGCAATCTGTACTATTTTGTGCTGCCGAGGCCGAGGAGAGCATCGTTCGTGTAGTCCGTGTAATTACGTTTATTTAACTTTGGGGATTATTTCCGGCTAAGAGTCACCAGAAACTAAATTCATTTATTTACTGAGAGGGGTAGGGACACCGCATATTATAACGATGAGCCAAGGATAGACGTAACTAGGTCGTATTTTTAGGGGAGTGATCAGGACCGGCTCAAGATTTTGCGGGGCCGGGTGCCGCATGAAAATTCGTGGCCCCGACAAGGAATTATTCAATCCATTAAGAAGAAATTTTTGAAAGTCGGTACGCTACTTACAAAGGTATATTTTTTACAAGTAATTCTGTAAAATGGTAGGCCGGGGCTACGAGTTTGGATCACTTCTGTGACGTATATAGGAATTAATTTCGAGTGGTGGAGGGACAATTTTTGTGTCTTTTTTTAAACAAGGGCATTTAAAATAGTTCTAAAAAATGAGCCGCAGGCGAAATTTTTTAAAAATTTGATGAAAAATTACATAAAATTAGTCGGAAATCCCAATATCTTCAAATTTACAAGCTGGAGTGAATATTTTCAAATTCCGAAATGGGTTCGGTCCCGCCCTTCTAAATACGTTACTGATTGGATCACCCTGTACCACCCTTGATGTGCCACACCCAAAAACGTTAATTTTAAGGCTTCAAAAAATAATGTATAGGTCTATCATCTTTAATTCATTTAACATTATGAAAAAGTAGAGGTTTCCGAGTAGAAACCAGAGAAGAAATGTTGGGAATGTCTGCTATTTTGTGATGCAAGATTATTTACATAGTACATATTATAACGAAACAACAATACACTGGATGAATAACAAAACAAAAGTCTGGAGTCTGGCACATCAAAAGTACATTCTCCGACGCCCATCTCGTCTCTCTTTCTCTCGGCAGCAGGCACGGTGTGTTCGCTATCGCTTGCGCGTTTAAATTTCAGTCGGATTTTGTGGGGGCACAAGGCGCAAGATTCCGCAAGAGCAAGCCATTCGTCGAAACTGGTGAATTTAAAAAGGCGCGTGCGGTGTTCACCATGTTGTGTACGTCGCGTTGTCAGAATGTTATAGATCTATTCTGTTTACGAGAAGCATAATATCTTCGCATATCCTTTACATTTTAGGGAGGGCTAATAGACATGTAGGGGGGGCTAAGCCCCCCCTAGCCCCCCCTAGTTACGTCTATGGAGCCAAGTAATATTCTCAATGTACTTTTCCTGTTTCTAGATATCTAGAATAAAACGTACATATTTACAAATTTTGTTCAAAACAACGAGGTTAGCAGATCTTTCACCAAAGGATAAATATATTATAAACTAGGACCAGACTTAGGAAGAAGTGGTCAAGTAAATAACTCGAATTTACAAAAAAGGTAAAGCAGCGTAAAAAAATTGTCATGGGATTTCTATAGTTAATAAAATTACTTGCACTACGCTTATAATAATTTTGTGATGTCACAAAAGTAAAATACCAATCTCTTTCTAGAACTCACATTTAACAAAAAATTAAATTATAAAATATTTCGGTGGATTATATTGACAATAGGTACCTATACTTATTATTTATTATATTGGTGTGGTAGTTCTAAAGGTGTCGTCTGTCGAACAGTGTGTAAAAATACAGGGTGTCCCAAAAAAGGAGGTCAACCCGTTAACCCTAGATTCTTGAGGCCAAAATATGTCGATTTCGTTATTGGTAAATTTCTGAAAAACGCTTCTTTTAAAAAATACAGGGTGTAAAATTTGAAATTTAAAAATCTTTCTTTACGATATAATCCACAGTTTTGGAAGTATCGAGTTGAAATTTGGTACGAATTTGTAGCACCTATTTATATTTAAATATACCCCTAAATTATAGTCACGATTACTCTAAAAAAAAAAGAAAATTGGGGGGTTGCCACGTAATTTTTACGGTCGAAGGACGGGTTTATTTATTTATTTTTAAGTTAATAGATTCAAGAGGTACTTCCCGATTTTGGCCTACCCAGCTAACTCACTCCACGGCAGAGTGGCGTGGGTTAACTTACAAACAAAATAAGGGACTTATAAAATGGCGCCACCCGTTTTCTCTAACATGGCCTTAGAAACAGGAGAGTACTTTTGATGTTCAATTCAAAACGGGAAATGCAGTTATCAACAAAATAAAAAAAGGTCTATAAGTTTAACAATATGAAATAATAATTTATTTAAACAAGCAGGAATAGTAATTGCACAGCCAACAAATTATGATAAAAAAAAGGTAAATATCACAGCCTCTCAAAAATAGAAATAATTATTATTGATCTTAAATCAAGCATTAAATGGGAAAACTCTTTATACGAATGTTAAAAATATTAATATATGGAAAAAGGGGTAGGTACGTGGTATAATATTATACCCCGCTTACAGGTTTTTGGTATCAAAACCAGAGTTACGTAATTAAATTGAGATCGTTACAGTGCGGCTCATAAAAAAAAACGTTAAAAGAGATAATAATAATTGGAATGGACTTGCCAATTGATAGATTCTCCACCAGGCGAATCAGGCTCCACCGAAGGTGTTGCGTAATTGTCCAGTTACCAGGAGTAGCGGGTAAGGTGATGACTCTCGCAAATCGCCGACGCAGATGGTGAGTTACTCCCACGGAGTACTCCGCAACGTACTAATTATTTAAGGTAAAAGTACGACCACGTGGTGGTTGGGACACACTGTACAAGTGGTTTGGTTTTTGTTGTACAATAAAAAAAAGGCCTAAAACAAAACCAAAAGGACCCGAATTAGATACTCGCCTTGGCCCTTGGAAAAACACATCTTTCAGTGCATAAAATGAATAAGGTCGCTTACCGTGGGTGGTGATGGCCTTTGATGGTTGATGATTAGGAACTCGAACTCCCTTTGTTTGTTTGCAAACTACCTTCTAAAAGAACCGACAAAATCGTCGCTGGATCACAAAATCAGAATTTGAAGGGTTTGCTAGGGGTTTCTTTAAAAATCGGCAAAAATGCCATAAGCTTAAAAATGGCTCCTCAGCCAGCAAGCGTAGAACGAAGAAAGACAGAGTCAGGAACAAGTCCATGTATAAAAAAAACCACCTCAAGCCAAAAACGCGGGATCACGATTTAGGGACTTTTAATGCGGAACCGGAACCATGAGTGGTACCGTGAACATGGTTTTGACATCTGAAAGTGACAGTGAAGGCTGTCATATGTCAATCAAAGTTATTGACATATAAGTTACAGCTTATTTATTTATATTTTCCATCGGTTCCGGGAAATCCTACAAGAAAATCGTGATCCATAGCATGCTTGCACAAAAGATATGTGATGATTTTAGAAAAGAAGTATGCTTTGCCAAGGTAAGCACCCAGAGGTATCCTTTTGTTTTTCTATAATTACTTAGGTATGCATAGGAGATGGCTTTTGTATGAATATTGTGTGAATTTAAGTTAAGTTGATATTACAAAGGGAGACTGCGTATATATTTAGATAGTAATAGCTTGATATAGATATTTATTATATATATACTTTTCTAATAAAATTATGATTTGTTTTTAAGTTGGCCGATGTTCGACGAGGTTCCAAGGCAGCGATAGAAAACAAGCACAGTAGGCAACCCAAACTACACTAAAATATGATTTGGATATGCAGCGCAAAGCGTTCCCAAACCGCGCCAGTGAATATTGTGAATACAACAGATGGTAAGCAAGGGCAAAATAGCAGATTTTGGAGGTATTGTTTTATTGTTTTCTCTTTCTTTCCAGATACGGATTTACTAAGGATCGGATGGTACAATAATTATTGTAAGAATAAACTAGAATTGTAGATAATTGATTTTAAATAAATAGCCATCTGTTTATTCACTAGAAAAAGAAGATACTCTGTTTTGAAATTTTTAAATACGTTACAACACCCCCCTTTCCCGGAAAAAGTTTCCACGAAACTTTCGATTAATTTCATCCAGAGGCTTCAATTTAAGAGAAAAACACATATATAAAAAAGTACGGTGCATATAGTTAACAAAATAATAGCAAACAAAAAAAATCAATATGTGTCTGCTGTTATTGAAAGTTATCTGGAGGATGAGCCTTAATATCTTTGGCATGCCAGGTTCCCAAACTGCGACCGGACGCGTCAGTAAGTTCATAAGTCCATGGAGACATGACTTTACTTATAGTGAACGGACCAGAGAATTTACGTGCGAGTTTCGAGGTGAAATTCTTAGCGGCATCCGAAAGATGGTAGTTTTTCTTCCACACCTGTTGGTGAAGTTGAAATCGAATTGGTCTTCTTCTCAAATCGTAAGTGTTTTTAGATCTTTGGTGCGCTTTAAGAAGTCTATCATGGACAGCCGAAAATACTCTTGTCAAGGCATTAGATCTCGCGATTGGATCGTCCTGTTGGGGACCAGACTGATCGTGAGGGGTCAGCGAAGTAGGGGTAGGTTGATGACGCGAAAATGATACCTCTCTCCCAAATACCACAAAATTTGGTGTCAGATTAGTAACCTCATGACAAGCCGATCGGATAGCGGCTCCCACTTTACCTAAGTATCGATCCCATTTTTTGTGTTCATTGGTGACATCGCTTGCCAAAATGGTTTTTAAAACGCGATGAACTCGTTCCACTGGGTTAGCTTGTGGATGGTAATTTGCAGTATAGTGGATGGTTATATCGTATTGAGCCATAAGATCTTGGAATAATTTGCTACGAAATTGTGCTCCATTATCCGCTATTATTTTCTTTGAGGCTCCATAAATGAGTATCACGTGATCCTCGAGCCACTTTACTACACTAGATGCGGTGGCAGTCCGAAGTGGAAAGAAAAGAACAAATTTACTAAAGCAATCCACAGCAGTTAGAATATAGCAATAGCCTTGGGTGGATCTAGGAAGCGGTCCGACGAGGTCAATACTTAAGATTTCAAAAGGTCTCGAAGCTGTAGGTTGTAGGCTCCTTGAGTGACCGACAGGGGCCTGCTGACTAGGTTTTGTCGACAGACAAACGTGGCAGTTTTTGATATACCTCGCAATGTCACAACGCATACTGGGCCAGTAGTATTTTCGAGAGATGCGCGAGAACGTAAAAACGCCCAGGTGACCGCAGGTAGGAGGATCGTGGTTCTCCTTGATAATCTTGGAACGGTCATCCCTTGGGACCACTAGGGCCCAGATATCTTCCGACGAAGTAAGCGCAGGGTACTGAACTTTAATCCGTTTATACAATTTGTTGTTATCGAGCCACCATTGTGGGTATTTCGATGGATATCTCTCGACCTTACCACACATCTGCGCATACCATCGATCTTTTGGAGGACTAGATAAATCGGACGAAAAACTAACGCAATCTACAACGGGAACGCTACGTGAAAGTGCATCAGGGACCACATTATCTTGCCCTTTCCTATGTATTATGTCAAAATTATATTGCTGTAGGCGCACAGTCCACCGAGCTATCCTACCAACTGGATCTTTTATAGAGTTTAGCCATTTTAAGCTATAGTGGTCAGTTATGACGGTAAATTTACTGCCCTCAACATAAGGCCGGAGCTTTTCAATAGCGAATAATACCGCGAGGCATTCTTTCTCTGTTGTACTATATTTCCGTTCGTTTTTGTTTAGTGAACGACTAAGATAACATATTACGTGCTCCTCATCACCTTGAGTCTGTGACAATACCGCGCCTAAACCAAAATCTGATGCATCGCATTGTATAGTGAAAGGAAGGTCGAAGTTCGGACAAGACAAAACCGGAGCTCTAACCAAATGATCTTTAACTTGTCGGAAAGCAGCCTCGCACTCATCACCCCAATGAAATTTTGCATTTTTACGAGTTAAAGCCGTCAAAGGGGAAATTACAGACGAAAAGTTAGGCACAAACCTGCGGTACCATGAAGCTAATCCCACAATGCGACGTACTTCGGACACGTTGGTCGGTGGAGGAATATTTAAAATGGCTTCCACCTTTTCCGGATCGACTAGAAGTCCCGACGCGTTGACTACATATCCGAGATATTTCAATTCATCTTTACAAAAATTGCATTTTTCGCGATTGAGTGTTAATCCTGCCTCGACGATCCTATCGACAACCTCGCGCAAAACCTCAAGATGTTTTTCGAATGTTGGAGTACATATTATCACATCATCCAAATAGACGAACACGTAAGTTTCCAGATCGATTCCAACTACCCTATCTATGAGTCGCTGCCACACTGCAGGAGCATTAGTAAGTCCAAAGGGCATTCTTTTAAATTGAAATAGGCCTCTTGACGGAACAGTAAAAGCTGTTAGGGGTCTAGATTCTTTCGCTATAGGTATTTGCCAATATGCCGATTTTATATCGAGGGTGCTAAGGTATCGGGCGTCTCTTAATTTATCTAAAGTTGCGCTGACATAAGGTATAGGATACGCATCTGGTATTGTTGCCTTATTTAGGGCTCGATAATCCACACAAAACCTCCATCCGCCAGACTTTTTCCTGACCATGACAATAGGAGATGCCCAGGGTGAATGCGAAGGTTCGATTATATCGTTCGCTAGCATTTCCTCGACTTCCGAATTAACCACTTTTTAGATAGCTGGCGACAAAGGGTAATATCTTTGTTTTATTGGAGTCGCGTTAGTCTTTATTTCTAACTCGACTAGATTAGTACAACCTAGCTTATCTCCGATGTTCGAAAATATTTGTTCTATTAAGCCGTCTAGTTTAAGGCGATGTTCATCGGTGAGCTTGCCCAATGGCTGAATGGCGGAAACGTTAGCCGGCGTAGGCTCTGAATCACAAAAATACCATTCCCTAGCTCTCAGGTTAGGAATAATGCCCAAACGTAGCCAAAAGTCTATGCCCAATATAATAGTGTGCGGTAATTCAGGCACCACAAGGATCTCCAAAACCACAACACGGTCACGAAGCTGAACCGGAACCTCAACACTACCAATCCCCCTACAGACCTGACCATTAGCAACGACGCAGCTAGAGTTACTCATAGGATTGAGTCGGCAGAAAACTTTGAACAAGTCCCAACCCTTGGAACCGAAGACAGTCCTTGAACAGCCACTGTCCAACAAACCCAAGACTGTTCTTCCCAACACCGAAATCTCCAGATATGGTCGCTCATCGCTTCCTGCCTGTGCTATTATGTAGTCCAATTGAGCTTTTTTTATAATGGCCATGGATTGTTTTTGAAAGTCCAGGACGGCCAGCTGGCCTACTGCCTTCCCGGGTTGCCGTTTTTTGTGCAAACTGGACAGGTTCTGGATGTGACATTATCGCGGCCACACACGAAACAAAACCGCCGCATAGGTTGCGAACACTGTCGGAAACGGTGGCCAGTCGATTTGCAATTCCAGCATAGACTCTGTCCAGTAGAAACAGCATTGATACTGACCTCGATCTCAGAGTCCCTGGGCACTGTGAGAGAACCCGACTGAGAAGTCAACGTAGCCTCCCCAATAGCGGACACATAAGAATTGGACGGACGATGATAGGCCAAAGCAGGCTCGAGAAGCTGTCGATAATTGGTAGGAGGCGGAAGGAAACGCTGAACCCTGGCCTCAGTCTCTTCGATTGCGCGACTGAGCCTAACCAATTCTGTAAGTGATGGGATTGAGTGAGTAGCAAGTCTACTTTGGATGACGGGGAGTAGATTTCGTTTAATAATTTGTAATCGCGCGTTTTCAGACGGGAGGTGTGGTAGTTTCCTAAAAAGATTTTCCATCGCCGCTACATAATTTACCACCCGCTCATGAGAACCCTGCGTTCGATGACGGATCTCGTCCCATAACGCGTACTCGTAATCAAAAGGCAGAAACGCGTTTTTAAGTTGTTGTATGAAATCATCCCAATCAGCGTAAGTCCCAGTTCGAAACCACAGTAACGCATCCTTTGTTAGTAATTCCGGCGCAGATCGGAGTAACTGCTGCTTTGAGATGCCACGCGAAATTCGAATTTCCTCTAGTCGGAGCAAAAAATCAGTAACGCTAGACTGTCCATCGAATTTAATGTCCCAACGACTAACATCGCAGAATTTGGGCAGGTTCTCAAATCGGTGTATACCTGGGTCAGTGCGACCTCGCAAGGGGGAAAATTGAAAGTTATCCAACCTATCGCCCAAGTTTACATATGGATCGGAAAAAGAAAGCTGGTCTAAGTCGATTCTAGAGTTACGAGCTGCTAACCGAGAGTTGTACGTATTTTCCTGAACATATGACGAATTAGCAGCAGGTCCTGTCACCTGCTGAATCTGTACTTTGTCAGAAAAAGTAACCTGACCAGTACGTCTGGATACAGTATCGCGTGTCAGAACAGGAGAAATGTTAGTTTGATATAAAGACTCTATTACTGCTGCCTCATCGTAAGATGTGAGCCGGTCATTTTGTTGCTGCGCAATATTACCTAGGTCACGATATAATCCATAGCGTCTGGGTAAGCTAGTCAGTGTCAGCGATGACGGAATAATAGGTACACGACCATGAGTATTTGCCAAACCCGTGGACTCAATTCCCTGAACCGGTTCTATCCTAGAAGATGTCACGGGCCCACCAGTCGGCACTGACAGTCGAACAGACTCTATCATCCTATCGCGCTCAGAATCCAACTGAGCTCCCTCAGTGTCCACCTGGCCGCCATCAGTTTCAAGTTGATTCTGATGCTCACCATCGGAGCGAATAAGATGAACATTATCCGTAGATATCTCACGATTATTAGACGTTTCGTCTACTCCAGTAGGATCCGCTATTTGATTTTCTTCCGGGGTGACAACCTCATGACTGGTAGAACGAGCACCTTCGTCAAATTGAATTGGATTTCTTAAAGGTTCTCTAAGAGGCGCTTGTAAAGTTGGTGGGGAGCTATCGTAAACAAATTGTAATTCTCCTATCAAGAGAGAACACCGGGATCGTAAATCTTGCTTTAAAGTAGCATCGATACTTTCCTGACAAGCAACCCGCTGCAGCCGACCGTTAACGTGAAATAACTTTGACTTAATTCTTTGATACTCATTATCTTTATTATCAAAATTAAAATTTTCTATTTCTGAAGCTAACAGGTTCACCTTCGTTCTACAAAGACTTAACTCTCTCACTGGGTCCAAGTTTACCGTTGTGGGTGGTTGAGCTTGCCCCAACTTTTCTAATCTTAGCGCATCACGAAGCAATACCCGTTTTTCCTGAACAGTTCCTGTCACTGGCAATCCTCGGATATAAAGCTCATATGTTAATTCTTCACTTTGAAGGCGATTAACTTACATTCTATCTGCCCCTACTTGCACCGATATAAACAATACTCAAGACGCCTTACCCGTTTGTACGTATACAAACCGTACAAGAACCCGACTACTACTCAAACAAAAAAAACGAAAAAAAAAAAAGGAGAAAACCCTCTATTTTAATTCACAGCTCTTTCCTTTCTTTGACCACAGAAGCACCAACTATTCATCAAAAAAAAAATCGCTCAAAATTGAGGTTACAGCTATCCACTATTGCCTTTACTATTTACGCCATACTAGCAACAAAAACACTTTAAAATATAATCTAAAAAAATTTCTTCGAGTTTACGCTTGTAACAGCTTAAAATAATTAATTAATTGTTTAAAAAAAATTGAAGTGCACAAGTACGCGACAACGACAAAATTTCCACTAAAGACGTAAAAGTAAATAAGTAGTTATAGGCAATGCAATAAAAAATATTCAAAGCCTATTTTCTCCCCCCTTTCAGGAATAAATATCTTTTTGTTTATAATCTCCACCCTGTACACACTTATATAACTCCTCAATAGGCAATTAATAACTAATCATAAATAAATTTCACAATAAAATCTAAAAATTTGAATCGGCCTGTATAAATTTTTCAGAGCTGCCTATATGCATCTATTAATTAGCTTAAACTTTTTCTTCCACCTCTCGAGATTGACAAAAAAAATCCCTTAATTGCCTTGCAAAAATATGCTACCTGGAACCCCACCGATAAAAAAATCTAGCGCAAAAAAAAACTTTAACTGCACTGAATTGAAATTGTTTCTAGAAAAAAAAAACTTTACATGTAAAAAAAACGCATCAAGGATAACAATACGCGACAAACAAATGAGAAGCCAAAGTATTAAAAATTTGCTAAAAAAACATTCGGCAATAATTATAAAACGTTATGACGATTTACCACCACTAATATGGTTTTTTCTTCAAGGTATGACACTTGTACAATGCTATACTCCCTGAAAATCGTATATGGAACTCCTTACCTTACATTATCGGCGTATATTATGTTGGTTTGACAATATCGCAGAAAATTTACTTTATTTCATACAAATATGACCAGGCATATATGAGAGAAAGAATTTTTTCGCAAAAAAAAGATAAGTGAGCCGCCCTTGTTAAAAAAAAATTACTAAACAAGCAACAACTATTCAAATCGAGAAGTAATATTGCGAACAAAAAATTCTCCCAATTAATCAAAAAATGGCAAAGAGGCTGGACTACAAAACGAAATATGGAGCAAAATAAAATGAGAGTGGCAATCTCTAAAACGTTGGGCGCCAAATTTCTGCCACGTAATTTTTACGGTCGAAGGACGGGTTTATTTATTTATTTTTAAGTTAATAGACTCAAGAGGTACTTCCCGATTTTGGCCTACCCAGCTAACTCACTCCACGGCAGAGTGGCGTGGGTTAACTTACAAACAAAATAAGGGACTTATAAAATGGCGCCACCCGTTTTCTCTAACATGGCCTTAGAAACAGGAGAGTACTTTTGATATTCAATTCAAAACGGGAAATGCAGTTATCAACAAAATAAAAAAAGGTCTATAAGTTTAACAATATGAAATAATAATTTATTTAAACAAGCAGGAATAGTAATTGCACAGCCAACAAATTATGATAAAAAAAAGGTAAATATCACAGCCTCTCAAAAATAGAAATAATTATTATTGATCTTAAATCAAGCATTAAATGGGAAAACTCTTTATACGAATGTTAAAAATATTAATATATGGAAAAAGGGGTAGGTACTTGGTATAATATTATACCCCGCTTACAGGTTTTTGGTATCAAAACCAGAGTTACGTAATTAAATTGAGATCGTTACAGTGCGACCACGTGGTGGTTGGGACACACTGTACAAGTGGTTTGGTTTTTGTTGTACAATAAAAAAAAAAGGCCTAAAACAAAACCAAAAGGACCCGAATTAGATACTCGCCTTGGCCCTTGGAAAAACACATCTTTAAGTGCATAAAATGAATATGGTCGCTTACCGTGGGTGGTGATGGCCTTTGATGGTTGATGATTAGGAACTCGAACTCCCTTTGTTTGTTTGCAAACTACCTTCTAAAAGAACCGACAAAATCGTCGCTGGATCACAAAATCAGAATTTGAAGGGTTTGCTAGGGGTTTCTTTAAAAATCGGCAAAAATGCCATAAGCTTAAAAATGGCTCCTCAGCCAGCAAGCGTAGAACGAAGAACGACAGAGTCAGGAACAAGTCCATGTATAAAAAAACCACCTCAAGCCAAAAACGCGGGATCACGATTTAGGGATTTTTAATGCGGAACCGGAACCATGAGTGGTACCGTGAACAT